>OV743314.1:12694642-14033214 GCA_928268935.1 Lasiommata megera | reverse complement strand
GGTGTCTTAAATTTTGCTGATTAGTTTTTATTCAAGTACAGGAAAGTATTTAGGAAATAATAAATTACGTAAAACAAAATAAAAATAGTAATTCAAATTATCAACTAAAATAACAAAATATGTCTCTTTATTTTTGTTTGACAACATAAAATTACATAGAAATAGAAAAAAGAAAGAGGGAGGAAGAGAAAGGTGTTATACACTATTCGCTTGTGTATACGACCGTCGCGCCTGCGCACGTCTCATTTAACGGTCTAATTCCACGGAGTTTTTCTTACGGTTTTACTGTCACATTTTTTCAGTTCAGTCGCGCAGCAAAATCCCTATCTCCTCCATGCCTGCCGTAAGGAACTTCGTTCCAATAATACATAATATTTAATATAACCTAAAAAATATATTTATATATGATATTTATTCTTCGTGAAAGAACGTCATTCACTGTAACAGGATTTTTTTAATTCTCTAATTTTTATATTATATTAGGTACTGTTGTTGAATCCAACAAAATATCATGGAAAATGCGGCTATATATATTATCTATCTCCAACAACTGCTTCCTTCGACTAGATTCGATGTATGTGTAAGGCAATAAATTGTCATTTACTGAGTTTTTTATTCATCACTGTACTTTATCAGTGTTCCGGAATTGCCTATCTTCGTGCTCCGCTATACATCTTACGCGTTTAATAATCGATAAAATGAGCTGACCCACAATAGATCAGCGTGGAGGGTCCTTGCTCTTAATCTATCTCTCCTGTGAAAAAGGACGCCGTTGTCTATGTGATTGACGACCTCCGTGGCGAAGCGCGCGCTGTCAGATTATAAAGTTGGAGGTCCTGGGTTCGATTCCCGGCTCGAGTCTGGTCTGGTGGGAGGCTTCGGCCGTGGCTAGTTACCACCCTACCAACAAAGACGTGTCGCCAAGCAATTTAGCGTTCCGGCACGATGTCGCGTAAAAACCGATAGGAGTATGGGTTTACCATACCACTTACAGGTTAGTCCGCTACCATCTTAGACTGCATCATCACTTACCATCAGATGAGATTGCCGTCAAGGGTTAACTTGAAGTGGATAAAAAATATATATTGTGGAATTGTTGTAAGATAGAATATCAAGTGTGAGAACCTCTATACACGTACGTCACAATATCGGAGTAAGGTCGCTGTCTTGAAGTCGAAAGCGCCCTACTTCTTTAAATTATACAGACTAAATATAAATGAGCACTATAAATGGTAGTAAATCACGATCTGCACAACTTGTCTATGGAATACAATGAAATCTCCTAGCATTCATTTTGTTTGACATTAGGAAATAGTTTCATAACAATATACTACCTACCTACCTAGAATATGATATTCAGAAATGTTTCCAATGATATTTCAAAATGTTTTGCGCTAGGATCATTACCAGTCTAAAATTCACTACCTAAATGCCCTAACAATAACTTGAAACATGCATATGCTTCGTGGCATAATGGCAGGCTTTATGATATGCAATCAATATAACATATATTATTTAATTATATATAATAATAAAATTGTTATTTGATTCAAGCGGTGAATCCGGGCACACACCTCTAACTTTTCGGAGTTATGTGCGTTTTTAAACAATTAAAATATCACTTGTTTCAACGGTGAAGGAAAACACCGTGAGGAAACCTGCACGTCTGAGAGTTCTCCATAACATTCTCAAAGGCGTGTAAAGTCTGCCAATCCGCACATGGCCAGCGTGGTGGACTATGGCCAAACCGTTTTCATATTGAGAGGAGACCCGTGCTCTGTAGTGAGCCGGTAATGGGTTAATCCTGATAATAATAAAATAATGAAGCTGTGACAGCCTAGTGGTTAGGACATCCGCCTCCTAATGAGAGGTGGGCGGTTCGATCCCGGGCACGCACACCTAACTTTTCGGAGTTATGTGTGTTTTTAAGCACTTAAAATGTCACTTCCTACAACAGTAAAGGAAAACATCATGAGGAAACCTGCATGCCTGACAGTTTTTCATAATGTTCTCAAGGGCGTGTGAAGTCTGCCAATCCATACATGCCCATCGTGGTGGACTATGGCCAAATCCCCTTCTCATATTGAGAGCAGACCCGTGATCTGCAGTAAGTTGAGAATGGGTTGGTCGTAATGATGATGACATAATAAAATATAAGTATCCGATGATGATATAATACAGGTGTATTGGAGTCTGATGGGTCAATGCTCTAATTCCCTCTCCATTACGAAGTGGGAACTTATGCCTAGCAGTTGGATATTAACGGGTTTAGGATGATGAAAATACGAAATCCACTCAAAAGGGGTTTTAGTTGAATGATTAGGGGATGACAATAGGGGATACTGGGGATACTTTACTTGTACACGGACAAAAACGCGACCCTTCAGTCAATGTATAACATGAAAAACGTATCAAGTTCTAAATCCCCGCTCCTAATCTTCAGAACGTTATTCTTTAACGTAATTAACTTATGTTTTAAAATTATTCATTAATTAATAGCCGTACTATTACCGTGCTATTCATAATGTTTGCTAAAACCAACAATAATGGCCCAGTAAATTTTATTACGATCATCTAACGCCATCTATCTCGTTACAACAACACTAAATCGCATGACTCAATATGGCCGCCTTTTATTAACCGTAAAGTTCATTTTCATGAGATTTTTATTTTTTTCAATAAAGTGTTTATTGGCTTTTCACTTTATTGCGGAGATAGCTCATTTTATTATGCATTAAACTTTAAATTAAGCTTAGTTTTTGTGTATTTTATCCACATCGAGCTACTTTTAGAGTTCGGTGAAAATAAATATAAAGGTACCTTACCACTTATTTATGTACCGCCAATTTTACAAGTTTAATTTTAAGATTTTTCTGTAACCATCTCACTCCCACAGTATGACTTTCTAAAATAGTTGTTTTTTGTCTTTAACGATAAATCCATTTATCAGGGTGAGGGTGAGGTAGAGTCCTCGCATTCAATACAATTTCTCGCACTCGCTAACTAGGGCCTTATCATTTCCACACAAAATTTGCTTGAAGTGGATATCCACTGTACGAGTATATACTCGTACAATACATTTGCGATCTAATTATGCGTTTTGTATATATTTGACCGAAAAGTTTCTGAATACGGATTGGACTAGCTATGAAAAACCAACTTTTTCATACATTCGGTACCAAATATTCATTTTTTTGCCAATTAAAAAGTAAAAAAAAAATGGGACGCGACCTAGATTAGATTCACTCTAAATCTAAAAAGTGTACCATTTTCAAGATTTTCTCGCTATTCACTAGTTTCTAAAATCAGAGCATGACCACCGTAACCTGCTTAAAACAATTTCGCTCTTACACATTTCTAGGCTCCTTTATTCATGCACTCGCCTGAAATATTCCTAACACAATTATTTCGCTTAGAAAGCACCCGGCACCAGTACAGGCATTTCTATGCTGTGGCTTAGTAATGAAGCGGGTCATTACGCTTGACTTGCTCGTTATTAAACAGGGACGATCGCTTCTTGATTCTCTAGCCTGTGGCGTCAAAGAATTCAGCATTTGCCACTTGCATCCTAAACATACTTAGGAGCTACATTTTTGGTAATTACCACATAACTTTTACACATTACTGCAGTTTTGTGGGTCAAAATGATAATAGGCTTTCTTATGAAATCCATGTAGGTAACTTAGTCATGCAACTGTTTTTGGTTTAAAAGTTGCCTCAAAATTTTTATACTACTTGAATGCTCGCTTGAATTCCAACGTGTGCTAACAAATGACCCTAAAACGACATTTCAACTGTTACAGCTGTATTTATCGTATTCCTAGTTATACGTAAGTAAGCCGTTAGTTTAATGAATGGACGCAGAGATTTTTTTTTTCACAATGAGTTAAGCCTGATGGTTAAGACAGTGTTCATCATCATCATCATCATGATCAACCCATTACCGGCTCACTACAGAGCACGGGTCTCCTCTCAATGAGAAGGGTTTGACAGCGTTACGTAGTGGGAATTCGGTAGGTCCGCCATAGCAAAGTCAAAGTTTGCCCGTGAGGAGTAAGAGATTGTCGGCTTAAAGGCGTCCCTTGTAAGGACGAATCTCTGTTCAGGTGACAGTGGAGTAGCGTCAGGCTACGGACTACCGGAGGACTTCAGAACACGTGAAGCCGTATTTGCCAGTGTAAGCTACGACTGAGCACGCTTTAATTCTCTACCCTAGACGCTTTAACTTTATATTTGATTGTGACATTTAATATTAGCATTAATTAATAGGTGCATAAAAGATCCAATATCATAACTTACGACTAACTTCTATTTTAATGGCCTATTATTTTACTTGAGTTTGTATGGTTTTGAAATTTAAAAAATTTAAAGTCTTCGTCTTTATCATTCTGTTTCATTAGTTCAGCTACTGGTTTACCGGTTTTGGCTGTCATAAAATCCCCTAACTTATTAAACAGCGAGTCAATATTCATCGCATATAAACAGGGCAATCGAAGGGTAAACTCAACACACCTGTGACTCAGCCGTGTTTAGGGTTGCCATGATTTTTACAAGCTGCAATATATTATTGAAAGTTCACATCATCATCAAAATATTCACAGGATTTATTTATTAATAAAATAGGGAAGTAATGGTTGGCCTCTCCGCAAGCCAACTCCAATACGTTGATTAAACAGTATGCACTTCGAAATACTGTGCACAAAAATGACAATACCGTAATTTTGGGGCTGGAGCATTATTAATACCTTGTATTAATAATACTTTTTATTATTTTTACCTTATTGGTGTAAAGTAATGAGAAATAAAGAAACACAAAGCAGGTTTAATTAGTTATAATACTTTATTATAATTTTTCAGTCAATCGGGAATTTAATTCCGAACCTCGTTAAGCGTGCTAACTGATCAATAAGGCAGTTAACTCATGTTATTTTTAAATATATTTAATTTTTATACCTGTAGGTAAGCATAAGATGTATGGTGTTCTGTATAGTTTATAACTTCAACAAAAAATTTAATTTTCATAGCGGAAAAATCCGAGAAAATTTAAATATACGGGTTGCCTAGCTATGACGAATACTAAAAAACCGTGTGCGTATTATGCGAAAGTGTTGTTCAGTTGACTAACGCTTAGTTATGAAATACAAAAATCTTTTATAGTTTGTCAAATTGCAGATTCAAAGGTATTAGAGGAAGTATAGTTTTTATTTTATCTACTACAAGTTAACCCTTGACGGCAATCTCACCTGGCGTATGTGGGGATGCAGTCTGAGATAGCAGCAGGCTAACCTGTTAGGGATTTGGTTAACACATACTCCTAATTGGTTTCTACGCGACATCGTACCGGAACGCTAAACCGATTGACACGTCTTCGTCGGTAGGGTGGTTGGTAACTTGTAAGCCTCCCACCAGATCAGCTTTAAGCTGGGAATCGAACCCAGGACCTAGAACTTCTATATTGTGACAGCACACGCGCTGCGTCACGGAGTCCGTCGAAACGATACAACGTCGAATGGTTTTGCACGATATTATTCATTACGAAACATATTAAATCATTACTTATTTGAGATACTTAAAATAGCAATGCATAAAAAAGAAATCATACAAAGAAAGTATTAGGAACTAGATAAAGCTTGCACCTTCCTCAGCGTAATAGAGGATTATTAATAATCCTTTGGATATAAGCAAGTGAAAGGGATGGACTTTGGCGGTTTAAATTTACGGCACGGTTAGTTCTAACCGTCCGTCGTTCATGATTTCTGTAATTAACAAGTAATAGTAAATTGCATTTAAATCGCATTCCTACTAAACTTATATGAAGGAGATTGACTAAGATACTTCCTAGCACTTCTATGAATTTCTAGCGTTCACGCCCTCACTCACGTGGCATGTGTACAATTTTTTTAAAATTTCAGCGTCAAAATAAATGTCACAAGACGCAATTCCGGCTCAGTTAAGATAACAATGGCATACAGTATCAGGCCCCAGCAGTGAATGGGGCACTTACCAAACTACTTTTTGAGATATCGAAATATCAAGGAAAACGAGCCTCGTACTGAAAGTGGGGCAATCCCACTAAAATCGCGATGTATGGTGAACACACATAAGCATCACATTTCGTCTGCAATATGCAACGATGTTTCCTGAAGAGATAATAATAATTGGGCCAATCGCAACAATCATCATTAAACTTAATTTGTTATAGTCCGCGTAAAACAGGCAAATCTGCACGAAGAAATTTATAATAGCTTCAATCTGTATAAGCCTCACCACGCAGATCTTATGTACTCTAATGGACGTTTTACAGGAGCATCACGAGGAGATTGTCATTAAAACGTATAATTGCTTAATAGGCTTATCACTTGTAGAAGCTATACACTGGGGTATTTGGACTACTAAAACAGCATCTATAAAAGGGGTTAAAATTTTTTATTTTACCTTTTTATTTTACTTTAAACTTGCAGCTAATAGAAAACGTAAAAAGATAAGAACAGAAGAAAATTAATTACAAGTTTTCACAAATATAAATAATAATAATAAAAACAAGAAAAACTCAACTGGGAAAAAAAAGAATAAATAAAACTAATATTATATTATCTTGATTTATATTATCAAATCGTATTGTCCGCAACAAGGTGGGAAACAAACAGACAAGGAAACTGTTCGCAGCTGTGGGACAGATAAATGTCTAAAGATGATGATGCTACCTTTTTCCAATTTAATTATGATGCCAAGCACATACAAGGAAAAGTAAAAGACCCGTAAACCACTTTCTGAATAATTTTATTCTAATGTTCGTAATAAATTATTTAGTAACATTTAGCGTAAAATGAGGAAGTCAAGCGAGGCAGTGAACCTGGGCTAACAATTGACGCAGGTAACATTTTAAACGCTGTTATGTTTGCGGCATTCATAAAGGACCGTGTTGGACATAGACGATTTAGTCACGGCGGCAGTAGGCGGGACTTTCTGCTGTCAAACTAAAGGAGACTTTACACCCAAACCGCCGACACAGTGATTTCATCCTGAGACTTTTTTTCTCGACTATGCCCGTTTCACTTCAGAGTGACCGGTTACCGGCGAAAACCCCACACGTCGGCAGCTTGTGCTGTCTCTGACATGTAATTGTTTTATGTCTAGCAAATATGCCCATTTTTGTTCAGACAAATATTTGGATGTAATTTTTCCTACGATAAAGTTTTTAAACTTGTGACATGATGTGAAGCCAAGACAATATGTAAGCTTTGGTGGGTGAACTTCATTTATATTTCTGTCAGTATAATGGTGTATGTATAGTTAAACACAATAAATATAAATTTATTGACTTTGACTTATATAATAACTAGCTGACCCGGCCACGCGTTGCTGTGGCTAAAGTTTTTGTTATATTACATTATAGTAAACAATCTAAGAGGAACTATAAGAGAACATCAGTCACGGAGTCCACTATGCTTTTTCACACAGATGGTATTTGTAAAAAAATATGGTGATCTCCTTATTTGACTTTCTTTTACTATAACCCTTTAGTACAATGAAATTATTTACGAACAAAGACGAAAATGTTGATGTTGGTATACAAATTCACTGGATTGAGATTTGAAGGGGAAGTACGTTGAACACAATTAATTAAAATGTTCTTACACTTGATATTAAGCAGAAATCAATAGGTACAAAATAAAAATTTATCAGATTTATTATTTCCATTTAATTTTATAACAAATATAAGTAAGTATATTACAGTATAATACAGTAAATAACATGTGACGCTTAAACTCATGAATGAGGTAGGCAAGGCAGACAGTCTTAAACTTTTAAACATTAATATCTATTTTTTTGAATTATAAATACTTTCAATTTCAATTTAATTTAACACCAATTGGTGCATTATGTTTTTGGTTAACCTGCCTTTAGCTAACACAAATAGATTCGACGGTTTCCCAACACGTGAACACGGAACATATAGTTGCCCATGAGAAAAACATGGATTTTCCAAATCTAAACCACAAATGGACATTGTTTGACCTTGAGATTTATTTATAGACATGGCGAAAGCTAAACGAATTGGAAACTGTAGCCTTTTGAAGGGTATGGTAGAATCTGATGGTATCATCGGAATACGTGGCAGCAGGACCACTTTTCCTTTAAACTTCCCAGACAAAATGGTTGCTTCAAGAATGTTTCCGGTGATCTTTTTGATGACCAAACGCGTACCGTTACATAATTGAGGTGGATTCAAATTACGGAGGAGAATAATAGGGAAACCAATCTTTAATCGAAGATTATGTGGTGGCATTCCAGGGATATCTAATGAATTTAAAAATTCAATCGGAAAATTTACACTTTCATTTTCATCAACAACAGTATCGATTGATTTAAAAGACATCAGATCGCCTGGTAACAACTGTTGTATCTGGAAGTTAATTTCGTCAACATCAACGTTTTTGGCTGCCAAAATCGCCCGTTGACTAAGCCATTCATGATTCAAATAATTATTCTGTATATCCGGGAAAATACTCTGAATCAGTTCATTTTTATCCTGAACAACAGTGCAAAAATTGTCTGGTAGTTTAATGCATTGCGTATTTGGTTGCAGTTCTATTTTACCGTTCCCAATATCTAGTAGTTGTTCGGAAAATATTTGTGCTGATGGATCATTTTGCAATTGTACTCGCATATTTATGGGCAATCGAAGTTTTTCAACACTTCGCCATAAGAATGATTGTTCAAACATGCATTAATCTCATCCGCGAAAGTAGAGCGAGGTATAACCGGTAATAATTTCAATAAGAATTGAAATGCTAATTTAATCGTTTAAATATAAGAAAAAAAACTGAAAAACTTGTTATCATAGCACATTGAAATAATAAGTGCTAAATATTTTTTAATAGAGGTTAGATAAAAACAATAAAAACAATAAAAAAAAATATTTGTACAACTATTGAAAAAGTGTAGGAAATTGTGTATCATTTTTGCATTGACATTTTAATAAAATTTTATAATTATGTGATAATACTTACATACATATATTCAAATTAAATTATAAAGTTTTGATCAATGAAGCACAAATAAGTAAAAAACAGGATTAATATCACTGTATTATTTTCATTATAATATGAATTCAATTTACACTTCAGTCTAAGTAACACGTGGCCGGCTATGCTAACACCAAAAATTAAAAAAGTGGAAATAATTGAATTATACGGTATTTCGTTCACTACAAAATAAATTTAATTAATTTTATAGCGTCAACAACACGTGGTAATTATGCTGTTAAAATGTAGCTTATATGACACGTTTGTAGATTTACCATAGCAGCGCCAACTATTGATTACTTACTCAACCCAGTCGAAAGGTATCGACATCTGTTAGAATCATTTGGAGTTAACAGATAATTGTGACTGTCAAATAATAACAGACAAATAATTAGCAATAAATTAAAATTGCGACTATAATTTGAGATTTAAACTATCCTATCTATCAAGTTGGATCGAACTGCACATGGTGTGCGAATTTTATTATAATCGGTTTAGTGGTTTAGGAGTCCATTGAGGACAAACATTGTGACACGAGATTTATATATATTAAGATATACTTTATATATTTTTGAGTTAAATTTCTTAGGCAGCTGATTCAATCAATTTTCTGAACGAGGATTGAAAATGAAATCTCGAGAACGTGACATATACATTTATTTCATTCATGAAAAAAAAAATTTAGCTTTACAATAAGCTCAGGACAATTTTTGTCGAATTAGAGTGAAAAACATTAACATGACAAATGATTAAATTACTAAAATGACTATTAAAAAATAAAGGTTGGTGATAGAAGGATGAAAATTTAGGGTTGTGTGTATTTTTCAATGCCACATAATACAAAAATTAAATAAAAAAACCAAAAAAAAAAAAAATTGTTCTGGGTTGGACTTTTTTTGGTTGGTTGAAAAATAGATAGTTACAATGTTTTATAATGTTTCAAATATTCTGGCTATAGATGTCCCTGACGGCCAGCTCCTAGTTACCAGTTATATTTATAAGGGGCTGCAGACGAATTTTCATTAATTTTATTTTATTTTCATTTATAATATAATTTATTTTATTTTACGAAAGTTACCTACAATCTGTTGTACCTACAATGTTTTATAATGTTACAAATATTCTGGCTATAGATGTCGCTGACGGCCAGCTACTAGTAACCAGTTACCAGTACAGTACAAGTGTAGAATTGGGCGTAGTCTCAGGACAACCACAGGCAATTGAATTCGGATGTGTTCCGTATATGACATCGTTTGCATATAGTTGATTTATTGAGTAAGGATAAAATTCGTTTATCACACCACCAGCGATAAATAACGCGGTTGAAACTTCAGGCCGCAGCCAGTAATAGGTCATATGACCCATGTTTTATTATAAAAGTATTGTGTTAATCGAATACCATGCGAATAGTTTAACTTCCAGTCCAGAATCTGGATTAAACGAGCGCGTCCCGTGATTGGTCGCACGCAGAACGGCAACTTAGACGCCGCTAAGAAGTAGCGGATCGGCCATATCTTTGTTGGCTTTTAAAGTGCGAGATCGCCTTGCTGCAGGTAAACAGGATCGATCTTACCTACCTACCAACACAAAACTTCAAGTTAGTTACGCTTCTCGATTTTCAATGGCTCCTTTACTTAGAAGTTTGTATAGTAAAGTACCTGGTATAAATTGGAATGAATAAATGGAGGGTGTAAAACTTGATTCAAAAAAATGCTAAAACGAGTTCCGTGTGCTAACAGTTATTCACTTGTTGATGTGGCCTAGTTACGACTACGTTGAAATACCATTCATCGTTAATGCGTGTCGACTTTGGCGAATTAGGCCTTTACCTTTATTTCGTTGCTTGAAAAGCACATTAAGCTTGCGGCATCAGTCATAATAACTAACTCTTTCACCCTTAGTATGGGATATAAAAGTTAACAACAAATGAAACGGCTCGAGTGTAGACACACTCAATTCAAAATTAAATTAATCAACTTTACCTGCCTGTATTTAACTTTTAAGTTCGTCTATACTTAAGCCCATAGGGTTGCTATCAGAATATTAGTTTAAAAAAAACAGCACTATCTACATAATTTTTTTAATTTAAAAGCACTAAATTATCTTCATTTTACTTTACGATGGCTTGTCGTTTTATTTGACGCTACAGTGGTAAAATACTCTAAATCGAATCCACTGACGTACAATCCTGATGATGACAGAGTCGCAGTATGGTACTTTGGCCAGCCAACCGCGATTATTGGAGCATTTGGTCTAAGCTCCATATTCCTCTCTTATTAGAAAGCATTTATTATACTGATAATGGCTCTTTATTTATGCACAATGATTCGAACTCACTTTATAAATCGCGGGAAAAAGTTTCCTACAGCACGAAAATTTTGTTTAGCATCAGCAGCATTCGTTCATGATAAAACACCAATACATTAATAAAGATAATGAAATAACCCGCATATTGTACATAACTGTTTGAATTTACATTTATTTTTCGAAGAGTTCAACAATTATTCTATCAAATCATTATTTACATGAATGTATCTTTAATTTATTTTTGTCAGCTTCAACAACCGTTTTCTCCTATTTTTAGGTCACTTTTTGTAATAAACAACTAAATTCTTACCACTTTACATAGGTTAGTGACCAAATATGAAAATTTACATTGAATTTAGAACTCTATTGAAATGAGACAGGTTTTAATTTACATGTGCATACATTGTATTTTTCTCACCACGATGCGAATTGAGCTATAAACGATAGAATGCTAACAGGACTTCTTACCGCAGTGGGTAGGTACTACACAGTGCGGTGTAAATTCAAATTAATGTTTGTTGAAATGTTGAACCTCAATCGGGAATCTTCACTGTGTACAAAAACGGAAAAACATTTTAAATTTCGGTTTTAACATAGATTTTTACTATATAGTACATTTGTAGTATAGTAAGTTCATCATCATGATCAACCTATTACCGGCTCACTACAGAGCACGGGTCTCCTCTCAATATGAGAAGGGTTTGGCCATAGTCCACCACGCTGGCCATGTGCGGATTGAACTTTCAGGTGTGGTTTTTTCACTATGTTTTCTTTCACCGTTGAAGCAAATGATATTTTAATTTTTGAAAAAACGCACATAACTCCGAAAAGTTTGAGGTGCGTGCCCGGATTCGAACCGCCGACCTCTGATTAGGAGGCTGACGAGGGCGTTAGGGAACCACTAGGCTATCACCGCTTGTATAGTTAGTTAGTAGTATATTATTATATTTGTGATTTAGCGTTTAGATACAAGTCATGTAGAAAACATTATATACGAGTAGTTACCTGTTGTAGGTTATCTCGCTTCTATCTTAGACTGCATCTGATAACTTGCATCAAGTAAGATCGCAGTCAAGCACTAACTTGTCATAAACTTGTCTGGAAATAAAAAAATAATATTCTCTCCTTAAACTGGCTAAAGAGTCCTTAGGAAAACATTTTTCAAATTGAAGCACTGCCAAGTAGCGTTCTCGAGGTTCCACGGAAGAGCGTGCTTGTTTTGTTGCTGAAAATACTGAAAGAGGAGGTTGAAAATAGTAGAGATATGAGAATTTTTTGTGTGATGATTTTTAAAGTTAATTTTGTTGGATCAACAGATATACGACTCTATCAAAATTGAAATGGTTGCAATAGTTTGCTACTGTAAAAAAATTTAGGTACATGTCCACTTGATCAAATTCAAATTCAAATAATCTTTATTCAAATAGTCCTTTACAAGGCTCTTTTGATGCGTCAATAATTTACATAGTTGTGATTCGATGGTGATAACTAGATTCGTAAACTTAAAACTAAAGCTATGAGGGTTCCAAACGCGCCCCGGTCTAAGAAGCCCAAAACAAACTTAACCAGGTTCGTTATAAGAAGGTAAACATTGTAAACTACCCGATATTGTCATCATAGACAATGATGCATTTAAATAATTTGAAATGAAACAAATCATATTTCACATAGGATAAATAAATTAGCAAAACTTTTATAAGCCAGGCTTCATAATAAAATATTCAAATTTTTTTGTATCTATAGATATAGAGCGATATATAGAAAAATATCCATCAATCAAGAAACATTCAAATTGGATTACCTAACAAATAGTTAACATTAAGAAAACGTAATAACTTACTCAGACTTTTAATGTGTCTATAATATAATAAAAATATAGATGTTAGGGAACAAATAAGTTTCAACCATCATTCAGGTCCTATTTTCGCTCACTGCTAGGAATAGGCTCTATCTCATATTAGGAAGGAAGGATTTAGACTTGAGATCCTCCACGGGATGCCCCAGGCCATAAATCTTACTATAAAGTAGTTATGTATGATTTGCTAATATTTAGAACGAAATAATGACACAAATCTACGGAGAACTCACAATCAAAAATATCATGATTTCAAACCTGATACCGGCAACATGGTCCTTTGCACGAGTGCACCAGATTTTCGGCCAGCAGAGGGAAGTGGCGAATGCTTGTGAGGCGCATAACATCTGGCCTCAAAGACCACGTTGACCAGAGCGTGTAACTGCAAAGAGTATAACGACGAAGAAGAAGAAGGAGACCGGCAACATGTAATCCAAGTCCAAGTCTACTAAAAATGCTAATATAAAAACGTCAAATACGCAATTTTAGTAATCGTAGCAAGTAAAGTGGGTGAAACTATTTGTCAGTGTAGCCAGTTTTATTGCTTCACAGCACGCAACTGTTACGTTTGCATTTCGAACAACACTGATAGATTATAGAAATTAGTGAATTACACCGTTGCTCGATAAAAGCAATTAAAACCACAATTTAAGTATCATAGAGTTACTTTTCTACCTAAGGTACTTCAATTTTATGTTTCATTTATCTCGATCTTTTCAAACGCATATAAATATGTTTAATTGCGTAGATGAAAACAATAGTAAACACTTAAGTACTGTAACTAAAAAAGTGCACTCAATTTTAATTGACCCACATAATGAATCTAGGTAGGCAAGACAACTAGTCGTACAGAAATATTACGCTGTAACTTGCATCTGACAACATGGATGACATAAACAAGATCCTTTCCCCCCATAAACAAGTTGAATGCGCTTCCCCGATGCCGCAGTCTCTGCACGTGCGGCACTCAAGGTCTTACAACCCTTTACACATCCTCTCATGTTTGCAATTAAAACGAAAAACCGAGCGGAATACACATACACGTCCTGCCAAAGACAAAAAGAGACAGCGCGCCTCATTTACCAGAGCACTTTTTATTTCCACTTGCACTCAAGGGAGGTCGTCGGCCAATCAACGTACTGTGGCGCGCCCGTTCCCATTGGCCGGTTTGAATAGAGAATTTTTTTAAAGAACAAAAGCGGAGGGTAGGTAATAGCGAGTTTTGTTTTCTTCGAGTGGCATTTCGCACTCGAGTGCCGGAGTTCGTACGGAGCGGACGTCTCGAGACTAATTACCTTAGCTTATATGCATTGTTTACGAGGGTGCTCTCGCTAAGCTCACTCCATTTGAATTGTCAGACGATGATGTTTAACATTGTTATTTATAGTATAAAACTCGTTCTCGGTTCTTGAGTTGGGTGGAATTCCAGAGCAAGCAAATTAGCTATGTTTATTTCACCAACAATTATCCTGTCTCCAATGTTTGTCAAGAGCCGGGATGGGTGTTTGCTTTCATTCAAGTATGACAAGATAAATTCTACTCACGAAGGTATCTCATCATTTACTTCGCAAATTATGTTTATTTTAATTTATCTTTATTATGGCTTCTTACGACCTTAATTGATATAATAATACGGTGTACTATTTACTCTTTTACGTACTGTTTTAAATTAAATTCATACTTTAACGCCATAATAAATAAATCATTTATTTTTCTCTACTAATATCTTGGTAGACACACTACACAGATTATTTAAAATTGTTTAAAATTGTTTCAGGAACTTAGCAGCGCCGAATAGGCCCGTTCAGACATCGAACACTTCTTTGGAAACCTTTACGACATTGCACAAAGAAAGCTGCCACAGATTAGAGTACCTTGTCGAACGCCAAAAGCAATTGTGTATGCTTTCTGATAAAATGGTGCAGGTAAGAAAATAATAATCACTTAATAATTGTTATACCACTACTAACAAAATATTCTTTACAATTCTTCAAACTAACTAAACTCTTAAGAAAAGTCGATGTAATTTTATTTACGACACAGTTATAAAAAATCTTATAAAATCCATTTAAAACAGTAAAAATCGAAGCGGCTCATCAAATAGCAATTAACTGAAATGACGCTCATGAACTAAAATCTTTATGTAAAAGACTTTAATTCAAGATCGCGAATGAGATAAAATTCCAATGTACATTATGTTCTTAATGGAATATTCGTTTCGATTTAACATTAATGGAGTAATAGAATACAGATTAACAATCATTTGAATTCTACTCTACTTTTAGTTTTATGTTTACATTGTATTGGACATAAATAATAGAAATTATCTGTTGTTTCTTTTAATTAAATTCAATTAATGTTAATGCAATCTCATC
Organism: Lasiommata megera; assembly: GCA_928268935.1. Taxonomy (NCBI): domain Eukaryota; kingdom Metazoa; phylum Arthropoda; class Insecta; order Lepidoptera; family Nymphalidae; genus Lasiommata; species Lasiommata megera. Next base: position 14,017,648 of record OV743314.1, on the reverse strand, counting down.
GATATAGTGAGGCTTTTTTTATAACTTATAAAGCCGTTTTATGCTGCACCAGGGATAATGATTAAAATAATAGGCTATTTTGTTTTTGTTATAAATAAAAGTTACTGTTTAAGATGTGATATAAAGAGGGCTTACAACAATCAGTTTAAAGTAGTATTTTTATAACTATAGACAATAATCTAAGAATGAGACAAATCACCTTTAAATCTTATTCATAAAAAACTCATTTAAGCGATGATAGCAAGCCTCATGAGCAAAATTATTTAATAGTGTTATTTATGCGCGCAACGATTAGCATAAAGTCTTCGCCCGAGATTCATTCTTTCCATTAAGTACTAAATTGATAATCGCAAATGGAGTTAGGGACCCTCATCTCTTGGCCAAATATTGCTATCGTCGGGTCGTTGATATCCTTTACTATGAAATTACATTAAGTATACATACTCGTATTTTGAATAAGTATGACCTCAAATATGTTCCATCTACCTAATTGTGGAAAACAGCGTGTCAATACCAAAATGCGCTTTGTATCTTATATAATCCAATGAACTGTAGATTACCGCTGAAAATTTTAACCCTTTTATTATTCAGGTGATTCAAACTGGAGCACAACAGGCGATTGAGGAGTGTCAGCATCAGTTTCGGAATAGCCGTTGGAACTGTAGTACTGTTGAGAACTCCACTGATATATTTGGCGGGGTACTAAAATATAGTAAGTTGCCCTATATTTGTTTTCAACTAGTTGTATCCGGCTTGCGTTGCAATACTTATTATAAAAGCTAGCTTTTGAGCCAAAAGCCTCGCGGGCAAACATTTGGATGGGTATTTCCAGAACACCTATTCAAAGTTTCATCACAGTCTGATCTGATCTTGACGACCTCCGTGACGCTGTGCGTGCGCTGTCGCATTATAAAGTTGGAGGTCCTGGGTTCGATTCCCGGCTCGAGTCTGGTCTCGTGGGAGGCTTCGGCCGTGACTAGTTACCACCCTACCGACAAAAAACATGTAACCAAACCCTACCGACAAAAAACATGAAACCAATTAGGAGTATGGGTTTACCAGGTTAGCCCGCTACCATCCTAGACTGCATCATCACTTACCACCTGGTGAGATAGCCGTCAAGGGCTAACTTGTAGTGTATAAAAAAATGTTCAATGATTGGGAACGCAGAAAGAACTAACATACACGTGTTAAATTTACCTTGCATATTATCCATATGTCCTGCAATAAAGTGAACCTACAAAACATAACTTTTAACAGACTAACTTGAACAGAATAATAATATTTGCAATACTAAGTCATAAAATTTAAAATTTCCGTTCACATCATACCGATTCAAAGCGAACCGTAAATACTTAAACAATTATCGCTTGCAATGCTCACCTCAACGGTGATCCCAGTTCAAAGGATGGTGTTAAGTGAACGCCACATGCCCTTTGATGTTACCGGACTCTCTTTGAACAGTCTCGTTCGTCAAAGCTGTTTATATTACATTCTAAATGTTTCTAAGGCGTAATTCAGGACTTGAGTGGCCAGTTAACGCGTCTACTTCTTATATTGCAGGGATTATTATCACTTAAGATATATTTAATGGAGATGTTTATGCATGGACTTGATCGTTATATCCGAACGATTTATAAAACAAATGAAGAGTTTCAAAACGAAACGGATATAATGGTCCCCGTATTGATCGTAAAACAGTTTTCTATTCCAAATGTTAATTTTAATGATGAAATGTAAAAAAAAAATTACAATTGTATATCATGTCAAGATTTGATCAATGCAAAAACTCAACGTTCGTAAATAATTAAAATGTAAACTAAACCAACCACCTGTCTTAGCTAGGTTTTCAAATAATTCGATCTAAACGATTCGCAATCTATTATTATCATGCCAAAGGTTGATGTGTCCATAAACATCCGTATTGTCTGTTATCAAATAGATTTTTGGGTTGAGATTAGTCTAATTAATGTATATGTCGGAAACCATTACTAGTGTAATTTGTGTTCACATGTCTTAATTTGATCAAATCTTTGTTAGTAAACCCAAATTATTTTCATATTTGTCAATTTATTGGTTTGTTAGTACCAATAAATTGACAAATATGAAAATAATTTTGGGACCGCCTATGCCATTATGTTTACTAAAATAAATTGTTTATTTTAAAGGCGCCTTATAAACTGTTTCATGTCAGACATATGGGATAGTCCACTTCAAGATTGTGTTCAAGGAATTTCTTTTCTTCATGTATCTTGTTTATTTTCAAATGTCGATTACTGGGATCACGTGTGTACTTGTTGACGGAGTTGCTCAGTTTGTTTAACGTATCCCGCTGAAACACGACCAGTGTTATTCGACCCATAGTGCTTTATACAATAATCTCGGAAGTTGGCTCATTGACTACCTTATTACAACATTGTACGGATCTTTGTTTTTTGGGTATTCCAAATCCAGTCGGTCAGTGAACTATTTTATAAGTTTTTGAGAACTTGTGTTCTCAAAACTTCATACATTTTTTTAAACGAAAAATTGTAGTTATGTTATTTATGCATTACAGAATCGCGGGAGTCTGCATTTGTTCATGCTCTGTCTGCAGCAGCATTAGCTCATACGGTCGCACGGGCCTGCAGTCGGGGCGAACTCAACGAGTGTTCTTGTGATGCTCGTGTGCGGAAGCGCACACCTCGGCATTGGCAGTGGGGTGGCTGTTCAGAGGTAAATTATTCAGATATCTTATATATACTAACTTTTGAAGCAGTGGTTAGGGCGTCAGCCTCCTAATAAGAGGTCGGCGGTTCGAATCCAGGCACGCACCTCTAACTTTTCGGAGTTATGTGCGTTTTTAAACAATTAAAATATCACTTGCTTCAACGGTGAAGGAAAACATCGTGAGGAAACCTGTACGCCTGAGAGTTATCCATACTGTTCTCAAAGGTGTGTGAAGTCTGCCAATCCGCACATGGCCAGCGTGGTGGACTATGGCCAAACCCTTCTCATATTGAGAGGAGACCCGTGCTCTGTAGTGAGCAGGTAATGGGTTGATCACGACTAACTTTTGACAATAATCCTACTTCGCCACTACAGCACTTTAACAGTAATCGAGATTGCGACATTCGGTATTACAAGCAAAATACATTATCTAATTAATATGGCAATTTGATTTCAGGATATAAGATACGGGGAAAAGTACAGTCGTGACTTTGTAGACGCTAAAGAAGATAAAGATACTGATGAAGGCCTAATGAACTTGCACAATAACGAAGCGGGGCGTAGAGTAAGTATTGAAAATATTCTTAATATACAAGTATACCGCTACTAAGAGACGTTACTACAGGACAGGGCCCTGATTTTATATGACCTTGAAAACGTAACTAATTGCAATATGTTTTGTTATCATACACAAATGACGTCAAACGTGATGTTATCGTGTGTGTTGATGTTTGAATATCATTTAAAATCGAGACCATATGATTAATTTTTATTTACGAAAAATGCATGAATTGAAACGAATATGAAATGTTGAGACTGGATTTTGGACGACCCCCGTGGCGCAGCGCGCGCGCTGTCGGATTATAAACTTGCAGGTTCTGGGTTCGATTCCCGGCTCGAGTCTGGTCTGGTGGGAGGCTTCGGCCGTGGCTAGTACCACCCTACCGACAAAGACGGTACGAACCAATTAGGAGTGTGGATTTTCCATACCCCTAACAGGTTAGCTCGCTACCATCTTAGACTGCATCATCACTTATCATCAGGTGGGATTGCAGTCAAGGGCTAACTTGTAGTGGATAAAAAAAAAAATTACATTATCAGTTCTTAAAGCGTTTTAAACTATTAGCCAAATTATCTCTTAAATGGTTTCAGGCTGTCCGTGGGAGAATGCAGCGCGTATGTAAGTGTCATGGCATGTCCGGTTCTTGCTCCGTCCGCGTGTGCTGGCGCCGTTTGCCGCAGCTGAGGTTGGTTGGTGACGTCCTGAGCACGAGATACGAGGGCGCTTCCCATGTTAAGGTAACTAACTAACATTAATTAAACTATTAAAGAAACACTTTCATGATTGATACAACTACAGTGGAGCTATCTCGTGTAATAGATACGAAATCAAAGTCCATTCTGTGCATGAATATGGAAAAGAAGTGCGTGCATCTATCCAAAATTTATATTAAAACTGGCGAAAACGAATAATTAAAATCTTATAAATATTCCGTAGCGTCCAATTAGAAACAACGATTTTTAGCGTTCCTAACTGGAGCCTTCTGTTAAAAAGTAGCAGAAGAATTACAATGAGTGATGACGTTTCAGTCAGGCAAAGGCCGATCATAATAAATTTGCCAAAATCAAAACAAACAGGAAAAAAACTTATTTAAGCTTAAATAATCTGTGAACAAATATTGTGTATAGTCACTATAAATCTAAATTTATTTTGCACCATTCATATTCTTAATTTTTAAATACCTTAGTACTAAGTTTTTCCATATATGTAAGAGACATACTTATATGCCAAATTATATGTGAGATCAGTAGCGTTAAGGCGAGAAAGAGTAAAAACTAAAGGACAAACCTATATTTGTTTTTATAATGTAAGCTCTTCTTTCACAAATCTTTTTAAGTCTTACCTAATACTTGGAACATTCTATAGTGAGTATTGACTCGTTTTGCTAAAGATATGAATACTAGTTAATTTTGAAATAACAATTTTTCAGGTCGTGGAGAGGAAGAAAGGCAAGAATATAAGAAAACTGCGACCTCTACATCCAGATATAAAGAAACCCAACAAAACTGATCTAGTCTACCTCGAGGATTCTCCTGATTACTGTGAACCGAATGACGAGTAAGTGTAAATTGGTTCACATAAATGAAAAGTTAAATTATATTGTAACTTTAAGTCAATGCAAGCGGTGATAGCCTAGTGGTCAGGGCGTCAGTCCTCTAATCAGAGGTCGGCGGTTTGAATCCGGGCACGCACCTCTAACTTTTCGGAGTTATGTGCGTTTTTAAAAATTAAAATATCATTTGCTTCAACGGTGAAGGAAAACATCGTGAGGAAACCTGCACGCCTGAGAGTTCTCCATAATGTTCTCAAAGGCGTGTGAAGTCTACCAATCCGCACATGGCCAGCGTGGTGGACTATGGACAAACCCTTCTCATATTGAGAGGAGACCCGTGCTCTGTAGTGAGCCGGTAATGGGTTGATCATGATGATGAAATCAATGCAATGTTATTATTTATAGGCTAGGCATATTGGGCACACGAGGCAGGACTTGCAATAGGACATCGGCAGGCTTAGACGGGTGTCGATTGCTTTGCTGCGGTCGAGGATACCAAACAAGAGTGCGAGACCACGAAGAAAAATGCAGATGCCGTTTCGTTTGGTGCTGTCGAGTGCATTGCGAAATATGTCGATCCAAACGTGATCATCACGTTTGCAATTGATCAAAAAGACTTTGTTTACCAATCATTTAAAAGCTATGCCGGAAACAAATGAATGGTTTTTTTTAAAGAAAGAGAAGTCGATCGTTGAAAAACACAATTGTAAATGATTTACGAGAAGTTATGTATTTGTTTATATAAGTAAACCCTCGATATAATAGCACAATGTTTAATCATAAAACACTTTTGATAACAAGGGTTTTTCCATTGATGACATAATGAATTGTAATTAATAAGAACATAATTCGTTTACTTAAATAATTTTATCATTACTTAGTACGAAACTCTTTAATTCATCCGTCAATCTGGAATCATTGAACGAAACATAATTAAGTTTGTACTTAATAATTATTTGATATTAAATAAAAATTATTTATACCAAACTTCATTTTGAAAATTTCATGATTCAATATTGAAACCTGATGATTAAATATTCTAATGATAAATGAATAAGATAATATGAAACTGTGCAAAACAATAAATATTAATTGATTTTAAAATAAAACCATCAATGTTATTTCAATATGTAGTGACGAAATGTTAAAGTTTACTCATTATTAATATAAATTAATTTATGCAGTACTTACAATATCTTTTTTACTATGAAATGTTTTAATTACGACTAACCAATCGAAAAATACGGACTGATATTATGTTTAGTTACTTATTTTTAAATATATGTGTTTTCTGATTATAAGCTTTAAATTTTTTACAGTATTACCAACTAATTTATTTTATTTTACGTATTTAATGTAAATATTACGTGCAAAGTTGTAAATAGGATTTTGTTACTAGGTAACTAAAAATATTTTACGTAATGTAACGACCCGAATCATCCCATAACATGTTCATTACGAATTTGACTAAACTATATATTATTAAAAGTTTTAGTTTTCATGATTATTTTAAATCTACCGTATATGTATTTATATTATTATCGTCTAAATTATAATTATCAAACGAGCGATCCATTTTTTTCCAAATGATTGACGTTACACATACATGAATATATATCATTGATTTACCGCTAGCCGTAGATCGATCATTAACGCTCAAAAAAATGGGACGGAAAAGTAGTGCACAAATAGTGACGCGTGCACTCCTTTCCCCCAGTGTGTGGCAAGGCTAGACGAAAGTCACCGATTCTAATACTGGAGCCGTATAATCTGAATGAATTACGGCCAGATGTCTAGTTTATTAGACGGGTTGTAATACATTGATATACCGATATGTAGGAATGTATAGTTGGTGACAAATTCTCGCCTTGTTTTTGTATGACGCGCTCTATCTACGGCTAGTGATAAATAAATGATATATATGCGCATAAAAAGATTTCTTGGCAATATATTAAATTACTTTATTCTGCGGTGCACTGTATCATCGATTGTAAATAGCCACTGTTTACTTAATGTACTTATTAGAGTTAAATTATTTTTACGTTCTACCTCAGAAACGAAATCTTTTTAACCAGCTTCTACGATTGAATTTGTAATGGAGGAGCAAGCTTGATTAGTCTTAAATCATTTGTTGATTGTAAATAAATATTTGTAGGACTAAGTTAGTAATTTATTGAATTAGATTGTGATAGCTTTATATATTCTAAGAACTAATCCAGTGGAGACAGTATTTTGTAATTTCTAAATTTTTCCATTTCTATAGTTTCGTAGGTGAACCATTGTAAATACCCCATAGTGGATAGTTGTTGTGTATCATCACTTTTAATATAATGTTAACTTGTATTTGTACTATTCTGGACAAAATATGTCGGTGCAGTAAGTAGCAGTATTGTCAAGTGTTCCCCTTTAGCTGCTATAAAGCCTTATCTTCATTTATTTTTGTACCTACTCGTATCAAAATGATTTATGGCATATCCTGATGTATGAGTATCAGTGGTCAGCTTATTGTTAGAGAAGGAGAAAGTATTGTTTGCACACCGTCCGACCCCCTCGTTATCCCAAACGTCGCCTAAGCTGAGGTTCAGCCTCAAAGGAGGCGCCCTTAGGCAGACGTTCCCTTAGTTTCTTCGAGTCCTAGGGCTCAAAATTTCTTCTGGCAGAGCTTCTTTCCAAAGCTCGCCAAACAGCCCGGTTACGCTGTGGCAATTAATAGGGTTGGCACAGCTAATAGACAGTCCGAAAAAAAATTGTTTGCACTTAAGATTCCAGGATATTGTTAACAATATCCTGGAATCGAGACATTTAATTCTGAAGCATATGAAGTTGATTTTAACAAATGATTACCTGATCTGTGGAAGTTATCACATTTCCAAGGTTTCCATTTCTCCCATAAATCTTAAGATTATCTTTCTTCTTAAATAAGCTGCTATACCATAAAATGAACTTATCTTTACTTTGCATCATTAAGTCAAAAGTAAAATGTTTTAAAAACTTCAACAGAAAAATAGTGTTTTTTTTTTACAACACAGATAAATTTAATTCGAGTTTAAATTAAATAAAAAGTCATATTGTCCATTTTTAAATAATTAATAATGTAATATTAGATCTTAAATTACTTCCATTGTCTCAAGAGAGGTTAATACCAAATGTTAAAATTATTTAGATATTAATATTATGTGTGCAATCTGCAATATGGGTTAAGTCGAACCATTGCTAACGATTTCTTGAAACGGGGAGAAAATTTTGAAAAACTCAAATAGTTTTAAATGAATGTTGCGGATTGAGCACATCTCTATTGCGATACTGTCAAGACCTCTAGCTTAATCATTTTTGGAATAGTTACTATTTGATGTAAACGACACACAATAAATGTATCATAAAGGACTAAATTTTGTTTTCTTTCAATATATTTATCCTAAAACCGTTGAGAACCGAGAAAGCAAGACCTTTCCTTTGATTTAATTTCAGACAGTTTTTTATAAATAGTTAAGAACTATATATATGTCGGCGCGAAGGAGTTATTAACTTCATTCAGCGGCGCCAAGAAAATATAGAATTCAATAATTACCCACACTTGAACTCTTTAAATCACTAATTAATCAGTTCTTTGTTAATCAGTGTATTTAGACAGTAGCAATACATTTTGTACAAGCATGCTTTGCTATAAATACATTCGATTGCCACGAAAGGCCATTCTTGTCTTTGACGGACCATTTGGACCTCTTAGTTATTGTCGCAATATAAGTATTATCCCTCAAGTTGTGGTTTTAATGAGCGAAAGTAAAAATAAGCGTGATGTCAGCAATGCTGAAGTCACTCGTACTAGAAACAACTCTGACGCCCTTGATTCGACATATACTAATGTTTACAAGACTGTAAATTTAACAAGTACCATCAAAAATCAATTTAGTTATAACTTTATTATTAATATAAATATAATAGAAATTAATGAAATTCTAAGCTATGACATATTAAATAATGTTTGCTATTATGATAAGATATAAAACCATTACAAAATACATCTTCGTCTTTCACTGTCGAGCTGATTACAATTTGATAGTGAGCTTCTTGAAGATATGCGTTTCACTATAGTAAATTGAATTTACTGAATAATTGCTTTGTTTTCGTTACTATATAGAAACACTTCCATCATAATCTCTATCTTCAAATGTCAACGATAAAGAAATAATAATAATTTTAATAAAGCTCATGTATTTCATAGTCTTGTTTTAATTTCAGTTTTACAGTCCGAGGGGATTATTCACCCATGGATAATTTCTGGGACATCTGCCGCATACTCTTAAGTAGTACGATTTCTGAAAAAAATATAATACTGTTGATCAAATTATCCTGACGCGATTCTATAACAGATTAGTGTCGTTTCAAAATTAAGTCACAGAAAAGTTTGTTGCTATAACAAGCAAGCTTGGGGATATATGTATCTACTTTTACTGCAGTAACATGAAAAATTAACTAATGAAATTGATGGAAAGCATACCTGAGTATCTTGACTGAAGAGTCCCGGACAAAAAGTAGGGCGGCAAGCAGCAGGTACTCTTCGTCTGCAATCCTGCTTCTCATATTCATTAATTGGAACTGGATTCTTTACCCAATCGATTACTTCTTTCGCGTTCACCTACAAAAGCATTATTATATTAACCAGGATCATCATGATCAACCCATTACAGGCTCACTACAGAGCACGGGTCTCCTCTCAATATGAGAAGGGTTTGGCCATAGTCCACCACGCTGGCCATGGGCGGATTGTCAGACTTCACACGCCTTTGAGAACATTATGGAGAACTCTCAGGCATGCAGGTTTCCTCACGATGTTTTTCCTTCACCGTAGAAGCAAGTGATATTTAATTTTTTTTTTAACGCACATAACTCCGAAAAGTTAGAGGTGCGTGCCCGGATTCGAACCGCCGACCTCTCGACTCGACCAGGATTTACTGATTTATTATATTTCTATTATAACACTGGGTTTTGACGACCTACGTGGCGCGGCACGTGCGCTGTTGCATTTTAAAGTTGGAGGTCCTGAGTTCGATTCCCGGCTCGAGTCTGGTCTAGTGGGAGGCTTCGGCCGTGGCTAGTTACCACCCTACCAACAAAGACGTGTAGCCAAGCGATTTAACGTTCCGGCACGATGTCGTGTAGAAACCAATTAGGAGTATGGGTTTACCATACCCCTAACAGGTTAGCCCGCCTATTATCTTAGGCCACATCATGACTTACCTTGTAGGTGAGATACTAGGCTAACTTGTGGTGTATAAAACAAACACGGGGTTGCTTACAAATATAAATAATTTTCCATTATCTCTGGTGCTTCTCAAAAACTGTCAGCTTGCACTAATAGCGATGTATAAAATTATATTTAGTATAGTATGATTCCAATCCGTTTTGTTACAGATAATAGATATGGTAATGATAATTAAAAAAAAAAATTTGTTAAATAACATGAAAGTGACTTACCATAAAGACATCATTAATATTGTTGATAGTATCGAAAAACCGCTCAATAGCTCTCCATACGTGTGGTCTGGGTCGGATGAATGCTTCATGAATGTAAAATCCGAATGGCGCACGATTGCCAAGGTAGTGTCTTTCGAAGTTCTGAAGAATAAATTGGAACCATTCTTCTTCAGTATTCGGACTGAAAAGGTATAATATTTAAAATTAAAAAGGAATGTATACTTTTCAAAAGCAAGATTCCAGTTAAAAGTTGTGGATTACTTATGATTGTTTGTTCTTGTTTATTTATAACATTGAATATATGTTGATGATGATATAATACTATATCAATAGCATCTCGTTTAACTGGCCGTCTATCTAAATTTATACCAGGGCTTAGAAACCAGAAAAAAATCAAACCGGTTACGGTTGCAAACCCTGGTATTGGAGTCTTTCCGGTTAAGGTTTCGGTTTAGTTAATATACACTTAAATTCATACATACATTCGAAGCAAACGGTTTTAAGCTTAACCGTTTAATTATATATATGTTTAAACAAATCGCACCGATGCAATTATACAGTTGGTATCAAAAGATAATCAAGTAGGTAAGTAAGAAAGAAGAATATTTTTATTGGTCAGTAACCAATACTTAGCGGTATGCTTGGAATCTTTTTAGAAGATGTAACAATTTAGTAAATATTTTGGAGGAAAGGAAAGGAATTAAGTAAGTAAGTAATTAAGGGACGATCATAGATTAAGTTAAATAGGAATTGGGTTCATATACTTACGTGAAGAAACAGGCATCGACCATAGCGCATGGGAATCCTCCCAAGTCCGTCCAAGTAACCATAGGGAGGACCCATGTACCAGGAATACTTGCAGTTGGACAAGGACCGACTATACAATCCTGCGTAGATTCGTAGTCCAGGGTATAAGGCCAAAGACCTGGATCAGTATATCTAGTTGTTGGCCAAGACAAGTCGTATGTAATGCCAGCGCTCTTCATCATTTGAAACGTATTATTACCACTTAATTGTAAGAACGGTTTGCGGACTCCTGGAATAAATATATAATAGTTATGACTAAAGGAAAGTAAATGAATGTTTATTTGCATAAAACTTCATTTTCTCATATATGGAGATTTACAAATAATACTTTCAACATTGTCAAAACAATCTAAGCAGTATTTTGTAAAGTGGACAATAGAAGATACTCCAGTGTCGTCAAAGACTTCGTTAATCATAACAAAATGCCAGATTTGTCTGGTATTTGCTAATGTTTATAGCATAGCATAAAATTACATTTAAATATGAGTATTAACGAAGCTGTGATAGCCTAGTGGTTAGGACGTCAGCATCCTAATCAGAGGTCGGGGGTTTGAACCCGGGCAAGCACCTATAACATTTCGGAGTTATGTGCGTTTTTAAGCAATTAAAATATCACTTGCTTCAACGGTGACGGAATACATCGTGATACCTGCATGTCTGCGAGTTCTCCTTAACGTTCTCAAAGGCGTATGAAGTCTGCCAATCCGCACATGGCCAGCGTGGTGGACTATGGCCTTTCTCATATTTAGAGGAGACTCGTGCTACATTGTGAGCCGACAACAGGTTGATCATGATTGAAGAGTATTGCGAAAAACTGAAAACCATCACATAAAACAAACTACTACTAACCATCAATTGTATTCACGGGAATATTTGCAAATGTAGCCACCTGTAGTTTTTGATCCCCGATTTCGCGCATCAACTGTTCGTAACTGGCCTCTCTCCAGAAGTCTTGTGGTGTTCTATGAGAAATGGAATGCAAACCAATCTCGAAGCCTTGGTTGTAAAGCTCATTGACCATAGTGTAATCGGTGTATTCATGTTGCATGAAGAAAGTGACTCCAATGGGACAACCATTTTTGTTAGCACGTCTATAGATTAGAGAGCGGTACGTTTGTGTGTTTAACTCAGTTATAGCATCATCAAATGTTAGGAGAACGAACTGCAATTAAAATAAATCTATAGAATACATGAAATATTTATTGAACTATTGATATTGAAAATTCCTACTATAGTGTAAAGGATTATTTAAATGATAAACAAGCATGGGTATGAACTATTGCTCTAATAAGAAAGCTCTTAACATAATTTTAAGTGGCTTGTGAGATGGTGATAACAAAACGAAAATTTACCTGGCTAAGTTTGTTGTGGGCTTCTTCTTGGACCGAGGCGCGTTTGGAACCCTCATAGCTTTAGTTTTAAGTTTACGAATGTAGTTATCACCATCAAATCATTACTATGTAAATTATTGACGCGTCAAAAGTGCCTTTAAAGGACTATTTGAATAAAGATTATTTGAATTTTGAAATGAATAGATTGAGTATCGTTTTTTAATTGAAAATCCCTGATCAGGGTTATAAAATAAAACAATTATATTTGTGTTACCTGAGGCGTGTCTCTAGGTTCTAGATTTCCTGGAATATCCTGACTTGAACATCTGCAGTTAGGCAATTTGCATATTTCTTCATCACAAGATTCGGCCAAAGGAAGTTCATCTGACTCACCATAGGCAATGGCAAGTAATGCCGTTAAAAACACTACCGACACCCACCGCATGTTGTCTTATTAGTTCTGTTTGGAAATGCTGAAAACAAAAAAGAATATCTGTTATTTATTAACTATTATAATCTTTATCGAAATCTCTTGATTACATCGCTAATTAGGGTTTTTGATTTTCTATCTTATCAGGTCCTAATCCTGTACGATATTGAAAATATACCAATTTCCACTTAAATTGCATTTTATGACGATTTATTTTAAACTAAAACATTTACTTTGTAAATATTAGTCACTGTAAATACTTTTTTTTCTTTTCAATGGAAATTTATTTACATTTAAAAAAATCACTTGCTTCAACGGTGAAGGAAAACATTGTGAGGAAACCTGCACGCCTGAGAATTCTCCATAATGTTCTCAAAGGTGTGTGAAGTCTGCCAATCCGCACATGGCCAGCGTGGTGGATTATGACCAAACCCTTCTCATATTGAGAGGAGACCCGTGCTCTGTAGTGAGCCGGCAATGGGTTTATCATGATGATGATGATATTAGATTTACATGTTTTGTATTCGGCTATTTTAGTTATTATAATTAAAATGATACAAATCTAGTTTCACGAAAAATTGCCGATATAGGATTCAGAAATTATAAAAGTCACTTCAAAAATTTATATATGGTTTATGAAGATTTCATAAAACAACAACTTTTATGTAAATGAATTAGCATATAGTCCGAAACAAAATATTTAGTATCGATAGATAAAAGAGTAATTTAAGAAATGGAGTGCCTAGATTAATGAATGATCTTGAGGGTTTTTACAAGGGTAAGACACCTGAAGAATATTATTTTTAATTTAAAATTTCGAACCTACTGATAAAGCCGGTCCCGGCGGCTTTATCAGTAGGTTCGAAATTTTTGTGAATTATTTTGAATTTGTGTACTGTACTGTTTGTATCTTGGTACCGAAATTAAGGATATTTCTTTTATGATTATATAATATTTGTCGGTTGCAAGGTGCTTCTGGATAGTGGACAATCACGCAGTGAACCTATTAAAAGAACTGAAAAAGCATGGACGACAAGTAAAAGACCATTAAACTTTTGTGAATCTATGAAAAGCCATCGATGTTCGTCACTCTCTCTGTGCGATATTAAAAATATCAGTATAACTTGCTCAAAATCTTAAGTCTATTATTACTTTAAATTTTTGTTATATTCATCATCATCATGAACAACCCATTACCGGCTCACTGCAGAGCACGGGTCTCCTCTAAATATGAGAAGGGTTTGGCCATAGTCCACCACGCTGGCCGTGTGCGGATTGGCAGACTTCACACGCCTTTGAGAACATTATGGAGAACTCTCAGGCGTGCAGGTTTCCTCACGATGTTTTCCTTCACCGTTGAAGCAAATGATATTTTAATTTTTAAAAACGCACATGACTCCGAAAAGTTAGAGGTGCGTGCCCGGATTCGAACCGCCGACCTCTGATTAGGAGGCTGACGCCCTAACCACTAGGCTATCACCGCTTCCATTCATTTATCATATATATGATGAATAATAATATCTTTCTTAATACTTTTTTCATACCTAAAATAATTTTCTTCATTCAGAGATTTTGGCACTATTCGAAATCTATTATAATACCAGTCGAGTTTAGTTACCGGCCAGATGTTAGTAGTAGAAGTATCAAGCATATATAATTTCAACAAGAATGACATATGAGCGTCGTAAGCGCTCGTCGTTGTTGTTTGCCTCAACTAAGAAATTCAATCCGCGATGTTTTCAACACCATTCATTCATTCAACTTAACAAAACTGTACTGAGCGATGTGATCAACTAAGCAAGTGATTTGTTGATCACATCGCTCTTCTAGCTCATTTACGAGCATTCTGTTTCAGATTTCCAATTTCCAATTTCCACATGCACTATAGATTGCTTTTGCTAGTTTTTTCTTGAATAAATTACATTTCACGTCGACCAGCTACAACTTTTAAATACATATTATTTTTTTAATACATATTTAAATGTTTCCACCATCCCAGTAAAGCAGCGGAAGCGGGAACAGGCATGAGACATTTAATAACTTAAATGAATTAAAAAAAATCGTTAACCTACACGGACGAAGTATATTAATGTAGAAAAAAAAAAAAAATAAGTTCAAACATTTATTATATAGCAAACCCATTGACTGCGGAGCGTATATTTTACACAAAACGCAATTACATTTTTATTTTATGTATTCATTACATATTATGTATTTATGTACATAGTAAATTCGAATGAATAATATTATTAAATTATTAGATTAGAATTATTGATTGCTGACATAACTTAAAGCTTGGCAAGTTCCAAAGCAGAAGTTCCGTTTATTAGATACTAAGATGCTATTCTATAGTATGTAGGGATCCAAGAGGTTAATTATCAATCAGACCACCTTCTACATACTAAAATTGTATATCACAGTCGGTAACTAAATCAATATCGATCGATCACCCGATATCAATGATATTATCATATTTACCTGTTGGAAAATTAAGTAGAAAACGTTGTATCAACTCGCAATAGGATTTATAGTTACGCGGAAGTACTATAATCAGTAATGATTCCAAGAAGGTTAAATACGCTTTATTCCATTCCGAGAAGTCCTTGGTGTTTACCGCGCGCACATTTACTTTGTCGCTATCTTCCCGATCAATCGACACCCCAACCCTCTCGTAGTTGCGGCTTCCTTTTACTCCCCCGACCTAAGCGCTCCTCTCCGAAAGAGGAGACCAAAACATATCCTTCATGGCCCTGACGATCAGATGAATACTGACAACATACTCGTACCACCTACCACACAACATACGCTACATACAGTCTTCGCCGGCGAAAACGAGGTCCCCGCTATCTTACGTCATTCGGACCTGGGCTCCATCCACGGCCTCGGAGACGTACGGACCACTCACCATCCGACCCCCCCGTTATCCCAAACGTTGCCTAAGCCGAGGTTCGCCCTCAAAGGAGGCGCCTTTAGGCAGACGTCCCCTTAGTTTCTTCGAGCCCTAGGGCTCAAAATTTCTTCTGGCAGAACTTCTTTCCGAAGCTCGCCAAACGGACCGGTTACGCTGTGGCAACCAATAGCGTTAGCACAGCTAATAGAGATTCCGAAAAAAAAACTTACCTAAGGGTAAATTTAGATATTCATAATTTCAGAATTTTCGTTGGTTTGGTCTTGTACTTTTACTTTTCTGCATAGTATACATACTTTATATATCGAAAACCAAATTACCAGACCAGACCTAGATATCCTATGTCCGTCTCCAGGAAGCAAGCTACGAGTATATATATTCGGCTTTGAGCCCAATTCCAAAAAGATCGGTGTAATGGCTGTCGTAATAAATAGACAAACACTTTGTTTAATTTTTTAATTTGAGTTAAATTAAGATTTCTAAAAAAACCATGTGTTTGATGGTAGAGGTGCGAGGAACAGTGAGAAAAAAAAATTGAGCAGAGGGCTGAATCATTTTAGATAACACGATGCACTGTTTCCTACAAGGTAGACTTACTACTTTATATCCTTTCCGTACGCCTCCTGGGTAAGAAAGTTTTCCCATGAGTACTGACGGTACACAAGACATTTACATGTGACTTTACATTTCTCGCTTGTGAAGTCAACATTTCCTGAGGATGATCCGGTGTCGGGTCGAAACGTGCGTAGAGGTTCTAGTGGAAGATTTTGTGTGGTGTTATATTATACAAAACTCCCGGTTTTCGGCGGAATATAGCAAATTACACTTGCTGTTTATTGTTTATCATGGAATTCCGCAAAGTAACGCCTGCTTCTATTCATTATTTCCAAGATACGTCCATTTTACATCAATTCTGTCACGAAACTTCTACGTGTTGGTAGAAGCAACGATGTAGGAAATAAAAAAATAAACGAATTTGTATTTATTGTTCAAACACTTTTATTTATAGTGAAGACTTTATTTTAATAATTTAAATAATTTTCGAAATCAAAATATTATATAGTTAAGTCTTGTAGTAGTACGTAGTTTAAAGTCTTGTGGAACATGTTGTTTTATAGCCCAAGGGGATTGTTAACCCATGGGTAGACTCGGGGACACCTAGTACACACCTGCATGTAGTAGTTTTTCTGAAAAAAAAAAAATTACGTTACGAGATCTCATCTATCAGAATACATTCCAGTTGATTTTTGTATATTGTTAAATTATGATTGTATCATTTTATTTGATTATATAATTGTTTCGTCTTATTGAAGTCATTAAAACTTGTTTATATTAACATTAGCTCTATTTTAAGCCTTACTTTTGAATTAAACCAAAATTATTCGTAACACTGTTCTAGTATTTGATATAATGTAAAAAAAGTGGATGCATATCTACTGATTTCAGCTAGAAATTGTAATATCACATATCACATATCACATATAACAATAAAGCGTATAGGAACATCTAAAGTGCCACAAAAACTAAATCCAGCTAATAAACAATTTTACTGTTAATACTATAGGAATGGACGAAGCTGTGATAGCCTAGTGGTTAGGGCGTCAGCCTCTTAATCAGAGGTCGGCGGTTTGAATCCGGGCACGAACCTCCAACTTTTAAGAGTTATGTGCGTTTATAAAAACAATTAAAATGTCACTTGAAATGTGAAGGAAATCATCGTAAGGAAATCTGCATGCCTGAGAGTTCTCCAAAATGTTGTCAAAGGCGTGTGAAGTCTGCCAATCCGGATATGGCCAGCGTGGTGGACTATGACCAAACCCTTCTCATGTTGAGAGGAGACCCGTGCTCAGGAGAGAGCAGATAATGGGTTGATCATGATGACTATAGGAATTGGACCATCGATAAATTCAATTTTAAACAGAGCTCTAGTAAGTATTCCAACGTACGTCGGCAACAGGTGAACGTAGGGGTCCACAGAAATTGGCGCCGCACTGTGTTGGCAAAGTGGTCCTGCAAGCTCTCTGCCTGTATACGCTCACTGGGACGGGGTTCTGCACCCAGTCGGTTACTTCTTTAGCGTTGACCTGAATAGACGAATTTCCAATTAGTTATACCAAGTTAACTTAGCTAATATTGAGTTAAATATATGTACCATATCCGTGGTGCAGCGCGTGCGCCGTCTCATTATAAAGTTGGAGGTCCTGGGTTCGATTACCGGCTCGAGTCCGGTCTGGTGGGAGGCTTCAGCCGTGGCTAGTTACCACCCTACCGACAAAGACGTGTCAACCGATTTAGCGCTCCGGCGCGATGCCCGTAGAAAACTTAAAAATAAATTACCATACCCCTAAAAGGTTAGTCTTCTCCGTCTTAGTCTGCATCATCACTTACCATCTGGTGATCTCACCAACCGTAATCTTGCCGTCAATGGCTTTGTATATAAAAATAAAGAATTCAAAACATAGAATGAAACATTGATGTGTATCAGTTTGACTGAATGGATAATTTTTATACATCTTTTTAAAGTAAAAGATCCTAGAAAAAAGAATCAAGCCCATAATGCTAATCAATGAGAACTGGAAAGAAAATAAACCGCTACTTGCCATAAAGGTATCGTTGAGGTTGTTTATCGTATTCAAGAAGCGCTCCAGCGCAAACCTAAGTCCGGGGTTGACTCGGACGAACCATTCGTGCACGTAAATGCCGAAAGGAGACCGGTTGCCGTTATAGTGATTTTGGAAGTTCCTCCAGATGAATTGGTACCAGCCTTCTTCGTCGGCACCATGGGGGCTGAGGATAATTTTAATAACATTATGCTGATCGTTGAGTCGGAAAACAACCTATTAAGCGAGTCATGGGAGAAAGGCGGGAGACATCGTATATGGAGGGCGCGGTTTTTTCACGCTTTTCTGGAATTAATGTTTGTTGGCTAATTTTGAAAAGGACTGGTGTTGGTTGTGTCGTGAACAGTTTTGGTGTCGTTTGTGTAGTGGCTGGTTTTTTTGAATGGCTAACAGGTATTGATTTGGGAAAGGTTTGAGGAAGCCGCGTCCGCGGAGTGCGAAGTTTCCCGCCATTTCTCCCTAACTTCTACATTGCTATAAACTTGACATTAGCTAATCTGTGTAAAGCCATAAAAAGAGAGAACTAATAAAATAATAAACTTGACATTGGCTAATCTGTGTAAAGCCATAAAAAGAAAAAAAAAACCTATTAAGCAGTGTTGTTTGTGTATTCAATAAATATGATTGCAATCAGATTATTCAAGTTCACTGTGATCCACCGTTACTCGTAAAGATACATTTGGTGTAATGGTACGATGCCGCACAGAAACCGATTATCATACAAGTTATCCCACTAACCATCTTAGAATGCATTATCACATACCACTAGGTAAGAAGCGGTGATAGCCTAGTGGTTAGGGCGTCAGCCTCCTAATCAGAAGTCGGCGGTTCGAATCCGAGCACGCACCTCCAAATTTTCCGAGTTATGTGCGTTTAAAAAAAATTATGGCGACCCCGCACCGGTAAACGTAGCGTTGGTCGACTCCCAACAAGGTGGACAGACGACATCAAACGAGTCGCAGGGAGCCGCTGGATACAAGCGGCCCAGGACCGTGGCCATTGGAACTCCCTACAAAAGACCTATGTCCAGCAGTGGACGTGTATAGGTTGAAATGATGATGATGATGAAAAAAAAATTAAAATATCACTTGCTTCAACGGTGAAGGAAAGCATCGTGAGGAAACCTGCGCGCCTGAGAGTTCTCCATAATGTTCTCAAAGGCGTGTGAAGCCTGTCAATCCGCACATGGCCAGTGTGGTGGACTACGGCCAAACGCTTCTCATATTAAGAGGAGACCCGTGCTATGTAATGAGCCGGTAATGGGTTGATCATGTTGATGATGACGACTAGGTGCGACTGCAATCTTGTTGAAATAAAATAATCATATACTTACTGATGGTAGCAAGTATCTAGCATGGCGCAGGGTAAACCTTGTAAATCCACCCAGCTGATCATAGGAATAACCCATGGCCCAGGAATGGACGAAGTGGGGCATGGAGGGATTATACAATCTTGAATGGATCTAAAGTTGAGAGTGTAAGGCCAAAGACCAGGATTCCGGAATTCAATGGTGGGCCAACTCAAATCGTACGTAAGACCGACACTCGCCATCATTTGGAAAGACGAATCTCCAGACATTTGAAGGAATGGCAAACGAACACCTGAAATTAAAATACACTTTAAAGTAATGTTGTATTTATTTAATTATTTATTCAAAGCGCCACCAACAGAATTATATGCAAAAAAAATAAACATTTTAAAAACCTTAAGTGCTAGGATATACATATAAGTCAATTTAGAGGTAACTACAGCATGCCAAATAACTTAAGTCGACGCTAATATGTCGCTAATAATATAATATGCAAACTTTTTAGATTAACAAAGAGCAAATAACAGAAAAAGGAACTTATAACAAAAGAATAGAAAAGTAACCTTGTGTTTATAATGAAGAATAAGGAATATACAGGTATATACGCACTATGCAAGATCTAACTGGGCTAGTGTTTTTATTATTTTATGTTTTAAATTGTGTAGTTTGTCATTAGAAATATCAATCGAATTATCTTAAGAAACGAAATGTTTGTAAATGATCTATTTATAACTATCTACGAGTTCTTGTTAAATGATAATTAGATATTATTTCAAACGCAGGATTATGACCATCATCATCAATGGTACAGGCCTTCTCTCTCATAAGAGAGATGGAATTAAACATTCATAGATTGTGGAGCAATTGACACACTACGCTTCTCGAATAAGGGTTCACAATGTTTGACGATTATCACATTTAGTGCTAATCCTGGTCAATCACGGCTGTCTGACCTAATGAGGCCATCATTGGGAATTTTTATTTTTATGGTTGCAATAAATGTTTATTTATTTATCTCCTCTTATTCTAGCTTAACAGGATAAAAACCTAATTTGCTAGAGTAGCCTAATATAAAAGTATATATATTTATATAAAAATTGCCTAAATTTAAATCCGGTAACATATCATCCATGATGTCACTCTTGTGAGGTCACTCAGGTTACAACTGAATAGGTCCAGCCTCTCTGCGACATCGTTCAGAGTGTGTGTGCAATACAGTAATACTCCTGCTTCTTTATAGAATACGAAATACGACCCAGAATACGAACCCAGGATCTCGTGATCTCTGGTTTAGCCTACATAACCACTAATTAAAGTTCGATTGATTAAATATCATGCAAAAATGCATACTTACCATGGACTGAGTTGACGGGAATGTTCGCAAAGTGAGCAATTTGACTTCTCTGATCACCAATCTCTCTCATCATGGTTGTGATGTTAGCATCCCTCCAGTACTCCATTGATACTTGGTGGGAGATTGAGTGGAGTGCGATTTCGTGACCATCATTGTATAGTTCATTGACCAGAGTGTAGTCTGTGTATTCATGGGTCACAAAGAAAGTGGCCGAAGCACGACATCCGTTCGAGTTGAACCGATTACGCAGAAATTGACGGTATGATACAATGTTGTTGACGTTAACTCCATCATCGAAAGTGAGAAGCACAAACTGAAAGGAGAAAAGCCTTGTTGAAGTATTGTTGAATTTAATTTTGTTGAATTTAGTCTCTCTCATAGGGGAGGGGGTTATTTGTTACACAGCTATATTCCTAACTCCGGGTTGTTACTGAGAATTTTTGACAGTACATATTGAAATCGAAATTGATTTATTCAAAATAAATCTAATATCTATGTCTATATTTGTAACTTAAAACTAAAGCTAGCGTTCCAAATGCTCAGGTCTAAGAAGTAGCTAAAACAAACTTAGCAGTTTTTTTTTGATTTATCACATCTCACATAGTCAACCGAGGAACTAGGAACCGGAAATCATTCATTTTCCTCAAAAGTTGTCTATGCCTGTCACCTAGGTGCGAACAAAATTATTTTTAATTTTTCATAACTCCATAATATCATTAAAGAAATAAAAAATAAAAATAATAAAAATATTTTTCTAACTTTGTCCTCCACTCTCGCTTTAATTTTAATTGATTTTGTTTTTTTTCTTTATTTTTTTTTTATTTGTAATTTTAGTGATACATGTCGAATAAGCCTGTAAGTTGGATATACAAAAATATTATTTTAATTATAACACATTGTATACGTTTGCTCCCTATTAAATAAATAAATAAATTAAATAAATAAACAATCTCCATTCAAAATTTTGCAAAGACAGGTTGTGCTGTTAGGCCAGTTACCACGCAATCGAAAAAATTAGTCACCAAGCCATTGATTCCTTTGCTACGACGCCGCGTAGAAACCGGTGGGGTATTATTTGAATACAACTGCTGTGACAAATTTGACCGGATATATGATTAATAAAGATGTAATGGCCTAGTGGTTAGGGCTTCCGCCTTCTAATCAGAGGTCGGGGGTACGAATCCGGGCACGCACCTCTAACTTTTCGAAGTCATGTGCGTTTTTAAGCAATTAAAATATCACTTGCTTCAACGGTGAAGGAAAACCTCGAGAGGAAACCTGCATGCTGTTCTCAAAGGCGCGTGAAATTCGCACATGGCCGGCGTGGTGGACTATGGCCGAACCCTTCTCATATTCAGAGGAGACCCGTGCTCTGTAGTGAGCTGGTTATGGGTTGTTCATGATGATGGTGATATATGGCTATGGATATAAAAATTTGTTATTTCTTAACATACCTGAGGTGTATTACTTGCTGCTAGTGCTCCGGGAATATTTGAATTTGAACATCTGCAATGTGGCAACAAACATAACGTCTCATTGCAAGGCGCAGCGCCCGTCAGGTTAGCCTGGACGGTGGCAAACGCCAACACCACCGATAAAACTGTTAAGGCAAACTTCATATTTGCCTTGCACCCTATTACAACTTTGATTTGTCAAATAAAGCAATAAATCATACATCGGTATTTATATTTCCTTTATCTTTATCTGTATGTTTGGATACAATCTTATAATTGGCTAGTATTGTATATTAAGTTCTTATCTATAGATGGTAAGGGGAAGTAATAAATAATTTGATTAAGGGACTACTAGAAACTGTTTTTATTTTTCCAGCTAGTGCATTTTTGTTTTCATAAGAACTAAACGGAATTTAACTCATTAGATATAGAATGGTTCGCTTGTTAAATTATCATCTTTAAATTCAACTACCAAATTGGAAAAATTAACAGAATCTTAGTTTTTATTGTTTTACACAAATCTCTAAAGTAAACTAAATGGGCCAGACCAAAAATAGCGGTATCCTTTTCCACTACACATCTTGAAACGGTACTTTTAGACCTTTCAAATTAGCTTAGAATTGTTTCTACGAAGTATGAAGAAGGAATGAAGGAAGAATCAGGAAAACTGTAACTGCAGAAGCGATCTTATTATATTTGTAATTTTAACTGTCCTAAACTCAATTTTGAAAAACTAAGGTACAGAGATAGTTTCTTCGTTATATTGGAAAAGTGTTTAGGATATTTCTTGTCTTGGAAATTCAAAGAGTTCAGTACAACTATACTTTACTTTAAAAACATAACAATGCAACGTTGTGTTAGTACAAGTTGATTCATGAAAAACTTTGCGAGTTTTGTGAACAGTTATAATATAAAATGGAATTTGAATTATTACCGTAATTTTACCCTGCGGTACACATGTCATGTCACACATACATACAAATGTCATCATCATCATCATGATCAACCCATTACCGGCTCACTACAGAGCACGGGTCTCCTCTCAATATGAGAAAGGTTTGGCCATAGTTATGTACGATTTAAAAAAATTAAAATATTACTTGCTCAACGGTGAAAGAAAACATCGTGAGGAAACCTGCACGCCTGAGAGTTCTCCATAATGTTCTCAAAGGCCTGTGAAGTCTGCCAATCCGCACATGGCCAGCGTGGTGGACTATGGCCAAACAAATATCATGCAGATCTGATATTCAAGGGTGCAAGCTAATCTCTACGCAATATTTCGCTAAGATCAGTTCGAACTGTGAACCCCATCTACCATACACACTAGGCTATTTTTTATGGTTTTTTTAAGTAAGTGGTGGTAAGTGATAATGCAGTCTAGGATGGTAGCGAGCTAACCTGTTAAGGGTATGGTAAACCCACATTCCTAATTGGTTTCTACGCGACATCGTGCCGGAACGCTAAATCGCTTGGCGACGTGTATTTTTCGGTAGGGTGGTAACTAGCGACGGCCGAAGCCTCCCACCAGACCAACTATTCCAGGATAAACACTTCCATGTTCAGGACACAAGCTAGATATATACTAAATTATATTGTGATTAGCGTAACAACCTAATAGATACATATGCATTCATAATATGACCAGAGATTTTAAATATAAGTTGCATGTTTTTAAATTAACTGTCATACAGTTAAGAGTGGATATCATTTACTATCTTCGAAATCCTTGATAAAATCTTGATAAGATTAGCCAGATTTCCCAGTAACTTCAATTATTATAGGTATTACACCGAATATTGCACTTTTAATACATATTACAAATGCGGTGCGTTATCGAATCGGCACATTTTAATGCATTAGTGAGATTGTTATAGATCAATTTGATCGAAATGATTAAATAAAAGCTATTATAGGAAATCATTAAAGGACAACATCGGTATCGCGAATATGCATCGATGATCATGAATTCCTTATTTCCGATTAATATTAAATGGCCAATAGAGATCGTAATCGTTGTAATCGGAGTTAGTTAGAATGTAAAAACTGAATTCGGTCGAATTAATTATATCTATGTATATAAAATGTAGCTAAAAACGGTAATATATAGGAAGCTAAACGATTAAGGGAATATATAGAAAAAAATGTACTTATAAATACTATAATTTTTGTTGAATTAAATAAATATTCATCCGTAAAATCCCTTTGCTACTGTTTTTTTTTATTTTAATTTAGAAAAGTTGAGTAAAACACTCAACTTTTCTTTTACTCAAATTTTACGATTTTTCATCTTTTTTTATAAAAAAAAAGTAAAGATAAAATAAGTAGTGAAAATAGAGATGTCAGTTCAATAAGAGATAATCTGACGACGTCGGTAGCTTCCCGCTATTATCAACTCATTAGTTCGTTTAATTAAACTCGATAATATAGTAGTGGCTAATACATGGTGATAAGGGTCTAACAAAAATGGAGTTAGTAGGGCATCTATTAAAAGTTTCAAAATAATAACTGCATGTAAATTTTCTTTATGACAATGGGCTATTTAATTTTTTACCTTTTTCCCCTACTACTTGTCTATTTCAAATAAATAGTAAAAAATAAAATAAGTCGCATTTATTTTGTTGAAGATGAATTAAATCACCAACACCAAGTAGTAACTCTTATATTTATATATAAACAGTGGAACAGTAATATTATGAATGAATAAAATGAACGTCGTATCAAGTAATATCTCAATTTAAGTCTGTTAACAAGAATTGAATTCAGATATCACTCCTAATGCAACAACACCATCTACACGAACTTTTAGAAATCTTCATAGTGAAGGCATGTTCTCGTTCATCGGATTCTGCTTTTAGAACTGCTTTACATTTTAGTTCTCTCATGAATGCATAGATGGCACTCGCTCAATAACTTGAGATGATTTCGTTAAAATAAGTATCTTAATCTCGATTCTAAAAATGATGTAGTTTGATAAAATTTAATATTTTATTTTCTATTTTATAAGATACGGTAATTAAATGTTAAAATAAAGTAAGACAAAAATAAAAGTCTACATCATGAGAAGGTTTTTGGCAACATAAAGTCAAAAACTGTGAGAGCATGCTCGATCTTAAGTGAATGTTCTTATAACAAGCTTATCATAATATTTTTTCATCTTGTCGCCTTTATCTTCGTTAGTCTGGGAAGGTTGTATTTTTTTTTTATGATACAGTTGCACCGAAATTATCTTTACATGGTTTGGATAACCATTTTGGAACCCTAAAACGGGAAATGATGTCCAACTGCTGAGTAAGGAGCTCTTTTCAGGGAAAGAGGGATTTATAGCTTAGACCCTTCACGCTTCTCCAATAAGCTAAGATTAGGCACAGAGGTGACGGATTTACGTGATCTCCGAGTCACGGGTGTAGATAACGCAAGTTGCCTTTATAAAAATAACCTTACTCTGGAGGATAGCAAATGAGATATAAGGGATTGATTAGTAAGTTGACAGCTGATTGTAGTAAGTGGATTATGAAAACACGTTGTCCCGAACACATTGTGTTAAGCTGTGATAGCCTAGGAAGCTATGATACCCTGGTATCCGCCTTCCAATCAGAGGTAGGAAGTTACCGCACTCATAACTTATCGGAGGTATGTGCGTTTTTCAGTAATTAAAATATCACTTGCGTCAACGTTGAAACATCGTGAGGAAAACTGCATGCCTGAGAGTTCCCATAATGTTCTGGCCAATGGCCAAACCTTTCTTGTATTAAGAGAAGACCCGTGCTCTGTAGTGTGTTGATCATGATGATTGTGCCGAACCAACATGTTGTGTTCTGTGTAATACAGGTAAAGGAAGACTAAAATGAACGTGCTTTATGCCTATATGATAATAAAGCATGTTGTTTCTTGACACAAACACTAAAGTCTACTTCTATTAAACATTTCTTTTGAAAGTTATTTATAAAAGATACAGATAAACTTTCTTATCTATTTCTATTACAGAGATTTTAATTAAAAAAAACAGTAACTAAGAGTTATGATCTCAGAGAATGTTCTGTAATTTCCTTGAATTTCCACAAGGTTAGGTATCTAAGTCGTCGCTGACAAAAACAGGGTCAGATCTGTGTTTTGCCGAAAGCTAGGCCCGTAATCTCTAAATACGAGAATAATCCTTTCTTGTTTTCTTGAACAAAGCAAATAGGTACCTAAATCAGCAAAATGGTCGAAAGAATACGATGAGAATATTAATTTCAAGGTCAAGTTGCAGACTAACTATTTACGTCATTTCAACCATCTCTGATTTGTGCTTCGAAATCTGCCTTGAATAACATAGGAATCTACGGGAACCATGAATCAATAAGGTTTGGTGAGAAATTAACTGAAGTCTACTTTATTAATACCGTCCATTCATACTTACTAATATCATATTCATCATCATCATCATGATCAACCCATTACCGGCTCACTACAGAGCACGGGTGATCTCTCAATATGAGAAGGGTTTGGCCATAGTCCACCACGCTGGCCATGTACGGATTGGCAGACTTCACACGCCTTTGAGAACATTATGGAGAACTCTCGCGTGCAGGTTTCCTCACGATGTTTTCCTTCACCGTTAAAGCAAGTGATATTTTAATTGTTTAAAACGCACATAACTCCGAAAAGTTAGAGGTGCGTGCCCGGATTCGAACCACAGACCTCTGATTAGGAGGCTGACGCCCTAACCACTAGGCTGTCACCGCTTCGAATATCATATTACCGTGCTGATATTATAAATGCAAAAGTATGTAGGTAAGCA
This sequence comes from Lasiommata megera, assembly GCA_928268935.1. Lineage (NCBI taxonomy): Eukaryota > Metazoa > Arthropoda > Insecta > Lepidoptera > Nymphalidae > Lasiommata > Lasiommata megera. Next base: position 13,990,356 of record OV743314.1, on the reverse strand, counting down.
TCAGAGCAACGCGACGTGATGTGTTTGCATGAAGATAGTCGGGTCGGTGAGTGGGGGCTACTTTTCTCTGAATAATGTAGTTACTAGATCTAAAGTGCATTACGACTTGCTTGTACGCTTTCCCATTTGTACAGTCATGTTTATTTTAACCAATTGACGTATGTAGATTGGTTCTTCTCCTTTTTATTTTGTATGAAGTTCCTGAGATAACAATCTTCAGCCCCTTGATTTCTCTAGCTGTCTGCAACTCTTTCTCTGGCTGACTGGTGGCATCCATCCACTGTCCGTGTTATGTGTCGACTAATGAAGAATGAACTAATGAATAAATGAATGAATTAATCAATAAAACAATGAATATACTTTTATAGTACACCACAGATAACACCTAATACAAAATGCAAATACAATAGAGCGATTAGATAGAAGGCACTTGTGAAGGTATTTTGGCTTCTTTATCACTAAATAGCTAATGCTGTGTTAATGCTACAAGAACGGGTTAACTTATTCCAGCACCTTGGGATCTTAACATCTATTGTTTGTCCAAGCTAAGCGCTGTGGCACAGGGGATTTTCTTTACAGAAATCTCTTTTTCGGCTCTTTTCAATCTAGCGTACATATACATATATCAGATTTAATGGACAAATTGTTTTATAACATATCTATATAAAAGGTTGAATCCAACCTACCAGAGGGAGTGGGGTCTCATGAACACAAGGATTGCGTATCAAGCAAAAAGGGCATACCTTTTTGTCCCCGTGACGCGGGTCGACTAATCCGTAAGCATCCATTTAATTATTCCCGCTTTTTGCTGCGAAACGATACGAAAACCTCGCCATATGGGAAATAAAAATAAACGTGCGGATATCATTGTCTGCAGATATATTTATTAAGAGATGATCTGTTGAGAGGGAAAGTGTATGTATAAAAAACACTATACTTTTATTCATATAGAGCCTCTCCTTCCAAGTTCATCTCATATTTTTAAGACTGGATTTCATTTTTATTCCTTGAAAGTACCAACTAATATAAAAACTCATTCTCCGTCTTTCCTGATGATCTCTTGCCCTCCTCACTAGTCTGCTTTTCTCTTGCATCTTGTGTCATTTTCAATGAATTAAAATTCTTTATGTATTTAATTTGAAGCGGTGATAGCCTAGAGGTTAGGGCGTCAGCCTCCTAATCAGAGTTCGGCGGTTCGAATCCGGGCTACCTACCTCTAACTTTTCGGAGTTATGTGCGTTTAAAAAACAATTTAAATATCACTTGCTTCAACGGTGAAGGAAAACATTGTGAGGAAACCTGCACGCCTGAGAGTTCTCCATAATGTTCTTAAAGGCATGTGAAGTCTGCCAATCCGCACATGGCCTGCGTGGTGGACTATGGCCAAACCCTTCTCCTATTGAGAGGAGACCCGTGCTCTGTAGTGAGCCGGTAATGGGTTGATCATGATGATGATGATGATGATGATGTATTTCCAATCCAATTCAATTCATATAAATAACTTTCGCCGTACATCATTTTTTTTATTGGTCTTTCATTTTGGTAGTTCATTTTAGTAATTATAAAGAGCACGGAATTTATTACACTGTAAAAGACTTTTTCATTTGCTGGAACTTCCACGGCCATTTTTTAGGATTTGATTAAAAGTACATACAACACTAAAGAAGAATTTTAAATGGCACTTGCGTTGTCTGTAAATAAGTTATGTTTATGATTAATTTGATAAGTTCACGACCTCGGTAATCAAGGCTTGAGCATTCCACAGGGGTTGCAAAGTTTAGTAAACTAGAGAAACTAATTATTTTGGGAGCTACTTGCCAGCGTGTTTGCGTAAATAATTTGCTCTCAGATGACGATATGTGAGTACCATATTATTGACAAGAAGTGCCTTCGGTTTCGCTTGTGATAGCACAATTCATAAATAGGAAAATGTATGAATAAGTATACTTATAAATGAAAAGTGCAATATGAAACGCTGCATGGTGTAATTGAGATTGCGCTAAATGTGATACAAACTTAGCCCTACGTAATTATTTACCGATTTTCTTACTATATCTCTCTTTCTGCGTCGTATTTCTCATTACTGAGGGTCGTGACCCTTCCACTGACGACTTTCTTGAGGACGATGTCGCGCTATGTTGCTCTGTTGGTTGTGTCGTGTAGAGCATCGTGGAATTTCGTTAGGTGCGGATTTGATCCGACCAACGCATCGGACTCCGTCCCCGGGGCCTCTTTCTCTCCACTTTGCCGGTGATAACCAACTTCTCGAGGTTGCGACCTTCCCTTCGGACAATGTGTCCGATGTACTCCAGAATCCTCTGATGGTGGATAGCCTTTTCGTTATTCTGAGTTGTTTTACTATATATGTATGTCAGGAAAAGGCGTTCTTTATTGTAATCATTATCCTACTTATATATTCGCATTTACAACATTACAAATATTCTAAATGCGAAAGTGGGACAGTAAGAAAAGCAAACATAGAATAATAATAATTGTAAAGATGAGGAGGAAAGAAAGTTTAATGTCTACACGTCACGTCCCGTCACTCACAGTAACTTGATTATCAATATATAAATAACATTAATCTAAGTGTGTGTATTATGCAAATAAAAACATCTCAATTATTTTAAAGCTTTATTAAGATTACTATGTGAATGATGAATTAATGAATGAATGATTTATCATCGGGCTTTATGTATCACTTTGTCGTGATAACTATTAAGATCTACTGGAAACTGATTCAACACCTTTGTCACATTGCTCGGATGTTGATAATATTTTAAGTCTAATTAAAAAAAAATTGATACAATTCAAGAACTAGGAATGCATGAACAAGAATGTAATAAAAATACAGCAAGGCGCTATATAGGACGTGGTATTTTCGTTTCTCTTCAGAGGTCCCCGATATCTGACGTCATCCGGACGTGGGTCTCATCCACGGTCACGGGGGCGCTCGGACTGATACACCAATCCAGCAAACCCTACTGATCCCAACGTCACCCTAAGTGTCCGAGGTCCGTGTCTCACAGGAAACGCCCTTAGGGAGACGTTTCCCAGATGTCGTCGAGCCCAAGTGCACTTCTCTCAGGCCGAGCTTCATGCTCGCCAAACCCCCCGGTGACGCAGTAATAATTACTAGTAATAAATAGTTTCTCTTCATAAAATAGTTGTGTACATAGTTATTAGTACAGAAACAAAGTTAACGTATCTTGCATGGATTTGCATTTCTGTTTAATTTCATTAAAATTTTCTATATGGAATGCTATTGTTATTGTTTCGAAATTTGTATGCATGTATGAATCATATTGTTTAAATTTTTTAATTTAAAATAAACATAGACTGAATTTAGCTTTTTATGAAAACATGAAATAGTAATCGCTGGGCTGATTTTACGTAGTTATTATTTTTCATTGTTTTATATGTGAACCTGAATGCATGTACTACCCCTGTTTTTTATATAATTCAGTCCAATGTTTTTTCAAGTGGTGTTTACCTAAATGTAGCTTTTTGGTCTGGTGGGCTTCGGTGTAGCTTCGGCCGTGGCTAGTTACCAACAAAGACGTGTCGCCACGCGATTTAGCGTTTGGCACGTTTTCGCGTAGAAACCAATTAGGAGTGTGCGTTTATATCACTCTGACAGGTTAGCCCGCTACCATCCTAGACTGTACCTTCACTTACCACCAGGTGAGATAGTCGGTCATGGGCTAATTTGCAGTGTATAAAAAAAACTGAACGTTTTAGCATTGCTGCTCCTAACATAGGAATGACCCAATTTTATTAGGTAAATGAAAAGGTGCTGCTGCAAAAAAATAATATTAAAATAATACACGATTTCTTTGTGTTGATTAAAAAAACACAATCTTAGTACTAACTTGCTTAGTTACTAGAAAAAGTTTACACGTAGGTATTAAATAAAATTTCTTAATCTTTTTAATTCTTAATCAGCCTATAGACGCACAAAGTTGGACATAGGTCTTTCCGAAAGCGCGCCACCGCACATGGTTCTCCGCTTTCCTCATCCACTCGCTACCAGCGAACCTTCTCAGGTCATCAATCCATTGGGCAGGAGGTTATCCTACGTTGCCATTTACGTTCGCTAAATACAATATACTGAACGTAAATGGCTATTATCGGTTCATCATCTGGAGGATTCAAATTATTGGATGAATTTTATAGTTGTTGAAATTCATCTCTCTGCGGTCAATATCAGCATATAAATTTAGTAAATTGAGACCTATTAATCGATTGTACAAGCAACAATACAAAAAGTTTACTGTATGGAAACACCTTAAATTTATATAAAAAATTAATTCATACATTTTTGTTATAGTGACAATATATACATATATACATTCTGTGTTAATTTAGTGTCTGTCGTTTCTGTGTTAATTAAGTTATAGTGACAATATATATATTCTTTGTTAATTGCAACTTGCCCTTTCAGATCCAACCCGTTGACAGACAGCCAGATGGATGGAGAGACACACGGACAAACTGTTTAGTAATAGGATCTTTGAGTTAGTTACCACCTTACCGACAAAAGACGTGTCGCCCAGCGATTTAGCGTTCCGGCACGATGTCGCGTAGAAACCAATTAGGAGTATGGGTTTACCATACCCCTAACAGGTTAGCCCGCTACCATCTTAGACTGCATCATCACTTACCAGCAGGTGAGATAGCTGCCAAGGGCTAACTTGTAATCTATAAAATAAATAAAAATAAAAATAGCTATAAGAAGAATTGTGTTTAAAACTCTAATACAGAAAATGTTCAGCTAGTAATGTTACAGTTTTAGTGACAAAAGAAACATTCTGTATTAATTGCGACTTGCCCTCGGAGATCAAGCTAGTTGACATACAGACAAATGGATTGATGGACAAACAGTTAAGTAATAGGATCTTTTAGCTATAAGAAGAATTGCGCTTAAAAATATAATACAGAAAATGTTCACCTAGTAATGTTGCATATCGATATTTCTCTGGTAAGTAGTTACTCTAACCAAGGTACACTCTGCGGGCTACAAGTTATATATACAATAAACAGTTTATTCGCTACACTAACACAGCGTTAGCGCTCAGTAGCCGCCCGGGAGCGGTCCTCGATGTTAGAATAGGCTTTGAATAATTCTAAGGAATCCTTTTTATGGACCGCTCGTTTTTCATTAGGGTCGAAGTGAACAAATTGAGGGCGTTAGCGTGTGACGTCAGATGTTACAGCGCTGTGTCAGGCAAATACCTACCTATATAATATATGTCACAAGAGACGTCCACTTGAGATATGCACGAGAGAACTGCCTAGCCTAACTCTCCCCCGACCTAAGCGCTCCTCTCCGAAAGAGGAGACCTAAACATATCCTTCATGACCCTGACGTTTAGATGACTACTGACAACATACTCGTACCACTTACCATACAATCATACGCTACATACAGTCTTCGCGGGCGAAGACGAGGTCTCTGCTATCTTACGTTATCTGGACGTGGGCTCCATCCACGGCCTCGGAGACGTACAAACCACTCACCGTCCAACCCCCCCGTTATCCCAAAAGTCGCCTAAGCCGAGGTTCGGCCTCAAAGGAGGCGCCCTTAGGCAGACGTTCCCTTAGTTTCTCCGAGCCCTAGGGCTCAAAGTTTCTTCTGGCAGAGCTTCTTTCCGAAGCTCGCCAACGCTTTGGCAACCAATAGGGTTAGCAAAGCTAATAGACAGTCCGAAAAAAATAATGCCTACCCCAAAGATTTTGTATTACTTGTATTGCAGAAGGATTTTCCGGGACCTTTTTAATCAGCAGCTAGCTTACATAGAGAAAGGACAAAGGTTTTTTGGCTGAATCCTTTTCAGCCAAAAAACCTTTGCCTTGTAAGTTTTAGTGAATATTGCATGACCTATTAACACTCTCATATTTGTAAGTAGTGTTTATATACAAAAAAAAACCAGCAACCTTTTCTTTGTTCTACTATCTACTAGAAGTTAGCCCTTGACGGCAATCTCACCTGGTATTAAGCGATGATGCAGTCAAAGATGATAGCCTAGCCTAACCTGTTAGGGGTAAACTCCCAACTAGTTTATACGCGAAAACATTCCAGAACATTAAATCGCTTGACGGCACTTCTTTGTCGGCAGGGTAGTTACTAGCCACGGCCGAAAACTACCACAAGAAAATACAGTAATGATAAATTTCTAAATTAGCCCTGCTGGGGATTGAACCCGCGACCTTCTCTTATAAGACAACAGCGCTCAACACTGCGCTATCGAGCTCATAACTGTAAGAATAACTGTAAATATCACTGTACTTTCTTACTGTACTGTAAATATAACTGTTATAATGATAACCTAGTGGTTAGGACGTCAGCCTCCTAATCAGAGGTCGGCGGTTCGAATCCGTGCAGGCACCTCTAATTTTTCGGAGTTATGTGCGTTTTTAAATTCATCATGCGTTTCAAATTATATGCTATTATAAAATCATAAAATTATATGATGAAATCGCGCGAAATGAGATACAAACTGATACCTACGTGATTATTCGCCAATGGTCTTAATACCAACACAAAGAATCGACAGTAAACGTAAAACTATAAGACCTGTTTAATGGCTGTAGCACGTACTAGAAGCGCTGAACAATAAAGATTATGCTTTAAAATTGTTCCAGACAAATAAAATTTCTCGCAAGGGATATCGTTAAAGTTTATATCAATTTACACCACTAGCTTATGTCTTCCGTAAAATTGAGCCCGCCCTCAATGCGGTCGACATTTTGAACGAAGTGAACAAAGAATTGTCGTTGACATGCATCATCTGTAATACCAGAGGCATAAAGTTGAGTTTTGTATGAGACAGCGATTGGTTAAGTTTGTTTGCAAAAGGACGATGCAGTGACCCCACATACAGAACCTCAATGACGGCAAACTTATTTCAAGTATAAACTTTTCATAACCCAACGGTTTTAAGGGTCAAATAAAGTGGTTGAATGTATAAACGTTTGGCACAAAGCGAGTATAATCACTTCGTTAGCACACACAATTATCTATGCGGATAAGACTTGTATAGAGCTCCCACTAGATATTAATATAATATATGAGCCAATTTCAAACGAATTTCACAACAGTAATTGTCATGAAAATGAAAGTAGTAGGTCCCTTAATCTTAGAAGCAAAAACACCGGAAAAAGAACACGTGTGGGGGGGGAAGGGAATTGACTTTGTGGACCTAGCTAGGTCGAAGGTCAAGAAAATGGCACAACATCGCTAAAAACTTCATGATTAAAGATGTCCTATATGAAGTGTAGTTGGGAAGCTGTATTTGTTATGGTTCAGGAGTACAGACGGATAGACTTAGTAATATGGCCCTTTGTATCCTTCTAGTATGGAAGCCTAAAAACAAATCGTACATAGACGAAGTCGCGGGAATACTAGTGTATTAAAAATACTTAAACATTTAATTTACAATTTGTAACTAGCATATTCCAATTTCCATCGATGTAACTATTACGATTGACTATAATTTACGAACCTTTAATATTGAACGAGTTTATTAGTTAATTCTAAAATGTTATTTATTCTATAATGAAAATACAATTTCAAAATACAATATAATTGATACCCTCCCAAATTTTTTGGAGTCAGAATAAGCAGATCATAATATGCGAGCCCGATTATTATTCTTAATTTCAAACTAATAATTTGGATGAAAGAAATTAAATTAAAATGTTTGAATACACGTTAATATTTTCAAGGTATCATTTTATACTATTACGCAATCTTTAAATTCAAAGACCATATCATATTTTGTAGCGGAATACCGTCTTAATGAAATCGTAGCGTTTTGTAGTTACATTTAATCGCTTTGCACTTTGCGGTGGAATGGTTCAGTGCGACTTCACCAGTGTTTAGCCGTTTGAATGGAAGTCTGGACAGCTTAACCACGGTCTCGCTGCGAAATTTCGATGTGAATCCAAGCTCCGAAATACCTTTGCACCACGATTTGTTTAGCCTGTGAAATTGCCATTTAAATAATATGTGCCTCGAAGACTACGTTTATCATTTTGTATGGGGAGGCTACTCTGTGATTTGCCTAATGTGAATTAGAACCTAATAACTAATGTATTGTTCATGGTTAATCGATAATGGTTTACGAATAGCGAGGTTTTCCCCTGGTTTCGATAAAAATTGTAATGCTTCTATGTAGGTTTTATATTAATATCGTGTTTTACTGTCACATGAATGGTAAAACTATATGCTCGAATTCCGACACTTCTATGAGACATGTGCGATATGAGTAAGCTAATAAATGATTTTAATCTGAATTTAATATATATGTTTTTAAAGTCTTCCAATAGATTGATAAACTCTTTTGTTATTATTGCAATATTCCTAGTTTCGTTATTTTGATAAATTATATTATACACACATTTAGGCACACTTTTTTCAGATTTCAGAAAATTGTTTCACTATCAACCATTACTTACGGAGGCCTATTTATTTCGCACCAATTTGGTAGAAATATCAGCTCATTGAAATCTCATTATTGGACAGAGGCCTCTTCTCTCTTAGGAGACAGGGTTTTTGACTATAACTTATTCGTTGCTCAAATGCGGGTTGGTGGGTTTAATATTATATGATTGGTTAAATTATAATTATTTATTGGAGTGATATAAAGAGTGAGTGATATGAAAACTCTGTAGTTGATGCAAAAATGATTTCTCTTATAATCGCAAGTATTAAATTTTATCTACCTAATTTATTATATTTTATCGGACAGTTCTCGTTAATATTTTCATGTTTTTATGCAGATAGGTATGTTTTGGTAGCTTTTAGAGTTCAGGCCTGAAACAAGTTAAGTACTGTCACTAAAGCTCCGCTGTCCATCCGTGTGTCTGGTATACAGACATATCAATATATATAAAAACAAATCATTTAAATGAAATTTACTTAAAATTTTATGGAGATCCCTAAGCAAAAGAAGTATTTTTTAGTTGATTGATTTAGTAATGGCAGCGCGTGAGCTGTCTTAATATAATGGAGGAGGTCTAGGTTCGATTTCTGACTAGAATCTAGATCTAGAATCAGGTCTGAGAGCTTTCGGCCGCGGCTAGTTACCCTACCGTACTAGCAATGATATATCGCGTTTTATTGTTCCGGTGTGATGCCGAGTAGAAACTGATTAGGAGTATAGGTTCAACTGGTAACGCATCGGTGGTTCTCTGGTAATATAGATGTACATGGGCGAGGGTAACCACTTAACATCAGGTGACCCGTCTGCCTTGTTTGCCTGCGATGTAAATATATAAATAAAAGCTTGGTGGTACGAAACCCTCCATATTCACACTACGTCAGTTTTTTTTAAAGAGAATTGATTGAAAATTATGAAAACAGGAAGAGCATTAAATGATTAAACCTCTGTCGGCAACGGAACAATAAAGAGCCATTTTGTTTTATCATTCATAATTATTATCAATGTTTCCATATTAAATTATCATACAACATCAGACACGTCATTTTGATCATCAATTTGATCGCACGAATAGAATAATCGTTATATGCATGAATGAATAATACGAATACACTTTATTATACACCACAAAACACGAAGAAAAAATAAAAAGTGCGAAACCTATACATACAATTGGATATGCAACTTTGCGGAAGTCCATGACAAACAATAAACAGAAAGTATAATTTGCTATATTCCGCCGACAACCGGGAGATTAGTATAGTATAACACCACACAAAATCCTCCACTAGAACCTCTACGCACGTTTCGACCCGACACCGGATCATCCTCAGGAGATGTTGACTTCACAAGCGCGAAAGGCAACTTTACTTTGGTCGAAACGTGCGTAGAGGTTCTAGTGGAGGATTTTGTGTGGTGTTATACTATACTAATCTCCCGGTTGTCAGCGGAATATAGCAAATTATACTTTCTGTTTATTGTTTGGACCATAGATTATCTGACCATAAGATTCCGTGATGAAATTAGAAATGAGGGCATATATTGAAGAACTAAAGTAGCATATTTTTTTTTTTCAATTTTTCTATCTCTTCTTCTCATAAACTCAAAACGGGTGGTATAAATTGGGTGGTATTGCACAATTATTTTGCCAGAATGAAAAAAAATTCGTTTATACATGGTCGTTCTTCTGAATTTGATTGCGTATGGAATTCGGGCAAGCGACTAACGGCCGAAATTAATGAAGTTAGTAGAGCCGTCCTTATCGACAGGGAGTACTGGGAGGAGGAAACGTTAACTTTATCAGCGATCGAAGATTTTGGATTAGATTAATTATTAATTTCGGGTGTAAGTGTACATGAAAGGGGCCGGGTGCGTTACAGATATACAAAGTTGGAATCTCAACATCAAAACGTATTGAATTGATACTATGAAATGGCGTATGACTTTGTGTTCATTAGAATCGATTATTTGCCCAAAAGCAAACGCACTTTCAACTGAACTATATTTAAACTATTCAAATGATTAGTGCATATTCGATTGCGATGATTAGTGTTATAAATACATTACCATTGGTTGGCGCAGCGCACGCTATCGCATTTTAAAAGTTGGAGGTCCCGGGTTCGATTCCCGCCTCGAGTCTGGTCTGGTGGGAGGCTACGGCCGTGGCTAGTTACCACCCTACCGACAAAGACGTGTCGTCAAGCGATTTAGCGTTCGCGCACGATGTCGCGTAGAAACCAACTAGGGGCGTGGGTTTAGCATAGTCCTAACAGGTCAGCCCGCTACCATCCTAGACAGCATCATCACTTACCACCAGGTGAGATAGCAGTCAAGGTCAAGTCAAGTCAACTTATAGTTTGTAAAAAAAAACATTCGTGATCCTAACTCCGGCAACCGCATTCGTGCCTTCGAATAAGGAATAAAAACTAAGACATTATATGTAGGGAAATATGTTGGGATAACTTTTGTTCTTACACGTTTGGTTTTTACTTATTATGCGGACGTTGCAGAAGCAAAGCAAAAAACCAAAAGGTTTGCTTCTGCAACGTATTTAGACTAATCAAGTACTTTATAATCTGAAGATCTTCTAATGATACCAACGTCAATATATTTTATAATTAGCTTGTAAGTGTTATCAAAGATACAGATAAGGTATAGGTATGTTTATTTCATTGAGTTAGCATACATATCAGTGATTATAGGGAACCCATATATATGATTCGCTTTTCGATAAGCAATACACCTATAGAGTGAACATAGTAACTCTTCTGACTCTGCAACTATTCACAGGTAACTGTAAAGAAGTTATCTTAGGCATTAGAGCACAGCTATGACGATGCGATGCAGGTTCGAATTATTTAATTTCCCAAAAAACTGACTAAAATGGATGTAGAGTACCTCGCCTCGCTTAATATTAATGAAAGCATTTATGTGATTAATGTTCAAACAATTTTTAATAAACAGATATCTTGATAGAAGGGTGAGTAAGTGACTCCTTAATAAATTAACATCAAGTAACCCACTTGTTTTATCTCTATCGCATTTTGTATTTAAAATATCTAATAATAATATGTACGAGTATATCAACGGGTTTTTGTACTAAATCATCATCATCATGATCAACCCATTGCCGGCTCACTACAGAGCACGGGTCTCTTCTCAATATGAGGGTTCGGCCATAGTCCGCCACGCTGGCCAAGTGCGGATTGGCAGACTTCACACGCCTTTGAGAACATTCCGGAGAACTCTCTGGCGTGCAGGTTTCCTCACGATGTTTTCCTTCACCGTTGAAGCAAGTGATATTTCAATTGCTTAAAAACGCACATACCTCCGATAAGTTAGACGTGCGTGCCCGGGTTCGAACCCCCGACCTTTGATTAGGAGGCGGATGTCCTAACCACTACGCTATCACAGCTTCACACGCTTACTTTATCATATTCATTAATATAACTTTTCTTCACATACTATAATTTGTACTATTGACATTTTGTACTCGTAACATCCAAATTGTCTTGGTGACAAAATATATTGTAGGTAGTCAACTGCTGGAAATTCTGGCCACTCGCTTAGTCGGTTTTTGCTTTGCGGTGAATCGCTGCAATAGGAGTTCGAATTCACCAGTATTTAGACGTTTAAGTCATTTTGAATGGACACTGGAGTCTCGACAGCTTTGACACTGGCTACGAATTCCGACCGGCACTCCGAGTGCGATGTCGAAATGCCTTTGATCTAAAATGCTTTAGTTTCCAAAGCGAACTTACAGGAGTCAATTAGGGGAGTATAATGGCTGCGAAGATGAGCAAGCAATAAAAATTCTTTTAAAGAATGTGAATTTAAAGCCAAGAAAACAATTTAAAAAAAATAATTCGCACAACATTTAACCATCGTACGGAAAGTTCGCTTACTTAGAAGGTGTAGCCTTTAAAGTAACAAAGATTTTTGAGGCTTAAATTATATCATGATATTACTCAAGTTTCTTGGATAAATATTGGAGCTCTGCTGATTTGTATTCATTAAAAATATAAATGAGCATTGAAAGTGGCCGCTTAGACACTCACTTAAAAATTGGTCTAGACATTCGAATTAAGTAGGTATATATTCACAAATTTAACTTAACGTACTGCTGGTATTTACCAAACCCTGTATATATAATAAGTATATATCTAAAGCAATATTTCGTTGAAATTTAGAAGTAGACTATTAAATTACATTCCACATAACAAAGAGGGGAATGGAGGGTACAGCTAGCAGCTGTAGAAATTAAATTATTAAATTGAATACAATGATGCAATACCATAAAAATAACATTACTTCATGATTTCGATAATTTTTGCAGGAATGTTTTTTTCACCGCAATGTATGTACGGCCTGAAAGTTCACCCACCCCAGAATAAAATGTGTACAAGTGAAGTCATAAAAAGGCGATACACAGTAATTAATATGTGCTTATTAATCATGAATGCTTTTTGACTTTATACTTAAAAAGTCAAAAGCACATAAAAATATAATATAATAGAAACCATCACCACGATTCGAGTAATATTTTTTTTATATCTATAAAGACTAAACTTAATGAACTAAATATCACAACTTAAACAAAAGTTACAATATTAAGGCATACCACGCATGGTGTTACAAATTCACACTTTTTTTTATATAATTTTTTATATTAATCGTCAACAAAAAAGCTTCAGCGCCTTAATAATAGTTTAAAAGTTTTATTGATGATTTATTCCCCTATTTTTAAGAGAACTTTGTCCATGAATAAGTTACAATATTACCGCCATGAATTGTATTTTTTTTCCCCGCTGGGAAATGCGTTTACGCATCCCCTCCGGAAGCGATGCAGGCAAGACTGCGCCGCTTCTGACGGGGTATGTGGGACTCCCTGGCGGCCAGACTGGCGACCAGAATACCCACTAAAACCCAGCGATGCTCCTTCGCGTCGCCTGGTGGCTGGGTCACGGGGACACTTGTGCACTCGACCGCAACCCGATGAATTGTCTTTAATACTGTCCAAAACCCATGAGAAATAAATTATTAAGTTAATTAATGTTCAGCCATACTTTTTTTGGCAAACAATGCAAATGCTTTCGTGATAAATAATGTGTGCAGTCATTCGGTTAACTAGAGCATCTGCGAGGCGGCCGGGCATATCGTAAAGTTACTAAATGTGTTGTTTGTTGTGTTTAAGTATACATTGTGATGAATATACAAGTATAAACGGGTGTTATAAGACTCATTATAACTACCCCATTACGAGGATATGTACAATGAGTTTTATAATATCTCGTAATGGAAACAATGTACAATATGAATACAACATTTTTTTATAAAAATTCAGTACGTCTTACTTATATAATATAACTTTAAGTATGGAGCATTTTTTAATTTCATTACAAGTAAGCCCTTGAATGCAATCTCACCCAGCGGCATTGGATGGTGCAATCTAAGATAATAGCGGGCTGACCTAGCTGTATGGCAGTTATGGATACTCTGATTGGTTTCTACGCGGAATCGTATCGGTATTCTAAAGCGCTTGGCGGTACGTCTTTGTCGGTAAGTTACGAGTAATTACGAGTAATAAGCCAAAGCCAAGCTCTCGGTCTTATATTGGATTAGCGTGATAGAACTTTGCTCCTTATTCTATCTCCATTCCTTTTGCTTCTCTCTTCCTCAGTGTGGGCATTAGCTTGGCCGATGAAAATAATGTTTCTTTTTTGTTTTTTTATACCACTACAAGTTAGCCCTTGACTGCAATCTCAGAAGGTAGCAAGATAAGTAGGGTACGAGTAGGTACGAGAAATTAGCCAAAGTCAAGCTCTCGATTTCATATTGGATTAGCGTGATAGAACTTTGCTCCTTATTCCTCTATCTCTATTCTTTTCTGCTTCTCTCTTCCTCAGTGTGGGCATTAGAAAGGCTGATGAAAATAATGTTTATTTTTAAATACCACTACAAGTTAGCCCTTGACTGCAATCTTACACGGTTGTAAGTGATGATACAATCTCAGAAGGTAGCAGTAGCAAGTAGGCTAAGAAGGGTACGAGTAGGTACGAGTAATTAGCCAAAGCCAAGCTTTCGATCTCATATTGGATTAGCGTGATAGATCTTAGCTCCATATTCTCTATTCCTTTTTACTTCTCTCGTTCTTAGTGTGGGTATTAACTAGGCTGATGAAAATATTGTTTTTTCTATACCACTATATGATAGCCCTTAACAGCAATATCACTGGTTGTAAGTGATGATAAAATCTTAGAAGGTAGCAGGCTAAGCTGTTCAAGAAATGGCAACTATGTTAAATACACACACCTAATCGGTTTCTACGCGTCATCAGCACGTCTTTGTTGGTGCGGTGGTATTTCAATGCCAAAGCCTTGATACATAAATAATAAATAATAACTAGCCTAGACCAGACAATTTTAAGAATAGAAATTTAAGAAATAGGGGATTCCCCACCTTATAAGGCTACAGCGTTCATCAGGGAGGTCGGCAGTTTATATATAGCATATATTAATATTATAGAAAAGCAAAGGTAACAAGTAGCTTTTGCTTGTATGTTTGAAGTCTTTATTGCCCACTGAAAGACACTAGACAATGACAAAAAAAATAACACAGCAATTAGACCAGACTAGAGTATGAGAAATCATAGCAAAATATTCCCATTTCTAGCAATGTATGATAAAACGTTTTTAATAAAGTCGTACAGGTAACGCAATAGAAAATAAGTTATTTACTAAACGCAACAGTTAATTTTTTATTCTATAAGTTCCGTAATTTACGCAAACAGCAAGAAGTAAAAGTAAGGGAAAAAATGTAGGGTCTTAGATAAAAGTTCAGTCAAAATTTCAATTTTAAGAAAAGTATCTCTGAACAAGTGAAAACCATCCCAGTTATTTTCCACAGCATTAAGCCGACAAAAAAGAGTTTCAGCGTAAAGATAAAAATGAGCAACTAAAAAGATTAAATTAAGCAACTCCAACACTCCACTCCGGATAACCCTAACTAACTTTTTCAAAACAGCGCCGTATAGAATTTAACTGACCATTCTGATGTTTTTTTAGTTTTCGTAATTTCACTTAGCAAAAACGTTCTGTCCGAGTGCCAGCGATTTTTATCGCTACGAGACCTATTATCTTCCCTACTAATGTGGTATAGGCATACATTTTTGTGTTAATGTTAAAAAGAGGCGTAACGTTAATCCGTCAAATCATGACGTTTACTAGTTAATAGTAGTAGTTCTTCTTCAAAGGAAATTGTATTTTATTTTATAATAAATTACCTATTGATATGCCTTTAAAGGACTATTGATATCATAGAGATGTCTATCAATGAGTTCAAAGTTTTTATAAAACGAAATTAAAAAATCATATTACGATTTTCAGATTAAATAAACGATAAAAAAGCTTGGCTATAAATTGCTCTATCTCCATAGGTACTATAATTTATTATTGATTATGTGAGATGGTGATAACAAAAAAAACCGGCTAAGCTTGTTGTGGGTTTCTTCTTAGACCGGGGCGCGTTTGGAACCCTCATAGCTTTAGTTTTAAGTTTACGAATGTAGTTATCACCATCAAATCGCTACTATGTAAATTATTGACGCATCAAAAGCACCTTTTAAGGGACTATTTGAAGAAAGATTATTTGAATTTGAATACAAAGCTAGATTCACTTTGACCTCAACTCAGCGTAAATCTATCTACCTACGTAAGGCCTACAATACGGCCTTTAGTTTAAACAAGAACAGTCAGAGAAATAGTATTTTCAGTGGCGTATTTTATTTTATTATTATATTAGCTTTATTCTACTTTTTCTAAATCGCATGAGAACTGTTAGTACCTGTTCTTTTCCCATCTCCAGGATTCAAGATAGAAGATTAGCTAGCTAGTCAGATTTCACAAGCCATAGCGTGAAAGCCCAACAAAAACAAATAAATTCACATTGGCATTTTTGCTATAAGTTAAGATACGTAACATATTATATAAAATATTAAAAAATGAATACTTTGTGTATTTGAATACTTTGTCTCGTTTGATTTTCTGAATGATGATGATGAATGGATCATGGAACTATATAAAATAAGAGACATCGTTGTTTTCTTAGGATTTTATGATTTCGATGTAGCTCTTTGCTTTGAATTTAATCTATTTCCTATAGCCCAACCACCGCTAACTTTATCACAAACCATTTCAATATGTTTTAGGAACCTTAATAGTCGAGAAGTTTTAATTAGATCTCTTAAATTTTGACCGCACCCTTATTGTAGCGAGCTCAAGGCCGCAAGAAGGACGGCCGGGGTGATTAATCGACACTAATGAAGCAAGCCACCGCCACTCCAGCTACGATTTCACTAATTCGCAAACATTTATACGTACCATTTGCCAGAGAACTCTTTAATTAATAAAAAAATAAACAGAGCAGCAAATTTACTAGCTCAGTTTGTAAATTAGGTAAAACTTTTTAAACAAATTATTACGTTCGTTAAGATGCTCCATATTGTTGATTGACATGATCACTCATCATGATTAACCCATTCTCGGCTCACTACAGAGTACAGGTCTCCTCTCTATATGAGAAGGTTTTTGGCCATAGTCCACCACGCTGGCCATGTGCGGATTGGCAGACTTCACACGCTTTTGAGAACATTATGGAGAACTCTCAGATTTCCGCACGTTTTCCTTCACCGTTGAAGCAAGCGATATTTTAATTGCTTAAGAACGCACATAACTCCGAAAAGTTATAGGTGCGTGCCCGGCTTCGAACCCCCGACCTCTGAATAGGAGTCTGATATCCTAACTACTAGACTATCATAGCTTGTAATATATAATTTACTATAAATTATTATTTATAATATTAAATGATATTTATTATTTACGATTATTATTAATAATTTGAATGTCTGTTTCATCACCATTATCTTCAACTACACGTTTCAGATATGGAGCTTTAGTTAGGTTTCCAAAACTCCGCAGTCTTGTGCTGCTGGAATCCAGCTATTCATTCTTCATCTACAGTCTATGTTATTGCCAATAGCAAAAACTTTTTACCACCAAAAGCAAAGTAATAACGATCTGAACTACAAACAGACTTTATGGAAAGTGTAGTGGAAAACTAATTTGAGCGCCACACAAATGTTATCCAAGACTGACGTTATCCCAGTGTAATTTCAAATCTTGCCACCAGAAAGAGTTTGTTCTTGAGATACGCTCCGGGTCATAATCCACCAGAAATTTCCCATTTATTGTTAACGTGACATTAACGACACGACAGTACAGTACCAGCGAGTATATTGTAGGCTTTTTACAAGACAAGGGTCACTATTATACAGGTATAACACTAGGGCTTTTAGGTTTAACACAATTTAGGTTTAACAATATCTAAACTTTAAATAACGGAAATCATGAAACTTTCTTAAATGGCTTGATCTCGTTAGATTTTCCGTTCCTCTCAAGAATCAGTCTATCAAAAGCATGTCGACAAGTAAGTTCGCATTATTTTAATATTCTAGAATATTATTTAGAAACCGATAAGATATAATAAAATTTGGTATATATTATAAGGTAGTATATTAGGCTAACATATTTGCCAAACGACTGACGAACGGCATGATCGAATTCAGTACAGTTTGTGGTCGGATACTATAAAATTAACAACTGACTGTAAAGCTTGTTGCAAATTATTCACGTACGTGTCCTTACGTGTTGTACTGGCAACTGTAGCTTGCTGGAAGTCGATAAAAATATCAACACGCAAAAATAAAGCAATGTACTCCCGTTAATATTTCCCGTTGTAACCAAAATAAATTTTACAATACCCCGCAAAATTGAATAATTGCCATATAACGTAGAATGTTTCGTAACAAATTGGTGTGGTCAGGGCGAATACAATTTCAATGTATTAAATTATATTAATGCGCGTTAATGCTCACGTACGTTTTATTATTTTGATTGACTGCTTAAATAAATATTGCTATTTATAATATTCGTTAAAATGAATATTCATTCGGTGGTTCAGAGAATTCTGTTTTAACTAACCGCCGTGCTGTTTCTTTTTCATGTTCGTAATATTTGTAAACGGAATTTAGTTCCAAAGTTATTGGTTTATGCGTTTGGACGCGGACGATGAACATACCAAATAGAACCGAAGTATTGGTGCCTCAGCATTAAAAGAGCACCAGGCAGAGCAAGTGATAACTTTGCAATGCTAATAACACCAGAGAATCCCTTATCTATATCGGTAGATGCCCTTAAATTTGAGCTGTGCTTTTTGAGAAAAATATGACGTAATTCATTCATACCAGATTGATTGAATTACGTTTGATTATTTTGTATGTCTATATATTTTCTTTTAATCGATTACAATTGAAAATATGGCACAAAACATATTATTTATACATTAATATTAGACTAAACAATTTGATTTCAAAGAGTTTGATTACAGCTCTGGAAAAGTAGTGTTTTTTTAAGTAGTGTTTGACTTTTTAAGTTGACAGGTACAGGTTCGTTTTTTGTGGGTTCAAATTTGAGAAATCCTAAAAGCTTTAGTCTGGCCTACTTCGGCTAGATCATCGAACGAGAAAGTCGTACAACGTTTAATGATGTTCGGTACATACAAATCTCATCGTAGCTAGCGTAAATAATATGGAAGCGTAGTTCTATTTTAGATTTACATTATAATCTTCAACAGATTCAACGATTATTAATGTAATCTGAGATACCATCACTGGATGATATTGCAAGTGTATAATATATAATATTCGGGTTTTATTAATAAAACTATATTATTAAAAGAAAAAAAAGGAATTCTCCTGCGACTTCATCGCTTGAGGAGTTTAAAAAAGTCTGTGGCAACTTTTTAAAATTGAATAGAGCCCAGGCCCATATCGAGGATACAATTTACCTCCTCATAGAAAAAAAATTATTCACGATATCAGCTTGAAAACGTAACAGTCACAGTGAGTGATTTTCCAGTTAATAATATTGTATGGATGTTTTATAATCTTTGACACTCAAAAGATGAAGATGAATCTTGAAATTAATACGTTGTCAATAACAACTTATTAAATTTTGATGAATATTTTGCTCTACAACAGTGGTACATCTATACATTCGATGTCATTCTCAGTCTGTCAGTAAAATATCTTCACCGAGTATTATCGTCGTATAGTCGTGTCGACACAATAAAATGGCCCTTCAACTAACAAGCTACCCGGCTACTGAAGAATAGTCGTCCTTCGCTGAAATTTAAAAAATACTTTAATAGGGATTCTATTGCTCTGCCATTTCTGTAGAAAGATGAAAGATGTTGTGTAAATTACAACTTTACTTGTAACTGTTTATTTCACCTGCTTTGCAGCGGTTAACTTTTTAGTTGCAATAATATTTGCAATAATAGTCGAGAGGAATTGTCGACTATTGCTATCATACTTAGGTATGCCTCTGATATTAATTAATTAATTAGTCATAATCATATTTTAATAAGTAACTTACGAGAAGGTGTTTGTCCGTTTTACACTCGGCAACATAGCACTGGCAAGACGAGATTTTATGTTCGGTGATAATTCACTGGGAGGAGAGGATATGGATAACTGCCTTCCTGAGAAAAAAAATGTTCAGTTATTACTTCCTTAAACTAAAATAGTTGATTGAACGATGGATTTTGATTTAAAAAATGTAAAAATGTCGAAATGATGATAGACAGAATTTCACACATTTCAACTTAGATATACTTATTACTGCACAACTTAATTATGGCACAACTAGCCGTTCTCTGCTTATCGGCCGGCGTTAGCTAACGTCATATCGTAATGTTATTTCGCCAAATATGAACCACGTACTTTACAAATAGACTTAAAGTCTCTTCTTGTAAGTATTATAATATTTATTATCTCCTAAGCTATTTATCGAAATAACATTTTGTAAAGAAAATAATTAAAGATTGTCACATGAAAGATTATCACATGATAATCATAATGCAAAACGATTTAAATATTACTAATTATTTGGTTATTTTTGTCATAAAGTACGTTATAAAGTATATCGCTTATTCATAAAAGATTGGCATAGATTAGTATAGTTCTGCAGACTTTTTGTAGATGCACTTTCAAGTCCACTTCAAATTATTTAAAAAGTAGTTATTGAAGTCAAAATGCTAATGCGGCGATTCGATACCTTTCTTGAAACTTCAAGACTATTTCAATCGTATTTAGTTACAAGAGAAAAATGAAATATATAATATTGAGAGAAATGGAAAGAGACATTTTTTATCTCATACAAATCACACACGTCAGCATCATACGTCAGATAGTTAATCACAAATGTCACTTATCAAGCTTATCTTGATTAATATAGATTAAGTGAGAAGTAGTATATCATAATATGACAAAAATGATAATAACTTTTTAATTTATTAAATAAAAACATTTTTTAAAAAGGTGGCCAGTAGCATTTCAATCCCAAAGCCATTTTTTTTATATTACTTGTGATTCTGTTCATTTTATTTTATTTATAATATATTTTGTAATGTATTTCTACATTATTAGTTACTTTTTTGACTCCACCTATCTCCCAGTCTATATGGGCATCAATAACATTGCCATTGCACGTGATTCAGCCAATAGGTAATTGATGTTTGATTGAATCGAAACAGTGTTGCAATTTCAAATTAACACGCAATAACATTTCGAGCTTTGTATCCGGAGTATTTTGATAATTCGGATTATAATAATAATTACATTATGAGATGCGAATGGCGATGAAGCGGTGATAGCCTAGTGGTTAGGGCGTCAGCCTCCTAATCAATCCGCACCTCTAACTTTTCGGAGTTATGTGCGTTTTTAAAAATTAAAATATCATTTGCTTCAACGGTGAAGGAAAACATCGTGAGGAAACTGCACGCCTGAGAGTTCTCCATAATGTTCTCAAAGGCGTGTGAAGTCTGCCAATTCGCACATGGCCAGCGTGGTGGACTATGGCCAAACCCTTCTCATATTGAGAGGAGACCCGTGCTCTGTAGTGAGCCAGTAATGGGTTGATCATGATGATGATGATGATGATGAAGAATCTAAACTAGGTATGTATACATGACCCTTAATATATTCTAATTTGACGTTTAGATTCTTAATATATTCTAATTTGACGACGTATCAGTGTAAAATCATACTAATATTATAAATGCTTTCAAGCGAAATGTACTTAACCGATCATCATGAAACTTTGTACACATACTCTTGGAGGTATTAGAATTAACATAGAATACTTTTTATTTAAAAAAAAAATATTTTTTACGACAGATAAAAAATAATTTAATTATCATATTGATTCATATCGATTACCATAATAATGATTTCTGATACTTATTTAGTAACTTTAATACGAGCGAAGCCGCAGGTAAAAGCTAAAATAATATTTTATACGATTGAATTGAGCTATAAAAGGGAAGTACGTCATCCGCTTTAACTTGTAATTTCACACTGGGTATCTCATTCACTCTTCTCGATTTGCTGAACTAAATTAAGTATTGGACTTAATGAGTGGACTACTTCATTGAGCGAAAAGATATGCTTTAAACTTTTTACTGGTCCTTCTAAAAATAACAAAATACATGACTGTGTATTTATATATTTTATGGATATAAATAATGAAACATGTGTAAATAATAATATATATGTATATTTCTTTATTATTTATGTTTTACCACCTACCAATCACATTGTATTTTCTTATTGTTTGCTTGCTTTTTGGTCGCCTGAAACCTAATCGCTATTGAGCGATAAGGCCGCAAAATTGTAATTACTGTCTAACCGCTCTATTATAATTGTTTTTTTTTATTATTATCTGTGGTCTACAATAAAATGTATTCATTCATACTTTTAATCCGCTACCATCTTAGACTGCATTATTACTTACCATTAAGTAAGATGGCGTCAAGAACTAACTTATGGTGTATAAAAAAAACGATGACTACGCTAGGTCAGTTGTTTTGCCATGTGGGAATTTTTGGGTTCGATTCCCGGCAGGAGCAGTTTCTGAATCTTTAATCGATCTGGTGTGATGGAAGGTTTCGGCAGTGGCTAGTTACCATCCTACAACGACTTGCTGCCAAATGATTTAACTTTCCGGTATGATGTCGCCTAGAAACCATTTGACTAGATACTATCTTGCACTACATTATCTCTGCCCAGTGAACTTGAAGTTAATAAAAAAAAAATTCGTTATGTACCGTTTTTCCTGCGGAAATCTTTTGCGTTTGTTTGTTTAGATTTTTGAGTATGCTGTTATGGATATAAACAATTTAATTTTAAGGTAAAGCTTATAAAAAAGTCTATATTCAGCAGTTACTAGACTAGTTGTATGCAAAACTGGGTCACATTATCGTCAACACAAATAAACACAATAAACCCTTATTTCCGACAGCGAAAACACGGAAAACGTTTTAAATTCTCAATACCCATCGATCGTTTTATGCACCTATATCACAAAACATTAATGCAATCATTGTGATTATAGCTATCATTTCTATTATTTGAACATCATGATCAACTCATTACCGGCTCACTACAGGGGACGGGTCTCCTCTCAATATGAGAAGGGTATGGCCATAATCCACCAAGCTGGCCATGTGCGGATTGGCAGACTTCACACGCCTTTGAGAACATTATGGAGAACTCTCAGGCGTGTAGGTTTCCTCACGATGTTTTCCTTAACCGTTGAAGCAAGTGATATTTTAATTGTTTTAAAAACGTACATAACTCCGAAAAGTTAGATGTGGGTGCCCGGATTCGAACCGCCGACGTCTGATTAGGAGGCTGACGCCCTAACCACTAGGCTATAACCGCTTCATTATTTGAACGTTACTGCGCAATTAATTTTATTGGCAATAATTAATATTGTTAGTGCACAACTTCTGTCATAACTACGTCAGCAGATGAAGTGTTTCTAGACAAGGTGAGGAGACGTATGAAATTTTAGGAATAAACCAATCCACCCACCCAGTGTTACACCCACCGTTTTACCTATATTAACTAAGGTATTACTATTTTACTTTCCTTTAAACTCCCTTTTCGTGCATATTTTAATTTTTATTATCTCCTAAACTTTATGTTCAAATCAAATGGTAAAAAGGCAAGTTTGCTCAATAGGAGATTGTTTTGATAATAAAATTACTTTTTTTTGAGTTGATGCTTGATTTTTTATGATATAATTTGTGAAGTATTCATCAGATATATGCGTAATGAGATTTCGCATAGGTTTTTAATTGTCTAAAGACCAGTATTTTTGTTGTACACGACGTATCTTAGTACAAAATATATAGATAAAGCAGATCGATAGCGCTTTTCCAACAGATTTGTTTTACAAATACCATTAAGTACTGCCACACTTAGACTACAATACATACAATCCCAAACATCGCCTAAGCCGCGGTTCGGCCTCACAGGAGGCGCCCTTAGGCAGACGTTCCGTTAGTTCCTTCGAGCCCTAGGGCTTAAAATTTATTCTGGCAGAGCTTCTTTCCGAAGCTCGTCAAACAGCCCGGTTACGCTATCACAACCAATAGTAACCCTATTAGACAGTCCGAAAAAAAAATAAAAAACATTGGCAAACTTATTAAGAATTACTGTTTTATAAAAGAAGTATAAAATACAAATTTTATGTCATAAATTTTGGTGCAGGTAATGACAAGAAGATAAAATACATTATTTTTATGAGTATGATAGTGACGATTGCAATGCGACTATTAGGAGTTGCGTGATATAACCCCTATACCGCCAGACGAAAATCTCTATTCCGTTAGTTACGATCCAATTGGGCATCGAATTCACACTTAACGCTTATAAGTTTCACTTAGCTCGAATTTATTTTATCTGCCCTCGGTTACGTGCTAAATTAAAATAAACTGCAACTTTGTAGATAAATTTTCGATGCTAAAAGTTTTTAATCATATTTTATTACGCTATATAGAACTTATCTGCAAATAATATTTTCAGAGTTTTACTTAATTTACCATTATTAATTTGGTTTCAATGCAGTGCACTGGGTTTTTTTGTTATATATATTTTGCTTGATGACGATTATTTCGTCTGATAAACAGTGGGGAGATTGCTCGAAAATACTCATAACTTAAGTTACTCAAATTATACTTACGTGGCGATAAACACAAATGCCAGTAGGGTATTTCTAACCTCAGCGGTTAAGAAATGTGGGCAAGAAACTTTTATTGCGAGTTTTCGTTGTTCTGCAGTAGAATGAAGATGTAAGATAGTGAGGTTTCTGAGCACTCTCATCATAGTATATTGACTAAAAATGTGTATAGCGAAACGAAATGAAGAAAAGTTAGTTCGGAAGTAGGTATAAATAATTTGGTCATTGTGTCTACAGTATTTAATG
The DNA here is from genome assembly GCA_928268935.1 of Lasiommata megera. Taxonomy (NCBI): domain Eukaryota; kingdom Metazoa; phylum Arthropoda; class Insecta; order Lepidoptera; family Nymphalidae; genus Lasiommata; species Lasiommata megera. The sequence continues at coordinate 13,965,524 of OV743314.1, read as the reverse complement.
TTTTTAGCCTATGATTTTCCATACTGATACTGTTGTACTTGCTCCCAGTAACCCAAAAGACTGACACTTAAAAGCTCAAACGTCACATGACGCCAAAACGTATATATATATATTTACAAGTTAGCCCTTACGGAAATCAAACCTGATGGTAAGTGATGATGCAGTCTAAGATGGTAGCGGGCTAATCTGTTAGGGGTATGGTGAACCCATACTCCTAATTAGTTTCTATGCGACTTCGTGCTGGAACGCTAAATCGCTTGGTGATACGTCTTTGTCACTAGGTTGGCAACTAGCCACGGCCGAAGCCGGACCAGACTAGAGCGAGTTATAATGTGACAGCGCCCCCTGCGCCACAGAGGTCGTCAAACTCATATCGAGGGCTCCAAGCTTCATACTGAGGATTTTTAATAGAAAAATCAAATACCTTAAAATTCTTTATCCGACCTGAGAATTAAACCCTGAACCTACCTCGCGATCTCTAGCCAAATTTTTCAACCACGTGACAGAACTACACATTTATATATACACTAGCTGACCCGGCCACGCGTTGCTGTGGCTAAAGTTTTTGTTATATTATATTATAGTAAACAATCTAAGATGAACAATGAGAGAACATCAGTCACGGAGTCCACTATGCTTTTTCACACAGATGGTATTTGTAAAAAAATATGGTGATCTCTTTATTTGACTTTCTACTACTATAACCCTTTAGTACAATGAAATTATTAACGAACAAAGACGAAAATGTTGGTATACAAATTCACTGGATTGAGATTTGAAGGGGAAGTACGTTGAACACAATTAATTAAAATGTTCTTACACTTGATATTAAGCAGAAATCAATAGGTACAAAATAAAAAATTATCAGATTTATTATTTCCATTTAATTTTATAACAAATATAAGTATATTACAGTATAATACAGTAAATAACATGTGACGCTTAAACTCATGAATGAGGTAGGCAAGGCAGACAGTCTTAAACTTTTAAACATTAATATCTATTTTTTTGAATTATAAATACTTTCAATTTCAATTTAATTTAACACCAATCGGTGCACAATGTTTTTGGTTAACCTGCCTTTAGCTAACACAAATAGATTCGACGGTTTCCCAACACGTAAACACGCAACATATAGTTGCCCACGAGAAAAACATGGATTTTCCAAATCTAAACCACAAATGGACATTGTTTGACCTTGAGATTTATTTATAGACATGGCGAAAGCTAAACGAATTGGAAACTGTAGCCTTTTGAAGGGTATGGTAGAATCTTAATCAGAGTATGGTTGCTTCAAGAATGTTTCCGGTGATCTTTTTGATGACCAAACGCGTACCGTTACATAATTGAGGTGGATTCAAATTACGGAGGAGAATAATAGGGGAACCAATCTTTAATCGAAGATTGTGTGGTGGCATTCCAGGGATATCTAATGAATTTAAAAATTCAATCGGAAAATTTACACTTTCATTTTCATCAACAACAGTATCGATTGATTTAAAAGACATCAGCTCGCCTGGTAACAACTGATGTATCTGGAAATTAATTTCGTCAACATCAACGTTTTTGGCTGCCAAAATCGCCCGTTGACTAAGCCATTCATGATTCAAATAATTATTCTGTATATCCGGGAAAATACTCTGAATCAATTCATTTTTATCCTGAACAACAGTGCAAAAATTGTCTGGTAGTTTAATGCATTGCGTATTTGGTTGCAGTTCTATTTTACCGTTCCCAATATCTAGTAGTTGTTCGGAAAATATTTGTGCTGATGGATCATTTTGCAATTGTACTCGCATATTTATGGTCAATCGAAGTGTTTCAACACTTCGCCATAAGAATGATTGTTTCAAACATGCATTAATCTCATCCGCGAAAGTAGAGCGAGGTATAACCGGTAATAATTTCAATAAGAATTGAAATACTAATTTAATCGTTTAAATATAAGAAAAAAAATCTGAAAAACTTGTTATCATAGCACATTGAAATAATAAGTGCTAAATATTTTTTAATAGATGTTAAATAAAAACAATAAAAAAAAATATTTGTACAACTATTGAAAAAGTGTAGGAAATTGTGTATCATTTTTGCATTGACATTTTAATTAAATTTTATAATTATGTGATAATACTTACATACATATATTCAAATTAAATTATAAAGTTTTGATCAATGAAGCACAAATAAGTTAAAAACAGGATTAATTTCACTGTATTGAATTCATATTATAATGTAGATATCATTATAATATGAATTTAATTTACACTTCAGTCTAAGTAACACGTGGCCGGCTAAGCTAACACCAAAAATTTAAAAAGTGGAAATAATTGAATTATACGGTATTTCGTTCACTACAAAATAAATTTAATTAATTTTATAGCGTCAACAACACGTGGTAATTATGCTGTTAAAATGTAGCTTATATGACACGTTCGTAGATTCCTTCAAAAGTATTAAAGGCCTGCTGTACTAAGTTAGCCCCTATTATGACCAAAATCTGTAATCTTTCTCTAGCCAAGGGTATTTTCCCGAATTGCTACAAGAAGGCTTTAGTTATTCCGATATATAAAAATGGCGATAGGAATAGTGTGAATAATTATAGACCTATATCTTTGCTCACTGCTCTGTCTAAAATATTGGAGAAAGTATTAAATAATAGACTAGTCAATTATTTAGAAACCCATAAACTCTTGGCACCAAACCAGTACGGATTCAGGAAAGGTAAATGTACCGAAGATGCAGTTCTTGATTTAACTGAATCAATTACTAGATCCCTTGATAAAAAATTAAAATGTGTCGGCATTTTCTTAGATTTATCGAAAGCTTTCGATAATGTTTCTATCCCCCTACTTTTGAATAAGCTTGATAAAATAGGAGTCAGAGGTATAGCACTGGACATTTTCAGAGATTACTTAACGAATCGTACTCAGCAAGTCAAAGTAAATGAACATCGAAGTGATTACATGCCTCTTTCATATGGTGTCCCACAGGGCAGTATTCTAGGTCCTACCCTTTTCCTCATATACATAAACAACCTTTGCTACCTCCAAATTCCAAATTGCAAAATAATATCTTACGCAGATGATACTGTCCTGTTAATTACAGGAGATACATGGGATAATGCATTTAAAAATGCTGAGTTTGCTATTAAAGTGGTTTCTGACTGGTTAACTGCAAATTTACTGAGCCTTAACGTTAATAAAACTAAATTTCTTACCTTCTCACCTTCCACTAATTCTCAACCTCCCATTAACAAATGCAAGGTTAAGGTACACGTATGTAATTCCCTGGGAACTACACATTGCTCCTGCCCTACTTTAGAATATGCTTCAAACATAAAATATCTTGGAATTCTAATCGATAATACTTTGTCCTGGAAGTTGCATATTTCGAACTTAACATCAAAAATAAGAAAGTTGATATATATATTTAAAAACCTTAGAGGATCTGCAAATAAAGCAACTTTTTTTATGGTATACTACGCAATAGTCCAATCGTTACTATCTTACTGCATTTCAGTCTGGGGAGGTAGTCATAAAAAAACGATATTACCGTTAGAGAGAGCACAAAGAGCTATTCTAAAAGTAATGACTTATAGACCTTTTCGATTTCCCACTATAGAATTATATAAAGACTGTAAAGTTTTATCAGTTCGCCAACTCTTTATTTTTCAAACTATTATTCGAAAACATTGTTCCACTACTTACGTTAAAAATCAACATAAGAGAAGAGTTGACATGATATTCCAGACAGAAAGACACAGAAGTAAACTTACTGGGAGGCAATATTACATCATTGGCTCTAGACTCTATAATAAAATAAATAAAGCTATAAATATTTATCCTCTTAACAAAAAACTATGTAAAATACGTGTAAAAGAGTGGTTACTCACAAAATCATACAGTGAAACTGAAAAACTGCTGGAAGTCTTAGGTTCGGGTTAAGTTATAAAACGAATACACACACACACACACACACACACACATATACACTCATTAAGTGGTTCAATAAAATTAGGAGAGTACTGCCGCCTGAAATACAGGTATATACCTAAATCAGGGGCAGTAGATTTTATTGCTCAAGTACATACATACATACACACATACACACATACATAATGCCACGACGCAACGCGATCAGCTGCGAAGCGTTGCGACGCGACGGTAGCTTCCCCGCATTAATCTATTAGTTGTTATCACCATTATGTTGTTGTCACCTTTAAAGTGCGTTAATAAGTTAATTTGCAAGTTGTTTATGTACTTATTTTGATGCTTGTTTTTGTTTAATAAAGAATTATTTATTTATTTATTTAGATTTACCATAGCAGCGCCATCTATTGATTACTTACTCAACCCAGTTGAAAGGTATCGACATCTGTTAGAAACATTGGGAGTTAACAGATAATTGTGACTGTCAAATAATAACAGACAAATAATTAGCAATAAATTAAAATTGCGACTATAATTTGAGATTTAAACTATCCTATCTATCAAGTTGGATCGAACTGCACATGGTGTGCGAATTTTATTATAATCGGTTAAGTGGTTTAGGAGTCCATTGAGGACAAACATTGTGACACGAGATTTATATATATTAAGATTTCGAATGTATAATAATCCCTGGTGTGTACAGGACTGTTGCAAGTAATGGACTTCTCCTATTTGCTTGCTAGGCGCATCTAACGTGTCGCAGGAAGTGGCCGGCCACATGTCCCTTATGGAATGAAGTCCCTTTTGTGCAGTCTTGTACGTCCACCTGCTCATACGATAGTTGGGTACACGAGATAGCAAAATACTTTTGCATTCAATCCACGCCATTCATCATTCTCGGCTTAATAATGTTGCACTTCTTGACACAGGCCTCCTCTTTTATAGGAAAGAGGAAATTTGAGCTTCTATTCTGTGCTCGTTACAGTAAAATTTTCTTGTATTCATTTTGAAATAACATGCATTATATGTAAAAAAACTGTGTTATTACATATTATATTATTGAGTTTCAAACTAGCGGATGACCGCGGGCTTATATTTAAAATAAGCCAAGTTCTGAATTTAAGTTTATCTTATTCTTGTACCCGTTTCAACTCCCGTTTCTTACATATAAATCTAATTAAAGGTAGTTTGTTTGTATTATCACAAATTCCGGAGGGGTAACATGGATTATTTTGAGATAGAAAGCAGCCTATGAGTAAATTTAATATATAATATATCTCCATTCAACAGCCTAATTTAAGCCGAAATGGTCAGTAGGTCCGGCGTGAAGAAGTAACAAAGACACACACATACCTACATAAAAACTTTCGCCTTTATAACATAAGTAAGATAAATTCACACACCTACACACACTCGCACGCACACACACACACACACACACACACACACACACACACACACACACACACACACACACACACACACACACACACACACACGCACGCACGCACGCACACACACACACACACTCATACGTACGCACACACAAATTTCGGTAGGTAACTATTTTACATGGCTCCTCTGTCTTCTGTTGTAGGTTCTATTTCTATATTGTGCATTTTATACAAGGAGGGCGCTGTCCCCTATCATCATCATCATCATGATCAACCCATTACCGGCTCACTACAGAGCACGGGTCTCCTCTCAATATGAGAAGGGTTTGGCCATGGTCCACCACGCTGGCCATGTGCGGATTGGCAGACTTCACACGCCTTTGAGAACATGATGGAGGACTCTCAGGCGTGCAGGTTTCCTCACGATGTTTTCCTTCACCGTTGAAGCAAGTGATATTTTAATTGTTTAAAAACGCACATAACTCCGAAAAGTTAGAGGTGCGTGCCCGGATTCGAACCGCCGACCTCTGATTAGGAGGCTGACGCCCTAACCACTAGGCTACCACCGCTTCCAGGTTAATTCGTAGCTTACATATGTTCACGTTTTGATGCTTGAATTTAACCTTAAAAATTTGTCAAATTTCAGTACGTGTACGTCATACGTGTATTATACAGTTGAGCGATCACGGTTAAAATTTTTGGGACGGTGAAGCATAGCTCTAAAAAATGAAACACGGTGTGAATAAAAAACTAGTGCATAGATTCCCTTATGACTGGGGATGAAGTTAAAAAATTGATTGGATTGTTACCAAACTGAAATGAAAAATGTATACCTACAGTGGACTGAAAGCCACTGTTTGAATTTTTTTGTTTCAGCCACGTAGGTACAATGAACGGTTTGCCAGCTTAAACGCTGTCGCACACCATATCGACTCGGCATTAACTCGACTAAAATCTAGGTCATTCAGAAGTCAGTCAGCCTAATCGAGTCATTTTTAACGATCTCCGTGATACAGCGCGTGCTCTGTCGCAATATAAAGTTGGACGTCCCGGGTTCGTTTCCCGGCTCCAGTCTGGTCTGGAGGCTTCGGCTGTGAATAGTTAAATCAAGTCTGGTCTATTGAGAGAATCCGCCGTCTGGTGAAAGACGTTCCGCCAAGCAAGATGTCGCGCAGACTAATTGAGAGTATGGGTTTATCATATGCATGACAGATTAGCATACTACGATTTTAGACTGCATCATTATCTACCATCAGGTGAGATTGGGGTCAAGGGCTAACTTGTAATGGAATAAACAGTGTTTAGTATACGCGAGTTGCTCGCACTCCTAAACAACTACAGCTCGATTAAACTCATTGGACCTATGTCGCCAACTTGTTGAATCCATGTTGAATGCCCTTTTGTCTCTCTGCTACCAATTGCACCTTGGGCGTATTCTCGCCTTTTATAACATTATTAAGCTACGCCCGCGGTTTTACCTGCGTAGTTCACGTTTTTATATAGAAATACGGCAATAAAAAATAGCCCACCTTACTCATTTTTTTAAGTGGCTTAGGCATAAGCGCAGAAAAACAAAAAAAAAAACGATGATGATTGAGGATTGAATGTACTTTTTGTATAGGTACATATGGAATAGATACCAAACTTCAGGCCTAAATGCATCACTAGCCAAAAGAGCATACTGAGCTAAAACGCATTGCTCGTGCGGTCAACGGGGTTGTTGACTTGTTGACACTGAATTTGGAGTTGAATCGGCGTTGAGGCAGTGCAGTGTGCGATATAGTGTGCATATAGCCTTATGTTGATTACAGACTGCTGAAACGTCAAAAAAACATAATCATTCCCACAACAAATGTTGTTATTATTATTAGTTAGTGTAAGGAGGTTTTGACGTATTCTAAAGTCCTTGAGGTCCTGGGTTCGATTCCCGGCACAAGTCCGGTCTAGCATCGGTAGCGACATACCGCCAAGTGATTTAGCGTTCAAGTAGGACCCGAAGGAGGACAGATTCAGGCGGCTCCTCTGTTACTGCAAATATTCGTGAGGGACGATTATCACTTAATATCAGGTTACCCGTTTGCTTCTTTACTCGTAAAGTAAATATATATTTGAAAATTGTTTTTCGCATGCACGTTTACTTCTGAGTTAATTAATATTAATTATGTGATTATAGTAGGTAGGGTAGGGTAGGGTAGTTTAAGAAAAATTGTAATAAATTGAAATAAATAATATTAAAAAGCATAAAAAGTAGTATTATTCACCATAGCAATCCAAGCAACAAAACTATAATTAAAGTTTTAAATGAACTACCCGAAAAAAATGATTCTCAAATGCAGCCGGAAGAAAGTTACCTAAATAAACTATTGCTTTAAAATTTCAATTATCTTTATTTTGACAACCTCTGTGGCGCAGGGCGTGCGCTGTCGCATTATAAAGTTGGAGGTCCTGGGTTCGATTCCCGGCTCGGGTCTACTCTGATGGGAGGCTCCAACCGTGGCTACTTACCACCCTACCGACAAAGACGTGTTGCCAAGTGATTTAGCGTTCCGGCACGATGTCGCGTGGACACCACTTAGGAGTGTGGGTTTACCATATCCCTAACAGGTTAGCCCGCTACCATCCTAGACTGCATCATCACTTACCACTAGGTGAGATAGTCGTCTTGGGCTAGCTTATAGTGTACATAAAAAAATACATTTATGTCCGAGTTTCCGGTTATTTATGTGAAAAATAAATGCATACATAACACATCTTTCCACAAATTATGAACTAAATAAAAGTTGACAGAACAGCTTCATAAGATATTTCGAATACACTTTAGATCACGTTATTGCTTCTAAACAATTCATTAAAAATCTTTGATCATTGAAAGTATTCACGAGTGAATTTATAACAAGCATAAATTTCTTCAAACCTAATGAAAGAACAACTATAAAGTGTTATTTATAGGAGTTACAAGTTACTTTAGAGAGTTTATTTTGAACAGGAATTTTCGTTTTGCAGACAGTGAACGAACCAGACTTAAGACCTGACAGGAAAATTATTGCTCGATTTCGAAGACTTCGGACGCTAGTCAGGCTATAAGGATAAATTTTATATTTTTTATTGCCTTTATTCAGGCTATATAAAGCAGTCTCATCTCTCTTTTAAAGCGTCTCATTATAAGTTGGATCTTTGATGGTTCATTGAAACTCCCAATAGATGGCGCTAATAGTTGCTATAGACTGATTAAACGGAATATATTAATTTAATTGTTTTCGGCAGTGGACCTTTCCTAGTTGGCAAATAACTTAACGAAAGACAGAGAGTTGCTTATAATTTCGTCGTTTCAATAATCATTAAAAAACATCATGACCAGTCAACTACATATTTGGCAACTGGGGATAGATAGATGCGTTTGAGAATATTAGATATATAAAACCTAAGGCATGAAGGTTTAAAAATTAAATAGTAGTAATGTTGCTGCAACGAATACCATGAGATGAAGAGATAGCAAATTATTTTATTTTTAATTATAGCTAACTCTTTTGTTAAATAGTTGATGCCTGTAACTTTGCCTGATGCCTCTAGACAAATCAAGGCTCTTTGACTATCCTTTACGAAAGTCGTCAATCCTTGTGTAAGACATTTTACAATTTTTGCCAATATCAGTTTAGTGTTTGAACTTCCGTTATATTTCCGTAATATATGACATACTTTTTTAAGATAGCCTTACATATAAGGAACCTACTGGGCAGTGATGATACTGTCTAAGATGGTAGCGGATTAACCTGGTCAACTTATTCGATTGGTTTCTTAGCGACATCCTGCCGGAATACTAAGTAGCTAGGTGACACGTCTTTGTTGGTAGGTTGGTAACTGGTCACAGCCAAAGCCTTCCTCCAGACAAGACTCAAGCTTGGAAACAAACCTAGAATTTCATACTTTATAATGCGACAGGGCACGTGCTGTGCTACGGAGCTCGTCATGTAAATAACTTGGACTTCTGGTCTTGTAGCGGTGATAACCAATTAGGTTAGACCTCGGCGTACCTTTCGTTCGGCCTACATCCCTATGTGTCCGTTATGTGCGTTAATATTACTCGCTTTAAAAGTGAAGATATCGTGAGAAACCCTGTGTTCTTTGGAGTTCTTTATTATATTCTGATAGGCGTGTCAATTACCAATTAGTATCGCACCAGCACTTGTGGGTGGACTACAGCCAAAAAACTTCTCATGCTCAGAGAAGACCCGTGCCCTATAATGGGTCGGTATTAGGTTGATAATGATGTTGGATTCATCTGACTAGTTAAGAAGCGTATTGTGTATGCAAAATGGTCAAAGCTCTTTTTCGAGCGATGCTTTGATTCTGTAGTGGATTTCCTATTATTGCTTTCATTAAAAATATAACGTACATACCAATGGGAAAACATAAATAAAAAATAGTTAAAAACCGCCTAATTTTTTGTTCCGAATCGTTTGTTTTCACCCCCGAGCCGAGAAAAGAAACGTAAGCACCCTTTTGTAAAGTCTTGTCCGACGTTAAAATACCAAAAACCATTGTTCACGTCTCGTTTTTATCATCCTTGTCAACTTTGCCATTTATCACCTCCAAAATTTTGCCTCCTTTTTACGTTACAACCAGGTTTTATGGACATTTCGTGAATGTCGGCGATTTGTTTAAAAAATACTTAAGTAGACAATGGGACACAAAAAAATGGCCGGCGTTTGAACATTAACGTTTCATTGACATTAATTCGCACTTTTACCCAATTAAGCTGTCTGTGTATGGCCCAAAAGAAATTGGATAGATTTTAAATGGAAAAGAAAGCCTTCGACCATTGCGTATTGCATCCGATGACTAAAGCTTTGCTTATTGGTCGCGTGTGACTCATTAGATAGCTTAGCTCAGTTACTTAACTAGAGATGAAGACAGTGCTTCGTGTTTTTCTAGAGGATTCAGTGTTATGGACCATAGCTTAAAGAGATGCATAGCAAAAGAGGCGATGGGCAAGGACGTAGCTCGGAATTTTGGTCAACGTTGGGAGTCCCAAGTACCGGAAAATGCAGTGTTGGTGAATTACTCCACTAAGCTTTCCTTTGAACAGAAAGACATGTATTCCATTTAATTTACGAATAGCTTCACAAATAACTTCGACTGAAAATTACGTTCTTATTAAGGAAAATATTTACTAAAGAGACATACTTGAAAGTCTTGAAACCGACATTAATTTAGCGAAAACTGAATCATATAGTCGCATATGTGAAACAGTGGAATTGTTATTATAAACAGGTATATTCGAAATCGGGTGTATGAAATCTTTATCAGCAGTAGAAGTTTAAAAATATACTATCTTGACTTCCTAGTTCCATACAATTATTATAAATGCAAAGGTTTCTGTTTTTTATCTATAATAACACCATGGTTTATAAAATTTAACTGGACATCCTGAAGATGGACAAATAATACCTTTGTGTTACGTATGTAAGTCTTTAAAGCAAAATTAATCTTTCCGAGATTTGCTCCAGAGATAGCTTGCATCCTGCAATCATTAACCATTTCTTCCCCGAAAAACAAGCGGATTTGTAAGTATTTAGAAAAAACAGTCTAGTAGTCTAGTATACTCTGATTGCTGGCATGCAAACAAAAGCTAATTCTAGGCTATATTATATCCTTACTATTAGCATAAATGTGGAAGTGTGTGTACTTGTTTGTCAGTTTATTTGTTTAATTAAATGGACGTTGCATTTATCCGGGAGAACCCCACGGTTCCAGCAAATTTAAAAAATCTATATAATTGCGGACATAGTCTCTTTACATACATGTTGACCAACGTGAAGAATATGATAGAGTATCAGGACTTAGTACTTGTGCTCACAGAGATAATGGCGGATATATTCGATCGATAGTCCCACAAAATTTAATTAACCATAATACCCTGTGGCTATTTAAGCTTAGGAAGCACAAACATCTCTCACACAAGTCGTACTTTGTGAGTTCAAATGCTTTGCTAAAATTGGGGCTTCAAATTCAAATAAACTGGTCATCCAGAGTTAATATTGCGCAGTCTATTTGACAAATCGACCGTTTGGGTATTTTCTTTGTAGTCCAAATGCGATATCAGTCCAAAAAGCAATTAACCAAGCAGCTTTCGTTTACAGCTATTCACACAGGACGGCTTATTAGGACCAGTCTGGGACAGCTCGACTATTATATTATCTATTAATAAATACTTTATTAATAGATGATAAATAAACTAATAATAAATACTTTATTAATAGATAATACTTTACATATATGGAGCAACGGAAAGCGCTATCTTATAAGTGCAGAACGCATCTCTCAATCCCAGACACGGTCAATTAGGGAATTTTTAATTTCTGAATATTCTCTGGTCTGGTCTTCCGTGGGATACAAATTTTATTGAACTCAATCAACACAATAATTTCGAAATAACAGACAAACCTTTTATTTCTTTTAACGTGGCATGCGTTAGAAATTAACTAGTAGAAATATTAAAATGAGGAAAAAGCATCCATCCACATAATTCGTTCTGTTCCATCCAGTGTAGTTCTATTTATAATTTAAACGCTGCCTGCCAAGGAATAATAGGCAGAGAAAATACATAGGTACATTCAGAACCCTATTGGCAAAGACGTGGCTTCAAGAGATTTAGCGTACGAGCATGATGTCGCGTAGATGGCGTGTAGGAGTATGGGTTTAAGTTTGTAGTAGAATAAAACTTAGAGCGTGCAAAGGCTGCCTTATTGCCATGCAAACAATCTGTATTGTTACAAACCCTTCATAGATATGTTGTGAATCATGGCACAGGTCTTATTTGGTCAGAGTGCATAGTAAGAGATTTGCTACTCATTCACACGAAAGTTAACTTCAATTTTTCAATTTTAAACAGCGCCATCTATTGTAACCGATCGTGCTGATCGATTGCATAAATATTTGACTTTCACGCGAACGAATAAGTAGAAATTCTCGCACTAGGTACTACTTGGATACCTAATATACTGTATATAAGGACATGCGTAGGAAACAGAATAGATGTATTACTGCAACGGTCAATACAACAAACCAATTTGCGTTGGCCATTTTTAATATATTTCACTGGTCGTTGCCGAGTTGTTAGCAGCGAGCGCTGTGGCGGAACAGTTGAGAGCCTAATAACGATACCGATTGGTAAGTCGAGACCGTTTCGTGGGTGTTACAAGCTAATTACATTCATTGTCTCATACGATTATTCAAACAGAAGGCTGGCGCATTGCCATTTCGCGGCGGTATTGTGGCTCACATAATCGTTTCTGTGAGAATGGTTGCAACTGAACTGTTTCGGTTGTTTATAGAGACTGCGCTACGCTACTACTAGGTCGCCAATCTTTAGTACTACTGCCGGTCTGACTCACGCAGTGGATTTTGAAGTGAAAGAGTGACGCAGGCTTCTTCATAGACCTGATACACTCGTACCTTTGGTTTTGAATGTATTACCATCAACTTTTGACGACATCCGTGGCACAGCGCGCGCTTTCGCTTAATAAAGTTAGAAGTCCTGGGTTTGATTCCCGGCTCAAGTCTAGTTTTTTGGGAGGATTTTTGGCCGTGGCTAGTTACCTTACCGAAAAAGACGTGTCGCCAAGCGATTTAGCGTTCCGGCACGTATTTTTTATAATCCACAAGCTTAGCCCTTGACGGCATCTCACCTGATGGTAAGTGATGATGCGGTCTAAGATGGTAGCGGGCTAACTTGTTAGGGGTATGGTAAACCCATACTCCTAATTGGTTTCTACACGACATCGTGCCGGAACACTAAATTGCTGGGCGACAGGTCTTTGTCGGTAGTAACTAGCCACGGCTGAAGCCTCCCACCAGACCAGGCTCGAGCCGGGAATCGAACCCAGGACCTCAGACTTTATAATGCGAAAGCGCAAGCGCTGCGCCACTGAGGTCGTCAAAATTATGAAGAATATCCTATATGCCAGTAATATTGAATATAAATAGTTACATATTTTAGCAATAAAAACTGATAGTCATGCTTTTCCTTTGAGCTACCAATGTTGAATTTTCCCGGTAGCCTGGAATGGCCTCGTATGCATGATGTACATACATTTATATACGAGTTATCGACGCGAAATCGTACATTGGTTATTCTAAATCGCATTTTTCTGGTATGGAAATGCGTATATTTTTGTCCTTGTTTCTGACATTGCTATCTCATTCTGTCATAATATTTCAACGTTAATGTTGAGCATTACTTCTAGTTGATTGCATTGAAAGGTCTTGAAGAATTGCTGTACCTTTCTTACACCATGCATTTTTACTGTGCGGATTTATTAACTTTGAGATGAACTCACAGTGAGATGTGATAACAAAAATAAATCTTACCGTAGTCTGTTTTAAGTTTCTTAAACTAGAGCTTGCATCTTTCGATCTTAGCTTAACTAATTCGGTTAACATCATGAGCGTCTTTTATAGGTATATTTGAATAAAGGAAGTCGTGACTTTACTGGTTAAGCATGAAAACTGCATAAAGCGGACAACGATCGAAATCCACGATTTAAATTAATTCAATTTTAAATCTACTTGTGAGAGGATTTCTGCAGATCCCCATCTACAGTACACCTCTCTGACTGTCAACGGCAAATTCCTAGCTTAAACGGGAGAAAATGCGACAATACATACTGTTATTTTGTTCGGAAAGTTCATCATGTTACATCACTTCAATAATAAAACTAGAGATCGAATTAGTTTCAGTGTAATTAAAAATGTTTTACTTTATATTTTTCTCATTAATTTAACGCGGTTGTTACCACTATCTGTTACCCTATCTAATGTATTATATGTAATTTATTTTGTCCTTCAATTACGCAGCAAAGAGCGTTGCTCTGTTGATGCGAGTTTTTGCTCAAAGTTTATGGACCGGAGAGCGAGTGAGACCTTACCCCCATAAATTCACAGTTTCAATAGGGTAGTGCAAAAGCATAATTCTCTTATACCTACCTCTTCACGATAATATACGCTTTCGCTATTTTTAATATTGACTCTAGGTAAACGAGCCAATTTTTTTTTAATTTTTTTTTTCGCTGGGAAATGCGACGCAGCCAAGACTGCGTCACTTCCGACGTATGTTGGACTCGCCGGCGGCCAGACTGGCGACCAGAATACCCACAAAAACCCAGCGATGCTCCTACGCGTCGCCTGGTGGCTGGGCCAAGGAAACACCCACGCACTCGACCGCAACTCAACCAAAAACGAGCTAATGGTTTAACTAATATTAACCATAACCGACAAGAAGTAGTCTATTTATAGAGATTGTGACTATGATCCCAATAGGTAATTAATTCTTGTGTTTTATAATAATTTGACAAAAAATATTCCCTGTGTTTTCTCTCAATGGTTTGCTGCTTGTATGAATGCTGTGTATGATGTTAAAGAATATAATTATCGAATATATATTTAAGAATAGCATCAATCCATCAATCAATCTTTATCTTTATTTAAATAATCCAAAGTGCCTTTAAAAGGCACTTTTGACGCGTCAATAATTTACATAGTAGTGAGTTGATGGTGATAACTACTTTCGTAAACTTAAAACTAAAGCTATGACGGTTCCAACCGCGCCCTGGTTTAAGAAGAAGACCACAACAAACTTAGTCAGGTATATTTATTTTGTTATCACCATCTCGCATGCCATTTAAAAAAAATTAAGAGCTATATTTGATTATAAGAGCATTATTTGATACCCAAGCTTGTTTATCATTTATATAATCCTTTACATTATAATATCACTTTTCTACAAGCTTACGTTTTATATAAAATTTAAACGTATTGAGAGGCATCCCAGAAATTTCATTTCTTAATTTGTTTTTCAATGTTATACGTAACTAACATTTAGGTATAAGCAGATTGAGCAGTCAAATCGTTGTGAAGCAAATTTATCAGTGATAAAATAAAAGAAATCACTTATGCTAAAAGCACAACTTTGTTGTTTTATTTTACTAAGTTTTATCGATAAAAGTTCCACATCTGTTACGCTCGTGTGTTCCAAACTCGATCTGTATTAAGAGTTTGAAAATAGTTCGCACTCGGTTGAGAATGAAGTGGCAATAAATATTTAATATAGATATTCGATTTCATTGTCACGAGAAAATTACGTACCAACCTGTGAATGAAATCCTTGTACGTAATCGACTGTTTTACAACGAGAGAGAACGGAGAGCGTTGCCAGTGAGAGCAATTACGCTGGCTCGTAGGTTTGCGCGATGTTATGTTGTTAACACATTTTTCAGTGAGTTTAACCCGTGGGCCAAGTATTCTCAAAAAACTTAAGCAGCTTTGCGCGGTCACCGTTAGTTTCAGAGACTTTGGCCAAGTTACTCAAAAAACTTATAACACTGTCCGCGTACAATATACCAATGTATTCTGGGTGCTGATGAAATTGCCTCGCTTTTGGATCAGGCGAATCTGGATATTTGCAGATTCGCGTATAGACTGTTATTCCGCCGCCCTTTTTTGAGCGCGTACGTTGTAGCATTGCGAGGTCTTGTGTTAGATTCCCGACTCGAGTCTGGTCTGGTTTTTGGTCAAGGCTAGTTACATCCCTTTTCCCTACTGGTAACACCGCTAAGTTCCGGTATGATGGCAAGTGGATACCGATTAGGGGAATGGGTTCAGGCAACGCATAAATAGCTCCTCTATTGCTGCAATTTATGGGCAGCGGTAATCACTTAACATCAGATGACCCATAATATGCGCGTTTGCTCGCGATGTAATAACCCAAAAATGTGATGGATTAAGTTTGTATATTATATAAGCTACTATAATATAATGAAGATTTTTTTTTTTGCTAGTACGGTCATCAAAGTGAAAAGAATTCACTTTGATATTAAACCTTTCTCAAAGCATTCTTCGCTAGTAGTACCCAATACTCATCCGACAATTCAGTTTAAACTTTTCTTTTCGATTTTAAAATCTACGAGTTACAAAAATAGTGGTTACAAATCTCAAGCCAGCAAACAACGTAGTTCACGTTTATTTGTATGTTGACCCCAAGGTTCGGGTGACCATGTCTTTGTAAAAAAAAAAAAAACAAAAAAAATTCCAGACGATATATTTTAAACTGTCTAACCTAGTTCTGACCTCTTCGTATATGGATAAGGGATATCGTTTAACATGTTTTGAGTTAACGAACTGCACTATCGTATTACAATGTCACGTTAAATTAATCTTAATCAGCCTTTAGACGTTCACTACAAGACATAGGCATAGACAAGAGCGCGCGGAGGCACGCGGTCCTCAGCCTTCCTCGTCCACATGCTACCAGCGATCCTTTTCAAGTGGTGGTCCAGTGGGCAGGAGATTGTCCTACGCAGCGCCTACTGATAAGCTGTCTCCACTCGAGAACACGTCTGCCCCAACGGCCGTCGGTACTGCGACAGATATGGCCCGCCCACTGCCACTTCAGCTTACTAACACCCAGCATAGCCCTCTGCATAACATTTTAGACTTGTGGACAAGGTCTACTGTGCACTGTATGTCAAGATCAGTAAGACGCACGTTAAATTATATGGAGTAATTTTTTCGCACCTTGTGTCATCATCATCATCATGATCAACCCATTACCGGCTCACTACAGAGCACGGGTCTCCTCTCAATATGAGAAGGGTTTGGCTATAGTTCACCACGCTGGCCATGTGCGGATTAGCAGACTTAACACGGCTTTGAGAACATTATGGAGAACTCTCAGGCGTATAGGTTTCCTCATGATGTTTTCCTTCACCGTTGAAGCAAGTGATTTTTTTTTTTAAATATAATATAGCTCCGAAAAGTTAGAGGTGCGCGCCCGGATTCGACCTCTGATTAGGAGGCTGACGCCCTAACAACTAGACTATCACAGCTTCACTATTCATTTCACCTTGTGTAATATGCATCTAATATTAATTATAAATATTACATGAACTGCTTTGAAACTAATAATACGTCCCCAAATCAATTAGCTTTTTTATCTCCAGATAAAAGTTTCCTATGCCTGGCTCCAGGATAAGAGCTTTATGCAAAATATCGCCTATCGGTTTAGCTACGAATAAGGAAACAATATGAATATCCGTGCAAATTAAAACGGGTATCGAACCTACTCGACACAGACAAGTTGGCTGCTTCCGTCAAAACATCAGCCATCCCGTTACTTCCTGATCGAGCAGAAAACTTATTGAGTGGATACCATTGGTTAATGTCTGTGGTAATTTATGTTTCCACTGCTGACGCTTGAACACCGTTTATAGTATTTAAAAGAAGATTTAAAACAAATAGATCAGCAGTAGATCTGTAGAACATGTTTAAAAGTATTTTTCAAGTCTTAAAGTGTTTTTTTTTATTTTTTATTCATCACACCTATTTGTATTATTTTACAATATGGCTTCTGGTCGCCATTATTATAGAATTCCGAAAAGTCACGCCTGCTCTTTTATAGCATACTAGCGGCCCGTCCCGGCTTCGAACGGGTAGACATAAATAGGTACAGATATTTAAGTTATAAGCATGGTAATTAAAACGACCATGAATCACTAAATTAGAAAAAAATGTATGCTTATTTTAAAGCCTCCCTGTACACAACACACTCCCGCACTGCCCCTCTCACGAAGAGTTAGTTACTCGATGCGCTGCGTGGTGGCCGCCGCCGGCATGTATTTATATTTTAATTTCATGATATCTTTTGAATGGAATGTCCGATTTCAATAATTCAAAAAGTAATCATTAGGTATTGAGACAGTCGTGAATATTAAATTATTTATTTGGATAAAAATTTATAAATGGTATGGATAACACGGTCTGATTTTGATCGGCATTTCTATCAATTTGTTAAATGTAAAAAAGTAGTTATAGTGACGTAACTACAATAGTTAGACACTCTTGCGAAGTTTTTTGTAGATATTGATATATTCTATAATATTGTCAAACATTTTTTTGTCCTATCATTAATATTCTTCGCAGCGTATGCGATGAAAGACATTTTATGGCTAATTTTTTTACACCTTCGGTTGGTTTTAATAGGAATTTCTAAAGATTTCTATAGTAATCTAGTACTAATTATAGCCTATGTTACTCAGTGATAATGTAGCTTTCTAATGAAAAAATAATTATTAAAATCGGTCCAGTACTTTTTGAGTTTATTCGTTACATACAAAAATACAAATCTTTCCTCTTTATAATATTAGTATAGATAATATGTTGATATGTAAAGTTAAGATCTCATAGTCATTGTTACAGCAGAAAAGGTTATGAAATAGCAATAATAGCATTAATCAATATTTTTTTGTGAATTTTTAAGATTTTAGGCATTCACATATTTATGACTACGTTACGTGCAGTCATTTTCATTGCTTTATTAACACCCGTATCTTCTTTGACGATGGGTGTTCGACTTGCTTGCTCAAATTAGTCCGCCTGACTCAGTAACGTCTGACATTGATTGTGAAGCAAGTTTTAAAGACTAGGCTCAGCAATTCTACGCTAATATTAAACTAGGTAAAATGTTATTAAAATAAAATGTTTGTGTAGCAATGTTAAAATTCCAGTACTGCATTAAACGTAACTGTAGTCGGAACAACAAACGTAAACATCTTAATAGGTGTGAAATGAACAGGGGTTCGCCGTAAATTTCTCTAACCCGCATAGTGAAGGGTGAAGTTGTAATTACTTTACCCTAATCTGGGGGCTCTTTTATAATTGGAAATACTACTACCTGCTTTAAATTAATTATAATTAATATGACAAAGGCCACTGTTACAATTGTTATGTAACTATAGCATGTACTGGTCATAACCGAAAATACCAGTTTATTTGACTTCAAATGAAAAATAACATTTATTTTTGTACACATACACACCACATGGTTTAAGGAATAGTTGAAAGTACCAGAGTACGCCAATGATCAGCGATGAGAGTGATAAAAAAAATGAAAAAGTGCGAAATAAATCTTACAGAATTTCAAGTAATTTTAAAAAACTAAATCTTTATCATAATTAAATGGATTTATTAGATTTGCCATAATCGAGCCAAAAGTTGATGATATAAATTTATTTTTCATGTGTTTTATTTAGATCAGTCGTTAATTTTTCTTACCTCAAACCTAGAGGTTATGTGTTAAGGAAGCAGGACGCTGAAAAACCCTTAAATATATAATATAACAATCGATCTGTACGATACTCGAAAACGTTTTACGATCGCGAGTGTGCATATAATTATGCACAATTGATCCTTCGTAAAAATGGGTAACGGAATCCTGACATTCGACTGCTAAAGGAACGCCCGGACTTCGTTTGAGTCGAGCGGCGTTAATTACGTACATTTACCAACAAAGAGGTCAGTCGTTCGGAACAAGCAAATGAAAATAGATTTCAAGTTTCAAAATATAGAGATAGACATTTGGACGTAAAGACTATTTTAATTAAAATGCAAAATTCGGATTCACCTTCCACTTTAGCTGGCATTGATGTTTGGCTTATGTATGTATGTATAGTTATCGGAAGCGGTGTGTATGGGTTTTAAGTGAGATGACAGAGCTTCTATGGAGAGACAATACCAACTTGTAAATTTGTGGTTGAATAACATTTTACTCGTATTTCTCTCAATATCAATTTACGAATATTTCGCTGTGATTTTTGCAAGTTATTGTTTCGTGTACGGATTCTCTACACGGGTTCAAGAGCAATTTCATCTGGAAAACTTCCCATTCTTTATCGAGTTGAGGGCATTCCATCAGCGAATTTGGAATGTCCTCAGCGATGTCAGAATTGCAAACAAGTTGCTTGCATGTTATTTTAGGTAATATAATGATCGAATAACTTTTAATTTACTGTTTTTTGTGTTCGAGTTCTTGGTTTCGTTTCCCGGGATGGGCCAGGTATTTCTAGTAATTGGAAGTTTCTGTAAAAAAATCTCTACACGTCCAGAGTTAGGAAATTGGCTATAGTCACCAGCCTCGGAGAACACTTGAATCCGTATCCTGGGGCTGATGTGATGTGTGTGACATGTAATTGAAGCAACCTGGTGGGTCTCAAATCCCTCTGTACTATAACAGGATGTTCCTTCTAAAGAATACATAAGTTTATTCAGCTTTGTTTCATTATATGTAAACTTTTAGGCGGAATAAGTAGCCCAGAAGAAGACACCTTGCAGTGGTAGAATATTAAGGCTGATTTTAATGCGTGATATGGATGATGGTATGACGAATCCATCTGGTGTTCATCACGGATTCGTTTTATTCAGAAATCTGTGGTTGTCTTTTAGTATTAGCGCAGCGTACTAGACTAGAGAGCCCTTTTACATATATATTAATTAAGGCTTGAACTTTTATTATTTCTGCGTCAAAACAGTCAGCCGAGGCACTATAAAAATTCTTTACCAATAGTGACAATTTTAGCTCCATTTGGAAGTTGTTACCTGTCAAAAACTGGTGGCGCTGCCGTCACATGTAAAAGACGTTTATATGTGCTCGTAAAGTTTTATTTCAAAAAAGTGAAGTTAAGTGACAAATTCGAAGTGTACTTTGTTCAAATGTTAAACATTATGTTCGTATAAGAAGAATAATAAACAGAATACAGTGATTTAGCAACTTTTCAGCATATATTTTGCTAAAATAACTTTTCGTCTGACTGTCTTTTAAAAAATAAGTGTCTCGTCATAGTCGTGTTAATCAACTTTATTATTTGAATACCCACAAAAGACATATGCATGTGAATTGGGATCTGTTCAATATTTTCACACTGCAGCAGTAGATCACCGCAGTCCCGTGGTTCCTACAGTAGCCTACAGTGGCATTATGTCCGTGGTTCAAATCCTAGCTCAGCACACTGGGATTTTTTATTTTCTATTTTAATTTGTGAGTATATCACAGCTAATTTATTACAAAACGATCAAGCACTTAACTTAAAAACAAACAATATGGCGAACATGAACTGGAATTGTTGTAACAATCTGAAGGAAGACGAAGACTACGTACGCTGTGCGACTTGCAAAAAGGGTTATCACCTTGCATGTTTAATATCGACCGGACAATCAGGTTTAATAGCAGATCTTGAAACTTCTACTAATTGGATTTGTCCCTCGTGTACGTCACAAAGACCGAAAGGTAACTACGAGAATACGCCGGTTCGCAGTAGTAAAGAGATAAAGTCAGGCAGTGAACAGAACTCAGCGAAAAGATCTTATAAAAGGGTGGCTCTTTCACCAGCCGAGCAAGCGTGCTCCCCCGAACAGACAAACTTTAAGGAAATTGTAAGAGAAATTTTAAAGACTGAAATGAATGAAATGGTAATACAGTTAACGGCATCTATCAAAAATGTACTGAATGGTGAACTAAGAGTTATTAGAGAAGAAATAGCCGACATGAAAACCTCTATAAATTTCATAAACAACCAATATGATGATTTTGTTAAAGAGCACCGTGCGAATGATTTAGTATTGAAAAATTTAAAGGAACGTAATAATAAATTGGAGTCAACTATAACCACACTAAATACACGTATAAACGACCTAGAACAACGCTCTAGGTCCAACAATTTGGAAGTGCAATGTATCCCAGAAAGAAAGAGTGAAAACCTGGTTACTATCATCGAACAGTTGGGAAGCGTCATAGGGCAGAATATCACGTCTGATAAAATTATCAACATTACTAGAATTGCCAAAGTAAACCGACAGAGCAATAGACCAAAATCCATCGTAGTGCAATTTAATTCTCAATCAACGAAAGATAGTTTTATGGCTGCTGTCATCAAATACAACAGAAGCAACCCCAACGACAAGTTGAACACTACTCACGTAGGAATGGGAATTGGTGGAGAAAAAAAACCAATCTATGTAGTCGAACACCTGTCACCAGAAAATAAAGCTCTGCACGCTGCAACAAGGTTAAAAGCAAAAGAAAAAGGATATAAATATGTTTGGGTCCGCAACGGTCGTATACTGATCCGTAAAAATGATAGTTCCGAATACAAAATCGTTAAAAATTTGGACTTTTTAAGTAACTTAAATTAGTGCGTAACGCAGAGGTCATGTATTTTTGAGTCATATTTTCCATCACATTCTCGTCGTTAAATGTGTTATACCAAAATGTGCGTGGGCTCAGAACTAAAACTCATGATGTTTATCGTAATGTTGTGGTTAATGATTACGACATCATAATTTTGACTGAAACCTGGTTAAATAGCTCAATACTTAGTAATGAACTATTTGATGCACGATATAACGTTTATAGAAGAGATCGACAAACCTCTAAAATTAACTCTAAGACGGATGGCGGAGGTGTTCTTATTGCTGTTAAAAAAAGTATAAACTCCGTCAGAATTCCTACATGGGAAAGTAGTTGTGAAGATATTTGGGTAGTACTTGATATTCCTCATTTCAAAAGCATAAGTCACCTTGCCATATGTGCGGCTTACCTCCCGCCACCTGTCAATAAACACGTTATAGATCACTTTTTGGATAATTGTAACCGTGTATCTGAATTACATACAATGTTAACATGTATCATCGGTGATTTCAACTTAAGTTGTATTAACTGGAACGATATTTCAAGTCCTTCTGACGGAAAACTGGTCCTAGCTGCACAAACATTACTCAATTTTATATCTGAAAATGGATTACGTCAATGTAACTCTGTGCTTAACAATAAGGAAAAAATACTAGATCTGGTTCTCGCTGATTTGCCTGCTTGTTCCGTAAACTATTCGTATAACTCCATTTGCAACATTGACCCACTGCATCCCCCTCTTGATATTAACATACCTAATATAAGACCTGACAGACTGACGGCGAATACATGTACTGAGCGGCTGAACTTTCACAAAGCAGATTATAATTCAATTATCGAGGTCTTGAAATTAATTGATTGGCATAAATTATTAGATTTTGATAGTGTAAATGAAATGGTTAAAGTGTTTTATGAAAAGTTGAACAATATCATATCTAATTATATTCCTCGACGACGAGTAAATAGCAATAAGTATCCTGCGTGGATCAATAAAAAAGTTTCAAAAAGAATACAAGAAAAACATAAAATGCTAAAACGGTTCAAAAAATACAAGAATCCAATGGATGAAATTGAATTAAAAGTTCTTAGTGATAGATGTGACAGACTCACGCGCGAAGCCTACAATGCTTATAATAATGATCTTGTAAAGCAAATTCAAAAAAATCCGAAAGCATTCTGGACATTCCTCAAAAGTAAACGTAAAAACTCGAACTCGTACCCAGCGACAATGACTGATGGAGTTAAAACATCTTCAAGCGGAGATGATATCTGCAATATGTTCTCAAATTATTTTGCTTCTGTCTACGATAGACCCAACATCTCTGGCAATACTGGTTCCTATTCGTATTTGAAAAATAATCTATATTTAGGCCATAGTAATAGTCTTGCAACTATTGAGTTAAGAGAGGATGACATCTTAAAGAAGCTTAGAAATCTGGATATAACAAAAGGGGCCGGTTCTGATAGTATACCACCAATATTTATAAAAAGATGTGCGGCTTATTTAGCTCTGCCCTTATACATAATATACAAAGCTTCCTTAACCTCTGGCATTTTTCCTACAGCCTGGAAGCAAGCGAAAGTGGTTCCAATATTCAAAAACGACGACAAGAAGGACATTCGTAATTATAGATCTATATCTATCTTGCCAGTTTTTGCCAAGGTCTTCGAGGCTTTAGTTTGTCCCTTAGTTCAAATACATTTCAAGAGTTTTGTTTCTGAACAACAGCATGGATTCTTGCCTGGCAGATCCACAGCCACTAACTTAGTATGTTTCACAAACTCGGTTTCAGAGGCAATTGACCAACAAAGACAAGTAGACACAATATATACAGACTTTCAAAAAGCTTTTGACAAAGTACCACACGATATCCTAGTTGAAAAGTTGTCTCATTATGGATTTTCTAATCCAGTATTACGATGGCTTACAACATATTTGCACGGTCGATCTTTTTACACTGTTGTTAATGGCTTCAGTTCTGCAACGTACTCTGTCACATCAGGAATCCCTCAAGGATCACATCTTGGACCGATTTTATTTAATATATTTGTTAACGACATTATCTTTTGTTTTGAGCACTCTACACCATACTTATATGCTGACGATTTAAAATTTACAAAAATTATTTGTTCTCCAGCAGATTCCCTTCTACTACAGAATGATCTCAATAGACTAATAGATTGGTGCTCAAATAATGGTATGCAGCTCAACCATAATAAATGTCTCCTCATAAAATTTACGCGCAAAATAAAAATCATACCAACGCAATACAGTTTAAAAGGCAACAAATTAAAAGAAGTCGATAGCATAAAGGATTTGGGCGTTATACTAGATAAAAAGTTGACATACCTTAATCATATTGAAAATGTCATTAACAAAGCCTCGAAAATGTTAGGTTTTATAATTAGACAAGGTAGAACCTTCAAAGACACTAAAACTAAATTAATTCTTTACAACAGTCTTGTGCGCAGCCATCTCGACTACTGTAGTGTAGTTTGGCGCCCGCATTATGCTACCCACCATTTAAGACTGGAGAGGGTTCAAAAGAGATTCATGTGGCATCTGTCTTTTTCGGTAAAAATTCAGAAAACAGCTATATCTTACAAAGACAAACTAAATTATTTTAAAATTATGACCCTGGAAGAGAGAAGAGATTTGCTTGATCTCATGTTTCTCTATAAATTACTGCGCAATGAAATAGATTGTCCGAGTTTGCTCGGTAAAATTAACTTCAGAGTACCGCGACGATACCCGCGTACTGCTATTACCCCGCTTGTGCCGCCACGCAGCAGAACAGTCTTCGGCGCCAATTGCACCCTACCTCGTTTATGCAAACTTTACAATGAGCGAAGTCGGTCTTTAGATATACATACAAATTCACGCAATGGTTTTCGAGGGTTGGTAATCAGCGATCTACACAATTTCCACGTACAAAATGGATAAAAATAAGTTAACATTACTGCTACCAGATGTTTGTTTTTAACCTGCGTTTTTGTTAATAATATACTTCTTCATAATGTTTAAAATTATGTACAATATTAACTTCATTTTGTTCTAACTGTCGCTATATTGCAATGTAACTTAAACTGCATGTTGTGTTTACTTCAAAACGATTTTACATACAATAAGCATGTAAATTATTATGTAACTATAGTGTAAGTGAATGTAAAAATCACTAGTAAACCTATTAAATAAAATAAAATAAAATAAAAGCCACAAAGAAGAAATCCTTTATTTAAATTCTTCGCAAAATAAATGACCCATTTCGTGATCATCGACGACGCGGTTGAGTGATATTAAAAGTAACACTCCTTTATACGTAAGGTTATGGATTTTAAGTCAAATACTGAAACCAGTTCTGAGCACTGCAGGGTTCCGATTGCCTTTGGAATATAAATGAAGTGACTTCGGTAAATTAATTCCGACTTGCGGTAGAGGAGGTCAGATGCTAAATACTTACAAAAGCTTCGCCGTAGAAACATGATTGTATTGGTTTTGTAGATAGTGTAGAGACAGGTCCTGCATCATTAAGCACCAAACTACACTAAGATTGTACTCCGCACTGCGCAGTAATAAGAATGTTTTCCATTCGGTCCACGCGTTTAGAGCTCTTGTCCATTGGGCTGTTAGAAAGGCGTTTATACTGAAAAAATGTATCGTCCATATAATGAGACGGAGAAAAAACGCAAGTATCTGGCTCGCGTGTTTTCCGACTTGTGGCATGTGCAGTCCGCTGAAACCATCCCAATCGTCATGTGTGCGAATGGATTCATCCCAGTTAGCCTCGCTCACCATCTGAGGCGACTGAGGTCCCCCGGCAGTTCGCTCGCAGCGAGGATGCAAAAAGCAGTCTTGCTGGACTCGGACTAGGATAGTCCGCTAGTTTCTCAACCAACATTACATAAGGATATAATATACTTAAATAGATAAAAATAAATAAACCTACATAAATATTACATAAATACATATTTGCACCGGTTGGGGCGTAATCCTCCGGCCGGTGCAAATATGTATTTATGTAATTTGTATGTAGGTTTATCTATTTTTATCTATTTAAGTATATTATATCTCTTTTGGTTTGTATGTGTATTTATTTTGCACACGGGCGTGAGAGTTAGAATATAATGGGAATAGTAATAAATAAAAAATAGTTTATTTTAGTTCTCTTACAATATTATAAAATAAAAGTTTGAAACCCCCTTTTTTAGATGTAGGAGAACTACATCTGAATCAGGAAACTTTTCCGTAAGTATTTTTGTTGCTTTTTGATGTAACTTTGGTAGAGTATTTTAAATACAATAAATAGATGTCAATAAATGTTTCTGTTTTTGTTCAATTCAACGCATTCCCGCATTCGGAGAGCAGCAATTTTGTAATATTAATCGATCAGCAATGGAACAGTGAATTGAGATTATTGTTACATATTCATGTGTTTTATAATTTGTATATGAGATAGGCCACCTGTTACCAGTAACTGGGCAGTAATGGGCTGACGATAGTGAATTTTTTTTTCTTTTTTTTTAATGGTTAATTCCATTATATATTGTAACTTGTTGAGGTAAAGTATGTGTTTTTAGTTTATCTCATCATAACTCTTCTTTTTGTCTGTTTATATGTCATAACTCTTTTAATATGGGTTTAGTTGCGTGAAATGGACTAATCAATAAAATAATGTACCCGCTTATTCTGGAGCCCATGCGAGGGATGCACGGGGAAAAAACAGTCGTATACAAGCAACGTTACGCACGTGACTGGGGCTGCGATTGCGTCTAACGACCTTCTGATGGTCGCCGTAAAACACCTACGTTAGGACAGCGTTTGCATTTGTGTTTCATTTTTTTCCTACATGATACGTTTTCTGTACTATATATTGATACTATTGATTGGAAATAGGCCTCATGATTAACCCATTACCGGCTCACTACAGAGCAACAGTCTCCTCTCAATATGAGAAGGGTTTGGCCATAGTCCACCACGCTGGCCATGTGCGGATTGGCAGACTTCACACGCCTTTGTAACAGGCCTCACGCTGCGTTAAATCATAATAAATTCAAATTCAAATAATCTTTATTCAAATAACCCTTTAAAAGGCACTTTTGACGCATCAATAATTTACATAGTAGTGATTTGATGGTGATAACTACATTCGTAAACTTAAAACTAGAGCTATGAGGGTTCCAAACGCGCCCCGGTCTAAGAAGAGGCCCACAACAAACTTAGCCTGGTAAATTTTCTTTTTGTTATCACCATCTCACATGCCACTTAAAATTATGTTATAGTCTATCTTATTAGAGCAATATATCATACCCATGCTTGTTTATCATTTACATAATCACAATATAGTAGGACTTTTCTACAAGCTTACGTTTTACACAAACTTATTGAGAGACATCCCAGAAATATTTCCGTGATAGCTTGATATAGCAATAAAAGAGAAAGTACGAGAGAAAAAAGCGCAACGATACAAATAACATTTTTGGGCAATGGGTGAAGGTGGAGACATTCACCCATTTGCTCAAGGAAATAGATTCCAGACGCCTAAGTCACCTATTTCAATCATGTCTCAGACTATACAACGCACTTAGCTTTACTACGGGCTTGAAACACAGTTAAAACTAAACAAAGTTTTGTATCCAACACAAATCTATCGGTCTCCTTTTAACTTATACCTTGTTTGACCTATTCTACTTTATAAAATCATCTTACTCACATCACACATGAGGGTAATTGGAAGAGATCTGTTATAGAGATAAGCTTTCCTTTTTTTTTTCGGACTGTCTATTAGCTGTACAAACCCTATTGGTTGCCACAGCGTAACCGGGCTGTTTGGCGAGCTTCGGAAAGAAGCTCTGCCAGAAGAAATTCTTAGCCCTAGGGCTCGAAGAAACTAAGGGCGCTTCCTTTGAGGCCGAACCTCGGCTTAGGCGACGTTTGGGATAACGGGGGGGTCGGACGGTGAGTGGTCCGTACGTCTCCGAGGCCGTGGATGGAGTCCACGTCCGGATGACGTAAGATAGCGGGGACCTCGTCTTCACCGGCGAAGACGGTGTGGGAGCTTCCCTTTTTACTTCTTAGTCACTAAGTCTAGTCATGGTAATTCAGTCACGAATTGGTGTTGTCACAAGTCATGCAACCCAAGTCTTCGGAGAGTAAATTTTCGATCATCCCAAAAATGGTAAGGTATTGGGGTTGACTGTCAACATACTCTCAGTACTAGGCAGTAGAAAAAAATGTCTATGTCCACATGTGGAACATTAATAGGCTGAGACTTGTGCTACATGCTTTATACCCCCCATTACACTTTGACGTAATGAAATCCATTGGCCGTAATATGATTTGAATAAAGAACATCCATTTGAAGAAAATTTAGGTCATTGCAAGACTTTTAAAAATCCTATATTGGACTTTATTGACGAAGACTTGGCTTCGGCCTTGTAATCCAGTAGCGAAGACTTTGGCTCAAGCCTTATGAAATAATTAATTAAAGATATGGATGGAGATGTTATGGGTCCAGATCCCCTTGCCTTTCCCAGGAGGCATGAATAAAAAAATTAGCTTATTGCTATCTCGCTTTGATTAATTGCGGCGTCTCTTTTACAAGCTAGAGCTCGTGAAGCTCGAACTATATAGTAAAGATTTTTAGTAAATCTCTCTATAACTTTTCTCCGAAACTTTCGGTGGTGAGAGGTGTGAAAAGTGTTTAGGCTAAGACCTATAAAGCTTACTGTCTTTGTTCAGTTAAAGATAGTCTTTCGTTTTAACTGTTTCTTAAGTCTAAGCAATTTTTAAGAGGTAAAGCTAAGCGTACTTGATAGATAACGGCATTAGTTTTATGCACATTTAAAACCATTTATTTTAATTAATTAATTAAGATCCAGGCATTGGCTATTTCATGATTCAGTGTCCATTTTATTATTTCAGTGTATTGGACGATGCAGCTAAATTGCAACAAAGTCTGCACAAATTAATTTAGTTTATATAGTTTGCTATGACCGCTAATTTTTACAGTGCGAATTTAAGCGTGCAAGTACAGCCTATATAAAATTGTAGGAGTCCACAGCCGATAGCCAAATCAGTGAACAAAAAAAAAACAAAAGACGCAACGGTCTGCACTCAGCCTTGTGAAAGCCGCAGCCGGTCCGAATTAATGTTCTCCACATTGAATTCTCGTTTTTGTGGGTGACTTGCACCGTCGGAAAAATTGCTTGTTAGGACCCCGATTTTCCATCGCCTTTTGCGGCCAAAGAGAAGTGTTGTATTGAATTTGTTTTCAGATTTTCCGTACAACTTGCACGAATATATCGTGGAGCTTAATGCGATATTGGAAACTCGAGTTGATGATGGGAAAAATTGCGGAGAAAATCCAAAAAAAAAAAATCACAACACATTTACGACAAGTACAGTCTTTACATATAGGTGTGTTTATTTAATTGGGACGCCCCAAGGTCGAGTTTACTTAATTCATAGGGTGACGTTAGCTTTCTTTTTCATATACACTACGAGTTAGCCCTTGACGACATTATCACTTGATGGTAAGTGATGAAGCAGATTAAGATGGGAGCGGACTAACCTGTTAGGAATATTTAAAACCCATACTCCTAATTGGTGTGTACGCAACATCGCTTGGCGACATGTCTTTGTCTGTGGGGTGGTAACTAGCCACGGCCTCCCACCAGACCAGGCTCGAACCGGAAATAGCACCCAGGAATTCCATCTTTACAATGCGACAGTGCACACGATGCGCTACGTAGTTCGTCAAAACTAATTTGTGTCCTAGGCTAGATGACGTCACAAAATCTGCCATATTAGATTTACAAGTACGTAAAATTCAATGTTTTTTTTTTACTTGAGATTTCCCAGCGTGTCATATACTGGAAGTTTGTTTTGTTAAACTATAGCTTTAGTTCTATGACGAAAAAAAAAAATTTTAAACAATTCACGCGAGAATCGCGGATTTCTGCATAAAAACTAGCCTATGTTAATCGAGGGTAAAATTTATCTCTATTCAAAATGTCAACCAAAATGCTTCTGCAGTCAAGATTCAAATTCAAATTCAAAATAATCTTTATTCAAATAGTCCTTAAAAAGGCACTTTTGACGCGTCAATAATTTACATAGTAGTTATTTCATAGTGATAACTATATTCGTCAAGTTTTTCAACAGTTCAAGCGGGATTAAAAAACATACACACATACGCTTATTGACATAATTTCACCCTTTATATTGTAATGAGGTGAATGCATCGAGTTTGATCATTTAAAATATCTCTTTGTGTAGGTATGTATGTATATTTAAAAAACATTAAATAAGGTTTCCAATGTTGTAATTTTACAGAATCACGGGAAGATTTTTGTTTTCCCACATATTTACTTGTTTGATAGTAAGGTATAAATTTATGGTACTAAATAAATAAAGGAATATAAACTGTAAATATATTATTAAAACCTGGGTGTAATTAAAATTAAATAAATTAATCGGTGGTGTACCAGCGAAATGTGTAATTGGAGTTCGATTTTGTAATTTTAAGTGATATAAAATTGTCGGTTGGTCTGCTTGGTGTAGTGGTTCATTATAATAACCGTTACACGAGTTACACGAGTGTTAAAAAACACACTTCTTCAGTATCTATTCTTATTTATTTACAGGATGGTAAACACCTTATTGAACACAACTCTTCAATATCTATACTTGTTATCTATAACATTTTACACACCTTTGTAAAACCAGAACCTTGGAGACCACTTTTCGGTACCAACACTAAACAAGAACTAACCAACAATGACCAACGACTAACTAACTTATAAAGGGCCGATTCGAATGTCATGTCATTTTGCCTTATTCAAATCCGGTATCTTAAGAAAACAGTAATAATGTAAGAATTGAATTACTACTCGCTATCATTAGAAAAACAATAGTAAATAATCTTATTAGTAAAACAATGATCGGACACTTTATACATCTTGTACGCGTATGTAACTGCAAATCTAGACTAATCTGTAAACGAATGTTTTTCTGACTAGAAAATACCAATAGAAATCAAAAGAGGAGCTAAGAAATATTTTTCTAGCGTACATAAAGTCAGATTTAGAACTTCAAAATACCTGTGTCAACAGTATAATCTGGTTAAATGATGAGGCTGGTTTTTCATTAACTCTGAGCTTGCTGTTATCTTAAAGCTTAGTATGTTGAAAAGTCCGGAGGACCATCAAAACGTGTAGCCACCCTTCCACACGGTCAGATTAAATGGAAAATACAATATTATTAATAATGCAACACCATTCGGCGACGAACACTCCAGAGCACGCTGGTCACATTTAAACTAGGTACTCCTGGAGGAAAATAAATTTCAATTTTAAAATTTCCATACGCCCACGTTGCGCGGTGGAAAAACATTATGAAAATAATATTCCTGTGTATACACTCGCGGGCGAAAGCATTAAGCGGCATCGTTTTATTGCATTTCTTTAAATTAAATCCATTCGTGTGATCACTTTACCATTAGTCAACACGGCCTCGATCGTCGGCTCACTACAGAGCACGGGTCTCCTTTCAATATGAGAAGAGTTTGGCCATTGTCCACCACGCGGGTCATTGGCAGACACACGCCTTTGAAAACACTATGAAGAACTCTCAGGCATGCTGGCATTCCTCACGTTGTTTTCCTTCACCGTTGAAGCGAGTGATATTTCAATTGCTTGAAAACGCACATAACTCCGAAAAGTTAGAGGTGCGTGCCCGGATTCGAACCGCCGACCTCTGATTAGGAGGCTGACAGTCAGATGCTAACTGCTGGCGCAATTATGTTGCAAGTTGCGGTCTTATAATCGTAAATGTCAAGTCCCAGGTTCGGTTCCAGACAGGGAAAATCTAGAAATCTTTTCTGACTTTTTTCTGGACTGGTCTGGTGGTAGGCTACAGTCATGGCTAGTTACTGTGTACTGTTATCTTACCAGAAAGACGTGCCACCAAGCGTTTTAACTTTCCGGCACGCTGTCTGGTTGAAACTAATTATGAGTATGGGTTAAGCATGCCACTAACAGGTATGCCCGGTGTCCACTCAATTTGCATCATCACTTATCACCAGGTGAGTTCGCCGTCAAGGGCC
The DNA here is from genome assembly GCA_928268935.1 of Lasiommata megera. NCBI lineage: Eukaryota > Metazoa > Arthropoda > Insecta > Lepidoptera > Nymphalidae > Lasiommata > Lasiommata megera. The sequence goes on along the minus strand of OV743314.1, from coordinate 13,933,081 downwards.
AACATGTAGTAGATTTAAAAAAGTTGCCAGTTTTTAATTTGTACTTTCGAAATGCTGTTCATAATTTATTTTGCTTTAAATAGAGGAATTTGTTACAAAAAGAGGCCCCTGTCAGCGCTCGTACAATGTACGCTCCAAAAACTTTGAAGATTTACGTTTGACCGAGGCGGGTAAGGTGACCGTTATGCAGATTAAAATAACTTTAAAAAAAGGCTAAAAAAATATTGTACCTTTTGTTGTGAAACATGGAAATACTCGGTACTTCTACCTTTATTTAACCTTGTGCTTTAGTTCTAAGTATACATACGAGTATAGATTACATTAAATGTTACTACAATAAAATCCGTGATTTTCTATAACATATATTTTATTACTAGCTGTTGCTGATTTCTCGTGAGATTGAGGTTTTAAGCTACAGGCAAATGTCAATTTTCGTGTTTCTCAATTAAGAAACATAGAACTTTCATACAAACTTCAAATCCCTTAGAACTTTCATACAAACTTCAAAAAAATATTCTTACCTAAAGAAACCTTTTTTCAAAATTTCAAGCTTGTCAAAAAATAAGCAAAAACTATCATCCCCTATTTTACCACCCTTAACAGGTAATATTTAAAAAAAAAAACTGATGTACATGTTTTTTATTTATTATTATTAATCTTAATGCAAATTTTGTGTCTCTAACTCTAAAAACAAAGAAATTTCATACAAACTTCCAACCCCTATTTTACCCCCTTAGGGGTGGAATTTCCAAATATTATTTATTGGCTGATATCTCTTAACTATCAACTACCTACTTGCTAAATTATAGCTTTATACGTACAATAGTTTTTGAGATCTCGTTTTTAATCAGTATGTAAGTAAGTGACCTTTCGCTTTTATATATATAGATTTGTTATTTGTGTATTTTTGATCCAAAAGGGATAAAAAGATTCAAAAGTTGCAAAAATTTTTTCTATTAGAAACATAATAACAGCGTGCTCCTATACCGTTCTTATTGATTATAACTATGAAACAGTTTAATATTGAATATTCAAGTGAAAAACACTTGAAAAACACGTGAAATCTTCTAGGTTTTTTGGCCACTTGAGTCCAGTTTGCTCGCACTGCTACGTCTCTAACAGAGTTATTAACATCCAGAGAATATAAATCTTTCAATAAAATTCCTACTAATATTATTAATATGATTGTAAGTTTGCTTGTGGTGGTAGCCTAGTGGTTAGAGAAGCGGTGATAGCCTAGTGGTTAGGGCGTCAGCCTCCTAATCAGTGGTCGGCGGTTCAAATCCGGGCACGCACCTCTAACTTTTGAGAGTTACGAGTATGTGCGTTTTTAAAACTTAAAATATCATTTGCTTAACGGTGAAGGAAACCTGCACGCCTGAGAGTTCTCCATAATGTTCTCAAAGGCACGTGAAGTCTGCCAATCCGCATATGGCCAGCGTGGTGGACTATGGCCAAACCCTTCTCATATTGAGAGGAAACCCGTGTTCTGTAGTGAGCCGGTAATGGGTTGATCATGAAGTTTGTTTGTTACGCTTTTACGCGAGAAATACTTCTCATCATGAGACTTTGTACACATATTCTTGGAGGTATTAGATAGTTCTAATACCTCGCACAACATCTTCTTTTTCGTGTTATAATTTCAGTCCAGCAGTTTGCAATGAAGGTTGAATTTTTCTCGAAACAACTCCCTATATTGTTACTTCGCATCATCTAATCTGAGCTAAATAAGCATAACAGCGTATTATTTGGAATATACAGATTCTATTTAGATGAGGATTATTCTAACCCGTTGTTACCCGCATCTGCCGCTGGTGTAACTTACAAGGCTGGATCGAGGCTAAGATTTGAACCGTTGCCAAAGTACAGCGCTGTCTGCCTTTAACAAATTCAATTTATAAAACAACTACTCATTATTGATTCTTTCTTCATCCCCAAGATGTATATGGGCAGAGCTCATTGTATGTATATGGTATTATCATGTACTTATAATACCCTACACTCCATTGGAAATTACGTCGTTACATTCGATTCACAGGCTGGCAAGTAATAAAACAAACTATGTCATTTGAATTGAGTTCTTCTATCAAAAGATTGCAAATGTTTGTTCTATTTGGCATTTGTTATTCTAACTACGTGATGTTCTGTAGAGTCTGCTTACAAAATAAACTATAGCATTTCTAGTTGTTTAAAAAATCTGTTATAGGAGAGACCCACCTAATTATTATTAGACCCAAACTAATGCCATATAAAAATAAAATGAGCTTTAACTTAATTAATTTAAATTGAATTTTTTTACGTTTTATCCAAGGTTGTAAATACTTATTGCAAAGCTCTGGGTCTCTTTGATAAATTCGCAAGAATTGCATGAATAAAAACTCGTAACAAATAGAAAATACTGCTAAATTAATCAGCCAATTTAGGTTTATGAAAATTACGGTGAAATGTGACAAAAATAATATGATTAGATAAAAGATGCGAATCAGAAGTTCAGTCATCCATGCTTTAATGCTCTTTATCAACTCCTTATACTCCTTAATAGAAAGATAAATGCTCCTAAGTACACAGTTTACGTTTTCAATCCACTTTCCACGATCAAGTTCGTACTGGCATGGATTACTTGTGCGATGACTCTGCCAAGTATAACCTAAAAATAAACTTACCTAGCTTACATTACTGGCATAATGTTGCTTGTTCATCGGTTTTCCAGTACGTTGCGTGGACTCAACAATATTATATTACTGTTCCTAAATCGCCATTGGACCATAACAGTGTGATGCTGTGAGCTCTTTCTTATTTTGCCATCTAATCGCTCTAAAGCGCGTAATTTTTCAACTTTCGTGGCGCAGTGCGTGCGCTATCGCATTATTTAGTCGGAGGTTCTTGGTTTGATTCCCAACTCGAGTCTGGTCTGGTGGCTTTGGCTGTGGCTAGTTACCACCACCACCTTACCACCTTAACGACAAAGACGTGTTGCGATGCGATTTAGCGTTCCGTTAGGATGTTGCGAAGAAACCAGTTAGGAGTAAGTGTAACTATAATCCTAAACGCCCGTTTAGCTAGTTACCATCTTAGACTGCATCATCACTTACCATCAGGTGAGATTGTCGTCGTAACCAACTTGTAGTGGGTATACAAAAAAAAAGTTTTTCATTTAGGTACCTATATTTCTGGCACGGACCATGGCGTGGTACGTTCTTCGGGCACCTGTGTTTCCTGCAACGTGACACTGATGTATTATATCTATAGGCGAGAGTGAATAGGTATTTTCAAGGCAAGTTTTTTAGGCCTGCTGATCATCTTGCACTATAGCGTATAACTTCTATTAAACTAAATTTTATTAGATATCAACTAATAGTATGAGTCACATCACATTTAAATATACAACTAGTGAGACGTGACAAATTAAAAAAAAAATGCTAGGAGATAAGAGTTAATTGTTTAAAATAGTGATGTTTTTATTTTTAATTAGACGAATGCGGTTCATTGACATCGTTCCAATGTCTAGACCTTTGCTGTCTAGATCAATTTATAATTTAAAGTTATTTATGAAAAATATAAGCATGAAACATTATTATATTGAATTCGCTGATGCTAAGAATTAAACGTCAGCAACCAATTAATAAGAAGCGTTAACAATTATATGACTCGTATCGAGCTTACTCGCACATAGTTTCAGGTTAAGAAGTTCTATTTCTATAACAGATGGGTAAATTCGGTTTCCCTGTTGAGCCTTACTGGAACTGTGATGTGTTTTTTCCCCGCGGTATCGGTATCCAGTGTGATATTCCAGGGTAAAAGCTTATCTTTGTATGCAGGATTTAAGTTTTTTGAACAAAATCTAGATGAAAAAGGAAAATGATAAAGAAACTTTAAAGTGATGACTTATTAATAATGTGACAAAAGAAGTGTTTTCTTTTGTCATATTATTAATAAGTAAAGATAGTGTATGATTTACAATGTACACTGTCTTTACTAATGTAGGTATATTTGCAACACAATTAAATATTAGCGCGTAATAAGTCCGCCTTATAGTCTATTAATTTAAAAATATTGCATTGTAGAAACCAATTAGTAGTATAGGTTTACCATACCCCTAACAGATTAGCCCGCTTGTGATGTGAATTGTGAAATGTGAGATTGCCGTCAAAGGCAAACTTGTAGTGGATAGAAAAAAAATATTATAAACCTGCGAGGTAAATCTATAAAGTAGGAGGTCCTTGGTTCGATTTTCGGCTTGAGTCAGGTCTGGTGCAAGGCTTCGGCCGTGGCTTGTAATCACCCTACTAACAAAGATGTGTAGCCAATTGATTTAGCTTTCTGACGCGATGTTTCGTGGAAACCAAGAACCCCAACAAGTTAGCCCGCTATCTTAGACTGAATCGTCACCGTCATCAGGTGAGATTTCCGTTAAAAACTTACTCGAAGATAATAAAAAAAAATACTGAATTTGCAATCCAAAAGGTGTTAGTTCTTATTTAAAACTCTATAAATAACGTGTTGTTAAAGTGTCCTAGTGTGAAATTAAAGTGATATATTACAATGACGATTCATATTCTTGCTAAAGCAAATTAATGCAATGCTCACACATAAGGCATGCCATAAGACAATCTTTGTAGAGTAGAAAGATGTTAAAGGCTTCAGTAGGAAGGGGTCAGTACAATTATATATTTTTTATAACTCATGTGCGTTTTTAAGTAGCATAGTCAGCGTGAACGGTAGCAAAACCTTTCACAAATTGAGAGAAGACCTACTCTGTAGTGTGCAATGGGTTGATCATGATGATGATTATTACTTAGTTGATACGCTATATGTAATACAATGCTTTATGATTGAAACTGTTGGAACCAATTTAACTGAAATTAATTCACAGGCTAGGCCTCTTGAATGTCCATAGTAACCGAAATAATTGTTCCCTCTAGTTACCAACATAATGGCAAGGATATACCACCCTATATCTAAATGATATAGCAATGCGTTTAGTATGTTATCGATTGAAGATGATTTCGATTTCATTTTATTTCCAATGTAAGTAAATACATACATGTCCCACAATGGGAATACTGAAGCTTAAGCAAAGGGCTACCTAGTTTGGGTTCAGAAGCTAATTATTACTTTACATGAAATTATTAAACTCGTGCGATTGTTTTAAAATATGTATGCAAAATATACTATAAAGGCTTATGCGAATAAAGATTATTATTATTATACTTCGAGAATGTACAGCGGAAAACGAAAACAAACATTTATGAATTGTAAGACAGTTACCGATAATTGTTTTTTTGTCGCGTCTTGGAGATACGTCTTTGTCGGTCGGGTGGTAACTAGCGATGGCCGAAGCCTCCATCGGACCGGACTCGAGCCGGAAATCAGGCCAGGGTCCTCCAACTTTATAAAGCGACAGCGCTGCGCAGCGGAAGTAGTTGAAGGGGGGCCATGATATCGTTGTATGTCCCCTAATATCCTACAATACAAGGTCTAGCTTGAAGTGCATAAATATATATGAGCCACAGAGGTCGTCAACTGGTAGTTGTTAGATAATATGCAATTAATTGTAATTAGTGTATGATTATTAAAAAAAACAATTTTAATCAATCTCGATTATCAATTGTCGAGTGTGCGCTTTCTCCAATGTAAGATCATTTAGCGTTAAATTATTGTGACAAAACATTTTCCCAACATTAAAAGCTTGTCTAGACACCGTAACTAAAGAGGAGAGCAATGAAAAATGGCAGCTGTTGTGCTGGAATGCGATCAAAGCTCTCCCAGACGTAGCATTGTTTTGTAACTAATAGTTGCTCTCTTTTTATCCTTGTGGAAAGTTGAATTTTAGTGTAAGGTAAGCGATGACTGGAGAATTTTTGCCACTTTAACATGCACCAGCTCTCAGCTTAAACCTAGGAAAGCACCCCGGGCAGAAACAGAATCCATACGTTATAATATAAATGTCAAAGTGAGTCCGTTTGTTTATTTTACATTTGTTACTTAGTTCGTACCATTGTGGCCCAGCCACTGGACATATCTGAATGAAATTAAGCATAGAGATAGCTTGTATCCTACACAATTGTTTAGCTTAGTAAATTTAGGTGTAAAATAAAGCGATGAAGTTTTGGCCGACGGGTCGTTTGATTATAGCTTGTTTTACTGACTGCCTATCACAGATATAAGATGCGTCACCATCATTTGAGTTTTGAACGTCTCCTAACTTTATTTCTGAACCGATCGTACATTGGTTTGCTAGGGAAATTCATATGTTATTATATGAATTTCCCGGGCGTACAACTTACGGATAATCTAGATGCGCAAGCGCATATGAACCTTTTGTGTACGTTGTTTCAATGATTATTGCCATACATAACATAATAATTAAATACCTGGACTGACGGCTTAACGTGCTCACAAAGAAGGGTGGGTATCACCAAGCTTCTAGTATCATACTCGAATCTCGAATCGAACCCTGAACCCTGTGATCACACACACACACACACATTTATTACTATTACTTATTTTACTTATTTATTTTGCACACTTATTACTATAAAAGAGTGAGTTTTATCACTTTTCTACTCAATCAGTCTAAGTTAATCAGTCTGAAGGTACAGTAAACATTTGTTAGCGAAAATTTCTATTAAAATAATTGTACGTTTCTATTTCGTACTAGCTATTTAGCTAATCGGCAGTCAATTTACGTCAGTCATGTTCTTTCTAAAATATGGTCAAAGTCTACGCTAATTTGACTTGTGAAAATTACCAAACTGAACTGAAACTGACTGAAATATAACATAGGATATTCAAATATTCAAAACACTAGGATAATTATATTGCTACTAATCAAATTAGCGTCAAAACTAAATGTTTAGAAACTAGCAACAATATACAGTGGAATTAGGTTAACCAAGAATATCAATTAGGCGGACTGGTAATAAGTCGTAATACAGAACATAATTCCTTGACTCATGAAAATTTTAGTTTGGTATAGCTTTAATTTTCGACGTTTTTATTTATACTAGCTATTAAATGCGGCTTTGCTCACATAGTAGTCATGAAACAAGTATCAGAGATCATTACAATAGAAAAGAATCAATATTTAAAAAAAAACATACGAAAGATAATGATAGCCCAAGATTCCACAGTATGTTTTTATAGAAACAATTACTAAGTAGTTTTGATTACCTCCCTGGCTCAGTGGTGAGCACTGTAATTTTATCAGTCCGAGTTGTCGGGTTGGATCAACAGGGTAGTTTATAATTTATTTATTTTCTCTAGTTCTCGTCTTGGTAGAAGCCAAGGATAGTTTACAGTCTAGCATCGAAGACGTGCTGGCAAGCGATTTAGCGTTCCGGTATGATTTGGCGTATAAATCGATTGTTGTATGGGTTTAATATTAACTGCTATATCTATTACAGATTAGCCCGTAGACTGTATCTTCACTTACCATTAGGATTGCAGTCAAGGGCTATCTTGAAGTGAGCCAAAAAATTCAAGGGAGTCTAAGGAGTTATGGAATCTAAGGACAAAGAATGTGGAATCGAAGGATGTTGATTTCTTCTTACTAAAAATGTTCTCAAGATCAAACCCTTGTGCAGCTGATCATGTTAACAAACATCATATAACATCCTTTTTCCTCCCTATACAATTACATATACGCGAAACGTTAACCTTATGTTAGATTACATGAAAAGTCAAACTAAGGTCACCTATACGAAACAGTAGAAAACAGTGATCCTATAACAACAATCATTACAAATTATAATGACTTACCGTTTCTGATGGTTAAAATATACAACGAAACGGGAATGTTTTTGGAACGAAGTTCCTTATCGCGCGTTGTGAACGGGGGCTAGACGGAAAAAATTCTTACGAAAAGTTGTCACGACACTTTTTGTTATTGGAAGCTGTGCGGCGTCGCATGTTTCTCTGTCTGTCTCTCTCTCTTTTATTGAAAGCAATCCAGATATTTTTATTTCTATTTCGCATTGAACAGTGTGGTGTCGCGACGATTATTTTTGTTGAGTGTATACAGGTTTTTTGTAAATAATAAATAATAAAAAATAATAATGAATCCTGACAGTGTTTCTGCACAAGTTCCGGATATTGCTGATTACAAAATCCGGAGTACAAAATTGAGCCTAATGATTAAGTTTATATAACATTATATTTGTTAATAATAAAAAAAAAAAAATTAAATTAAATTTTATTACAATTCCTTCACTAACACTCCCTTGACACCTCTCAAGTTTTTTTTTCTTTTTTTGGGAATCTTGCATTTTTTGGGTAGGCAACACGTAACACACTTAACGTTTCCTAATCTAAACAGTGGAAAGTTAACCCTTCAAAGTATCGTCTATCGTTCTGACGGGGCAGCCGACAGGAATAGTATGTTTGCTCCGCTAATGGCCAGCGCCGGTGCCCTCGTCGGCGGTTACAAGGTTAAACGATCTGTTTGTCTATAAATAAGGCGCAGGTTAGATTTAAGGGGTCTTTTTAGTTAGTATTCTTATTTTTTTTATATAAACCACAAGTTAACCCTTGACGGCATCTCACCTGATGTTAAGTGATGCGGTCTAAGATGGTAGCGGGCTAACCTATTAGGGGTATGGTACACCCATACTCCTATTTGGTTTCTACGCGACATCGTGCCGGAATGCTAAATCGCTTGACACCTCTTTGTCAGTAGGGTGGTAACTAGCCACGGCTGAAGCCTCCGATATGCCCAGACTTGAGCCGGGAATCGAATCCAGGATCTCCAACTTTATAATGCAACAGCGCAAGCGTTCGCCACGGATGTCGTCAATTGGTAATTGATAGATAATATTATTGAAGCAAGATGCGATTAAACGTAATAATATTATTTAAAAAAAAGTTTATTTATTTATTAGGAAACCAACGGTATACAAAGAAATATTTATATATATTTTAAGACAAATTATGTATGTATACTCACAGGCTAACTCGACATGCATAATATGAAACTTAAAATAATAATCTTAAACTAAAACATTTTTTGCCAAAAGAAAAAACTAAAGTAATCTACAACTATAAAACTATATTAATTAAAAATACTAATTTTATGTAACTAACAATTTAATAAAAAGTTTAGTTTTATCCTTCTCTAACCACGTCATAAAGTTTGTTTTTCCTCATCCTAAGTCAAATAATGTCCTATTGCTTGGCACAGACCTTGGTAGAAGAGTTCATGATACTCCATACTCCTGTTCTCGGGGGGGCTAAACAGTCTAAAGGTCAATTGTGGCAGTTTTGTCTTCATTTCTGTTGTCGTCCTTTGTAGTTAGTAATGAGTAGTGAATTATCTTCCATCCCACTCAGTCATCCCAGCGAATATATGCAATTAATATCTTCGTCCATATTAGGTTCAGGCACTAGATCTATTATAAATGGCTTGGTCAATATTCGGGTCCATAATTTCGGCAATACCTTTTACAACCAGAGCCGTGCGAGTGACGTGGGTCGGCGCAAGTTAATAGATTAGAAAAGTAATAGGAACTTTTGTTGGCCGCTTATTGCGTTTGCTAGGCTTTGTACATTGTGCGATTTTTATGAGCTCCTAGTAATTATAACTTCTTCTGACTGCGTATCATCACCATTATTATTATTATCAACACCATCAGACTTTCGGCATTTCGCTGCTAATACAAGAAGCGGTGATAGCCTAGTAGAAGCGGTGATAGCCTAGTGGTTAGGGCGTCAGCCTCCTAATTAGAGGTCGGCGGTTCGAATCCGGGCACGCACCTTTAACTTTCGGAGTTATGTGCGTTTAAAAAAAAAAATATCACTTGCTTCAACGGTGAAAGAAAAAATCATGAGGAAACCTGCACGCCTGAGAGTTCTCCATAATGTTCTCAAAGGCGTGTGAAGTCTGCCAATCCGCACATGGCCAGTGTGGTGGACTATGGCCAAACCCTCCTCATATTGAGAGGAGACCCGCGCTCTTTAGTGAGCCCATTACGGATTGATCATGATGATGATGACATAAATCATAAGTTATTTTTTTCGTGTTATTGTTTTATCGTTGTCAATTTAAATTTTTAGGAAGTTAAAAGTTTACTTATGAATAATGACTTTGAATATTTTAATAGAGTGTTTAGGATGTCGAACTTCGAATTTTTCAGAGGTATTATCATCATCATCAGCCAATATTAATCCACTGCTGGACATCCTCTTTGAAGCAGCGCCCACTCATTCTGTCTCCAGCCTTTCGCATCCAGTCAATGCCTGCCACTTTTCGGAGGTCATCCACCTGGCTGGAGAACTACCCACAAACCTTTTTAGAGGTATACACATTTTTAATTTGTATACCTCTAAAAAGCTTGCTTGCTTGCACTTGCTTCAACGACTAGGAAAATATCATGAGTACCATATGTTTTCATAGTCTCCATTATGTTCACGAACTACGGCCTAATACAGAGAGAAGACTAAAGTAGGCAGTTAATAGATTGTTGTTTGATAATGATAATGATGAATACGTTTCTAATTATAGAATTCTAGCATACTTTTTGACTATAAATTAATTTACTCATCTACCATATATATCTGGCTACAACTAAACTAATATTATAAAGAGGAAAACTTTGTTTGTTTGGTTGTAATGAATAGGCTCAAAAAGTACTGGACCGTTTTAAAAAATTCTTTCACCATTCGAAAGCTACATTATCCACGAGTAACTTAAGCTAAATTTTATTTTGGGAAAAAATAGGGTTCCGTAAGATATTCGGGGTTTTCAGACACAAGGTGTAATTGGTTCGTGATTGGGAGGTAAACAAACACACTTTCACACACGCTTACTCAACGCAGACGAAGTCGCGGGCGTCAGCTAGTCTAAGTATAAACTTAATTGAATGCTAAATCAAATAACAGCCCACATTCTATGTAGCTAGTTTATGTGCATTGTAAAGCAAGTACGTGGCCTGGCAAGCAATAGCGCGGTGCGGTGTCGTAAATACAAACTGGGCCTGGCTAATGTGCCTACGGACTCAATGCTTTATACAGAAGGTGTATTATGAACTGTTTACAATATTAATATGACCTACAGTTATAATAATTCTCAGTGTAAATGTTCATATAAACTAATGTCATATAATAACTAGAGTTTATCTATAATTTTATATGGAGACCATCGTACTTCAAAATCTCGCAATTCCATACAAATATAAAGCTAACTTTTAAGTAACTAACGTTACACAATTGGCTCAGGGCATGAAACTAAATGAAACTTATGTTTTGTTTTTCAAAGATGGAAAGGACTGACGCAGTGAAATACGTGAATTTATAACACTGACTTTGCAGTTTGTAATATAAGTACTAAATTGAAAATAGCACGATGTGGTAGAATATTATGTGGTCCGCCATTATCATTTAATCACCATTGGAGGTTCTTTCTCGGCTGAACCAACAAGTGTTTAGAAAGTAGACTCTCTATTCGATTGGTTATGTATAACTATACATATTGAGCACCTACGCATCATTCGTATCTATCATTAAAAATAAACACTTTTTGGATCCAAATCCTCGAAATTTAAACGAATGCCTCGCTTGGCTAAGTTTAATTTCGAGAAAGGGGTCAGTCGAAGAAACCAATTGGGCTGGGCGGTGTTCGTTAAACTCTTTGACATCTCGGCCAAGTACCTCAGCGTCCGAAACCGAAGCTTATATATATACACAATAGGTTTTGGTTGTAATGTAGTGTCGTGGAATTTGGTCGCCAACTATAAGCCAAAAGAAAGCTCTGGGTAACTCGGCGAGCGATGTAAGTAAAGAGCATGATACACAAAGTATATAATGAAACATATAAGATAAGATAAAACTCTTTATTGCACACAAATTTTAAAGAAACAACAACACAGAACGCTTAACACATGAGTATGCAAAGGCGGTCTTATTGCTTAAGCAATCTCTTCCAGACAACCATTGGGGAATGAATTAAATAATAGATTAGGGTAACGGCGCAATTTTTAAATATAATACAAATTATGTACTATCTACACGACATTGTGCCGGAACGCTTAATCGCTTGGCGACGCAATTTTGTCGGTAGGGTAACTAGCCATGACCGAAGCCTCCCACCAGACCAGACTAGAGTCGGAAATCGAACCCAGGACCTCCAACTTTATAATGCGACGACACACGCACTGCGCTACGGAGGACGTCTCTGTCGTCGAGTGATTATTTGTCGAAATAGAGTGATGTATTCATTTATGATCGGCTCGATTCTGGTGTATTATTTCATTTCCATAACAAATTGTTTTCCAACCTTACTTAATTTCAACACTGTTCTCCATTGATTTCAAACCACGATCTATAAATTTTTCATGAAAACGTATTTTATGTTCCGCACGTGTAGACTCTTCTTAACTCTTAACCTGGCAACGTGTAATAAAGACGTATGTTCCAACCCTTCGCCTCCATAAATTACGAGCGTCCCGATTTCTCTGCGGCAAGCTTTCTTTTTGCGATAATTGTGGCCAGTGTTTCGGAGAAATGAGTCTTATAATCAACATTTAGATTCTACCTACTACCAGCCAGTAATCAACTTAATTAAATAAAATATAAGTCTAGTGTTGTCTGGAAGAGTTTGCTGAAGCAATAAGACCGCCTTTGCATACTTATGTGTTAAGTGTTTTGTGTTGTTGTTTCTTTAAAATGTTGTGTGCAATAAAGAGTATTTATGGTATCTTATCTTATATAATCTTTATTCAAATTTGCCTTCAAAAAGCGACTTTAATGCGTGCATACAATTTTTATTATTATTTTGCTAAACTGACGATAACTTCATTTGCAAATATAAAACTAAAGCTATGAAGGTTCCAAACGCGCTGGTACAAGAAGAAGCCCACAGAAAACTTAGCCGGGTATCCTTTTTCGTTATCACCATTTCACATTCTATGTTAAAAGTATTTAAAGCAAACTAATTAAGACCAAGATTCACATCCAAGCTTTATAATTTATATAATCTTTTAAAAGCTTAACTTAATTCTAATTAAACAATAAACAGCAAGTTTAATTTGCTATATTCCGATTCTGAGCGAGAAAATTTAAGTCAAACATTGTGAAGTCAACATCTCTTGAGGATGATCCGGTGTCGCGTCGAAACTAGTGGAAGTTCTAGTGGAAGATTTTGTGTGGTGTTATATGATACAAATCTCCCGGTTGTCGGCGGAATATAGCAAATTATAATTGCTGTTTATTGTTTATCATGGACTTCCGCAAAGTAACGCCTGCTTCTATTCATTATTTAATTCTAATTATAAAAGCTTACGTTCAAAATCAGATATCTCCCGGTAGTTTATTGTATTATTGTACCTATTTGTATTTTATTGCTTTCATGGTCGCTCAGTCGTTATTATCATCATTTCAACATCATCAATTGTAACATTAGAGAGGGGTCTCGTCCCAACATGAGAAGGGTTACGGATAATCCACTACGTTGGCTTAGTGCGGACGGGAAGACTTCACAAGCCTGTGAAAACTTTCACGTTTTCCCTCACAGCTAAAACAACTGCTATTTAGGCACCTAGCTCTGTAAAACAACATATGCGGGCTGGGAATCGAACCCGATCCCCCAAAAGGGAGGACACATAGACACTAGCGTTTATAAAATAGGTAGGTTTTATTAAATAGTACAGAAAAAAGCTATGATAGCCTAGTGGTTAGGGCGTCAGCCTCCTAATCAGAGGTCGGCGGTTCGAATCCGGGTACGCACCTCTAACTTTTCGGAGTAATGTGAACTTCAATGGTGAAGGAAAACATCGTGAGGAAACCTGCACACCTGAGAGTTCCCCATAATGTTTTCAAAGGCATGTGAAGTCTGCCAATCCGCACATAGCCAGCATGGTGGACTATGGCCAAACCCTTTTCATATTGAGAGGAGCCCGTGCTCTGTAGTGAGCCGCAATGGGTTGATCATGATGATGACAGAAGTCTTAAACGCTAGTTGTAGTAAACATTGTAGGAACGTCATTTGAATATTTTTCTTTGGTCGAATTCCTGAATAATTTCCAACATGGGCCATTACGCCCGACCGCTATTGTTCTTTTATATGTGAAACCAAATCGTTACAATCTGGCCTTTGTGAATAATTGAGCTGAGAGAGGACCCTGCGACACCCTCTATGTAGGTCTGGTGATTTATAGATAAGTAACATGGAATTCGCGATTTTACGTATTCTTTTACTTATATATAAAATAAAGAACCACAGTGGGCAACGAAAGTTCTGGCCTCACCTGTTCCACGAGTAAAGCTGATCCCAGTGGTCGGTCACTGGATGTAAGAGTTCAGCGTGCGCTGCGTCGAGTCCTGAATGTAGCCACACTTATAGCATACCTCCTTTGACGACCTTTTTTTTTTTTTGTTTTTGTCGTGGTGGAAAAGCTTTATAGCTACCTCCGTACCCTTGGGCGGGAAGGAGGTTATGTTGGACTCCCACCCCGAAGGGGGGTATACCCTAACTAAAAACCACCACGGCATGTCCCTCTCGCAGGTTTTACTGGACACCCGGGGGACCCGTTGTATACTTCCCGGGCGCAACAGACCTCCTTTGACGACCTACGTGGCGCAGCGCGTGCGCTGTTGCATTTTAAAGTTGGAGGTCCTGGGTTCGATTCCCGGCTCGAGTCTGGTCTGGTGGGAGGCTTCGGCCATGGCTAGTTACCACCCTACCGACAAAGACGTGTCGCCAAGCTATTTAGCGTTCCGGCACGATGTCGCGTGGAAACCGATTAGGAGTATGAGTTACCATACCCCTAACAGGTTAGCACGCTACCATCTTAGACTGCATAATCACTTACCATCAGGTGAGATGCAGTCAAGGGCTAACTTGTGGTAAATAAAAAAAAAAAACTTCTTTGGGCTCCCGCCTCACAACACCTTCACATCACAGATTCATAGATACCTTCCTAAGCAACCGTGCCCGAGAGCACAAGGTGGAAGGGCCTCGTGCTTCAGGCCCGTTCAGAGCTCTAGGACGAGCCGGATCTATCCCATCATAGGGAGAGACTATCCCATAAATATCAACATCTGGTTAAATTTTTATCAATTATATAAACAGTAAAACCTTGAATTTGTAACGTAAAAAGATAGATTAGACTACTAAAATAAATTTTTACGCAACACACATTCACGTTTTAAATTCAACCCTGCAATAACTGTATCATATAAATACGTTTTTGCAGCCTATTTAATGGCATTGGCTATTTTATAGCGCGAACAAATTCTCACCTCGCATTCATTTTTCCCTTTTTAGTTACAAAAAAAAAACGCTGCTGCAATCCAGTATGCCACCATTGATTTACCTCCAAACCCGAAGATATACAGTGTTAAAAGTTTCTAAAAAATATGAGTCTCATAATCAGCATTTAGATTCTACCTACTACCAGCCAGTCATCATGATCAACCAGCCAGTAATCTACTTCATTAAAAAATATAATCTTTATTCAAATTGGCCTTTAAAAAGCTACTTTAATGCGTGCATATAATTTTTATTATATGAACGCATTAAAGTCGCTTTCGCAGTCAGTTTTTCATAAAATGATGTCAATCTTATTCGTTTTAGTTCTACTGAAAATCAAGGACGTCCACAAAAATATATTATTCATTTATTAGCACAATAATTACTTTCGATACTATATTTAAATAAAACAAAAGTTGTTGTAGTCAGCTGAAACGTATTGCCTCAATCCTGGGCCAGAGAGTGTTGCATATTGCATTTGCACTACGAGTATATATAGTTATATTTCAAGTGACCGCATAGGTATTAATTTTTGTATTAATATGAAGTGTGATAGTAACATTTTATTTATAAAATCAAACAGTAGGCTGTACATGATGTACTCAGATATTGTTTTATATTTCATTAGACATAGCAAACTACACAAAATTTTAAAATCGTAATGCATTTTGTAGGATAAATGACCTAGTTTCCAATATGTGCTAGTAGTTGTTTGGCTACAACGATCTTATTTATTATGTATCACAACAGCTGAATAGAATTGACGAGAAATGATTGGCTTTCGTGTTCCATATAAAATCATTCGTGTACCTTTTTGTTAACCAGGGAACGACGAAATGCTATGTATGTATGTATAAATGTATTACATTTTATAATTATACTTTGTATTTCATAATTACGGATTAAGATTTTAGAGCTATTTAGGCACGTCAGTATTCTTTTTAGAAGGTTTCAATCTCAGGTATTTCTTCTTTCTCTTACCCTCCTTTCTGTTTTACCTTAACCCTTTACCAGGCCTCGGACAAATCCTGTAGTAATAGTGATTTTTGAATAGATTTATATTAGTAAATAACGTTTCGTTGGAGATTTCAACAATAATATTTAGAAAATTAGCTAAAATCCTAAAAAAATCATGTGGGAAAGCATAATCCCGTTGCCTGTCCCAACGTCTACCATTATTATATCTATATATAATGTTTGTCATTTTGTAAGCATTTTAGTTTAGAACTTTTAAATGACAACTATAGGTAAGCTACAAATGAAACATACAATGTAGGCACTTATTTTTTATTTAAGTTATAAAAAAACATTTATTCATCTTAAAAATCTAATTCTGACTTTGGTGGTACAATTTCGGGGTGATACATAATGTTACCTTACAAATTTCGCATTCATATTTTGACCGCTTTTCCTGTTTTCTTGTGCTACAAAACCTTTTTTGATCCAATCTTATTTCGTCCGGAACCCCAAAAACATGGTCTAAAATGTGTAATAACTGTCGATTTGAAGTTCCTTGAATTTCGTTCAATCTTGTGTCGAATGATTTTGGGACATAATCTGAATATTTATTTTCATCTTCGTCATTTTCGTCCTCTGATGAAAACATCTCACTGAGAACTTTTCGATCTCATGATCACGTAATACCTGTATAACAAAAAAACACTAAAGTAGGTAAATATAATACTGACTAATAATTCAATGACGACAAAAGTATACCCACAATTTATATTTAATTTTCCATAAAGCAAAACGTAAGTAATATCTTCTTAACTTTTAATGTAAAATTACCGTAAGCAAAACAAACAAGAAAACACGCGGCAAAAGCAAGTACAAAATAAATATTTCAATTCACCGGGCAATGTACATATAACTCCCACAGTATTTTTAAGTTTCACAGGCTAAGGTAATATGGTTTCCCACATGCTTTATTTTGTTATGTCATGAATTTTTCCAAGTATTTACTTATAGTTTATGCACATATCACTAGAAAAACTCTAATTCTACAACATATTAAAAAATCGTACGACTTACCTTTCTCTGATTCGCCATTATCAATAAAATACGCCACACTTTTCACAAAAATAACCGTTACACGGACGACCATTGAAAGATTGGCCGTAAAAGTGACATTTGACTATGATAGTGATGATTGTATATCTGTAGCCCTGGGGAATACTTTTATTTAGTCGTTTTTGGCAGTTTGCGGTAGCTATTTTGCCATAACCTGGTAATAACATCTTAAAATAGATGTGGGCTCTACTCAGTACATAGCCTGGTTAAGGGTTAATGCACCTCATTACTATTAAGTTGTGATTTTAAGTAATTAAACAATCGTTAATAAAACTGTAATTTTGTGTTCGCCCGATTCAAAATCATCGCACGTCCCGTTGCATGTAAGTAGACAATTGTGTAAATTTATTTTTTTGCACCCGAAAGGCTTACGCTTGATAATAGTTATGTATGATGAAGAATAATGATTAGGTCTAGGTTAACTTATCTTTGGTTTGGATATCGATGGGATGCGTGGTGAGGTACCAACGCGTCGGTTGAAAACGTGCGTAGCGTAAAATGTTTCCATTCGAAGGATTACTTACTGTGGGTTATTTCAGTTGAAATGTATGTCTATTTTAATTGTGTTACGTAGCTGCAACGAAACAATTGCTTAAAATGTAGTTAGCGCAATTTATGTGCGAAGATTTTTTCGTTTTACATTTTGTAAACGTTCAATTGAACTGTATAAATTCATTGTTCGAACCTAGTTCGAATGTTGACGTATTTTCTGGATTCATTGTATGAACTACTACTGTCCTATCGAAAACTTTTCGATGAGGCAGTAACTGGCCACCATCACCATATTATATTAATAACTTTATAGTATGCAGTGATGTATTAACCCGACTTCTATAAATCATCCACGTAGAAATACGATAAGTGTTGGACGGATATTCTGCATATCCGGACACTGATATAACCGGATACGGAAACCGTCGCAGTTGCAGCTCCGAGTTTGAATTTCAATATTCGATGTGCATTTTAAAGGTATTATAATAAAATTAACTCATCATGATCATTGCCGGTTCACTACAGAGCACGGGTCTCCTCTCAATATGAGAAGGGTTTGGCCACATCGTTGGCCATGTGCGGATTGGCAGACTTCACATGCCTTTAAGAACATTAAGTAGAACTCTCTGGCATGCAGGTTTCCTCACGATGTTTTCCTTCACCGTTGAATCAAGTGATATTTTAATTATTTGAAAACGCACGTAATATGTTATATATGAATGTGGAAGGGCAAAAGAGTAGAGGAAGACCAAAGAAGAGATGGATGGATTGTGTTAAAGAGGATATGCGGGTAAAAGGTGTGGGTAGTGAGGTGACGGCTGATAGAAGTGAGTGGAAGAAGAAGACATGTTGTGCCGAAGAAAGAAAGATTAGTAACAAGTTACGGAATTCTTAAATACCTATCTATTAAACAAAGTTTGTTGCTAAGAGTGGCATTACACATTTAACGTTAAATTAACAGTCTTCTTTTTATTCAGAGCGTATACCCGCCTCGTTACAATATTGCGGGTTGCGGTTTTGAAGATTGCTATCACAAATTATGAGTAATAAAACCTTGAGCCTACTGCCATACGTGTTTCCAAAACTGGGTTCCCTAAGCCAACTCTGTAACTCCTAACAGCCTAGCTTTCTTACCCTACGTTGAAATTGGAAAACCTTGAGATTCACCGAGGATGTATACGAGTATATATAGGATGAACACGGGGAGTTTCTTCGTCGGTAATTTAGGTAGTAGACGTGGGTAGTTTCGGGCAAAGAGACTAGATACTCCGATACACAATTAATCGGTTCGATTCTTGGTAGAACGTTCCACCAAGCACGACTATGCACTACCGCGTCTCGACCACCAATGAATGCGCCGTCCCGAGCGGTGCGTCTTTAAGAACCTGCATACTGATTGATTATATATATATATATAACAATCAATCAGTATATATATATATATTTATACAATTTTTAGTTAGCCTTTGTAGGTTATTATGGCACATACAACGATATCATGGCCTCCTTCAACGACCTCTGCTGCGCAGCCGGTGCACTGTCGCATCATAAATTTGGAGGTCCTGGGTTCGATTTCCTGCAACTGGTCTAGTGGGACACTTCAGCTGTGGCCAATTATCACACTACAACAAAGACCTGTTACCAAGCGATTTAGCGTTCGCTGGAACGCTAAATCGTGAACGAACGTGAAAAAAAACTGAAGTATTGGATCACCATATCCCTATCAGGGAAGGCCGATACTATCTTAGACTGCATCATAACATAGCATCAGATGAGACTGTCGTCAAGGTCAAAAGAAGTTGAATAGCAGCATTTCAACATAATAATAAATTTTCTCTCAAAAATATTGTAAAAAATCAACATAATGTAAAGATAGGATGACGTAATAAAACCCCAGAACCTACGTTATGCCTGACGGAGATAGATGAGCTCTTTTGTTTAACAGCTCCCTTTTATGATAAGTAATATTATGGTAGGTGTCATTCACCGGTACATGAATGGGTTGAAATGGAGGGGTTGATTCTACTCGTATGAGTATTAACGTACGTCGATTGTGCTAAGCAGCGATTACCCAAGTTAGTCTTCTCCAAATAGCTACTGAATTTGCAAAGTTCGAATTATTCCAAAGCATCTGGAAATTATTAATATTAATTAACTGGTGATACTATTTTTTATTATAAATATTATATCAATATATTACATTCTTTGATACTAAAAGTCAGATTTAGTAAATCAAAGAGAAATTCAACACGGAATTCTTCAGTAATGCCAATCCTACCGCGTGTCAAGTAAAGTTGAATAGATCATAGTCCCCAATCACTTCTTACATAAAAAAAATACTATATGAGAGTCATTAGGAATAAGTCTCTGGTATGTTCGTTGTCATCAAGCACAAGCCTACAACTAATAAAAAACAAATTCTGGTCAAGAGCTAATATAAAGGCATACTGAAGTAATGAGCATTTTGCATAAAGAATAATGCAATAATCTTTGCACAAACTAGACTCTCTGCCTTATTTCTACCCCTTGCCTTAATGAGACGGAGGTGAAACGATTTAATTTCACCTATTTTCTTTTAATTAAGTCATTTGCACGTTCCGAGCGAAATTGAGAACTTTTCTTCTAATTCCTACATTACTCCGCGTTAATTTAGGATTACGTTATTAAGTTAAATAAATTTTAGTTAAGGTCACTAGATTTTGAATTTGTTCTATTTATTTGGGAAGAGCCAGATCAATTGAAAATATGAAGGAGGTCTTTGTCCAAAAAAATTAAACATTGGCAAATATACATTTCACAATAAAATACAAAAAGTCTTTTCAAAAATGTCATGGAACTAATTTGATATTAAATTGTGTAAAAAAGTCAAAAGTGTAATCAATTTTTTATTTGGATTTTTTTTTATTCTTATTTTTTGTTTTGTCTGATTGTTTTATTTTGTTTTTGTGGTACCCATCAACTCAAAGTGGAGCAGCGTGAAGGTTTTAAACTCTTAACCCTTTCTCTTATAAGAAAAGTGGGATATCTATAGCATTGTCAGAGTACCTCACATATATACCGTATTAAACCCCTTTTTTCATTACTTTGTGAAAAGCATAAAACTCAATTTTAAACTTCGTTAAATAAGTAGGTTAGAAGACAGCTTCTCAATCTGTCAAAGAAAGTGCTAGCTCTTAGAAGATGGAGCGCTTTAACGGATTTAAAATCTATTTTATTTTCAAAGCAAAACTACAGTGCCTCCTAGATTTCAAAGTAGGCCAGAATTTAATCCACGTGTAAATTATTTACATTTGAATATTTTAAAATTTTACAACAAGGTACAAGGTAAGATTTTAAATCTCATAAATGGAAACATAGATATTATGAGCTTGAATAGAACTAAGCGATTACGTATCAAAAAATATAAAACACTCGTATATGATATTCTTCACGATAAAAGTTTAAGACATTCTACGTAAAGTATTTGTTATAACTAAGTATTCCTTTATACATTGTCTAGTTCTCTCGTCTCGTTCTCGTTGTGTTTTATTTCGAAATTCTAAATATGGATACGTACTCTGTCATAAGCATACAAATACATACACGTTTCATAAAGGTCACAGTATGTTATTAGAAGCCAAGTTTTTATTTGAGAAAATACGGGTTGCTAAAAAAACAATACCCACGTGTTTCGTAAACAACTGTATTTGACTGCAAACAGGGATTTCCAAATCGAGTTTCCGTATTTTCCGGGCATTGAGAGAACGTCGAAAACAGGATTCGGTGACAAGATATTTTTCCAAGTATTCTCAGTATTAAATTTTTGTTGCTACATTTTGTCTCGGCAACAACGATGAAAGAAATAGCTCTTGACAGCGTAATTCATAAGACAAGACCGAAATAGTAACACCGTTTTAATAATATAAGACGAAGCCCAGAGGACTAATCACATCAACTACTATAGCTTTATTTAAAAAGCACGGTTTATAACAAATACCTTACCACTTGTAAAATAAGGAATATAATTCATTAATAGCGTCAATAATTTAAAAATGATACTGCTTTCAATGATGATAGTGAGCTTGTTTTTATTCTTGTTTACTTCAAGATATTTCGAGTCGTACAAAACTTTTATATCGCAATCCGTAGTTCAAATTCAAGATCAGCAGTCATTTTAAGAAGAGATATTTTTTATATTAAACAAATCAGGGCCAAATGGACACGAATGGTCAAGGTCACACACAAAAATCCGATAAGATACTAATCGTATGTGAAACCCTACATTACACACAGATGAATGAATGCAAACTCACCGAATTACAGACTGAAAATAGAAAATATCAATAGCACCACTTATACATTCTTCTTCTTCGTCGTTACACTCTTTGCAGAGCGTTCGTGGTCATCACGAATTAATGTCTGTGAGGCCAGATGTTATGCGCCTCACAAGCATTCGCCACTTCCCTCTGCTGGCCGAAAGTCTGGTGCACTCGTGCAAAGGACCACCCACAGTAGACTTTATCTGATCGGTCCATCGCATGGGTGACCTTCCTCGCCCTCTGGTGCCCTCCACTTACACATTACGAATTACAAATACAATTTGGTGGTCACTTCATTGAGTAGGCGCTGATGAAAATAGCAGCGTGTTGGATATACATTCTAAAATCCATCCAAATCAATTAAAACTGAAACAAAAAATATCAAATGTTTCCTCTTTATAATATCAGTACAGAACTCGTAATGCTCATAAGTTCGTAGGTCCAGATTTTTGTCTGTTACTTTATTTTAAATCTAAATTTTAAAAGCAATACGTTATTATGCAACAACGTGGTATTGACGTAGAATTAATTATTAATGTAATTTAATTACTTAATCAGAACATTATTTATAAATCATAATTTAATATTCTTGGGAAGTATACAGTTTGCGAAATTAAACTCTATCTGTTTGAAGTCTTTTGAAAGTAAACATTAATAAAGGTTAAAGTTTCTAACTCTGGGCTATTCTACGAAATTTAATGTTTATCATGAGGTCTGCACTGAACGGAAACATCTCGAGGATACCTACATTCCATTAGACTTTCTGAAACGCGAGTAGAAATTATCTATCTCTAATTAAACTTGTTGATTACATAGCGGGATTTTACATTTAAGATAGCAAATATATTCCGTACAAAAAAAAAAGAATGTCAAGGGATTTTTATACTAATGTTATAAATGTCATTAGAATAATATGTTGGTGTTGCTCTTAACAGCATGCCAATAAAATATTAATTTCATCGTTGATCATCATAGGTACCATTGGAGATTGTTGGAAATACTACAAGCGGTCATCTCCGAGTATCAAAATATCTCAATGATATTAAAGATGTTTTTAGTTCAAGCTAGTGCAATTCAATCCTGGTAGAAGTGAAACCTTCAGAAAACTAAACTTCGAAATCAACTGACGAATACATTCAGTATCTTTCTTTTGCAGGTTAAGCCCTATTGGTGTATATTTTTAATATTATATTTGTATTTTATTATTGACACTTGACCGTTTATGTTCAAAGTTACTAAGAAAGTTTTCTTTTCACCATTCATTCATAATAATTTGTTGATGTCAAAAAAAAAAGATTTTTACAGATTGGTAAAAATTTCAATTTCGAAATATTTTTAATAATGGGTCAGATAAAAAAGCTTTAACAATTTTGTTCTTCTTGGAGTCGCTTTTGCAGGGCTTGAAGTCAAATTGACTGTTACCTATTTTTTGTGATTGTCAATATCCATAGCTCCCAACAAATTTTGGTTACCATCAGGAACAGTAGTACTGACTAGGCTGAAAGTTGCTTAGCCGACTCTAAGTATTTAGTCCGGAGCTTTAGGTTGTAAAAACATGTCTCTATTTCGTTACAGTGCCCTGTCAGAGCCTCCACTAAAGTGCATAGATTATGCCTACTGAGCCGACCTTCATAATGAAGGATTTAACTAACGCTTAGAGGTGATTAAATTGTGAAAAATTTCTAGCGATAATATTTTTAGGGAGTCCTTAAATATCGTTGAGAAATGACTTAAGAGATATTATCTATTGATTCTGCCTTTCTGACAAATTGGCTCCAGTAAAAAAAAAAATATGAATTAAGTACACTTCCAAATCTACAAAAGGTCCCTCGAGACCGAGTTGTTAATATAATCAATTGGTCTTTTGTCACGTGAAATAAGATTTGGGTCTGATATTGAATTCTATGACAGGAAAGATCCTTTAGAGCAAAATGGTCAGAGAAAAGAATATAAAATAATTTTCAACTGATAAATTAGCAGATTGGTTTACCCTGGAATTACAGTAACTTATTTTTTATTTTCCTCTTAGGTTTTGTATCAAATGACGAATGCAAATTGATGTCTATTGATGAGCCCTTGGCTGCGCCTTGGACCCCAAATTTCTACTCATTCGTAATGGAGCACTTTCTAACTTTGGTAAGAATTGTACTATTCCGTTCGTTCAGATAATATTAGAGTTGGGACACTGCAATCTACTGTTTGGTTTCGTAATCTTGAAATTCAACGGTGACGTGACCGCGGTTTTTTTCATGCGGTCAAGAACTCAATTAGATAAAGAACTCCATGTTTTTGTGAATTTTAGATTAAAGGAACTCTATAGTTAATATAGTTAAAAAAGCTAAACTATATTTACTATAGAGTTACTTCAATCTTAATACGTACAAATTTTATGATTGTAATAAAGCAAAGTTACTAACGGAAATTTCCATACCTATACCTACCTACATATATAAACAAACTTGGCCTGTAGCTGCATAGAAGAATAATCATAGGTAAGGAAGATTATCATTTCACATTTTTCGATGATTTTATAACAATATATTTTATAAAGTCACGTTTTCAATTGTACTTGTGTCTAGTATGCGAGTTGCATTCAGCTCGAGTATTGTTTTATGCTTGCAAGTAGTGACTATTATAAACTAAGTGTGCGCTAGAGAGATGTATTGGCGAAAACGCTTGTAAGGAAAATTTTGCATTCAAGGAGCATTTCCTGGCCAACGTATACAAGTAATACGCAAATAATGCAAGCAAAACATTAATTTGAGCTGGCATCTAAGAGCTTGCATTGAACGTTGCTCAAAAACAATCTAACAATAACCTCCAATTACATCGTGACATTAAAAAGTGGGTTTAAGTTTATTTTTTATACATTACAAGTTAGCCCGTTGACGGCAATCTCACCTAATGCTAAGTTATGATGCAGTACCCATACTCCTAATTGCTTTATACGCGACTTCGTGACGCTAAATCGCTTGGTGACACGGCTTTGTCGTTAGGGTAGTAACAAGCCACGGCCGAAGCCTCCCACCAGATCTGACTCGAGCCGGGAGTTGAACCCAAGACCTTCAACTTTATAATGCGACAGCGCACGCGCTGCGCTACGGAGATCGTCAAAACGTTAGATGCAGTTCTGAGCTGCGTTAACGTATTTTGCCAACTTTCGTTCACTTTCTTCATGTTATAATTTTCCGAAACACGGTCTCAACTAGTTCTGAAAACACGTGCATAATGCTATTGTACAAATAGCCAATTTTATTCTTACTACTTCTATTGTATATTAATTGTATGTGTTGCTGAAATAAAGTTCTAATTTTATTTTTCTTATAATTGACTTAAATTTCTGCTGCGTAAATTTGCCGTAAATGGTCTTATGACGTGATACCTATAATTATTGTAGTTTAAAGACTTACAATAATAAGTGCAGTCTTTAAGTTTAACAACTACTTGTTATCCCAACCTATTTTTAGTTTATAACGTCGCTATTTTCTTTTAATCTAGAGGAATGATTTCTCTGACTATTATCCACCTGACGGATAAAATAAAAGATTTCATATGCAACTGAATTAATAACTACCGTCACAATGCCGAATTTATTCCTTAGTGAGAGAATTATAAACGATTGGAACGACCACATTAAATGCAAACTTATAAATCCGAATGCGTGGAAAGCTACACTATCAGCGAGAAAATAGCCTATATTTTATCCCTGTTACTGCTGTCCGCTAAGGAGTTCTGAACCCTATCTTTATATAACTGTATAAAAAATTATATTATACCCATAAAATAATGATTTGAATAGATCGTCTGTCACTGAGTTATGTTTTAAAATCGACAAAAACTTTTATCTCTTATCCCGAAAGAACTCTAGTACCTCTGGTTGAAAAATATCAGACAGTGTCATCTATATACAAAATTATATTCAAACCTGGTTAGTAGTGTGATACCTGAATAGACAAACACACAAAAATGAAATTAAAATCTCTTTTAATACTAAAGCTAAATCAAGTAAAATTATTAAATTATACTTATACCAAATAATACCTTTTACCCTATAATATACGCAAGGGATTACTTACTTGGTACTGAATACAAAATGTGTAGATATTTTAGTAGCAGTCTACTTTATTTTATTGGGACTTCATTTACATAGTAAAATCTAGAGAAATAAACTTACAGACATATGATATTTTCACGTGCACATATAACATAAAGTTTATAATCCGAACCGGCATAGCAAGGATCTCGGCAAGCAACCCTCCTTTTTATGATACTTGAGGAGTAATAAAACGCCAGTTTATGGGTTAGTAGAACTAGAATACGCAACAACTTTAAGTAGTTGGAAGAATAACTGAAAAACTTTAATAAAAACTTGAGAGATGTTTTATAAGTTTGTGAAATCTATAAAAATGTGACGATTTATTTGTCGGGAATGTATATCTACGATTATCTTTTTTGGGTTCCGTAGTTAAAAGTCTTTTGGAAACCTTAGAGATCCTCTATTAGTTGGTCCGTTAGTCCATTCATCGATAGCTCAGGAATGGGTTAACATGATCATATACATCGTACATACGAGTACGTCGATAAAGTGGTAATTTTTAAAAGTCTAACCCATAGTTTTGTTGGATTAGTTTTCAAAAACATAAAGTTTGTTACATTTTTTTTTTTAATTATGTAACAAACATATGTATTAATTAATTAATAATTATGTAACATAGCATATGTCCGTCTGTCAAATGTTAAGCTTTAGATATAGTAGTTTTTATAAAGTAGTTTCTAGTCTAACTATTTAATTCAGATTCACGTATGTCAACAATCATTTTTAAGTTTCCGTATCCGATGGGTGCCAATGGGGTTTTATAACTAAGTCTCCAGTCTCTTTTAGTCCGTCTGTCGGCCAGAGAGATACATTTTATGACTAGTAAAAGAATTTTTAATAGTATACACCGGTAAATGTAGCGTTGGTCGACCCTCAACTATGTTGACAGACAACATCAGACGAGTCGCAGGGAGCCGCTGGAAACAAGCGTCCCAAGACTTTGGACATTGGAACCCCCTACAAAAGAGCTTTGTAAAGCAGTGGACGTCAATCGCTTGTTGATGATTATGATGATGATGATGATGATGATGATACAAAAAGTAATATTTTAGACTGTGTCGTGTAGCCTTGATAAAAAATAAATGATTGTTTCACTATTGTTACTACGTTATTAAATAACACAGAACCTAGACTTCGCACAACGCCCAATAAGTTTATCTTTGAAGTGCGGACCAATTTAGGCTTTAAAACAAGGTGATTGAGTTTCATTTTATTATGACATTACTATTGTTTGATACTCGAAAACGATAACACTAATGCGTGAGTACAAATCTAGCAACTAGGTTACATCACCCTCGTATTTATACCTAGCCACTAGAAAACAGAAATTCACAAAAATATAAAAGCGAAACCGTTCACGTAGAAAGCGATTCTTTTAAAATCCATCTCATTCTAACTTAAAATGTATAAACCAAGAAGAAAACAAAGGGATATATTTTTCCAAACGAATTATATGGCGGGCGGATTTGTAATGGACAAAGCGTTGTCACAGCGCGTTATTAAAGATAAAACTTTTAAGGGAACTGAATATTCTAGATAGAAGATATTGCTTTTAGGATTTTTAATGGATTATACTTTTAAACACGAATAGTTCATAACAGTGGTAGTTATTTGTTGTTATAATAGACTTCGACGACCTCCGTGGAGCAGCACACGTGCTATCGTATTATAAAGTTGGAGGTCCCGGGTTCGATTCCTGGCTTGAGTCTGGTCTGGTGGGAGGCTCCGGCTGTGCAAAGTAACCACCCTAGCGACAAAGACCTGTCGCCAAGCGATTTAGAGTTCCGGCATGATGTCGCGTAAAAGCCAATTAGGAGTTTATCATACCCCTAATAGTTTAGCCCGCTACCATCTTAGCATCATCTGCATCATCACTTACCATCAGGTGAGATTGCCGTCAAGGGCTAAATTGTGATGGATTGAAAAAAAAAGTCTTTTGTTTTTATTTGTCTTGCAAAAACTAGAAACACCAGTGGCTTCATCCACGTATGCTATTTGCATATACTGTATCTATATTTCCCCACTAGTTGCATCAGTAACAGATTAAAATTAAGGATAAACCAACCTACTAAGAGAAGGAAGGATGCAAATTTATATCCGTTAGTGTAGACGTGATAGTTTTCATAAATTTAACATGATTAATTCATAAGCTTCTTCAAATTATTTGTATATGTTTTCCTAGCATATGAAAGAAGAGTGAGTGAGAATGCTAAAGTTTAAGTTTAACTTTTACTGACCTCATTTAGGTCAGTTTTTTTTGGTATTGCTTGCCCATCATTACTACAAGTACTTATTGTCTTCAGTACATACCTACTATATCGAACCAGGATACTATTAAAAAGGTAATAATTGTTTTAATTCGTTCAAAACGTCAATCTCTTCACAAGCTCCTAGTGAAAGTTTATGCATGATTCAATTAAATATATTAGTTTTAATGATATAATTATACATTAGTACAACGAATAGTAAGTCGTGTCGTAGAAATCTTCGCAGAAATATACTTCACAGTTATGTTATCCATTTAATTACGCCCTTTTAGCAACTCATTCTTCATAAGTCACAATTGCTTTGGAGTTGCTAGGTAGAATGCACAATTCTGTAAGATTCATAAAGGTTTATTTATGATAAATTTTGTTGATGAGCGTCTACGGGGGTTACTTTTTACGTTTAATAAAAAAAGGAAAAATATCAAAACGGGAAATAAGCTTACTTTCTATTAGAAAAATCAATTATTATCATTCACTGATTTGCGTTTCTCTACCCGTCTCTCTTAATACAATTATCTGTGTTCTGGAAGCTTGCCCTGATAAATTGTTATCTTCCGTTTAGATTCCGAACTCCTTAATCTTTTAGTAAGGAACTTTTTCTTTAACGTGTAACTTGAAAAATAGCAACTTCCCAGTATCTTGTATATATTTTTTACTAATATTATAAATTAAAAAATACAAGTAGCTTATAACCCGATGACCAAGTCTGCTATGGGAATTGTGTCTCAGTGAAATCGTTTTACCTTCCGACCCCCCCGTTATCCCAAACGTCACCTAAGCCGAGGTTCGGCCTCACAGGAGGCGCCCTTAGGCAGACGTTCCCTTAGTTTCTTCGAGCCCTAAGGTTCAAAGTTTCTTCTGACAGAGCTTCTTTCCGAAGCTCGCCAAACAGCCCGGTTACGCTGTCGCAACCGCTATTGGTTAGCTGTGCTAACCCTATGGTTAGCACAGCCAATAGTCAGTCCTTAAAAAAAAGTGAAATCCTGGTAATAATAAACGATAAAAAGAGAGATAAGTTCTTTTGAAGTCATCAGTGCGTGCCATATTTTAAAAGAATGTATTATGAAAACGTGTTAAAATAGTAAAAAACTTTTATTAGTCAATTTTACCTGGGATAATTTTTTGGCACTTTTTGTGCAGTGCGAAAATAAGTTAACGTTATATTTAGGTTTCTTAAGTTCTTAATACCCATGCATGTTATGACAAAGTGCTTTCCATCGCGAGCACCGGAACATCTGCCCGCGGTAAACTTGGCTAATTAAACTTTGACCCCAGGGACTTGCGGGTATGTGCCAAGATAAGCAAAGAAAATTATTAATGTCTTTAGCCTTAGCGATCCTAAAACAATGTTTGCCTTTCAAATAATAATACATGGATGACTACGCCGTTAGGTAAGCTTTAAAGGGTATACAAATAAACGGCCAAAGCATAATTTGTAAGTGCCACGTTGTTATATAATATTATCACCTTACATAGTAGTTTTATGGTTCTAGAAATTATTTTTGTAATCTTGAAGTCTGTGATATTCTATACTTACTTTTACTGTACAGAGAATTGCAAGATTCATAGTTTGAATGTAAATTGCGAACGTTCAAACCCACCAATCCGCTTTTGACTAACGTTGTGCATTCAATTCTCCTAAGGTAGGATAGTAGTGTAGTAGTTATTTTAAAGATTAAGACTGGAACGCTTAGACCAAAAAAAGAGAGAAATAATAAATCGTACGGAAGTATCATTTTGAAGAATTAGCATTAATTTGATAACACGTTTTCTTAATTAGCTGAAATTAAATTAAATTTTACATTTAAACATTTTGTAGTATCGGTTCTCATGCAATAGAGCTTATAAAAATAGCTTTATTATATATAGCTATTTTTGGTTTTTCGTAGTTAGTTTTGGCTGCAAATATATTTGCTTATACCATATACTGTAACATTTAAGCCTTTACATAACAAGCCAAAATTTTACAGAATGCAGAATATTTATATTGTAGTTGAATAAATATTGAAAAAAGTAACGGAATTTATATATATATAACTTTCATGTTTCTATCAAGAGTATGACATAATTATTAATGATTCAAATATATTTATACAGAATGAAGAATTTTATTTATTCAACTACAAGATGTCTTGTCGTGGTATTAATATGACTGTCATCATATTGGTTTCCATGTAGCACAGTACCAACAGCTACAGTTATTGCTAGTACTTAAGAGTATTTTCAAGAATGGAAGTGGATCATAATAATTGTTTTTTGACATCTGCGACAATTCTAATCAGTACACTATTATTTCATTGGAGTTTTTTTTTATAATTTTCCATTATTTGGTTAAAATTTTTTAGACATGGGAAGCAAAACTTTCTTTCATCAATTAAAAATGGTTTTGGTTACATGATGGAGTTCTCGGTAACAGTCCTGAATTGGAAAATAGTCATTTGGTCTTCAAAGCACGTCTTATTGACGTTTAATGAAAATATTTTACCCCGATAAACTGTGTTGGAGGGCTTGGTGGGTCTACATTTCAAACAGCTCTTTTATAGGAATAAGAGAGATGGCATGCGCCTAGATATACAATGATGATAATCTATACAAATAAATAAAATTGGAGTGTCTGTTTGTAATATTCAAATAACCGTTTTTTACTACATGCATATGAACATGTATACGGTACATACACCAAAATAACTCGTCTCTCTGTCTGTCTGTCTGTTTGTTACGGCTAATCTCTGAAATGGCTGGATCGATTTTTAGGGGACTTTTATAGGCAGGTAGCTGATGTAATAAGGAGTAACTTAGGTTACTTTTATTTTAGAAAAATAAAGTTATGTTGCAATTTCCAAGTACTGTCCAGTACCGCGCGCAGCTCACGCGCATTCCACTGCCTGTGCCATCACGTCTCGGGCGCCTCCCTCTTCTCCCACCAACTGTTTTAGTTTAGTAATTATTTCAAGTAATACGGGTTAGTAATCTATTGCTTCGTGATTGAAAGACAAACAAACACACTAACTCAACGCAGACGAAGTCGCGGGCGTCAGCTAGTACAAAATAATCATAGTCATAATTTTTAGGTGTTTGACGTCCACTGGTGATCTTTTGTGGGGAGTTCTAAAGTACGCGGGGTCTGTTTCGGGGCTCTCTGGAATACGTTTAATGAACATAAACTATTTTATACATCCATTGGATCTTTCACCTCGCTTTTTTCAATAGCAAACTCAAATATTCAGAATCGTAGTGTCAGTTGGCGTATTAAAATGTGGGTAATAGATAAACCCGATAGCCGTATACATCCCTTCCACCTAAATGTATTATAGAAGCTTTCCACACGTTACGATTTCCCCGGGCAATTCGGAACACCTGCACAGTTCTCTATCGTTTCGTTAATGCGGAAAATTCTCTTGAGAAATCGTTATCGGCAGCTATTTCATTTGTTGGGCTAAACCATATTCGAATGTTCTTATTAGAACAATTAAACTGTTGCCGATAACAAACATTGTTATTTAACAAACATAAATTGGGTCCAATTTTCAGCTAATGGGCTATTCCATCAAGAATATTTCAGTACAAGACCTTAGTTAGGTAATAGGCGAAGTCTAGCTATACCTTCGAGAGGACTTATGGCGTTGGTCTCAGATATGGGCCGTCATTTCGTAAAGTAGGGATTCTGGTCTGGTGGGAGGCTTTCCGAAAAAGGGGTGCCAAGCCATCATGCGTTCCAGCACAATGTCGAGTCAAAACCAATAAAATAAAATATGGATATATGGAATATGGGTTTACATACTCTACATAGGTTAGCCACGGCCGAAGCCACCACAAGCCACCAAATCAGACTCAAGCTAGGAATCGAATCCAGGACCTCGAGCTTTATAATGCGACAGCGTACGCGCTGCGCCCCGAAGGTCAGGTATTATACTCAATTCATTCGAGTCGAAACTCGAATGAATTGAGTATAATAAACCTGCATATGATAATAAAACATGAATCGACGAGCGCTATGTTATAGCTTTTGATGTATCATAAAAGCCGGGCGACCTATAAACGGTTTGCAGCATAAAATGTCTTTCAAAAGCACGACGAAATAAATAATTAAATGGCTGCGTAACCTGTCAAAAGCACGTTCTCTTTTGCCTCGTTCTCTCAAAAAATAACCTAAAATGAAAAACGTAGATACCTCTATTTGTTCTTTAATTTTGTATTATATCAAGGGGTTGAGTTTTTCAATCGTTGGACAACCTGCCTGAGCAATAAAGAGATATTCCCCAAGCAGCAATTTTGCAACTGTGCGTAAATTTTACATCTCCTGGGATTTTTAGGAACTGGGACGAAACGTGCGTAAAGTTTTGCTTTTGCGTAAATATAAAAATAGCAGCGTATATATTGATATGACTCTCGTGCAATATTGGGAATTAAGATTAAATTTCATTCACAATATTAATATATATGATTTTCCTGGTTGAACACATATACGTAGTCTTTATGCTGCTCTGTATATGTAAGAGTAAAACAGACCGAGAGATCGACTGATTTACTGATCTATCAACGCACAGATATTATGTCCAATAACATTTTATTACATAATGCCATTTGGAGCGGAGGACAGGACATGTCAATATTAATATTATTGTTTTATTATATAAGGCATTCGCTACCAAGGCATGTCTTGTGGCCGTATAATTTTGCAAAATATCTTAAAGCACACTAAAATCTGATCCGATTTTTTTTTTACCCACTACAAGTTAGCACTTGATGGTAATCTCACCTGATGGTAAGTGATCATGCAGTCTAAGATGGTAGCGGGCTAACCTGTTAGGGGTATGGTAAACCCATACTCCTAATTGGTTTCTACGCGACATCGTGCCGGAACCCGAAATCGCTTGGCGATACGTCTTTGTCGGTAGGGTGGTAACTAGTCACGGCCGGAGCCTCCCAGCAGACCAGACTCGAGCCGGGAATGGAACCCAGGACATCCAACTTTATAATGCAACAGCGCGCGTGCTGCGCCACGGAGGTCGTCAATAATAAACGAATCGAAGAGAAAACCGCAGTAGCAGTCTAGCTATAAAAATAGCTCTTTAAAAGGAAAACCTTAACAGATATTCACATATAAACCCTACTCTACAAATCATACTGTTTATTGTGGGTAGTAAAGGATGAAATAATGAAAAAGATTTATTATACTATTTATTCAAGGACAAGTATATTTTTACGAGTTGATACCAGTATGTTAGTACAGGAAGTTTCATGTATTACAATGGTTTGTACCACCCCATAAAACATCGGTTTATGACTTTTGATGTATAATAAAAAGGAAGCTAACAGACGTGTATCAGTTCCTGATATGAAAGTTCAGAATACAAAGAAAATATTTTGTATTTTTCATTTGTATACAACGAAATAAAATGTAAAAGTTTTTACAATGTTAACACAGGAAGATCGTGCCAAAATTGTTTGGTTTAGAAAGGTAACAGCTAAATTAACTCCACTCAAAAATTTAAACGGCTATCTGCGAGCTAGAATGGCGTGTCAGGTGTTTGTTCTTCAGACAGACATACAGAATGTAAAATTTTATGCTTTATTAGACTACCTCGATAGCACTGAATTGAGTTTTTGTATTTAGCGGATTGATAATTATAAACGGACTGTAATTAAAAGCTAGCAGAAAAAGATTTATTTAATTTATACGTTAGTCTTCTTCTTTTAGTGCCATCTCCTACCGGAGGTTGGTTATCATTAAGGCCAAGGCCTCCATCATAGGCCCCCCGTGGAGGGTCTGCCTCAGCGGACGCCGCTGGCTCGGTTGCGGTCGAGTGCACAAGTGTTCCCTTGACCCAGCCACCAGGCGACGCGAAGGAGCATCGCTGGGTTTTAGTGGGTATTCTGGTCGCCAGTCTGGCCGTCGGGGAGTCGCACATACCCCGTCGGAAGCGGTGCAGTCTTGCCTGCGTCGCTTCCGGAGGGGATGCGTAAACGCATTTCCCAGCGGGAAAAAAAAATCGTTAAGGCTAATTGGATCTTCTTGATTACCGCCCTAAACAATGATCTTGAGCTCATATTAAACCACTGGCAAAGGTTAGTATTATAAGTAAGTAATTCAGTCAAATACATTTCATTTAGCTTTGCAGTTCAGGGAGAAGAAATGGATTTTCATAGTCATTATCAGTTACTAGACTAATGTTGTATAAGGTGCGTGTCAATATTTGATGAGCAGCATTCTAAATAACTTATTTTATTTAATTAACCGGAGATTATCATCAAATCTCTCCCATTTTACGACTCTTTGCATAATTCTTCGTAACATAGCATATAAAAGGCGAAATTCGAAACTCCAATTAAACGCTCGGCTTCGCTGCGAAGGGTCTCAGCGGCGAAACAAGCGCAACTTTGCTTCATTAGGATTATGAAATTCTACGCTCATTAAAGTGAAATTTGGTTATCAAGAAAGTCAATTTTCATAGCATTAGCTAATGTTGCGTTTTCGGCTTTACCGTGTTTGTTTTTAGTATATTTTACAAAGAACAAAAGTTGGATAAGTTCATGTTGAAATTAGTTTCATAATAAGGCTATTTTCAAGAAGGTTTTTTTATATTTTTTACGTGACTACGGCAAGGCTTCGGAACAATAATAATATCTCAAACAGCTTAGTTTGTTGATATATATGTTTCACAGTACAGTAACCCCTATTTAACCACTTAAATTAAACGGTTCCTTTTTATTCTTATATTTATCTCAATTGGTTGTATATGACGTACCTACAATTTAAATGTAGCATGCTGTTATTGAACAAAGTTAATAGGCAATTTATAGGCATATAATATTTTAAGATAAAGAAACAATGTTTAATGGCCGAATTTTGTTAAATACACTCTGTACTTAACCTACAAAGTTATCTTGTATTGTGTATTCTTTATACCACTTAACAATATTTTTTTTTAAATATTATATGCCTATAAATAGGTAATTACTAGGCATATAATGTTTTAAAAAAAGAAAGACTGCTTAATGACCGAATTTTGTTAAATACAGAGTTTAACCTACAAAAAAAAAGGAATCTTGCATTGTGTAGGTATTCTTTAAATCACTTAAAAATATTTTTTTTAAATATTATATGCCTATAAATAGGCAATTACTAGGCATATAATATTTTTTAAAAAAGAAACACTGTTTAATTACCGAATTTCGGCAAATACAAAGTTTAACCTACAAAAAAAAGTTATCTTGCATTGTGTATTCTTTATACCATTTAACACATTATTATAGAGTATATTATTTTCACAGTTCTCATTATTATAATAGTGCAATGACCCTGGACCCACCCGGCAATAATTATTATCTACTAAAGCCGAGTTAATACGTAATTATGTGGTGTATCGGTGTTAGTAGGCGCTAATGTAATCAATGTAGTATCAATATATCTATTGGTTAACTAGCAAAATGCATCTATTTATGCTTAGATAGTGCCAAATTTAATCACCAAGTATCATCATCAGAGAGTTCTGCTGGGAGTGTATTAACGTGATCAGGTGATCAGAACTAGAGTTACTAATATAGCGTTTTTTTTTTATAAACTACAAGTTTAACCGTTGACGGCATCTCACCTGATGGTAAGTGATGATGCGTTCGTGCGCTGTTGCGATATAAAGATGGGGTCCTGGGTTAAATTCTTAGCTCTATTCTGGTCTGGTGGTAGGCTTCGGCCATGGCTAGTTACCGACAAAGACGTGTCGCTAAGCGATTTAGCGTTCCGGCACGATATCGCGTAGAAACCAGTTAGGAGTGTGGGTTAACCGTATAAATAACAGGTTAGACCGCTACCATCCTAGACTGCATCATCACTTACCACCAGGTAACTATGTACAAAAAAAATATCGCATTCATAGAATGATGAGTATTAGAATAATTATTTTCTCTATTGTATGTAATGTAAATTTTGTCAAGGTTAATTTTTTTATATAAGTTTAAGTTAAATCTGGCTCTGTAAATAATAAAATAAGAATAACATATTTGCGGCATGTTTCACCAGACCAATTTTAACTAAATATTGTAAATTGTACTCAAGTGGCTGCTATTTTACACATTACTGAGCAATGTAACACCAATCACTGTAATTTCGGTGTGGTTGACCGAACGATTATTACCCAATCTATCGGTGGACCGAATTCGGAATCATTGATCGAAATTGAATGACAATAATTCAACGGTTTAAGCAGTCGAAGTTTGAACAACAGTCCATTATTATCACAATAACTGAACAAAGACTTATCTTAATCGCACAGATCCAACGCCTTACAAGTAAGATAGAAGTCCTCTTATTGTGTTCTATTTAGATAAGATGTTGTTTCTTATTTTGTATACAATACCAGTTAGCCCTTGACGGAAATCTCTGGTATATAAGATGGTAGAGGGCTAACCTGTTAGGGGTATAAACCCGTACCTCATTGGTTTCCATGCGATATCGGAACATTTGGTGGTGGCATTTTCATCACAATAACCAAATACAATGATAGCCTGATGGAAAATACTTTTTTTATATACTAAGTCAGCCCTTGATAGCAATCTTACTTGATGATAAGTGATGATATAGTTTAAGAAGGCTTGGGGTAGCCTGCAAACTCATACTCCTAATTAGTTTCTACGCGACATCGTGCGAGAACACTAAATCGCTTGGCAACACGTCTTTGTCGGTAACTAGCTACGGCCGAAGCCTCCCACCAGATCAGACTCGAATCGGGAATTGAACCCAGTATCTCCAACTTTGTAATGCGACAGAGCATGCGCTGCGCGACTGAAGCAGTCAAAGTACGTCAAAAGATTCGTAATAAAAGCTTAAAGCTGTTGAATTTGATAGAAAATAAATTTTTGGTTCCTGTATACATTAAGATATACTGCTGTTAATAAGCGATGAAAAGGTTATTTTTTCAGACCATAAAATGTTGTTCGAATTAACTAAAATTAACGATTACCAGTTTATTCCTAGACTAAAAACTAAATTATCTTCATACTAATTATTATTTTTATATTTTATTTATTATTATTAACCTGTCAGCGGTGATAGCCTAGTGGTTAGGGCGTCAGCCTCCTAATCAGAGGTTGGCGGTTCGAATCCGGGCACGCACCTCTAACTTTTCGGAGTTATGTGCGTTTTAAAAAAATAAAAAATATCACTTGCTTCAACGGTGAAGGAAAACATCGTGAGGAAACCTGCACGCCACGAGAGTTCTCCATAACGTTCTCAAAGGCGTGTGAAGTCTGCCAATCCGCACATGGCCAGCGTGGTGGACTATGGCCAAACCCTTCTCATATTGAGAGGAGACCTGCGCTCTGTAGTGAGACGGTAATGGGTTGATGATGATGATGAACCTGTCAGCTATTTTGGTATAATGAGGTTATAACACAGCTACGCTTAAGATCTATTACGATGGTTTTTTGCGATAAAAACTCTTTGACAAAATCACGACGACACCGTTGCTCGTGACCAAAGCAAAAACTGACATACACTCTTTTGCATTTACAATAAAAGTAACACTGTTTTTGCGTGAAGTCTAAAATACGCGATAAAAATATTATTTCCTAAGCCAATAAAGTGTTTGGTTGGGATGACGGATAGTGGGGTACGTGAGCTAATATTTAGGCAGGTTATTCGTTTGTTTATGCTTGGAAAACTTTTGATTGCTCTCCCTTGGGAGGGCTTGTTGTGATAGGCATGGGATTTGGGATTATTACGTAAAGAAAGTTTATTATCAAAACGCTTGCGCTGATGTTTTGATAACGTGAAAATTGTGTGTGTTAACTTAATATAAAGCTGGCTCACTCGGATCACGTATAACTACTCGTACTTTCATGATTCGATGCCCTTATTAGGGCGTTTTAATTTAAAAATAGGTTTGTTAAACAAGTCTCTCTATGCTTGTACGGACGGTCTTTAATTTAGTTTTAGTCATCCATGCAAATATCACTGCTAACTGTTATAGTACAAATGTCAATGTCTGTCGGTGTGTTTGTTATACAGACTTGTGTAGCGGCTTATCGAGCACATACGTAGTTTGAAGAGACTGATATGCTGTATTTTTTATTGAAAAGAAAAATTGGGAAATCCATTTATAAGTTTAAGGTTTAATCGTTAACCGTTCTTGATGATTTTTGCACATACTTCTAGATAGCTTGTCTGTTCTGAAAATGAAATGCTGATCATAGTGAACTGGATTCTATATGTGTTTCACTTCTACGACAATTACACGATTTTATTATAACATTTGATACGGTGATAGGCTAGTGGTTAGGGCGTCAGCCTCCTAATCAGAGGTCGGCGTTTCGAATCCGGGCACGCACCTCTAACTTTTAGGAGTTATGTGCGTTTTAAAAAAATTAAAATATCACTTGCTTCAACGGAGAAGGAAAAATTAATCTGCACGCCTGAGAGTTCTCCATAATGTTCTCAAAGGCGTGTGAAGTCTGCCAATCCGCACATGGCCAGCGTGGTGGACTATGGCCAAACCCTTCTCATATTGAGAGGAGACCCGTGCTCTGTAGTGAGCTGGTAATGGGTTGATCATGATGATGATGATGATTATAAAATTTAGTACATTTACTGATACCTACTGCTTTATAAAACTACAAATAATTTCCCGAACAAAACGGCACAAAACCCTTCCGAAGCTAAATTATTCACGAAGGACAGATTGTAACAATTTGGTTTCACATATAAAAGAACAATAGCGGTTTCGCGTAATAGCCCATGTTAGGAATTATTCAGAGCTCAAAGTTAAAGTATAAAAGGGAAAACGTGGAAAAGTCATGAAGACGTCGAATTTTTTGTACAAAAAGAAATAATTATAGACGTAGCAATTATACTCCATTTGCAAGATGTAAAAATTTAATATATTCATTTGTTGCCAAACAATATTTATTTTAGTCTAACTCATTATTTTGTATTATTATGAAGTATTATTAAGAAGCCATTTATGAGTCACGAGTTTCGGGGTTTATCGGGTCAGAAAATCTTGTTAGGTT
The DNA here is from genome assembly GCA_928268935.1 of Lasiommata megera. Lineage (NCBI taxonomy): Eukaryota > Metazoa > Arthropoda > Insecta > Lepidoptera > Nymphalidae > Lasiommata > Lasiommata megera. The sequence goes on along the minus strand of OV743314.1, from coordinate 13,893,610 downwards.
AGGAAATACTTCACCCCTAGGTACATCATAAACGTCCGAGAAGTATACACCGCGTTCCCCGGGCGTTCAGCAAAACTAGTGAGAAGGACATGGCGTGGTAGTTTTTAGTTCGGGTATACCTACTGGGGTGGGAAACCCACATAACCTCGTCCAGCCCATGAGACGGAGGTAATCATGAAGCTTTTCATGATGCAGTACTCTTATGAGAGAATAGAAAATGGAAACTAAAATTCCCTAAAGAATTAAGAAACCTAGATTCAATGTAGATTGGCGTGCTTATACTTTAAAATTCTTCGATTAAAATATATAAACTTACTCGTAAATTTACCTAATCTCTTCCGTGATTGATATATTTTGTGAAGGGTGACCATAAGGTCACATAATCCCATAAGTGATATTATCAAGTTGTAGTGACAGAGATGTCACTAAAACTTGATAATATCACATAAGGTCACCCTTCCAGGTACCAAATGAGCTCTTATTAGTGATTGGAGTATATTGCATAATTAAGTTAATATGGAGATGTACCAGGGCAGCATAAGTTACGAGAAACAAAGTAAATCAGTATTAATTTGCTCCGGCCAATACATTGGTATCTTGATCATTAATGATAGCCTACCTCCGCGAAGCCATACTAAAGATAACAGAAGGTAAGTAGTCTTGAGAGAGATTTCCCCGAGTCACGTTGAATCACTGCTTGCTGTAATTATCGGGGGAAGGAATCGGGATTGAAAGAAATCCGAACGGCGGTAATTTATGAAGGCGACGGGTGGAAACGTACATCGCGATTAACCGTCTGCAGGTTTGGTTATCTGTATACTTTTCATCCAGGACTAAGAGGTTTTTAGGTGTATTAAATCCTCACAAGGAAGTATTCCTTTTTCATAAGGTTACCTTTATTTACATTGGGTCATACAGTCATTTATGAATATATATATTTAGCTAAAGCATGCAAATACAGGGGTCTAAGCTTATGTGATGCTTAAGCTAAGTCTCGAATATGATTTTGTCCCATTAGGTGTCGAGACCCATGGTCCGTGGGGTCCTAGGGCTTTTTTTTTCGCTATAGGGCTATTTAGGGAAATAGCAAAAGGGTGAGTTGATATCGCTGGAGACCGAAGAGCTGCCAGCTACCTCGGACAACGAATTAGTGTAGATATTTAATGGGGGAACGCTGCCAGTATCTTCGGAATCTTGCCTAAAGGGACTCCTTTTAATAATATATTTTAGTAATTATATTAAATTTTTTCAGATTTTTAGTTTTAAGTTCAATATAAGGTTTATTTTAAGTTTCAGTTGTTGACGGCAGTCGCACCTGATGGTAAGTGATCATGCAATCTATGACGGTAGCGGGCTCACCTGTTAGGGTTATGGTAAACTTACACCCCTAATTGGTTTCTACGCGACATCGTGCCGGAACCCTAAATCACTTGGCGACACGTCTTTATCGGTAGGGTGGCACTAGCCACGGTTGTAGCCTCCCACCTGACCAGACTCGAACCCAGGTCCTCCTACTTTATTGGTCCGACAGTGCACGCACTGTGCACTGTCGGACCATTAAAGTTCAAATTATATAAATATTTCAAATTATATAAAGGTCAAATTATATAAATATGGTTTACAAGCCGATGTCCGCATAGATTTAAGGGTTTTTATTCGTTTAGAATAAGCAACTTCTGCCTGGTTCCTGTTGACGTTCCCATCCACGCTACCTTTCCCAACATATAAATCTAATTATTAGAAAGTTTGCTATGGAAAACTATAGATAAAGTTCATCGACGTGAGATTCGATCGATTTATCCGGGATAAAAATAGCCTTAACCTTTCTGTTAATCCAGGGCATAATATATCTCCATTCTAAATGTCAGCGAAATAGTAGTTCCCGCGTGAACATAAACACACACTTCACATCTGTATATACTATTTATTTCACTGATTGATCATACTAATTTTATACATGAGAAAATTTGTATGTAGTTTGTAGCTAATTTCTAAGCCAATTTGGTTGAAATTTTGAATGAAGATATATAGTATAACATGGATTGACATATAGGTTACCTTTATGCGTGGAAAATGTATGGATCCCGCGTTATATTTGGAAAACTGAAATTCATGTCTTGTTTGAACATATCTTATCCCACATTATGTGGGGTCGGCATAACACGTCTTCTTCTTGTTCCACTCACTTCTATCAGCCGTCACCACTACGCACACCTTTTACACGCATATCCTCTTTTACACAATCTATCCAACTCTCTACTACTTTGCCCTTTTACATTCATATATAACATTATTTTGGTGACATCACTTTCTCTTACCTCCGCATTATATGACCATATGTCATGCTAGCCTATTACACCTCATCAATACAAATAAATAACAGTGTGCGTATGCTTGTCCTCTACGCATTCCGAAACTACTGATTTTTTTTTTAATTCTTATAATAAAATTATTACTATAGTTGTAAAAATTTAATAGGCCCGTTTGGACACATGTCAGAAATGACATAAAAAATCTACAGCATAACCTTGTTATGGACACACACAATATTATTTATTTCTAAATAGTTATAACATCACGATTACATATCTTTTTTCAGATAAAAATACATAATTATTGTAATAATTACTTAAGAAGGCAATTTTACTATTTATTTTGCCTAATAAACCATTTTATTTAAACATAACCATTTTTGGCCCATAACACTGGACATGGTTACAAGGTTACGTCGGTGGACTCTTTTTCTTTTTAATTACTAGGGATGTTACCAAAAAAATCGATATTAATCAGACAAAACGTATAATTGATTCAATGATTACTTGTAAAGGAATTTTGAACTCTAAATTAATAACCACATTGTGATTGTAATAAAACATATTATTCTTTTAATATAGTATAATTTTGTAAGTTTGTAAGCAAACAAAAGGTGGATTTAGTGGCATGGCTACTAAGACAAGTCATTGAAGCTGACATGAAAATATTGAAATCAGCTTTCAACATTTTCATGTCATTGATGAAACTGGTAAAAGAAAATAAATTAAAATGTATTTAGTTTCGCAGGTTTATTTTCTTTTACCAGATAATTAAATTGATGAATTTGCAGTTCAGCATGGACTCAAAGTTATAAGAACGCCGCCGTACCATTGTCAGTACAGTGCAATTGAGTTGATTTGGGCTCAAGTCAAAGGATGCCACGCCACAATACAAAGCCGCCGTTCTCCACAAAAAAAAATATGAAATTGTTGAAAGAAGCTTCTGCCACAATTACACTAGAAGACTGGATAAAAGTGGTAGAAAGAACTCGAAAAATAATAAAAGAAGATTACGACAGAAACGTCTATATTGATTACATCCTTGAAAATGAAATGATTATATTTACATGTGACGATTTTGGCTCATAATCCGAAGAAAGTCAATAAAGAGTTATTCATTGGAACTAAAAATATTAAACTAAAAACAAATTCTACCATTTCAAAATATCTGCAGTATTAAATTTAAAGTTTAATTTTCTAAACAAAATTTTAATCCACTTTTCTTAACAATAAGTATATAATCAAATGAGAAATATTCAAACTTGAATCGATTTATCGTAAGTATCGAGTACTGAGTCGTATGGTTACATAACTAGTTCCGTCACTATGACATATGTCCAAACGGGCCTATTACATTTTTACGACTATACAGGTCGTTCATCATCTGGCCATGGGTGAAGGCCTTTTACTCAGAAGCTGTTAATTCTGATCCATGGTGCTTATGGATTTTTCCGGTTTCTAGATTGACCACTTTATCATCAGAGTAGCAAATTAAATGAAATAAATAGATCAAACGATGAAGTAACAGTTTATTCTATGAAGAACAACGAACATAAGGGTGTATCCAGACTTGTCATAGTCAGGGTTTTCAGGGTTCAGACTGACGGTTTTCTTCGTTCACTATTATCAGGATTTTTTTTATAACCGTCGTCAGTTCTGGTTAAGAATTTTACAGTGGACACAAAACAAAATTATAGCTGTGACGGGTCACGTGGTTCTAGTTTCAATTTTTGGGTTTGGCCAATTTATTTAAGCAGCCACCACCGCCGCGCTTATTTGAGCACGTAAAATGGTCGAGTTAGCGTATTTGTCACTAAAATATTATGAAAAAACTATTAACCTGAAGCCTGAAGGGTGTAAGACCTTCTAAAGTCCGTGATCTCCTATGGGAGAGAGGCTTACGCTCACTGACACAATGCTTAGAGCTTTAGGGTTATGTAAGTTAAACGTCGTTCAAGGGGTGCTAGTAAAAGTGGAAATGTAAGCGGAAAGCGATGTAAGCCAAGATTGTGTTCATTGATATGTAAGCTAAGTCAAGACCATTTATTTGAAATGTATTTTATTGTAACGAAAAACTAGTGAGCTTACTGCCAACCCTAACGCAGCATTGTTTTATAATATAACAGTATAACGTGTCATTGATTCTTGAAATGCTTACAATTTAAAAACAATATAAAATAAAACTGCTCTAAGTGATTTTTAAAAGCTCCTTGACTGTTCATGTCTAAATATACCTTAAATCAAAACACACGGTAGCGTGTCAAGACAAGTTCAAGCCAACCGTGTATATCACACAAACTATTTGGAGCCACTTGTGACACCTCAATAACTCATAGTATATTTAACATAAACACACGAGACTTAGATTATTATTACAATCCCTTAGACTAGAACCCCAAATTAAATTAATACAGCACAAACAGGTATTAAGATATTTACTTCCAAAGAATTTTTGCCACTGATGACTACCAAATAACCTAAAAAGTTGAAATTTGGCGTCCGGCTGCTAAATCGTGTGTATTTTTTACGATATGACTGTAATATTTTCTAGGCTATTGATTTATATTAACATCTAGTTAAATACGAAGGTTCAGTTTATTTTGGTTTACTGTATGTAATTTTACTAAATTTCACAACAAACTTAGCCGGGTTGTTTTGTTATCAGCATCTCACATAATCAATAATAAATTATAGTACCTATGGAGGTGGAGCAATTCACACCCAAGCTTTTTTATCGTTTATATACTCCTTAATATTGTATTATGATTTTTCTATAAGCTTTTGTTTTGTAAAAACTTTGAACTTATTCATAGACATCTCCAAGATATCAATAGGTAATTTATTATAAAATAAAATACAATTTCCTTTGAATGAGTTACTAATTTCTTGCAGCCTTCTAAACGGTACTGCAAGTTTACTTTTACTTATGATGTTCAGTGCCTTACAGTCAGTTTTTTTCGTGAATTTATCAAACTTTCTATGAACATACATTAATTGAACTTGGCTCTCACACATCTGTTTTGATGGTATAGCACATTACACATGCCTACTGAATTTACGACACCGCATAGTGCTATTGCTTGCCAGACCAATACGTACCAGAACAACAATGCATATAAACAAGGACTAAGTTTAGGTTAGAGTAAAAGCATTAATAATTATATTTAAAACTACTATTCTTAGAAATAATATTAATATATACATCTTCTTCCTCTTTGTCGTTACACTCTTTGCAGAGCGGTCGTGGTCATCACGAATCAATGTCTTTGAGGCCAGATGTTATGCGCCTCACAAGCATTCGCCACTTCCCTCTTCTGGCCACAAGTCTGGTGCACTCGTGCAAAGGACCACCCACAGCAGACTTTATCTGATCGGTCCAGCGCATGGGTGACCTTCCTCGCCCTCTGGTGCCCTACACCTTGCCCTGCACGACAAAACGCTCGATGGAGTCACTCTCACGCCGGGAGACGTGACCAAAAAATTTTAAATTGTGACTCTGTACTAACGACGAGAGGCGCTAATATATACATAGATTTTACAAAATCGGTTTAGAGTAATAGGCGTGAAACCGTATAAGTAAGTATAACCGTTAGGAGAAGGATTATAAAACAAAGAAAATATGAACAACAAAGATGATTTTTATTTATCCACTACAAGTTAGCTCTTGACGACAATATCACCTGATGGTAAGTTATGATGCAGTTTAAGATGCTACCATCTTAGACTGCATCATCTCTTGGCTTAGCTATTAGGGGTACGGTAAACCCATACTCCTAATTGGTTTCTTCGCGACGTCTTTGCCGGTAGGGTTGTAATTGGCCACGGCCTAAGCCTACCACCAGACCAGACTCGAGCCGGGAATCGACCCAAGACCTCCAACTTTTAATGCGACAGCGCGCGCTGCGCCACGGAGGTCGTCAAAACACGTACATAATTAAGTATGCAAAATCTCTTGCCAAATTTTTGTATTCGATCCAAATTTTCTACTTGACTGCTCTTTTACCTGATGGTTAGAGACGATAACGATGGGAAACTCGCTGACCTGGAAGGGGTATAGCATATTATTGAACCCATTACCTCTTATCGGGGTTAGCGCGGCAGCGTACCGGAACCAATTAAGCGAATCGTTTGACTATGTATTTAGGGTGATGACTAGCCACGGTCAAGCGAGATCTGGGCATCGAACCCGGAAAACCTACGCAGTGCGCACTGCCACCGATCCAGCCGTTAGCGCTTCGATGAATCTTATATGTTTCATGCTTAAAGTATCTTGACAGCCTATTCTCAGTTATCCTGCCTTCTAATCCGCTGGTAGGGTTATTACAACCAAACTGAGTTGGTATTCAAAATGTTCCCACAATTAAGGGTCACCAATTTTCATCGGCCCTACTATGAAAGATAAAAGGAGTTTATTTCAAATCGAGATAATTATAATTTTAAGAAGTTCTGTGTCAAAATCCAGGCTCCCTTTAGGGGGTAACCAAATTTGATTCCTGAAATACCCCTTTCGTTTTGCGTTTTCGTTTGTCGATGAATTCTCGGTACCAGCTCGAAAGTATAAAAGTGATGTTGTCCACTAACGTAATTTTCTGTTCATCATTAACATGGGATAAAAATCATCAGTACTAAACCGACATTGGAGTATAATAACTCTTAATCCTTATCTCCTACCAAAAGCGTATGCCCAGCAATGGTATAAGTTTTGGGTTAGATGGCGATTTCTTCCAGCGATAAATGTAGGTCTACAAAAGAAGGTAATGGTACCTGCTTTTGCAGACGGGTTAAAATACGAAATACTCTCATTACACTCTCTAATTTACACAAGTTTGAAAGCTTCAAAGAAGAAATAAGTTACAGAGTTTGAATATTTTAAGCTATAAATTAAAAGTTTTCATTATTTCACTCATTATGATTAAATACTTAAAAGTGTTAAAAGCAGCCAGTATAAGATTATTGTAAGTCAGTTTAAGACTCATTCAATTAGTGTAACTAATCCTTCAATTATAGTTAAGTGCTTTGAATATTTTATACGTTTTAGTTTGGATGTTTATGAGATAAGGTACATCAAAGTAAGTATTAATTAATTAAATTCATTAACTTGAAGTAATTCAGTACTCATCTATGTTTTACTATTTCGTTAATTTGATTTTATTTGCATATCAAGTTAGTTGCAATGAGAAAGGTTTTGTGATATTTAGTTTATTTTACTTCGATCAATAATACACTAGACAAAAATTCTATCAGTCGTGAAAATGTGTCTATTGAAATTAGATGTTAACTACGGTTTACATAAATGTAAAAGTTCATTTTAAAAAAATACATTTTACTGTCGTTTTTCTTTTTTGGCAATCTTTTTCAATATGAATCATTTGCAAGTCAATTTACATCATTAAATTTGAAGGTTTACAGAAGAATACTGATCGGATTCTGATCTGTTTGAAGAAATATTTTAATTCCTGATAAGTACAAACTGATAAAAAAAATAAACACAATGGAATATTTAAGCAGTCAAAATTGTATTAAGTAGGAAGGAAATTTGTTTTAATGGTAATAATAAATTATTTTAAGCCTGTACTCTGTACAATCTCATTTAATAAAAATTAACAAAATTTAAATTCAATTTAAATATTTCGATACTCAATTTCGATACTACCGCTGCAATGTGCTCAAAATGCAGATAGCATCCTCGCCTCTTTGAATGGCTAAATCAAATCAAATCAAATCAAATCATTTATTTGCATAGATTGTGTAGTTGATTGGTGTTACATTTAATTAAAAAACGAATTCTTAGCCAGATGTCCGTTCTGTTGACGGAGCTGAAGAATCTCTAGTATATTTTTTTACATTTTTTACACTTTGTTTTTTGTTACCACACGCAATCGAGCAGATGGATCACCTGATGTTAAGTTGTAACCGTCGCCCATGTACATCTACAGAACCCAAAGGAGCTATCGATTCGCTGCCGGCTGAACCCATCCCGTGCAGTAGAGTGGCCGAAACCTCTCACCAGACTTCAGCCTGGAATCGAACCAACGTCGCTTAGTATTTTAATATAAGTAAATGTAATAGCAAACGTATTTTATATTATAAACTATAAATGAATAAGTAATTAAAATAATATTCGTTAATAATAGTAATAGTCGAAATAAAATATTTTAAAATAGTTTTTACTTAAACTACCCTAAACCTCAAACTAGGATCCCGTATCTTGGGGGTCAGTATCTTACAATTGTGCAGTAAAAGTAATTAAAATAGATAACATTGCTTTATCTTATCAATACCTGCCTATTATTATTTCTCCATTCCTTAGAGTAACGCAATTATTAAGGTGATCGTGCAATGATCGGAAGCACGTGACCCGAATACATTACGTGACCTGCCCTTTATTAGATTTTAGATATTCGCTTAGAAATCCTGTATACAGATAAAAAATTGAGGCCTCAATAGATTAATGGATGGATTGAAATCTCCTTCAATCCCTGAATTGAAATATTCGTAAATCTAAAATGATTTTCGGTAAAAACCACACCCATTCATTTCCATTTTCACTACCAGCAGAAGTTTAAATTTTAGCGGAAACATTAAGTAGTAAGTATATTTATTCGTACAGCTTCTAACATACATGAACTATGACTTTAAGTTAAGTTTAAATGACGATCTGCGTGGCTCAGTGCGTGCGCTGGCATATTAAATAGTTGGAGGTCCGGGGTTCGATTCCCGGCCCGAGTTTGGTCTGGTGTGAGGCTACAGCCGTGGCTAGTTACCACCCTATCGATAGAGACGTATAAACCAATAACAGGTCAGCCCGTTATCATCTTAGACTGCATCATTACTTACACCAGATTAGATTGCCGTCAAGGGCTAACTTGTAGTGGAAAAAAAACATAAGCATCATGCTGAGAAGAAACCCGCGCCTTTAGTGCTAGTAGTAGTTTTTAGGTTGCTTTGGTTGGAAAATTAAAACCTTTTATGCCCAACTTATAATTCTAGAGTCACGAACTACTGGACAGCGAGAGATGATTAAGGTCCTAAAATATTGCAACTACCCACATACACAGCAGCTACCACATACAGAAAAAATAGACGCGCTGGAAATGTGGTGCTGGAGACGTCTATTACGAATAAGCTGGACAGCGCATCGAACAAACGCCTCCATACTCAAAGGCTGAAAGTAAAACAAAGGCTTTCGTCGCTTGTACAACTGCGAATCCTTAAGTTCTTTGGGCACATAACCAGGAAGACCGGTACCATCGAACATCTCGTGGTACAAGGTCGAGTCGAGGGCGGACGGACGGACTCAATCCGTTCCGCTACAGATTTATCGATCTCCGAGTGCTTCCGGGATGCTACGAACAGAAATCGCTGGAGGGAGATCGTAAGAGCTGCTGTGAAGGCCAAATCATAACCACGACCACTCTGCCAAGAGTGATCGAATAAAAAGAACATACACAGATGTATGTGATCAAAAAATATAACAATTAGTTTTCATTATTATTGAGCGTTCCTCTGCAATCGTTTCTAAGTGTTTTACAAAATGACAGACAAAATACCAACATTTGACGATTTCCGTCGCGTATGCTGTGGCATTATAAAGTTGAAGACCTTGGGTTCGATTCCCGGCTCGAGTCTGGTCTGGTCGGAGACTTCGGTTGTGGCTAGTTATCACCCTACCGACAAAGGTGTGTTGCCAAGCGATTTAGCATTCCGGCATGACGTCGCGTAGAAAGCAATTAGGGTTTACCATACCTCTAACAGGTTAGTCCGCTACCATCTTAGACTGCATCATCACTTACCAATAGGTGAGATTGTGGTCAAGTGTCGAGCTTCTTTGCGTAGCTCGCCAAATAGCCCGGTTACGCTGTGGCAACCAATAGGGTTAGTACAGCTAATAGACAGTCCGAAAAAAAAAGTGTCAACTTGTAGTGTAAAAAAAAACAACATAAACATAACTGCTTTCGTAACATACCTAATCCCTCTTATATGTGTATGCTTATGCTTTTATACCTCAGATCCACGCAATTAGTAAGGTGACCGTTCAACAACCAAGTGTGCGTGACTAGACTACGCCGTATGACCTGTCCTTTATTGGATTTAATATATTTTATCCTTTGGATATTGCGTCTACTTATTCTCAAACATATTTTAGTGGGCGAGAATTGAATGTATTATTTGAAAATACTGGGTTTATTTTCTAATATGGGCAATATCTTGAAATAAGAATTTGGTGGCGAGTATTACTAGGTAAATACTATATGATATATGTTACTGTATTTTCATCAATACATTGATTGGACATTAAATAAAATTCTTGTTTATGACGGTAGGTATAAGCTTTGTATTTATGATAGTGCATGAATTTTTTAGTAACGCATTACAGACATTATCATGATAATGTAATGCAATTCATACTAATTTACATGTAATTTTGTATGGGATTTACACCAAAGAATTGAAATTTAAAACCAGTTTATATAATCGTAATTCATATACTCGTATGTGGACAACAACCTAAGCTTTTCTTATCCCAAAAACCGTAGTGGGCCGCTTTTTGTCGATAAGGATATTGATTTCATTGATGAAACTATGCACCATACCGACCGTCCTCTAGTCTCCCGTTTTATGGAAAAGGTTTCACTGGCGTATTCAACTAAGTATTTACATAAACATAATTATTAAGCCTGAAATATCATTAAAATACATGTAAGCTAATTTAAACAAGTCAAATGTTAAGAAAAATATGAGCTCGCCATTTAAAAACATATAAAACACACCTTTCTGCATCTTACGCAATACAAGATTTACATATAGATCACAGAAAGATAATTAAAAAAGAGATTTAAAATTAAATTAAAAGCTTATATATTTCAGTAGCTTAATTTCCTTTATGATATTTTAATGAATGCTGAGCATTCTTAGCTTCTTTCATATTCAGATTACAAAGGGAATAAATTAAAAGTTGCCTACCTCGCGATCAATTTCTTTACGAAGTTAGTGTTGTATGGAATATGTAAACAGTTTCTAATGTCTCACGTTAAGAACTGTTGTGTTTAGCAATTATCTGATCTTTTGTTCCCCTATTAATTTTTAACCATCTTACAGATAAACTTTAAAATACCGCATGACGTGAGTAAAAATTGTTAATATTAAACGCAAGCTTATCCTATTTTATCTACTTTTGTCAAAATAGACTCTTATAAAATAATTGCTTGTTAACTCGATATCCCATTTCGCTTGACAGAAGACAAAAACATGTAAATCAAAAATTCATTCTTTTATTCGTAAAGGAATATTATAATGATCTTTCGATATAATTGTGACGGACAGAATGTCAAAGACTTACTTTTTTTAAGCGATTGGAAGAAAATAAAGGAGTATTTGATTTCTTCAAACGAAAAAAAAAATATTTTAATTCAACTGTATGTTTTGGGATACGCGATTCCTCTATAAATTGTACCTACACCAATATGTATAGCTCTTTTTTTAAAAGTAAAGGATATTTTAAACATTGTCCAATATAAAGGAGATGAAACCTCTTTCATCTCCTTTATATTGTACTATTATCCAGAAGCAGTGATAGACTAGCACCTCTAACTTTTCGGAGTTATGTGCGATTTAAAAAATTAAAATATCACTTGCTTTAACGGTGAAGGAAAAACATCGCGAGGAAACCTGCACGCCTGAGAGTTCTCCATAATGTTCTCAAAGGCGTGTGAAGTCTGCCAATCCGCACATGGCCAGCGTGGTGGACTATGGCCAAACCCTTCTCATATTGAGAGAAGACCCGTGCTCTGTAGTGAGCCGGTAATGGGTTGATCATGATGATGATGATTATCCACACGACGTTCGGCCCTAACTGCAAACAGATGAAATAGCAATTTTAATCAATAACTCATATTTGCATGGAACAGTGGATTTCGTTTAATTTCCCGTTTTATCGGTTATGAACGACATGTTAATTATTCGGCGCTATGATGATGAATGACCGCATGGTAAAATTCTGAAATTGGTAAACATAGTCAAGTCAAGATTGAAATCCAAAATATGAGGAACAAAGCAATTAATGGTAAAGTAAATAATTTAAGAAAACAAAACAATACATGCATAATGCGCATCGTGCAAACGGTAATTGAAGACAAACGAAAAATATATTATAAACTAAATAGAGATGAAGTAAAGTCAAGTTTTTTTTTTAGTTTCATGGTTGAAATAGTAACATTCTCCTAGCATAGTGTTCACTTAATTGTAATCTATTAAAAATATTTGCATATACTTATTCGCGTCATTATTTTTTTTGTACGCAATTGTTTAAAAACAAGGTTTGTTATAAAAAAAATTAGCTTGTATACTCATTGTTCTACATGTTGAGTACTTATGCTACGCTATCCAAGAGTTTATGCTTATCTAGTCTGTGGCTTGTGGTGTTATGACATTGACAAGTGCGTTCCGTTTCAGCTGTAATAAAAAGCATTTGGTTCTTCGTTAAAAAACTTGTTATCTATAACTTATTGTAAAGAAAACAGAACAATTCAATTTTGCAAGTTATATGACTTGATGTATATTTATAACATATTATATACACAATCTATCGGACTTGATTTTATACTACTTCTTTTATGAAAGAATCCCATACCTTAACTATATTATACTTATGTTCAAAAAACCATATAAGACGCAGTTATGTGGAAATCAAGAAGTAATATCCTGGCGGTTGAGACTTCGGCCGCTTTTCTAGTGGAGGCTTTTCAGTTGTCCGCGTTTTAGGTAAACCTATCATCACTAGCTTTAACGGTAATATAATCAATCTCTAATTAAGAATTCTCCATAACGTAACCTACATATATGCCGATAAAATGAACTACGGCCCATTCATTTCTGTCTGCCCTTGACTATAGGGGTTTGTCCGAAATATTTCAAATATTTTTAAGATCAGCTGCTGCCGGCTGCTAAGATCACGTTTAGTTGAAATTCCATAGAATAATCAACAATTAAAATTTACAACATTTGAGGGTTGATATTAATTGGGAACATAGTGCACGCGTACGTTTTAATAGTTCTCTGAATACTAAATTTAACCTGATCATTCAAAGGCTTTGTGTTGATAGATCGGTCCGTCATTCAGGATATTATTGTAATTTATAAACCAACCAAATAGTTAGCCCTTGACGGCTATCTTACCTGGTGGTAAGTGATGATGCAGTCTAAGATGGAAACGGGCTAACCTGTTAGGGGTATGGTAAACCCACACTCCTAATTGGTTTCTACGCGACATCATGCTGGAACGCTAAATCACTTGGCGGCACGTTTGTGTGTCGAACACGCCACAGCTGACGCCTCCCACCAGACCAGACTCGAGCCGGCAATCGAACCCAGGACCTCCAACTTTATAATGCGACAGCGCGCGCACTGCGTCACGGAGGTCGTCAAAGAACTTGATCGGTCTGATTATGTTTCGATATACTAACGTAGAGATTATAAAATTTGTCATATTTAATTTGCGTTCCAATTAAATTGGAATATATTATTTCGCAATAATCATAATTATTCCCGATCATCCAGTCGTTTTGAGTTACATAAATAATTCAACAATTTTGCTTTGACATCGATGCTTTATTATTTCTGTACCTATTAGTTTCTATTTTGCTCGGTAAATTTATGGGTTATCTTTCACGGTGGAGAAATTAAGACCGTATAACCACCGCAATGCTCTAATGAAATAAGAGTTCAAAGTAGTCTGGCACACAGGTGAAACTATTATATTTTATACATATATAATTGTTTCACCTTTATACTTTTCGACCACTTTTTTAGTCCAAGCTGGGTTTTGGTTCCCTGTACTTGTACCCGTAGGCAAACGTGCTATCTTTTAGAGTTAGTATAACTATTATTCTATTACATATTTTAGCAACTGTTACAACTTAACTTTTCGCCCCAGGCTGAGATCTATAGACCGTACTTTATCTTTGCTCAGCAAATGTAACGAATATTTTCGGCAAGCCAAATTTAATATGAATTATTTATTATTATTTATTTTAATAAGAATTATAAAGCTACTCAACTGAATGAAGTTTCACACGCCTATAAACGTGTCATATTATTATCAACAACGAAATTGTCAAAGGCTCTCAAGCAAAATGAACAAAACTGAATCCCATTAATAATATCAACCAATTCGGAATACTACTAAATAATCTTTCAACAAAATTTAATTGAGAAACTCAACACCGCGTTTCACTCAACCGGAGATACGATTTCAATTTAATTATTTATTAACCAAATTGGAAATCTTCAGATATAATGAAATCGTTCCGTAATTTATTATGAGTCCAATTAAATGCGTATAATATTTTGTTTCGAAACGACCAGCTGAAATGCATACTAGTTATTTATTACGGTCACATTTAATTTTAATTTGTAAATATTTCTTTCCTTAAGAAAATACAACTTGACAATGCTATCAGCAGGTGTGAAAAATCTATATATATAAAAGCGAAAGGTCACTTACATACTTACATACTGATTAAACACGAGATCTCAAAAACTATTGTACGTATAAAGCTATAATTTTGCAAGTAGGTAGTTGATAGTTAAGAGATGTCAGCTAAGAAAGGATATTTGGAAATTCCACCCCTAAGGGGGTAAAATAGGGGTTGGAAGTTTGTATGAAAATTCTTTGTCTTTAGAGTTAGAGACACATAAATTGGCGTTAAGATGAATAATAACAAATAAAAAACATGTACATAATTTTTTTTAAATATTATCTGTTAAGGGTGGTAAAAAAGGGGATGATAGTTTTTGCTAATTTTTTTATTATGAAGTCTACAAGCTTGAAATTTTGAAAATAGGTTTCTTTTAGGGCGTATGTATAAGTATGTAAGTCCTATGTTTTTTAATTTAGAAAAACGAAAATCGGCAATTTGACATTTGCCTGTAGCTACTTTCTGAAGGAGGGCATTGGTCGCACGGGTAACCTCAATCTCAAGAGAAAACAGCAATTCTACGCAGACGAAGTCGCGGGCAACAGCTAGTACCTTTTTACTTTTGTATTAAATTAAATAAGTGAATATTATTTCAATAAACAAAAAAAAATTGATATTCAAAATTTTTTTTAGGCTTAATATATTTAATAAAGTAGCATGGTGAGGCTGATAAGGTATCAGCCTCGCTAAGATACTATATATTAGCATTAGATCGACATAAACGACAACTTGCGTAATTTTAATATGTTAAAGGAGTAGAATCAAGTTATAATGTAATTAATATAAAATTATAAAATTTTGTTAGCACTTTTTTTCAGCGCAGCGTCATTGACAAATCTAAAGAAAACAAAGAATATAATCACGCTCTTCTTCAAGTTCTCCAAGCAGAGTAGTAAATTTTAATATTTAATTGAGCCGAAGATAAAGTTTTTTTTATATAATATTTATTAGTAAAATGTTGATTTGTAGTGACCGAACCACTATTTCAGACATCAATATCCTTACTGATCATCATGTACACAAACATTTGTGAAAGTAAAAAAAATAAAATTCACTTATGTAAATTCCTGTAAATACTCCTAAAGCGATTATATTTAATCGCCAACCCGTCGCGCTATATCTAAATCATAATTATGACCTCTCGCCATTTTATTTTCGTGTATGCTTCCACTTTTATTCTGTGATTATTGCTAGCTCTGGAATTTTCCCAAAAATACATATGTCTATACAATATAACATTGAGTGGTTACTTTGCGCCCATTGTATTGTATTTACTTAGCAATGTGTATTTGCTTAAATCTGTGATTTATATATGAAATACTGAATAACATTTTATATGGAATATTGGTCCTCATTTCAAAACTCAATTCAAGTTTGACGGTAAAGAGACTCCGACAGAACGTTTGTCACTTACAAACTTACACTGAAGGCGCTGATTGAATCGTTTTTGTGCGACAGAGCGATCTTTAGAGGTAATAACATCTAATTACAAAAAAGGTCCAGTAGGTAGGTACGGTTGATTTACATTTTATTAATCTTCAAATTGCCTTGAAACTTACGAAAACAATAAAAACGGAAGGCGTCTGATGGAAATTAGGTCGCCTCTTCGTATTTGCGAAGAAATGCTCTTGATTAAATTTGTAACTTTATACACGAGTAGAATCGTGACGGCGTTTTTTCGTAATTCCAGAGATCTTGCAGCCTTTTAGTTCCGAGTACAATAACCATCTCTTTTATCCTAAAGTGGCTCTTCTAATATCGCTGTCAAAACTTTAAAGTATACTGTTACGGTAGACTGGGCAGACAAAATATTGGTACACAGTTTGTTTACAAAGAAACTGTGCTATTTGTCCTTATTTTAAAGTTTTCAATGGTTCGTAGAATCCGTTTTTTGTCACGGTAATATGTAACGAAATGTCCTCCATTTTGAAACTGCTGTTGAAATAATAAATTAAAGATTTTGATACCGAAAAAGATAAACTACTCGTAGATTTAAACACACTTCTGCAGGATTCACACTTTTGGTAAAGCGTAAATCAGTTTACTTCAATACGGAATTACGTTATGCGTGTTTTGACTCACGCTTGGCTATTTCGTTTTCTTTTCTTTTGGATGTGCTCGGCTCCTCTCCCCATTTTATTTGTCTTCAAGTACTTATTCAAAATGGACTCACTTACTGCTTTCTAACTTAATAGAAAGCGGTTCATGAATAATTAATTGCATGCATTTTTCATGATCCAGTTTCTTTTCAGCGTAATATGTTTAATGTATATTTGTACTAATAACTCGATATATCCCACGTTTTAATTTTATCTTGTTTTTTATGGCAGATATATTTTTGTTTCTTTGTAATAGGAAAAAAAGGAGAACATTGTTTCGTATTAAAATGGATATAATGTTTGATTTACTTAATTCGCAGAGTACGTTTGTTAATAATATAATAATGCAACTGTTCTGATAAGTAATTCATTTCCATATAAACATTCGTGCGCTACTCCGAAGTTTATTAATTCCGATGTTAATAATCAATCTTTAGATAGCAATTTGAATTTAGTAGTGCTATCCTTATCAGCTTTGTCTTTCCGATAAGGATGGCGCTATCAAATTTAATCTTCTATCTGAAGATCTTTGATTCAATTGATTAACGTAATTATTAATTTCGTCGGTAATAGTAGGAGTGTGAAGAAATGCAGAAAATACTTCTTAGTACATATTACCCTGGAGTTAGGAAATTGGAGTGCCTACGAAATGTGAAGAAGACGTTATCGGTTCTAATCACTTTCGTGTTATAGTCGCTAAAGTCCGCAAACCAGCTTTGAAGCATCGTGGTGGTTCTATGCTCTAAAACCCTGTAAAATACAATAGACCGAGGATCATGATGATGATCATCATCATTAATCGATCCTACTGCTTTTGCAGAAATTTCTCAGCAACAGATTAGACAATTTCGATAAACTAAGAAGGCCTGTAAATACATGCCTACGTGAAATTTCTTGATATAACATAATCTTTGCATAACATTTTCCTTTCCACAACACAAATTATCTACTTGTGTAATAAAATATTGATATCACTTGTGAAAAGTTGGATAAAAGTTAATAATATTTAGTAATATTATTAACAAACTTTTATCAGTAATATTATTAACAAACTTTTATATATATTATTTTAGTATTTATTTAATAATAGTTAGTAAAGAAGCTCTAAGTAAACAACTGCTAGTGAAGATTGTTTGAAAATTCTCCACGTGGTCAGGAATCTCTACTGGTATACACTGTAAAATTACATTGAGGCCGAGAGAAAATGATAACTGATATTTTTATGAAAACGGATGACATTTTTTATGGTGGTAAATCACTCTCGTGGCCTCCCCCATTATTATTGGAACAAGCCACCACTTCTAATGAAGCAAGAAATTAGGTTAATAGCATCGAGATATTTCCAGACTTTATCGGCTAATGTTTTTTTATTTCTTTTATATCGTAACGCTGTAAGATGAAATCTGATCAGGAAATCTAAAGAGTACACAATTCATCACCAATTAACATTCGGGCCCAAAGTTGGCAAATTAGCGACCACGTACCAGTGACGTATGCCTTGATTATCGGTCGTGGGGAGGTCGTGGGTTCATTTACCGGTTCGAATCAGATCTGGTGGTTATAGCCGCGCCTACTATCCTACTTGCTTTAAAGACATACAGCTAAATAATTTAGCGTTCCGGTACGATGTTGAGTAGTAACAGATTAGGTTCAACCGGCAACGCACAGGTAGCTGGCTTCTTTGGTGATACAAACGTTTATGGTAGACGTTCATAACTTAACGTCAGGTGATTACGTTTGTAAATATAACAACAAAGCAATGATCGACCCTGTAGAATTAGTTAGATAACAAGAAAGTATTAGTATTAGTATTGGTATTAGTTTTAGTATTCGTTTTAGTATCAGTATTGCCATTATCAGTATTTATCGAAGCGGTGATAGCCTAGTGGTTAGGGCGTCAGCCTCCAAACAGAGGTCGGCGGTTCGAATCCAGGCACGCACCTCTAACGTTTCGGAGTTATGTGCGTTTTAAAAAAAATAAAATATCACATTCAACGGTGAAGGAAAACATCGTGAGGAAACCTGCACGCCTGAGAATTCTCTATAATGTTCTCAAAGGCGTGTGAAGTCTGCCAATCCGCACATGGCCAGCGTGGTGGACTATATCCAAACCCTTCTCATATTGAGAGGAGACCCGTGCTCTTTAGTGAGCCGGTAATGGGTTGTTCATGATGATTGCCATTAATATTTAATAATTTGTAATATCTCTATCTTTTTATTTGTCGTTTTTCTGATCTCTTGATAATTAAGGTAGTTTATGTGTATATAAGTGATCACATCCGTGATTGTACCAATATCCAGGCCCTACTGAAAATTATGGTTTATGTTACAATATAAAAAATGTTACAATATAATTCCACTGAGGTCGGAGGATGTTATCGATAGATATATTTGCAAATACGGATACTGTTTTTATTTTCTCCACTGCAATTATTGGAACAAGCAACCACTTCTAATAAAGCAAGAAATTAGGTTAATAGCGTCGAGATATTTCAAGACTTTATCGGCAAATATTTTTTTATTTCCTTCGTGTGCTCGGGCGTGACCCACATAGGGTGCGGTTAATTAAACCACCATGTGCTGAGCAGCACTGTCATAATAATATGTCACTGCGTAACTATGGTAAAATGTTTCGAGTGTTCAGCCACTTAGGTGGAAAATGTTGTAAATAGATGATTTGTTTTTAAAAACCTCACACCGACAACCGAGTGAAGTAAGCACTTATAGTTTTGACGTTAGCTTTAATCTAGCTTACTTCGACATATGCCTTTTATTTTTCAATATTGAACTGGTTCAAGCTTTACTTTATAAGGTCAACCAGACAGAATTTAAGGAGTGTACACACAGTATATGTATTCTTTTTTTTTTTATATACAAAGCGAGCAAACGAGCAGGCGGGTCCCCTGATGGTAAGTGATTACCGCCGCCCATGAACATTTGCAGCACCAGAGGAACCGCCAATGCGTTGCTGGTCCTTGAGCAATTTGCTAATCCGCCCTTTGAAGATCCCCATATCATCGCTATTAGGGAACACAGAAGATGTATTCGAATTCATGGCTGCATATAAAATTAAAATTCAAGTAATCTTTATTCAAAAAGTCCTTAAAAGGCACTTTTGACGCGTCAGTAATTTACATAGTAGTGATTTAATGGTGATAACTACATTCGTAAACTTAAAACTAAAGCTATATAATTGATACCTGACTTGCTTTTATCTCTGCCCATTATATACTACGTTTATTTTACCTCTGCCCCTCTTATTATATACAATGCGTTAATAATAGAAATATGATTGCCATTCATTATTTCCTGTTTCAGCTTATAATATTTTTATGTTAAAGTAGCCGTTGTCCGGGATTTTGTCCGGAAAATTTTTACTTGCTATTCACATCACATCGCCTGCGTTATTGTGTCGTAAGAATTTATTATTTTTAGCCGAAAGTCCAAATTACAAATTTTATTTATTTGACATAAAATTTACGGATTTCAAAACAAAGTTTCATATGCTATTTATACCCTTGAGTAAATATGCGGAAAACCCTGTAACACAAAATTTTTAGTAGTTAGAAGTAACCAATTTATATGGATTTTACTTTTTAAATCCATAAAAACATTCATTCTATTTTGCTCAAGATTGCTTTAACCTATCCTATATTGTAAAACATCCGGCCTTTTCTCGTTGACAAATGTATAGCGCACTATTTTAGTACTTAAATAATTTTTAATGTATACTGATTAAAAATTTAATTAAACTTGTTACAAGATTTGCGATTGCATGTGGCAGGGAGCCGCTGGACGCGATATCGGGTGTTAGCAACTACAACACCCCTATGTCCAGCACTGAACCACTGCCAATGACATCAGTGACATATCAAAAGCCAATATAGAGAACCATTTGCTTTGTGAGCCGGCAAACTGTTTATTTGCATGTAGGCAAAGTATGTCGAAATAGCCATCAAAGGCCGGCTTCAAGAACTGTAATCCTTCTGAAATTTGACAACCTCTGTGTCGTAGCGCGTGCGCTGTTGCATTTTAAAATTGGAGGTCCTGGGTTCGATTCCCGGCTCAAGTCTGGTCTGGTGGGAGGCTTTGGCTATGACTAATTACCACCCGATACATACGCTGAATCGCTTAGGAGTATGAGTTTACCATACCCCTAACAGGTTAGCCCGCTACCATCTTTGACCGCATCATCACTTACCATCAGGTGAGATGAGTGAACTTGTGGTGTATAAAAATAAAATAATCTTGCGTTCGCCAATGTTTACCACATTTGAATCTCATCATGCAATTACCAACATATAACTATAGAATGAATGAACACTAGACATCAAAAGTACCTACAACAGATCGGCCAAATACCAGTGTAAACCTTTTCCCATTAATGAGCAGCAAGTAAAGTTGGCAATTCAATTTGTACTTTAGATTGTTGGGATAGAATCGGGTAGGTTTCGTTGAAATCATTAGTGTTGTAATGATTGACAGAGCACTTAGATAGCGATGTTGCGAGGTCTTGATGACTCAGAAAGCAGTTAAGTATCGATGCCCAGAGACGCTTTTTCAGTTAGGACATTATATAAAATGCTTACGTAATCATAATAACAAAATCGAACCATCTATTAGCTAGGTACAAAAATAAAGTTCGCAACCGGAGCCATTAATATGAAAGCTATTTGAACCCACATAGCTTTACTATTAATTTAACAAATTTAGTTATTGACGCGTCATTAGTGCTTTTTAAAAGATTATTTGAATAAAATTTATAATTCAATTCAAATAATCTTTATTTGAATAGTCCTTTAAAATACACTTTTGATGCGTTAATAATACATTTCATAGCAGTGATTTGATGTTGATAACTATAATCGTACACCTAAAACTAAAGCTATGAGAGTTCCAAACGCGCTCTGGTCTAAATAGATGTCCACAACAAACTTAGCCAGGTAAATTTTCGTTTTGCTATCACCATCTCACATGCCGCTAAAAATTATATTAAGAGCTATCTTTGATTTGATTGATAAGAATCCCCTTATCACAGTCCTCCCATCTCATAAGGGAAAGGGTTTTAAATCATCGTTTCACAACTCTGCTCCAATAACAGTTTATCGCTATTACCGCAAGCTGATGATAATAATAGCATGACCCGACGGCTTCACTTGCTCGCTATCAACCTAACTCTGCGCTGAAAAGTTTAAAGAATAATAAAAAAAACAAAATCGAGCTGTTCTTTGCCTGAGACAGGAACCCTAACCCATTACCACGTCGAGGAAGTTAACCACGAGCCAAACACATAATTTAGGTTGCGGAATATTAGGTATGTAAGATAAATAAATACAGCGACGAAAAAAGTTTAATTCACATAATAAACTTAATTTACCCTTAACTATTCTCATATAACGACATCATACCTTTTTTCCCAATCAGTAGAGATCTTCTGAATCTATTTATAAACATTATTATGGGAATAAATGCGCTTGCAATCAATATAACGTCCGATGTTGACTTTCGAAACAAACGGTTAAATTGAAAAGAAAACAATTTCAGTTGTAATTATTCATTTTAAAGCCGACAACGGGCTTCAGCCGTCAACGGCAATTACCCTCCAGTAAGTATTTTCGTTGATAATTAACCCACGCATATACGTCACGAATTAACGTGCATACACACGTATGCACACTATGGTAACGCGGAATGACAAGTTCTGTTACGCACACACCCACACTGTCATTTACCTAATGGCCTTTTCCAGCAGAAATTCGTGAAAGTAATTTACGGGCGCTATGAGTTTAATGGTTAACACGCATCAAATTTCATAACATGAATCATTCATATTGTTATGAATATTAATGAAAATTGAAGTCGATATTCCCAATTTACATACACATCAGAGCGGCGAGGTTCCTTAGATATCGGAGGATTTATAATGCTCTTTTTATTGCACTATTTACTGAACTCCAATTTTTATGTTACGATTATAAACTAAAGTTTGAAATCATATCTAAAAAGAGCAAGACGAGAAGAACCTTTTTTTGACGACCATTGTGGCGCAGCGCGCGCGCTGTCGCATTATTAGGTGGGATGTCCTGGGTTCCATTCCCGGCTCGAGTCTGGTCTGGTGGGAGGTTTTTTTTTTGAGATAGGTTTGCGCTTGACGACAATCAGTACCAGAAGGCATTGATAAGGTCTAGGTTAGAGCACGCTTGCCTAGGAAATGACTATTCACTCTTCCCTTGAAGGAACTAAGGAGTTCCACACCTTAGCGGTTCGATTCAGAAACTCTGATCCTAATTTCGGCTGTGACTAGTTACCACCCTACGGACAATGACGTGTCGTTAAGCGATTTAGCGTTCCGGCTCAATGTCGCGTAGAAGTCAATTAGGATTAGGGGTCTACCATAACAAGTTAGCCCGCTACCATCTTAGACTCCATCATCACTACCAGGTGAGATTGCTGTTAAGAGCTAACTTGTAGTGGGAAAAAAATATATCAGCGGTTAATCTTCTAAATGATAACAAAAAAATATTTATCTGTATGACTAAAATGTGAAGCCAGATCGGAACTTACATATTCACATACAAACATACAACAACAATTAAACAATGTTCGCCAAAGAAATGTGTACTCATGTAATATAATATATTTAAGTTTACTATGTCGTTTATCTCATATATTTTGGCTGCAGAATTCATCAGAATTAATCTACGGGCGATATGAGTTGAACGTCTTACACAAATTTAATTTCATAATTCATTCTTATCGTTATGTATGTTTTTATGAAAATTGTAATTAATATTCTAAATTTAAGCGCGCATCAGAAGAGCGAAGTTGCTTAAATATCAGATGAATTAATTAATACTCTCGTATCTCGTCGAGCTATTTTGATTACATCGTCTGAAATACGAATGTTTTAAACATCGCATACATATATTTTAAATATAAAAGTTTCACATGTGAGGATGGACGGTCTATTATAAGTGTAATAGTTTGTGAGGATGGATGGATGGTAAGGTACAATTTTTTTTAATAGAGTTCAGTTTGATAGCCGTAAACGGCAATAAACATTCGCATTATGGATAGTTAAAGCGACTACGTCAAATCGTATGCGGCACTGAGGTCATCATGATCAACCCATTACCGGCTCACTACAGAGCACGGGTCTCCTCTCAATATGAGAAGGGTTTGGTTATAATCCACCACGCTGGCCATGTGCGAATATAATATTAGCTTATAATATTTTTATGTTAAAGTAGCCGTTGTCCGGGATTTTGTCCGGAAAATTTTTACTTGCTATTCACATCACATCGCCTGCGTTATTGTGTCGTAAGAATTTATTATTTTTAGCCGAAAGTCCAAATTACAAATTTTATTTATTTGACATAAAATTTACGGATTTCAAAACAAAGTTTCATATGCTATTTATACCCTTGAGTAAATATGCGGAAAACCCTGTAACACAAAATTTTTAGTAGTTAGAAGTAACCAATTTATATGGATTTTACTTTTTAAATCCATAAAAACATTCATTCTATTTTGCTCAAGATTGCTTTAACCTATCCTATATTGTAAAACATCCGGCCTTTTCTCGTTGACAAATGTATAGCGCACTATTTTAGTACTTAAATAATTTTTAATGTATACTGATTAAAAATTTAATTAAACTTGTTACAAGATTTGCGATTGCATGTGGCAGGGAGCCGCTGGACGCGATATCGGGTGTTAGCAACTACAACACCCCTATGTCCAGCACTGAACCACTGCCAATGACATCAGTGACATATCAAAAGCCAATATAGAGAACCATTTGCTTTGTGAGCCGGCAAACTGTTTATTTGCATGTAGGCAAAGTATGTCGAAATAGCCATCAAAGGCCGGCTTCAAGAACTGTAATCCTTCTGAAATTTGACAACCTCTGTGTCGTAGCGCGTGCGCTGTTGCATTTTAAAATTGGAGGTCCTGGGTTCGATTCCCGGCTCAAGTCTGGTCTGGTGGGAGGCTTTGGCTATGACTAATTACCACCCGATACATACGCTGAATCGCTTAGGAGTATGAGTTTACCATACCCCTAACAGGTTAGCCCGCTACCATCTTTGACCGCATCATCACTTACCATCAGGTGAGATGAGTGAACTTGTGGTGTATAAAAATAAAATAATCTTGCGTTCGCCAATGTTTACCACATTTGAATCTCATCATGCAATTACCAACATATAACTATAGAATGAATGAACACTAGACATCAAAAGTACCTACAACAGATCGGCCAAATACCAGTGTAAACCTTTTCCCATTAATGAGCAGCAAGTAAAGTTGGCAATTCAATTTGTACTTTAGATTGTTGGGATAGAATCGGGTAGGTTTCGTTGAAATCATTAGTGTTGTAATGATTGACAGAGCACTTAGATAGCGATGTTGCGAGGTCTTGATGACTCAGAAAGCAGTTAAGTATCGATGCCCAGAGACGCTTTTTCAGTTAGGACATTATATAAAATGCTTACGTAATCATAATAACAAAATCGAACCATCTATTAGCTAGGTACAAAAATAAAGTTCGCAACCGGAGCCATTAATATGAAAGCTATTTGAACCCACATAGCTTTACTATTAATTTAACAAATTTAGTTATTGACGCGTCATTAGTGCTTTTTAAAAGATTATTTGAATAAAATTTATAATTCAATTCAAATAATCTTTATTTGAATAGTCCTTTAAAATACACTTTTGATGCGTTAATAATACATTTCATAGCAGTGATTTGATGTTGATAACTATAATCGTACACCTAAAACTAAAGCTATGAGAGTTCCAAACGCGCTCTGGTCTAAATAGATGTCCACAACAAACTTAGCCAGGTAAATTTTCGTTTTGCTATCACCATCTCACATGCCGCTAAAAATTATATTAAGAGCTATCTTTGATTTGATTGATAAGAATCCCCTTATCACAGTCCTCCCATCTCATAAGGGAAAGGGTTTTAAATCATCGTTTCACAACTCTGCTCCAATAACAGTTTATCGCTATTACCGCAAGCTGATGATAATAATAGCATGACCCGACGGCTTCACTTGCTCGCTATCAACCTAACTCTGCGCTGAAAAGTTTAAAGAATAATAAAAAAAACAAAATCGAGCTGTTCTTTGCCTGAGACAGGAACCCTAACCCATTACCACGTCGAGGAAGTTAACCACGAGCCAAACACATAATTTAGGTTGCGGAATATTAGGTATGTAAGATAAATAAATACAGCGACGAAAAAAGTTTAATTCACATAATAAACTTAATTTACCCTTAACTATTCTCATATAACGACATCATACCTTTTTTCCCAATCAGTAGAGATCTTCTGAATCTATTTATAAACATTATTATGGGAATAAATGCGCTTGCAATCAATATAACGTCCGATGTTGACTTTCGAAACAAACGGTTAAATTGAAAAGAAAACAATTTCAGTTGTAATTATTCATTTTAAAGCCGACAACGGGCTTCAGCCGTCAACGGCAATTACCCTCCAGTAAGTATTTTCGTTGATAATTAACCCACGCATATACGTCACGAATTAACGTGCATACACACGTATGCACACTATGGTAACGCGGAATGACAAGTTCTGTTACGCACACACCCACACTGTCATTTACCTAATGGCCTTTTCCAGCAGAAATTCGTGAAAGTAATTTACGGGCGCTATGAGTTTAATGGTTAACACGCATCAAATTTCATAACATGAATCATTCATATTGTTATGAATATTAATGAAAATTGAAGTCGATATTCCCAATTTACATACACATCAGAGCGGCGAGGTTCCTTAGATATCGGAGGATTTATAATGCTCTTTTTATTGCACTATTTACTGAACTCCAATTTTTATGTTACGATTATAAACTAAAGTTTGAAATCATATCTAAAAAGAGCAAGACGAGAAGAACCTTTTTTTGACGACCATTGTGGCGCAGCGCGCGCGCTGTCGCATTATTAGGTGGGATGTCCTGGGTTCCATTCCCGGCTCGAGTCTGGTCTGGTGGGAGGTTTTTTTTTTGAGATAGGTTTGCGCTTGACGACAATCAGTACCAGAAGGCATTGATAAGGTCTAGGTTAGAGCACGCTTGCCTAGGAAATGACTATTCACTCTTCCCTTGAAGGAACTAAGGAGTTCCACACCTTAGCGGTTCGATTCAGAAACTCTGATCCTAATTTCGGCTGTGACTAGTTACCACCCTACGGACAATGACGTGTCGTTAAGCGATTTAGCGTTCCGGCTCAATGTCGCGTAGAAGTCAATTAGGATTAGGGGTCTACCATAACAAGTTAGCCCGCTACCATCTTAGACTCCATCATCACTACCAGGTGAGATTGCTGTTAAGAGCTAACTTGTAGTGGGAAAAAAATATATCAGCGGTTAATCTTCTAAATGATAACAAAAAAATATTTATCTGTATGACTAAAATGTGAAGCCAGATCGGAACTTACATATTCACATACAAACATACAACAACAATTAAACAATGTTCGCCAAAGAAATGTGTACTCATGTAATATAATATATTTAAGTTTACTATGTCGTTTATCTCATATATTTTGGCTGCAGAATTCATCAGAATTAATCTACGGGCGATATGAGTTGAACGTCTTACACAAATTTAATTTCATAATTCATTCTTATCGTTATGTATGTTTTTATGAAAATTGTAATTAATATTCTAAATTTAAGCGCGCATCAGAAGAGCGAAGTTGCTTAAATATCAGATGAATTAATTAATACTCTCGTATCTCGTCGAGCTATTTTGATTACATCGTCTGAAATACGAATGTTTTAAACATCGCATACATATATTTTAAATATAAAAGTTTCACATGTGAGGATGGACGGTCTATTATAAGTGTAATAGTTTGTGAGGATGGATGGATGGTAAGGTACAATTTTTTTTAATAGAGTTCAGTTTGATAGCCGTAAACGGCAATAAACATTCGCATTATGGATAGTTAAAGCGACTACGTCAAATCGTATGCGGCACTGAGGTCATCATGATCAACCCATTACCGGCTCACTACAGAGCACGGGTCTCCTCTCAATATGAGAAGGGTTTGGTTATAATCCACCACGCTGGCCATGTGCGGATTGGCAGACTTCACACGCCTTTGAGAACATTATGGAGAACTTGCAGGCGTGTAGGTTTCCTCACGATGTTTTCCTTCACCGTTGAAGCAAGTGATATTTGAATCGTTTAAAAACGCACATAACTCCGAAAAGTCAGAGGTGCGTGCCCGGATTCAAACCCCCGACCTCGGATTAGGAGGCTGACGCTCTAACCACTAGGCTATCACAGCTTAGCACTGAGGTCAGATAGCACTAAATAAGCTGTTTGCAGGCGAATAAGAAACGCGAAAAAAAAGAGAATAATTTTCTCTTTTCAATTATTTATAAATAAATATTAAAGCAAATTTTGCTGAAAATTGTTGTGCCAAATGTACTGCACCATTCTATGGAATATTATAATATTTGTCCTGATAAACACTTTACGTTGACAAATTTTATTGTGACTAACAAATATTGTATAGATTTTAATTTAAAAAATCAGTAGTCTAAGTTACGGACCAAGTCGTAGGTAGAAGTGACTCATATTTTGAATATGAAAGTTAGTGTGTTAGTATGTATGTGGGTATCTTTGTTCACACCGGAAGGCTTAACTAATTAGGCTTGAATTGTATATGGACACAAATTATACCCTGGATTAACATTTAAGCTACTTTTAAGCTCTGGAAAATAAAAAATAAAATTTTGAACTCATACAAAAGCAAACTTGGTGATTGGAACTTTCAACTGTAAATCAGTTGCCCTTCATGTCGGGAATGTACGGAAAGCCATTGAAACTCCATTCAGTAATCAAAGTCGAAAATTCATTGAAGGAGGAAAGGAATTTGTATCTCACAAGTTAATTTTGTCCAATAGGATTATATTCGTTGCTAACAACTGTAGAATTCGCAATTGTCACGGAAACTGCACAAAACACATCGCTTCGCTTTCTTCCAAAACTTTAAATGGAATTGACGAAGAATATGCATTTGACTACTATGTATTAAGCATGATTGACTACAAAAAGTCGGCATATAAAAATGTTAAGCAAATGTCATTGGAGTTTCTTGCCTAGCTAGATACCTGTTTGAAGTTAGAAAATTTGCGGTGTCCGTACTTCAAGAGCAAGTAAAGCCGTTTGTTCTTGTTATATGTTGTTATTATATTATATTTGTACTATATGTTTTTTGGTCTGGTGGGAGGCTTCGGCCGTGGCTAGTTACCACCCTACCGACAAAGACGTGTCGCCAAGCGATTAAGCGTTCGGGACCATATCGCGTAGAAACCAATTAGGAGTGTGGGTTTACCATACCCCTAACAGATTAGCCCGCTACCATCTTAGACTTCATCATCACTTAGCATCAGGTGAGATTGCCGTCAAGGGCTAACTTGTAGTACATAAAAAAAAAAATAGTTTTGCTATGAATGCGATAGTTTGGATGGATGAATGTTTGTTACTCGATCATGCCAGATGAGTTATAAAATAAGCACAGATAAACTGTAGTCTGGAACAGCTCATAAGCTTCTTTTTATCCATGTAAATGTATGGTAGCGAGGATTAAATCTTTTGATCATGACGTTACACTTACTCGTACATATCAAAATTAGCAAGAGAATGTAAATGTAAAACAGCTAGATAAAGCCACTCTGCCAATCCGCATAGACGGCACATGCTCCAAATCCCTATCTACTATTAGTGACGAGGCCTACGCTGAGCAGTCGGACACAGTTTTTGTAAGTTTTGCCGCACTTGAGGCAGCGTTCAATAAGCTAGCAAAATTATCAATGAATACCTCACTATACATGTGGAATGCATCAAATATGCACCTTAAACTGGACTTAAAGGAGATTCTGGATTACCATTTGAAAAATAAGAGATTGTTTTGAAAACGTGTGCGTCGTCTAGACATGAGAGTGAGATTGTTAAGTGTCATTGTCACACCATTTCTCCTCGTCAGTTCGTGATTCAAAAACGTGTCGGCATGAGGTGCTTATGTCTTCGTACATAAATAGCCGTAGGCGTAGTTTAAATACGACCTGGGGGCGTAGCGATGCTAGGATCGCTTAGAGCACTGTTATTTTAATGCTAGTGTCGCTTTTGTGTTAGAATTAGAAACCTTTCATTTAGTTTCGTCACGGTTAGGAATATAAAACTGCAATTTTAAAATGGTTCAACATGTTGCAATGGTAATAAGATCTATAAGAATATATACAGATACATAAAATATATTGCCAAAAAAGCCAAGTATTGGTTTAGCACCATATGGGTAGTGGACAGACAACTTCAATTGAGTTGTTGGATATAGACAAACGTGGCAAAACGGAATTGTACAATATTTTGTCACGCCCTGACATTCGAAATGTGCTGTCAGTTGTAGAGTGACAAACTAACGCCTGTTCTATTGAAATAATTTTGCCAACTGTCTAAGGCACAAGGTATGGGGTAGAAAAAGAGAAATGATTACGAGGTGTATAAGAAAAGAGAGATTTAATAATTACGTTTATTTAACACATTTTTACACATTTTACATTATTTTTGTAATAAGACTAAGAAAAACAATGTTAAATAACAAATATGGTATGCAACCTTATGACTTTACATGAGTTTTATTATTTAATATAAAGTAAAATTGAAGCGGTGATAGCCTAGTGGTTAGGGCGTCGGCCTCCTAATCAGGTGTCGGCGGTTCGAACCCGGGCACGCACCTCTAACGTTTCCAAGTTATGTGCGTTTAAAAAAAAAATATCACTTGCTTCAACGGTGAAGCAAAACATCGTGAGGAAACCTGCACGCCTGAGAGTTCTCCATAATGTTCTCAAAGGCGTGTGAAGTCTGCCAATCCGCACATGGCCAGCGTGGTGGACTATGGCCAAACCCTTCTCATATTGAGAGGAGGCCCGTGCTATGTAGTGAGCCGGTAATAGGTTGTGATGCATGTGTTGCATGATGAACATATTTTTACACATTTTACATTTTCTTTGTAATAAGACAAAGAAAAACAATGCAAAATAACAAATATGGTATGCAACCTTATGACTTTACATGAGTTTTATTATTTAATATAAAGTAAAATTCCACAGGCGCTACGGCTCCTCTATTGATGCCCGCCTTATACCACACCTAGAAATTTGTTGCTGAAATTTGCGAGCTAGTTTACTAGATATAATATGATCGTTGGGTTAGACAGCACGGCTCCTAAAAATGTTAAGTGTTAGTGGAATTGGACAAGAAAAGCCATAGGTAACTAAGCTAAATATCATATCGTACAGTAGTGGACGTTTATCGGCTGAAGTAATGATCATATTTTTTTTTATCCACTACAAGTAAGCCCTTGACGGCAATCTCACCTGATGGTAAGTGATGATGCAATCTTAGATGGTAGCGGGCTAACCTGTTAGGGGCATGGTAAACCCACACTCCTAATTGGTTGGACATCGTGCCGGAACGCTAAATCGCTTGGGGACACGTCTTTGTCGGTAGGGTGGTAACTAGCCACGGCCGAAGCCTCCCACCAGACCAGACTCGAGCCGGGAATCGAACCTAGGACCTCCAACTTTAAAATGCAACAGCGCACGCGCTGCGCCACGGAGGTCGTTAAAAACAAGCACGTCAATTACAGCAAGAGTAATAGTTCTTCTGAATTAAGATATTGAGTAGACAGCTCCTATGTCTAAAAGATCGTGGGTTTCAGCGTCTGTAAGCATCGATAGTCTAACACGTTTAATAAATATGACACTATATAGGTATAGTACAAGTAGTAACTAAATAGTAGCGCTATCTTAAACGTTGTATTTTTTTAAACAGTAAGAAATTCAAATTTCTAACACGTTTTTAACTGTATTCAGATTTTTGGCACCGTAACACCTGGCTTAATAACGTAGGAGGAAATTAGGCTAATAGGGTCGTGACATTTTGGGAATTGAATTATTCCTGAAATATTGGAACATTATGTGGGATTAACGAAGGTTTGTTGATGGCGTGAGATTTATTAAGCCTAATATTGAGTTTCTTGCCGGTCTTTTCACGGTAGAATCAATTTTTGGAATATCTGGCAGAATTTCATTGTTTTAGGCCTTAATTTAACTTCAGATAGTACAACTCAACTAGACTATAAATTGTTAAAGATTGGCGTCACGGGTCGACAACACGAAAATAATTATTATTGCCTTAATATGTATACAGGATACATGATAAGCTGTTAGTATATTTCATGAATTTATTCGAAGATGAAGGAAGTATGGACATGCGTATTAAGGTTTTAAATGTGAAACGGGCTGCGAGAAAAAATATCAAATTAAAGGACTTACTAGCACGTTTGTAATATAAATGGAATTTATGGGATGAAAGTATTCTGTTACTTTAATTACATTTAACTTTAATTTATAAATGAATTGGTATTCCTATTTCTAACCCTGTTTAACCTAAAATAAGTCAAAGAATTACGCAATATAGCTAGGGATAAGGGCAAAAGAAGTAGAAGTAGGGAAGAAGATTTAGTAGGGATTGCAAATACAGCTTAAAATAAAACAAAACTCATAACACCAAAGTGTTTGGTAAATAAAACATGTTGCTTAACAGTTATTTACTGTAGAGTTCCAGGTGTTATTCATCATCATCATCATCATTTCAACCGATAGACGTCCACTGCTGGACATAGGTCTTTTGTAGGGAGTTCCAATGGCCACGATCTTGGGCCGCTTGTATCCAGCGGCTCCCTGCGACTCGTTTGATGTCGTCTGTCCACCTTGTTGGGGGTCGACCAACGCTACGTTTACCGGTGCGGGGTCGCCATTCCAGCACCTTGGGACCCCAACGTCCATCGATTCTCCGAGCTATGTGCCCCGCCCATTGCCACTTCAACTTCGCAACTCGCTGAGCTATGTCGGTAACTCTGGTCCTTCTACGGATCTCTTCATTCCTGATGTGATCACGTAGAGATACTCCTAGCATAGCTCTCTCCATTGCTCACTGAGTGACTCCGAGCCTTCTTATGAGGCCCATAGTGAGCGACCACGTTTCGGATCCGAAGGTGTTATTAGTCTGAAGGAATGAAAGAAATCATACTTACTCTCGATTATCTTAGCCTATTATCTTCTTGACAAAGACGTACGAATAAATCTGTGTTACCTTTTACTTAAGATTAAATCGCAAGATAAATTCATGCAGAGTGATTCATAAACAAAAACGAAAACAATTCACTTTCACATTTCCTCCGCCGATAAATCTTACGGAAACACATCCCCGAGATTTATTTGCGCCATTTAATAAAACACCTTGCGCTAAAACCTACGGCTGAAACACTTTATAGGCCATCTCGAAGGTTTCCTTTCACCTAATGAAGCATACGTCACTTGAAGCATAAGAGCGCTGATGCGACACGACTTCGACCCTTAATAGGCAATATGGGACAAAAAAACCTTTCCGAGAACATCGGTCGCTTTTTCAAGTTGCTGAATGATAAAACTAACAGTATTACCCCTTTGGTTTTATTTTATGTGAAACGCAATGTTGGAAAATGCAAAAAAGTGCCAGTGTGTTTTGCCTTTATGCCTCTTTTTTTATATACTACAATAACTTTGTAGCTTTGCCCTTGATGGCTATCTCACGCGGTGGTAAGTGATGATGCAGTCTAGGATGGTAGCGGGCTAACCTGTTAGGGGTGCGGTTTACCCACACTCCTAATTGGTTTCGTTCCGGAACGCTTATACGCTAAATGTGTTTATTTGTCGGTTATACGCCGAATCGCAGTACTGAAACAACATTATACGCTTAAGTGCCTGCAAACCTCAAAAATTACACAAGCATCAATACTAATATAACTAATACGATCATCATCATCATCATCATGATCAACCCATTACAGGCTCACTACAAAGCACTGGTCTCCTCTCAATATGAGAAGGGTTTGGCCATAGTCCACCACGCTGGCCATGTGCGGATTGGCAGAATTCACACGCCACTTAAGAACATTATGGAGAACTCTCAGGCATGCAGGTTTCCTCACGATGTTTTCCTTCACCGTTGAAGCAAGTGATATTTTAATTGTTTAGAAACGCACATAACTCCGAAAAGTTAGAGGTGCGTGCCCGGATTCGAACCGCCAATCTCTGATTACGAGGCTGACGCCCTAACCACTAGGCTTTCACCGCTTCAATATACTACTACTAATGCGATAAATGTGTTTATTTGTCGGTTATACACCGAATCGCAGCACTGAAACAACATTCTACGCTTTAGGTGCCTGCAAGCCTTAAAAAATTACACAAGCATCCAAAGTTATATTAGAATACTAAAAGTGCTTATTTGTTAGTTATACGCCGCATCGCAACATTGAAATAACGTAAACGAGCCGAAGAGTGTGTTTTCTACTCGGAACCAAAATTCACACGGATTAAGTCACTAGGACATTAGAGAGCGGACTGATCCTGCGCGAAGACGTAGACGTCAGGGTGGTGAAGTTCACCACCCCATTCTGACCATCCAATAGTTCCGTACACTGGGAACTTGGGGTCATGAGCGACCAGAGCGGGGAATCTGGCCACTCAGTAACTCTTATGCGACCTCGTGACGTCCGACATGCTAGTCAGTAAGCCGCGTAGTTTGCGGACCTACTTCCCGAAAAGGCAGAGTAGGGGCACAAGGGAGGCACCGGTGCGTTCTTAGGAGATCCCGGACACACTCACAATATTTTATGCTGATGGTGGCGATATTTAATGGGTAAAATCCCACATAACCCGAGCTTTTCCCCAGGAATAATCGGGTATCTTAGTAGGAGATGTAAACAAAAACAAAAAAAAGGCCATTGGAACGACAGTATCACGTTAGTAAAGTTATATGGGTGGTTCCGATGCTGAATAGCCAGCGGTGCAAATGTATCTAGGCATTTGACCTTCACCCTGCGGTGTACGCCACGATCACGGTAATGTGATATAGTCTAGTATAGAGGGCTTTTAAGATAATAATATTATTAATCCTTCCTCTCGCAGTACATCATTTTAAGCTTTAGTCGGGTCAAAGTTTAATTATTTAAGTTGGACGGCCCCAGTGCGTTTCGTGTAGGGGGAAATTAATTTGCGAAACACAAATATGAAGATAAATAATTACAAAGCGAGCAGCCATTCTGATTGGTAAGCTCGTATTAATAATAAATTAGCGGAATATTAAACTCAGTATAGTACACCGGTTTAAAAATTCTCAGGAACCATTTTGTATTTAATGTCAATTAAAACG
Source organism: Lasiommata megera (assembly GCA_928268935.1). Taxonomy (NCBI): domain Eukaryota; kingdom Metazoa; phylum Arthropoda; class Insecta; order Lepidoptera; family Nymphalidae; genus Lasiommata; species Lasiommata megera. The sequence continues at coordinate 13,858,418 of OV743314.1, read as the reverse complement.
TTAATAGAAATAATGTAACTAGTATATAATCGTGTATATATCTAAATGTACGTGATGCTAGTCATGCCTTATGACTAACTTTATTTGCGCTTGGCGTATCGCTACGTGATCAAATCAAAATTGAAGAGATCCGTAGAACAGAGCTACCGGTATAGCGTAACGAGATGCGAAGCTGGAGTGATAGGGCACATAGCTTGGAGGACTATCTAGTTAGCGTTAGTGTTTGGCTAAACTGCTGGGGAGTTAACCTTGCACCTGTAAACGCAATCGCAACCCTCACTAGGTGGACAGACTACATTATAATAGCAGCTAGAAGTAACAAAAAGACTATAGTCTTTTTGCTACTTCTAGCTGCTTCTAGCTTATATACGACAAACCTAAGTTTCAAGTTAGAGAAGAAGACCAAATGTTGATATGATGACGCAAAACTACGTCTACTAGAAAACTTTTTATTTATACACTACAAGTAGGCCCTTAACCGCAATCTCACCTGATGGTAAGTGATGATGCAATTTAAGATGGTAACGGGCTAACCTTTTAGATGTATTGTTAACCCATACACTTAATTGGTTCCTACGCAACTTCGTGACGGAACGCTAAATCGCTTGGCGACACATCTTTATCGGTAGGCTGGTAACTAGCCACGGCTGAGGCTACCTACCAGACCAGACTGGAACCGGGAATCGAACCCAGGACCTCCAACTACGTTGTCACAAATATAAATATTTATTGGTATACTATCAAAACATATGTTAGGAATTTTGGTTAATCAGTATAAACCTAATTGAAATTGCGGTTCTGATGTGTGTTAGTGTGAATTAGGCCGAAGCAATGATATGTCATAGTTGAACTCTATAATCTATTTCGAGATAAACCTTCACCCGAAACTGTCCGCACCAAAACATCCCTAAACTTTAACATAATGGCTGTATATTATCATTATCCCGAACGCAATTACGATATCCTACGGTTTGTACCCCCTGGCGTATTGTTGGATAGGTAGGTACTTTTTTGCGGGCCCTTCCGATAATAGGGCATGCCCTAATACGAGTAGCTCGGTTGCTGACAATCGAATATATAGATACTTAGTTATTTATTTAATCAAATCAAATCAAAATAGCTTTATTCATACCTACTACCTACTCGAATTACAGGCATCTATGAATCGTTATTTCTATTCGTGAAGTGATGGTGAAAACTATGAACACTCGCCAACTAAAACCTAAAGCTAAGAGGGTTCAAATCGCGCCCAGGTCTAAGAAAAAGCCTACAACAAACTTAGCCGGTTTTTTTTGTTATCACCATCTCATATAACAAATAATAAATTATAGTACCTATGGAGTTGGAGCATGGAGTAATTTATACCCAAGCTTTTTTATCGGTTATATAATCCTTAATATCGTAATAGGATTTTTCCATAAGCTTTCGTTTTATAAAAACTTTGAACTTATTGATAGACATCTCCAAGATATATAATATTTAGTTAATTTATTATAAAATAATAAACAGTGGAGTACCTAAGTAATCTCGGATTTACTATTTAATGCACGCGAGACTAATTTGTATGAAATCGCCGCGCAAGTAACGAGTAAGTTAAGAGTAAGTATTGAACTTTAATCTTACTTCAATTGTGGAAAAACTAAATATTTTTATAAAATTATCGAAAGATAAAATAAAATAACGTTTTTTTATGGACAAAATATTGATAGATATCAATAACCCAATTATTCTATTTTTTGTGGGTAATGCCAGATAGCGTACAGTGGCGTTTGTTTTAAAAATTACATTGGAGTATTTTAAATTTAATTTTACATAGTTTACAAGGTCACGTTATCATCAATAAAACTATCTCTATCTATATTATTATCACGACAAACAATAACGCAGCTAAAAGTTAAAGATATAAATTAATAACACGTAGCATAAATGTCAAAATTTTCAGCTTAAACTATGTAACGTCAAGGAGTAAATTTCACTTCAAGAATAGATCTGACCTTCTAACTTTGTGTTTATTAATTAAATTAAGTACCTTGTAGTAGTCTGTTTTTATTAATAAGTGTGATAATGATTTGATTTTATTAATCTCAGCTGTTACCCTCTACTTAGTCCATGTTTGTTTCGTATCATTTTAAATTTTAATCAAACTCGTTCAGTTTGATATAAAAAGCTAATAGACAAACAGACTAACTTTTGACTGCGTACTAATATTATAAACCCAAAATAGTGTCTATGTGTTTATCTGTTATCTATTTTAGATTTGACAATTTCACCTATCCTGGTAAAATTTGGCACAAATACAGGAGATGGAGGTATGTTACTTTTGGTGCCAGTAAAACAGTGGATCAGCAAATCTACCTTATCTATTCCGGTCTTCACAGCTAAACCGATCTTGACGAGATTTTTCATCTTACTTACTTAGCTTAAGTTCTGGTTACAAAGGTTAAGAGAGACTTTTTATCGCAATAGAACAAACAGTTCCCTATTACTTTTGAAATACCGAAATGAACACGGGCGAAATCGCATTCATCAGTATTAATCCATTGACTTGCCTGGTGATATGTAACCTACTATAATAGTAAAAGTGGATATGCTGTGATAGCCCAGTGGTTAGGGCGTCCGCCTCCTAAACAGAGGTCGGGGGTTCGAAACCTGGCACTTTCGGAGTAATGTGAGTCTTAAACAATTGAAATATCACTTGCTTCAACGGTGCAGGAAAATATCGTGCGGAAACCTGTACGCCTGCGAGTTCTCCATAATGTTCTCAAAAGCGTGTGAAGTCTGCCAATCCGCATGGCCAGCGTGGTGGACTATAGCCAAACCCTTCTCATATTGAGATGAGACCCGTGCTCTGTAGTGAGCTGGCAATGGGTTGCTCATGATGATGATGATAATAGTAAATTCTTAAAACAATAATATCGAAATTTTGGTGTGAAGGACAAAAAGCACAATTAACTGCAGCTATGGAACAAATTCAGCTTTCAGCGGAACAGGTTGAGATGAAAATGTCACTTGAATTTGCGAGAGTTACGCGCAATGGGAACATTTGAGCTTCCCCCGCTTACTGCAAATTTCTCTTAGAGTGAACATTTGCAAATTGTATGTTGTAAGGATATGAATTTATTCTGTAAAATGTTTGTTAACTCGCATCGTTGTAATTCCACTTTCAGCGGAGCAGGTGCATAGGAAATTTCATTTTGAATAGAATTTGTGAGAATGAGTTAATCGCGCATTAGTGATCTGCTAGAATTGTATAAGACAATAGCCAATTTACAAACTGAACTGCATTTTTCGTCACTATAAATGGGGTCGACCTCACAGATTAAAGTTTTTGACTCACTTTAAGTTTAACATGGCGGGTTTAAGGAGAACTAGGCATCCTGCATTCATAATATCATTAATAACTAATAGTAATTTAGTTCAAATGCAGAATGATAATCATGTAAAATAGAAAACTCTTTTCGGTTTCGTTATATTATTCGATACTCTATAGTATCAATCATCAATGATCATTTAATGTAAAGGAATCGTTGAGATATTGTATATGTATAGAAGGATATTAAGACGAGATAAAGTCACTATATATCTACTCATAATATAATAATATTTTATGCGTAATGTAACCTTACCAGTGCTTCTAGGAAGGAGTATCTAACAGTTTACTAACAAAGAACACAACGTCAAGTTCATCGAATGCCTTTGTCAAACTCTTAATTGATAAAAAAATAACACGGTGTACAAACAATCCACGGTTACTAATCGAAAAAGTATATAGGGCAGAAATATAGTAAAGTAATCAGATGAAAATATGGTATGCAAGTAATATATTTTCAACCGATCTCTTGAGTTAATGTGCGACATTTAAAATATTAAGAGCTGCAAAGAAAATTGAAATGAATTCACATCATTCTAGGTATGAATTCAACTTGAAATAGAGCAGCTTGAAATGAAAATATCTTTTGGATTTGTGAGAATTAACGAGTTCCCAACTAGAAAGAGGATAAAAATAAGAGTTCGGAAAGTGGGAAGAAAAGATTAAAAATTATTATTTTTTTGTCCCTGCAGTACTTTTTTTTATTCTTCTAGTTTTTTATTTTAATCTGTAGGTATATAAATTCAGCTTCCGTATGTTACTTCTGCAAAATTAGTCATTGAAAACGTGGAAATTTTATACTCTGTGGCAGTAAACTGAAATAGAAACAAAATTTGATTGTTAAACAACAAAAATCTAAGCTGTCAATAATGTTAATTTTCATGCGTATTTTTTTCCCACTAAAAGTTAGCTCTTGACAGCAATCTCTCCTAATGGTAAGTGATGATGTAGTCTAAGATGATATAGGGCTAACCTGTTGGTAAACCCATACTCCTAATTGGTTTCTACGCGACATCGTGCCGGAACGCTTAATCGCTTGGCGACACGTCTTTGTCGGTAGGGTGGTAACTAGCCACGGCCGAAGCCCCCCACCAGACCAGACTCGAGCCGGGAATTGAACGCAGAACCTCCAACATTATAATGTGACAGCTGCGCCACGGAGTTCGTCAACTAATTTATTTGCTAATTTAATGAAGTCTGTAATTAAAACATCTATACTATACGTCCTTGGTGCCCTGTCATTAACATCTGTAAGGGATCAGGAATTTGACTGTCTCATTGCAAATTATCACAAGGTTCTTTGTGTAACATACTACTATATTATAATATTGTGGTTTTAAATACCAAATACGGAAGTTCCTTCTAAATTAAATGATAATAATTATAATAATATAGGTAATATAGGAGCTTAGTTAATATGACGAAACAGTAATTAAATTCGACTAACAATACCCTCATTCAACAGAGAGTGCAATACTACAACAGTGTGTATTATTTAATCAAAATTCAAACTCTGGAAATTAGTCGCATTCCTACCTCAGTGAACAACATACTATCGTAGTTGGTGAACCAAAAAATACAAAGGATGGAAAACGTGTTTTGCCCTTTGCAGTAGCTCTGCACTATGCTGCTAGGTTTTGCTTTGAAAATGAAATAGATTTTAAATCCCCTAAAGCGCTCCATCTTCTGTGAGCTGGCACTTACTTTGACAGATTGAGTTGCATTCTTGTGAACTATTTATACCTAGATACAAATAGTTCTACAGTAGATTCACACTGTTTTTGTACGTGTTTTAGCTGTTTTAATTCAAGTTTTTGAAGTTATACTTCTTTTGGCGCGATGGAGAAAACTGATGAGAGTGAATTTTTACGATGCGCGCGCACACCGACACCTAAATTCTACATCGTGAAGTTAGTTCTAGGTGGCATGAAAATCGATAACTATGTTCAAGTTGTATATTCTAGTATTTTTATATTTAGAGCACGTGTTTCGTAACAGTACAATTAAACAGTGTGAATAAATAAATATTATTTTTAAATAATTATTACTTTATATTTATATTATTGGTAGCCATTGACAGCCTAGTGGTTAGGATGTTCGCCTCCTAATCAGAGGTTGGCGGTTCGATCCCGACCTCTAACTTTTTGAAACTACACCCGTTTTATTAACAATTAAAATATCAATTGCTTCAACGGTCAAGGAGACCCCTGCTCTATAGTGAGCCGGCATTGGGTTAATCATGACCTACAGGGAGAAATTTAACTTCTTCGTGTTCTCGATGCTAAATAATATTACGTTACGACTCTAAGTTAAAACAGCAACACCACAGGGAATAGCTAGTGCAATATAAGTGTAAAAGTGGTGTAACTTTTGAAATTTAAACGTTGAAATATTTTCCTCACAGTGTAAGAAGATCTTAGTTTAAACCGTACCACTTCTTATTGAGAGTATGCCAACAAACCATTTCTAATATCAAGTTTTAAGTAACTAGCGTTTTCAGAACTCACAAAGTTTTTCAGATACCGACAGAGGAGCGAATATTTACGTTTTGACCCAATTTCGTTGGCTTATTAATTTTACTTGACAATAAGAGTTATTAATTTCAGCTGTGCCTTTCAGAATACACCATTTGTATTCATTAAAGGGTCTCGATCACATTAAATTTGTGTGTATTCGTGCCGTTGGTAATACAAATAGAAATATTTTGAAGTTGGCTTATAAAATGGAAGATAAGGCTATAGTTGTTGAAACCGTCACCAGATGCTTAAAGGAAAATATTGTCAGTCTCTGATTTAAAGATACGCTTTCAGTCATCTCTAAAATTGTTTATAATGCAAGTAGTTAATTGAATATAATTATGTGAGATGGTGATAACAAAAAAACCCAGCTAAGTTTGTTGTGGGTTTCTTCTTAGACCTGGGCGCGATTTGAACCCTCTTAGCTTTAGTTTTATGTTGTCAAGTGTAGTTATCACCATCACTTCACGAATAGAAATAAGTGAACGATTCATAGATGCATGTAAAAGGTTTATGTGAATAAACCTATTTTTTGATTTGAAATAGATAGTAATTATTGTAACTCTTGTTATATGAGGTAAATTGAAGTACTGTAACAACTATAACTATTCGAATATACCTTACAAAGTTATATTATTGTACTACGTTTAGCTTCTTAAACTCGTGTAGATTCTCACGTATTGTTGCCTTTTTGACACCTACGCATTTAAACCTTGCCGTTATTATAAGCGGCGAGGCGATGTGGATGACGGCACACCGTGACAGAGTGCTAGTGGTGTATTCACAGATAATATAAAGTCGCTTTACTATGAATCGAAAATAGAAATAAAAATGGAGTATTTCTGGTCTAAATGACACTCTTAAAAGTACTTGAGTTATGGACCTAATTCAGTAGAGGTCCTAGCCTCGACGATCATACGCCATTATACAAAATGAAACATGAGATATGTGTATAGTTAGGTCTCAAAGTAATATTTACTACTATGTAAGTTATGGATGAATCAAAAGTGTTTTTAACACGCTTTTATTAGCTTCACCTGTATGTATGTATGTTTGTTTGTAACCGACTCCTTTGAGCTCGATTTTGCCCTACTTTGAACGATCAGATTTGATTCAAACTTTGCACACCTGTCAAAGGTCGATGACAATGCAATAATCCGATCAAAATATCCGATTATCCTAATTAGATTCGCCAGGATTAATTAATTTCTTTCCGCATCCTTTGCATGCGAGTAAGAGAGACAGAGCTAGTGCGCGAACTACGCATGCGTGCAGTAGCGTGTTTTTTTAGTTTTTTAAACTATTATTATTAAAGGATTATTATAATAAAACTTATGATTGATTGACTAAATATAGACTTCTTATGGATTTCTACAAGACAACTCAACATTCCACTGGTTAGCAACAGCCAAAGGCTCCTAGACAAGAACAGAGAAGAAATTATGAATTCCCAAATCCCCTTTTTTTCAAATTTTCAAATTCAAAATAATCTTTATTCAAATAGTCATTCAGTCATAGTATTGACGTAACAAAAAGGCACTTTTGACGCGTCAATAATTTATATAGTAGTTATTTCATGAAGATAACTATTTTCGTAAACTTAAAACTAAAGCTATGAGGGTTCCAAACGCGCCCCGGTCTAAGAAGAAGAAGCCCAAGACAAACTTAGCCAGGATTTTTTTTCGTTATCACCATCTCACATAATGAATAAAATTTTATATGTATACGAGTACATTACATTATAAATACATTTGGGAATCATCAATCCATGGAAATAGGACAGCAGTACTCAGCACTGTACTACTGCTAAGTTGTGCTAGAATATATTGTTTTAATGAAAGTGGAGGGGAAAACGAAAGCCATTACAGGTTTTTGTAGTGCTTATTTGAAATGAGATAGCAAAGAACTTCAAACGCGTCCATGGGAAGTATGTTGACGACCTCCGTGGCGCAGCGCGCGCGCTGTCAGATTATAAAGTTGGAGGTCCTAGGTTCGATTCCTGGCTCAAGTCTGGTCTGGTGGGAGGCTTCGGCCGTGACTAGTTACCACCTTACCGACAAAGACGTGTTGCCAAGCAATTTAGCGTTCCGGCACGATGTCGCGTAGAAACCAATAGGAGTATGGGTTTACCATACCCCTTACAGGTTAGCCCGCTACCATCTTAGACTGCATCATCACTTACCATCAGGTGAGATTGCCGTCAAGGGCTAACTTGTAGTGGATAAAAAAAATTGTATCCTTACGAAGCCCATTCCGATACGATGGTGATTTACTATATTATAAAATTGGCAGGGTTAGTACCCTGAAATTGTATGTTCAATTTTGCATCGGATATGTTTTCGTGCCACGCCACGTTCGCACTATTATAAATTTCCAGTTATTTATTTCATGAAAACAATGGAGCCAATGGAGGACACTTTGACCCCATTACGTTGGTGTGTTGATTTAACCCGAAAATAAGCTAGAAGAGTTATTAATTCAATTGGAGCTTGTCAAAAGGGGCAATCTGTATTCATTCGGGGATCCGACACATTTGCCTTTGTACGTGCCAGCGCGATACCAAAGGAAATCTCGTTTTAAAATTCCTTAAGTAACACAAAAGGGAAAATGATTAACTAACCAGCGGTTGCAAGCGACCTCGTACGTAAATTTTTTGATTTTTATTTCCTGTGTGATTTAGCAGTGCTACTGCGGTAGCGTATGCCCTTAATAAGTATGCAAAGTAAGGAATAATACCGATTTTTTTATTTGACACCAAAAGCTTACGCATTTAATTGCTAGAAGGTTTCCAGAAAAACTAAATTTATAGTATACGTATTGGTCGACCCCCAACAAGGTGGACAGACGACATCAAACGAGTCGCAGGGAGCCGCTGGATACAAGCGGCCCAAGACCGTGGCCATTGGAACTCCTAACCAAAGACCTTTGTCCGGTAGTGGACCTGTATCGGTTGAAATGATGATGATGATGTATTGGGAGGCTTCGCCCGCGGCTAGTTACCACGACAAAGACGTGTCATCAAGTGATTTAGTGTTCCGGCACGATGTCGCGTAGAAACCAATTAAGAGTGTGGGTTTACCATACTCCTAACAGGTTAGCCCACTACCATCTTAGACTGCATCATCACTTACTATCAGGTGAGATTGCCGTCAAGGGCTAACTTGTAGTGTATAAAAAAAACTTGTCACTTAAGTATAATTTCCCATATGAATCACCCTCCCTTTGATAGTATTTATTTGCTTTGGAAAGGACGTAAAGCTATTGAGCCCACCTATTATCACTTAAATGAACCCTTAATCCTAATGATCAGGAGGTCTGTGCCCAACAGCAAATGTCCATATAAGCTGAGATCAAATATCCTTGTTTAATTAAGGATTTCCTCCGTTATACTAAAAGTACCTAGATAGTAAATGATTTTCCATCTCATATTAAGTGATACATATTATGGTGTCATATTTATGCGATGTTCACCCATATCATAAAAACGTATCAAACTCCTCCTTAGTTAATAATGGATTTAAAAAACAGCCAAACTATAGAATAGATGCGTTAAGAAATTGGTAACTCACGTACCTAAAGCATCCACAATATATGAGTATGTTAATTGGATAAAAATCCACATTGCAATATAAATAGTTTTACCTTGGAAGTCCAAGGCTGGAAATCGACGGCTAACTATATGTTTAACACAAATATGTTATTTATACTCCCATAGCTTGCATATTGTATGAATTTGACTTGACAGTCAATGTTAGGAGGCGCCGAACAATATTCCGTTGTTGATATGTGTGCGCAAATTACGTTGCAGGATAAAAGGAGAACGTAAAATAATTGCGAAATGCCCAGGATTATTTTTAAAGGAGCAGAAGATTTGACATTAAGACAGTTGTTCACAATACGTGAAAAGAGAACTTCCATTACCATGAGTGTTTTTGACGACTTCCGTGGCGTAGTGTGTGCGCTGTTGCATTATAAAGTTGGAGGTCCTGGGTTCGATTCCCGGCTCGAGTCTGATCTGGTGGGAGGCTGCGGCCGTGGCTAGTTACCACCCTACCAACAAAGACGTGTCGCCAAGCGATTTAGCGTTCCGGCACGATGTCGCGTAGAAACCAATTAGGAGCGTGGGTTTAACATGCTCCTAACAGGTTAGCCTGCTATGATCCTAGACAGCATCATCACTTACCACCATGTGAGATTATCGTCAAGGGCTAACTTGTAGTGTATAAAAAAAAAAGAGTGGATGGAGAAGGATGAAATTTTGCATAATTTAAGTTTCTATATTGATGAAGTACAGGAAGGTAAAATTTGTAGTGAAATATATTGGTCGAATTCCAACCACTGGGTGACCTAATAAATATTAATTACCTAATATAACCTGTTTGATGTACGATATATTAATGTTATGTTTGTAATGTATGAAGCAAACTTAACTTTAAATGTTGGTAACTATGTTAAGAATGGATATGAAAAAAAATCTAGTTTCTATGTCCTAGGTATTTTGCGAATTCTCAATTCATCCAATTATGCTGCGACTCATATTATATAATAAGACGTTATCTGTAAACTTGGCTCTGTTCTTGATAAAAACATTATGCACTGTTAAATTTGTAACCTGTCTGGTATGTTGAGAGAATAGACGTATTAGTGCTGTAAGCCAATACGTATTACTCTATGCCAGAGAATATTAATTTAGCATGCCTACTGGCTAGAGACTTCAATTAATTTTATTATAGATATAGAAGCTATTTTGAATTATATGGAGGAATTTAATAAGGAAAGCATTACTACATAAAAACGTTATATATTACATATTAGTTCCATTTGTAACCTTATTACACTAAGATTTTAAAGAGTACTTAGGTAGGTTTTCCCTCACTTTTTTTTGGCGATCTTCGTGACGCAGCGCGTGCGTTGCCTATTATAAAGTTTTTTGTTTATCCAGGGTTTGATTGCCGGCTCGAGTCTGATCTGGTGGGAAGCTTCGGCCGTGGCTAGTTATCACTGTACCGACAAAGACGTGTCGCCAAGTGATTTAGCGTTCCGGGTCGATGTCGCCTAGAAACCAATTAGGAATATGGACTTACCATACCCCTAACAGGTTAGCCAGCTATAATCGCAGACGTACCATCACTTAACGTCAAGGGCTAACTTGTAATTAAACCCTAGCAAATGACTAAAGTCATATTTTGTATACCAATTTATACTACACAATATAAAAATAATTCATCATACATATCATTATTATTAGATTTAGTTAAACCATTCCAAGATTCGTTCTTTTTTAAGGCAAGTTACTATCACGTACCACCTTTGATTCCCTTGTGTGAGATTTTAGCAAAATGCTTGACGAATTGCTTAGGTACGTGATCGTTAAGGTAACACCCGCTTGTTGGTGTTGGGAAAGTTTAAATTGCTCCTCAGAGCAACTATTGTGATGGACTTGGGATTTGGGTTTGCTATAGAAATTATATTACTATACATACAATAATATCATAAAAAAAACTCTTGAAGGCCCAGCTAGAGGACAGTGGAACTCTAAATAATATTAAACTGGTAAATACTTCTTAGATTAATAAAATTTTAACAGTCCCGATCACATATCCGTAAATTATCTTATCGCTTGACAACCCTCTGTCACCGATCTTAAAACTACCGCCGACGCGACGTACAATCATCGATTGTATGTCGGCGGTAGGCATCAAGTACCGTTTATCCTATATCCTATACATATTATAAATGTGAAAGTGTGGATGTTTGTTACTTTTTTACCAAGACTTCCAAATACAGCTTTAACTCTTCCTGCTCATCACAGGTACCACAAGAAAAAATAATTACGATTACGCATAATTAAGTAAGTAACTGCTTATATCAAAGTCTTTTACAAGATAAGACCCATCCTTGCCATTAAGAGTATTTGCGGAGACGTTTTGACATGATAAAAAATTTGCGTAAACCAAATTGAAGAAGCGCTGAGAGACCTGGCGATAGTCTGAGTGTTTTATAGCTCTTACTGATAAGGACAATTTACGAGCGAAGTGAACGTATTTATACAAGTGTTGGCTTTTTTACTGAATGATATTTTTGAGAACTTAATAATTTTAAAGAATTTAAATCTCATAATCATAAAAATAGCTGTGATAGCCTACTAAGCTGTGATAGCCTAGTGGTTAGGACGTTCGCCTCCTAATAAGAGGTCGGGGGTTCGATCACGTGCACAAACCTCTAACTTTCCGGAGTTATGTGCTTTTAGGCAATTAAAATAGCACTTGCTTCAACGGTGCAAGAAAACATCGTGAGCAAACCTGCATGCTTGAGAGCTCTCCATAATGTTCTTAAAGGCATGTGTAAGTCTGCAAACCCGCACATGGCCAGCGTGGTGGAGTATGGCCAAGCCCAATATATAAGAATATATTAAGAGAAGTTCCGTGCCCTGTAGTGAGTCGGCAGTGGGACGATCATGATGAATCATAAAAAAATAAACTATTCTCATTTATTTACAAAGAGCGATGAAAAAGCTTACGTGTGAAATAGTGCTATTGCCTAGGCGCCATTTAATAATTTTATTCAAATCCCGCTGTCTCCATCAATGGGGATTCAAAAATATGGTTTAATATTCAGTTTTTTACTTAAAACTATATTTAAAAAATTGCATTCAATTTCGTTTTGAATATAAATTATCAATCACTAACTATTATAGTACTAATAAACATTAAATACACAGATTTATGGAGCATAAAAATAAGAGTTAAAAATGAAATTTGTATGTAGGTATGTATCTTTATGTAAACGGGTAGGCGAAAAACACGTCGAGTTCGCTTAATTACCGACTCGATTTTAATTCTTTTCAGGTTCTGTTGAATGACATTCATCATGATATTGCTCATCAGTGCCGCGTGTGGGAACAAAGATGTTCATCAATCTCTGCCGTAAAACGTGAGCTCACGTATTTAAGACCTCCATAAATTGTGAATTGTTCAAATTAAATAACAACCTGGATGGATACTAAGGTTAAAGTTTCCTTACTGTGCTACAGTACAGGCTGTGCGTGCAATCTATAAATAACAACGCGTTAAAAAAATTATCATTTTTTTTTTAATTCATACACTGGCAAGCATTGGTTATTATATGCTCTAAAAGCCTCTATTGAGAAAAGAGGCCTGTGCCCATTAAATTGGCGGTTGGAACTTAATAAATTGGCCATACGTAATTTCAAAATTTAAAAGGTTTTTAATGCATCCAGTTCTAACAATCTCCCATTAAATTTAGATGGAGTTTGATATGAAGTTAAGTATGCCAAGGTTATGATTTTTAGTTTAGACTAATGAAAACAAATCCTTATATAAGGTAGGATACCTTTAGTTACGGACTGTTTATCTGTATGGCTTGAGGTATTATAGTCCTTTATTTTTGTAATATCAAATTTCTATGTGGTCGCATTGTAAAGTTTTTCAGCGCGTAATTTTATACTAAAAGTGATTTATATCCTTCATGTGACACAAGAATGTTTTTTTTTGGTACGTGTGAAACGAAATACACACAAACAAAAAAATTATAAGACGAAGCATAACCATGGCGAAAATTATAAACTATATTATAGAAGACAAAGCATTAAAAAACGATTATTGTATGGGAACCCCTTTCATTTACACCTTTATAGTTTTTTATAGCGGCAATACAAATATACACTAAAAATATTAACCTATACCTGATATGGTTTGTGAGGTACAGCCCGCTAACTGAAACTCGGGTGGACGGAAAGACAGACAGGAGTGATGGGGTCTTCGTCTTTTTAACAGTCAATTAATGAGTGAGTATCTGCATTGTAAGCAAAAAAATAACCCACAGAATTGCGCGTCCCATTTTTATCCCTTTCATGTGTCGCTAATGACATTTATCATAATATTACTCATCATTACGGCGGGCGAGGAAACAAAGGAACCCATCAATCTTTGCCGCTGAACGCTTTTAACAACTTTTAAATGAAAGGTTAGGATTTCGTCTTTCGGGGTCTTGATTTGGGGTAATTTTCCCAAAATATTTATTCAATTTCATACTACAATCTAAATTATTACCAAATAACAAATTGAACTGGACCACTAGGATTTTGTAGTAGCGAGAATATTAATTTGAGATTTGTTTTCAAAATATTTATAATCACACCAATTCGAAAATTTCATGCTATATTTCATTTCATTTACTTACACTACTACTCCACACTCCTAATTGGTTTCTACGCGACATCGTGCCGGAACGCTAAATCGCTTGGCGACACGTCTTTGTCAGCAGGGTGGTAACTAGCCTCAGCCGAAGCCTCCCACCAGACCAGACTCGAGCCGGGAATCGAACCCAGGACCTCCAACTTTAAAATGCAACAGCGCACGCGCTGCGGCGCGGAGGTCTTCAAATTTTAAAATGATTTCAATGCATCGAGTATTTTAATTCGTGGTAAAAGATGTTTTTTGGTTAATTTATGGTGGTGGATATATTAAATATCTTACCTCGGAACCTTCAGTTATAAATAATTTACGAAAATTTCCAGAAATCCAACACAATGTAATGTTGAAATTGTTGCGTAAATAAAATGTTTTTTTTTTGACTCACTACGTACTGTTACAGATGAAATAGACAACTATATGACTTTGTGCGATATAAACAAAAACGTTGATGTTATTCTTAATGGCAAGTTGGCTTAAAATTAGCCGTTGTTTGCTCAGACAAGACAAAATAAATAAAAACGTTAAATTCTGAAAAGTATGAAATAGCAACTGAGCAACTAAAATTACAACATGAACTACTTATTTCCGGGAAACACGAAAAGTTATAATTATTAAGTTGTCAAGCAGTAAACAGAATTATGAGTTAACTTCATAGAACTTCATTTTCAGTATTTGAGTACGTAGTTATATACACGCTTGCAATAGTTAAGCCTATTAGTTTGGACTGAGCGGACGTCAGTGCACTAAAGTTATGAATTCAGGGATTTAATCCATACAAAGTTTTAAAGTAAAGAATGAAAATTCAGGATGTCGTAAATAACAAAAACCTGACCGACCGTGAATTTTTTTTTAATCCACTACACGATAGCCCTTGACGGCAATCTCACCTGATGGTAAGTGACGATGCAGTCTAAGATGGTAGCGGGCTAACCTGTTAGGGGCATGGTAAGCCCACACTCCTAGTTGGTTTCTACGCGACATCGTATCGGAACGCTCAATCGCTTGGCGACACGTCTTTGTAGGTTGGTAACTAGCCACGGCCGAAGCCTCTCACCAGACGAGACTCGAGCCGGGAATCGAACCCAGGAACTCCAACTTTAAAATGCAACAGCGCACGCGCTGCGCCACGGAGGTCGTTAAATAAAGCATATCAACATCCCACTGCAGGATTTGCAAAGAGGTTGGACGCAGACGGCTGGCACTTTGCCTTCCATGGATACGGGAAATCGGTCACTTTTTGGTCGTAAGTCTTTGGGCTGAAAGCCTTAAGAGCTGACCCCGTGTTTCCAGTGCACCTTGCACCTTGGGGTCTCTGCCTAGGTTCTTGGTTGGGCTCCAGTGGGTGTATTGGTAGAGTGCGAAAGTTTACCCGAAGCCTAGGCGATGAGTAAAAACTATAACCGGACTGGTCGATAAAGTAGATATATCATAATCTCTCAATTCTCCGTGATAAAAAAGTGTACATAGTTCTTCTGGGATAAAAGAGGCTCTGACAAAGGATTCGGTAATAATTCCCGTGTAGCAAAAAGTTTTCTAAATAAATAATAAGTAGTCACAATAAGCTGTGAAGCTGTGATGGCCTAGTGGTTAGAACGTCCACCTCCTAATCTGCGGTCGGGGGTTCGAATCCGGGCACGCACCTATAACTTTTCGGAGTTATGTGCGTTTTTAAGCAATTAAAATATCACTTGCTTCAACGGTGAAGGAAAACATCGTGAGGAAACCTGCATGCCTGAGAGTTCTCCATAATGTTCTCAAAGGCTGCTAATCTACACATGGCCAGCGTGGTGGACTATGGCCGAACCCTTCTCATATTGACAGGAGATCCGTGCTCTGTAGTGAGCCGAGAATGGGTTGATCATGATGATGATGATGAGTCACAATATATTCCATTCCAGCATTTAAAACTGTCTTTATAAGAGAATTAATGAAGATTTGAGTAGAAGTTTGCATTTGCCTGACTTGCTATAGAAGTTTTGCTTGGATGCTTTTAAAGCTTTTTTAATATAAATGTAACGCGCTTGAAACGTATACTCGTGCTAAAAGTTGGGTAAAATGTATTTAAAACAGTTCTGTAGGATGAGTTGAATTTAATGGATTCCGCAACCACTTTAAAAGTAAATTTAATTTTTTTATTTTCATTTCAAAAGCTTCTAAAAGGTCTAGCTTTTGGCGGTAGCTTTGTTCTTTTTTGAACTGCTATAGCTAGTGGGAGCATTATACACCGAATGTATGAACGCCCCTAGTTAAAAACGACAATGATAATGTACGTTTTTCTTTTCATGTTGCGTCTTCGTGATTTAACTGACCTTTTGAAATGAAATGAAACTTTATTTGTTCACATACTACAGTGTCCGATAAGGCTGAGACCTTCTGTTAAGTATAAAACCTGTGTCAGAAGGACTCGCTTTTCCCATTATACAATATTCAATATACATAAAAGGTTTATAATATTTAACAAGTTTTTTTTTATCTACTACTAAAGCTTACTTACCAACATGCAATATATGAATGTATGTGTGCGT
This sequence comes from Lasiommata megera, assembly GCA_928268935.1. Lineage (NCBI taxonomy): Eukaryota > Metazoa > Arthropoda > Insecta > Lepidoptera > Nymphalidae > Lasiommata > Lasiommata megera. The sequence goes on along the minus strand of OV743314.1, from coordinate 13,841,791 downwards.
GCGTGCGTGCGTGTGTGTATGTGTACTTGTTTTAAGCTTAATTAGTTATAGTTTCGTATTGAAAATAACTTTAATATCTAATTATTAGTTTATTTTATCACTTTTAAGAGAACTTCAGTCCTTTCATATGTTAGGCCTTTTTTGAGCAATCTTACTTTTACAGTCGTAAAAACCTTTACCTATAGTTAATAATGATTGATGATATAAGCTGTGATAGACAAGTGGTTGAGGCGTCCGCCTCCTAATCAGAGGTCGGAGTTTCGATCCCGGGCACGCACCTCTAACTTTTCGGAGTGTATGTGTAGTTTCCTATTGGTAACATTACTTTGGAAGTTTAAATAATACGTATGTATACGCGGATAGAGCGGCGTGTTAAATTAGTGTAAAAAGGAATGTTGCTTGTACAAAATTATTGAAGCCAGTCTTAAGATCGACTGCTCGATCAATTTTATACTAAAATAAAGTACTTACGTTATCACATGATAATTCAAAACATCCAGAATATTATTAAAATATGAACTATGTAAATTAATTAAATCTAATCTAAATAAGCTCTACAATTGTACTAAACCATTCCGATAAAAAAATAAAGCGTTTCTCTTGCATAACAAGTATATTGTAAATCATATAACATAGTGAACAAACAATTTGATATGGGACTACGCCAAAAGACTGCAAATGTTAATTTGCAGAGAAATGTTAACTTTTAATTTATACTTTACGTTTAAACTTTCGTAATTTTGTTTATAGGTATATAGCGTTAAATTAATTTTAGTAATCGCCCGCTTCTGTTAGTATTAACTAACGGCAAAATTTGTTTTGCCAACTCTCTTTGAAGGGGTTAAACTACCCTTGTAATATAACTAAAAAAATAAACATACGCAATCATTCTATTCATCATTTATATACTAGGATTTATGCAGACACTCTTATAAAGTCTTACATTAAGGATAAAAAACTTGGATAATAATTGCTTAACTTCATAGCTAGTTAAGTATATATACTGTACTGTAAGCTGTGATAGCCTAGTGGTTAGGGCATCAGCCTCTTAATCAGAGGTCGGTGGTTCGAACCCGGGCACGCACCTATAACTTTTTGGAGTTATGTGCGTTATTAGGCAATTAAAATATCACTTGCTTCAACGTTGAAGAAAAACGTCGTGAGGAAACATGCATGCCTGAGAGTTCTGCATAATGTTCTCGAAGGCGTGTAAAGTCTGCCAATCCGTACATGGCCAGCGCGGTGGACTATGGCCAAACCCTTCTCATATTGAGAGGAGACCCGTGCTCTGTAGTGAGCCGGTAATGGGTTGATCATGATGATGATGATGATACTGTACTGTGATGGTAATAACAAGAAAATAAATATTCCCGACTAAGTTTGTTGTGGGTGTCTTCATGTATCTGGGCGTAGCTTTAATTTTTAAGTGAACCAATGTATATTTATCACCAACACTGCACAGTAATGTATTAATTTATATGAATGAACGCTTCATGTGTGGCTGTTATGGGCTAACGTGAATAAATAATTTTTGAATTTATTTTATTTCTTTTTATTTTTATAAACCACAAGTTAGCCCTTGACGGCATCTGACCTGATGGTAAGTGATGATGCGGTAGAAGATGGTAGCGGGCTAACCTGTTAGGAGTTTGGTAAACCCATAATTCTAATTGGTTTCTACACGACATCGTGCCGGAACGCTAAATCGCTTGGCGACATCTCTTTGTCGTTAGGGTGGTTACTAGTCACGGCCGAGGCCTCCCACCAAACCAGACCCGAGCCGGGAATCGAACCCAGCTTTATAATGTGACAGCGCGCTCGCTGCGCCACGGAGGTCGTCGAGATTTCATTTCATATAAAAAGTACTAGAAAAAATTAAGGACAGCTGTTCAGCCGAACAAATGTAACAAGCTGACCGCATCCATTGTGATACTATGGATGATAGATAGATAAACTATAATCCTCGGGGTAAATAAATAAATTAGACCACAGCCCAAACAATGCATGTTACAGCGGTATTCACGGATAGTTTCATATTCAGATTGCAGAGTGAATAAATTAAAAGTTGGCGCGCTCACCTCGCGGCTAATTTCTTTACAAAGTTAGAGTTGCATGGAATATGTAAACAGGCTCTAATGTCTTCACTCTTTATATTACAACAGGTGCATAATCAAAAAGCAGAGAACACAGAGTAAAGTTTCCACATATAAATTAAGGAGTAAAGGTATTCCATATAGACTATAGTTGGTAATCTACAATATATAATTCGGAGAGTTTGCTTAGGGACTCGTGATCTTTTTTCCTCCGCAACTTTACCGCGCGTATTTATTTATTTATTTATTAATTATTTATTTTATTGATTTATTTATTTACATACTTACTTACCATGACCATTTTTTACCGTTGTAATGTGAATGTTTAGCTTTTTACAGGTTTTTACAACGTTCACAAATACCGCACAAAACAAAAAAACGCAATATAATCAACTACAAAAGCAATAATCAAAAACTAATCACATGATATAATAAAGTTAAAACATTCAAGTCAAGATTTCATTTGTAGGTATTGTTAGGATCTGAATTCCTGGTCGATCGTCTCTTCTTTAGACATGAACGAAATGCACTACTACACGTTTGTATACTCTCCGTTAATATCTGGAATGCCCTCTCGTCTTTCGTTTTATCTATTAGAATGGGTGTCCATATGGTTTGTAGGTATTTCTATTATAACGTACTCTTTATTAAGAGTGACTAAGCATTTAAGCCAACATTTATATTCAGCCGATAGACTTTTTGTAGAAGTTTCTACACACAACGCTCTTAAGTTATTAAGCGATATCGATAGCTTCCATTCTTCAATAAATTTTCACTTTTCTAATAGCGTAGATAAACTCCGAGCATAGCTTTATCCGTAAATTATCTACTGACTACTCACTGATACCATGAGATGTGAAGAAATTAATAGTAGTAGTAGTTAGATTATATAAAATTTTCATTTTAGTTGTTGGAATGGAAAGAAAAAATTTAAAGACCTCCAGATTTGATGACACATAATAATGTCTGTCGTCACTGAATTAAGTCAAATATTACTTCACCAACCAACCTATTGGATCAAATAATTTTAACGGATAGCTTAAAAAGGTAATATTCAAAATTAACGTCTCAAATATTATAATAAGCTTTCTGCAGAATTGCAGGGGTCATTGAAACTTCAATTTGATTAAAGCTTTTTACGATTTATTTTACGATAGATTCAGATTTTATTAATTTAGGAATTGGCAAAGTAAGAGATGAAAATTACGTAGCATTCAAGTTACTTTCTTATTGAAGGATTCGCTTGATTAAATTTGTCTTTTTCTGAGCAATGAAATACGCCTTTTCGATGCTACATTTCTCTACAGTGAAAAAAATATGTACCTATCACTACACGTAAATTATTGAAATAAATAGGTTTGCGATTCAGTGCACGGTTTACGGAGCAGATTGCGTAGGTACAAGCACATTTAATTTGAAACTTTAGCAACCTACTTGAGTAGCTGAAAATTTTTCTTTTCAAGTAATGGAGTGTCATAAGTTTTTCATTGTTGACTCTTCGCACCATTCCTCATTCCTTGGTAGATAGCTATACGATTTTGTAATACAATTAAGTTTTCATACAAGTTGCCGTAACTCATAATTTTGCGACGTTTAATTAAGTAGATATCCTATCAAAGCAGTAAACGCGGCCAACTCGCTGGCTTTACGCCTATTCAAGAATTACTTCGGCTTTGAATCATTACGTGTACAATAGACGTGAAAGTATTCAATATGCCATTTGTATCAAAGTTATGCAGAGCTCTATAGCATTTATCTAAGCAATGGATATATGATTATAATAAAGGCTTGATAACGAATTAATAAGTTTTGAATAGCAATGATTTATAAAATGGGTGAATAAAAAAAAATCCACTGTAACTAAACTCTGTGAGATATAACTCATTGTAGCGACTTTTTGTCTGGTATAATAAGGTGCAATTTCAATGTGTGATATGCCTTGAAGAATTCCTTAATATATAACTTGACTCATCTCGGATATGCACATGAAAATTTATTTCAGGGCGCTGTCAAATTGACCTGCCATATTGTTAGTTTAGGATGCCATTTTTCTTGATAAAGCCTGAGATCTACAGAGTGCGACACGAAATAGATATATCGGATAAATAGCGTTGTCTCATTTTAACTGCTGCTTATGTCGGAAGTAAGGTCTACTTGATTTTATAGATCTCGTCCATAGTGTCAAGTTCATTTAACTCTTGAAGTTTCTAACATGTCAAACATCGTGATGAAGATTTAAAACGCTTACAATTTTTTAATAAAAACCGCCTAATAAGGGACCTAGCATATATTAAATTTGTATTATTATCATCATCAGCATCTGCTAATATGCATCCAATGCTGGACACAGGCCTCTTTGAATAAGCGTCGTCATATCCCATCACCGGCTTTTCGCATCCAGCCTATGGCATTTATTTTTCGGAGGTCATCGCTCCACTTAGCTGAAGGACGGCCTACACTCCGTTCGAGTCTTTTCGACTCCAAAGTAAGATCCTCCGATAAACGTGACCAACCCACTGCCACTTCAGCGAGTAAACCCTTCGAGCTATGTCAGTTACCTTGGTTTCTTGCGAATTAACTCGTTACGGATCTTAACATTTTACCAAACACAGTAAATTGAAAACCTATTTCTTCCATTTTAAAAATAAACTATAAATCAAAACCGCTGAGGTCCCAGCACGATTCGTAATCGTAACTCCGATAAACGTGGCCAGCCCACTGCCACTTCAGCGAGTAAGCCCTTCGAGCTATGAGCTTACCTTGGTTTTTTGCGAATCAACTCGTTACGGATCTTAACATTTTACCAAACACAATAAATTGAGAACCTATTCCTTCCTTTTTAATAGTAGACTGTAAATCAAAACTGAATTCCAAGCACTATTCGTTTAATTGAATGTATTCCGGCACGAAAACGAGAAGATTCGAAAAGGAATACGGAAAAACGGGTGAATGGCAAACATCCTCGAACTAAACTCCGTGACGTGTCGCGTGTCACAGCGCCTTTGACTCTGATATGATTACGTGTCATTTGTACGTGTAATATATCAAAGTGACGCGCGGCTATATAACGCTCACCTTGATTCTTCGCAAAAACCACCTAATTTTTCCTGGGACCGCGTCAAAGAAAGGTTCCCCAATCACCTGGTTTTGATGTGTGGTCTCAGAATAAGCGGGTTTCAGGTTTTCGCTGTCATTTTATACACTACAAGTTAGCCCTTGACGGCTATCTTACCTGGTTGTAAGTGATGATGCTGTCTAGAATGGTAGTAGGCTAGCCTGTGAGGAGTATGGTAAACTTACGCCCCTGAATGGTTTGTACGAGACAACGTGCTGGAAGGCTAAATCGCTTGGCAACACGTCTTTGTCGGTAGGTTCTCCCATCAGACCAGACTCGAGCCCGGAAGCAAACCCAGGATCTCCAACTTTATAGTGGTTAGCCCGCTACCACCCCAGACAGCATCAACGCTTACCATAGGGTGAGATTGTCGTCAAGGGTTAACTTGTAGTGTATAAAAAAATAACCGTTTCTTGTTTAGGCAAAAATATTTCAAAAGAAATATATAATCATCAACGAACCCGAAAAGTCGTTTAGGTACTTACCAACTTTAAGAACTTTAATATGTAGATTATAAACAAAATAAAAATCATGACTCAGTAAAAGTCAACTTTTTAAAACTATATAACGCTTAGTATTTATTAATTAGCCTCAAGACGCGTTAAAGCCAAGATTATAATATAACCAGTTGACGTGACCTTCGGCCTAAACCCTTCTCATTCCGAGACGAAACCCGTTCCCTAAAGTTAGCTGCTAATGGGTAGATAATGAAGATGACTAAGGTTTGATCGACTGATTGAAATGTTAAACTGCCTGGTACCTCTTATTTAATAAAATGTAATTATATAGGTGAGGTAACTAGTCATTTGAATGTTAGTTCCTACTATCTATTTATTGTTAGATGCTAATGAACCGAATAATTTTTTAACAGATCTGCGTGTTAGAGACGGGAAATAGGATTTCATTTATTTATTTGTATTTTTATTTCCCGTCTCTAGTACGCTGATCAACTGCAACTTTAATTCTAATTGGAAACAGAAGGTAGTAATTGACTTCGGAGAAGGAGAACCAGGATGGATAGAGATATGAGTGTTAGAGACAAATACTCATATCTCCATCCATCCTGGTTCTCCTTATCCGAAGTCAATTACTCCTTCTGTTTCCAATTAGAATTAAAGTTACAGTTGACAGCCTAACTCAGGTATTTTAAATATTTTTGGATTTTAACAAAACCGCTATTTTCATGGATCCACAATAGATACTACTGCATCTGCCGGTGACAAATGAACGCGGTTTTTTAAGCGCAACGAACGTCACAATGTGTCGTTTCTTCTCTACAATTTATTACTTTATATACTAGAACATAGAGTCCAGTTTTGTAAAGCACGTTAGCGAATGTGACAGCCGAAGATAAACAGACGGAAGCAAAATGTTGGTCGTTAAAGCTATTTAGCGTTAACTCGAGCTGATTATGTTTCGTTTTAAAGCGATATCTCGTGTCACATACGAGATATTACTGGTTCCGCCCGAAAATAATATTTTAAAATTGAGGACTTGGCTTATTTTGTATGTACGAGTGGATTAAGTACTTAATAATTACAATGGTATAAAATAAGACATCAGTAATATTCCTTAACTTAAATTTAACGAATGATGAGTTTAACACCCGCTATCGATAAGCTCGGACCTCATAAATCCGTCGTCATGAATCATAATACAGAGTTATTTGTAGTTTTCCTTGTTCAGCATTCAAATAAAAAAATCCACATACGTAGCGTGCATACACTCACTATTCCGCCATTATTCATTGCATAACACCTATCCCGTTTTTGTATAACTATTAAAAATGTAAAAGGTAAAAAACTTATAAAGACCACGGCCTAGCGTTTATAGTCAGTAAACGGCAATAGTGTAAGCCCATTTGGCATAAACCTACTAGTCGATAGGCGACAATTTGACCTCTATATATAGTATTCTCACATGGTATGACGGTCTAAGTCAGTGTTTTTTTCGATCTTCATGGAATCTGCGAGTAATCAGGGTTATAAGACTTTCACTTAATGTTGCAAATATGAATGCGTATTTTACTAATAATCCGTCTGTTTGTATGTCCGTCTTTCACGCAGCAATATAGACATTGTGTTCGTGAGTTGGAAAGTCACATGTTTTTTTATCCTAAAAATATGTACAGTCCGTTAGGATTAAATCTTAAGCGCAATCGTTTTCTTCATGCTTAAATAGCTAAGCCAACCTTAATGGACAATTATTAATATTGAGGAGACACAGACAGATGCAAGATGATCCATAATTACTATAACCTATTAATATTATGTATTCAGAAGTGAGTTTATTCTCAAGTAACAAAGGACCGAGTATATAGCTCGAAGAAGAAGAAGGACGAAAAAACAGTAAACGCTGCGTTGATCGAACTTCAACTAGGTTGGAAAACGAAGTCCCAGGCAGCCGCTGGAGACAAGTGGTCTAGGACCGTAGAGTTTGGAGCTTCCTTAAAATAAACCAAGTCCATAAATGGCTGGAAAGATGTCAATATGTAGATATTGATGACTTGATATGAGTAATGCGTTTTTGCAACGCGTATGTCGACACGCCTATGATAAAATTAATTAATACATATCAAATGAAAGCAGCCAGTGGAGTAGGTTCAACATTTTTAATACGCTTAAAATTAAAAGACCCCCGTCCGCTGTGCCACTGATCACTGCAATTGACAGCATGAAAGGAGCGCTGATTTTTAATTTTTGTTTGTATTCTGACCTAAAAATGTTTGAAAGCACATCGCCGGCGGATGACACCATTTAGCCATGGTAACAAAGTTATATGATATCATCATAGAGGTAATTCGAATTCATTGCATGAATTTCTCGTAATATCTTAAAAAAAATAAAAAAAGGGTTAGTAAGAAACAAAACACCGTCTATCGCCCACAGTCAAGAAATAAATTGGCAATGCTAAGGTCATATTTATTAAATATTACCACATGGATTTGAACTCATTTTAAATATAAAATACCTAGCCGGCGACCTTTAATGGTCTAATAAAATCATTTGTTTTGAAATAGATATTTATTTTTATATAAAATAATATTTTTAATATCTCGCAAAGTTTGAACGTATCCAGTATCGTACATGCATTTCAAAAATTCGAGAAATAGCGTTATAAATAATATTGCCATTTTGTAAAATCCCGTTTTTATATTTTCAGAAAAGACCTTCCGATATAGGTAAACTAAAGTAGTACAACATTATAAGATACAATACGAATATTGAATTTATAATAAGATTCGTTTCAAAAATATGGAATATTTATATTTCGGAAAAGCCAATAACTTAAAATGTTTACGATAACCAAAATCAGAAAATTAGAACTAGCTCCTTCTCAAACTTCTTTCAATTGAGACTTTGATGCAGACTGGTTGTAGTTTTAATGGAGAACCGACGACCTCCTTGGCGTGCGCTGCCGCATCATGAAGTTGGATGTCCTGGGTTCGATTCCCGGCTCGAGTCTGGTCTGGTGGGATGCTTCTTTCGTGGCTAGTTACCACCCTACCGACAAAGACGTGTCGCTAGGCGATTTAGCATTCCGGCACCATGTCGCGTAGAAACCAATTAGGAGTGTGGGCTTAACATACACCTAACGGGTTAGCCCGCTACCATCCTAGACTGCATCATCACTTACCACCAGGTGAGATATCCGTCAATGGCTAACTTGTAGTATATAAAAAAACTCATAAAGCCAAGTTTCTTAAGACTTAAGAAAAAAGGATGCCATCACCCATCTAATTGCTGATCCTTAACACCCTGTCCGGTAATTCGGCTAAACTATCTTCCTTACAGTATCATCGTCGTATACCTACAGTCGCAAATAGCTCGTCCTCCACAAACGCTTGTCAACAAAACGTTCAGTGGAAAGGAAAATTTATTTTGTAGCAAACACTCCAACCGCGTCACTGTGAATTCTGTTGAGTGAAGGTAATAGCTTCTGCTCGGATCATTAATTTCACTGCCCATAGCTTTCTTGCTTTCTTTTACGGCAGTCATTATTAATGTGACAAGTCAAGAACAAATTTTCATTGCAATTTCATAATCAACTTTTTATTCAATCACATATTAAACATTGTCTTACGTTAAACTAAATGTTTTATTTTATTTCTCTGATCAGTTTAAAATGGGTGACGATGAATAGCGCCACGCCCATCTCCGAAACTTAAGTTATGATGATATGTTTCAAAACAAACGTAATAGCTATCTATTTTCCCCGCGGTTTCACCCGCTTAGTTTCTATGGTAATTTCAGCTTTCCGGTCGGTTTATTGGCGTAAAAGTGTAACAAAATTATGAGTTAGAATAACTAACTCAAATAGAATTACAAATAGAATTGGATTTTGAATTTTTAACTAGAAGTGCCCGCGGCTTTAGCTGCATATATTATTTGCTTGTACTACTGTATAAATACGAATGTTCCTGTGCGAATCACGGAAAGGTACTAACAGATGTACCCATTTATTTCATAGGAACTTGATATAATGTGGCCTATGTCTGAATTTTGTAAAAAAAATTTTGCTCTGCTGCGGCGACATCAAAGGAAAACCCATGAAACAAATTTTTCCTTTTATAATAATATTAGTAAGGTCGGTGTGCTGCAGGAAAAGCATTCTATACGAAACTATCCGAACCGTTCCTCAGCAGGCTAAGATAACGTCGCAGCGCCTTTTGAATTTATAGCATCAGTATAGGAAAATAAGGATAAAGTATGACAGAATAGTGAACACAGCTGAAGCTCCTGACAAGGCTAGTGGACCCATAAGTTACGAGTACAGTAGGGGTTGGTTATATAATACATAACGAGCGCTAGGTAATTTATGGGTACTAAGGCACCATATCTTGCAAGTAAAACTGCAGCTATTTGCATAACAGTAAAAATATAATGGCGTTGTCTGTCAGACGTCTAGACACGTGCGTGCCAACGTTATAACCAGCCGTACTTTTTCTCAACACAGTTTAAGTGCTTTCAACACTGCGTTTCACTTTGACAATGCATGTTTTTAAAAGCCTATTTGTCGTAGGTATGGCACGAGTTGTAGTTCCAACAAGGGTTCTAAATTCTAGTGGAAAGTGGTTACACTGGCGGCACTCAAAGTTTGTGTGCACATGAGATGGTAAGTGAATTCCCGTCTAGTTTAAAATTTAAATTTCAATCTTTATTCAAGTAGTCCTTTAAAAGGCACTTTTGACGCGTCAATAATTTACATAGTAGTGATTTGATGGTGATAACTACATTCGTAAACTTAAAACTAAAGCTATGAGGGTTCCAAACGCGCCCCGGTCTAAGAAGATGCCCACAACCAACTTAGCTGGGTAAATTTTCTTTTTGTTATCACCATCTCACATGCCACTTAAAATTATATTAAGAGTTATATAGAATACCAGACTAGAAATATTCTGGTCGCCAATCTAACCGTCGAGGAGGAGGAGGTCTCACATCAGGAATCCTTCGTTCATAGTTGCTACCATTAACAAAAAATAGTTATGATTATCATACTTAGGGTTTAATCTCATTTGTTAACAGTGTACAGTAAAATCAAAAACCAAAAAATTTCCTACTATTTTTATCAAGTGGCATGTGACATTAACTATGATATTTTTTATTTGTTAAGCAATGAAAAGGTAACATAAGTTATATATTACAATGGCTTGAATGACAACAAAAAAAAAAAATTTGAACCTAGAACTAAAAATATTAAAAATATAATACCTATAGATTAACTATTAAGTGTTAAATCAACGTGACGGGGATTCAAAGAAGTTAGGAAGGAGTTCTATCCTATAAATCCGATAATATTAGCCCAATCTTCACGAATCTTGGGTAAAACTAAGCGAGACTACAGTAAAATTTTGCGAAATTATTTATTCAATTAAAAAAATATTTTAACCCCTATCCCAAACAAACCAAACCTGATCTGTGGTATCAGCTAGATTGCAGCTCACAAACCGCAACTTAATTGAACTTTAGATTCAATCAGTATTAAATCAGAGGACACTATCGCCAATGAATCATTTATGGAAAATGTAGGCAGCTTACCCAGCCCTTTGTAGGAATTAATTGGTGCTGATGAATAGTAATATTAATAACATTTCATATATTATAATTTAACATCCAACACAAACAGAGGGTGTTATATGTATGCATAAGTGATACATCTTTGTCGGTAGGGTGGTAACTATCTATGGCCGAAGTCTTCCACATATACTAAATTATAAAATCTAAATGCAATATTAAAGTAGGCATATAATAACTGTTAAAATATAATGTAAATTAGAATTACTAAATTAGTTAGACTACACTATTAAATAAAATTAAGTTTCGTAGTCTGATTTAGTACAAAATGCCTCGTATATATATATAGGCTTAAATCTATCGATACAAAATTATATACCTTAATGTGTTTATTCTACGTAAATGTGTGCTATATTAATTTCTAAAAATAATAAATAAATTTATTTGCCAAATTTTCCCCGCTGGGAAATGCGTTAACGCATCCCCTCCGGGTATATGGGACACGCCGGCGGCCGGATTGGCGACCAGAAGACCCACTAAAACCCAGCGATGCTCCTACGCGTCGCCTGGTGGCTGGGTCACGGAAACACCCGCGCACTCGACCGCAACCCAACTAACAGGCCCTACATCAATTAATTAACACTTACACAATCAAATGTGCAAATGTTTTAAATATTAAAATTAAATTAATTGTAATAATCTAACTGTTCGCCCTGACGTTTTCTATAATTCAATTTCACAAAAACAGGATATTAATAAAATGATAGAAGGAGAAATCGCCATTTATAAGGCTTTTGCACCGGAGTTTTTATATTTCCGTGACAAATGACATTCGGTCCTCGGTTTCATCTTTAATTTCCCTCGCAATTAAGTGACTGATGCTTATACATTTATAATTGTCTTTTTTGTTTGAGCGTAATCTTTCATTTATATTTGCAAATCGCGTAGCTATTTTACCATAGGGCGTTAATGTAAACAAAAATATTGTAGCATATTTTACTTGTTCCAGAAATTAATTTATGCTTTCGAAATACTCATTTCTAGAGTTTACAATATCCGACGAATGTGTTAATACAATTAACAGTACACTGAAACGGAATCGAGTATCATTAATTTTATACATCATCATCATCATCATGATCAACCCATCCCTCTCCTCTCAATATGAGAAGGGTTTGGCTATAGTCCACCACACTGGCCATGTGCGAATTGGCAGACTTCACACGCTTTTGAAAACGTTATGGAGAACTCTCAGGCGTGCAGGTTTCCTCACGATGTTTTCCTTCATCGTTAAATTAATTTTTAATTTTTTTTTTAAAACGCACATAACTCCGAAAAGTTAGAGGTGCGTGCCCGGATTCGAACCGCCGACCTCTGATTAGGAGGCTGACGCCCTAACCACTAGGCTATCGCCACTTCAGGGTGTTAATGTAAACAAAAATATTGTAGCATATTTTACTTGTTCCATAAAGTAATTTATTCTTTCGAAATACTAGTTTCTAGAGCTTACAATATTCGCAAGTGTTAATAAAATTAACAGTACACAGAAACTGAATCGAGTATCATTAATTTTATATATACTAGTGTAATAAAATCGACATTCCCGCTTCAGAGATGTTTAGCTATAACTCGATGTCTCGAAGGCATCAGAACTAATTTGCATAGACGATTGCGCACTTGGTTCCATTTGTAACATTTTCATTAGTAATTCATTCAAGTTAGTGTATCACGATTAGAATCTAATTGCATCTGATTGTAACTAGATTGTAATCAACATTACGCTTGGTTCTATCGTACTATAGCTCTTTGATTACTATGCAAATACTACGGGGTTCCTTTTTTCTTGGGACTGTTTTTTTTTTATCCACTACAAGTTGCCCTTGCCAAGCCCTTGACAGCAATCTCACCTGAAGGTAAGTGATGATACAGTCTAAGATGGTAGCGGGCTAACCTGTTAGGGGTATGGTAAACCCATACTCCTTTCGGTTTCTACGCCACATCGTGCCGGAACGCTAAATCGCTTGGCGACACGTCTTTGTCGGTAGGGTGGTAACTAGCCACGGCCGAAGCCTCCCACCAGACCAGACTCGAGCCGGGAATCGAACCCAGGACCTCCAACTTTTTTTATAATCTGACAGCGCGCGCGCTGCGCCACGGAGGTCGTCAAACGGAGGTATTAGCTGTGCTAACCCTATTGATTGCCACAGCGTAACCGGGCTGTTTGGGGAGCTACAGAAAGAAGCTCTGTTCCTAAAATATCTTATAAGTTATCTTATAAGGTACTTCACTAAACTATCTTATAAAGCCATTTTTTTACAATACCTAACATTATTATTTTTGCTTGCTTTTTTATAAGTTAAGAGAATGGACTTTTATTACTCACGTATGTTTTATTTTTTAAATATGTAAACCTGGTGTTAAGTGAGGATACAGTCTAAGATAGTAGGAGATTAACCTATTAGGGGTTAACCTAATTGGTTTTTACGCGACATCGTGCAGGAACGCTTAATCGCTTGGCGACACGTCTTTGTCCGTAGGGTGGTAACTAGTCAAGGCGAAAGCCTCCCTCCAGTCCAGACTTTAGCCGGAAATCGAACCCAGGACCTGCAACTTTATAATGCGAAAGCGCACGCACTGCGCCCCTGAGGTTGTCAAAAACATTCCTAATTGGTTTCTACGCGACATCGTGCCGGAACGCTTAATTGCTTGGCGACACGTCGTTGTCGGTAGGGTGGTAACTAGCCCTCGGCGAAAGCCTCCCACCAGACCAGACTTGAGCCGGGTATTGAACCCAGGACCATCTTATGATGCGACAGCGCGCACGTCGCGTTCGTCATATGCAACATATCCTCTATGCAACATACATATACCGGAAAAGCAAACAATACCCACTCGTTTCACTCCGACACTGGAGCATCTTAAGGGCATGTTGACACAGTATTGTAAGGAAATTTTCTGTTTCTTGCTGTGAGTTTTCCTAGCTCAGTCCCTCATGCGTAATGAGTTTATACAGAGCAACGCATGTTTTTATCGAGTATCTATTATTGAATTTGTATCACGCAAAGTGATTTATATCCAAAAATGTCACGTCGATCCGCTTGAAGCAGTTGGCCCCCGAAATCCCGTCATTAATCCCGCTAAGCCCGGAAAGCCCAAACTTATCTCAGAAATGAAAAATTTAACAAGTTTAATAATTTATCAATTTTATACCCCTCTTAGTTGAATGTTGTGGCGAATTTTTATTTTATTAGGATTAAGAAATTATGAATCGCCTTTAGGAATTTAACACGGGTTTCAGTGTATATATTTCAATGTATAAATCATATTAAGATATTAACGATTACATAAGCGATAAAAAACTTTGGTGTGAATTGCTCTATCTCCATAGGCACCATAATTTATTATGTGAGATGGTGATAAAAACCCCCGGCTAAGTTCGCGATTTGAACCCTCTTAGCTTTAGTTTTAAGTTGACGAGTGTAGTTATCACCATCTCTAATAGAAATAATGAAAAATGTGATATATATGAACGATTCATAGATGCCTGTTATATTAATAAAGCTATTTTTGATATGATTTGATTAATATTTAAAGAATTTATGTTAAAATATATAACGTCGTTTTAGTTGAGATTTATCAAACACCATATCCTTATCTCCAATTATTGTTGATTATCACTTAATCCAAGATCAAAGGGATACCTGGCGGTTTTTATCGAGACTTTCCATGGTTTTTCAGGCTATAATGTTATTCGTTGTTACGCACGTGAGCAAGTTCTGCAATAAGATGTCTTTGGATTAATTTCAATTACATTTTGACGAGTTCGAGAGTGACTATCCATGGACTGGTAATCGTAATGTGAGCATCATCACATATTAAGATATGGGATTGAAATGATCTCTACACAGCTATCATAAAACTTAGCTTTCTGTCTCTTATCCTGAAATTTATATTCATGCTTGTAAATATTCCTTCAAGTAGGTTGCCTATTAGATAATGTTTTTAGCGACAAAGACGCCTATTTTTTTTTGTAAACACTATTATACAAAAAATAAAAATAATGTGCAAAAGGCACACTTGATGCTGAGCATGTTCTATCATTCAATCTTGGTTCATTAACAAACATTCATAGTAGGCGCATCAAAAAGGAAATCATAAAAAAATATTAAATATTAAATAAATACCAATATGATAAGTTATTACGGTATAATTATAAATATATATAAGACATCTATTGTGCCATTTTAAGTTGGCTGGAAAGATGGTAAGACCGTATTTAATGACGTTTTTGGGAAGCCTATTTTCAGTAGTAGACGAATTACGTAATTTCCGTCAAGAAATTCTTGGTATTGGCGCAAATAAGATAATTGCTGCATGCCACTCCATCTGCATCGGATAGGGAGTCTGCACTCTTAATTCCTCTCGCCTATATATGAGTAAATCTATTCCCGTATATAATTTGGGTATTATTAGAATCATGATGAAGAAAATACTTCTTCTTAACGCTATACATGTGTGTTACAGTATCTAAGATTGGATACGAATGAATGAAAACATAATATCGATATCTATTGCAATAACAAATATCTCATGATCAACCCATTGCCGGCTCACTACAAAGCACGGGTCTCCTTTCAATATGAGAAAGGTTTGGCCATAGTCCACCTCGCTGGCCATGTGCGTATCGGCAGACTCCACACGCCTTTGAAAACATTACGAAGAACTCTCCGGCGCATATGTTTATAATATGGATATATTGGAGTAATATCGGTTGTATATTGGAAAGCGATTATTATTATGTAATACTCAAATATAGGCACTTATGTATACTATTACATGTTAACGGAACAATACACTTCATATTCGTAGTATCATTATGCAATGAAACTTTCTCACTGCTAAGGCATACGTAGATAGCACAAAGCAGAATTCGCAAAAGTTTCGTGCACGGACCATTTCCAATAGCAAAGATAGTTTCCTTAGAAACTATTCTGAATGCAATTGATAGTAATGGTCTTTTGTTCCCCCGTATCAGCTAAGCAATTTTCAATGTTTACTGTTTACAGGGACACCCTTAAGTTACGCATTGTATAGGCATACCTTATTTGACTATATTTTGGCTAAATCTGACGACTTGGCGCAGTGCGCTGTCGCATTATAAAGTTGGTGGTCTTGGGTTCGAGTCTCGGCTCGAGTGTGGTCTGGTGGGAGGCTTTAGCCGTGGCTCGTTACCACCCTACCGACAAAGACATGTCGCCAAGCGAATTATCGTTCCGGCCTGATGTCGCGTAGAAACCAATTAGGATTATGGGCTTACCATACCCCTGACAGGTTAGCTCGCTACCATCTTAAACAGCATCATCAGTTACCACCAAGTGAGATAGCCGTCAAGGGCTAACTTCTAGTGCCTAAAAAATATTTATTTTCCGTCACCGTTGAAGCAAGTGATATTTTAATTGCACACATAACTCCGAAAAGTTAATGGTGCGTTTGACGGGATCGCACTCCCGACCTCTGATTAAGAGGCGGACGTCCTAACCACTACGCTATCACAACTTTATAGACCTATATTATATTATATAGATATTATCTTCGCAATATGTGTTCATCAAGTACGTTTCGTCGAGTAAATTTTAACGAATTTTACCTCACTAAATCCTCATTTAATTATGAAAAACACTCATTAGTAGACAAAATTAACGTACGCTTAAAACATTTGTGACACAGTGAATTTTGGTTAGCACAATACGCTCTATTGACAAAGTGTAGGATAGTTGGAAAAGCAATTTCAGTGTCGACTGCACCGCGGCTACGGAAACGCTCTCTATTTGTTAAAAGGTTTTTCCCTAGATTAATTCTCTGCTAGAGTTTAGAAATGTTTGAATGTAAAATTGGAGGGCTAGTTTGAGCTATTGGAGTTCATTCAATTAGCATCGGATTATTCATTACATTCCAAATAAACTTTCATACTTATTTTCATACCTAGTCTAACATCCCGCAGTAGGCCGTTTGACCTTCTTGGCGCAGCGCGTACACTGTTGTATCATAACATGCGCTGTTGGAGGTCCTGGGTTTGATTCCCGGCTCGAATCTGGTATGGTGAGAGCCTTGGACTGTGGCTAGTTACCAACCTACCGCATTGATTTACCACTAGCCGTAGATCGATCACATTAACGCTCAAAAAATGGGACGGAAAAGTAGTGCACAAATAGCGACGCGTGCACTCCTTTCCCCCAGTGTGTGACAAGGCTAGACGAAAGTCATCAATTCTAACACTCGAGCCGTATAATCCGAATGAATTACAAAGCGCTACGCGCCGCTATAGATAATATAACGGCCAGATGTCTAGTGTATTAGACGGGTTGTAATACATCGATATACCGATATGTAGGAATGTATAGTTAGTTGGTGACAAATTCTCGCCTTGTTATTGTATGACGCGCTCTATCTACTAAAAATAAAAGTTTTACACAACGCAGTATTAAACTTGGTTGGCGAGTTTTAACGATTAATGTCCAACCCCGGCCTGGTACGTACTCGTATACAGTAAAATAAGAAACAGTACTATACTGATATGAACAAGATTTTTGTAAAACTTATCATGGATGGTAAATTCTCTAATTTGTATCAAAGGACCAGGTAATGATTATGTTTTAGATAAATAACTTTTCTGTATATTATCAATCGATCATTGTGTCTTTAAAAAAATTATCAGCAGCAACCTGCGACTTTGTACATGTAGATTAGGGATAAAAAAAAACTCCTGAGCATAAGGAACCTTTGTAATTGAAGATTATCTCGTGATGTCTTATAAATCTAAGTTTTAGGAAGTTTGTTATGACAAACTATAGCTACCTACAGTTGTTGTTCATGCGCGTCTAATGCAGTTTCTCAACCGCAATAACTATAGCTTCTTTTCTGTAATAAAAGTAGCCTAGGTGTTAACCGTTGGTACGACAAATTTGTATACAAAATTACATTTAAAGAAATTACTCATATTCACACTTACACACATATTAACCTTAATGGTGCTTTATTCAATTATAATTAACAACTAAAACAATATAACTGTATTATAAACACTTTAAAACTTTAAATAAACCTTAAATTGAACCTAAAACTAAAACTATAACTATAACTAAAATATATTATTAAAAGGAGTCCCTTTAGGCAAGGTTCCGAAGATACTGGCAGCGCAACCTTAATTATATGTTAACGTTTCATGTGACCTACACAACGTTACCATCTTATTGACGAAATGTCTATAATATCTTTATAATCTTAAAAATAGATCTTTTAGCACATTCATTATTTTATTTTTTTTAGAAATGGGAGTAACGTTTTGCTGTTTTATTTAAGAAGCAGGGAAAAAGTTATTTCGGTACATCGTTTTCGTTTTATCTGCAAACATAAAACGTCTCTTTAAATTTCTGACACTTTAATGAAGTAAATAAAATAAAGAGCTACGCGAACACACCGCTATAAGAAATGGATGGTATATTTCCGCAAGAAGCGTGAAATAGCAGTACGAGTCAAACAGACGATTCGATCGTGATACGCGTACATAAATGTACTCTTGCTAATGTGCGAATAACTATGAAAATTTGGATTTCTGTTTAACCTAACTAGTAATTTAGGTTCCTTATCAAAGGTAGATGGATTTTGTATAGGTCTAGATAAGCTGGTTCAGCAAATGATACAGCTGGATCAATAAAAAAATTGGTACTGCATTTTTTATAATAATAAACTATTAGTACTAGTCAACGGTTAAGGAAAACATCGTGAGGAAACCTGCATGCCTGAGAGTTCTCCATAATGTTCTCAAAGGCGTGAAGTCAACCAATCCGCACATGGCCAGCGTGGTGGACTATGGCCAGACCCTTCTCATATTGAGAGGAGAACCGTGCTCTGTAGTGAGCCCGCAATGGATTGATCATGGTCTATTTATCATATTGATTGAGCATGATGATGACTAGTCCGGAAATTATGAAATTGGGAGTGGGGCCACAGAGACATTTGGAGTAATCTAGTAGCCAGGCTATTAGTCATTTATCTACCAAAAATTCTATCATATCCAAAAACTGGCAGTCTAAACTTCCGGTGTTTGTTTTTTACTGGTCGTCAATGAAAATTTAAACATAAGTGATAATATGTATGCAATTACATCAAATAAACTATCCCGTTACTTGAATGGTTTAAAGTACGTACAAATTGTCTATTAACTAGCAAAAAGTAAACAGAAACCTATTAAACGTTGTCTGTTAAGTTAAAGAGGAGGATTATTTTATTTTCTAAAACTATAAGAGCCTTTCTCGAGAATGAATTAATATCTTACTGAGAAAAAACTGAGTAAGCCAAGTATACTTAATTATCTATCAAGTTCATTGTTTACAGTTCCCGCAGAATTTTATGCCCGCTGGTTTAAAAAAACAAAATGTTAATTAAAAAGCTGGCAAATGTTTTTGCGGCCATTTATAACGATTTGCGACGGTGCGGCGACCCGGTATTATTTCACTGCAAAGTATCTTTTCTTTATTTTATGTCATTGTTTGACTCGGAATAGCATAATGTGTACCACTATAAGTTTTTAATACAGCAGAAGAGAAAAAGGTTTGCTGGAAATATCATCATCATCATGAACAACCCATTACGGGCTCACTACAGAGCACGGGTCTCCTCTCAGAATGAGAAGGGTTTGGACATAGTCCACCACGCTGGCCATGTGCGGATTGGCAGACTTCACACGCCTTTGAAAACATTATGGGGAATTCTCAGGCGTGCAAGTTTCCTCACGATGTTTTCCTTCACCGTTGAAGCAAGTGATATTTTAATTGCTTAAAAACGCACATGACTTCGAAAAGTTAGAGGTACGTGCCCGGATGCGAACCGCCGACCTCTTTTTAGGAGGCTGACGCTCTAACCGCTAGGCTATAACCGCTTTGCTGGAAATATCATTCATGACAAAAAAAATAATGTCAGCCGTTATGCCACATATATTTGTAAGGCTAAACTATAAAGTCATTAAAAATAGATAGTGTTTTTGTCTTTTGCAGTGTTTTGTCTTGTTCTGACATTTGATGTTGATTGAAATGTTACAAACCACTGCATAACTATTCCTACGTTATACCACGTTAATTTGTAAGGCTCTTAGTTTTGTGAGCTGTATCTTTCATTTGTTTTTTGTTTTAGTATTTGGTTTCTTTTTCGTTAATTTAGAACAAATACGAGTTGGGGCTTAGCTTAGGCTTTGTTTTACGCATGTAGACCGATTTGACATCGTAGAAATGTTCTCGACTTTATCATGTTCTATTTCCATTGAATTTTGATATGCTTATTATGAGTAGGTAGAATTTTGTCAATACTCAATATTATGTTCATTTCATCATTATAATATGTTTATATACATGTTATTTGAAGCCAGGCTATCGCTGATTTTTTGTTTTTTTTTGTAGTCCCACCCACTTCAAAGTACTTCTATGAATAAAAATGGAATATTTTGTCATTTGGCGATTGTGTTATTTGACGTTTGTTTTGCAAATTGCAGAACAAAACTATGTCTCAGTAAAAATTCTACGGATCTATGGATAGTTAGTATACATTGATTTCTTATTTAGGGGTAATACAATTCGTGTGCTGTTTTAGCTTGACCTCCTTGGTACCTATTCCAAAGTTGACAGCTCTACTTAACTTAAACGCTGACCTTTAATAAATTATGATAGAAATGAGTTTCTTGTAGGTCTTCTCAGAAAAGGGGCTTTCTACCATCGCTAACCGGGCCCGTATTTATTAACTGGTATTGATTTTACCAATTTGGAGCAGGGGTTTAAAACTGCCATACCGCTAACAGATTACCGCTACCATCTAAGGCAGCATCGTCAATAACCACCAGGTAAATTGAAATAGAAATTGAAGAAAACAAAGTCAAAATCAGGTTTTGAAATCTCAGGTAATGTGTCCTTAAAAGCGATCTAGATAAACTTTCTTTAGCTTGAAATCAGTTTATAAATACTGTGTTTTTTTTTTATAACTACTACATGTTAGCCCTTGACGGCAATCTCACCTAATATTAGTTATGATGCAGTCTAAGATGGTAGCGTGCTAATCTGTTAGGGGAATGCTAAGCCCACACTCCTAATTGGTTTCTACGCGACATCGTGCCGGAATGCTAAATCGCTTGGCGACACGTCTTTGTCGGTAGGGTGGTAACTAGCCACGACCGAAGCCTCCCACCAGACCATACTAGAGCCGGAAGTCGAACTCAGGACCTCCAACTTTAAAATCCAAAAGCACACGCGCTGCGCCACGGAGGTCGTCAAAAATAATACAGTTTTAAGCGATCTCAGTTAGTCCACAGAGTTTATTTGAACAATCTTTACTCACTTATGACCAATTTTCACCCACTGAAATGAAACATGGATGAAAATGCCGCGTTAGGAGAATAAAAAAATATTCTTAGCTTTTGGGCTTTTATGTCACCCGACTATATTATTAAACTAACATTGACAAAGGATATTAAGCGATTTATATAGAGTTCTCTATACGACCGTTGTCTAGTTTTATAGGTTTAGACGGACTAATATTCACACCTTATTGCAATAAAGGAAATTTAAAGTATATGATGTATAAAATAAAATTAGTTGTGTAACATACTTGACCTATTAACCGATAATATAGAATAATAAAAACGATTATTTTGTATCCACTTCTTTCTATCCCTTTTTAGAAAACAAAATAAACCGTTCTTGACCTTCTAACAATCTGAAACAGTCAACGGTAACATAATTTATTATGATAATGTAATATAGTCTTTATTTCTTATGTAATAAGAAACATCAACGTGAGTCCCATATGATTTAACCCACGTAATACTTTGTAATCCATCCGAAACCACAGGGATTTGCTAGGGCTGACGGATCGATGAACCAGGAAGGTGACGTTCAGAAGTATTACCGCTATTTTTACTTTTTATAT
Source organism: Lasiommata megera (assembly GCA_928268935.1). Classification (NCBI taxonomy): domain Eukaryota; kingdom Metazoa; phylum Arthropoda; class Insecta; order Lepidoptera; family Nymphalidae; genus Lasiommata; species Lasiommata megera. The sequence goes on along the minus strand of OV743314.1, from coordinate 13,819,598 downwards.
CACTGAACGAAAATCTAGTGATTTATCGACGCAGTGAAAAGGGAAGAAAAATGTGTAGGCCGTGAAATATATGGGCATACTATTTGGGTAAGAAAGCTGACCCTGCCTTTGAGAAATCATAGTAAATGCCTCCCGTACCTACACTTATTGGGTAATCAGTAACATATATAATCGTATTTGATCAACATTGTCATCTTCATTATCAAAACATGCCGGCATAGACGGGGATATTAAAACGCACATGTCCCCGGATCGATATAGGTAATATAGTCTTAAACACTAGGCAGTCAACGCTTTGTTAATAAAACGTACGTTACAAGCAAAAAGATACATTGAGGTAATTAGTTAGCCTTATAATATTTTCTTCCGTCTATACTATTAAAATCTAATGAAACAAACATTATTATGGTAAACTAGCAGTGGTAGCAATAATAACTAAATCGCTTGGCGGCACGTCTTTGTCGGTAGGCTGGTAAATAGCCACGGCCGAAGCCTTCCACCAGACTAGACTCGAGCCGGGAATCGAACCGAGGACCTCCAAGTTTTATAATGGGACAGCGCACTGTTATATGGGATTTGACGAAAGTCTTTTTAAAAAAAGAAACTTTATTACACGAAAATAAAATATATTAGTTATATCGAAAATAGGAACAAAGAATATAAAACTGGATATAAACTGGAAATAGAAATGCGACGTTTAACCTCTCTGAGGTCTGGAAACCGACTGCCAGGAGGCTCTGCATTCCCCCTAGTGGTCAAGTATGAGTAGGTCCTTAGTCAGCATATCTACTAACATGTACAATGTGTAACAGCACGCACTGCGCCACGGAAGTCGTCAAATTGGTTTAAAATGTAAAATTGAAAAACACCCACGTGACACATACGAGTATGTACACAAACCAAATTATATGCATATTATATACAATTATATTATACCTTGCATAGCTGACCGATTGTTAAATACTCACAACTAGATTATAATTTTGTAATAGGTTTTTTTTTGTATAATTAATTTTGGAGACAAATACTGTCAAGCTTATGTAAATTAGGAATTTTTGATAATTCTTAATTTAATTGCCGCATTTCTGGCCTTATTTTTTGTAAAGTAGTTTGTTTGTTCTTGGCTTAATAATAAGATAAGACTTAATATTGTTTCTGCCAAACTAACATTTCAAACATGTTTCTTGTCCCGAATAAAAAAGTACCATTTCTAGCCTAAAAAACCAGACTCACTTGCGCATTTAAAATATTAGTTCATATTGTATGACGATGTTTCAAATCAGATATGATTAAATTCTTAGCACAATATCAGTCGTTAAGAGTGAGAGTAAGTGAGCACAGAGCTACTGAATGTTTAATTAAAAACTTGTCACAAAAGTCTTCTTACTTAGACACAATGCAACTAACAGTTTGCCGTTCTCTCAAGTACGTGCCGACTGCGAGATTTTGTTGGCAATAGTTGTAACTTGAAACGTCTTAGCTTTGTCTCAAAATCAATAAAGGATAAAGTTTTACTCGAGTAAGCGTTACAGTACTAACATTTTTGTTACAGTAAAAGCAAGCTATAGCAAATACCACTTTTATACTGTGCAAGTTTTTTTTTTTTATATCAGTAGCAAATGTATGAGCTGTATCTGATTAGTTGCTTTAGTTAACAGTCATCAAAAATCAAGACATAATGTAATAAACAAAAAAAGAACATTCTCAGTTAAATATTCCATGATAAAAAGACTTAAAACAATATTATTATGTAATGATATATAAAAATCGATTGCTGTTCGTTGGTCTCGCTAAAACTCGAGAACGGCTGAACGAATTTGTCTTAACTTGGTCTTGAAATGTTTGTGGAGGTCTAGGGAAGGTTTAAAAGGTGAGAAAAATTCGAATAATTGCCGGAAAATTCCTAAAAACAGCCCTTTTCTTTTTCCCATATAAACTTTATTGCTATTCAATAAAGTTCATATTAAATTATAATCACTCACTGTTGTCTAAGAAATATAGGTGTGTTCCTACGCGGGTGAAACCGCGGGTCTCAACTAGTTATATGATAAAAAAAAGACGGGTTGCACTCCGGGAGTGCCGGCAGAAGTGAAAACTTGATTATTAACGTTGAGCATGTTTGATATTTTGGAATGGTTAGGGAATAATTTTGCACCAATTGCTTTATTAGTATAAAAGTACTTTCATTTATGTGGTAGAATACAATATTCATTTATTGCGCTATCGTACACAAACATGACAATTTATATTACATTAAAAATTTAACACTTTAAAACTATTACAATTATTTTACATTAAAAAGTTTATCTCTCCGAAAAATCAACTTTCATCCATAATTTCAACGACTTTTTCACCATCATCATTACCAGAACTATCCATGGATGCGCGTGGCACGCTGTAACATACACGAACATTCGCGCAAGCGCCCTGCGCTGCCTAAACGAAACAGTAGGCCCAGGCATACATTTTCGCCGCGCCGTAGAGAGGAGATAGCTGTCTACTCTCCATCCGTCTTACGCTTTTTCGATCAGGTCACGTGTCCTGACGCGAGTTTAAGATTTTATACCCATTACAGAAAAAGTGCTCAACGCCGCTAAAGAAGTTTTCACTTCAAAAATGTGCAAAGTAAAAGCAGTTTTCCATAATAATTTATTTATTTAGTTTCTCGGATTATTTATCAGTTTTTTAGAGTTCCAAAGTATTCAAGTATCTCTATTACTAAGCCAACTGACTGTCTATCTGTCAATCTAAATCCGTCTGACTATCAGCAGTTAGCCGGTTTTTTGTAGACCTCGGTTAAGCAAACTATCGTCTGTTTGGCAAACTTATTAGAGATACTCGCAATGAAAACTTTTAACTCTGTCTTTATAATTCTTACAATAATTAATACTATGAGACTTAAAATAAAATAAATATTCGTTTAAAACTAACACTAAACGGATTAAAAGATATATTATTATGTAATATAATTTTAAAGTATTATAATATTATGTTTAACAGTATTAGAATCCATGCAAGTGACAAGCAAACTGCGCGCGTGCCTTAAGAGCTTCACCGCAAACACTTACTTGTAAGTAATACCTTGCATATAAGATACAAGCTCTGCCAAACTTATTTCAAATGCTACTTGCGAACAAGCTTTGCATTAGCGGCTTAAATAGAAATTATAAAACACTTGATATACTTAGTAAAACCTTCGCATGGTTCACGGATCTGTAGATATTATTATTCTTGTAAACACTTACATTATTTATTTATGTGCCAATTGCAAGTTTGAAAAACGCACACCAGGTACTATTTATACGAACCGCTTCAAGCTTTATGATAACCTAGTACTCTACAATTCAGTCAGTTCAGTAAATTTGTGGTACCCATATCTCAACCCAATGTCGTTTAGCATCTTACCAAGATACCTTCTTTCCTCCTTTCTTATAAAAAGAGTAATGCTTAAAGAAATAAATATTTAATAATTAAAATTGAACGATGAAGGAAAACATCGTGAGGAAACCTGCACGCCTGAGAGTTCTCCATAATGTTCTTAAAGGCGTGTGAAGTCTGCCAATCCGCACATGGCCAGCGTGGTTGACTATGGCCAAACCCTTCTCATATTGAGAGAAGACCCGTGGTCTGTAGTGAGTTGGTAATGGGTTGATAATGATGATGATGAAGTAAAATTGTATTTTAGGATTGACTGAAGATTCTAAAATATTTCCGCCATCGGAAGTGATTAAGTAATTTTACGGTGCTAAGAGCTTTAGCAGCATCATTAATAGCACTGATTTTATATGACTTGCAAAAGATTAAGTAAACAGTATCTAGTAATGGACTCTAATATAAGTATGCACATCTAGTCCGTTTTTTTTTATTTAACTCTATTATTCCTCTTAACGCTTTTAGTTTTAAGTCGGCTTTTAGTTTTTAAGTGTAGTTGTCACTTCACGAATAAAAATTATGGAATATGTGTTATATATGAACGATTTATAGATGCCTGTAATAGGTTTACATGAATTAAGCCATTTTGATTTGATTTATTCTAATCTTTAACTACTTGTAACAATATTCTGTGGACAATTTAGATAATGGTCAGTACTTTATCGAGTTAAATTGAGAGTCCATTCATATTATTCTCTGCGTATTTCTTAGTATTTTTACGGCTAAGCACACGTGGCTGGTTAGTAGTAGTAATTATGAGCTTGTAAACATCAAGTTTCAAGAGATTTATATTCTTATTTTGTGCTAGTGAATATTCCTAAATGGTTTTCATTTCTAGTTTATGCTGCGAAATATAGTTGATTTATGACACTTTACCAGGATTTACTTCATTTAAATCTTTGCCAATACATAATTAATCGAAAATTATTGGAATTATTCGATTAGATATTATTTCTGTATTAGGATAAGTAACTGAATATATAATAAATCAAGCTTTCACATTTGACTCATTAAAGCCATTTCTGATAAGCTTACACCTTAAAGGTACAGGTAATGACAGGGGTATTCTCAGAAATTATTAAATAACAATATTGTTCCGTTGCCCTATTTTAGTACCGGGCGAAAATACAAACCATATTTAAGATGTCGAGAAATTCTAAGTTCTTCATCTCACCCCGGAGTTAGGAAATCGGCCTCCGTTCCTAGAAACGTTACGTAACGGTCCTCATTATTGTTGCTAAGTCATGCTGCAAACTTATGAAAAATAATTATTAGGCTAACGACTCAACATGCATCACTGTAGTTAGGTAACAGTTACCGAATTAGGTCACCATCGCTTAGTTTATTCTGGCTACACACAGACACTGAGATTGACTTGCAAATGCGAACAAATTTGCTTATTCCCATAGAACATACAACTGTTCTCCACTGAAAAGTTATGGCGTAAGAAGTTCGTTAGGCCGTTTATATTGATTTGGAAAACCAATTGTAGTTTCGAACCGCATTTTGATTATTAGCAAGCCCGTGACTATGGGCTCACTTGATATTAAAGTCTTGATATAAAGCTCTTGTAATAGAAGTTACATAATACGGATAAAAAAGAAGAACACCTCCTTCTTTATTCGTATTCTTAATACAAACTTCACGTGTAAACTAGCAGCTGGGTCACCTGATGATAGGTTATTTCTTTGGCCCATGAACATCCTACCACCTAATCCATTTTTGTTTTGGACTGTCTATTAGCTGTACTAACTCTATTGGTTGCCACAGCGTAACCGGGCTGTTTGGCGAGCTTCGGAAAGAAGCTCTGCCAGAAGAAATTTTGAGCCCTAGGGCTCGAAGAAACTAAGGGAACGACTGCCTAAGCTTTGCGTTTGGGATAACGGGGGGGTCGGACGGTGAGTACATGGAGCCCGCGTCCGGATGACGTATGATAGCGGGGACCTAGTCTTCGCCGGCGAAGACGGTGTGTAGCGTTGTGTGGTAGGTGGTACGAGTATGTTGTCAGTATTTATTTGATCGTCAGGGTCATGATACCTAATCCGTTTCTATGCGGCATCATAAAGGAACGCTTTGCGGTAAGCCTTTGCCAGTAGAGTGGTAACGTTGTTACTGAAGCCTCCCACCGGACCGAACCTTCCAGAACTTTGCAGTGTAATACATACCACAGTACAAACGAGAAAGCAAATAGCTTAGCATCAGTTCGAGGGTCTAAGTTTCAAATGTAATTTCAAACAATATAGTGGTTTCGTATAAACTAATTGACATTTTCTATGAACTCTCGTTCAAAAAAGACATTTGTAAAACAAACACTGGAAATAGTTGAAACGTGAACACGTTAAAATAACTTAGGCTTTTAATGTTTTATCTTAACAGAATGGTCGATTTCTTTTCATCACAAGCTGACGTAATTACGGGATTCCAATCGCATCTAAAAACTATTTTTCTATATGTACTTACATACGGCTTAACAGATAAATCAATCTTGACAATTTTTAGTATCTTTTATTGTTAGGCTTTTTTGCCTAGGGCGTAGGACGCGCGCCTCATAATTAGAGGTCGATCCCGGGCACACGCTTCTAACTTTTCGGAATTATGTGCCTTTTTTTAGCAATTTAAATATCACTTGTTTCAATGGTGAAGGAAAACATCGTGAAGAAACCTGCATGCCTGGGAGTTCTCCTTAAAATCCTCAAATGCGTATGAAGTTTGCCAATTCCCACATGGCCATCGTGGTGAGCTATGGCATCATGATGATGAAGATAAACTTTTAGAGAGGGAAAATAAACAGTTACAGCGGGATGTTCACTACAGCAACAGGCATTTACATTTTTGATTAAATTCCGTATCACATAAAATGGTTTCAATAAATTAATCAAATACTTTAAGTCGGCACAAAATTAACTTCGCATTCATGTACTTGAATGAACAATTACTGAGATAAAATATGTACCGCTACATTTGCGAGCATGTGGTGGAACCACCGGGTGGGCTGGAATTGTTCTTTGAATAATTAAAACACGCAAGAAGATGCGTCGTAGCCAACTTCGCTGCTGGAGAGAGACTAAAGAATGCGTAATACTCAAGACGGCTTTTAGGAAATTAAAGAGAAGTTTTCGATGGTTTTATCTTTGGCCTAAATATATACAGCGGTGATAGCCTAGTGCTTAGGGCGTCAGCCTCCTAATCAGAGGTCGGCGGTTCGAATACGGGCACGCACCTCTAACTTTTCGGAGCTATGTGCGTTTAAAAAAAAAAAAATATCACTTGCTTCAACGGTGAAGGAAAACATCCTGCAAGCCTGAGAGTTCTCCGTAATGTTCTCAAAGGCGTGTGAAGCCTGCCAATCCGCACATGGCCAGCGTGGTGGACTATGGCCAAACCCTTCTCATATTGAGAGGAGACCCGTGCTCTGTAGTGAGCCGGTAATGGGTTGATCATGACGATTCACCGCATTAGTCCACTATTGTGTTGTTGTATATAAATTACATGATATTTGCACTTACATTTCTGTAAAATAAGGGAGGGCCTTTTATAAATTGTCGTTTTATGGTATATCTGTGACCTGTTTGCTGAAAAGTAAACCACACTGGAAGCTCCTTTTGATAGCAACTTGGTTATAATGATTACAACGTAATAGTATACCGTGAACGTCGGACTGAATGAATGGAGAAAATGCTATACCTCTGAAACATTTGAAGAGAAAACTAGGATGAAAGTTTAAGAATGAATGAGATAAAAAAATAAATTCAGAGGTTTCCGAGATTAGTGTATTCATTCTTACTGAAAGCGAGCAAGGATCTTGTTTTGGATTTAAAGCTACCATATACCATGGGGAATATATTATAATGGGGAAGCAATGAGCTATTGCGCGCTCATCAAGTGTAATACATTTTTGGTAATTTCGTCATTAAACACGGTTGGACGCGAATTAAATCAATTTTTTCAACTAACTTCAAAAAAAGAAGGCTGTTATAAATTCTGTTGTATTTTTATGTTTGTTACCCTAGAACTCCGTAATTTATAAGCAATTACAAAAAAAAATCGAAAGAATCTGTTTCTTTTTTAACTATATACAATAGGCCTATTTCTTGCAAAACGCACTTTTTTGTTTGATTTTTTTGTTTGATCTCTGGCGGGATCAATTTAGGAATATAAATATTATTTATTTTCTTTGGTCTTTTCTGATTATAGTCCGTGCTTAGGTTACTACCATAAAATATGGAATAAACAATTAAAAAATACAAAATAAGTAAATAAAAACTTAATAAACCATATTGACCAAAATGTGTGACGGAACAGTTAATAAATATTATTTTACTGTAAATAAGAAATTTCAGGCAGACAAAGTTGCGAGCCACCGCTTTTAAAATGCACTTTTAATAGTTATTCTGTCTTTCTGTGATCACTGAGGAAACTTACGCTTGGCCGAATGAGACGTTCTCTGGAGACGACGTCGCTTTCATAGCGCGGCTCAATACAAGAGCGGATACTAGCAAAGATAAAATTATTTGACGTCTGCAACTTCGTCTGCGTGGTTGTGAAGAAATATCCTGTAGTTATAAGCTACTTGCTGTGACCCGCGGTTTCACCCGTGTAGTTCCCGTTTCCGTGGAAATACCGGGATAAAATATTGCCTAAATATAAATGGCAAATTGACTCTTTGAAGTTAGGTTAGATTATAATTTAATATGAACTTTATTGAATAGCAATAAAGTTCAAATTGACTCTACATTTTATTTAGAAAACGTTTAAATGGGAAAAAGAAAAGGGCTGTTTTTAGGAGTTTCCTGGCAATTATTTGAATTTTTCTCATTTTTTAAACCTTCCCTAGACCTCCACAAACATTTCAAGACTAAGATAAGATAAATTCGTTCAGCCGTTCTTGAGTTTTAGCGAGACTAACGAACATCAATTGATTTTTATATATATAGATAAAAGCCAATAAATGTATGAGTAACCAAGTTAGGGTTTTAAACCTAATCTTGAAATTATTGCCTTAGAGGCACATAGGTTGCTAGATACAATTGAACTCTCTGAAGCCGGGTATAAGTGGCCGCCAATTTTCTAACTGTTGATATTTTGTATACAACAACCCAAAACCTGTTCTTGTCCTTGTCCAATCTGGAATCATGCGTATTGGGGCTCTGGGAATCGAAAGGAGTTCTGTCTCATCCACCGTAGTTGAATATACCACTCATGAGACATTTAGAAGCGTTGAGGACATCTTATGAATGAGGGTAGTTTTTAAGAGGGCCTCCACTTAACGCTCCCAGATACAAGAAAAATGAATTTTTCTTCCATCCCGGCAATGGCTGGAAGAAAAAACCATTCTGATAATTCTTTTCTCTTGTCACTTGTACCATCACAGCAGTGCAAGACTAGAATGCGATACGTTAAAGCAAATGTGATAGCAATGTGCTAGCTTCTAGGGTTTCTGAAACTAACACTTAGGTAAGTATTTCTAGAAATATTCTTCACAAATTAGTAATTATTTAATGTTTACCTTACTTTGATAGCAAGTTAATATTTTGGTGATATAATTGGAATTCCGAATACTTCGTTCTCCCATGATTTGAACACGCAAGTATTTTAACGAAATAGACTCATTCAATTTTCTTCGCTCTAAAAGTAAACCGTTGTCACTCTCCAGCCCTGTAGCTATTTCTTTGCAACCGTTGCTGCGTAAAAAAATAACACGCCAATACACAAACATTGGCAATTAAGTTCATTATTAAGTGTGAGTTAATATTAAAACATTTCATAACATTCAATAAGCTATATATAATAACTAAACATTAAACTCAAGGAATTGGGCTATTGTTTGCGAAGCCATTAGAAACTTTTAGGTGTCCATTTATAAAGCTAAACTAAAAGACTTGAGCGTAGTTTTCTACAGATATATTATGCTTACAACATTTGTCACTTTAACAGCTCTGAATCCGCCATTTGCTCTTTTGTCACAGCAAAACCACTCATAAAATTAATTTAGAGTCTCCATTTAGTGACAATAACGTGTGGGGTAAATTTCTCGGTCATCATAAAGTGTGCACTACATAGACCTATAGATATCGCATTTACTAAAAATTTAGTTCAATGAGAACATAAATTTAAGACTTGTTGAAGGTAATATTTGAGCGTGTTTTCTATTATATTTGACGACCTTCGTGGCGCCAAAAAAAGCTCACAGCCGAGTGGATAATGATAACTTCTTGCCCTTCACAATATAAAACGATAAGATACAATTATATAGGTAATATGACTTCACGTGAGCTTCTAGGGGAACGACAAAGAGCTACTTGTTCAGCTCAGAGTGCTCTTAAGCCTCTTAGGTCTGAGCAAGGTCACAAAAGCTTGAGTGGTGTTTGTGAATGCTTTTAAATTTAACGGATGTACAGAATTCCGGTCTCAGCTGATTGAATTATTTGAGTGGTTTTTAAGTTCCCGGTTAAGTTTGTTGTGGGCTTCTTCTTAGACCAGGGCGCGTTTGGAACCCTCATAGCTTTAGTTTTAAGTGTACGAATGTAGTTATTACGATTAACTCACTACTATGTAAATTATTGACGCGTCAAAAGTGCCTTTTAAGGACTATTTGAATAAAGATTATTTGAATTTGAATTTTGAATTTAAGTCCAGGCATTTGATGTATAGAGTCTGGTCTTATCTTCAGTGTCCAACATATATCCTAGGATAACAAAAAATAGAGCTGGTGGAAACATTTAAGAAGGTATTAATAATAAGTTATGGCTAGTAATGCTTTTTTATTATTAATAATATTATTCTATCGCAACTATAATAATAGATGAATAAGACACTGAAAGTAATGTAGAAATAGGTACAAGCGGGCGTGGCAAACGTTATCTTGTCCTAAAATAAAAAATATCTTAGAATCTGTATGTCTATCTTTATATATGTACATGTATGTGAATCTCAACCACCCAGGTACCCACTTAAACTTACAGAAATTAATCATGAACATCGGGTCAGCTGTTTAAAGAGTTGACCTCAGTGACACATTGGCAGATGTCGTTAAGAAGAATTTTAAATTACTAACTACAGTATCACCCGCTTTTCTTTTTCTTTCCTATTTCCATGTGAACTAGGGTATAAATAATATACTATGTTATTTCTTGAAAATATATCTTTCCAATGGTGAAATAATTTTTATAATCGATTAAGCGTTACTTTGTGACAATAGATATAAAATTGAACATAATTTGAATGTAATACCCGATAACCTGTAACCGAAAATCTGTACGGTGTATTTTATATGTTTATTACTAGCAAAACAACATTAAATCTTCAAAATACCCTCTGAAATGAAGCCTAGTTAAGTGTTTGAATTTAATAATTATAAATTATGAATTGAATTTGAATTTGAAATTGAATTGCAGCGGTGATAGCTTAGTGGCTAGGACGTCCGTCTCCTAATCAGAGGTCGGGGTTGCCATCCCGGGCACACACCTCTAACTTTTCAGAGTTATGTGCGTTTAAAAAAAAAACAACAAAAACAACCAAACACGTAAACATGCATACGTACACACACCCTCATACACTAAAGGAGCGCTTTCCCGGTCAGTCCGTGATATCAGTATGGGTTATGCCTGAAAATCAGCGCTGCAGTCAATTTTGACGCAGCATCAAGCTGAGGCTGCGCCCTGTTCAGCTGATTTCTAGACACATACGGTTTTAGATGAGATGTATTTTAACAGGCTGAATACGCAATTTTGATTTGATTTGATTTTTAAGGCATTAAAATATCACTGGCTGCAACGGTGAAGGAAAACATCGTGAGGAAACCTGTATGCCTGAGAGTTCTGTCTAATGTTCTCAAAGGCGTGTGAAGTCTGCCAATCTGCACATGGTTAACGTGGTGGACTATGGCAAAACCCTTCTCATATTGAGATGAGACCTGTGCTCTGTACTGAGCCGGCAATGGGTCAATCATGATGAATTATGAATTTGGTAGCTGGTGGACTTACTTTTCATATACAGATCTCACGCTTACTGATTTTTTTTTATTTTATTTAACGTACCCAATTTTACTAGCTCTTGAAAGATACTCCAAAAATACTCCTTTGATAGATTTTGTTATCTGAAAACGGAGGAAGGTATTTTATTAATAGGTTGTTAGAGGTTTCAACGAGGTATTGTATTTTCGATCGTAATGATTGGCAAACCGTGTCCCAATTTCGGAATGGTATTTGAAATGGCTAAAGGTAGCAATTACTACTCTTCGTGAAAGTATGAATTAGGCAGATTCTAGTAAATTTAGCACTGGTTTAATATAGACGATTGCTATACATATATGTTTTAGAGACCTGTACTCAAAGGTGGCAACGGGTCCCTATTTCTAGGCCTTCGCTGTCCGTTCTATTTGATAGTCAATCTGTTTCCAGGTGCATTTTAGCCAGTTTTTCTATAACAGGTTGAATGAATGAATACACTTTTATTGTACACAACAGATAATAATACAAGGTATTTGTAAGATAGAAGGTGTACAATTTGGCAGCCTTATCCTTGGATTTCTTCCAGCCAATAAAGGGTGCAAAAAGTAAATACTATATAGATGCAGGGTACGTGGGAAAACTAAATAACTGTATAAATCTGCACTTAATACAAAATATGCATAAATTATAATACGTACTGAACAGGTCGCTAACTTAGCTTCCTTCCATGCTTCTTCCCAAGTTGTGTTCGCGAATTAGTGACGATGTCATTACGATGACCATATGTACGCGATGCAATAGGAAAAGTCATACGAATAATACTGAACACCTCAGTTTGAAACGATGCTGATCCGTTACAGAATTAATATGTGCGTGATGATCCTTATCTTTAAATCCCATCCGTTTTTAGTCAAAGAAAAGTTATCGAGTAACAAACTTAGTTAAACTTCCTAAATTTTTTAAGCTGAGACGGTTCCAATCGCACCCAGGTCTAAGAAGAAGCCCACAACAAATTTAGCTGGGATTTTTTTTAGTTATCACCATTTCATGTGGTCAATAATAAATTTAATTAGCTATGAAGTTAGAGTATACCACACCCACGCTTTTTTATCGTTTATATAATCCTTAATATCGTCATAGTATTTTACTATAAGCTTACAAAAACGCTTTAATAAAATATTAAACCACTATTACCTTATTAATTCGTCTATTCAAACTATTTTTATATTTATCCTCGGTTAGTACACTAATTTTTAGTAAATCTCAGAAATGGCAGAATTGTATTCGCGTACCTATTTCTATAGAAGCGACAGATTATACAAGCATAAATACGCTAATCCCGAAAGCCTCTAAAATCCGAATTCGTTTTCCATTTTAATTCTTAAACTTTTTGCTATCTTGTAGCTATTTCCTTTGAACATTTAAGTATTTCAGAATTTTTATTCATTCCCCTGTATTTACGGTACTCTCATAATAAATGTGTTCATTTTTGTAAGTTGCTTTCAAAAGAGATATTCAGCTCGGTTTTTATACAGTTTTGTATTCTTTTGTAGTAAACAGTTCACTTTACCGAATAAATAGGAAAGGCTTTTTATGCATTAGCAGCAATTGCTTTTTTTCTATTAGACATACCAATCAGATTATGATAGAATAGCAACGGAAGTTAAATTAAAAAAGGAATCAACAGTTATTACCGTTCCACCATATGGGTGTGTGAATAGAGTCAATAAATAAATGTTGCAGTTTTCACATTTTTATGCTTTGCGCTGTCGCATTTAGTTAGAGGTCCTGGGTTCGATTACTGGCTCGAGTGGTTGGCTAGGGGAAACCAATAAGAAGTATGTACCGCTACCTCCCTAGACTGCATCATCACTTACCACCAGGTAAGATAGCAGTCAAGGGCTAACTTGTAGTGCATAAAAAAAAAAAATGTTCACCATACCGCTTACAGGTTAGCCTGCTACCATCCTAGACTGCATCATCACTTACCATCAGGTGAGATTACCGCCAATGGATAACTTGTAGTATATAAAAAAAGCTGTTAATATTTGAATAGGTATTATTAAGCTAGGGCGTAATAGTACCTATTATACCGTACCGATATGAGATCAAATAAATAAAATGTATATAAGTCAAACGATGAAATAATTTTGCAGACAATCCCAATGACTGACCTTACTCCTTATCGAGATACATAATATATGCATGTCATTAGCTATCGGCTAACAATAGAATCAATCCCACAAGAGTAATTTTTAACCTATGTTTCCAGGGTACAGCCGGAACGCTTGCTGGCCGTTTTCTACTCGGCATCTTACCGCAGCGCTAAATCGCTTGGTGGTAAGTCTTTGCCAGTTGTCTCAGTGGTAATTAGCCGCGGTTGAAGCTCTCACAAGACCAGACCCAAGCCAGTAATCAAACCCAAGACTTCCTATTTACAAAACGAAAGTGCACGCGCTCGTCGCTTTTTGACGACCTCCATGGCGCAGTGCGCGCGCTGTCGCATTATAAAGTTGGAGGTCCTGGGTTCGATTCCCTGCTCGAGTCTAGTCTGGTGGGAGGCTGTGGCTAATAACCACCCTACCGACAAAAAGTGTCGCCAAGCGATTTAGCGTTCCGGCACGATGTCGCGTAGAAACCAATTAAGAGCATGGGTGTACCATACCCCTAACAGGTTAGCCCGCTACCATCTTAGATTCCATCACACTTACCATCAGGTGAGATTGCCATCAAGGGCTAGCTTGTTGTGGATAAAACAAACAAAATGAAAGGTTACGCCTAGTGACAAGATAAATATAAACTCTGGGAAAATTTTTAGTCTACCCATTAGTTCAAGATATAAAACTCGCTCACAGATGAACGAACAGACGTACAGCGGAGGTCTCAGTCCCATTAGCAGCTTTCAGGATGGAATTCTTATAAAGGTATTGTAAAGTAAAACCATTTAATTCGGTTCGGTTTAGTTTTACGTGTTAATTCTTCTTATTCCAAATGTAATTAACTTTATCAAATAATCCAACACATTGTTATAAAGCTGTGATAGCCTAGTAGTTAGGTTTCAGCCTCCTGATCAGAGGTCGGTGGTACGAACCCGGGCACGACTTTCGAACTTTTCGGAGTTATGTGCGTTTTTAAGCAATTAAAATATCACTTGCTTCAACGGTGAAGGAAAACATCGTAAGGAAACCAGCACGCCTGAGAGTTCTCCATAATGTTCTTAAAGGCGTGTGAAGTCTGCCAGTTCGCACATGGCCAGCGTGGTGGACTATGGCAAACCCTTCTCATATTGAGAGGAGACCGAGAGGTGAGCCGAGAATGGGTTGATCATCATTGTTATACTCCTTAATAGTTATTTACGAATTAATATCGACATTATAATGTTGGTGCATTTTTGTGTGCTCTAACTCACACGTTCTAGTCAGTCTTTTACATTCAAATTCAAAATGACCCGAATAGCGTTGAAAAGAAATCTCTGCTAATGCAAAAATAGCTTCTACAATGTTTACAGTCAAGTGACCTGTTTACCAGGAAAGGATACAAAAACGTATGAAAGGCGGGCTGAATGCATTTATAAACAACATACAAAAATGAGTAGGTACTCTTATTGAATACTTTATGAATGTTCATTGTCGAAATAATGTAATTTTTTTTTTTTCACCGTCCAACCCCCCGTTATCCCAAACGTCGCCTGAGCCGAGGTTTGGCCTCAAAGGAGGCCCTTAGGCAATCGTTCCCTTAGTTTCTTCGAGCCCTAGGGCTAAAAATTTCTTCCGGCAGAGCTTCTTTCCGAAGCTCGCCAAACAGCCCGGTTACGCTATGGCAACCAATAGGGTTAGTACAGTAGTAGTAACTAAAGCTGAGGGTTCCCAACCCTCAGCTTTAGTTTTAAGTTTACGAATGTAGTTATCACCATTAAATCACTACTATGTAAATTAATGACGCGTCAAAAGTGCCTTTTGAAGGACTATTTGAATAGAGATGATTTGAATTTGAATTTGTCAATGCTGTCAATTTAGGTTATGCCACATTTTTTATAGTTTTTCAACTAATACAATGGTTATCTTTTAGATTCCCTCGTAAATTGAGACACAAAAAAAGTTATTGTTACATTTCCATTTCTTTAAAAATGTGTTAGAATGACGAACTCAATGTTATCCGTACCAGTAAGCTATCTATTTACGTAGGAGTACATCTTAAATAAAATGTCCAAACGCAGGATGGATCGCCGGCAAGGAGGCGAATCGGAGTTCTAGTTGACTCTCCCGACAAACTTTTATTGTATTTCACTGTTACAAAGCTGAATTTACTGATATCACGTACGCCTTTGATCTATGTATGTTTAGGATCAAAGTAAACTAGAAGATATATGGAATGGAAGTATTGAACCTTTTACAATTTTCTCGGTACTTAAGGACATAAGGGCATTTTTTCCGTTAAATAAGCGTATAGCCGTCTTTTCACCCAAACTGGCTTTATTGCTCGGGTTGTGTTTACAACAAACCAATAGGATCGCTTGTTTTTCATGGCTTGATTAAACTTAACCCTCACTGATGGGTAGTCATAACAAAGAAACGTTTTCATGAGTGAGTTTTATAAACTGTGTCCGGGTGTCTATCGGCTAGTATTTGCAGACTAGCGATGTTTTAGATCTACTGTTCTTTTGTTGTTCAGATTGACTTCGTAAGCACAGTTCCTAACCTAATCGGTTGAAACAATATCATCATATTTATCATCAACATAAGTACATTAAAGAACTGTATAAGGCTCAATCCGACACCCCAACCCTCTCGTAGTTGCGGCTTCTTTTTACTACCCCGACCTGAGCGCTCCTCTTTGAAAGAGGAGACTTAAACATATCCTTCACGACCCTGACGATCAGATAACTAATGACAACATACTCGTACCACCTTCGATCTGACGTCATCCGGACGTGGGCTCCATCCACGGCTTCGGAGACGTACGGACCACTCGTCGTCCGACGCCCTCGTTATCCCAAATGTCGCCTAAGTCGAGGTTCAGCCTCACAGGAGGCGCCCTTGGGTAGACGTTCCTTTAGTTTCTTCGAGCCCTAGGGCTCAAAATTTCTTTTGGCAGAGCTTCTTTCCGAAGCTCGCCAAACAGCCTGGTTACGTTGGTCGCAGCCAATAGGGTCAGCACAGCTAATAGTCAGTCCGAAAAAAAAATGTATAAGGCATGGGTCTCTTCATTCAAAGAAGTGAGGAATGTAGAACTTGGGCATTACTCCGATGTTGCGGGTTGGCACATTTTCTCAAGTTTGTGTTAATAATAAGCTAAGCGTTTTTTCGAAGCATTCTGGTGGATAATCTTAATTCCTTAGGCTAGTAATAAAAAGAGAAAAGCTCACAATTTTTAGATAGGAGCTTAATAGAATGGGTTGCAATCAACTACATCTATTTGTAAGATATGAGATATCTTGAATACATTTCAGGTGTTTTTTTGAAAGTTAGTTTTAAGACCAGCGTAAGTTTTTTACTAAGGTTTAAATTTTATCATATTCAGGCTTTTGTTTTTATTGTATTATCAACTCAAAGCGGTACAATTTTCCGAGATAAAACATTTCAAACCAAGCTTGCTTGGTTACGCACGCAGTTCGGGAAACTTGCTGAAGTCACAAACATTTCTTCTTAACATTCTTAGTAATAAAACCCAGGAAAACTTATTCACTTTTTAACTCCAGAGATATCGCCAAAGTGACAAAGTGAAAATTCTCTTTATAGTACTACGGACACTTACTTGACGCGCTGTATGTATAAAACTCAGATCAGAAAAATAACGGTTCACTTTTACAGCTATGTATAAAAACGTTATGATGTACATAATTTTATTTTATAAAGGACATTTCTTTATTTATACGCAGCGTGCTGTTGGTGAAGTTTCTTTTTGGGTATGAAATTACAAAGTCCAAAGGAGTCTGTAAATAAAATAAAGAAAAGGTGACTCGACTGATTGATAATGAATGATATAATTTTTTTAAGTAAAAATATATTAATTTAATTCATAATTTAAAAGAAAGTCTGTCAACATAAGTGAACTTTGGATGAGAATTGAAAGTGTACTTTTAAGGAAGACAAATTTATTATGACACTAGCTGTTGCCCGCGACTTCGTCTGCGTAGAATTGCTGATTTCCCGTGAGATTGAGGTTTTAAGCTACAGGCAAATGTCAAATTGCCTATTTTCGTGTTTCTAAATTAAAAAACATAGGACTTTCATACAAACTTCAAATCCCTCTTTTACCCCCTTCGGGGTAGATTTGGATGAAAAAATAATCTAACCTTATACTTACGCCCTAAAAGAAACCTATTTTCAAAATTTCAAGCTTGTAGACTTCATAATAAAAAATTTAAAAAAAACTATCATCCCCTATTTTATCACCCTTAACAGGTAATATTAAAAAAAAATTGATGTATATGTTTTTTATTTATTATTATTAATCTTAATGCAAATTTTTGTGTCTCTAACTCTAAAAACAAAGAAATTTCATACAAACTTCCAACCCTTATTTTACCCCCTTAGGGGTGGAATTTCCAAATATCCTTTCATAGCTGGCATATATTAACTATCAACTACCTACTTGCTAAGTTATAGCTTTATACGTACAATAGTTTTTGAGATCTCGTGTTTAATCAGTATGTAAGTATGTAAGTGACCTTTCGCTTTTATATATATATAGATAGACAGAAGGAGATAGAAAACTATATTAAAAGGTAGCTACATTTTAATATAGTTTTCTTTCCGCGCGTGCACGCTATTTGTACATACAACTACAGCCCCAACGCCATGGGAGTGGAGCAAATCTGAACACTTAATACAAAGCTAATTGCAAATGTTCGCGACAGACTCTTAATATAAACAGCGTATATCTCACAAGTTATGTAATTAATCTCTAGCGATGAAAACATATCAGAAGTTCACTTCTATCATGACTGTACAAGCTGAATAAAAAAAACAACAGAAAGTTGATAATCGAATGTTGCACATTTTTTAAAAGAAGAACACATCGGTACCGTATGAAAAAAGTTTCACTCTAAAATCTCAAACCATGAAGGTTCTATGTCAATTCGAAGTACCTATTACAATAAAACGGCAATTTCATACTTTAACCCCTAATATAACCACAGTCGTCTATTTAACATGTTTTTTCGACCTCCGTAGCGCAGGGCGTGCACCGTCGCATTATAAAGTTGGATTTCCTGGGTTCGATTCCCGGCTCGAGTCTGATCTGGTGGGAGGCTTCGGCTGTGGCTAGTTACCACACTACCGACAAAGACGTCTCGCCAAGCGATTTAGCGCTCCGGCACGATGTCGCGTAGAAAATAATTGGGAGCGCGGATTTACCATACTCCTAACAGGTTAGCCCGCACCACCCTAGACAGCATCATTATCACTTATCACCAGGTGAGATAGCCCTCAAGTGTGAACTTGTAGTACTATATAAAAAAATAATGTAACAAAATGTCCTAGTAGACAAATATTGTAGACTAAGCATTTAGGCCACCATTTTGTAACCTATTTTGCCTCCTACTTACTTGATGAATATTACAAACTGGGAAACATTAATAGCAGATAGGTATATTTAGTCACTTCTTCCTAGTCGATTGCTTTATACAGCATAGCTTAAATGCAGGTACAGCTTCACCAGTATCGTGGTACATTAGGTACTCAGTTAATTTTGAAATTATAATTTCTTGAATCAACACGTTTAAAGAATCTAGTACCATACCTCCCACGTCCTAGCACTTATTTCTGTGTCTATTTTAAAGTGTTAATAAGCTGAGAGAGTGGTGATATTAGCCAACAAAGTTTTGAGTTTTGAAGGTTGTTGCTTACTGACGTCACACTTGATTTTAGTAACTCTCATTAAGATGTCTCACATCCTCGTATTGGCACAAGTCATAGGCAACTCACTTAACTAAAAGGGTTCTAAGTCAGTTACGTTCTTTTTGTGTCCAAACAAAGAGTCTTTAGATTATATACCACTTTTCCGATATCCAGCTTCTCAGTATCTCCTTAGCCTAAAAAGGTAGTCTCGAAGAAATCGCTCTTTGGCTAAGATATATATTTATTAAGAATCAATAATCGTGCTTGTTACGAAGCGTAATCTTTACATTACTGTGAGGTGATGGTGATTGCTATACATTCTTTAACTGAACTCTACGAAATCTATATCTAATCTACGAAAGTTTTAAACGCACCTTCTTAAACAAGCTCAGTTTTTTTTTGTTATCACCGTCCACCAGTCTGAGATAAAATAATAGCGTCAAATTAATAAAAGTATTCCGAAATTGCTGTACATCGGAAGCCATTTACAGCCGCAAAGCACTTAAAGCAATTTTGTTGAAGTCAGTAGATCTGCCACATCTATTTATAAATTAACTAGTTGTTCCCCGAAACTTTGACCGCTTATAACTTTCTGATAAGCAATTTTTTATATTACTGGAGTGATCTATTCGTTATAAAATGCTAGAAATATTTGTTTTCCTAGGTTAAAAACATGCTATGTCCTTCCCATGGTTTGTCCCATAAAGTATCAAAATTTGCTCAATGAAAATATTGCTTTCTTATATTATAGTTTTAGTGACATGAGAGGTGGTGATAAAGAATAGAATACTTACACAGTTTAGTTTGTTGTGGGCTTCTGGAACCTGGGTGCTTTTGGACCCCTCATACCTTTATGTATACAAATGTAGTTAGCACAAACTCACTACTGATTTATTTCTAAATAACACATTTAAAATCGGATATTACAACTAAACAATAACGCCTATGTATTATACAAAATTATGCCTATATTTATATATATAAAAATACTAGACGAGGAAATCAAAATTAAATAATCAACAAAAAACTGACGCGCTATCGATTCGTGTAAAACAACTAGTAATTATTTTTAATGTTATTTGGTATTATTGACATGACTGCGGTTTTTATATATTCGGAGCGACACATAATGACTGTTGTTATTGTTGTTTTAAAATGCTGAACGTAAAGTAAGCTTGTATTGTATTGCATTGTCGAAGCTGTGATAGACTAGTGGTTAGGAAGTCAGCATCCTAATCCGAGGTCGGGGGTTCGAACCCGGGCACGCACCTTTAACTTGTCGGAGTAATGTGCGTTGTTAAGCAATTAACATATCACTTGCTTCAACGGTGAAGGAAAACATCCTGAGGAAATCTGCATGTCTAAGAGTTCTCCGTAATGTTCTCAAAGGTGTGTGAAGTCTGCCAATCCGCTCATGGCCAGCGTGGTGGAATATGGCCAAACCCTTCTCGTATTGAGGGGAGACCCGCGCTCTGTAGTGAGCCGAGAATGAGTAATGATGATGATGATGACTGTATTGTATTGTACAACAACAACAACAGGTTGTAAATAACGATGAAATCAGGATTATCAGCGTAATATCATAAGATATATTGGTATGAGATATATAGCTCCAATAAAATTGTTCTTAAATATTTTCAAGTGTCAGGTGAGCTGGTAATGACAAAAAGAATACTAACCTGGCTAAGTTTGAAGTGGGCTTCTTCTTTCGCGTTAGAAACACCCATAGCTTTAATTTTAAGTTTACGAATGTAGTTATCATCAACTCACTACCATGTAAGTTATTGACGCTACAAAAGTGACTTTTAAAGGATTATTAAATAAAAATTATGATTAATTGATTCATTCTTTTTAAAGTGCTGTACTCTAAATCTATTGTAGTATATTTAATATACGGAACTGCTTATGTTTTGCGCCACAAAGTAAACATCTCACGTGCTCATGGGACGTCTCACTTAAAGCAAACGTGAGCTTTCAACGCTGAATAATACACGTAACATGTGATATCTCTAGATTACGAGAATACTGTAAAGTAGGTAACAAGGTAAGCTGCAATGTGGTAGGCTAGACCTAAGTTAATAACAGGTGATAATTGAGATCGAATTGGGAATTGCAATTTCCATTTTACCTGTCCTAATGTTAGTTAGTTAGATCAAGACCTAATTCCGTCAACCGTGTAGTGGGATTGATAAGGCGTGATAATGGTAAGGTAATTTGAGGTAACATCTTCTAGCTAGGCAGTGCTGCGGTGATGAGATTTAAAAAACTTTAGGGTGCTTCATATACTATATGATGCTTTAATGGATTTATAAAATGCATGCTATATAGTTCATAGATCACTCTCAGGCTTTTTGTCATTACGTTACTATCTTTGTTAAGTTACCAGGTAAACAATAAATTATTAGTATAAAAACTTTCTAAGGTAAGAATACTATTACACCACTTACAAATTTATTTGTATTGGCAAAGTATTTCAACTTTTATTCGAATCAAATCGCATCAAAAAATGATTCATATATTATATACTAGCTGGCGCCCGCGACTTCGCCCGCGTAAAATAAGTTTTTAAAATTCAGTCAGAATAAGTTGTAAAAATTCCAACTTGAGCTCTCCTATGTCACTCTTCATGTCCTCAACTATAATTTCAAAATTCATGTCGATCCATTGCTCTGTTGCGACGTGATTGAAGGACAAACCAACATACAAACTCACATTCGCATTTATAATATTACTATGATTTTGTCTGGATAGTAGGAATTTCTTAGTACAAAGTATTTCAATGGATTCAAAGAAGTAAAACTTTATAAGATTTTCAACCAACATGAACCCCGGTATTAACCTCTTTGCGGCGGATTTTCACAAATTATTAGCGGATGTCAACATCTTAGCAGGGCCTAACTTCTAAATTCCTTTACATTCCTTATGTTTCCACTTTCAATGTGTGATTTTGCAAAAGAGCTTACACCTACATGTCATAGTTACTGAAAAGTAATGCTCTAATTGCCGATTTTCATTTCTCTAATTCCAAAAACTCCGAACTTACTCTCACCCCTTTTGGTATGGATTTTTGTAATATTGGGTATATACAGGTTTTTATTATTTAAAACAAATTACCTAAATGACAATTTTCATGACCCTAACTTCGAAAACTTAAAATTCTCATGAAAACTTCCTACCCCCATTTCACCCCCCTTGGAGTAGATTTTCGTAACATTGCTTATACAGATCGTTATCATTTATAATTAAAAACTTAGATGCCAACTTTCATGTCTCTAACTTCAAAAATATAGGACTTTCATACAAACTTTCAACCCCCTTTTCTACCCTTTAGGGGTGGATTTTTGTAATATTGCGCATACAGATTTTTATTATTTAAAACAAATTACCTAAATGCCCATTTTCATGTCCCTAACTTTGAAAACACAGAATCCTCGTGAAAACTTCCAACCCCCAATTCACCCCCCTTAGGGTAGATTTTCGTAACATTGATTATACAGATCTATATTATTTATAATTAACAACTTAGTTGCCAACTTTCATGTATCTAACATCAAAAATATAGGACTTTCATACAAACTTCCAACCCCCATTTCTACCCTTTAGGGGTGGATTTTTGTAATATTGCGCAAACAGGTTTTTATTATTTAAAACAAATTACCTAAATGCCCATTTTCATGTCCCTAACTTTGAAAACATAGAATCCTCATGAAAACTTACAACCCTCATTTCACCCCCCTTGGGATAGATTTTCGTAACATTGATAATACAGATCTTTATCATTAATAATTAAAAACTTAGTTACCAACTTTCATGTCTCTAACTTCAAAAATAAAGGAGTTTCATACAAACTTCCAACCCCCATTTCAACCCTTTAGGGGTGGATTTACTCAAAACCGGTTCTTAGCTGACCTCTACTTCATAAAAGAAATCTACCTTCCAAATTTCAAGTTCGTTCGTTCTATAGTTCCTGAGATATCGTGATCATCAGTCAGTCAGTCAGTCAGTGGTATTTCGCTTTTATATATATAGATAAGCCGAGTCTATATTACGCAGATCATATGCGATTTTACGATTTTAGATGTAACTTAAGTTCATATACATAAATTGTGCATGATTATGACAGTCCGCCATCATTATTAATTGTTTAATGAAAAGCGTAGGCCTCATCTAACAGAAGGTAGAAATTTGAATATATATATCCTACCAAACCTACTACTAGTTTGTGTCTACAAACGAATAAGAATGCTAATTCTACTGAGGCAAAACTCAGCATGAACTTTGATAATCAACATTAACAGAAACAGAAATAATAATGGCAAGTAAAGCTAAGTAAAAGAGTAGATCAAATACAAGCTACAATGTTCACAAAGTTTGCGGCCAACTGCCCAATAATTCTTACAAAAAGCTCAGATATCATCGCGGTATTATCTCCTTGTATACAGAGTTTTCTCGTCAATAGCCTATTTTTTGTAGAATTTTCCGGTTCTATATTTCTCCTTTATCTCGCCGTCCGTCCTTCGTTACGGCTAACTGGAGAAATAATAAAATTTTATTACGCCCAAGGATGAGGCGTAGCTGTTTCATTTTTGTTATTTTAAAGCGAATGTAGCAAACACGCTATCAGTAGTTTAGATTTTACTTATTTCGAGAAATCGAGTAGTGAACCCAAGGGACCCTGGGTTTGATAGAGGCGTATTTGGGATATAGATCAACTTGATTGGCTTAAGCCTGGAGCGAGGCTTTGGTCGCAGATCGTTGAAACCCTTATGGCTAAGACTTACTGCCTCGGGTAGGTCACCACGTAGTGATTCGTTGCAATGCTACCAAAAGCCGATTATAATATGTAGGTTGAATATAGTTTATATATTTCTATTATTATACTAATACCGTGATTTCATCATAGACTGCAACAGGTAAGCACCCTGCATCACTTCCAGTAACGATGTAAGTAAATCATAATAACACCCATTTTTTTTTCTTTTCTTCCTTCTCTGCTCCGTAGATGACGATAAAACACTGAATGTAAGATATATCATAAATTTCTCTTCCGTATAATAGTTACTAATATATAATAGTTAATAGGCTTAGTAAAATAATTAACTCAATTAATTATATGAACAAGCCCAGTAGTTGACACTTCAGTAATACAAATGACTGTATGAGATAAGAAAAAAGGTTGCAATATGGTTCTTTAGTTTTGAGCACAATGGTTACAGATATACACAAAATAAAATAAATAAACGCACGCATAATATTTCAAACACATTTGCCATTCGGTCACGGAAAAAAAATAGAATATCACAATCCGATTGTTTTGAGGGATATGCAAAAGTTATTGAAAGGTTTTTAATGGAATTTTTGTTTGTAAAAAATTTGCTACTACGGAATAGGAATATTCCTAACTAGTTTATAGCGACTAACGAACAAACAGGAATGAATAAAGTGAAGTTAAATAAAAAGAAAACAGACAACTGGCGACTGTCACGAGTTTTCGCTATGCGTTTGGAGCAGTTTGATTTCCAAATATAGTTGGTATTCAAATAAATTCAAATTCAAATAATCTGACGACAATTCATAAATAATTTAACGACCTCCATGGCGCAGCGCGCGTGCTGTCGGATTATAAAGTTGGAGGTCCTGGGTTCGATTGCCGGCTCGAGTTTGGTCTGGTGGACGTGGCTAGTTACCACCTTACCGACAAAGACAGCAATTTAGCATTCGGGCACGATGTCGCGTAGAAACCAATTAGGATTATGGGTTTACCATACCCCTAATAGGTTAGCCCGCTACCATCTTAGACTACAAAATCACTTACCATCAGGTGAGATTTCCGTCAAAGGCTAACTTGTATTGGATAAAATAAAATAAAACAAATAAATTAATCTTTATTCAAATAGTCCTTTAAAAGGCACTTTTGACGCGCAATAATTTACATAGTAGTGATTTGATGGTGATAACTACATACTTAAACTTAAAACTAAAGCTATGAGAGTTCCAAACGCGCCCTGGTCTAAGAAGAAGCCCACAACAAACTTAGCCAGGTAAATTTTCTTTTTGTTATCATCATCTCACATGCCACTTAAAATTATGTTAAGAGCTATCTTATATTTTGATGTAATATGTTTAACGCGGTAGACCAGATTTGCGGTTAGCTCGACGACTCACAGTTGCCGAAAAATTGAGCTTTTGTTTGATAGACATTAATAAATAATGCTTTTCTTTCTTTAAAAAGTAATTAAAATATTTAGTTTATTATTATTATTATGCTACCCTAGTTTCATAGAAAATGGCTTCAATGGCTCCTTACTTACAAAGTCCGGCAAAGGTTTTTTCTGCTTCGGTGCAACCGCTAGCGTCTGAGTCTTAGCTTATAAATCTATACAAAGAAATAAAATTGGAGTGTCTGTTTGTAATATTGAAATAACCGTTTTTTATTACATTGATATGAATATGCATACGGTACATACACCAAAATAATATTTTTTTCAATTTTTGTCTGTCTGTTTGTTCCGGCTAATCTCTGAAATGGCTGGACCGATTTTTACAGGACTTTTATTCGCAGGTAGCTGATGTAATAAAGAGTAACTAAGGCTACTTTTATTTTAGAAAAAGTCTTTTATTTTAGAAAAATAAAGTAATGTTGCAATGTCCAAGTACTGTCCAGTACCACGCGCAGCTCACGCGCATGCCACCGCCTGTGCCATCACGTCTCGGGCGCCTCCCACAACTTCTCCCACCAACGAATCAATTATATAATTTAAAAGTACTTACTGTAGACTATTTCTAGAGTAATATTATAATTTCCAGTAACGAATTAATATTATAGTTTTCAGTAAATTTAATGACTTGACATCACATTCACTGTGTGGGTCTAAGTTTTTCATGATCTGCGTAAATTAATGTTTTAATTCGAAAGAAATTAAGAAACTCTGTTATATATATTTCTTATAGAAATCCCATTCGATTTGAAATGTTTTTACCTACATGGTATCCTAACCTTATGATTGTCACTGCGTATTTTTATGTCAACTTTGTATAATTATTTCTCTAAGTATTGAATCTCACAAAAAAGTTGAAAGTATCATAACTACTCCAACCAAAAACCTCTCGGTGTGGTCAGTCAGTTTTGATCGGACTCAAATTGTAAAGAAAAATCCAACCACAGACAGCATTGTTAACAAATATAGTTTCTCCAGAAATAAAGAAATAAATTGAATTATTTAGGATCCAGTTAAGGGTGCCCAATAAAAAATTGAATTCCGTATATATCAGAAAAGGCCGTGAGATTCTATTTACTGGTATAGGGTAGATCGAGTAGCGTAAGGGTGATCGTAAACGAGACGTACGGTGATATACCAGACACATTGCTTCTTAATCTTGCCCTACTGCATTGAAGTTCGTTTCAATCTAGATTACGCTATACGAATCTGTATATATAAAGAGAAAGGGTCTGATTGAACCCTCAATACACGGCTTAAATCAATTGGCAAATCAGAGAGAAATTTGAATTTGTAGATAGGTATACATCCAGTGAGCGTTGTAATTAAAGTAAACTTCATTCAACAATACTTTCATTCTTAATTTCTTTATTTATTTATACAAATTTATTGCATACAAAAGAAAGGAAAAGAAAGAAAAAATACATAATATAAAAGCAAAAGGCGACCTTATCACTAAAAGCGATCTCTTCCACCTTTTAGTAAGAAGCCGACAGAAATAAAAGACGGGAAATCACAACACTTATACATATATACATACTATTAAACATATTATAAATAAATAATTAACAATTAAAAATAATAATTAACTTTATAACACAAATACCTAAAGAGTTGGTTTTTAATATTTAATATTCGTTTCCCTTTGTTATGCTGGCAATATTGGGTATCAGAAAGTCATAAAAGCCACACACATCTGTATTGGAATAGCGTCGAAGGTCTAGCTCCAAATCTCTCGCTACTATGAAGAGACTAATTAGGAATATGGGTGTACCAAACCCTTAACACGATAGCTCGCTACCATCTTAGACTGCATCATCACTTATACCTGGTGAGATTGCCGTCAAGGGCTAACTTGTAGTGGATAAAAAAAACTTCTATCAGGCCTTTGTAATAATAAGTTTATATGTTTGAACGTGTTAGTTTTAGAAACAATTAAACAAATAAAAGATATTTTTGCGTTAGGTACATTTTTTTTAGAATCAACTAAATAAAAGAGAGATTTTTGCGTTAGGTAATTTTTATTGATTTTGGTCGCTTAGTCAGGGAATGTAAATAGTATCGAAATTAATTTCAGTTTCTTTTTTTAACATTTTTATTTGCTTTAGCTAAGTTATTCTGTGTTTTGATTACGAAAATTCCATCGCCAAATATTTCAAATTAATTTTAGTTGGAGTTTGGCATATCAGTTATTAAGTTCATCATAGTTCATAATTTTATATGTAATTTAATTTCCTATGATACAATTGAAATTATTTCCTACTAGGACGACGTGAGTGTTACAAATTTGTATGTCCGCAACAAGAAATAACTTGTACAAGTAATTTGTGAACTAACTATTTAATCATCTGCCCTGTAAACACGTTCACTTAACATAGTTAAACTTCGTGATAAGCTACTACTATCAATCCCTATTAAGGAACTTTAAGCATAATACGTAATTCGAAATATATCCTTGCAACTTGATATTCTACCTAATAGCTATAAATATAGAGTCGATATTAGAAAAACGGGGCGGGATCAAACGTTCCATTTAAAGCTTATGAAACTATTTGGTCTATATCACACGAACTATCGTGAAGTTTTTGGTTGGATTTAAGGAAGATTATAATATTGGATAAGTTATCCGATATTATGATATCTAACTTCACTAAATTTTCCTTACTAACAATTAATAGTGTTTGAAAACATGATATTATTATATATTATATCATTTGAGACTTACTTTTGTTTTATAATTGAAAAGTTTCTTATTTATAAAAAGAATTTTAATTAAAAACTTTCGCTATTGATTATGATCTAGGATTGTGTATTAGAGTAGTAGCTGATAAAAATGAGTATTAACTTTATGTAAGTTTAGTTTGGGATTTTATAAATAAATAAATTTTCGCGCATTGTTGTGATAATGATGATGTTCGCATGTTGGTGATAATAAACGGGACCAATTGCTTAACATGCTTAATCTGAGGCACGAGAGCTCAGACAACCAACTTCCTAACTTATTATTTTTCTTATTCTGAGCAGTTATGCCTTAACTGTACCAAATAAAAATATATTTTTGGATTTCAAGCCAAACCACTGCCACCAACCCGCGTCATTGGTGGCATTCAAGGTGTCGGCCTGCGTTAGACCAATCACAAGACGAGCACGTTTGACGAAGACATGTGGTTGGTCGACCGCAGGACCACACAAAAAGGTAACAAACAAAATCACTGCCCGTAATAGAAATTTTTAAATTACATGCTCCTTCGTGTAAATAATGTAATCTAATCTTGATTTAATTGAGTTATATTAGTAAACATCACGTTTTAAATTTTTAACTTAAATACTTTGGGATTTAGATTAGGTCAGAACTTTTTACTGTTTATGTTTAGGTCAGAACTTTTTACTATAATTTAGTTTACTGTTTTAAACATAATAAGTTTGATGCCGCTATGTAGCCTTTGCTTTAATGAGAATGATATATGAATTTGATTTCGAGTAGACGACTCCATTCGAGAAATGTCACCGTTAAAAGCTAGTCTATTGTTGATAGAGATGAATGCCTTCAGTCATATCCCCTGCCTATTGTAATTGCAAATGGGCAGCTCACTCAATCAATCCCGAAAAGAATGTGACCTATATATACCGCTGTCTTATACGGATCCCTTGAGATTTTCGTAGATACCCGTATTCTAGAAATGTCTTATTTATTGAATACCTGAAATAAAGACATTAAAATAATGTTATTTAATAAAATTTTAAGTAATGCATTTGCCTAATCTTAGCATGTTTGGTTTAATATTTTTCTATTCCATATTTGTTAATAGTTTTAACAGTGTTCGATGATAAATAACATAGGTCTGTAGGAAGTTATTGAAGTGTAGCGCGTAAAGTAAAGTAAAAAAATAAGCAATTAAAATATCACTTGCTTCAATGGTGAAGGAAAACATCGAGAGGAAACCTGCACGCCTGAGAGTTCTCCATAATTTTCTAAAGGGCGCGTGAAGTCTGTCAATCCGCACATGGGCAGCGTGGTGGACTATGGCCAAACCCTTCTCATATGGATAGAAGACCCGTGCTCTGTAGTAAGCTGGATTTGGGTTTATCATGAGCGCGTAAAATAGAAAGTTTATGCGATGAATTCCAATAAGAAGGACCCTACAATTGTATAACGTCTCGCATGAGCGTAAGTCTACAAACGGCAGCTACCACGCTAACAAATCGTCTAGACATACACTTAACGTTCACTACTAGTCAAACAGTAGGTATTTTGTAGTAATACAGAAACATTGTATGTTTGTTGTATCAATAAGAAAGAAATCAGGTTAAGTTATTTAGTGCAATCTGAGCAACATCACATTAAGAAAAAAATTACAACATTTACTAGTTTTTGTTTTAAAAAATTGTAATACCAGTAAGGAAATTGGTGGTATCTACCCATGTGCTTCGTAGAACACAAAACAGAAATAACTATGAAAATAGTGATGGTGATAATATGGATGATTTATTTATTTATTTAAATTCATCAAAAGAATTATATGTAAAAATATAGAAATTTAATTACCTTAAATGCTAGGATACACATTTAAATCAATTTAGAGGTAACTACTCTAGTCGACGCTAATAGGATGATAATAATACAATATGCAATTTTTTTTAAATTAACTATCAGCAAAGAACAAAAAACAGAATAAGTTACCTTTGTTTTATTAATATAATAACGAATAAGAGATATATACAGGTATATGCGCTCTATGATAGTTATTTATGACACATCTAGTTAAATGTTGTCAAGTGAAGTGAGTTCAAGATATCCGTGGTGCGGACAGGTGTAATAGTGCGAAAAATCTGGTCCAAGGTCCAAAGGACGAGCTTATTTTACCAACGGCGTGTAATTTTATTTTGATGCTGAATACTTGGCTGCATATAATTAAGTGTTATGCTGTATTTTTACGTGCACTATATCGTTGCTTAAAGTTGGAGGGCCTGGGTTCGATTTCCGGTTCTGTCTGGTCTGGTGGGAGGTGTCCGTGGCTATTTACCACCCTATCAACAGAGACGCCTGTCGCCAAGCGATTTAGAGTTCCGGTACAAAATCGCATAAACCAATTAGGTGTATGGTTCTATCATACCCTTAACAAGTTAGCCCGCTACCATCTTAGACTGCATCATCACTTACATCAGGTGAGATGCCGCCAAGGGCTTACTGGTAGTGGATTAAAAAAAAGTCTGGAATAGACGAACTAACTTGAGCATTTATAGGAAACCATTATATGGTTTCTACTACAACGGTTAGCGTACAACTAAATTTTCCTTCACAAGCTTTAATTTGCTTTTCTACTCTGGCCTGGCCGTACTTCCGGTACGGCTTCGCTAGACGTTTTATTTATATTTTTCGAGGTGCTCTCTTTTTTTGATTTGAATGGTTATAGCGTGATCCTCAATAGCCTGAAACCTTAACGTTGAGAGCTGGTCAATCAAATTTCAAAAAGATTTTTATACCCCAAAACAAACTCCGAACTTTATGACTATTATATGTGTAGATGAAGATTTCGATTAATTCTATCTATTTTTTCTAGACTAAGATTAGCCATAACAAGAACAATGCGCATAATTTTTGTACCATCTAATATATCTTATGATAGAATAGTTTCATAGGCAAGTACTAGCTTATCCAATAAAAGTTACCCTGACTGTCTAATAAAAAAAATTCCTTACCGATTTTGAGATATTTATTATAATGAACAAAAAAAAAAGAAATGAAAATACACTTGAGTCTACTAAAATCAAAAACAGCAATGTCCGTTATCGTAAAGTTACAGTAA
Organism: Lasiommata megera; assembly: GCA_928268935.1. NCBI lineage: Eukaryota > Metazoa > Arthropoda > Insecta > Lepidoptera > Nymphalidae > Lasiommata > Lasiommata megera. Next base: position 13,788,351 of record OV743314.1, on the reverse strand, counting down.
ATCATCTTTTTGTGATTTCGGGTAGTTGCAATTCAATGGTAGTGAACTTAGTATTAACAAAGATGACTGAAAATAGCAAGTAGCCGTATAATTAAAAAAAACCCGCTATATATTACGATAACTGGGTAAAAAACATAGATTTAATTTTGACTTTGCTGACTTTGAAACACACAATACGACTTTGCGTTTTTTGTTACAAGTAATGTTGGACATTGTAGGTTTTTGAAACATCCATAAAATAGGTGAACTACACTCTAACAATTTTGATCTTTTTAGGTGGTTTAGTAGGCAGTATTGAAAAAATATTCCATGTATATGAATTTATTTGTAAAACTTACAAAATCGTTAAGTAGGTCTTAGGCCGCAAATATACCTGTACTAAAGTATGTACGGATGTAGCTTACGTAAATATCTTACAAATTAACTTAACGTAATAGGAAAATACATATACAATACGTATAAATCTTGTTTTTCTTTCTGCGTTAATGAATAAAACAACCTAGGGAACCTTTGCAGATCAATTCCGGGAACTTCAGTGCAATACAACTTGCCTTTATGTGAACAATCTGGTTTAATGGGTAAATCTTTAGCGGAGTATCTGAAGCAAAATTTATATATTTTTAAAGCTATACGAAATAGATAACTTCAATAATACTGTCAAAAGATTATGATTATGTAAGTACCTGTAAGCGAGAAATTCGGGTATAAGAGAAAAAGAGATCGCGGTTCCTCGAGCTCTCACTTATCTAGGTTTGACTGTATATTAAAAAGAAGTTATAATTGTTTTTGTATCATTTCCAAAGCATTGTCATTGACCCAAAAATAAACCATAAAAATCTGCTACATCTCTCAAATATTAGGTAATATTTTATTTCACTTTTAAATACATTTTAGTTAATCAAAAACTTGTCTATCTACCCATGTACTTATGCAAACCAATTGAAATAATATTCCGTTTTATTCACACCAAATATTTAGTTAAGTACCTATCTACTCGTAGAAGTATCATGTCGTATTGGGTGCAGTAGCTTACCGCTCTTGTTTGGCGCGATTTTGTTTCCAGTTTTTGGAGTTGATACCTCGCTTTCGTGCCACTTTCTTATCAACGACATCAGGATAACATTCCATTGTTTCCAATTTCAACAATATTCGGCAATATAAACAATAATATCCACTTCAAATTATTACTAAACGCGAACGCTCTTACTCAAACACTCGAGATTCTGCCATACTAAAATGTACGAAATCACGCGATGTTATTGGCTGACACGGACATTGCAGAGTTTGAAAGAATTTTGTTGGACAATGATGTTTTTGCAGCATACTTTAATTTTCTGTTAAGGATTTCTGTAGGACTAAGCAGTTTTTGGTTTAAAACTAATATTGTAGGAGGCGTCTATTTCTCTTTTCAATTTGTGACCATAGATATCATATTACTTGTAAATGATGGACATTGCTGTTTTTGATTTTAGTAGACTCACTTTATTATACATCACACACCAGAAGAAATACAAGACAGCCAAGAAAAACATAAAGAAAAGAAGGTACAATAGGGAGCGATATCTGCCAGGCAACCTAGAAACCAGGATATCATATATATACAAAAAGCTTTATAAGTCAAATGCGCATTCATATATACAGAAGGTATATTAATAGTAAGTGATGAACATTACACATAACTCTTCCGGAATATGGCCGTCAAATGTCCCCCCATAATATTCAATGATCATAAGCCGTCCATTGCAAAACGTCCATGAATAAAACAGTGTCAATTTATCATTCAAGAAGCGTTACCGCCTTATTATGTAGATTGAGTGCAAGTGGCCATTTCCATACTTTCCTCTTTTCCCCAGTGAAATACAACTTATGCTAACACCTTGCCTCAGTTTCCAGAGTCGCAATTTACGAAACGTAGAAATTTCTGTGTAAAATAGCCCCTATTTCAAGGCGAATTGACCATTTGTTTATTAAAATTTGCAAAATTATTTGACTTGTTGGCTTAGAGTAGGTGCTGTTACCTCGAGTTCAGACCACTTATTATGGTCCTCTATCTTTAGCACAGGCTTGTATAATAGAATGAAGGTGTAGAACCTCTACGCCATGGTGCCGCCTACTTTCCATCATCCATTATATTATAAATGCATGTTAGAGATAACTACCGCCAAAGACGTGTCGTTAGTAGCAATCGCTTTTTTTATTAGACATACCAATCAGACAGTAATAGAACAAGTTAAATTAAAAACGAATTTACAACTATTCCCGCTCCGTGTGAATGGAGCCAATAAATAAATGTTGCAGCCATCACATTTTGAGCTCACTTACCATCAGGTGAGATTGATCACCTTTTTTTTTTTTCCCCGTGGTGTAAAAGCTTTATGGCTACCTCCGTCCGTTGAGCAAGACGGAGGTTATGTGGGACTCCCCCCATCGTTGAGGTATACCCGAACTAAAAACCACCACAGCATGTCCCACTCGATGGATTTGCCGAACACCTGGGGAACCCATTGTATTCTTCCCAGACATCCACCAGCCGCCCCAGCCTTAGCAACAGGGCTCCCGCGCTAAAACAGAGAGGATCAGGACAGCTTGATCCCCCCCCAGACAGTAAGGAGACTCGTGCAATGACGGGTAGTTAGCCCAATAGCTACCCGCCGCCTCCCAAGGGAATCTGACGAGCAGAGAAAAGCCGCCGTCTTCTTCCCCCCGTCGAGATTGATCACCTAACTTATAGTTTAAAAAAAAAAAAAATCGATAGGACAATGAAACCTAACATCGAACTGGTACTGATAATTTCTTGTGACTACAACGCAAGTGCTATGTAATTTTCAAACCTTCCGGCAAGACTTCTGGGTCAATTCAAATTATTATCCAACAATTATTATCTAGTACAAAGCGAAATGTTCGCTAATAACAAAGCAAGTTGCTATTGAGTAGGATTTTACATGAAAATGTTTACTGATTTTGAGCAAATACGTAAGATAGAAACTTCCGCTCAAGATAGAACGACCAACAGACCGATACCTAACCATCCGTGCTGCAAGCAGTAGTTTAGCCAATGAACTGTATATATAAAAGTCTTCCCTAGCTCATATTCCAGACAGGATAATGCAGTAAGGATAATGTAAACTTGGATGGAATGTAACTTTAAAAGAGGATAGGAAAATTTGCCCCAAATATCTTTTAAGCATTCGAATTCAGAAATAATTTGATTTTTATTAATATATTTTAATCGTTCTGCGTGTGTTTAGAAAGAGGTTTGCTTTTAGAAGTTAGAGGTCAAAGATGATTCACGTTGCAAGTGTCACCGACTTAGCGCCTGCCAAGACCGCAACAACAATAATTTAAGTCTCCATTCAAAATTTAATGATTATCCTACAAATATTTTATTTCTCCGTATTTTATTTGACTGAATTTCATTGAATTTACTACTTTAATTTAGTAGAACGAATACAAGTATCGAAAGTTTTAAATGTAGGACTATATCACGATATTTGCAATTCTAGTCTGGAACGATTTTTTTTAAGTTAAATAAAATAATGTGTAATTATCTGTGCTTAAAAATAACGGAGCCATAGACTTATATTTATTGCTTTTTAGCCTATATGCCTCTTTTCCATTAGTATGGGCTAATCATCGGAAAGAGTACCTACATCAATTTTGGTCAGTAAATAGACATGCTAATTGCATTAATTATTTTGCCATGGCGCCTAACTACACACAAAATCATTTTGAAATACTAATGCTATAAAATTGACATTTAATTAAGCCACGAGCATTACTTTCAAGCGTGTTGTTTTAAAGTTGTATTCATCATCATGATGATGATTACAGAGCACGGGTCACCTCTCAGTATGAGAAGGGTTTGGCCATAGTCCACCACGTTTTCCATTGTGCGGATTGGCAGACTTCATACGCCTTTGAGAACATTATGGAGAACTCTCAGACGTGCAGGTTTCCTCATGATGTTTTCCTTCACCGTTAAAGCAAGTGATATTTTAATTGCTTAAAAACGCACATAACTCCGAAATGTTAGAGGTGCGTGCCCGGGTTCGAACCCCGGACCTCCGACCGATTAGATGGTGGACGTCCTAACCACAGCTGGTGGCTTTCACAGCTTCCGTGTATTCCTTTTTCTAAAATACCACATGTTAAGTTGAAAACTTTTTGATTTAAATATACCCAAGATGGCATTTACTCAGTACAGTCACAATGGACAAAGAAACTAGCAATAAAGCACCTAGCTATTATAAGCGGTATATATTTGTATATGTTTTTGTAACCGCGGGTGAACATTACGGCGGGGATTATTTATTTTATATAAGTTGTTTCCGATTAACCATAAGTGCACGATTTGAAATTCTCCATAATATTAGTTCGGGTAGGGTTCTTTCAAATAAAAGAAAATACCCACTTTATAGCAATTGGGATAAAAATAAGGGATAATGTATTCCGGGCTATACGTGTCCCGTTAACGGACAAACGGAGCTTTTATTGGCAACCGTCGATAATATGTGGGATGTATAATGATCAGAGTTTTTTCCCTCATGTTAAACGCGCGATTTTTCATGCTTTTGAAAGGGACGCATAGCCGCAATGCTTGTACGCTGAACCGTCGCGAAAGTCAATTATATTTGGCACGTGTAAAGTTAAGTCATAATTTTGTTAGGGTTATTAGATAATGCACAGTGACCACTTATTCAACCTACGTGACCGATGGAGGCTACCAAATCTGTGACTACTGACAACATACTCGTACCACCTACCACACAATCATACGCTACACACCGTCTTCGCCGGCGAAGACGAGGTTCCCGCTATCTTACGTCATCCGGACGTGGGCTCCATCCACGGCCTCGGAGACATACGGACCACTCACCGTCCGATCCCCCCGTTATCCCAAACGTCGCCTAAGCCGAGGTTCGGCCTCAAAGAAGCCGCCCTTAGGTAGTCGTTCCCTTAGTTTCTTCCAGCCCTAGGGCTCAAAATTTCTTGTGGCAGAGCTTCTTTCCGAAGCTCGCCAAACAGGTTTGTATAGCTAATAGACAGTCCGAAAAACAAAAAAACTAAATTAAAACTAAATTTGTATTTATCGACACCTCCTTAATTTTGAGTTTCATATAAAGACAGAGATCGAAAAAGTTTCCCCTTTTGCTAATATTGCATATCTGCTTTCATCCAATATATTTTCTTTGGGTGATTGAAACAGGTTTACTTAAATATCTGGTATTCCATGTCAGTCACCAGTGTGCTTACTTCAATTTGGTTTAGTTGTTCTGCATGACAACGCGTTACAACTAAAAAGGATTATTTTTCAATCTGTGAGCCAATTTCATGCCGGTTTTGTAAAAATCAATACAGTAGTTAAGCCGAGCATAGGTACCTACATAAAAAATAAATCGCACATTTGTCTGGTGGGAGGCTTCGGCCGTGACTAGTTACCACCCTACCGACAAAGACGTGTTGCCAAGCGATTTAGCGTTCCGGCACGATGTCGCGTAGAAACCAATAAGGAGTATGGGTTTAACATACCCCTGACAGGTTAGCCCACTACCATCCTAGACTGCATTATCGCTTACTACCAGGTGAGATAGCCGTCAAAGGCTTACTTGTAGTGTATAAAAAAAAATAGATATTATTGCTACGAAATACTATTAATAAATTTTCGCTTACGGCTATGTGAAACGTAGTTTATCGACTGCACTGTTTTTATTCATATAATAAAGAAGTATTTTGAAAGTGGGATTTCTACGCAATAACAATAAAGGGTAATTTCAATGTCAACGATATAGGTAGAATTTGTTTTTTTTTTTTAATGAATTTAATCTTAAATTCTGTTTTTTTTTTCATTTTAGCAATAGAAAAACTCTTTAGTCTCTGAGTGTAAGCAAGATAATACCTCTGTTGTCTTTTTTTATCCACTACAAGTAAGCCCTTGACGGCAATTTCACCTGATGGTAAGTGATGTAAGTAAGTAGCGGGCTAACCTGTTAGGGGCATGGTAAACCCACACTCCTAATTGGTTTCTACGCGACATCGTGCCGAAACGCTAAATCGCTTGGCGACACGTCTTTGTCGGTAGGGTGGTAACTAGCCACGGCCGAAGCCTCCCAACAGATCAGACTCGAGCCGGGAATCGAACCCAGGACCCCCAACTTTAAAATGCAACAGCGCACGCGCTGCGCCACAAAGGTCGTCGAACGTCGAACGTCGTCTGTCTCCTTAACTAGTTTAAAATAATATTACTTGGAATTTTTTACAAGGCGTTAATGTCATTAAAACAATTAAATCTCTAATTCTTTTTCTTTAATACATTGAATATTTTGGTGAACCAAGTTGATATAGGTAGAATTTGGTCTATTTTTAATTGAATATATCGGTGCTTGGTATGAGCTAATTTAGGAAAAGTTATCCTCGGCCAAATGTATTGATGTTTAAATTTGCTAGTTATACAGCGTAATTTATCATGACAATCCGGATGTGTGTCCATTAGCGTTCGGTTAACCATCTCATTAGTGCCGTTAGATTTGGACTTATGTTGCGATCAATGATTAATTATTCTCTAGATGGTATTAAGCTGGATTAAATATCTACAGCATTGGATGACATATATCTCTATTGGTATTAGAATATCGATTATGTTTCTATCTATCTATATATATAAAAGCGAAAGGTCACTTACTTACTTACATACTTACTGATTAAACACGAGATCTCAAAAACTATTGTACGTGTTAAGCTATAATTTAGCAAGTAGGTAGTTGATAGGTAAGAGATGTCAGCTAAGAAAGGATATTTGGAAATTCCACCCCTTATAAGGATGTTAAAATAGGGATAATAGTTTTTGCTGAATTTTTTATTATTAAGTCTACAAGCTTGTAATTTTTAAAATAGGTTTTTTTTAGGGTGTAAGTGTTAGGTTAGAATTTTTTTGCACGGTGTGCACTTTTATATGCAAACTACTCATCCAATACGTAATGTTTGTCTCGTTTCCACTTTATTTATATATATGTATATTGCGCTTGTACTATTTTTCTAAAATCCACAGACCGCCCTCTTGCACACGCGGTCAAAATAAAAGTAGCGCTCCGATTCCGCTGAAATTTTAACAGTAGCCGTCTTAGAAGATATACTAAGCGAGAGTAAATTACTCTTGCGATGACGGGTTGTAAGGCTATGTACTTATCGGACCGTATATAATTTAGAGGATGTTTATCATGGAAAACTATTGCTGTAGTTGTAGCTCAACGACGTGAACGTTTTTCATAAATCCCGCTGATTTTTCCGGGACAATAAGTAATTAATCCAGGGATAATTTATCTTCAACATTTCTTCTAAATTGCTTAAGGAGTTACGGCAAATATACGAGTATATACTTATATAATAACATACGAACTTTTGCATTTATAATTGAGACCAAACTTGGCGGTTTTATTATCGATAGTGTTAGATAGAATATCTCTCTTCTGACTCCACCATTTTCTAGACTCCATTCCAGATCCATGCATCCTGCCCATTCACTATAGCATTTTCTCTGATGTTGCATAACTCCGAACTTAATCGGATACAAGCAAGTGATTAATTTAGACATGTGATATAGAATTTTATAACAGACACACACGAAAGACGGAACCTGAATGAAATATTCGGTTACGTAAAGAGATTTTTGTACGTAATAACAAATGTACGTAAACGTACGTAATGTACGCAATTGTAAGTAATAAAACAGTGAACAAATTTTTATATATTTTTATTTAAAGTTATTTTACATACACCACTCATAAAGGATATATTAAATATTAATTTTTAAAACTGAATCTGTATGTCTTTTAGTTTGAAATCTCCCAGTTCTGAAATCTAAAAATATATATTTTTTTAATAAATATTTGATTATTATATACCTTGTGTAACGTTGTAATTTAAGCCCGGGTATTTATTTCAACCAAATGCAAAATTGCAGTTCAGGTACAGGTATTTTGCAGAACTGCGCCATTAGTCAGTGAAATCAACAGTAAGTTGATATTGTGATGAAGATCAGTCAGTTATCAGTCATAAGTCAGTTTGCAGTTGACATTCAATTCGCTTCAGTATTACAGTATAAAATCTATTAATTATTTTAATTCGTTGAAATAAAGCGTTAATAATAATTATATCTGCGAATGAGTTGATCCCAGTTAGCCTCGCTCACCATCTGAGGCGACTGGGGTTCCGTGGCAGTTCGCTCGCAGCCAGGATGCAAAAAGCGGTCTCGCTGGACTCGGCTACAATAGTCCGGCGGTTTCTCAACCTGTCGCCCTGACCCCCGGCCGTTTGGTCTCCCCTGCCGGGGTGTAATCCTCCGCCCGGTGCAAATATGTATTTATGTAATGTGTATGTAGGTTTATTTATTTTTATTTATTTAAGTTTATTATATCTCTTTTTTATATGTATTTATTTTTCACACGGGCGTGAGAGTTGGAATATATAAAAAATAATAAAATTGATTCGGTGCCGCTTCTAGGTGTACCTACCATAATTATTACTGGATAATGTAGTTGTAACAATTGACACGTTATACAGGAAACAGTAATTACATTGTCGAGTCGAGGGAATGCTTGATTTATTGAGATAAGTAATTGACTTCGGTAGTTATCGGAAACCTACGCCGGAAGTTGATTTTGTAAGGCAGTTTAGTTAAATTGACACTTAAAAAACGCGCAACCTTTGTATTTTGGCCGGATAAAGGTATTTAAGGAGTCTATGGTGAGTGCAGTGTGCAGATATTATACTTACCTTAATACTTAAGGTTGTTCTTAGGAGTCTATAAACGTGCTACGACTCTTGAAGACCGAAAAATAATGCGAAAGTTGAGAAGTAGCCAGTTGGAAAATATTGTGTCGAATGGCATGAAAGTTGTATTGTATGGAAGATATTGTATTGAAATGTATGGAAATAATTTAAGTTGTACGCAGTCGAAGTCTTGGGGAAATGTTCCCACGGTATAATTGTTCGAAACTTGATAACCATGGACATAAGGGAAGTATTATCTACAATTATAATTATGTTCTTATCACAAAGCTTTAGAATAGACTACAATATACCTATTGCTTTGTCAACATATTATTGTCTACGTACGTACAATAATACAAGATGATTACGTATTGCGATATGATATTGTCATCGCTGGGAACAGATTCAGCGTCCGTGACAGACGGATAGGTTTACGTTGACTGGTGTAAGACCAATTAATCACTACCTCAGTAATTATATCGCTTACTACGACTTACTCTAATAATTACATTCAATGCTATTTGAGATACACAATCAGTTGAGCGTCACTAGAAGTGACATACTACCAGTGACGTTGGGTAGATACAAATGAATAATATTTTTCGTATTACATGGATAATCGTTATATAGGATAGAAGCCAGGTTTGTGGAAAAATATGATATGATTGTAAGCTTAGTTTTATAAAAAGGCAACCAAAACTTTGCGTTACGTGTGCCCAATGACAACTAGTCTGGTGGGCTTCGGCCGTGGCTAGTTACCACCCTACCGACAAAGACGTGTCAAGCAATTTAGCATTCCGGCACGGTGTCGCGTAGAAACCAATCAGGAGCGTGGGCTTATCATACTCCTAAAAGGTTAGCCCGCTACCATCCTAGACAGCATCATCATTTACCACCAGGGGAGATAAATGTCAAGTGCTAACAAAAACTAACTAAAGATGTAGTAAAAAAAAACAAAAGGTTACAATTTATGCAAGAGTTGTAATTGGCCGCGTGTAGGATGTACGCATTACTTTTAATCTACTATAAGAAAGTATCATTTAGGCGCTCGCAATTATTGGCGATATTTAAACCCCGTGTGAGACAACATTTTCTATCTCTGTAAATATTTATTTGTATATTTATCTCACGTAATAAAATTTAATATATTTTAGGCATGTATTATATTATAGTTATTAATGTGTATGTATTTATCTATACATTTTTTTTTGCAACTTCTCGTGTCACTTTTAATTCATCGGCTCCAAAGATATGGTGGTCTGGAAGAGATCACTATTAGTGATAAGGTCGCCAGTTGCTGATTGTTTTGTCATTTCATGTATGTTAATAATAAGTAAATAATAAAGGTATGTATATTGTAACATTTATCATATAAGAGTACTGGCTGCTCCATGTACTTTAACGCGCGTTAATTTTATAAAATGACATACATTGCACGGTCACCTAAGCGGAATTATTTCCTCTCAGATGATCGCCTTTTGATAACTTAAAAATTAATTTGCATGCCTAATAATGATAAACAAAAATCACCTTTCAATTATTTAATTACTATTATAGTATAATTAAAATAAAATGTGTTTTTATGGCTTCATACTAGGCACGCAAATGCTTCATGGGTTTTTTAATAGATCAAAGACCAGTACATTTTTGGTACTTAGTATTAAGATAAAACGTACTATTTAGTAAGCAACACCGATAAAGAAGCTCAATAGCACTTTATGGTCCGGCTTTTTCAAATACCTTTGTTTAAGTCTGCAATTGCGGGATTTCTTACTTCACAAGAAAGCTATTTTATCGGTAGTTTCCGATTTTATCGACTACAAATATCGTTTTATTTAAACCAGCAAAGTATGATGCAACATTTTGCAAAACAATTACATGACGTAGAGCGTGAAAAAAAGAAAGAAAGAAGTTATACTTTATTGTACGCCAAGTAACACACAAAACTAACACACACAAAAATACAGTACAATTTTGTCGGCGGTATTATCGCTAGAAAACGATCTCTGTCACGCAAAAAAAGTTGGGATCTGACGGTTTAAGTTAAAACTAAATAATGCGTATGCGCAACGCAATGTTCAACGTGCTGTTACTGCGGAGCAATAACTATTGCCGCAACTAATAATTTTTTCACTACAAATTAGCCCTTGACGGCAATCTCACCTAGTGGTCATTGATGTTGCAATCTCAAATAATAACGGATTAAGCTGTTAATGTATGGTAAAACTGTACTCCTAATTGGTATCCACACGACATCGTGCCGAAACTATCTATATACTAAATAGCTTAGCGACACGTCTTCGTAGATAGAGTGGTAGCTATCTACGACTGAAGACCCTCACCAGACCAGAGTCAAGAACGGATTCAAACTCAGGATTTGCGCTACGTCACGGAAGTCGTCAAAGGCCTCTGGTGACATTCCTATAAACGCTTTCCTGTATAAACAATAAACAGCAAGTATAATTTGCTATATTCCGCCGACAACCGGGAGATTAGTATAATATAACACCACACAAAATCTTCCACTAGAACCTCTACGCACGTTTCGACCCGACACCGAATCATCTTCAGGAGATCACAACTTCAGGACTTCACAAGCGCGAAAAGTCAAGTCACTTGTATGGCAACTAGTATGACATGTTTCCAAGAAATTTTTCTATTTGTCCCATATTTACTTTCTTTGTGACTTAGCATATCTACCATTTCGAGAATCACGTAATTCGTTGTAACACTATATGAAAACATGATTACACAGGTCACCTTGCATTCTATAACTAACTATTAAGATGATAATTAATTGACGCTTCAGCCGTCAGTGGACACCTGTCGTGAAATTGGAATCTGATTGCGGCAACATAATGTGGTTTTAGTTCTTGTTGGTCAAGTGGTTGAAGTTCTGGGTTCCATTCTTTTTTCTTCGGATCGAAAACTAATACTTACTACATTTTTCTGATAAAAATTCACAGTATCAACTGGAAGTCATAAAATTAGCAGCGTTAATAATTATTCAAGACCACCGACCCGCGTTAAGGAAGCCTGGTGGTATATGTTCTATACCCTCTCTCTTACGACATTTTAGACATATGCCCAGCAGTGTAACTATAATAGACTAATGTTGATGATCATAGGCGCGTGCGCTGTTGTATTACAAAGTTGGAGGTCCTGGGTTCGATCCGGGCTCGAGTCTGGTCTGGTGGGAGGTTTCGGCCGTGGCTAGTTACCACCCTACCGACAACGACGTGTCGCCAAGCGATTTAGCTTTCCGGCACGATGTCGCGTAGAAACCAATCAGGAGTATGGGCTTACCACCCCTAACAAGTTAGCCCGCTACCATCTTAAACTGAATCGTCACTTACCATCAGGTGAGATTGCCGTCAAGGGCTATCTTGTAGTAGGTAAAAAAAATGTCGATGATCATTTATTTATTCGGATATATTTTAAGCAGATCTTTTGACGACCTCCGTGGCGCGGCGTGTGCGCTGTCGCATTACAAAGTTGGAGGTCCTGGGTCAATTCCCGGCTCGAGTCTGGTCACTAGACCAGGAGGTTTTGGCCGTGGCTAGTTACCACCCTACCGGCAAAGACGTATCACCAAGTGATTAAGCGTTATAGCGCAAATTCCTTTCATCATCATCATGATCAACCCATTCTCGGCTCACTACAGAGCACGGGTCTCCTCTCAATATGAGAAGGGTTTGGCCATTGTCCAATACGATGGCCATGTGCAAATTGGCAGACATCACACTCTTTTCAGAACATTATGGTGAACTCTCAGGCGTGCAGGTTTCCTCACGATGTTTTCCTTCACCGTTAAAGCAAGTGATATTTTAATTGCTTATAAACGCACATAACTCTGAAAAGTCAAAGGTGCGTGCCCGGGTTCCAACCCCTGACCTCTGATTAGGAGGCTGACGTCATAACCACTAGGCTATCAAAGCCTCATCAACTTCCTTTACATTTCTTTATATCTCGAAGAGCATTAAAAATTTTCGGTCTAGGACTATTAACACCTAGTATGTATCGTAACTTATAAATTTCCTTCCATCTAATAACAGTCCATAATATGTTCTTTCTATAAAAAAGAGTTGTGTAGTTAACAGGCTGATTATGATGAACAAAGCCAGAGGAAAAAAAAAACCTCCAACACTGTTCTCAAGGCTTGGAAGCGTAAGCCTCTAGAAACTTTTAATAAAAAAAAAATTCAATCACCGCTTGCCAAAGTTTCACAAGAGAGATTGTTCGTGGTTAATAAAATGTAGATGAAGGAAATACGATTTTGAAGCGGAACTTTTTGCGAGCATGGCCCCCGACGTGGCTTATTACACTTTTTCATGCAAATTATTAAAAAATGCAGCAGAGGTGAGAAGTTTGGGCACCTTGGAAAGGAATAAGTCCCTTTACTCTTCTGTAACATTCCAGCCTCGCTCGCTTTGTTTTTATCCCTACTTCCTCCCTACTAATATTATAATTTCAATAGTGTGTTTGTTGATTTTGGAATTTTTACAAGTAGTAATAATATAAAAATACGTGTCTTATTTTTATGACACCATTCGTTTTAACAATTACATTAATTATTAAAATATAAAAAAAAATACTTTTTTTTTAGATCTGTTCATAGAACTAGAACGTTTTATACATTATTTTTTATAATTTTTTATTGTTTTGAGTCCCAAGTAAAAAACGATTGGGCATTAAAATAATACTTGTAAATAATTAAAACTAACACTCATGGTCAAATGGTTGTTTCAGTGGCCAACTCTTCTATATTAGTTGTGGTTTTATGACATTCATTTAATTGTTTTGAGTTTTATGCTTTTTATCAAATTGACTGACAGCACTGCATAAACCAACGCAATACTTTAACGGAAGAGGTCGTTGTCAAAATTAGTAAAGTTGGATATTTCTTTCGGACTGTCTATTAGCTGTGCTAACCTTATTGGTTGCCACAGCGTAACCGGGTTGTATTTTGGATAGCTGCATAGCATGGGTATCGCAGTGAACGCATGGAACGAGCTTCTTTTTATTTTAGTATCAAATATACGGCACGAGACAATGGGGCGTGGGGCAATTTAGGCAAGGCCGAAAACCTAATTCTTTTAAGATAAATGAGGACACCCGGCAGTTTTAATATCTCAAAAATTCAACGGAGAGTGCAGAACATTGTAAATTATGTGCAACAATATGAACGCTTGGGTGACTGACTTGATAAAACTTTTGTGCGTAACATTGCATTATTTATCACCATCGCGTCACAATAATGGAAAAAATATGTATAACCGCTGCAAAAGTGCCTGAAATAGACCTACATATATGTAAATTTTTTGAATTGATCAGACAGTCCATATAAAATACTGTTGAAGTTGAGTTGTTCTGTTAGAACAGTTCATAATCCTTATTTTTTAGACTTCAAGATGGTTGTAAGCTCAAAGAATGGTTTATCTCAAATGATATATTTTCTAGAAGCTCTTAGTAAGTAGTTAAGTCTTTCGTACGCCGTCGTCGTCGTATATCGTAGGTTTAAAATCAATTGATCGATTTTGATGTTTTTTTTCCGTTTGAAAGCTAACGTGGTGATGATTCGTGGGTAATTTATAAAAATCTGTTTTGGAGTTAGACCATAAAGTCTAAACAAGAGTGTCATACCAACTTTAACAGGTGGTATTTTAAAGCCCCTTAACCTGCCCGCACTTCTAACTTTCCGAAACCGAGTAATTTTATTTTTAAAACGTAGGTACTTACGAAACTGTTACAAATTAAAAAACTTCCTAAAATTAAATTTAAATGTGAGAGCAACTCTAAACAATTATGAAAAGCTGCGATATATTTTTTGGTGTAATTCAATATTTCTTAATTGCCCTAAATTAATATTTTGTTCTTTAATAAAATGCTAATGATGAATTACCCATTTCACAAAATTAAATTAAAACTCGGAGCTCGAGCAACATTAATATTTTGAAGATGTACTAGCGTTTGCCCGAGACTTTGTCCGTGTTTGTTTCACAATCCTGCGAAAAACTTTAGTTTTCCGAGATAAAAAATATGTTATATCCGTTTTCAGAATACAAGATAGACTTCGCATACTTTTGAGAACATTATGAAAAACTCTCAAACACACAGAAAGATGATGAACTCCGTGGTGCAGTGTACGCGCTATTGCATATATGGTGGACCCTATTATAAAGTGGGAAGTCCTGGTTTCGATTCCCGGCCCGTCATTCTTCGGCAGCGGCCTCCTCAAGTAGGAGGATGGGTTCCTGTATAGATGGATGTGTTTAACCACGATGTAAAATAAAAAAGTTACAAAATTTCTTTTATATGTTTTCCTTCATCGTTAAGACCAGTGCATCGCTTAAATATATTAATTAAATTATAACGCACATAATTACGAAAAGTTAGGTTAGTTGCCTGCCTGGAGTTGAACTCGGTCTGTATAAAAGGGAGGCTGAAGTTTTAATCATTACACTTTCACCACTTAAAAAGATAAAAAGAAATATATATTAATTAGGGGCAGTCCTTGACGGCAATCTCACCTGATGGTATCCGCCCGACCCCCCGTTATCCCAAACGTCGCCTAAGCCGAGGTTCGGCCT
This sequence comes from Lasiommata megera, assembly GCA_928268935.1. Taxonomy (NCBI): domain Eukaryota; kingdom Metazoa; phylum Arthropoda; class Insecta; order Lepidoptera; family Nymphalidae; genus Lasiommata; species Lasiommata megera. The sequence continues at coordinate 13,772,995 of OV743314.1, read as the reverse complement.
TAAAGGAGGCGCCCTTAGGCAGACGTTCAATTAGTTTCTTCGAGCCCTAGGGCTCAAAATTTCTTCTGGCAGAGCTTCTCGCCAAACAGCCCGGTTACGCTGTGGCAACCAATAGGGTTAGTACAGCTAATAGACAGTCCGAAAAAAAACCCCATGGTAAGTGATGATGCAGTCTAAGACGGTAGCGGGCTTACCTGTTAGGGGAATTGTAAACTCACACTCCTAATTGGTTTGTACGCGACATCGCGTCGGAACGCTAAATCGCTTGGCGACACGTTTTTGTCGGTATATCCATATCAGATATATCCATATTGGTATATATATATCAGATCCAAATAACTTACATATATAAAGGTTAGATAATCCAAACCTTACCTAACTAGCTGTAATGTTCGAAAGGTTAAATGACAATGTTTGAAAGAATAAATAATTAAAAAGAAACAAAACCGATAAAGCGTTTCCATTCCGCGGGACTTCGAGATGAGTACCGAAGGCAAATTTTAATATTGGCAAAACATCTTTTGTATGTTTTCAATTTGTGGGAGTAATTTCACCTTTAAAAGGCTCCGTTATACTTACCGCATTGTGAGACTGGATTGCTGTATTGTTTTGGTCAAATTAAACTGACCCCAAAAGAAATTCGCTATAAATAAATATTTTTTATTATATTTTACTTTATATAATAGGAAATGTGAAAAATACGAGATTATTGGCGGGCTGAGACTGAATATATAGTTATTGTTAAATCAAAAGACTACATGATCCGTACATGTCAGTTCAATACTCATGCGTATAATAATGAATTTTGACATATCTAACCGACGGATTATATAGGTATAACGAAAGATTAAATAGAAAATAAAAATCCGCCTATGAAGGTAAAACATTTCTAATTGTTATATACACATCATTTGATACCGCACTTGTGTGTTTTTGGAAATATTCTAATATTCACACCCACTTTTATCCCATATCTACTAGGACACACTGACAGACACACAGCAGCAGTTAATAACAAAAAAGTTAGTTCCAAAAAAGGCGTGTAATTTTTTATATATATATATATATCCCGGATACACGCCTATCTAAGGTAAAAAACAACGTATTTGTATTACGCTTCTATTAAACTAGTTATCGCCAATACTTCAAGTTTACGCACTTTCCACTTTTAATGATGTAAGGATTAAAATTAATAAGTTATACGAAACAGTGCATTTTATTTTATTTTTCTGGCTAAGAAATCTCAAGAATACTTTACAGTAGTTCAGTCTTTACTAGTTTTAAGGCCCTAACATAATAGTTATACTGGTATAAACTGCTGAATATGAAGCCATTATATTCGTGGACTACCGTTAAATCTAAGCTCCGACCAAAGTGTGGTAAATTCCATGTCGGAGTCACTTACGTCGACTTCGTTCACTACACACATCTACGATAATATTGTGCTGTGGTATACTAAAGTATAAGTATCTATTTACATACTTATGATTCTCGTGCGCTTCAAGCTGTGATAAGCTGTGATAGCCTAGTGGTAAGGACGTCAGCCACCAAGTCAGAGTTCGGAGGTTCGACCCGGGCACGCACGCTTTTTAAGCAATCAAAATATCACTTGCTTCAACGGTGAAAGAAAACATCGTGAGGAAATCTGCACGCCTGCGAATTCTCCATAATGTTCTTAAAGGCGTGTGAAGTCTGCCAATCCGCACATGACCAGCTTGGTGGACTATAGCTAAAACCCTTCTCATATTGAGAGGAGGCCCGTGCTCTGTAGTGAGCCGAGAATGGGTTGATCATGATAATGATGATGATTCTCGTGAAGTCTCTATTGTTGGATCCCGTCGCCTATTATATTTATTGAAAGCTTTAAAGCGGTTTTTGTGTGTTGCGCGACAGTATATTATTATACAACGGGTAACTTTCCCCTAACGAATATTTGACTTCCACTTCAGAGTCAAAGCTGATTCAATACCGTGGAAATAATTTGGGAGTCCAATCTCACAATGGTACAGGTACAATGGGGCTTTTTAAAAAGATAAAATTGCTCTCGCAAATTGGGAGTTATGGCAGATGTTTTATATTAAATTTTTTCGCCATTGAAGGAGTCTTTCGTCCAAATAATATCATTGTCATCAACTTATTTGATTTGAACTTATTTGAAGAGATTATTGCTTATATTTTTTTATATAGATATAGCTATACATATTATAGTGTAGCGTGAAGTTGCGTTCGTAGCCCACGATAATCTTTCCCATTTTTTCTTCAATAAGGTCTACATACTTAATATCTATATATTTAACTAATAATTAAAGTATAAAGAGGATAAGTTATAGACGAGGAAGTCTAGCGACGCGCTGGTTGTAATCGCGAACTTTGGAAGACTGACAAAAGACGGAGAAGCACCTAAAGATGAAGAGAGAGAAAAGATTCATTAAAATTTTAGTGTTTTCTTTAATTGTAATCGATATTGTCTGTAACTACTAAACGGGTTTTGAAAACTCTTTCATTATTGGAAATCCATTTTGTTCAGAAAAACTATATATAGTAAGGTTTCAGCTGGCATTGGTTAAACAAGTTTAGTTATGCAAACCAGTCGAAGCAGCGCTTCCAAGAAGATTGTTTTTAAGAGATTGTTTATTGTATTAAATCTAATTAACAATACAAGACATATGAAACAAAATAATGGCTGCAGTAGTGTCAACTGTGGCGCAACCATTATTGTCCACCTCCAAACTAACAAATAGTACCAGTGATAGAAAAATAGCAATTACAGTTATTAAGTTTACAAAAAAAAAAAAAACAATTAAATAATAAAAGCATGCAGTTGTGTGCGTGTATGTTTGTGTGTGTGTGTATGTGTGTGTGTGTGTGTGTGTGTGTGTGTGTGTGTGTGTGTGTTTGTGTGTGTGTGTGTGTGTGTGTGTGTGTGTGTGTGTTTTAAATATCTATATCGGGACGCATTATTTTATAAAGTCTTCAACATTGCTGTAAGACAAAGTCATGAGCCACTTTACTTTAGCTTTATTTAAGTGTCAAAGTTCATAAATACGCATAATGTGGAGGCGCAAATCGCCACTGTCCATCTTGGAAGGGTAAAACATGTGGACTGTAAGGTTTGCTAATTAAGAATTTAGACCGTAGACACCTCGCGAAGAACTCGCGACACCATACTCCGATATAGCGGTTATGCGCAGACAGGCCCGCTCCACGTACGTAACATCGCAGAAAGGTCCCAAGCCGACTACACGGGTCTCACGTCGTATCGCGAATACCAGTGACAGTAGATAAGGAATGGGCGGGTAGTTGGATAATAACCGTGGACATTGACCAAACTATTAAATCCAAAATAAAGCTAATAGTGGTATATTATTTCAACGTATATCATTTAGAAGATAATGCAAAATAAAAAAATAAATATCGACTGGAAAGGTACGTGGTTCATAACATGCTAGTTAACATTACGTTATGACTAGACTTTTCAGTAATAAACATACAATTTACGTTATTTACAAGTATAAGTATATTTGTAAGTCTAAGTATATTTTATATGTACTTACATATTCGTACTATATGTTATTAATTTCGAGTGTCATTAAACAGTAATAACTTGTCAGCATACTATAATATTATGCAAATAATAATACGAATATATACAGTACGCTTAGGTGTTCGCAAATTACAATTTCGAATCTCACTTAGCTTTGCATACGTTTAACATATCCAAGTTAGCGAACCTGTTTTATTATAAGACGAATAACTTGGAAATGTTTTTTCCATGAGGTTAGAGTGAGAATTATTTGTTCACTTTACATATAAATTTGCCAATGTCATCCGATCATCCGTCATCTCTTGCTCACGTATCAACTGCATTATATATAGTTTGACAAGAAACTTGATAACTGCATTATAAATAGTTGGACAACTTCTTCCTTGGGGGATGGGATATGCTCGTAATCGATTAATCAAACATTTTCAACTTAATATTATATAATAAATGTTTCTATCAGATTAGTATTATGAATAGGCTGCATCAAATAAAGGTAAAATTATAGATTAAAATTCTCAAAGTTTCGTTTTACCAAACCTTTAATTTTGCCATAAGTGAAGGTGAGTCCTCTGAATCGAAATGACTACACCATGAAAATGTTGGAAAAGTTTTTAATTGTGTCCTATAGTAAGACGCTAACTGTTTAAGATTCAATATTTCGTATTATATTTTCAAACAGGATACTTGGCTTATCGGATAAGGTGTTACTATACTGAGGGTTTTATGAGGCAATTTTATTAGGAGACTTCACTGTCTTTTGAATATAAATTCGTATATATTTTACAAAAACCATCTAGGTGTACTATATCGTAATAATGTTCTACGAAGTGTTTTCATAGGTTTAAGGCGTTTTTTTGAATAAAGAAATAATAAACATCATATTTTAGTGGTGCCGTCCTAGCCTTACCTCTGATTCAGTTAAAAAGAGACAAAGTTATGTGAATGATATAAATCTGTCTCGTTTTAACACTAACTTTAACTCAGCCAAAGTTCGCTCTATAGATCTCAACCTTAGTGTGCTTTTGGCTCGTAATCGATGGATTAGCAACAAAATGAAACTCGCGAACAAATACTATTATTAAGATTGAGAAAATTTAAATAAGAACTAATTTCGCCTAAACCGGCTTATCTATATACATATTATATCCTGGTCTCTAGTTTGTCTGTAGAGATTGCTCTTTACCGATAAGGCCGCCTATTGCCCCTCTTTTCTTTTCTGTGTATTACATTGCTGTCTTGTATTTCTTCTTTTGTATGGTGTACAATAAAGTGTTTTTCATTTTATTTCCTCAGTGGGCTCGTCGTAAATTTTCAACTTCTTTTTATTATTTTTAGTTTTTAAAATTTAAATCGTAGTTTAGAAGATAATGCAAAATAAATAAAATACTCACGGGATCATGGCACGTTTAAGGGCGCACTGCTAGGTATTGTTATGAAATAACATTACGTTACGTCCCTTAGGTGACATTAATGAATATGCGGGGAACTGCTTGTAAGTAATAAAACTCAGAAAAAATATTTACTATATTTATTTGTCAAAGTTTACCTTATATCTATTTGTTACTTAACCTTTTTCTGGTATTGCCTACTTTATTTCCGTATTTTAAATCTCCATAGAATTTTACCAGTTTTCATTCGATGAGTGCAAAAACAATGTAACCGTAAAATTATAGTACAGATAATATTAAAAAATTACTATTTACATTATATTTACAAATTATCTTACAATTTATTCAATAATTATTCTAATAAATAATTCTAATTATAAACCTCTAGCAAATTAACTACAATAAAACTTTGGTGCTATTTCGAACAGTGTTCAGTGGTATTATTTATTGATATTGTTAACATAGAAAATATTTACAGAATTTTCACCTATATAAATGAATATTAATTTTTCGTAAAGCAATATTTAAGTTTTTTGTTTGTGAATGGGTCTATAATACTATATTGTTAAGTTTTCTTACGTAATTTATATTTTGGTAAATTGATTTTGAATGTTAAAACTTAATTACGTTTTAATAAGTTTCTTGTTTCAAGTATGACAGATTTTAACAAAAAAAAAAAATACCTATTTTGTCGCTTTATCGATATGAGTATTTTATCGATTTAATTAACCGTTCCATAGCGGACGACTACGTTTTATTGATAGTTACGAGTACCTGTTTGCTAAGTTTACTGTCCCATCCGTATTGTAGTTTGAGTTGTGGGTCTATAACTAAATCAATCAGTTACCTATTGCTTTATAAACACAGATCACTCTCTTCTAATCATGTGCCGAAATAAGATATTAAATATACGTTACATGGCTGCATGTCTTCGGCCGCGTTCCTTTTACTTGCAACATCTATCGTTTACATTTAATTATATTATGAAAATATAAAATTATAAAATTAAAACTCAAACAAAGTTGTAGATTATTAAAGCACTTTCAATATTAATGTTTGATGTTTGAAAGATGTTTGAAATTTTCAAAGTTAAATATATAAAGGTAACTTTTAGGTACCTATGTAAAAATTTGTTGCTGGTAAAAATATTTTTCGACTTTATTTATTGCAAAGAAACAGAATAAAGGAAATAGCGATTATTTTTAACCATGCTATCGGGTATCTCATTATTTTTGTTTTCATCTTGCCTTTTGTTTCACAAATAAAATACACGGAGACCAGTAGGAAGTTACATAATTTCACTCGTTATTAAGGTACCCATGCTGTTATGAAATACCCATTGCTTCGTTTTTTTCCCTCTCGTTGAAATAAGACGTTAATGAAGGTAAACAATATCTGATATACTTTATGATACGTACAAATACAGATCCTATAATGTACAAAAACATTACTAAAAAAACAGCTTCTGTCTGTTTAGCAAATTGAAAAGCCTGTCAACAACTGTCAATGTATTCAAATCAAAAATGGTACAGAAACTCCAGGTCAAGTTTTACGACCTCCGCGCGTGCACAGCGCACGCATATTATAAAGTTGGAGGTCCTGGGTTCGATTCCTGGCTCGAGTCTGGTCTGGTGGGAGGCTTCGACCGAGGCTAGTTACCACCCTGCCGATGTCACGTAGAAACCAATTACGAGTATGGGTTTACCATACCCCTAACAGGTTAGCTCGCTACCATCTTTGACCGCAAAATCACTTACCAACAGGTGAGATGCCGTCAAGGGTTAACTTGTAGTGGATAAAAAAAACAGGAATTATAGAAAAACACTCTAGCATAAGAGCTTAGGCATCAGACTGTTGTTCTTCCAATCAGTAGTTGTAATCAAACAGTCATATGTGGTAATAAAAAAAATTAAGACGAGGTCAAATTATACAAAATTTTCGATACTAACTTATTATTATACTCAGTCTGATAAGATTCGACCATGAAAGTAATGAAATTTCTATTAAATTCTATGCCTATATCGATTGATACTATAAATTATCATAATATTACAATATCAATTTACTTCAATATTAATAAAATTATTTCATTCTCATCAAATCATTTTCTATTTTAATTCTTGAAAATCTCTTTTAAAATCACATGCGTACTCACGACAGAGCCGTACTTTGGAAAAAGTAAAAAAAAATAACCTTAAGTAAACAGTACAAATAAACTTAAACACACAATAAAACAATATAATATTTCATAATATTATATAATGATTTAACCATAGTGATGAGATATGCTCAGATTTTAAATGAAATATTATCTCCACCGTAACAAACGTGAGTTCAATTATATCTTTGGGGTTAGTTAGTGAAAGTTCGAAGGGAAGGTGGCACCTTGGAGAAGTTGGTTATCACCGGAAAAATGGAAGTAAAGAGGCCTCGGGGACGGAGTCCGATGCGTTGGTCGGATCAAATCCGCACAGCACTCGACACGAAAGTCCAGGATGCTCAACACGTCGCAACCAACAGAGCAACATGACGCGTCATCGTCCTCAAGAAAGTCGTCAGTGGAAGGGGTCATGACCCTCAGTAATGAGGAATACGACGCAGAGGGAGTTATAATTGGTGTCACGGTGATATATATAACAAAATGTATTTATAGTGGGGGCAACTTACGGTCCATAATTTAGACACGCCGGACAAAAGCATCAATTTTTACATGTAGGTCCTTAGATATATATTTTTAGGCAGCTATAATAAGCTGCCTAAAAATAATAAATAGTAAGACCATTTTGACTAAACCAGCCGTTCGGGATTTTTTAAAGTTAATAATGCTTTATTTCAAGTACGGCTCTGGAAGTATTTTTTTATACAAAATGTATTTTTTTATACAATTTAACGCCGATTCAATGCAAAACGTTTAATGTTAAAAATGCTCCTTTTTATTTTGAACAAATAAAATTGTGAGAATATTTTTTCCATCAGGTTTCTACGTTATTTCTTTTTTATCGGACCATTTTGAGTTCGTTGTGAAACATTAATAAAATTCACGCTCATAACATTACGTGGCATTACCAACTAGGTAAATTTATAACACAGTGTTGTGTCATCGTTTTAACAGTGTTAATCTAAAACGTACTACCGCTTGAATTACTGTTATTTTATTATATTTTAAATAGTGATGGGGTGCAACTATGCGAGTGTAACTTCGGGCAAATTAACAGGTTACGTAACAAACATTATTTTTTCTATAATTTTTTTTTTTGTTGAGTGTTGGAGCAAATTAATAGTTTACGTAATAATATTTTTTCTATTATTTTTTTGAATTCAGTGTAAATTCGGGCGAATTAATAGTTTACGTAACAATATTTTTTCTAAAAATAATAAATAGTAAGACCATTTTGACTAAACCAGCCGTTCGGGATTTTTTAAAGTTAATAATGCTTTATTTCAAGTACGGCTCTGGAAGTATTTTTTTATACAAAATGTATTTTTTTATACAATTTAACGCCGATTCAATGCAAAACGTTTAATGTTAAAAATGCTCCTTTTTATTTTGAACAAATAAAATTGTGAGAATATTTTTTCCATCAGGTTTCTACGTTATTTCTTTTTTATCGGACCATTTTGAGTTCGTTGTGAAACATTAATAAAATTCACGCTCATAACATTACGTGGCATTACCAACTAGGTAAATTTATAACACAGTGTTGTGTCATCGTTTTAACAGTGTTAATCTAAAACGTACAACCGCTTGAATTACTGTTATTTTATTATATTTTAAATAGTGATGGGGTGCAACTATGCGAGTGTAACTTCGGGCAAATTAACAGGTTACGTAACAAACATTATTTTTTCTATAATTTTTTTTTTGTTGAGTGTTGGAGCAAACTAATAGTTTACGTAATAATATTTTTTCTATTATTTTTTTGAATTCAGTGTAAATTCGGGCGAATTAATAGTTTACGTAACAATATTTTTTCTATTATTTTTTTGAGTTGAGTCTCACTTCGGACAAATTAATAGTTTACGTAACAATATTTTTTTGAGTTGAGTCTAACTTCGGACAAATTAATAGTTTACGTAACAATATTTTTTCTATTATTTTTTTTGCTTTAACAAAAAACGTTTCGCGTCAAAACTGACGGTGTAATCTATATAATTTACAATTTCTCATTCTCATCTAATCTTTTAAGATGTTTTGTTTAACTTTCATCTGCAGCCATCCACTGTGTTTGTGTACAGAGTTGCAAGTGTACAGTAGAGTGAAATAAGGAGATTGACTGACAGGGCGCAGGGTGATGCTGTGTTCGCGTTGCCATGCTGCATCGCCGCCGGGTGTTCTCCTGCGAACCAAATAAGTAAATATTAATGTGGCTAATAAGCTAGGAAGCTGTGATAGCCTAGTGGTTAGGACGTCCGCCTCCTAATCAGAGGTCGGGGGTTCGAACCCGGGCACGCATCTCTAACTTTTCGGAGTTATGTGCGTTTTTAAGCCATTAAAATCACTTGCTTCAACGGTGAAGGAGAACCTGAGGAAACCTGTATATCTGAGAGTTTTCCATAATTTTCTCAAAGGCGTGTGAAGTCTGCCAATCCGCACATCCGTGGTGGACTATGGCCAAACCCTTCTCATATTGAGAAGAGACCCGCGCTCTGTAGTGAGCCAGTAATGGGTTGATCATGATGAATAAAATAGGCCTATTCTAGGCGTTAATGAACTTAACAACTATTTCATACACAATATTATTTTAGATTAATGTGACTGTAGGGGAAGATTAATACCACTTGCCAACGAAAACGATGATACGCGCCGCGAGAAAGTTATTTATACCCAAATTAATATACTGGGACTTGTCATACTATGTAATAAAACGAGAAAAAGGGTAGACATAATTATCTCGTACTGATCTGATAAAGAGGATATATATTTACGATAATATAGATTTAAGGCTCATTTGACCTGTGGACCTTTAATTTAATCTACCCTTGTCTTCGTTAGCTTTACATTTATGCAATTACCATAAACATTACTCGGTAGTTATGGGTGATGAACAAACCATGTAATAAAACGAGAAAAAAGGTAGACATAATTATCTCGTACTGATCAATAAACAGGATATACATTTACGATTACATACATTTAAGGCTCATTTGACCTGTGGACCTTTAATATAATATAATATACCATTGTCGTCGTAAGCTTTACAATTATAATGTAACGCAATTACCATAAACATTACTCGGTAGTTATGGGTGATGGATTAATTAATTTAAAAAGGCATTCATTCATAGCTTACAGAATCGATATGAGATTTTATGAACGAAAGGCAATTATAGTTATCGTAAAATCCGAATAAAAAAATCATTGTTTCGCATGCCGCACCATTTTGCAATTTGTTTTCCTTAGCAAACGTAAGAATAATTAATTATATTACTTCACAATGTATATATTTATTTTTTGTATAGTATATGTTTTATAAAGTCAAGCAAACGACATGAGCATGTAAATTGTGAAAAAAGCTTGATTCACCATATATATAATGCAAAATGAAAAATGCTTAATCGTCGGCAATTATGTAACAGTTTGTAATAATGAACCCCGTCTTATTTTAATAATGACCTAATCTTCATTTAGTATTTAAATAGAACAAAAATAAACTTCGCTCATCATGGCCAATTAAATGAAACTTTACAAAGGGCTAACAATTTACCAGAAACCCGTAATTAAACTTTTTTTTTTTTATAATTAGTCAGAACTGGAATAAACTTCGAACAAAGCAAAAGATTTAAGAATCATTTTTAAGGTTATTAAGGTATCCCGTCTTGCTTCGCTGTATTACTTTCATGATTTCTGAAGTAAGCATGAAAAGGACCTTCTTAATATACTTTAAAACCTTATTCTGTCCACACTACTACATCTTTAATAGAGAACGTTTGTATTTGCAAAGAAATTCCTTAATGCAGCTTCTCATAGTTTTATGAATAGATATTATTTATTACTTCTTCATTGTCTCTTAGGGACAGTAAAATTTTACGATATTTGATATGAGAGTGGTTCGAAATGAATTATGCAGTACCAGTATAACTACCAGTTATGCTGTAATTTTTAAATAAATTAAACTTATTCCAAAAATATAAATTACAGCGAACAAATTTATCTGATTGTCGCATATTATAAGTAAGTAATAATATTTAATTCATCTACAATAAATAAAAAAAAATGTGGTGTCGTGGGACACCAGGTAGGAACGAAGTTCCTTCGACTAATGTAGAATCGACACAATTTGCAAAAAAAAATCGTGCTCAATTTTGCTTTAAAATGTTTTTTTATTCTAACTACACAGAATTAAAATAATTCGTGAACGATTAGAAAATATATGTACCTGTCTCCATCAACATAAATTTGTCGGCAACCTAATGTCATCTGAAGTAGATACAATTTTGCAACAGGTACTATTGTAAGAAATAAAAATAGAACGCATAACGACTGGGTAAGTTTTATTTATTTAACCAACAAATAAATTAAGCATCGCTGGGTTTAAGTGGGTATTCTGGTCGCCAGTCTGGCCACCGGAGAGTCCCTCATATGGGTCCCTTCCGGAGGGGATGCGTAAACGCATTTCTCAGAGTGAAAAAAAAAAGTATCTCCTGTAGTTGTAGTCTGTACCTACTGTTTCGTAGTACCTTATACATAGTGAAGCTCTAAAACTATTATCCGGTCTGATATCCGAATTATGAAGCAAAATACTTAACAAATATATTACGCACACCCAATACCAAATATTAAAATTACTAAACGGTCAAACGAAAAAATATAAAAGAATAAAAAATCACAAAAATACTTTATTCAAAACAAAATCCAAGTTACATTCCTAACTATTATTATATCCGGAATAAGCAAACAAAAACTATGTTATCACATAAACCCATAATTCCACAGCCGGAATCCGTTTCCCCATAGTATATTTGCTTTAAAACTTTTTCTATGATCGCGGCGAAGAACATTAGTTTATATACAAAGTGCGGACGCCAAGCCGCGTTTTCGTTCGTGTAGGTAACTTTTCTGTACATATTTATCATACTACATACAAAAGGTATCGGCGCCTTTGAAGATACGCCGTAAGCAGATTTATTTTTACAAAAACCTTTACTACCACAAAGGAAATGAGTAAACTCACTCTATTAGAGAGATCCGTTCTTATATTATTTGTATTAGGAATAGAGAACATTTCAATGAGCATACCAACATCGTGCCTATATTTTCCTATTTCTTTCATTTGATTGATACGAAACTTTGGTGGGTTTTTTTTTATTTACTACAAGTTAGTAGTCTCACCTGATGGTAAGTGATGATGCAGTCTAAGATGGTAGCGGGCTAACTTGTTAGGGGTATGGTAAGCCAATACTCCTAATTGGTTTCTACGCGACATCGTGCCGGAACGCTAAATCGCTTGGCGACACGTCTTTGTCAGTAGGGTGGTAACTAGCCACGGCCGAAGCCTCCCACCAGACCAGACTCAAGCTAGGAATTAAACCCAGGACTTCCAACTTTAAAATGCGACAGCGCGCACGCTGCGCCACCGAGGTCGTCATAGATAGTCACGGGGTAGTTTATGAATGTTTTGGCCAAAGCTAAAGTTTCGACGCATTCTATTACAAATTCAACACCACGTACTAATATATATAGCTGAATATAAATTATATATTTAGTAACATATTTAAGGCTTCTGTTTACGATTATAAATAGCTATAACATTATTTTTTGATTACCACAAATGCGTTTTTTGTCTTTAGATCCAAGCTTGATCCTCTGCCAAGGCAAGAAAGTCAACGCAGAGGATCAAGCTGAAACTATTAATTAATAAATAGACTATTAATTTAATCATGTAGCATTATTGTTTCGATTTCAAATTCTTCAGTAACAGTTGTTTTATCACGATAAAAAGTATTTTGTCCACCTCCGGAATAAAAGCTATCTCTGTTCAAAATTTCACGGAGAACGGCTGTGGAATCGTGCATTTTTCTTTATCTCTTTTTTTTTTTAAATCGCCCGAATACAGTTTACAAATTATTCTACACCCATCTCCAAGATGCGAGCTATGTTTGTACCAAATTTCATCAAGATCAATGAAGGGGATGGTTGCTAAAGGATCTTTTTAGGAATTACTAGAACCTACACGTAGATAAAAGGGATGGGATGATGTGTAGGTATACTTTACCGTTTATAACGTGAACATTGACGGAGGCAGCTTCAGCCATCGTTGGCACGCAGCTATAGTTCCCACTGTCAGTAGGCAGCAGCTTGTCGATGGTTAATCTTGACGTGAGCTGCTCCGTCCACTCGGTCTTCAAGCGAATCCTCGGCTGCTCTACAATTTCATTCGCCTCCACCTCCTTATATTCTATTAATTTTGATCCTGTGAAATAGCCCAAACGTTAAAGTCGTGCTCGTAATTTTTTTTATTTTATAAAAAATAGTAATCTAAAAACCAACCATTGAAATTGTTTTTCAATAGTCGATCAATGACATTTTGTAATCATCATCATCATCATCGTCATTATGAGCAACCCATTGCAATATGAGAAGGGTTTTGCCATGGCTCTGTTCTAACTAATCATAATTACGTTGACTACCTAAAAATTGCTTTATATTTCAATATATTATCCTAATATGTACCTCAGTGTAAGTTCGTTCTTAAACTGAACAGTTTAAATGCACTTAAAACGCGGCGATTGTAATGGCAAAGTTATCGAACCGGAAATATGGCAGACAATTGAAAAATTGTTCACCCTGGTTAAAGCTTAATAGAGAACGGATAAAGGGTCATAACTACCAGCGAGGTGCACTTTTTACATAGATAGTAACAAATAGGCAATATGCCAGATGATACGTGTTCTGGAACAATTAATGCTCAAGAATAAACTCTTTTAAAAGTGTTAAATGGCTGAACATTGCGGTAAATTGGATTCTGTGCAATTGGAGAGATTTAGTACGTTTTAGTGACATGGAAACGAATTTCTGCAAATGAATTTAGGTAAACGGTACAAAAAAAAATCTATTCGAGTTATCGAAATGATTAAGTCATATTAAATATACTTAATAGATATTATTCCGAATATGATATATATAAACTATTTACAAAGTACTCATATATAAGAAAAATAAAACAACAAATTATTTATTTCTTCTTCTTTTTGACCTTAATCCCACGCTCGGCACAACAATTCTTCTTCTCCCACTCACTTCTGTCAGCCTTCACTTCACTTCATGTAACCTTTTACTTATATCCTCTTTTGCACACTACATTCATCTCCATTTTGGTTTTATTTAGTGTTTAATTTAAAAAGCTGTGATAGCCTAGTGGTTAGGGCGTCAGCCTCCTAATCAGAGGTCGGCGGTTCGAATCCGGGCACGTACCTCTAACTTTTCGGAGTTATGTGCGTTTTTAAAAAACAATTAAAATTTGCTTCAACGGTGAAGGAAAACATCGTGAGGAAACCTGCACGCTTGAAAGTTCTCCATAATGTTCTCTAAGTAGTGTGAAGTCTGCCAATCCGCACATGGTCAGCGTGGTGGACTATGGCCAAACCCTTCTCATATTGAGAGGAGACCCGTGCTCTGTAGTGAGCCGGTAATGGGTTGATCATGATGATGATGATGATGAATTTAAAAATATGTAACGCTGTAACAGTCTTTAACGACAAATATAGGTCTTATAAAATTAATGACCAAAAAATCGGGTATTTGAAATGGCATAAAATAGATTTAAGTAGTTCGAAATTGGATTGCAGTGATCAAATAAATTTAAAAGGGTTACGTGCTAGCGGAAAAGATTCTCTGGAATAGAAAGTGGGCCGAAGCAATTAGTGAACATTATTTTTTTGATAAAAAGTTATTTGGTACAGATAATTGGAACCGTTTGGTAAGAAAAATGTTAATAGACTTATTTTCAATGCTCAAAACGTTTTTCCGTGGTTTGATAACGAAATAGAAATACGATATTTTTGTAACCCAAAGAGAAGATTTAAGATTTTAAGAGGAATAGCAGAGGTAAACTTTTCCCCAAATGTACGGTCAACAACTGAACGTTTCTATGGAATTGAATATTAAAATTAATCAAGCAAATGTGTCAAACTTTTGATTAAGCAACTTAGTAATCTTACTTGAATGTAAGTAAATATATAGGTACATTAGAAGTGAATAGGAAGCTGTGATAGCTTATTGGGGAAGCTGTGATAGCCAAGTGGATAGGACGTCAGCCTCCTAATCAAAGGTCGGGGGTTTGAACTTTTCGGAATTATGTGCATTTTTAAGCAATTAAAATATCACTTTCTTCAACGGTGTTCTTTCAACTTCTTCTAGCAATTAGCAAATGGCCAGCGTGGTGGACTATGGCCAAACCCTTCTCATATTGAGAGGATACCCGTACGTTAGAGTTAATTTACTCGAACTTGTAAGTGAGATAAGCTTATTCAATATTTCGACCTACTGTAGATAACACTTATAAGCAATACATACATGCGAATAAGTGAAGAATATAAATTTAATTTTGCCAAATGCAACACTGTTGGTTTAAAAGATTCCCTTCTGTTTTAAAGCTATTCGGAAATACTTGAATATCCTGAAATTATAATTTTAAGGGCTACACGTAATAACCAACCAAGACAAGATTTTTTTAAGTGGGAAGAATGTCAAACTGATAAGTGTATAGAAATTAACAGTTTAAAGATTTAAGACACACAGAGTTGCCATTGATAAAAATGATTTTATACAACGTTCTTTTTTTCCTTTTTATGTGCAGGATAAAGGTTCGCTAACAAAACTTGTAGTTGTTAAATTGCATTAAATCATCATGATCAACCTCACTACAGAGCACGAGTCTCCTCTCAATATGAGAAGGATTTGGCCATAGTCCACCACGCTGGCCATGTGCGGATTGGCAGACTTCACACGACTTTGAGAACATTATCGAGAACTCTCAGGCGTGCAGGTTTCCTCAAGATGTTTTCCTTCATCGTTGAAGCAAGTGATATTTTAATTTTTTTTAAACGCACATAACTCCGAGAAGTTTGAGGTGCGTGCCTGTATTCGAACCGCCGACCTCTGATTAGGAGGCTGACGCTCTAACCACTAGGCTATCACCGCTTCTATCGCATTTGGCTATCGCCGCTTCTTCTGCAGTAAATTACTTACCCTTATACCAAAATATTGTCCCCAGGTCGTGCGGGCCCTGACTCAGGATACATGTAAGAGATAGCAGGCTGCCAGTCTTCACGTACAAATCAGCTGGTCCGAGGACTTTTGCTTTTGCTTCTGCGTAAAAAATTACTTCAAGTTAAACAAGCAGAGTTTTATGAATATAATAATAAATTAGAAAAAGTTTTGTTTTCCATAAAAATAATATTCATAAGAGAAGTTGGGGAAAATAAAAGAGAAAAAGTTTCTTAATTTGATGCTTCCGTCAAAATTATGCCTATTATGGTCGTTTAATTGAATGAACCAGTTTCAATAATTCTTTTTAACATAATTCGATGTATTGTGTGGTTTAATATATATTTAGTTATGATATATATATTATACTAGCTGTTTCCCGTGACTTCGTCTGCGTAAAATTGCTGATTTCCCTTGAGATTGAGGTTACCCGTGCGGCCAATGTCCTGCTTAAGAAAGTAAGCTACAGGCAAATGTCAAATTGCCGATTTTCGTGTTTCTAAATTAAAAAACATAGGACTTTCATACAAACTTCAAACCCCTATTTTACCCCCTTCGGGGTAGATTTGGATGTAAAAAAAATCTAACCTTATACTTACGCCCTAAAAGAAACCTATTTTCAAGCTTGTAGACTTCATAATAAAAAAAAGCAAAAACTATCATCGCCTATTTATACCCTTTGTAAAGTTGACTGATTGAACAAACATCTAAGTTATCTTGGTTGAAATCTTTTTTGACAATCCGTTTGGTCGAATAGAAATTCCTATCGCAGTTCTGAGTATCAAATATGAGAACAACTTTCACGTCATGGCGGAATAAAAATGCTAAATCATCTTCTGAAAGCGTGGCCATATGGGAGAGTTTATAGAAGTTAAAGTAGTTCATAAGGATGTGCTATACGATTTAAAAAGCATATTGTCTATTGCTTGACCAACATAGAAACCAGGCTATCGTGTAAAATGACCGGGCCACACGCTCTTTATCAATATCTGAATCATTGAGGTCAGTGGTGTTTACGTGTTTTAAACACAATAGTTAATATTTCACCATATCTAGAGGTATCTTGAATAGCAACACAGGTGGTGGATATCTCAAATATCATAATTATACTGTCTGTTTACATTTTCGTACCAATAAACAGCAAGTATAATTTGCTATATTCTGCCGATAACCGGGAGATTTGTATAATATAACAAGCCTTAACTTTTCGCGCTTGTGAAGTCAACATCTCCTGAGGATGATCCGGTGTCGGGTTGAAACGTGTGTAGAGGTTCTAGTGGAAGATTTTGTGTGGTGTTATTATACAAATCTCCCGGTTGTGGGTGGAATATAGATAATTATACTTGCTGTTTATTGTTTATCATGGACTTCCGCAAAGTAACGCCTGCTTCTATTCATTAATTTTGTACCAGCCAACGCATTTTCAGATCGATGCACTTAGCAGGATGCCGTTAACGTGACAAAGGGTATGCTACCCACTGAGTGTGACGATCACCTCATTCATATGCAGGATAAACAGTGGGAGACGTTCGAGCTGATATGAATACATCATGGCGTCTACAGAGAATATCATACGCAACCAGGTCAAACGCCTAGCATAAGTCGAGGAAGCACGCATATACCGAAGCCTTTTGATCTGCGCAGTATATGACAACATAAAAGAAGATTCAATGGACAGATGAGAATTTTCAAGTTCGGAATTAAGAAAGGTACAAGGAATTCAAAGAGTTAATGTCGGTAATTCAAAGCCTAATCATGATCAACGCATTACCGACTCGCTACAGAGCACGGGTCTCCTCTCAATATGAGAAGGGTTTGGCCATAGTCCACCACGCTGTCCATGTGCGGATTTGCAGACTTCACATGCCTTTGCGAACATTTTGGAGAACTCTCAGGCGTGCAGGTTTCCTCACGATGTTTTCCTTCACCGTTAAAGCGAGTGATATTTAATTGTTTTTAAAAACGCACATAACTCCGAAAAGTTAGAGGTGCGTGTCCCGATTCGAACCTTCTGATTAGAAGGCTGACGCCCTAACCACTAGGCTATCACCGCTTCAATAATCCTAATATTAAATTGTAATCAATAAAAATAATATTTGAGGGGGCTCTTGTACAAGCAAATAAGGGTTTCATTTTATTTTGTCTGTGTAGAAGATTGGAGGAATCGCTTTAAGGGATAAGGCCGTATCTGCGCTTTGAGGTTGTTTTATATCTATCTATACAAATAAATAAAATTGGAGTGTCTGTAATATTGAAAGACTACATGCATATGAATATGTATACGGTACATACACAAAAATAACATTTTTTAAAATTTTTGTCTGTCTGTCTGTTTGTTCCGGCTAGGCTCTGAAATTTCTGGACCGATTTTTACGGAACTTTTATTTTCAGGTAGCTGATGTAATAAGGAGTAACTTAGGCTACTTTTATTTTAGAGAAATAAAGAAATGTGCTATACAGTTTTGAAAATCTCTATTACTTACTGAAATTGCATAGTGATATTATGTATATTATTTATAGGAGCAAAACGATGAATCTCAGAATACAGAGTAAATATTTCACATCATACACCACATAGGTAATGCTTTATTTTTGTATTGATTAATTGATTCGTCCAATCCAGGGAACAGCCGAAAAGATTTATAGCTTTCGATAAATATTTCTAATTAATCTTTCGCCGCCTACACCGAAGATTAATAACCTTGCCAGAGAAGTAGGTAAGGCTCTTTATTATGGAATTGCCTATATTATGACGCTGTAGGGGGAAGAAATTTTGCAATTTTAACAACACTGAGAATTATTAATAAAAAAAGGTTATAAGATTTTTATTTGTAAAAAAGAACACTACTCAACAGAATACTATTAATACCTACAAACATTAATTGTGAATTTGTTTATAATTCAATCACGTAGCAATAGCACTGGGTTGACGTGATTTTTTTATAGGCTTGTTTTTATTCTGGAAAAAATGCAATCCCTTTTAGTAGGATAGTTTATTTGCGTTAATACTCTTTGACGACTGCGTGCGCTATAGCATTATAAAGTTGGAATTACTGGGTTCGAGTTCTGGCTCTAGACTTGTCTGGTGGGAGACTTCGGCCGTGGCTAGTTACCACCCTGCTGACAAAGACGTGTTGCTAAGCAATTTAGCTATCCGGCACGATGTCGTATAGACACCAATTAGGGATTTGGTTAACCCATACACCTAACAGGTTGGCCCGCTACCATCTTAGACTGCATCAACACAACACCAGGGATTGCCGTCAACGATAAAGACGTGTCTCCAAGCGATATAGCGCTATATGACGTGTAGAAAACAATTAGGAGTATAGGTTTATCATAACTAACAGGTTAGTCCGCTAACATCGCGTCGTGTAGAAACCAATTAGGAGTGTGGGTTTTCCATACCCCTAACAGGTAAGCCCACTACCATCTTAGACTGCATCATCACTTATCATCAGATGGGATTGCAGTCAAGGGCTAACTTGTAGTGGATAAAAAAAAAATCTTAGACTGCATCATCACTTACCATCAGGTGAGATTGCCTTCAAGAGCGAACTTGTATGGTATAAAAATGAAAAAAATATCGCATTTTTATTATACGTGGAATTCACCATGTGAATATTAAAAAGGCAAAGCCACGCTAATTTCTAGTTCTTTATTAACATATTATGTATTATCGTACTAGTACCGTCAATTATGTTAAAACCATGAAATACATACGCTTATTCGAAACTGAAAAGTTATAAAACAATATGAAAATATTTATTTACAAAAGTTTGTTATTTCCATTGGATCTCAATCAAAAGCTCATCCTTGACATAAGACTATAATAGTCTTATATTATACAAAAAGAAAATTATTTAAAAGAAGCAAGACCTCCATAAAGAATCTGAAACAAGGTGGAATAATAAACAAAGAAAAAATCTCATAAAACGCGTAGGTTTAATATCGTGAAGCACGTATAAGCGCAAGATAGAGACTGAATAATACTCTCAAACAAATTACGGATTAAGGGTAAATGTTTTCATGCGACCTCCTCAATATTTATTTTCAAACTGATTTAGCACATCTTGATAAATAAACTTTTGGTCTTGTCAACAACAGGCCTACTATTCTAGCTTGAAGCAGTGTTATAGTCTATATCAGACTTACAATAATTATGATGCTTATTTGAGGAACGTTGTAGCAAATAAATTTGTAATTTTAAAACGATATAATATGCGATGATAGTAGGTCACCACTTTACTATCGACGAAAATTCGGGGTAATACATATTTATGAGAAACTAACTGTCGGAAAGTCAGTGGTAAATATAAAAGCACCAACATATATAAAGAAAGAATTATCTAACTAGTATAATTAACTAGTATATTAGACTTTTGGTCTTGTGAACAACAGGCTTACTTTTTTAGCTTGAAGCAGTGTTCTTTTCATATCCATGCATTGTTCACACAAATTATGATGCTTATTTAAGGAACGCCGAAGCATATTTTTTATACTAAAGTATGTTTATGAGTAAATAACTGTCGAAAAGTCCGCGGCAATAAAAAAACACCAACATATGTAAAGAAAATATTGTCTAAAAATTAAACTAACTGAGATATAAAAAGTTATAGGACACAACAATTAGTTACGACCAGTGTGTCCCGCGGTTTCACCCGCATTGATTGTAAGTCGTAGCGTGGTGTTATATAGGCTTTTTTGTCGTGATGGAAAAGCTTTATGGCTACCTCCGTCCCTTGGAAAAGACAAGGTTTTGTGGGACTCCCATCCCTGTAGAGAGGTATACCCGAACTAAAAACAACCACGGCATATCCCTTTCGTGGGTTTGCTGTACGCCCGGGGAACCCGTTGTATGCTTTCCAGACGTATGTTACACCTTTAACGGTAGTTAATTTTTCTAAAGTTAGGCGGTTAGGATCTGACACAAGCATGTTCGAAAATACATAAAAAGCGTGAGTGTCAAGGCTTTTATGCAAGAACAGACTTATCAAACACTTATACATAACTAAAATTATATTGGCTAGTATTAATAATTTTAAGTGTTATTGACCCATTACCAACCCACTAAAGTTCGCGGGTTTCAGAGTGAGAAGGGGGTTTAGCCGTAGTCTACGCTGGCTAAGTACGGATTGGTAGACTACAAACGCAAACGAAAATATTAAGGAGAACTCTTGGGCATGCAGGGTTTCTTTTAAAGCAAATAATATTTTACTATTATAAATGAAAACGCTCGTAACTGAATCGAAAGAAGTAAGACTGAAGACCGAAGTCGTAACCAAGAGGATATTGCAGCTTAGCAAAGTTTTAACGTGCCACTTTTAGATAACACGCAATATATCATTTTTAATATTGGACAAAATGATAATATTGCATTTCAGTGCACCTCTAAAACATGAATAGTGCAGCCTGAAACATGAAGTCACAAAAAATCGCGTTTTTTTGGTCATAACTCGTAAAATTGAAGCACTGTCCAATTAATCGCAAAATACCTAAACTTTTCTAGCATAAATATGAAGTACTAATGTTTTTAAAAATTACAATTTCATATAAACGATGTACATGAATAGATCCGGTGCTGCAAACACATATTTAAAATAATTATTAAATAGTGCTTCCATAAAAAGTCGTAAAATATATCGTATTTTAGTGAGAGGTTAAGATGAAATAAATTTTATTAAAACAGCTATATGAAAACCTATCAACAGGTCAGATCCCTTGTTGTAATCTCACTTAAATAATATTGCAAACTACTCTATTCAAAAACTTGAAACTAAAGACATGAGGGTTCCACACGCGCCCTGGTCTGAGATGAAGTCCATAACATAACAAAACGGGTAACTATTGTTTTTGTTATATCTTACATGCCACTTAAAATTATTAAAGAGTTATCTTATTGGAGCAATATTTCATACCCAAGCTTAGGCCCCCGACCTAAGCGCTCCTCTCCGAAAGAGGAGACCTAAACATATCCTTCATGACCCTGACGATCAGATGACTACAGACAACAGACTTCCACACAATCATACGCTACACACCGTCTTCGCCGGCGATAACTAGGTCCCCGCTATCTTACGTCATCCGGACGTGGGCTCCAACCACGGCCTCGGAGGCGTACGGACCACTCACCGTCCAAACCATCCGTTATCCCAAACGTCGCCTAAGCCGAGGTTCGGCCTCAAAGGAGGCGCCCTTAGGCAGTCGTTCCTTAGTTTCTTCGAGCCCTAGGGCTCAAAATTTCTTCTGGCAGAGCTTCTTTCCAAAGCTCGCCAAACAAACTCGGATTTGTACAGCTAATAGACAGTCCGAAAAAAAAAAAATACCCACGTTTTTTCATTATTTACATTTTAACTTTCTACAAATAAAGCTTTATATTGACACGTGTGACACATGAGAACTTAATTATCCTAGTATCTTTATAGCTGATTTCTTCGTGGCTTTCTAAGTCGATATCCAGTGAGACTGGCACTGAGCAATCTTAGTTGGGATGATACAAAATTGGTTTTCTCTTGTATTACTTACTGTACAGCCTACAAGTCAACCTTTTTTTGTCACTGATTGAATAAGTTATCAAGTTTTTCTTGCTTTTACCAGTTTTTATGTATTTTGATTTCATTTTTGTGTAATAATTTTATGCTACAGCTAGGTAAACATATGTCCATACGTATATAAGTGTTGAGTTTTTACCATTAAATACTCGAAACTTTTTGTAAATAAAAGAAATTTCGAGTAGGTAATAGCAATATAGTCAGTTATATTGCAATAATGTTAGTGTTTTAAAAACAAAAAAAAAAAACTAAAATATCACTTGCTTCAACGGTGACGAAAAACATCGTGAGGAAACCTGCACGCCTGAGAGTTCTCCATAATGTTCTCAAAGGCGTGTGAAATCTGCTAATCCGCACATGGCCAGCGTGGTAGACTATGGCCAAACCCTTCTCATATTTAGAGGAGACCCGTGCTCTGTAGTGAGCCGGTAATGGGTTGACCATGATGATGATGATGAGTGTTACTTAGGAATTAGTTCGAAAGAATTTATAAAAAGGCATAGTGCGTAGTTCCGGTATTAAGTTTTTTCATGTTTATCGTCATTTATAATTTACTTGATTTTGGTACGTCACGTCAGTCACGTAAAATTCGTCCAGGTTTTTCTAGCTTTATGAATCACAATCATTAAACCGAATTTTGCCCGCTAATATATGAATATTCTTTCCACACACATTCCTGCCTGATGCGTTGATATATAAATCAGTATGTAACCTTTTATAACTAACTACTTGTTATATACAGAGCTGTTATATACAGATTAATACCTAAATATCTGTATAATTAATGCATAAACTATGTATGCACAAAGTATTATACAATTATACAGACAGTTTAAATATAAATTATGTTAAAAAAATAATAATTTAATTGGCAAAAACCTTACTTTGTAGAATTTTTTTACTCCTACTCACTCTTTATTTGTAAACAGTGGTACATGTTAAGGAAATTACAGAAATAAAGAAGCACACTGATATGAGAAGATAAGGCCACCTTATGTAGAATACAAATTCCTTATCGTGGTTGTAGCAATTCCCGCCGGGCAACCTGAGGCGGTATATATTAAGTAAAACTGTGTTGATCGTAGAAAGCTCGTAAAACTTTTATGACAAAGTAAAATAGGCGCTATGAATAGTTAAAAAGGTAGGTGTAGGAATAATTAAAACAGGCTTTCTCATGTCGGACTCATAAGTCGAGAGTTCCGTACCTTGGAAAGCAAAATATTAACAGTTATATTATTAATTAATAAATAATAATTATTCAGCCGTCTCAAACTAATAATTAATTAGCAATTAATTATAAGTTTTGAGCAAAGCAATTTAGCAAAAATAAATAACTAATAATTAACTAATAAATAATTTATAAAAAAATATTGGTTATTTCTAAAATACTATGCCGGTTAAAGTTTGCTTCATCTATTTATTACAGATTTCGCTTTGAAAACATCGGAGCAATACTATTTTTATTCGGAGTTTGTCATGATAATAACTGCCTTTTAAAGAGCATTATATAAAATATATATATTTATTCATATGAAGTCCTATCATTTGTTACCCCTTTTAATTTACTTATTTGACTATAAATACAATTCTCCATTTTCAGCATATAAATAAAACGGTTTAAATGTTTATTTCTTTTCCATTTTCCATTCCATTCGTATAGCTATTCCAAATGCCTCAAAATCGACTGCATAAGTATTTAACGTAATAAAATAATATATTTACGAACAGACCGATGAACAGTTCTCTTAAATAATTTTCGGTACCCTAAAACAGTAAGTGAATAATAAATAATAAAGTGAGAAAAAACCTCGTAAAACCTTCACCTTAATCTCGTAAAACATGAATAGGAAAGATACAAGGTAAATAATACTTTCAAACAAAGTCGAGATTAAATCTGTGTTTATTCACGCGGCCTCATCGACTGTTTGATTAAAAGATTAATCTTCCCTAAAAAATTCTTTCGTTTTAATTAATCATTAAAAATACATGAAAATATATTGTGTATACATTTTGTAATATTTTAACTTTTTATTTATTGTTCTGTACTTTTGTGTGATCTACAATAAAAATTTATTCAATTATCGGTTCATTCACAAAATCACAAATAGTTTCAATAATGTATTCTTAATTGTTTCAGAATAATACAAATAGACATACAAACAAATAGAATAGGTAAAATAACAGTAATCGCATCTTGGGACAGCTCCAAACCATCACAGCATATCTATGGGATCGAAAAATTAGGTTGCATACTTCTTACTACGTGGGGGGTTACGAATGTGGGGTTGTATTCATATACTATTTGTTCGTTGTATGTGTCTTTTATAATGCCCCTTTCATTCAAAAAAGTAATGTCCCCAAGGAATAGACATACAACTGGGACGAAAAAACAATCCGAACTCTGGGAAAATCTACATCAACGCTTGCTCGCGTTCATGTAGACGTAAACACGTTTTGACGACCTCCGTGGCGCAGTGCGTGCGTTGTTGCATTATATAGTTGGAGGTCCTGGGTTTGATTCCCGGCTCGAGTCTGGTCTGGTGGGAGGCTTCGGCCGTGACTAGTTACCACCCTACCGACAAAAACGCGACGCGAAGCGATTAAGCGTTCCGGCACGATGTCGTGTAGAAACCAATTAGGAGTGTGGGTTTACCCCGAACAGTTTAGCCCGCTACCATCTTAGTCCACATCATCACTTACCATCAGGTGAGATACCGTCAAGGGCCTGTGGTGTATAAAAAAAAAGTTGGTACATAATCAATTTTACCAAGAAAATGAACGATACTTAATCAGTACTTGGAAATACAGATAGCTTGCTGCGATAATGTTTCTTTATTATAAGAGAAGATTGCAGGCGAACTCTCAATATCCACTAAAGAAGGGAGCAAATTGCAGCGCAATGTCGCCGGTTAGACTCTAATTGGCGCAAGTTTGCGACAGTTTTCCGAACAATGAGGTTCGAGATTAACAACGGAAGTTTTGATTATAGGAAGGTTTATTATCGATTCGCATAATGCTAAGCGCAGTAATGACGTATTATTTTTGTTTTTGTTTCTAGACCTATGGGCAATATCTATCGATGAAAATCGAGCCTAAGTTTTTTTTTACACACTACAAGTTAGCCTTTGACGGCTGTCTCACCTGATGGCAAGTGATGATGCAGTCTAGCATGGTAGCGGACTAACCTGTTAGGGGTATGGTAAACCCACTCGGTTTCTACGAGACATCGTGGCGGAACGCTAAATCGCTTAGCGATACGTCTTTGTCGGTAGTGTGGTAACTAGACGCGGCCGAAGCCTTCCACCCGAAAAGACGCGAGCCAGGAATCGAACCCAGGACCTCCGACTTTATAATGCCAAAAATTAATTAAAAATTTTATCAAGCACGTTTGGTGCTTGATAAAATTTTTAATGTGCAGGAATGCGTTAATAATGATAGTGGATCATATACGAAGAAATAACAGTGTTGCCACTGGATTGAATAATTTAATACACGGTATTCAACATACATTTACATGATATTATATCATCATCATAGTTGGAGCGCAAGGGAAAATTTAGCCTCACGAATGCGGCCAAAGTACTGAAGTTGGATAGAAGCGGTACTAGTCAGTTATTGGAGGTGGGTTATGTAACTAAACCAAAGTTTTAATATGACCACAACGTAGTTAAGACCATTTCGAATAGATCTAATTATCACTCCATTACTCCATTACTATATCAGCCGTTTGGACATAAATATCTATGATCCAGTGGCGGTCAAATGCCGCCGCTACAAAAGACTTCTACATTGAGTTAGTTTCCAGATTGGTTATTACCGGCTCACTACAGAGTACGGGTCTCTTCTCGGTATGAGAAGGGTTCGGTCATAGTCCACCACGCTGACCCTGTGCAGATTGGCAGACTTCACAAGCCTTCAAAAACATTATGGAGAACTCTCAGGCGTGCAGGTTTCCTCACGATGTTTTCCTTCGCCGTTGAAGCAAGTGATATTTTAATTGCTTAAAAGCGCACATAGCTCCGAAAAGTTAGATGTGCGTGCCGGGGTTTGAACCCCCGACCTCTGATCAGGAGGCGGACGTCCTAACCACTAGACTTCACAGCTTCTATTTCGAATAGATCTAATTATTACTCCTATGGTAATAGTATATCAGCCGTTTGACATAAATATCTATGATCCAGTGGCGGTCAGATGCCGCCTCTACTAAAGACTGCTACATTGAGTTAGATTCCAAGTTTGCTATAAATTCAATAATTTCGATTATTTTTCTGCCAGCATAAACATTGAACGCTAATATAGAGTATACGGCTTCAAATACAGTAAACTTAAAATTAAAGAATAATTTCAAAATTCACTGCAATAAAAAAAAAAATCGAAAACGCACTATAAGCACACACAAGTAGCAAAAGCTGTTACTCCATAAATCAATAAACATGCTTGGAAACTCGAAATTATTATGTTTGTGCGTTACTTTTCGGGAAACCATAGAAATTTAGCAACAACATAGAATACTTCTAAGCCCAGTAAACATGTGATTCCCTGGGGATTAACGAACTGAAACAAACACGGATTAAGTCCCGGGACTTCATAACAGGAAGTTAATAGTAATACACGCCACATTGATATATTTTTGTGACAGGAAAAAAATAGTTCTAATTAACATCATCAAAATATGATAAAAGTTTAGAAAGTGCTGCCAAAAAATATAAAATTTAAAATTATAGTAATGATTGATGAGAATGCTATGATAGTAGGGTATCTAGCTAAACTTATTATTAGGGACATTTAACTATGTCGTCGAAGAATCAGTGACGTAACGTCGGGCAGGGAGCGGCATCTTGATAAGAAAATTCATCTCGATAATTGAGTCACACCAATTTAAGAGACGCAAGGCACCTTTGTGGTCTAGCTATCATTCACAATGCACGTGACCCATCATGAAAATCATTCTTAATCTTTCTAAAAACAACATAAATTATATACTTCTCAATACAATTAATATTCCCAAAAAGGTAACCTGGTTTCAGACAGCTGGACGTAAAACCCATACCCAAACTAAAACAACATATCTTCCAGTCTATTGTGTAGTTGTGCTGAACCCACATTGCGTACGGTAGAAGCAAGAAAAAGAAACGTAAAAATGATACAGAATTATCTCTAGGCGTTTCATTTGCAGTAATTTTCTATGGGTTATATGGGTTTAATTAACTAATGGATCAGAAAGATCATGGGGTGAAAACATTGGCTTTGCAAAGGACAACAAAACTTTGTGAAGTGCGGTTTAATTTAGAATTCGTGTTTCTCCAATTAAAATTACGCCATTTGTACATTCCATAATATGATACTAGTAGAAACAAAAGGATAGTCAATTATTCAACAGTCTATTCTGTTCAGTAAGATTAACATACTGACTTGTCAAACACTGTCCATAGTTTATGTCTGTTTGACGAATCGATTGACATCGCGTGTCAATAAACGTATTCATATAAAACAGTATAACCTAATTGTAAAAAAAAGACGGGTTGCACTCCGGGAGTGCCGGCAGAAGTGAAAACTTGATTATTAACGTTGAGCATGTTTGATATTTTGGAATGGTTAGGGAATAATTTTGCACCAATTGCTTTATCAGTATAAAAGTACTATCATTTATGTGGTAGAATACAATATTCATTTATTGCGCTATCGTACACAAACATGACAATTTATATTACATTAAAAATTTAACACTTTAAAACTATTACAATTATTTTACATTAAAAAGTTTATCTCTCCGAAAAATCAACTTTCATCCATAATTTCAACGACTTTTTCATAACGCAAGCGCCCTGCGCTGCCTAAACGAAACAGTAGGCCCAGGCATACATTTTCGCCGCGCCGTAGAGATGGGATAGCTGTCTACTCTCCATCCGTCTTACGCTTTTTCGATCAGGTCACGTGTCCTGACGCGAGTTTAAGATTTTATACCCATTACAGAAAAAGTGCTCAACGCCGCTAAAGAAGTTTTCACTTCAAAAACTTCGTGTTTTAGAAAAAAATACTGTTGGTTTTGTCTTTTTATTTATTTACAATCTTTATATTTATTTAATTAACTTAAGTTTACATAGAGATAACTTCTTAACTATGATATCAGTTTCACAAAGTTGGACAAGAAGAAACAATGATTCTATGCGAACTTAATATAAACTGAACAATCAATCTGCAAATTCACAACATGCGATAGATTAGCTGTGACATTGTTTTATTTTATAGATGTAACCTTTGATGCGCTTTTAGTCAATCAGATTAAAAATGAACGTCCTATTTTCCGCCAAATATTTAGAGACGCATTCATAAAAGCTGATTAATGGATTTGGTTAATTGTTTTTTTTTTTCAAATAAAAACAATCAAACAAACCCATTAATCTTTATGGCGAATTTTGGTTATAGGTAAATCTTATTAAATACAATGACTTCTTAATCGAATTGAACATTTCAAAATAACATAATATTTTTGTGAAAATTTAATGTCTGATCAAACTAAAATATTACCATGTCAATCGCATACTGAAAATAGCCTATGTGCTTTTCCAAAATATAATCTAAGTCTGTGCCAAATTTCATATAAATCTGTTCAGCATTTTTTCCGTGATTAAGTAGATAATAAATCTCCATGCATCCATACTTGAAAAGTTATAATTTTAAACAATTAGATACATTTAGATTTATATAGATTTTTATTACATGTCGCATTGAGGGTTACAAAGTGACCGCGTTGATTATAACATAATAAATTTACATATATTTTTTTGTGCATTGTCCTTCTTGGTATTTACAGACTTTGGAAGTCACGAGGAAGGTAAAAGCTTAAATTTTCCATGCCGTTTAAGAGGCACGGTGCCAGGCAAGCATAAACTACTAAGAGAACAACCAAATCGCAGCGTAACGTCGCCTTACAGTCTGCAGTTGTCGCGAGTTCGCGATAACTTTTCGTACAATGGGGGCTCAAGATTAAGGTTGGAAGTTTTAATGATCAGGAAATTGCGCCCTTGTTTTATGAGCGCATCGCTTTTATTCCATTTTTTTTTATACATAATATATTCTTTAGTAAACAGAATGATTTTTATTTTTGTTTATTTCTTTGTTACTTCTCTTGGGCAGTTGGCGCTGAAGCTGAAGCTGTTGTATTAGTTTGGTTTTAGAAACTAAACATTAAAATAATAAGGATGCCGGATACGTTTGCAGAAAATGTATGCCTTATAAGATAATATAATTTTAAGGCACGTATTTAAAGTGTTTACTATAAGGCATATATTGTTTGATAAAACACATTTTTATAACGAGAATGAAATTATTTTATATAAAAAACCATCTTCAGTTACTACCACGGAGTAAAAAGCTAACAAAAATTGGATTTATTTATAAAGGAATTTTTAAAAAATAAACAAAAATATTTTTTTTATTAAATTATTATTTATACAATTCTGTAGAGGATTTTCATCGGCGCATGCCGCTGGTTGTGTTGCGGTCCAGTGCGCGAGCGTTCCCCTGACCATCTCGGCGACGCGAAGGAGCAACACTGGGTTTTAGTGGGTATTTTGTTAGCCAGTCTGGCCACAGTTGAGTCCCACATACCCCATCGGAAGCAGTGTAGTCTTGCGAGAGTCGCTTCCGGGGGGAATGCATAAACGCATTTTCCAGCGTTTAAAAAAAAAGATGCCCTATAGAACTGAACTAGGTTAGGTAGGTAGTATGTGTTAATGTTTAATAATAGTTATAATTCATTCTTGATGTAAATAATGTCATTATGTTTGTCCTTAATATTTTCTTTATTGAAGGAAGAATTTCCGTTCAAACAACAATATTCAGTTCATAACAGGATAGGTATCTAATATAAAATTAACAGGGTGTTAAACAAGTTTTGAAAATAAGCTTACGTTGCTAGCAAAAAGTTAATAATTTAATGATATAATTTTAATGAAGTTAAATTGGTAAGTAGAAGAAGTCTTTAAGTAACTAATATTTTTATAATTAATTTCCAACTTATTTTCTAGACTATAACTTTTCAATTTACACAAACAGTAAAACCTTAACCTAAGAAGCATCTCGCTTTTAGTAAAGTAATAAAGTGTTAACATGATAACCTCAACAAAAAAAAAGAATAATTAATATATATTTAGCTATAATAATTTCCGAAACTTTGCAAGAGTTTGCGGGATACAATGAGGCGTAAGATTTAGACTGGAAGTTTCTGCGGTGGGAACGGTTTCAATGTAATTTATGCCTGCAATCTTTTTAAAATTACACGATGTTAAGATTTTTTATCTGTTGAGTTATTACATGAATTAGGGTCGTTGAGAATAACCCTGATTCAATTTAACAGTAGGTATGGTAAAACTAGTAATTTCCAAACTCCAGGCTGTCACTGTCAAAAAAACTACAGTACTGCTTGTAGGTATCACCATCGTATCCATCATCATGGTCAACTCATTGCCGGCTCTCTACAGAGGACGGGTCTCCTCTCAATATGAGAAGGGTTTGGCAATAATCCGCCACGCTGGCTATGTGTGGATTGGCGGATTTCACACGCCTTTGTGAAAAACAATTGAAAAACATTGTGAAAAACTCTCTGGCATGTCAGTTTCCTCACGATGTTTTCATTCACCTTTGAGGCAAGTGATATTTCAAGCTTAGCTCTGAAAAGTTAGAGGTGCGTGCCCGGGATCGAACCACCGACCTCTAATAAGGAGGCAGACGTCCTAACCACTAGGCTAAATTAGAGTAGTAGGCTAGTATTTGGTATTTCTTGACAGTTTATATATAAAATGTTATATTATCATTTGAAAAGCACACATTACAGTAGGGTACTAAATACGAAAATAGTAAAATTATAGTAAATCGTAGTGGTCTACGAGATTTTTTTTTATTGACCACAAGTTAAACCTTGACTGCATCTCACCTGATGGTAAGTGATGACGCGGTCTTAGGGGTACGGTAAACTCATACTCCTAATTGGTTTCTACACGACATCGTGCCGGAATAAATAAATCTTAAAAATCGCTTGGCGACACGACTTCGTCGGTAGGGTGGTAACCAGCCGCAGCCGAAGCCTCTCACTAGACCCGACTCGAGCCGGGAATCGAACCCAGGACCTCCGACTTTAAAATGCAACAAGGCACGCGCTGCGCCACGGAGGTCGTCAAAACAACAAGATCTTACAACAAAGAAAATTCTATTATATTTGAATAAAGAAAGTTTTAATAAAAAAAAAAAAAATAACGTCTCTTTTTAAAAGAAAGCCAACAAAATAGTGCTTGATGATATTAATCTAAGACTCAGCCGTGAGTGTCGGCAAGACGCCAGACAGCATTAATTACGGGGAACGCGACAAATTGCTTGCATTGTCACGACACCGCCATGATATAAGCCAAGGTTATTCTAAAGTAACATTTTTAAGGCATAATCCGGTGAATGTTTTACCGAAAAACGTGCGCGGTCGAGAGACTTACATCTGGAATGAAGTTGTATACTCTGCTCTGATCATCGAAAATTCAAGATATGTAAGCAAGAATAACATGTCATCATCATCATCATCATGATCAACTCATTCTCGGCTCACTACAGAGCGCGGGGTCTCCTCTCAATATGAGAAGGGTTTGGCCATAGTCCATCACGCTGGGCGGATTGGCAGACTCAGACTCTCAGACGTGCAGGTTGCCTTACGATGTTTTCCTTCACCGTTGAAGCAAGTGATATTAATTTTTTTATAAAACGCACATAACTCCGAAAAGTTAGAGGTGGGTGCCCGGATTCGAACCGCCGATCTCTGATTAGGAGGCTGACGCCCTAACCACTAGGCTATCACCGCTTCATGGCATGTACTGGACGATAATAGTTATAGTGTATATTATATATCAAAATAATCAAATCAAAATAGCTTTATTCATGTTAACCTATTACACGCCTCTATCTATCATCAGCATTCATATATGATATATTTTTCATTAATTTAATTTATAAGATGATGGTGATAACTTCACACGCCAACTTTAAACTAAAGCTAATAGTTTTAGTTAGGTTCCAATCGCACCCAGGTCTAACAAGAAGGCCACAACAAACTCTTTTTTGCTGGGTTGTTTTTTGTTATCACCATCTCACATAATGCAGAGAATACTCTGTTCAGAAGAGAACTAGACAAAGTAAATGGGATTGTGCTAGCCTACTCGTAACAACTAGCCTAACCACCACAATGAATGTTTTCTTCAAATTGGCAAATTCAAAAGAAGATTAATATAACACAAATCAATAACAATATCTTTAAATTTATTACGTGTGGTAATTACTTGTCACAGTTGCAAAATGCATTCATATATTAAAATACAAACATACAGGATCAGGACGGTGATAATGGAAAAAGAATGTAATATTCCTATATAAAGCTACATATATAGATCCATAGATAAACTCTTTATTGCATATTACAAACTTGGATTCAAAACAAAACAAAAATAAAAAAGAAACATAATGCGCAAAGGCGGTCTTATCGCTAAAAGCGATCGCCTCCAGACCACTTTCTTAATCTTCCATAGTTCAATTAACATTAGGCAATATTTCGAAAGTTCTCTTTTGATTCGTTTTCATGTCAACGGTCCTATTAAAGATGAAAATGTTTTCCTCCCGTTCCAAACAGGAAAATACTACACTTCCTCCAGTACGTAATTAGGTTGTACGCAAGATATTTTTAATTACGCTATCTTTCATTTAATGATACATTTTTCTTTCGTATTGTTCTCCATTACGTCACATATTTTTTGAGGTTTTGTTTGATTCTGTTACGTTTTATCAGTACACCGAAACAAATGGTTTTCATTCGGAATATTATTGTGTCGAAATAAATGGCGTGTCAGAAAATACGCTAAATGAGATTTTGTATTGACGTAAATTTCTACGACGTGACGTGAAGCGTTTGAAATCGTGTTACTTTACAAAACAACAAATTCGCTTTAAGAAGCAAATACTAGAAAGGGGATTCTATTCTTACAGGAATCCGATTTCAAGAGCTCTCAAATGTATTCCAACCATAAATTATTAACCTAATGTAAATACTATTTCAAGCAAGAATGTCTAAAATACTGTTGCGTAAATTCTATTGTGATTTACGGATTTGGTATATTTATCAATTTATGGTGAAATAATAACAGAAATAATCTTTTTATTAGTATATCGTCGCCAGCGATGGATGAGCGGTATTAATTGTAGCTAAAGGGCCTTCTAGTACAGGGTTCACAGTATTCATGGCTTAGGTATCAGGTAAATAAAATCCGGCAACGATGATAGAAACACAGTCCTATTCGGAGTTTAGTAAACCGATGGTCTGGTGTTGACCGTCCGAGTCGTGCAACCGCCTAGTAAGTAATGACCGTTGAAAGCGGCGCTCGCCTCAACACGATTCCGCTCACGTGACGTCACGCCGTTCACTCAGTTCCGGTACAACAATAATCAATTGAGAGTCTCTTTTAGTCAATTGAGCGTATCTTAATCAATTGAGAGTCTTTAAGTCAATCGAGAGTCTTTTAATCGCCGAAAAGTATAACATAGTCTTTTTTTTTTATATACAAAGCGAGCAAACGAGCAGGCGGGTCACCTGATGGTAAGTGATTACCGCCGCCCATGAACATTTGCAGCACCAGAGGAACCGCCAATGCGTTGCTGGCCCTTGAGCAATTTGTTAATCCGCCCTTTGAAGATCCCCATATTATAGCCATTAGGGAACACAAAAGATGGAAGCTGGTTCCATAATTTGCAGGTTCGTGGCAGAAATGACCTGGAATAGCGAGTGGTGGAAGAGGTCCAGGCATCCAGGTGGTGAGGAAGATATTTATTTCTGCGACGAAAACGTATCTTATATGCCTTATAGTATAGAACGTTTTAATAGTATACGAATTTGTTTGATTTTGATTATAAAATAATCAAATTATACACGGTAGATTCTTATAGCTTGCCTCCAGTCCATGTCTCCAGAAAATGAGCGGTATATTGATATTCAAGTAGATATAGTTTTAATAAACGTTACTTACCAACAACATTAAGTTGAAAAGCTAAGGACATCTTCGGTTCAGTATTCACTTGGCATTCGTAGATTCCAGCGTCCCTTTCTTGGGGAAACTTGATCTGCAAAGTCCAGTTCTCGGATTTGTCTGGCCGAATAACCTAGAAAGAAGAGTTTAGTTATACGACGATGTCGTAATCTAGACTTTTGAAAAAATATGCATGTTTAGATAACTTACTTGAAACCTCTGATCAGACGTGTAGGTTAAAATCCCAGCAGTAAGTATATGAAGATCTCTTTTTCTTATCCAAGATACCTGCAAAGAATATAGATATTTTCAATTAATTTGGTCTAAATATGAACAGGTGAAGTTCAAACTAGGATTTTGTTTATACTAGTTTTAGAATTAATTAATAAAATAAAAAAAAAGTCCAATCATAATATATAGGTGTGGACGTTTAAATAGTACACACTCCAAATTAACTCAAGAATTTTAGAGCCATAATCGACTTTTTCACCCAAATTCTCAATAGTTATTAATATTGTTAACCTTTAACCTTCTAATTACTCCATTGCATTGGTTTTCTACGAAACAGAACAAAACTGATATCTTTTTATAATAGCCCTATCCCTGTTCAGAGGATAAGGGTGTATAATGGAATGTGAAAATGACAGCACTACATTTTGGTACGTTTTTTTTGAAAAACACGAACGAAAATTCAAGAAAAATTATAAATAAAACGAGTAACTTGCCAACGTTTGGCATCTAAATGGTTATAATAAATTTCAGTTTTGCTCCATAGCCGCAAGACATTGACCCCTCTTTTGACGATCGCAAGTAGAGCGCGAACCACCTACCTACTTACGTGACTCGCGTTTGTATGGAACAGAGAGGAATATGTTTTATTCAATCTTGGCATACAACACACAAAAAATACGGTTATTGTTTTAGTCCTTCAATAAATAAAGAATTAACGGTAGAAAGTATCTCATCACTACAGAGAAAGATGAAAGAAAAACTAAATAAAATATATGCTAGATTTGACCTTCCTCTCATGATCATTATCATATAATATCATGTATTAAAAGAAAGAAATATAACAATCAAAAACAAAACGTTTTTTGCCAAGGTCTTCTTCAAATTCTGAACGGTTGGTGGAATTACATTCAAGTCCTATTAACATTACAAACGCGAATGTTTGTAAGGATGGATGGATGTTTGTTACTCTCTCACGTAAAAAAACTACCGAATGGATTTTTTATGAAACTTTACAATTAAGTAGCATACATCATAATAAATCAAAATAACACATAGGCTACTTATAAATATATAATGTAAATTGTCCAAACTATGACGATAAGTGTCAAGTAATTTTGAAAAATCTATCATCTTCGTGAACATTTTAATGTCATAATGTTAGTTATTTTCTACGCAACGCTAATTATAAGCTACTCGAAATACTAATCCTGCGCAGACAAAGTTGCGGGCACCAGCAAATAGGTATATAGTTTTCATAATAAAATAAAGCACAACATTCTTTTATTTATTTTCTACGTAGGAAAACCATGGCCTTTTTACCTACGTTTTTACTTGAACAGAGTAGAGTTTAACACACTATACGAGTATCTATATCTGTCTATGCTTGATGCTTTTGCTGTGGGCAATCTTAAGCGTCAAGCATAGACAGTCTCAATTAGTAAGGATCTGTACCAGCCGTACCTGTAACCTGCTTCGTTATGCAACTATCCTTAGAGAGGGGTTAAAATATAGAGGAATGTGTATAGCAAAGCGGGCTGTCCAAATAATAATAATGATGATGATGGTGAAAGAGGTATAAATGAAATTTGACATAAATTGCAGACCCGATAGGTATACGTTTGTGTTGGCCGTAAAGTGATAAAGTTAAATAAAACCTAAATAACTCAACCCTGCTCTTTTCTTGAAGATATGTCACTGATCGGGTACCAGTCAAAATGGCATAAAAATATACAAACAAAGTGAAAACCTTTGAAAAGGTTCTGAATATCATAATATAGAATACGAACAAATCCTCTTCCTGGCTTCAAACGGTCCAATTGTCGTTGTTTGTAAGCGCATTGAAATTGATTTCCTCCTACAAAGCTTTTTTCTCTCAAATATATACCCTGGAGATATTTTGCAAAGCCGTTTTAAATAATAAGAATCAATTGATGGAAAATGGCGTATAACAATTACCTATTAAGCCTTTTACATTTTTGGATGTTAATAATTGCGAATGACATTCATCAGGCATATTTCGTTACATGAGAGAGAAGAAAGATATTATATAGAGATACTCGTACATAGAAAGAGATTTACACACACGTCAACAAGATAGTGACGTAATACTCAATACAAAGTTATATAAAAAGATACTCTCGTGCAAGCAAGATTGCTTATTAGTTTTTCTATTTTTATTGATATAGAAAACCCCGACAGTACTTTACATTTTTAACTTGACTCTAGAATTAAACCCAAGAGTAATAATTACGTGTTTCTAGTGGGAAGTACTTCCTAGGTTAGGTTAGTCCTAGGGTACTTAGGTACGGCGCAAGACTAAGTTTAATTATAATAGAATTATAAGACATAGGAAAGTAATAAATTTAATTTCAACTAACTGAAGCAATTTTTTTTTTTTCATACTTTTATCTTGTTTATTAAATCCTATTCCAAACTATATAAGGTTGTAGCGGTGTTACAAACAGACATAATGTATCTATAAATGAATGAGAATGGGTTTCCAAATGGACATTTACAGCTGTACATTATAAACTCTTACAATACTCGACACGATTTCAGCTGAGACCCGAGTGACGTCACTACACAATATACAAATAAAAGCAAGTCACGTTAACGTGATGTTACCGTTAACGAGTACCAAAGATATGGTTCATTGATGAAAATAAAATCGAAAACAATATTCATTGATAAATATTTGTTAATAGTACAGAGTAACATTGAAAGTTACAAAACTCAATAATGTGTAAGTTTGCATTAAAGTTTTATTCCATCACGCTTCAACTCTTTGTGGTAGGTATAACATGACGTCAAGGAGTCGTAGCATGAAATGTCGAATTATGAAACGAATTCATCAAAAGTGAAACAATTCTAATATATAACTTTAATATTATAATTCATCGTCATCATCATGATCAACCCATTCTCGGTTCACTAAACAGCACGGGTCTCCTCTCAATGTGAGAAGGGTTTGGCCACCACGCTGGCCATGTGCAAATTGGCAGACTTCACACGCCTATGAGAACATTATAGAGAACTTTCAGGCGTCGGGTTTCCTCACGATGTTTACCTTCACTGTTGAAGCAAGTAACGACCTCCGTGGGGCAGTGCGAGTGCAGTCGCATAAATAAAGTTGGATGTAATGAGTTCGATTCCCGGCTCGAGTCTGGTCTGGTAGGAGGCCTGGTGAGCCTTGGCTAGTCACCTACTACTGACAAAGACGAAGCCAAGCGTTAAATCTACCAAACCGATCTACCAAATAGGAGTATGGGTTTACTATACCCTTAACAGGTTATCCTGCTACCATCTAAGACTGCATCATCACCAAGTGACATTGCCATCAAGGGCAAACTTGTAGTGTATAAAAAAAAGTGTAAATAAAGGCGAAAAGACAGACCAAGAAATTCGAATGTATGTGGATGTTGCTGACTTCAGCGATTCGAACTCATTCCTACACGTACGTGACGTCTTGAAATCGGTCCAGACGTATTGAACAAGCGTTCACACATATAATACAAATGTTACATCGCTACGTGAATATATTATACTGAGAAGTTGTTCCAATGTACGGTCTTCAGAAAATTGAACGTTCCTGGTGTATTTGTGTATTTTTAAATAACAATTGTATTTGGCTATCTATACACCATCTACCATTTATCTATAGCTATGTGGCGTGCCTTCATGGCATGATAAAGTCCTGGGTTCGATTCCCGGTTTGAGGCTGGTTGAGTGTGGTTTGAGGCTTCGTTTTTGGCTAGCTACCTTACATGGACGTGTGGCCAAACGATTTATCGTTCCGCCATAATGTCGCGTAGAAACCAATTAGGAGTATATTTTTACCATAACCCTAAAACAAATCAACCCGATAACATCTTAGACTACATCATCACTTAGCACTAGGTGAGATTGCCGTAAAGGGCTAACATGCAGTGGAATTAAAAAAAAAAGAAACATATTTCACGCGGTTCATATATTTCTCGGATCTCGATCTAACATTAATCAAGCTCTAACAGTTTGCTCTGTTTTCAAGTTAAAGCCAATATAATGCTGTTAAACTCGATATTAAAACAGTTACCAAAATATTACCATTTTATCGAGTAACTAACCAGAAATCAGAAAAGCGGAACAAAGTAAGAAACAACCCCAACGTAACAGTTTCTCCACCAAGATGTTCAACCCTATAACGCAGACAAGTGTGAAAAAGGAAACAGCAGCGACAACCTTACAGTTTTATCGCCAAGCTGTCCAACTTTATGATGCAAGAAGGTGTGAAAATGCAAAATTCGCCACAATATTTAGTGTACAAAATAAAAATCTTACCGCTTTATCGCCGAGCTGCTCAACTCTACAATGCAGGAAGGCGGTCTGCCCGACCACCGTCGTCACATTCCTCGGCACATTATACTCGAAGTACGGGAATGACCCTACGCTGTCCTCCCCGTAATGCGCCGTGCCTGCAATGTGAACAACGCTGTAATTATGTTAATAGACTCATTAGTTTACATAGCGTAATTTTGCTTTGAAAATTTGCCTTTAAATTCCAACTATTTGTGCGCATGAAAATATAACTTAATGAGAATAGCGCTGCTCTGATGTATGGCTGTAGAGTTGAAAGGAAAACTTTAAGTAATAAACAAATTCCACTTTTCAGTTTCTTTTTTTTTATAAATAGCTAATGAAGTAATTGTTCGTACATTAATTTTAATTTGTAGTAACTTATTGCAGCGAGTTGTTGAAATTTTTCGTTCCTCGTCTGATTGTCTGCCAGAGCTCTATTAGTTTTTTGCTTTAATAAGAAAATATATTGTTTTTATACAATAACCGATGATAAATTTATGGTAGCTCCAATTAGCTATAGTAATATAAGTGCAACTATATAATTGTTTGCCCAAAGAAATTGTAATAGTTCTTTTTTAATTTTTTAAAAACAATTCAGGTTAATTGGCAAAATTTGTCGGTAATTTATTTAAGGTAAAAAAAGAAACAAAATAGAAGTGGTGTCACTTATTTAAATTCTAATATTTTATCAATGTATTACGTTTTAGTACACAAAGTGTTATTTAGGGGAATAAAGTCTCAAACCTAATCTAAGATGAAAAAGAAACTTGAGAGATAAAATTGAAATAATTTTCCACATACATTCTCAAAACATTTACGGACTAATGTTTATGGAATTCCGTTTGTCATTGAGCTCAAATGGAATGGCAAATGATATAATTAGCGTAAACAAAGGTGAGTTAATTAAGAAATTATGCAGGTCTATCGCATATTCCGAGCTACAACGAGGGTTTTAACTTACAAGCAGGTATGCTCCCAATTCTGAAGTCTAATGGTCCCTTTTAAGATAAAGTGTTGGTGAACAGTTTTTTTACTTACAACGTTTTGCCACCGACTTGCTTACATTGAATTCAACTTTAGGAAGGCATTTATACAAATTTTAAAATCTTGCCTTCCTAGTGGATCATCATGATCAACCCATTACCGGCTCACTACAGAGCAGGGGTCTCCTCTCAATATGGAAAGGGTTTGGACATAGTCCAAAACAAATTATAAGTCACTTTTACTTATAGCTACTAGTACTTAGTTAAGTTTGTTTAGTTAATGATATTTCTTTAACTATGACTATGCGTTATAAAAGTCAAAGCGAATAACGGCTTTATAAATACTTCCCTGACCGGGATATCGGAAAAGATTAGCTGTCAACCGGAATATGTTACGGTAAACTATAGCCACCCTCCCTCGACATTTCAAGGCATGGACAGATGCCAAACAACTTCGGCTAATATTGTGTAAAGCCCCGCGTCACTTTGGTTACGTTTTGTATGCAAGACATCGATTTTCTTTCATTCACATAAAACAATAATATTTATTATTTAAATAACTTTAAAACTGTATAAGCGGTGATAGCCTAGTGGTCAGGGCGTCAGCCTCCTAATCAGAGGTCGGCGGTTCGAATCCGGGCACGCACCTTTAACTTTTCAGCGTTATGTGCGTTTAAAAAAAAATCAAATATAACTTGCTTCAACGGTGAAGGAAAATATTGTGAGGAAACCTGCACGCCTGAGAATTCTCCATAATGTACTCAAAGGCGTGTGAAGTCTGCCAATCTGCACATGGCCAGCGTGGTGGATTATGGCCGAACCCTTCTCATATTGAGAGGAGACCTGTGCTCTGTAGTGAGCCGTGAATGGGTTGTACAAGATGATGATGAAAACCATATTATACTAAGACGCCGTACAAATTATCATCTATGGCTATGGATTCAAAACACTGGCTACGCTATTGCGTATACGCTTCGTTTGGCAAGGTGTAGCGGTTGGGCTACAAATATACGTCACGTACAAATAATATCAATCGAAGAAAACAGCCGAACTTGCTAAATTAGTCGTAACATAAT
This sequence comes from Lasiommata megera, assembly GCA_928268935.1. Taxonomy (NCBI): domain Eukaryota; kingdom Metazoa; phylum Arthropoda; class Insecta; order Lepidoptera; family Nymphalidae; genus Lasiommata; species Lasiommata megera. Next base: position 13,731,628 of record OV743314.1, on the reverse strand, counting down.
ACGGGTAGATGGACGACAAAACGTCGTGATTTAACGACTCCATTTAGCATAACGTGTAAATACCTGCCTGGGGACTGTTGTGCTAATTTTATTCCCATGTAATAAAATGTCAACCGTGAAAAAAAGGCGGCCCATGTTCGCCATTTTTGATAAATTATACTAAAAGCCAGGGAATGACCTAACATTGCTCCGTAATGCGACACACTTCCAAAGTGGGCTGTAATTATGAGTATGGTAATAGACTCATTAGTTAGCATGACGCGATTCACCTTTGAACGCAGCACTATGTTAAGCATATGAAATACACTTTTTGCCTACTCTCTTGCTAAGGCGTAGTGAATCAATACGAGACGGAAAAGATTTAATTTTGCTTTAACTTTTCAGTAAATTGTGGCCTCATATTTTTACTTATTTTATTTAATTTAAATAAAATAAGTAAGTACATAAGTAAATACATCTTAAAATTTACATTATAATAACATATACGGTGACACAAAAACCCACTCAGGTTTACCGTACACCATCATTCGTCAAAGAGCTCGGTAGAACTCGGTAGAACTTATACGCCTAGTTGATCTAAGTCGGCAAGTGGCTTGATGATTGACTTTGGTACCAATTTACCTACTTACCTTTCCCCAACTCCTCCAAAAAGGGCTTAAACCATTTGTCACATACAGCTTATAATTATTAACTGCATAGTTTTCACCCTAACAGCTCGACACGTCATCCGGTTCAAGGAAAGACTTCCAAGGTTTTTGATGGTTCTTTGGAAAAATAATTTAAAGTCATTGAAGCGTGACGTTGCGTTCAGAAGATATTTATGTGTTTCAGACATTAGCGCTGGACTTCTCCAAAGGGCAAATGGTTAGCATTTTCTCGGTATTATCAAATATAAGAGCACCGCGTGGGGTCAAAGCTATTCTGTATATCTCTCATGATATTTATTATCAATTCATAACAATTGTAACATTTTTTCCTGAAACACCCGTCTCTTCATCGTGACTCATTATTGCGTTTAAGGAAAATATCCAAGGTTTTTTGGGGTCCATAGAAACGTAATTTATAGTTTATTTATAGATGGTGTTCGTAGAATGTTATACGGCTCGAGGATGAAAAATTGTGCCGAATTCCATATCCGTTACTGGCACTATAAAATTCTACTGGTAATTCAGATATACATAAACAATGTGACAAAGCTGCGGTGTTAAAGGTAAATCTGAAAATAAATTTCCACGCGCATTTGTAAAACATTTACGGGTTAATGTTTTTTTCTGGAATTCCGTTATTACTCGAGCCCAAATGGAATCGCAAATGATATAATTAGCGGAAACACAGGTGACTTGATTAAGAAATTATTCGGGTCTCGACACGACACCATCTTTTATAATATGGGTACCGACGAGGAAGGATGAATATGGACATAAATTAAGGGGTCTCCGCAACCCTTTTTAACGTGAAAGTGTTCTTACGTAATAAAATTACAAAATTCCCGCCGAAACGAATTTGTTCAGAATCTCGCGGTGTATCGGAAGCAGCCAATGTACCTGTGTTTTTGACCAGTTGGTTAATCCCCAGGCTTCTTTAGGAATTAGATTACGTCACGAGTAATTACATCTACGTTTTTTACGATTGCAGAGGTGTTTTAAAAGACCAACTCAAACATAAAAGGCATTGTTTTTGCGGGATTTATTTCCTGGGAACGAGCGTTCTATATCATCATGATCAAGCCATTGCCGGCTCACTACAGAGCACGGGTATCCTCTCAATATAAGAAGGGTTCGGCCATAGTCCACCACGCTGGCCATGTGCGGATTGGCAGACTTCACACGCCTTTGAGAACATTGTGGAGAACTCTCAGGCGTGCAGGTTTCCTGGCGATGTTTATCACGCTGGGTAAATGGTTCTGCAAATCTTTGTATAGATGGAGATAATAAAGCCCCGGCACCTAGTCTAGGGCAGCTAGGTATTTCTGGCTTTAGCAACGAAAATTGATGATGATGATGAATTAAAAATATAATTTAATAACTATATCCCGCCAAACTGGTGAGCAGTTTTTGGTGAGTTGGCGCTCTTAGGAACTTATTTAGCATGCATTCATACACTAATATAAATCATAGTTATGAAAACTAAGCTCTATCATAACCAGAAACTACACAAATTCATAATTCAACAACATAGAAGGTGCAGATTTAATTAAATTTTTAATGTAACTTGTGTTAACTAAAAAGAAAACAACAGTAAAAAGAAGTTGGTAATATTTGTCTCTGTGCTTTTTTTCACACGTAAGGTGATTTTTTCGTTTTTGCCAAACTTCGACATTGCATCAGCAAATGGCATGAGTATTTTCGACTATGCCAAACAAGTAAGCCTGTAACCATAATTGGTAACTATTGATAAGTTTAGAGATATGTTTCCATTCTTATGAGATTTGACATATATTTCCGCCTTAGATTCCTTTAAACTAATATTACTACTGGTTTGAACGAGTTTTGGTCTGAAGTAGCTCATAAACGCCATAACGCTAAATTACTTGGTTGTACCTACACCTTTGCCGGTAGAGTGCTCACTTACCAGAGCCGAAAACTCCTATATATATATTAAATCTTGGTCTATAGGTTGCCTGGCAGAGATCGCCCTTTAGCGATAAGGCCGCCTATTGTACCTTCTATTATTTGTGTTCGTTTGTTTCTTTACTGTATTGTATTTCTTCTGTTTATGTGGTGTACAATAAAGTGTATGTGAAAAAAAGCACAGAGACAAATATTACCAACTTCTTTTTACTGTTGTTTTCTTTTTAGTTAACACAAGTTACATTAAAAATTTAATTAAATCTGCACCTTCTATGTTGTTGAATTATGAATTTGTGTAGTTTCTGGTTATGATAGAGCTTAGTTTTCATAACTATGATTTATATTAGTGTATGAATGCATGCTAAATAAGTTCCTAAGAGCGCCAACTCACCAAAAACTGCTCACCAGTTTGGCGGGATATAGTTATTAAATTATATTTTTAATTCATCATCATCATCAATTTTCGTTGCTAAAGCCAGAAATACCTAGCTGCCCTAGACTAGGTGCCGGGGCTTTATTATCTCCATCTATACAAAGATTTGCAGAACCATTTACCCAGCGTGATAAACATCGCCAGGAAACCTGCACGCCTGAGAGTTCTCCACAATGTTCTCAAAGGCGTGTGAAGTCTGCCAATCCGCACATGGCCAGCGTGGTGGACTATGGCCGAACCCTTCTTATATTGAGAGGATACCCGTGCTCTGTAGTGAGCCGGCAATGGCTTGATCATGATGATATAGAACGCTCGTTCCCAGGAAATAAATCCCGCAAAAACAATGCCTTTTATGTTTGAGTTGGTCTTTTAAAACACCTCTGCAATCGTAAAAAACGGCTAAATGAGATGTGAACCGCGCGATTTAAGTCGCACAATTAAGCTAAATGAGAGTACCTTCAACGTAAAAGGGTCGGTGGATGTCACAAAGTTGGATGCGGTATTGTTTGTACAAAGTTAGTTTTATACATTCAATAACGAGTGCTGGGGAGATAAACAAACAACGGTGAAAGTAGGCAGTAACTTTTAATGTTCCCAAAAGTTGTACCGTTGGTTTCATTAGACATAGAGTTAAATTTATCAGAGTTACCACCAAAAATAACCTGTAATGGTTATCAAGTGCACAGAAAAATGTATTGATAAAAAATGTGCATTTGAAAATGATTGGTGATCAAGTCTCGGTATCATAGTATATTTTTATCTCTGTTGCATTAATGTTAGAGAAAGATTATCCATCTACTACTCTCTACTTTATTTCTCCTTCTTTCTCTTTCTTCTATTTTCTGGTAAAAACAACAGCAGTCAATATCCTGCGATTCTATATTCTTGCAGTTTTTTACGCCCCCTTTACACCACACATTACCCAATAATCACGCTTCATAGATGAAAAACTGGTTAGGAATATGTACGTGTTCATGCGAAGCTTTACGGGCTCGCTGCGTACAATAGCTACCTCGCGCATCTTTCACGCACACCTACTTTGTAGGTTCATCTCATTCGCTTTCCCTCGCCGCTGAGCTGGGAAATTAAGTGCAATAAGTTTTTTTTTTCATGGAGGAGTATCTTATATAAACCAACTAATTTTATACCACTAAGACTTCTTATTAAACATATATATATGACGATTATTATACCTATATATATGACGATTAACCCATTCTCGGCTCACTACAGAACACGGGTCTCCTCTCAATATGAGAAGGGTTTGGCCATAGTCAACCACGCCATGTGCGGATTGGCAGACTTCACACGCCTTTGAGAGCATTATGAAGAACTCTCAGGCGTGCAGGTTTCCTCACGATGTTTTCCTTCATCACTAATTTTTCTTTAAAGCACATAACTCCGAAAAGTTAGAGGTGCGTGCTCGGATTCGAACCGCCGACCTCTGATTAGGAAGCTGACGCCCTAACCACTAGGCTATCACCGCTTTACCCTATATATATACTAATACCTAATTTGTACCTACAATTCAAAAATTATCAGTGATTATTGACTGATTTACGAATACGATCAGTGATTCAGTCATTCATTACTTCCAAACTATTGATATATTGTATAGCAACAGAGCTTAAGGAGAAAAAGTTGACAAGACAAAGTTGAAGCCGTGATAGTAGTGGTCAAGGCGTCCGCTTCCTAATCAGAAGTCGGGGGTTCGAGTCCGGGCACCTCTATCTTTTCAGAGTTATGTTTGTTTTTAAGCAATCAAAATATCACTTGCTTCAACGGTGAAGGGAAACGTCGTCACGAAACTTGCATACCTGAGAGTTCTCCATTATGTTCTCTAAGGCGTGTGAAATCTGCCAATCCGCTCATGGCCAGCGTGGCGGACTATGGCCAAAGCCTTCTCATATTGAGAGAGAACCGTTCTCTGTAGTGAGCCGGCAAAAGGTTATTCATAATGATGATGATAGTAACAAAGTTGCTTTATTTATCCTACTTAATATTATAAACGCGAAAGTTAGTAAGTATGGATGGATGGATGTTTATTACTCTTTCACGTAAAAACTAGTGATCGGATTTTCATAAAATTTTACAATAATATAGCTTATATATCAGAATATATAGGCCATAGGCTACAATTTATATTATAATATAATAATATTTCGTGATAATTTTAATGTCATAATTTTATTTCTTTTCTACGTCACGCTAATATAAGCTTTTCGAAATACTAATCCTGCACAGACGAAGTCGCGGGCACCAACTAGTCCTTTATAAGGCTGTCAGTTTTTCAAAGATATATATTTCACCGTCGATATCATCTAGGTTATCTTTAACTCATTCATTTTGCATTAATTGTTTATAGTTCATGTAAAATTTTACCAATTTGGGGCTTTGTCAAACAATCTGTTTTGACGTATTTCCAATAACTTCATTGCCAATTAAAGTGCATTGTAGTTGATTTAGTTTTGAGGAGTCATAATATTTCACAATCATTACTACTAGGTCATATTATGTAGAGTAGAATGCGAGTACAATACGGCCCGAAAAGCACAACAATAGTAGAGATTCTGGCATCTTGCCGCGTCTAGAGTATGTCAATGAATGGCTTGCTGAACATTTTGGTAGTTACTGTTTGGTACACGATTTCGGTAATTATAATCTTGCATACAATGGAGCGGTGATAGCCCAGTGGTTAGGGCGTCAGCCTCCTAATCAGAGGTCGGCGGTTCGAATCCGGGCACGCACCTCCAACTTTTCTGAGTTATGTGCGTTTTTAAACAATTAAAATATCACTTGCTTCAACGGTGAAGGAAAACATCGTGAGGAAACCTGCACGCCTGAGAGTTCTCCATAATGTTCTCAAAGGCGTGTGAAGTCTACCAATCCGCACATAGCCTGCGTGGTGGACTATGGCCAAACCCTTCTCATATTGAGAGGAGACCCGTGCTCTGTAGTGAGCCGGTAATGGGTTGATCATGATGATACAATGAAAGATAGTTTATGGAGGAATATTTTTTTGCAAAGCACTCTGCCCGCTATATCTTGAGATATACGGGTTTTGTATTTTTGATATCCATCTAAAAAAAACATAGGTATAAACTGTATGTGTTTTTGAGACTAAAATTCATATAAAAGATTTGAACTAAGTTACACGAAAGATGACTTCAAATATTGGGGATAAAAATTAACGTATATAAACTTACGTTTAAGATGATTTATTCCAATAAAATAATCATAATATAATAATTAATTGTCAAACTAGACTTAAATTATATGGTTATTCTGAATGAAGTACTGGTAGCATTCTTCTTAATTCAGAATAATACATATTTATCTGATTTTCATAAGGCGTCAAAGGAAGACTAATTAAAAAAAAGGGAGTATTATTGTAAGTTTAAGGTTGAACGACCGGATTTACGCGCTCCATGTCATCCTAGTTTTGTCTCCAGGGACTTCTAATTCAATCAAAGTCATCTGTTCACCGAGAGGCCGATCCACAAAGCCGCGGCGGCTGTCTGATACGGTATCAATAGTCTAGCACCTTGGGACTCCAACATCCATCACTCTCCAGCTTTTACCAATTTAGCTTAGCAAATTGTTAAGCTACGAGAGTATATCTGTAAGCTTTGCCGATCTCCTTGGCTCATAAAGTTGGAGGTCCTGGGTTTGATCCCTGGTTCAAGTCTGATCTGGTGGGAGACTTCGGCCCTAGCTAGTTACCACCCTACCAACAAAGACGTGTCGCTAAGCGATTTAAAGCTCCGGCACGATGTCGCGTAGAAACCAATGAGGAGTTTACCATATAACTAACAAGTTAGTCCGCTACCATCCTAGACTACATGATCACTTACCACCGGGTGAGATAGCCGTCAAGGGCTAACTTGTAGTGTATAAAAAAAGCATTGGTTTTTCTGTGGAGCCCCTTTTAAAAACGGTTATAAGGCACACGTGCATTTTGCAATTGTATTCCTTTTTACCGACATGATGCGGTTAATCATACGGTATACCGATTGCAGGTAACCGCAATTAAAACCGCAACATATGGATAATTCATCATCCACCGTGCGGTTGACCGGCAATGGGGTAAGGCGAACAACCGCATGAAATAATAAGAAAATGAAAATCCGTATAACCTTTACATATCGACAACGATAATAACATATTCATTATATCAATGTAACTCTAGTGCAACAATATATATAATAATACGGTATACTCATAACTCTACTCAGAACTCAGACTCTATTACTCAGAACTTTTATTAACCGTCCCGTTAACACCACTTTATTTCCTGTAAGTATACCTATTTTCTTTGTTTTATTCATTATTTATTCAATATTTTATTTAATTATATGTAAAATTTAAAAAAACAATATATATATATATAGATTAATAATAATTAATTTTTTCCAAGTAAATTCAGATTTATTGTAAAAGTATGTCAGATTTATTGTTAGTTTCGTTGAAGCCGATGTATTTTAATACATGGGCTTCAACGAAATGGTTACCTGGAAGAGATCACTACTAGTGATAAGGTCGCCAGTTGCTGATTGTTTTTGTCTTTTTCATGTATATTGTGTCCTATAGATTGCAATGAAGTTATATAAATAAATAATTAAATAAATATGTCGTTTAAAACATAACACCTTTAGTTTGCGGCCAACCGCATTGCGGGTAACTTCACAGTGCGTGTGTACACTTACGTATGTGACGCTAAGTAGGGTAATGTGCTTATCATGCTATTTAAGACGGAACTTAATCACTTCTTTACACTTGTATACAAAATGGTTTTGTTAAACTAATTTAACTTTACCTCTCACCTGAACATCTGTTCCGTTGGTAGGTAAATAACATAATAAAAACCTAAACCTTAAACGATTAAAGGTCCAGCTTGTTGTAGCATAGAAACCAAATTTATTTACTTCACATTTAATATTATTCATATGTTAAATGTTTGTCATAAATATCATGAAATAAAATTAACTAATTAAATTTTATAAATATAAATTTTGCGCACATATTTTTTAAAAATTGTCAGTGCAAGCTTTTTCCGTAAATATATATTGTGATAAAATTTAAGGCTACTTAAGTTATAAATTAAACAACCTGAATATACACTCATAATGCAGTTTTGTTATTTACCGTAATTTTATAAAATATTATTAAACGTTTTGGTCACTGATTAACCACTGAAACACTGAATTGTAAGTTTTAATGAAATACGTCCGACATAATATCCAAGTTAAACTTTATTTCCTTCTTTCAAACAATACAAGAGCAATGGTAATTTTAAGTGTTTTTCTTATTTTCCGACACGGTTCATTTCCCTTTGGCATTTTATTCCTTTTGTTACGGATGTCTGGCATCCATTTTGTACTACCGCTTTGGGAAGACGCTTTTTAGAGTTCCTTAGAGAGGAGGTAGAAAAGCGAATAAATTCTTTGAAAAGAGGTACAACAATTTTCAACACAATATTCTATCGATATCTTACACATAACATGCGAAGTGAATAAAGTAATGTCACCAAAATAATGTTATATACATAATAATATATAAAATTCTTGTGGTTATAACATACAGAACCAAGGAAGAGATGTATTGTGTAAAAGAGGATAGGCGTGTAAAAGGTGTGGGTAGTGACGTGACGGCTGATAGAAGAGAGTGGAAGAAGACGTGTTGTGCTGACTCCACATAATCACAAAAAAAAATGAAAAGGAAAAATGTTGATATCTTACACATAGCATCTAAGTAAATAGATTCGGGTATCTGAACATAAATTGTACACAAATTATTGATAATGCAATAATGCGTCATCTCTTAGACTACGTCTATTAATAAATTATAATTAAATTCATTTCGTTACTCAACTTAACCTTATAAGAAAGGCTATTTACATAAACATAACACTAGGTTAGGGATTTCTCGTATTTAATTTAATATATATTAATATTATACGTATAAATTCAATTCTGCTGCCAACAAGCTCGTAGAAGGTTTGCCATTCTTTGTGATGGTGCTCTTTTTACGTTTTAGCACCATTTTGTATGTTTTTATAATGCAATAATCAACGAACTCGGGCAGTCATACGTCTATAGCCCATTCGTGTTTTTCATTTCCATCTTGCACTTTCGTCTGTCAAATCTTTTGCAGAGACATATGTTGCTTTTGTTTACATACGTTGGGATGTGACGAAGATGTACCATGATTTTATAGATGATGGACCACGGTCCATATAACTACTCCATTCATTTACGAAATGTAACAAACCATCACATACTACGAAGTTTTTTTTTTTCCTATTTCCTCGTATATTTTGTACTCTAGAACACTCAAAGCATTGTTCTCGTTTACTTACCCAACAGAAAAAGTCTAACCAAATAGATTTAATTTAGCCTCCTCAAATGGCAAGCGCAATAGTTCAGCCGTTCCAATAGCTAGAACAGACAGCTAAATAGACAGATGTTAGCAATTGTACTTTGTGAAGTAAACATATCCTGAGGACGATCCGGTGTCGGAGCTAAACTTGCTTATTTTAGAAAATCTCTGTTGCAATGTGTGAAACAGCTATGAAGTATATAAGTTCTCATCATGGTCTTCATTTAAACTTTACTAGAAGCTCATAAATATATACTTAATCCAATTCTAAATTACTAATTTCAACATTACCTACATTGCCATCAACTTGTTCCTAAGCTGCCAAGTTATATTTAAGTTTGAAATGAAACTCGACTCAAATAACTTGAAATACTTTATTATTTTCTTGAGTGGTGCTTTTGTAGATTTTTGTAGGTTACGCTTATAAATTAATATATCCGTTTATATTATCATTTTATATACAGGTTATTACAAGTAGTAGGTATAAATAGAAATCATGTATTATAGATAGCTATCTTTGCAAAATTACAGCCGTATCCATCGAGTTTCTTAATATGTGCGTTGATGAATTAGTCATTCAGTCTAAACAAATCTTTTGATGTAAAGTTCATCCAACGGCTATACCAGGTGCCGTAAATATTGTAGATGGAATATTATAATGAAAGTTAAAAAAATACTATTTTATCCGTATTAAGCGTTCCGGTACGACGTCCCTTACAACCAATTAGGAGTATCGGTTTACCGTACCCCTAAAATGGTTAGCCCGCTACCATCTACGCAGGAGCGTTTTTATGTTCGTGGAATGTTGTAGAAGTTTATGGTGTCACAGTCAGCTGGGAAACCCATGGCAACGGTTTTTTGGGACTCAGAAGGAATATTATTGATCGATTATAAAGATAAAGGTGTTTCTATAACCGGAAAATACTACGCTTCAATATTAGAGCGACTAAAAGAAGCCATTAAACAGAAAAGACGGGGAAAATTGACGAAAGGTGTGCTGCTTTTGCACGACAATGCGCCCGACCACAAGAGTCGCGTTGCGTTGGCTGCCCTGCTTAAAGTGGGCTTCGTGGTCGTCCGTCTTGCAGGTGAATATATTGAAAAGGAAAAATAATTTGGTTTTTTTATTTCAACCCCTTACCCTTCCGCGAACATAAAAGCGCTCCCTCGTAAGTCTGCATCATCACCTTCAGGTGAGATTGCCGTCAAGGGCTAACTTGTTTAAAAAAAACTCCATACCAGAGCTTTGCCTATGTAATTGTAACGGCGCGTTTAATATATGTTTAGCCATGCGTTTAGATTGGACACGGCCATCATCGCTTACAGGGTATAGCTCACACACTGGAGTAGCGTTATTTTAAGCTCTAAACCCCTCTCTCCTATTAGAGAAACGATTTTTCTACAAAGACACATTAAAAGACTGAAAATGATTTCAGTCAAGTGTTATTCAACACAAGACTTTACATGAATTTGGAAAGTTAGACGAAGTAATAACTCTTATGAGGGTGTTTCTTGTTGTAACACTATTGCTTTAAAACAAAGCTAGCTTCAGTACTTTATTCTACATGCCTATTTTAGTTTTTATATTGTGGAAGTATTTGCTATGTTAGAATATTCACGTAACATAATATTGGGAACAAATTATTTGGAAACAGGAAAAAGGAAAAAAAAAATAAACTATTTATTTTTTATAAACTACTGAGAATGATGTTAAAGTCTTTAAGAAAGTCATATGACTGTTCCCAGTAACGTTATTAATTTAACTGGCTTAACTAGGAAACCGTACTCACTTGACCCTTAACTAAGCTGCTTATTCTTTTACTTAAGTTAGTATAACGTAAATACATTATAAATAATTTTTAAATATATTTATACAAAACACATATTGGAATTTTTAAATAAAACATATAACCGACTGCATTATAAGTAATGCATTAAATCTCAAATTAGTTTATTAAATAGATGTAATTTTTTGGTTTAAATAATTTTATACAACTGCAATGTTTTTTATTTATTTATAATAGTAAATTTCATCATCATCATCATGATCAACCCATTACCGGCTTACTACAGAGCACGGGTCTCCTCTCAATATGAGAAGGTCTTGGCCATAGTCCACCACGCTGGCCATGTGCGGATTGGCAGACTTCACACGCCTTTGAGAACATTATGGAGAACTCTCAGGCGTGCAGGTTTCCTCACGATGTTTTCCTTCACCGTTGAAGCAAGTGATATTTTAATTGTTTTTGAAAACGCACATAACTCCGAAAAGTTAGAGGTGCGTGCCCGGATTTGAACCGCCGACCTCTGATTAGGAGGCTGACGCCCTAACCGCTGGGCTATCACCGCTTAATTTAAAATAGTAAATTTAATAAAATTATAAATAAAGTTTTTAATATTATAATATTACAACTGAAAACAAAAAAAAATGTATTATAACATAAAAAATTTCAAAAAGCGATTGAAAATCGCTTCAAAGACGGGGAGGTTTGCAGATTAGTAACCTAAAAAATAAAACGGATATGAGAACCCCCTTGGGTTCTCATATCCGTTTTACTGAGTCGGTTAAAAAAAGGTTTTAGTTATATAAATCTAACCTTACAAAACTAAAAAAAGGTTTTGTTATATAAGGCTAACCGATTAATTTAAAACACAATTATTTTAATCAAATGTATATGTAATTTCTCTCGTTTGAAAGGACCGGTATGTCATTTGATGCAATTTCAGTTTTTACAAGTGCAATGAAAGAGATCATATAAGTATTTTATTTATTCAACGTATATATTCAAATGAATTTGCAAATTTTCATTTGTCGTCATAAAACTTTCAAGAGCCATATTAATAGACGTGGGACGACGTTGGAATAGTTATACAGTGCTTTCTTACTCTGACATTTGAAAGTTGCTATTAGTTGAAGTGTGTCAAATGCATGCGACATTATGCAACGTTTATTTATGAGTATTGTGTAGCGCAATGCAAAAAGGTTTTCTGCACGTAAAATGCTTCAGATCCTACTTGTCGACAGTTAGGTATTTCCTGATTTGTCGTTGCGGCAGCGCGGCGGTGCGGTATCCATACGTATATTAGGTATACGTAAAATCGATAACTTAGTCATAGTTAGTATAGGGTTTTAATTAGGTATTTAGAATAAAGCAGGTTGGTTATATAAAATAAAAATATTTTTTTTTAATAAATACAATTAAAAAAAAAAACATCTCACATTCAGTCACACACAAACACACACATATACACCTGGTATTATCAAATTATTAGATATTATTCTGATGACCTTCTTAATAGTGAATGCTACCTGTGGGTGGAGACTTAAGACGTAGCATTGATGTATTATATATATTACTTTAATTTGTTTACCTACATATGTCTGAGTTAGTTTCGAGTAGTGTAAATAATTGATTTAAAGTTAAATCTTTGCTCAATTATTTTGTACAAAAATCTTCCTTCCAACACAATCCTTCGGAGTACCACATTTATTATTAATGTAACAAGCTTAGCAAGAAAACCGCACTTCACTCGACTGGCTCACAGCTAAGCAGCTTAAGTTGCAGGGGAAAGATTTTTTAAAAACTTGCCGTTCGGAAAATTATTTTAAGGTTTCCACGTGATTCTATGAGCGAAAGTGTGTTACTATATTCTAACTTAAATTAATTTATAATATGCATATAAAAATTAAAACATCACTTGCTTCAACGGTGAAGGAAAACATCGTGAGGAAACCTTAGAGTCCTCCATAATGTTCTCAAAGGCGTGTTAAGTCTGCCAATCCGCACATGGCCAGCGTGGTGGACTATGGCCAAACCCTTCTTATATTGAGAGGAGATCCGTGCTATGTAGTGAGCCCGCAATGGGTTGATCATGATGATGCATATAATAAATGTGGAACTTTTTTTTTTTTTTTATTCACCATAAGTAAGCCCTTGACTGCATCTCACCTGATGGTAAGTGATGATGCAGTCTAAGATGGTAGCGGGCTAACCTGTTAGGGGTATGGTAAACTCATACTCCTAATTGGTTTCTACACGACATCGTGTCGGAACGCTAAATCGCTTGGCGACACGTCTTTGTCGGTAGGGTGGTAACTAGCCACGGCCGAAGCCTCCCACCAGACAAACTGTGTCTTTGAGTTACCCATGTTCATGCTCAAATACAACACGCTCATTATACATGAGCTTGTATCTAGAAAATTGACATGTTATGATATTTTTTATCGCGATAAACCATCCTGGAACCATTACAATGGGGTTTAAAAAACCTTTGTGTGCAAAGAACAAGCTAACCTTTGCATGCAAAGGTTTTTGAAATGAAAAACAAACTTCGCGAAATTCTGCATAATGGTAACGTGCATGTTGGAGGTAGGTAATTTTTTGTCCAGGAAATATATGCTTCAGCCTTTCAGACATGCATCATTTAGATGACAGTAAAAACTGAAGCGTTCACCAACTTTAGGTGACTGTTTTCGACATGGCTGAGTCTACTGTTGACATGTCTACAGCCACAGCTGAACAATTAATGTTGTGTCTTAGGTCCGCCAATATTCTACTCTGGCCTGTAGGTAATATCTATAGAACGTACTTTGAATTTGCGTAACCAAAGTTAAGGCACATAACTTTGTCTCATTCAACCGTTTCTTGAGTGTAAGACAACGCTAAGCACGCTTTATAGATATTGGCCTAAAAATAAACCAATGTGCCGGTAAAAGAAACGCTTGAAAATATTAACACACGGTTACAAATATTGATCTAAATTCGATTTAACTGCTGTTGACGACTGTAATATATATACCGCTATCTTAGAAGCAATTCACAAATATACATTTGTTCATTCATACGAATACAAGATATATAATTTTGTACAATTGTAATAATTGAACAACTGAAGGCTTTTACTAAAAAAACTTATATATTATACTCCTGTGATCCTTCTCTACTATGTTTGTCGAAGTTCATTCGTATTATAAAGTGGGAGGTCCTGGGTTCAACTTCCAGCTGGAGTCTGGTCTCGTAGGAGGTTTCGGCCTCGGCTAGTTACCGAGATAAAAAATAAAGCGGCTTGATTCAGTCAGCGTCTCAGCATTATTAAGTATTAAAACAATAACTTACTACGAAATTAAAAAGGTTTAATGCATGTTCATCAAAAGTACTCCTCGTATCACATTTTCAAATGCAATCCAAGCGAACGTTGAGAGTATAATTATCAATGTAAGTGGCTTAAACCGGAAACCAAACGACACTTGACCCAGTCCCGACTAAGCTGCTTAGATTTAAACGGAAGTGTTATTCCTTTGACGAAAGTTAGATGGAATTCTTTACAGGTTTTCTGAAATATTGTCGTTCACAAGACATGATGATGAAATACCACATTACTATGTAAAATAAATTTTGTTGGTATTAGAAAGATATTTTAATTATTTTTGGAAAATTAATAAAGACATTTTTCAACATTTTTATAAAATTTATTAAATAACTCTTATAAGCTTGTCGATGAACTTAATTCACATATTACAGGGTAACAAACCTGATTAAAGGTACACTAATTAGGAACTGTTAGGCTTACAAGTATTAATAGGAACGAGTTCCTGCATCGGCTATCTGAGGGTAGCTGGAAAAGATCTCTTATAGAGATAAGTTTCCTTTGTATACCCATATAAGTGTTTGTTATCACAGATTTGGTACAAAAATAATAAAAATAAAAATATCTTGCATTTTATAGAGGCTACTTAAAGTGTAAAAACAGTATCAATATATTGACTTCTAAATCGTTCCGGACCGGAAAGTCGATGTTTAGTGCTAGATTAGGTTACATTTACACTATTTTTAAATATGTTATACTAGTAGAAACTCCGAACGATTTCATCTGCACGATCAACCAACTTAATACATTAATAATAGTATTCTACTCACGTTAAAAAAAAAATTTAACCCTTACAAACAACTTTCTAAATATATGTCATAATTTATATATATATATATATATATATATATATATATATATATATATATATATATATATATATATATATATATATATATAATATATATATATATATATGTATTTATACATATGTATTATATAATTTTGTCAAAACACATTATTAAATGCCACGGAAACGGTTCCCGGTTAAAGGTAAGAGTAGAAGTTTCATAAACCAAAATAAATGGAACTAATCCAGGGTACCAAAACGCACCGAAAATACGAAACAAGTTTTGCCTTAAAATTTTGTTGTTTTCGCAACCTATAAGCCAGATAACATTTTTACCCCTTACCCAGCGTAATGCTTACACACGAGCAAACATGCAAATGGGTCATCTAATGATAAATCATTACCGTCATCCTCGAACATGCAGAAACAAAGGAGCCACCGAAGTTTTGCCAAATGCCAAAGTCAGCCCTTAAAGCAATCTCCCCTGATGGTATATGCCGATGCAGTGTTAGATGGTAGTGGACTAACCTGTGGCAATTAGGGATATGGTAAACCTATACTCCCAATTGATTTCTATGTGTCATCATGCCTCAACGCTAATTCGTTAGGCGACACGTCTTTGTCAGTGATAATAAGTTACGGCACAAGCCTCCCACAAGACCAGCCTCGAGCTGAGAATCGAATCCAGGACCTCCAACTTTCTTCTACTAACTACTAACTAATTGCTTCTTCTATTTATAGTAGACGTGTAAGACGTGTCGCAAAGTAATTTAGCGTCCCAGCGCGATGTCGCGTAGGTGAGGTTACTGTCAAGGTAATTTGTAGTGGATAATATATATATACATATATAGCAGAAACCAGCAGAGCTTTACTATTGCTCAGTTTGATATTTAAAACGATACACAACCATTTTATAAATGCAACGGTTATTAAATTTTTCAAATCAATTCATTAAACCCGTCGACCAAAATGTGCTTAAAATATACATTGCGGAATCGGGGGGATTAACTCACTAAACTGCGGCTGCTGAATTTTTTTACTAGTTGAGTGCCTGCTGGTCCATTCCTGATTTCCACAAAAAATATTGTGTACCGCCAGCCACCGGGCACAATTGTAAACTATTATGCCTTTAACCTTCGCGCAAGATAAGCCCATAAGTTGACAATGTTTTATAGAAATCGATTTTTGACGACCTCCGTGGCACAGCGCGCGCGCTCTCGCATCATAAAGGTCCTGGATTCGATTTCTTGCTATAGTCTGGTCTGGTGGGAGGCTTCGGCCGTGGCTCGTCACCACCCTACCGACAAAGACGTGTCGCCAAGCGATTTAGTGTTCCGGCGTTCTTTGTTGCGTTTTACCATACCCCTACAGGTTAACCCGCTACCATCTTAGATTGCATCATCACTTACCATCAGGTGAGATAGCCGTCAAGGGCTGACTTGTAGTGGATAAAATCGAATCGATCGAATGAACGGTACGGAAAATATTTAAATATAATTTTTGCATATAAGACGCGTTTTTGCACGGATAACATAATATGAGTTAAATCGAGTGAGGTTAACCGTTTTGAGAATATTTTTTTACAGTGGCTGTAATAAAGTTTCATGAAGAACCCATTACCGGCTCACTACAGAGCACGGGTCTCCTCTCAATATGAGAAGGGTTTGGCCATAGTCCACCACGCTGGCCATGTGCGGATTGGCAGACTTCACACGCCTTTGAGAACATTATGGAGAACTCTCAGGCGTGCAGGTTTCCTCACGATGTTTTCCTTCACAGTTGAAGCAAGTGATATTTTAATTGTTTAAAAACGTACATAACTCCGAAAAGTTAGAGGTGCGTGCCTGGATTCGAACCGCCGACCTCTGATTAGGAGGCTGACGCCCTAACCACTAGGCTATCACCGCTACCAATAATAAAGTTTGGTCCTTTTGAAATTGATTTTAATATAAAATAGGTGCTTTACATGTATTTTCCTTTGAGTGTGCGAATAAATTGAGCAGATAATCTCAATACCAAATGTGTTTTAGGTACGCTTTACCGCTAATCTATCACGTTTTCTAACAGCGGCCTCATTCACAAAAAAAATGAGTTGTAGTAGCAATGATATTCAAAAGAATAAGATGATTGATAACTTATTCATGGAAATCCATCAAATCGTTTAAGCTATAGCGAGCGAACAAAGGAGAACGTATATAATCTCTATACTAAGGTTTATTTAGGAGAAACATAAATGACATATATCCGGGTCATTTGGCATAGGTATTCAGTCGAGGATTGATTCTAGAATTTTTTTCTTTACAGTTAGTTCTGTTACATTACAGATTGTAGTGTTGTAGTATTACGTCCATAAGTTTGTCACTTCATCGCCACTGATATCTGAGCATAAAGGCTTCAGTGATGCGCAAAATAATGGTGCATGGGTTGGAAACCGGTTAAAATTTCTAACCGGTTTCGGTCATTAACCCTGGTTTTGTCTGGTTTCCTAGACCTGAGTGTAGTATTTATAAACATAACGGTGGACTAGCGATAGGTTATTTAAAGGTTCAACTACGATTTACAAGGTCATGTGAATACATGCCCTTGTAAATCGTAGTTGAACCGCTTATATTCAACTACCGGGTATACTCTGTTCGTTTCCCGGGTTGGGTTATTTTTATGTTAAAAAAATTTGAGTAGCAGTCGGAAGATAAGAAATTTTGTTGAATGTATACCTAAGTGCCTACGAGCACGTTTGAGCTGTCAGTTCAAGATGTTATAAGAAATATTGTGGGCGTGGGTGTTAATAGGGTGATGATGATGAAGTGAACATAATTAATCACTTCATCATGATCAACCCATTACCGGCTCACTACAGAGATATAAGAAGGACTTGGCCATAGTCCACCACGCTTGCTATGTGCGGATTGGCAGACTTCACACGCCTTTGAGGCGTGCATGTTTCCTCGCGATATTTTCCTTCACCGTTGAAGCAAGTGATATTTTAATTTTTTAAAATGCAATTAACTCCAAAATGTTAGAGGTGCGTGTCCGGATTCGAACCTCCGATCTCTGATTACTAGGGCTGACGCCCTAACCACTAGGCTATCACCGCTTCATTAATCACTTCGTTTCCTTGGAAATCATTCAATAATTTATTGAGATAAAATAAAAATAAGGATAGTATATTTACCGGTCGTCAACCAAAATTTACCGGTTAATTTAATTCAGTTCTGAGGCCTCGGTGCATAGGACATTCTTGCTCAACGACGTATATCAACTGAAATGGAGTTTGAGCAAGAGGCTTGTAATTCTTCGCATGACACAGGTCGGGCATTGTATCCTTTTACAAAGTAAAAAGCATGAAAAAACAAGCCACAAAACAGTATGTCAACTGGCAGTGATGCCCTCAAACATTATAGGAGACTACTACTTTAGTTTACATTTGCATGAAAGCTTAACATTAAGTCGAGAACATTCCACTGTATTGTTGAAAACCCATTAAAGCTTGCACTTTACAGCGAATTACTCTGCTCTAGTTTACCGGATAATTTCACCTACCTACGCTTTTTATTCAAATAAATATCAGTTTTGTTGTCAGCATGCACTAGATTCACGAGATGTTTTCAAAAATTTTAGTAATGGGAACACATATATTGATGGCAAATAGGGTAGGGTTATTGGATACGTCGAGTGATTGAACTCGTTACCTTTTAAAAAGTTTCAAAAGGACTACGTAAATTATCTGAACGTCGGGCCCCACGATACAGGTCTCCTAGTGTGGGGTCCAAAGATAATCAAACATTTTAAAATTGCTACAACCATAATGCACCTAAACCAATGGAAATCATTGTAATCGTTTAAGCTAAGTTTAAGAAGATTAATATTGTGCCATATGTTCTTATCTATTATGTAAGCATTGTGTTTTTTCAATAAAGTTTATTATTATTAAAAAAAAAAAAAAAAAAAAAAAAAAAATTCAATAAACGTATTATCCCTGCGTTTCTAAGAATTTAAAAAATATTTAAAAAAATTACTAGGCGCCGTTATTTAGTGTAAAAAATATTAAGTTAAGAACGGTATGCTTGTAAATTAAAATATTTTTCTAAGGACGAAATTGACAGTACCTTGAATTAATTATTTTAGAAATATTGAGAAGGAATTTCACTGAGGCAATTGTTTGAGATATAAAGTTTTACACATAATTCGAACAAGTAACTAATATTTTGCTACCTTTAATTTTGCGGTTAACGGTATCATTATTATCGCTTAACTGTTCCACGACAAAGTAAGGCACCTATAAAATACAAATAATGGAGTACCTACAATGGTGGTTGATTTAGTAAAAACCTAATTACGGACAGCCGACAAAGATAAAAAAATTAAATCGATAAGCTTGTATGGGAATTGCCTCTTTGCATTATTTTCAAGAGATGGAATGTAATAAACATTTTTAATAAAATTCACATTCCGTATATTCGTAAATCTCTGAGTGTAGTCAATATATTAATTTAAAATAAAAGTGAACATTTGGATACAACTTTTATCCTTAAGGAAGAAGGTATACCAAACAACTAAAAACCTGTCCGCATGCAATTTCTAAACAGAAAACTTGCTTTTTTCTCATCATGAAAAAATGTTTGTAGCCTTCTAAAACTTAACTGTTCTTTATAGAACACTTCAATAATTATAACCATCTTATAAAGCAACTTCAGGCTCTTAAATTTTGAAAATATATGGCGTGAAAACGATTACCCGGTCATGCGGAAGCGTTTTGAATATAGAGCAAAGCATCTGAAACTTTAGCTGTAAACTTCAGGTGGTATAAGGGTCCATAAAACAAACTTTAACGGGAACAGTCTCTCACACCGTATCGTAACATTCAAGATTATTGTTAAAACTTTTGGCATACAAACTTCATTTACTGTTTTTGGTTTAACAACGAAAACATTTTTCAACGCAATGAGAGAAAATAAAATTTACTTGGTTTTATATTATGGCCTAGTAGTTAGGACGACCGCCTCCTAATCATAGGTCGGCGGTTCGAACCCGG
Organism: Lasiommata megera; assembly: GCA_928268935.1. Taxonomy (NCBI): domain Eukaryota; kingdom Metazoa; phylum Arthropoda; class Insecta; order Lepidoptera; family Nymphalidae; genus Lasiommata; species Lasiommata megera. The sequence continues at coordinate 13,711,277 of OV743314.1, read as the reverse complement.
GCACGCATCTCTGACTTTACAAAGTTATGTGCGTTTTTAAGCAATTAAAATATCACTCTCTTCAACGGTGAAGGAAAACATCTTGAGGAAAACGGCACGCCTGAGGGTTTATAATGCCTGAGAGTTTCTCAAAGGCGTGTGATGTTTGCCAATCCGCACAAGGCTAGTGGTGTAGGCACGTGGTGGACTATGGCCAAACCCTTCTCATATTGAGAGGAGACTCGTGCTCTGTAGTGAGCAGGTAATGGGTTGATCATGATAATATTATGTTTATGTCATAGTATAACATATTATATTGCAAGCTATTTCTGATAGTGAACTGGAGGTTACCTGGGTTAGGACGTAATATATGTCTTTCCCCATAATAGAACTCTCTCCTTGCCAATCCATTGTTAGCATTTATATTGCTACATTTATTTTAATATTAATACAATGCCCTATATTTAAATATTAATTAATTTTAATGAAAATATTACTACAAATGACCAGTAAAATTCTCTCATTTACAAAATTTGTCTCGTCTGTGTTTACAACATTTTTTTAATTGTAGTTAGATGATGATAGCTACATAACGTACATTTTAAACTAAAAATACAACAAGATTTCTAAACGCGCCGTGAAAGAATAAAAAGGCCCAAAACCAACTAAGTCGGGTATAAAATGGAAATATAGCCATATTACGAAACAATACTCTAGAGATTTTTTTTAAAGTCTATAAGATTATTATCAATAAATTATATTGTCTTTTTCATTCTGATACAGATAGCTCTGTAGGCATATGGTAAAAGTACTGATTACTTTTTAATATTTATTAATACTTATTATAGCTGTGATAGCCTAGTGGTTAGGGCGTAAGCCTCTTAATCAGAGGTTCGAATCCGGGCACGCACCTCTAATTTTTCGGAGTTATGTGCGTTTTTAAAACAATTAAAAATATCACTTGCTTCTACGGTGAAGGAAAACATCGCGAGGAAACCTGCACGCCTGAAAGTTCTTCGTAATGTTCTCGAAGGCGTGTGAAGTCTGCCAATCCGCATATGGCCAGCGTGGCGGACTATGGCCAAAACATTCTCATATTGAGAGGAGACCCATGCTCAGTAGTGAGCCGATAATGGGTTGATCATGATGATGATGATGATTTATAATCTTCTTATTCTTCCATTTCGTTGTTATAACACATCTTTTGACTACCTTCGTGGCACAATGCCTGCGCTGTTGTATTATAAAATCAGTCCGGCACGATATCGCGTAGAAACCAATTAGGAGTGTGGGTTTACCATACCCCTAACAGGTTAGCTTGCCAACATCCTAGGCTTACTGCATCATCACTTACCATCAGGAGAGATAGCCGTGAAGGCCCAACTTGTAGAGTAAACAAAAACTACGCTAAATACATCTCCGTGTTGTATATTGTTACTGAAGGATGTAAGGTTTAAAATATAAGGTATGGTAATGATTTAACGCTCTGGCAAAAGAGCTACTAAACGCTTTGAACATAGCGAAAACCACCTTTTGCTTCAGCTATTATATTTTCATGGTATATATGTCTATAAAACAAACGTTAACAGGAGCCGTGTCTCACACCGCTTTAAAACTAGACCAAGAGCTTTTTGTTTTCATACGCTCACGATCCACGAAATATACTGTTGTATCGCCAAGAGTATTGTGGTTTCTTGCTTTTTGCTTGTTAGTGCTTTCAGCGTTATTAGCTTTTGCGAGGTTACGTTAGTATACTTTCATCATCATCATCATCATGATCAACCCATTATCGGCTCACTACAGAGCACGGGTCTCCTCTCAATATGAGAAGGGTATGGCCATAGCCAACCACACTGGCCATATGCGGATTGGCAAACTTCACACGCCTTCGAGAACGGAGAACTTACAGGCGTGCAGGTTTCCTCACGATGTTTTCCTACACCGTTAAAGCAAGGGATTTTTTAATTGCTTTAACGCACATTACTCTGAAAAGTTAGAGGTGCGTTCCTGGGTTCGAACTCCCGACCTCTGATTAGGAGGCGGACGTCCTAACCACTAGGCTATCACAGCTTTAGTACACTTTAAATGTTTATAAAGATTAATACACACATATTCTAAACCAAAAAATATGAAATTTACCGAAGCTGAAACGCAAGATTCAACCTTAATGCTCCAGAAGGGTAATAGAATGACAAGCCAATAACAAAATAAATGTTAAAGAATACGTAACGCATAATTTGTGGCGTATGGATTGCTGCACATATAACGGGCAATGCGATACATGAATTGTTAGGTTGTTTTGATTGATATGCAAATAAAAATCAAACTCCTTTTCAGTTCAGAGACTTGTCATGCACAGCTCAACCAATGGATCATGGCTGCAATAACATTTAGCTGTTATAAATACGAAAGGATTTTTGAGAATTAATTTTTAATGGGAAAAGAAGGAGATTAAAATTTGTATGAAAATCAGTAAGTTTTGAAGTTAGTAACACAAGAGCGACGAACCCATCGTTAACATAACCGCGTTCAAAATATAGAAGTTTGATGATAAGAGAAAAAGAGCTATTGCAAAAAGGATATGAATTTGGAAGACAACATATTTACCATTTTTTATCCTGTTAAAATGTTATTTAAGAGAAGGCCTAAAACAACAGACACCCAGAGACAAACAGAGACCTATGCAAACGCCACTTTATTCGCACCGTTATGACACGTTCATGGATTAAAAAAATAAATCCTTAACGGTGTCACACTAGGTTGGCGGATTGTTCGTATTTCTCTTTCTCCAACATACGGTAGAATGAGCTTTCAAGTAAGCCGACGTATAAAATATTATAACACGCGGAAAATGAAAAATTTTAATATTTCCTTAAGACTGTGCAAAATTTAATAAACAAAGAACATTTGGGGCTTGTACAGTATAAAGTAAACTGAAAGGTAACATATCCTTTACGGTAAGTTCAGCTTCCCTAAATTGCTCCTTAGTTTACTATTAAAATTTAATGAAAGTTTTAACGTAACCGCTAACATAGCATGTTTGTGTGTTTTAATATGCATTATTTTTCTCATTAAATAGGAAATTGCTTCATTTTATTTGCACCATTTCATTGTTTCATTATGCATTATTAATTGCTACATTAATACAGACACACGATTACACTACACGTTCTTGTGTTACAGTGTTTTTTTTTTAACTAATATAAAGCAGTTATTCTATGGTGAGCGATATTTGTTTTTAAAAGCCGAACGCGCATCATGTTAAACCCATTATCGGCTCACTACAGAGCACGGGTCTCCTCTCAATATGAGAAGGGTTTGGCCATAGTCCACCACGCTGGCCATGTGCGGATTGGCGAACTTCACACGCCTTTGAGAACATTATGGAGAACTCTCAGGCGTGCAGGTTTCCTCACGATGTTTTCCTTCACCGTTGAAGCAAGTGATATTTTAATTGCTTAAAAACGCACACAACTCCGAAAAGTTAGAGGTGCGTGCCAGGATTCGAACCGCCGACCTCTAATTAGAAGGCTGACGCCCTAACCACTGGGCTATCACCGCTTATTTTATCTAAATAAAAATGTAGCAATACGCAAAATTACTACGATTGTAACGTCCGGTGTAGCGTCCCGTAAATTACTACGATTGAAACTTTTTGAAGATAAAAAAGGATGAAATTAGTTTTCATCCAGTCTTGTTTTAGTATTTATTCGATGATCGATTGATTAATGTTCCTATTTCCTATTCGATGAACGCCTTAATTCATATGAGTTCTGATAAAAGCTATGAGTGACAACGCGAAAGAAGTATAACTAGTAAAAGACGTGCAAAAGTCGATACACGTGTCGAATCCCTAGTGCGAGAGTTTCTACTTACTCGATCTCATGTTAAGTTAACTTAAATTTGTATAGAATCGAGAGAGCGCCATCTATCATCAATATTTATGCACAATAGATGGCTAGTCATCATTATCATCAATATCAACACATTGCCGGCTCACTACAGAGTCCTCAGTGAGAACGGTGTGGCCTAAGTCTACGCTGGCCATGTACGGATGAATTCACAAACCTTTGAGAATATTACGAAGAATTCTCAGGCATGTAGGTTTCCACACGATGTTTTTCGTTCACCGTTGAAGCAAGTGATATTTTAATTGCCTAAAAATGCAAATATTTCCTTAAAATTAGAACATCTGACCCCTGATTAAGAGGCGAAAGCCCAAACCTCTAGGCTATCACCGCTACAAGTATATGAAATGAAGTAGAGGTACAAACTATACTTCGAGGCGTACCACTTATATTTATGAAGGTGAATACACATGGAAGTCTACATGCAAAATAAAATGCTCCAGTTTGGACGCGTGAAGATCAAAAACAAATCCACCCAAAACATCACCCGTATATGCATTCTGCGTTATATAAGACTGCACCATTAAAGTTGTCGTCCAAAATAAGAAAACAAACACTATCAAAACAGATGCTGTAAAATTGAGACAAGTAACATCAAACTGCACTTAAACGAGACTATAATTGTATTTAAAAGATCTAGCTTGATAGGCAGTAAAACTAGAATGGGGTCCGTTGGACCCAAGTCGTCGGTTGCATATCGTAAAACAGTTAATGCTTCCGGACAAGTTTATACCGCCTTAAAGTTTAAATGTGAAATCCATGACTTCCAGAAGTTCCAGATCTAGAAGATTAAACTATTGAAGCTTTTGTACAAACAAAATTGGTCCTACTTGTGTATCAGCGAAATTCGATTACTTTACACCATTGGACTTTACCTTTAATTAGGATACTACTTTACCTTTAATTAGGATTTGGAAGAGCATTACATTTTTGATTTTTATTTTTTCGTTTCTTATTGTTGTATCACTATAAACAAAATTCAAACAAAACTTGCATAGCACTAACTTGCACTAGATAGCAATAAGCAAGTTGCAGCTCGCGTTAGTCACTCTAAGTAACCACTCTAAGAAACTAGATGCTAGCAAAAAGTATATCGCGCTAGGTAGATCGTCCGAGCGCGTTACAAGAGACCGCCACAAGCCAACGTTTGATTATTTGGATTCGTCTTCAGATCCAGCCTCCGAGTGATCCACATCTCACTCGACTTAAGAGACTACAGTGCTTCACGAGCGCTATCCGATTGTGGAGACACTTGCCGGACTCTGTCTATTATCCAGTGTCGTGCTTCGTGACGTCATTACGTTGGTGAGGGACTCAACTCACTATTTTTGTGGAGATCCCGACCCCCCTATCGTCTATCTTGGAGCAAAATCTCCTTGGTACATTGTTAAAAAAAGAAATTAGGTAAGTGCTTCGAATTTTAAGCCAAATCAACACTTTCCAAAAATTTCCGAACTTCCTCATAATTAGATTTATTAGTTGAAAGAGGAACGTGTATAAGACATATGTGTGATATGATCTTTAATTACAGAAGCTTCCACAGAATTTTTTAAAACCCGCCGACAGTCCCAAGCATCAGCTATTTTTATTTATATACATATTATTCGATCATTAACATCATATTTTATTATAAAGATTCATTTCAAATTAATTCAGAAGGCAATGCCTGTCTAGGTTTTTAAACTGAATAATGAAAAAAGATGTAATACAAAAAAAATCCAAAACCAATTTATTGTTAACGCATGACTACTAACGCAAATCAAAAAATTACGATATCTTAACAAACAATAAGCGCTCATTTTTCTACACCGCTGGATCCAATTACGTTTATTTTATAAGCTTGCATATTAACAAGTTGTCTTTCTAACTTTAACAAAAACCCCGAAGTAGTGGTAAGGTACTGCTTCAGTTTCCTTAGTGATGAAGAAAAACTTTTTTAATCGATACCACTCTTGAAATAATTAATCGTCTAGAGGGGATCTCAAAGTTTATGGAGTCGTTGCTAAGTTTGAGATGGGCTTGTCGTGGTTCTTATTGTTGCTTAGCAACTAACGAGTTACTCGTTGGCCTAGTGGTGAGTATACTCGAATATGGTCAACCGTCTATCTGTTCTTAACTGCGTCTGGGATCTTATCCGGATTTTCCTGTAAATGAAGGGGTGATAGCCTAGTCGTTAGGGCGTCAGCCTCCTAATCAGAGATCGGTGGTTCGAATCCGGGCACGCACCTCTAACTTTTCGGAGTTATGTGCGTTTTTAAGCAATTAAAATATTTAAAAAAAAATAAAAAATATGACTTGCTTCTACGGTGAAAGAAAACATCGTGAGGAAACCTGAGAGCCTGAGAGTTCTCCATAATGTTCTCAAAAGTCGTGTGAAGTCTGCCAATCCGCACATGGCCAGCGTGGTGGACTATGGCCAAACCCTTCTCATATTGAGAGAAGACCCGTGCTTTGTAGTGAGCCGGAAATGGGTTGATCATGATGATGATGATGAAAGAGTAAGGCGATTAGCGTTGTTTCACCTTTGTTTCTCGTTATTTTTGAAAAACTATTTTTTTAATTAGCATATACTGTTGGTTATCTTTTTAATTACGAAATTCTCTGGCTGTTTATAATGAATATGTCAATTTCGTTAATTCAAAATCATTAACAAGCAGATATTGGCGAATGAACCTTGAAATCAATAAAGATATTGAGTTTTTCTTTTTCTGGTTTGTGTCAACCGACCAATCAGTTATTGTATCAGATTATTCCAATATTTTTTGTAATAGTTAGAAAGGGAAGAATTACTAAGTAAGTAAGTAAGTTCTACAAATTAGAATAGTTTCAAATGTCACAGAGTATTGTAATAGAATTGGCATACGTATCATATATAAGCTGTGATAGCCTAGTGGTTAAAACGACAGCCTCTTAATCAGAGGCCGGGGATTCGAACCCACCTATAACTTTTCGAGTCATAATTCTGCTCCCTCGCGCGTTCCATCAAATTGCATGGCTAGAATGGACAACAAATCGAGAAACCACCGCTTTTTATACGGTTTATACTGATTACAATAGAATTTTTTAGGTGTGTGACGACTATATCCGGTACTTGCTTGTGCGTAAAAACAGTAGCACGGCGCGACAATTTTGCTTAGACAAGTTCAAATGTAGTGTACTTTTCCGTTAAAGTTACAAATGCGAGGTGATGACGTGTTGTGCCGACCCCACATAATGTGGGATAAGGGCAGGAAAAAGAAGAGAAAAAGAAGAGAAAAAGAAGGTAAAAACTTAAAAACCCATTTTCAATCAAGAATTTTGTGCGGTATATAAATCATGTTTGATAATGAATTACAAGACCTATTGCGTGAAAATAGGAAGAGACTTGCATTTTTCATGTATAGTTCCCGGCAAAAATAGGTTTACATAATATGAACCAACAGAATGGCCAGCCCCAGTTTACTGTAACCCTATTTACTCACTAATTTGAAAGCGTAAAAGCGTGAGAAGGTTATAATGGAATTGCGTACCATCCCAACGGAACTGTGAACATGTGAACTTTTTTCCGGGCTACAGGGCAGCCCTTAAGTTTATGATACTACATCATGATCAACCCATTCTGGGCTCACTACAGAGCACAGGCCTACTCTCAATGAGAAGGGTTTGGCCATAGTCCACCACGCTGGCCATGTGCGGATTGGCAGACTTCACACGCCTTTAAGAACATTATGGAGAACTCTCAGGCATATAGGTTTCCTCACGATGTTTTCCTTCACCGTTGAAGCAAGTGATATTTTAATGGCTTAGAAACGCACATTACTACGAAAAGTTATAGGTGCGTGCCCGGGTTCGAACCTCCGACCTTTGATTTGGAGGCTGACGTCCTAACCATTAGGCTATCACAGCTTACCTTACTTACATTTTACTTTAAATTTATAAGCAATGGGTACGTAAATACGTACGTAAATGCAATCCGTATTTGAATTGCATTTTGTTGGTCCTCAAACGATTCAATCCACTCGGTGTCTATGCAAATCTGGATTCGTGTAACAAAGTTTGAGGCAGCTGCTGACAATCGGCTGACGAACTGGTAACTCAAAGTTTTTATCTTACTCAAATTTCAGTAGTAATATATTAAAGTAATTTATATTACGGGCACGCACCTCTAACTTTTCGGAGTTATGTGCGTTTTTAAACAATTAAAATATCACTTGCTTCAACGGTGAAGGAAAACATCGTGAGGAAACCTGCACGCCGGAGAGTTCTCCATAATGTTGTCAAAGGCGTGTGAAGTCCGCACATGGCCAGCGTGGTGGACTATGGCCAAAACCCTTCTCATGTTGAGAGGAGACCTGTGCTCTGTAGTGAGCCAGTAATGGGTTGATCATGATGAATTTATATATAATAATGTATATCAAAGTAATGTAGCCCTGGTTTTTTGCTTTACAAAGCTTTCTTATATAATAAACGTTGTGCCTCTAAGGGAAGGGTTTCGTTCCCAATTCGGGCTCTTTCAGGATATTACAAATTGGCTCAGCCCTATTTTACAGTCGCTTTTCTGTCGTATTCTAACTGAAGGTATTTATCAGCCTTACTTGTAAATAATTTTCGTCGATTTACATCGTAACTGTCAAACTATGTTTCGAATGCAGATTGATGTTTGGCTAAGTATCTATTTATTAATATATTTATTTCATATGATACATTATCTATATACTGTCTAAGCATTAAAAATATAACAATATGATGATTGTTCAAGCCGAGTACAGTTATCATTGCAGGTATATACAGCATTCTAATTTCTCCGGTTAAAAAGTTGAATTAATGTTAAACAATTTTAGATATATTACAGACTTAGAATAATTGATAAGATTATAATGATTTATAGCACTCAGTAACAATGAGACTTAACAATGAGGTAAGGATGGAACCTAATTAGTCTGGTTTGTCCGGTGCAAATCCATTTAACAATCTATATGTCACGTCGTAACACTAAAATGTGAAATGTCTATGTCATTACAATCATGAGGTAATCATAACTCGTGAGATTAAATTTGGAAAACCTGCTGCCGAAAATGGTTTTAAAGTTTCCATCACAAAATTTGAACAGTATAAGACGCTATATAGATTTTTGTTTTTGCTTAAAAACCTTGGTGAGAATTTTTTCGGGCGTTTCCGATTTCTCCTAGCTATGAGACACCGAATGAGCTCGAACCTTGAGTTTGTACAACCAAAATACTTTATGAGTTTCATTAAAACAATTTTGGAGTTTTAATAAACGAAAAGGCAAACGTAATTTTAATAAAGGCCTACAATCTTTTTAAATGAAGCCTCGTCCGAAACAAAACGCTTAAAAACCTAATAACCCGTACGCAAAGCAGAAATTCCTCGAAAACAATGCAACAAAATTAAACCTCGGCACAAAGTTTTGAAATTAGCCGTGTTATTACTTCGCATCACACTCCTTTCAAGAACCATTGTTCAAACAAAGAATTAATATGCAAATGGAAGTCGCAAGCGCATTACCGCGAGTATTTACTCGATTCGAATTACGCGTGTTGTTTGTGCGTAGACATTGGGCTCAAGAAGCTAGCACGCAAGAAAATTTTATCTTACCCTGATAATTCTTTATCTCGTAAAATCTAAGTGGGAAGTTCGAGCCTGCGAATATTTACACGCTTCTAATTTCGTGTATCATTCGTGCGTAGACATTGGATTACGTTTTTACATAATATAATTAGATTTACATAACGTGACATGTTACAGCCAAAAACTTTACTGTCTCGTACGAATCTTTATCACGGAAGCGGAAATGGTATGCACAGCCATGCGAATGTTTACTCGATTTAAATTACGCGTACCATTGGAGCGTAGTCATTTGCTATCGTTGCTTATATAGACGAAAAACAATCGTAAATTCACACACGTCCGAAACCTTCACGTCTTAGTGGAAATCATTATATCATATTGAAGCTTTGATGATGTTCTTGGCGATGATTCTAATGATTATTATCTAGAAAAATATTAAGTACTTTAAAGGTATTAAAAACTTTACTCTCTTGTACGAAACTTTGTCACGGAAGCGGAAATGGTATGGCACAGCCATGCGAATGTTTACTCGATTTAAATTACGTGTATCATTGAAGCGTAGTCATTTGCCATCGTTGCTTGTATAGACGAAAAACAATCGTAAAATATCACGTCCGAAACCTTCATGTCTTAGTGGAAATCATTATTGAAGCTTTGATGATGTTCTTTGAAGATGATTCTAATGATTATCTAGAAAAATATTAACTACTTTAAAGGTATTAGGTAATTTTTACAAATATTTAGAAAAGTGACTTTATTTTATCATGAATAGAAATAGTTTTCGAAAACAAACACGTTCGCATAGCGATCTTAACTAAGCACTAGTTTTGGAAACCATTGTCTAAACAGGGAATTAGTATGTAAATGGAAGTAGCAAGCGAAGCTTAAAGCTTTTGGCGTTTATGGTAAGTTTAAAATTACCTGTAATGACGGTGCGTTAACTTAGAGTGCTTTTACATTAGAATTTTAACCACACATAATTCTGTCGAGTACCTAGATACGTGTTATGAATATGACCTAGTATCATATAAATTATGTTGATAAGAATACCTTATTTTAAACTACAAGCCAAACAAAATAATTAATATTTTATATCGTAGAATAAACGATCAAATGCAAATTATATTAAGCCGGTACCCATTCAAGCGATAATATTCTAGCCCTTAACCTTCATATAAAATTGTAACCTATATTTTCATGAGATGATCCGTTCAGTTTTTGGAATGCGTTTATAGATCAGTCAGTTAGCAAGTTTTCATTTTTATTTCATAAGATTTGTTATAATTATGAACTTTTTACATACTTTGCTTTTTTACAACGGTAACATATATTTGTATTAATCGGTGTCAAAGACTTCCAGTAATTTTAACTTTTGTTGTTGTGTCATGAGTTTAGATGAAATTGTTGGAAACGGAACATCATTAAAATAATAATGTTGCCTTCCTAAGAATTTAACCACAATTGCCCTTTTGCAATTGTGGTTAACTGTTATGCTAATTGTATGACAACAGGAAAGAACAAGTCTTCGCATGGGGATGACTATAAAATTAAAAGAACGAGGAAACGCATTTCTCGAGCAGAAATACGAAACGTAATGTAATTAATTAAATAATTAAAGAGTCACATCAGGATAATGTAATGACATTTAATTATAGAGTATGACGAGTGAAGGCTGTCCGAGATGTTTTTTAGTAAGAGTGACGTCACGATTTTGTTTACTTTCGCTTATAGTAATTAAAACCACAACTTACGGGATTACACTTTTATTACGACAATAACTAAGAGGTCCGAACGGTCCGACGTTTCGGACGAATGCCGCGAGAAGCATTGGCCGTCAGTATTTATAGCAAAGCATGCTTCTACAAAACTGATTGCTAGAGTCAAAATTGTGTTATTAGTGATTTAAAGATTTCAAATATGGGTAATTATTGAATTCTTGTTGTTCTTGGCACCGCTGAATGAAGTTAATAACTCTTTCGCGCCAACAAGTATATTATCTAATGTTCTATTACAGTTATTTAGTTAGCAATTAGTAGATAGATAAATTCTTCATTGCATAGTCTAAGAATAATTCAAGTAGCTTATAACAGGGTAGTCTAACAAAGGTAACTAGAGAAATAATTAAACCACCGTCTTAAGTATCGTATGTTAGAAAAAAAAACTTCTCAATTCAATGATGTGTGGTGCATAAGACACTGTATCATCTAAACAGAGCCCAAGATCTCGGGCTGTGCTGTGTAATGATATAATTGTACCATCAAAAGAACAGGTGGAAAATATGTGAAAAATAAAGAAGAAAGGAAAAAGGGATGTTATGTCCTATATATTCCAATAAAGTTGCATAAATATTTAAATAAGGAATATATAATAGTTACTTCAGATTTACTTGGATTAACCTGGAGACCAAAAGATCGACACCAAGCACCAATTTTGTCTAAATCGGCATTATTACCTACAATTGCTGCGAAAAGTAGTAATCAAAGATAGCTTATATTTTGTGTGGTTCTTAGATTTTTTCAACAAAACTTCAATGCAATAGTTTCTTTGAGGACCATCTTACGTACATCTATGCCTTAGTAAAAATAACGTAATAGATCTGCACTCTCATTCAAAGTCTAAAAGATGAGGAATTTTTTATTTGTACTTATAGTAAATCATGTTACTCGTTTTTAGCATAGTTATATTCAAAATGTCAATGGATTATATGATACCTAAGATTAAGTCTAAGGAATAGTCAACTCAAAAATAACCGAACAGATTGCATGTGTTAACACTCACCCTTTGTATTAATTATGTTTATGTTACAGAAAACGTATATTTTTAAATTTCCAAGTCACATCCAGCAATATATATTCGTGTATGTGTGTCTAATGAAACACATTATAACCACCCGTGCACACTAAAGCGCCGTTTGTTTCTTGTATTATTTGTAAAATGATAATCTAGTATTGTGAGCTTAATCTGATTTTTCTTATACAACAGTAGAGTTAGGTTTAACTGAGAGGGTAGGTTTTGACTACCTCCGTGGTGCAGTGCGTGCGCCGTCGCAATATAAAGTTGGAGGTCCTACATTTGATTCCCGGGTCAAGTCTGGTCTGGGGAGAGGGTTTTTTTTTATACACTACAAGTTAGCCCTTGACGGCTATCTCACCTGGTGGTAAGTGATGATGCAGTCTAGAATGGTAGCGGGCTAACCTGTTAGGAGTATGGTTATCCCACGCTCCTAATTGGTTTCTACGCAACATCGTGCCGGAACGCTAAAATAGCTTGGCGACACGTCTTTGTCGGTAGGTTGGTAACTAGCCACGGCCGAAGCCTCCCACCAGACCAGACTCGAGCCGGGAATCGAACCAAGGACCTCCAACTTTATAATGCGACAGCGCACGCACTGCGCCTCGGAGGTCGTCGCTTCGGCTGTGGTTAGTTACCACCCTACCGACAAAGACCCGCCAAACGATTTAGCGTTCATCATAACGTACCAACAGGTGAGATTTCCGTTAAGGGCTAACTTGTAGTGTATAAAAGAAAGCCATATCAAGATTTTTTTAGGAAAAATAGGTACAAACAAATTGTAACATTAGATTTTTATGTAGATCTCACATGAGCCAATAAGGTTTCCTATGTTAATATTAGTCTTCAGAATACGGAAGTATATGCTTCATCTTATGAATAAAAACATATTAATATTTGATTATACTAGTAACAATGTATTCGAGACGCAAAACAGATATTAAATTATCTGTTTTGTTAACAAAAATATAATATATGTTATGTTATAAAAAAGCAATGAACAAGCATTTTTTGATTGTTGATACAAACTTTCTACACATATAAAAGAAAAGGTCTATTTGTTGATACTTATATGAGAGTATATATTTATTAAGATAGTATTTGTGTTGCCGCGAATGTTCATGACATATTGTGTTGATATTTCGATATAAATAAGTGCCAATTAGCGATACATTTCAGTCTCGTTAGAACATCTGACGGCGCGAAGGTATCTCCTAGTGTCAGAGTCACAACACATGTCTGGCATATCGTGTTACCATTGCTACTTATTGTGTGTTGTTTTAGACGACAATCTCACCTGATGGTAAGTGATGATGCAGTCTAAGATGGTAGTGGACTAACTGTTAGGGGTATGGTAAATTCAAACTCCTATCGGTTTCTACGCGACATCGTGCCGGAACGCTAAATCGCTTGGCGACACGTCTTTGTCGGTAGGGTGGTAACTAGCCACGGCCGAAGTCTCCACCAGACCAGACTCGAGCCAGGAATCGAACGCAGGACCTCCAACTTTATAATCTGACAACGCGCGCTGCGCCACGGAGGTCGAATGGAGGTGTTCCATTAAAATTCTTTGTAGACTATTCAATGTAGAGACTCAGACTCAGTTTTTTATTCACTTTTTATCACACTACCAACTAATATCACTTGAAGCTGTGATAGCCTAGTGAAAGGACGTCGGCCTCCTAATCAGAGGTCGGCGGTTCGAATCCGGGCACGTACCTCTAACTTTTCGGAGTTATGTGCGTTTTTAAACAATTAAAATATCCCTTGCTTCAACGGTGAAGGAAAACATCGTAAGGAAACCTGCACGCCTGAGAGTTCTCCAGAATGTTCTCAAAGGCGTGTGAAGTCTGCCAATCCGCACATGGCCAGCGTGGTAGACTATGGGCGAACCCTTCTCATATTGAGAGGAGAGCCGTGCCCTGTAGTGAGCCGGTAATGGGTTGATCATGATGATGATGATGATGATGATGATCACACTACTACAGGTTAAAGAAATTACAGTAATTATCCCTTAATATCGATAAGGCAACGAGGGTGCCATTGTTACGTATGGTGTGTTGTGTACAATTTAAATTTTGTGTTTGTAATATATATTTCATGCAGAGACTAAGGGTTATTTTTTAATTTATACCCTCAATCACATTACTACAGGTAAAAGAAATTACAGAAGAATAAAGATTGAAGAAGAATACAAAAGGCAACCTTATCCTTTAATATTGATCAGACAACGAGGGGCAAGATTTATCTCGTGCCACGAATTCAATTTCTAATGAATATTAGATACTGTACCTTTACCTATAAGTGACCAGTGTCTTCCTCTATCTACCACCGTTTATTTTCCCGAGATAAAACTATCCTATGCTATATTCAAGATGCAAAGTAGGTATCTTTGTAATTCTTTAAGCCCCGTGGGAAAATTATCAGTGTACTTCTATGTGATAAAATTACCGTTTGTCCATTTCTCATGGATATCTCTGTATCCAATTTCATCAAGGCGAAAACCAACTATGAACACCCATACTCGTATTTCCAAAAACAACATAGTGAGAGCAATAATTAATAACCCAATCATATACATATCATGTAGGGTTTACGTAATCAAACTACAACTAGACATTTTTAAAGGAACAATATTTGATATTTACTGAGAGAAGATCTCAAGATTATATTAATGCTAAAAAAAATATTACAATTTCATTTGCTTTTGTAGACATACCAAAATTATTTTGATAATTGGCTAGCACTGTTATTAATTTGCCTTCTTTAAATTGAACTAAACTGGCTGGAAAACTTGATTACAAATATACAAAGCAAGATGTTTTGCCATATTTCAGAATTAAAAGGCTATGATAGACAGACAGAACAAAAAATAGCTACTAATCTGGTAGCAAAAACTTATCTAACGAAATCTCACTTTACTTGATTTTAATTTTTTCGTTCCAACAGCACTGCCGTTCATCTCATTTCGGAATTAATACATCGAAAGTTAGCGGTGTGCCTTTCGCTACATTCATTTTTAACCCGTTACCCTGAGTTTTACCGAAAATAAATGTTTTCCCTCTTTGAATTCGGAGTGGCGTTATCCAATTTTACGGAAAACAATCTCGAATGTATTTTTTGGTATGGCATCCAATAACTATTATTTGCAAAACATACTTGACTTGTTCCAGAAATCCAATTAAAATATATATTTTGCGAACGAAACTTTATCATTTTTCAATACAAAAGGGTATTCTTCTTCACTTCACTTATGTTAAATTGTTCTGACCTAAATACAGAAACAATAATTTGTAGTTACAAAACAAAACAATTACTTCATTTAGGGATATTTTGTAAGAAAAATTGTTTTTAATGCTCAAACAACTAAATCAATTTGTTACTGGGGTTTACAGACACTTTACCATTTCGACCTTTTAACTATTTTGAATAATATAATGTTTGGTTTATTAAGTTGCAAATGGACCATTTACAAAGCTTATTTATTATATTTTAAACGTTAATTACTGTGCTGTTATTTGTATAAAATAAAAACTTAGTTATTTTTGTACTTAAATTGTAGCGTAGACTTTAATTAAAAGAATTTGCCTGGAACGATCAATGGCTTATTGGTTATATTATTTATATGATTTAAAAACCTATATTTATATATGTGTATAAATACAGACAAATCCAAGCATACTAGTGCTAAGCCAGTACCAGTTAATATTTACCAATCAAACAACACTACCAATTAAATATATTTATTAACGAATTAACGTGTTGCAAACCAAATCGCAATTCCAAATATTTGGCGTGCTAATATTGATAACAACATATTCGGGTATACGATAAATCTATTTGCCCCAAATAATCGCATTAGTTGTGCAAACATTTCTGAACAAACATTAAAATTCAATGTATTTGGTAATGCGGGGAAGGTTGAGTGAAGTGTGCCACTATCATAATAATGAGCAAACCATTTTAAGTGAAATTTTTACTACGATTTTTTTTTTATTAAAAATTCTCCTCAGAATCAGCACTTAGATTATACAAATTCAAATTCAAAATAATCTTTATTCAAATAGTCCTTAAAAAGGCACTTTTTAAGCGTCAATAATTTAGATAGTAGTTATTTCATGGTGATAACTATATTCGTAAACTTAAAACTAAAGCTATGAGGGTTCTAAACGCGCCCCGGTCTAAGAAGAAGCCGACAATAAACTTAGCCGGGTTTTTCTTTCTTTCGTTATCACCATCTCACATAATGAATAATAAATTATAGTAGGTACTATAATTTATTATAGTACCTACTATAAATTATAGTAGGTACTATAATTTATTATAGTACTTACTATAATTTATTCCATAGGTATGGAGATAGAGCAATTCACACCCAAGCTTTTTTATCGTTTATATAATCCTTAATATCGTAATATAATTTTTCTACAAGCTTTCGTTTTATAAAAACTTTGAACTTATTGATAGACATCTCCAAGATATCAATAGGTAATTTATTATAAAATAAAATACAATTTCCTTTGAATGAGTTACTCATTTTTTTTTTATTTAATTAAGTTACTTAAAATAACAGTTTAGAACAAAGGTAGAAATTCATTTAAAAGAAATAAAGTCAAATAATTATTTGAACACATATTTTCATTCGATATTAGCTCTTACAGCGGTTGAAAATTTTCTCTAATCTGCTTATGATGCTAAGACCACTATCATCATGAACAACCCATTACCGACTCACTACAGAGCACGGGTCTTCTCTCAATATGATAAGGGTTTGGCCATAGTCCACCACGCTGGCCATGAGCGGATTGGCAGACTTCACACGCCTTTGAGAACATTATGGAGAAATCTCATGCGTGCAGGTTTCCTCACGATGTCTTCCTTCACCGTTGAAGCAAGTGATATTTTTTTACCAAACCAACCAAAGCCAATGTTAACAAACCTGGCCATGTTCTGTTAAGTGCTCCCAGAGCGATGATTGTAAGTAAATCAATAAATGCTTCCGCCAGAGTTCCGAACAAACAAAGTTAGCTTCCGGCATTGCGAGTAATATGAAACAATGCACATAAAGTTATGCGTTACAAACCGCATATTGCAAACGGGCTTTTAATATTAGCTCTCCGCTATCATTCTTTGCTTGGCTTCAAAATAGGGTTTATATAGAAGAATACCACCTTAAACGAAAACCGCGAGCTGTAAGACGTTTATACTTTATACGAGTATGTATCGACAGTTAATTTAAACTTTATTGAGTATTTTTTAATTTCGAAGCGGTGATAGCCTAGTGGTTAGGCAGCCTCCTAACCAGAGCCGGCGGTTCGAATTCGGGCACGCACCTGTAACTTTTCGGAGTTATGTGCGTTTAAAAAAAAAAAATATCACTTGCTTCAACGGTGAAGGAAAACATCGTGAGGAAACCTGCATGCCTGAGAGTTCACCATAATGTTCTCAAGGGCGTGTGAAGTCTGCCAATCCGGACATGGCCAGCGTGGTGGACTATGGCCAAACCCTTCTCATATTGAGGGGAGACCCGAGCTCTGTAGTGAGCCAGCAATGGGGCGATCATGATGAGGATTTTTCGCGATTAATTGATAAATCTGTGTATGTGAAAATTAGATTAATTTAAATGAAATATAATTACATAAATTTATAAACTAAAGTAACAAAGTTCTCAAAGTAGTTTGACGACCCCCGTGGCGCAGCGCGCACGCTGTAGCATTATAAAGTTGGAGGTCCTGGGTTCGATTCCCGGCTCGAGTGTGGGCTGGTGGGATGCTTCGGCCGTGGTTAGTTACCATCCTACCGACAAAGACATGTCGCCAAGCGATTAAGCGTTCCGCCACGATGTCGTGTAGAAACCAATTAGGAGTATGGATTTAACATACCCCAGACAGGTTAGCCCGCTACCATCTTAGACTGCATCATCACTTTGTGGTGTATAAAAAAAAGTCCAAAAGACTATTCAGTTTAATTTAGAACTTTATGTACAACATAATTGGATACAGAAGGTATTTTAAGTGTCATATAAGCATATGATTTCACGTCTCAAATAATCATAACCTGATTCTACTGCGTGCCCCGCCTATAAAACCGTATGAAAAGCGGCTGCCTTATTGTATCTGTAAGCATTGTACCTCGGAAAAAATGGTTCTAATGACTGTCTATATTAGATATAGTTAGTAACTGATATAACATAATCAGAATTCGAACTAGTCCTGAAGTAGTAGTAGTAGTAGTAGTAGTAGGTAGTAGTAGTGAAACGAGTTGGTTGTCAAAATTGTTCTGCAATAACTAACAACTTAATTATTGTAGTACAATTCTGATGTAGTGACGAATAAAAGAGATATAATATTTAAAGAAAGAATACTTTAGGATAATTTTTGTATTTACTTTTATGTATTAAAAATAATGTAAAAGTTGCAACCGTTTCCACCCGTATTTAGCTTACGAGATACGATTACGTTTTAGATTTACCAGTACGTTCTACACGGAAGTTTATGGAAGGAAGAAATTGTTCGAGGAACAAAGAAATTATATATTTTTCTTTTAGTAATGCCTGTAAGAAGATATCCCTTTTTGTTTTCAATTGAACTAGCAAACGTCAATTCTTTACTTCACTTAACCAACCCTCCGTATGCAAATACATTGAACGCAAGGTTTGTACCCAATTGTTTGTTCAACTAATGCGATTATTGCGGGACAAATAGATTTATCGATATCCGAATATGTTGTTACCGATGTTGACGTTACAAATATGCAGTATTCGTATGTATATAATACGTAATATTAAACTTTTAGTTTACTTGTAAATTATGCGAAATTTTATGAATTCAAGTCAATTTTATTAATTGAAAGTAATAGGTGCGTGCCCGGGTTCGAACCCCCGACCTCTGATTAGGAGGCTAATGTAACCACTAGGCTATCACAGCTTCCTCTCATCAATTACAATCACATTCGTAGAATCAATATGAATGCGCAAACTTTATATGCGTGCGTAAGTCAAATTTAAATATTCAATGATTTCACAGTCAGCTATACAAAATTGAATGCGATCGTAAAGACCAAGTAATGGTCAATTACTATCCTATTGCTAGCGTCACTAATTAGGTTTATGCGGAATATGGTAATTCGAATAATGCCGACCGTTTTGAACGGCAAACGCTGTTTAGACGTTTTGGCGCTAAAATTAGATTTCCACTAGAGACTGCTAAATAGAACTGATATTGATTTGTACAGCTGCGAAGTTAGATTCCGATACTAAACGGGTCCATCTGAAATTCCACACGCCTCGCTTTATAAAGTAAATCTTAGTGTCTGATGGAAATTTACGGGCTTAAATTTAAATGTAAGAAAATCTTACTGATAACCTTTTCTTATCATGAACATGTAGCTAGACGATTCCTGTACGATTGATGTATTTAGATTTTTTTATCGAAGAAGCTTTAAATAAAGACATTAAACTCAAAACAGATGTACTCATGACCGTGTATTATTCAATAATATTTATCGGATGTATATGCAATTTAGTGCACTTATAGAAGATAATTAGGGTCATGCCTACTACTTTTATTTAAAAAATAATAGAGAGAGTTTCATCAGGTTAGGGGATAAGCTTAGTTGTCGATATACGAGTATCTCTAAAAAATCTAAATTCATTTTGTCAATCTTTTTTAACAATTTTGTTTTGCATTCATATGAATATTATTGGTGTTTATACGAGAGAACTCCTTTGCAAACCCGTCACATAAGTCTTTACTTTACATGCTTGAACGAATAATACGTCAATAAAAACATAAATAGTAGGGAGTTTCTTGGTTAACCATCTTAATTAACAAACAATGCGATATCGAGCCTTGCCTTAATTATTGTAACTATTCGTTGTAAATATGTGTATTTAAAAGTGACGTTGTGATAGCCTAGTAGTTAGGACGTCCGCCTCCTAATCAGAGGTCGGAGGTTCGAGCCCGGGCACGCACCTCTAACTTTTCAGAGTTATGTGAGTTTTTAAGCGATTAAAATATCACTTGCTTCCACGGTGAAGGAAAACATCGTGAGGAAACCTGCACGCCTGAGAGTTCTCCATAATGTTCTCAAAGGCGTGTGAAGTCAGCCAATCCGCACATGGCCAGCGTGGTGGACTATGGCCAAGCCCCCCTCATATTGAGAGGAGACCCGTGCTCTGTAGTGAGCCGGCAACGGGTTGATCATGATGTGTAACTAAAAATACTTTTACGTTTACTATCACATATTATTTTGTGTATATCATAACTTGCCGCTAAGCGATTAAGGGTGTAAGATGAGGGTTATCCGGCAACGCATAGGTGGCTCCTATGGCGCTGGACATGTTTTTGGGTGACGGTAATCATCTAACATCAGTTGAACTATATTGTTGTCCAATCAAAAATAAATCCTAGGGTAACATGTTGGTATAATTTGTGTATATTTGTCCTTCATGTTATACATGCAAAAGCGTGCAATTGTGAAAATGTGATAATTGAACCTCATAGGATGGTCTTATTAACGCTCTATTGCATTTATCATGTAAGTAAGGATTCTTGTAACATGTTTGGCTTATAATTATACTGGTTATAATGATCGCCTTCATGATTACAAGTTTACACGATGATTATGGATCTGTTGCTAAGTTATCCGGTAGGTACATAATATTACAGTATCAATCATGATTAATTTGCGTAATCTCGACAACTGCCTCGTAGGTCTAGTAGTAAACTAGTTCGAATGCGTAATGCTAAGCGATCCTTGGCCACTTCTCGGGTTCGAACCAAAATTTGAAAAAAAATTAAAATCAAATTATAAATATGACATTATATTGTACTAAATTATTAAGCATCCATCAGATTATAAATATGACATTATATTATACAAAATTATTAAGCATTTTTCATAAATCTAATTAAAAATATATATATATATTTATCATACAAAATAAAATTTCTTTTTACCATGTCCATTATTTACTATTTATTCATGAGGAAGGAAGGAATGATGTGAAGATGGTTTTAGACATACCTATTTCCTAATGTTTTTTTTCCAAATTAATCTACGCCGATAAAGTTCAGTCTTAAGCTAGTGATTCTTCATAAATGTTTATAAATAGTAGTCGCTTACCTTGACTCTCGTTGAAGAAGCCCAGCAGCATGCTGACTATCACCACCAGACCAATCTTGAGCCGATAACCCATGCGCGCTCGCATATCTCCTAGCCCTGTCACCGCCATGCTAACCCTGTCGCATCCATTCGTTATATGCCAACTGAGGGTCTATGCGATGCATGGTCTGAAATAAAATAAAAAATTGGCTAGAATCAAGAGTTACTTTGAATATTTCGAGTATGTATGAGTTTAATTTCCCATAACACTATTAGATTGCATCGTCAATTATCACCAGGTGAATTCGTCGTCGAGGGCTATCTTTTAATGTATTAATATATATATATACCTCTAACTTTTTGGCTCACTACAGAGCCAAAAAGTTAGAGGTACGTGCCCGGGCTCGAACCCCCGACCTCTGATTAAGAGGCGGACGTCCTAACCACTAGGCTATCACAGCTTGCACATATTAGTCAAATTTGAAAAATTAGAAAGCGGTCATAGCGCTTTCATTGGATACCCAATTGTGTTGGATAAAATGTGCATTAAACATAATTTATCCGTCATTTTGGATTTCGAATCATGTCACTTTGTAACAATGCATGGACATCCAAGCCTTTAAAATTTAGTCAAAATATTAAAATCACAATATATGTGTAACTTAAATAGACTTTCATTCTAATGAATACAACAACCTCATATAAAACATGGACAAGGAAGCACTTTTAAATTTTGGAAATGCAGCTTGCATGAATCAGTGGGTTAAAGGTGGCAAAATACTAACAGGGCAAGTCACAAAAAATGTCGTAAAAAGGACGCTTGTTTTAAAGAACAGGACGTTGTTCATAAGCATTTTGCTGACAGATGCCTTGTTCAGACGTGGCCTATCAGTTTTCCAAAGCATATTATCTTGATGGATACTTGACATTATAACCTCTATCAACTTTCCGCTCAGTTTAATTGCCTTTGACATGCCCCACAGTTGAGAGAAATTGGACTGAAATTCAGGTTATCCTAAATTAAATGAGCGAAATCTTATATAACAAACTTATTATATATATTATTGTTCGCTCCCAACATTGTTTCATATCAGCAAGCAAAGGTTTTTACATAAGAATTTATGCGATTTAAGTATTTCTGGCTTTTTTTTGAGTACGTACTTGGAACCGAAAGCCATAGGTAGCCATTTTGAAGACATCAAACTGTCGTCATAAATTAACATCCGGAAACCGAAATACTATGATCTAATAGGATAAAATATGCTCTACCTTTTTTTTAAAACTTAATTGCACAAAAAAATATTAATATAATTTATATATATAAATATACCTTATCGATAAAGATGGCTCGACTAACTTTATCATTTGATCAGAAGATGTACTACACAAGTTTTGAGTGCACTAGTAAATGCACTAGCAAGCGAGCAGACGTGTCACCTGATGTCGAATGATTAACGACGCCCATGGACATGTGCAGTCCCTGAGGAGCTAACGATGCGTTGCCAGCTGAACTAAACTAATCGGTTTATACCCAGCATCATACTGGAACGCTAAATCTTTTGGCGATATATCTTTGACAGTTGGTTGGTAACTAGCTACAGCTGCCTCTGACCAGACCAGACTCGAACCGAGAATCGAACCTACCACCTCTCCCTTTATAATATGGTTAACTTATTAACTGAACTATTTAAAAAAATATATATAAGTATAATAATTTTATACTCCACAACGCAAAGGGTTATTTTAAAGAAAAGTAAGTTTCCCACACATTTATTTTATTTATTTTATTTAATTAATTGCAGAATATGTCTTACTTTGAAAACATAGTACTATTATAGAGATTTACAACACTCGTTCCACTTTTTTTCACTATAATTATATAACCGGATATGCGTGACTTGAACTTATACACGAAAGGTTCTGTACCACATTTTTAAACACTACATATAGCATTGGTTGTATAAATATTATGCATAAACACCGAGAAAATCCTATATTTTTATTTTTGTATACTCATAAATTCTGGGAAATATTTAACTCTATTTTGTACGGAAAGATGTATATGAAATATAGTATTAAGGTCGGTTTTCTTCGAGTATCTACAGACAGAGAAAATATTTAAAAAAAACGTGAATTTTAAGCTTTCGTTTTAATGATAACCACATTATGAGGGTCATAAAAGGAGGTTATATCGAAATCACAGACATACACTTCAATTTCATTTATTCGCGTCGAAAAGATTGCCGTCTCGTGCTACTTTATAGCATACATAAACAGCATGAGTAATAAATATTTATTTTCGGTATAACCTTTATTCTCCTTGCGATAAAAGCTACATGCAGAGATCTAGAAAGAGCATTGTGGCAGAATTTATGTATACATAAAACGTTCACTTTACGAACTATGCCATTGTGGTAACGGAGAAAATTGTATTACTTTTCGGCTTTTGTTACTAATATATTTTCATTTTTCTTCTCTTACTTTGGCAAACTAAGTTGTATCTAAGTAGCTATAGTGGGGTTACTTACGTTTATATAAGCCAGTATGTCGGTTTCCTGGCTAAGTTTGTTGTGGGCCTAGAGAGCCCATGTATAAACAGTTCACCTGCAATCATTCATCATGATCAACCTATTGCTGGCTCATTACAGAGCGCGGGTCTCTACTCATTACGAGAAGGGTTCGGCCATAGTCCACCACGCTGGCCATGTGCGGATTGGCAGACTTCATACGCCTTTGAGAACATTATGGAGAACTCTCACGCGTGCAAGTTTCCTCACGATGTTTTCCTTCACCATTGAATCAAGTGATATTTTAATTGTTTAAAAACGCACATAACTCCGAAAAGTTAGGGGTGCGTGTCCGGGTTCGAACCCCCGACCTCTGATTAGGAGGCGGACGTCCTAACCACGAGGCTATCGCAGCTGCAATCATTAGTCATATCGAATATCTTGCCTCCAAATATCAATCACTACGATAACTTCTACTGCCTGATGCAAATGATCATATACCAGTTCGGGCTCTGATGACCAGTTGGCAATGATGAACATGATAGACTTTCCGCGATTACCTGAGACTCTAAAGGACACGAACTGTGTTTCGTTAAACGTTGAAATCACAGACTGTCAGGCGCACGCACGTCTTTCAACACGCAAACTGACAGGCTAGTATCAAAAAGTTTCTGACAAACTAGTCTCGAAACTTAAGATGGACTATTATAATGTGTAATGTTTAACCGATAGATTAATACCTGCCCTTGAACTTTCAGTCTCTTAAGGCAATGAGAACCCTCGTAGCTTGAGTTTGACAAGTCTACGAATGTATTTATAAACACGCGATGTGAGTTATTGACATATTAAAAGTGCTATCCAAAGCGTTATTTTTTTAAACGTTATTGCTATAACACAAAAGCATACTAAAAGAGTTGGCTTTTCAGTTTAGATTAGTTAAGGGATTAATGTACATGGTCTTATGTCCACACTGAAGGTTATATTGGTCAGATTTCTGAAATCTCAGTAGACTAGAGTAGTTTGGAACCCACTTAATCAATCTTACACAGGAATAACAGAAGTCATTATTTATAATACTAGCTACCCGTAACTTCGTCTGCATAGATAATCCCTTCGTCCGCATGTGTGCTTATTCCCCATGTTTTAATTGGAGATTATGTCTTCTCGTTCCCGTTCCAACATATAAGTCTAATTTCGAGGAAGTTTGCTATAGCTATTATTGTAACGATACTTGCTTATCCTTTTTAAAAAGCATTTTTTCTCCCTTGGAACTTTTTTCTTATTCAACCTTGATATCTTTTTTTATCCACTACAAGTTAGCCCTTGACGGAATTTCACCTGATGGTAAGTGATGATTCAATATAAGATGGTAGCAGGCTAACCTGCTAGGGGTATGGTAAACCCATACCCCTAATCGGTTTCTACGCGACATTGTGCCGGAACGCTAAATCGCTTGGCGACACGTCTTTGTCGGTAGGGTTGTAGCTAGCCCCGGCCGAAGCGTCCTACCAGACCAGAATCGAGCCAGGAATCGAACCCAGGACCTCCAACTTTATAATGCGACAGCGCGCGCTCTGCCCCACGGAGGTCATCAAAATGTCTTCTGTGTAACCCTGATATTATGTATAAAAATGTGATGATAATCGGTTAAGTAGTTATGGCATTAAAACATAACGAATTCACAGTCGTATTTATATTATTAGTTTTCTTTTTTGAATGTGTACTCAAGCGCTTGTCTGCACTCACACATAATGAAAACAATGCTTTTATTTTCAGGAACGTGCAACAGTCTAAACTTGTGCAGAATCATTGTTTTCATGTGTTTAAGCTACACTGTGGAACCATTGTGCCTAATAAAAATCTTCTTATCTTTATCTTCATAATTAACATAATGGCCAGTGAAGATGCATCCTAAAATGATGGACGCTTGCATAGAATATGTCTATTCAATCTATACTAGATCATTTTACTATGCAAAGTTCCTTACTATGATTCGCAGTCTTAAAATAGATACAAAAACAGGGCATAGTTTACTGACACTTTGTATTTTATTACAAGGTGAATAATTACGTTAATCACACAAAAGCTTCTGTTCTGATTAGGTAGCTACGTTGCTTATAGCACAGTTCATGCCTTAATGTGCGATATATATTGTACAACTCTATAATTAATAACTCTATAATAGTTTAATAAAGTCAAATAAGAGTTGAATGAAAACGACGTCAATAAAGTAATGAAATGTAGGAAAAATACGAAACGAATAAATAAAATGAGTGTTGAAATGACTGCCTATATTTATGCTCATTATCTAAACCTCTTAAGTAAGTAAGTAGCCAGCTGGTTGTCTAGCAATCTTAGAAGAATAAACTTTACGGGTCATGCATAACCAGGTAGGATAGACTATATTACCATCGCATAACTAAAATCCTGTGCGAGCTAGTTAGGGTATGCATTAGCTGGAAAAAAAGATTAAGTGTCAAGAAAAATCCAATTATCTTACAATTTCTTGCCTGCCTCAAAGAATCGAATTTCGGTAGATATAGGACTTTTGTATTTATTTATAACGTTAGTAATGATCATGTTGGCAGATTTAGTACCAAATAGAACATGTAAATATTGTACTGATGTTCATTAAAATAAGTTTGTCATCTTGCGAAACAACACCCGACACATCGAGATATGGTGAGACATCCCATTATTCATTATTTATCTGCAACTTCAGTATTAGCAACTTTCCCGCCGCAAAGGGTCGTGACAAATTTCTGCGAACCATCAAAACGTCTCCTGAAACACAAAGTTGGTAACGAGCAAGTTTTAATGTCTTTAAGTAGGAAAATCTTCTTTTATTACTGCCGTGGTTACAAGGGCTGTAAAAACAAATATACATAATTAATTGTTTGCGGAAAATCTTTCTTTTTACGGGCTTTTACAAGTAATCCGGTATGGAAACATAAGAACGCATTTTTAATTTTACCATTGTTTTTTACCGATACGGAGAATTTTGAACGAAAAACCCAAATTTTTTCTACGTGAACACTAGCAAATTCCTTCTGAATTACATCGACAAATACTGATCGGATTTCAAAGACTGTGCACTGTGAACAGACCTTGCAAAGTGTTTGACTTGAACTTGTGTTTGAGTGTTCAGTGCAGTAAATGTGAAAACATCAATTCCGGATAGACGTAGTCGCAGAGAGGGAATTTTAAAACTTTAAGGTAATTTTCTGAATAACGTAGTGACTCCGAATATGCATACGTGGTATTCTATTGACGTACTACAACAAACTATACCCAGTTATTTTTAGCGTTCAACCAACCGAGGTTGCAACAAAGGGAAATTTTCTCCCAGAAGACATTAAAACTTGCCCGTTACGAACTTCTGTATTTCTAAAGGACGTTTTAATGGTTTGGGGAAGTTTCTCAACTTCTTTGTTTGTGGGTAACTTCCTTATTGGGAAGTTGTGAATAGATAATAAAAACCCAACAACACCGATACGATAATTAATGGATGCTAAGCAATAGCCTCTGGAAACTTCAAATTAAATGTCTTCAAGAAGCAGGACTCTAAATGTTGTCGAAAGAACATTATTTTTGAATTGTTATCTTTGGATCTCTCAGTAAAGAAATATAATTTAAACGAACCTAGCTAGCCTTAATGCGACTTAAATTAAAATATTTATATCCAATCCATTTGCTGATGATTTCGCAGCGCGCGCGCTGTCAGATTATAAAGTTGGAGGTCCTGGGTTCGATTCCCGGCTCGAGTCTGGTCTGGTGGGAGGCTTCGGCCGTGACTAGTTACCACCCTACCGACAAAGGCGTGTCGCCAAGCGATTTAGCGTTCCGGTACGATGTCGCGTAGAAACCGATAGGAGTATGGTTTACCATACCCCTTACAGGTTAGCCCGCTACCATCTTAGACTGCATCATCACTTACCATCAGGTGAGATTGCCGTCAAAGGGCTAACTTGTAGTGGATAAAAAAAAAAAAATGTGTTGCTTAGGTCAGGTTAAAGGTTACAAGGTGGGTAATACTATATACTATAAAGTTTTCTATAACTATACGGTGTACGAGCTATATATTCTTTATATTATGAATAATGTAAAGTTCTCTATAATGTTACAATGTTATAATGTCATCAAATTAATGTGAGTGGCGGCGCCGTACTAATGAATGTGAATAAATAAATATATACTAATATTAACATATAATTATGAGTCTACTTTGACCTATTAATAAAAGTGTTTTTACGTCATTCTGATTAGTTTTGAACCAGATTCACAAATTTGTTCAAAACAAAATTCAAAGTTTTGTTTTTTCTTACTGTATATAATTATATAAAAATTCAAATTTAAATTCAAATAATCTTTATTCAAATAGTCCTTTAATTAGGCGCTTTTGACGCGTCAATAATTTACATACTAGTGATTTGATGGTGATAACTACATTCGTAAACTTAAAACTAAGGCTATGAGGGTTCCAAACGCGCCCCGGTCTAAAAAGTAGCCCACAACAAACTTAGCCAGGTAAGCATACAAATATTGTTGTACTTACATTTAATCTTATAAAAATGATTCGTCATAAGTTTTTATAAGAATGATCAGAATAATAAGTTTTAAAGGACAGGTTTACCCATACACTTTTCTAAATTACTGAACTGTCAAATGATACTGGCAATACAGTTTAAGAAATAAAAACAGAAAACAACAAGGTTGTACTACACTATGACGATATTTAAAATTTCGTTATCGTGTTTTTGATTTGACTTCATAGCGCACTTTTTTAATTTATTGAAAGTTAGTTAAATCATGCATTTAACACATTCTTATTCATTTTATATCATAGATTCTATTAAAACTCGAATTCTCTGGCTGGTAGATGGTGGTAGTTTATTAAAATCTAATTTAAAATAATGTAAAATCTAGCAATTTCAGAGCAAGTTAGGTAATAGATTATTTTTGTGGTCTTTATCGTTACATAAAATGCATTAAAATTATTGAGGCTATACAAATATTTAACAAAGTGATGCATTTTGCTTTAACGATTGCCGCGCAATGCGCGAGATAGGAATGGCATTTCACCCTGGCATCCATCTTTCCTGGCACGTACAGTGGGTCTTTCTAGGCATGAATGAATAAGAATTTTGTAGGTAAGACCGTGTTACTTGCATCGATCCTCGCTATCAAACATATTGAGTTCGTAAAATGTGAGCTTTATAAAACAAAAACTACTATCGATATATTATTACAAGCCATAAATTTGACGTTTTTTTTTATAAGCTCCTCTAAGTGCTTTTATTTTTTTTTATACACTACAAGTTAGCCTTTGATGGCAATCTCACCTGATGGTAAGTGATATGATGCAGCCTAAGATGGTAGTAGGCTATTCTGTTAGGAATATGGTAAACCCATACTTATTGGTTTCTACACGACATCGTGCCGGGCTAAGTCGTTTGGGGACACGTCTTTGTCGGTAGGGTGGTAACTTGCCAGGGCCACCAGACTTGAGCCGGGAATCGAACCTCCAACTTTATAATGCGGCAGCGCACGTGCTGGGGTCATCAAAATAATAAAAATCTGAACTAGATTTTTATTATTCGAATAACTTTACCGTCTATTTCAACCTATTAGATTTTTTGCGAGACTCAAATAACGGAACTTAAGATATTACGTAGATAGAGGCGAAACTTTCCGTTTGTTTCTAAGTTTTTTTTCTGTCATTTCATACCAACTTTTTTTTTAATCTTAAGTCTTAATATTAAAGTGAATTATCGTAATGGCAACACAAAAATACGTTTTAAATTGCGAACTGGGCTTTTCTGGTTGCAGGCCTACATTACAGCAGGTTAGGACGAAACTGTCATCCAAATATCGAATTAGATACTTCCAGCATATTGTAATAAATGGATAAAAATATTCGCACGTTGGCATTGGGTGATTCGGTGTATTATATGGAAGGTATAAATCAAGAGTCGAATAGTGGGAGAATGGTCTAACAAGGATATATAGCCATACATATTTCATACGAATGGAGAATCCTTGAACATCCTCAGTGGCGAATAGCGGTGGGTATACATTAGTAAGCGGAACGGGTGACTAAGCGAGCCTGATTTCGTATGCCGCGGGCCTCGGCAACTTAAATTTTACTCTACTACTTCCCAATGCCATTGATTGTAATAAGAAGCTATACAAACATTCTAAATCAGGTGTATTTTTTAATGTGGTATTTAATTTTTAAAATGATTTAATAATGTAAACTTAGTACAAGCACATCTACGGAGCGTTCATGTAATATGTATATGTGTGATGTAGCTATTCTTTGTGTCTATAGGTCACCTTCTATAGACAACATTGATATGTTTAATTCCGCACTAAATAAAATTTTACCGTCGGTGAGAAGCTATAAGTCAGTTGTTGTCACAGGTGACATTAACCTAGATATTAAGCCCAATTCTCTAGATGCTCGTTCACAGGATTACCTAAATAACCTTGCATTTCATGGATATTTACCAGCACATACAATCCCTACTAGAGTCAACAACTGTTTAGATCACGTCTTTTTACGCACTAAATTATCGGCTACCACACTGGTTCTAAATACTACGGTTACTGATCACTATGCTACTTTGATTGGCCTTGCCAAAAAGACTTGCACGACTCAGCCTCTCAATACGTATACAAGGGTAAACTATGAAAAACTGGATATCACAATTGAAAAATTAGATTTGTCCTATATCTTTTCCATTTCAAATCCTGATGTTGCTACTGACTCTCTTGTCAGGTCGCTTGCGCAAGCTATTACAGAAAACACTACTATATCAAGGCCTCCTAGTAAGAAGCGAATTCTTAAACCCTGGATTACACAAGGATTGTTGCGGTGTATGCGACATAGAGATTCTTTGCATAGCAAAGTTAAAAAGTTCGCAGATAATGAAATTCTCAAACTAACTTATAAACGATACAGAAACTATTGTTGTAAGATACTAAAAAATGCAAAAAGGTTGTATGATTCCCAGGAGATAACTAAAGCAGGGAATAACTCCAAAAAATTATGGGATACTCTTAAAAAAATTTGTTTTAATGCGATACCTAAACACCATAGTTCTCAGCTTTTACAGTGTGATTCTTCACCATATCAGGCATGTAACTCTGTTAACAATTTTTTCGCTAACATTGGTACAGAAATGGCAAAGAGAATTGCTCAAAAGGCATCATCCACTACTTTTTCTACAATGTCAGCTACAGTTAACTGTCGGTCTTCCTTTGTTCTTGAAGAAACTGATATTGTAGAAATCATATCCATCATTAATTCCTTGAGGTCTAGTGCTGCCACTGGCTGGGATGGTATCTCTTCAGTGATACTCATAAGATATTCAAAAATCTTAGCACCTATTCTTTGTCACATTTTCAATCAATGTTTTGCCATAGGCATTTTCCCAGCGGCCTTCAAAAAGGCAGTAATTATCCCTATTTACAAAGCTGGTGAAAAAAATGCTATAAACAATTATCGTCCCATTGCTATTCTTACAGCTTTGTCAAAAATTCTTGAACGCTTGGTTTGTAACAGGCTAGTACGCTACCTTGAACATTTTAATTTAATTTCTAGACAACAATTTGGCTTTAGGAAAAATAAAAGCACAACAGATGCTGTCCTTGAGCTCACTGATAATGTAGTGCACCATCTGAATAATGGTGATAAAGTCCTAACCATTTTTTTGGACCTTGCTAAGGCGTTCGATACAGTGCCCATTCCTACTCTCTTAGTCAAGCTAGAAGGAATGGGTATTCGTGGCAATCAACTGAATTTTTTCCGCTCTTACCTTAACAATCGAACACAAGTTACTAAAATCAATAACTTTTTCAGTGATGAGCTACCAATTTCTTATGGTGTTCCACAGGGAAGCATTTTAGGCCCGACCCTCTTTTTAATTTTTATTAATGATCTTTGTAACCTCCAAATGTCAAATGCCCAAGTAGTATCTTTTGCAGATGATACAGCTATAACCTTTCACAGCAAATCTTGGCCTGAAGTTCAAAAAACAGCCCAGTGTGGTTTTGACATTGTCTGTGATTGGTTACTTTCTCACTCTTTAACGCTTAATACCTCTAAATCTAAAATCATCACATACTCAATTCGTTCAATCTCTCAACCACTATCTCCGATAACCATTAAAGCTCACTCTTGCCATAAGACTTATAAGACAATCTGTCAATGTGCATCCATAGCTTCTACAGATACCATTAAATACCTTGGAATTGTCCTCGACAAATATTTAAATTTTAAAGACCATATTGATTTGCTCACAAATAGGGTTCGTAAACTAATATTTATTTTCAAAAATCTCCGTCATGTGGCAAATCCTACAGTGATCCGAAAAGTATACTATGCCTTGTGCCAATCCATTGTTCAATATTGTATCACTTGCTGGGGTGGCGCCGCTAAAACTACTCTCAAGCCTCTTGAAGTTGCACAACGAGCAGTTCTAAAGGTGGCAACTTTTCGGCCCCTACTCTTCCCCACATCGTTACTCTATAAAGATTGCAAAGTCCTCAGTGTTAGGAAGTTGTTTATTCTTAACTTAATTTTGAATATTCACAAAAAAACACCGTACCGTATCATTGATACACGACGCAAACATAAAATTTGTTCCTTACGTGCGACTAAATTTGCCTTTACCCAACGTTTTAGCTACTTCCTTGGTCCATATCTGTACAATAAACTCAATGCGAAATTGCCTATTTTTAACTTGCCGCTCGCCAAATGTAAACAGAAAATAACGTCATTTCTGCTCGAAAAATCGTATGATGAAATAGAAGATTTCTTTAAACATTAATATTATTTACCTTCTTTATCATATTTAATTTAGATATTTGTTATTTTTTATCGAAAATACACTAATTCTCTGTACACATGTACACACACTCGAACGCACGCACGCACGCACGCACACACACACATACACACACACACACACACACACACATACACACACACACACACACACACACACACACACACACACACACACACACACACACACGTTTGTCTGTTTCATGATTGTTAAGTGTTTCATAGTTGTAACAATAAGTGCTCACTGAGCCATTTTGTGGGGAAGAGGGCTGGCTGTCCTTAACACAGATTGATAAAATCTAGCTAGGAGAGCCAGTACTGAATCCTAATAATATAAGTGTTTTGTGCATTTATTGTTATTAGATATGTATTAAGAATTATGATTATGAAATAAAAAATTATTATTATTATTATTATTATTATTATTAATATATTTTTCATTATTTTAATTTATATAGCAATAGCTACATGTAGGTTTAGAAAAGCTTACAACAAACTAAGCCGGTTTTTCTTTTATAATCACCATCTCATATATTCAATAATTAAGTATAAAATATGAAGCATGAAGTTAGAGCAATCAAATCCAAGCTTTTTATCGTTTATGAAATTATATAATAACAAGGTAGAATTTTTCTATGAGCTAACATTTTATAAAAACTTTGACCTTATTGAGAGATCTCCAAGATTTGAATCGAGAGAAATTTGTTGTACAATACAAATACACGTTTTCTTTTTTGCAATAAAACAATATGCAATAAAACTATGCTAAACGGCACTACAAGTTTTTATCCTTTTAACGATCAGTGCGTTACATTCCTTTCTCTTTCCTTAATTTTGTAATATATACTATACATTTTTTTCTCTTATTGACTATAACAGTATAATAAGTATAATAAGTGACTGAATTGGACCCAATTTGTATAACAGCCCTCTTCCGCAAAACGAAAACAGAGTCAGTCATCAGTACAGGCATTACCTAATAGCAAAATGCGGTATGACATAATAATGTGAAAAATATCCTAACTTATTATATTATATAATATAATATATATAATAACTTTCCATACTGATTTTTTGACACAAATTAAGGGTACATATCTTAATATTGAAAGAGAAGCCCTTCTCCTAATTAAATTTATTAAAAAAAAAACCCCCAAATGCGATTTGAATTCCCACACAAATGGTTTCATATCCAAAATTCGCAATGCAATATGAAACACGATATAGTATTATGAAGTTCCAACTAATCACAAATAAAACACGTGTCTTGTAACGGAAGCAACTTTAATTGCCATGTTTATTAAACTTTTTTAATATCTAAAAATACTGAAAATTTTGCCTCCACCTATTACGATTCTTGAATTGCAATCCGTTGGCAGACAGACAGTCTTAGTAACAGCATCCCAATAGTGCCAGGTATGTCATACTAAACTATTTTAGTATATAGTAAGATGTTGTTATTTAACTTACTAAGACTCCGATCCTTACTATTACACTAAAACGTCCCTTTATTCAATTACGTCAATCAATAATTGCCTATACATTATTTTCCCTTCAAATAAATCAAGTCGTGCTCCTAAGAAAATTTATTCTGCGTAGCAAAATTTATGCCATATCAACAGTATAAATAAATTCGATAAATAAACTCAATATTCAAATACAATCTGTAATCCGCCATTACTTCCGCTTACAGAAGCATCTTGTGAATGTAAGTAGGGCTTAAGAGATTTAGAGCAAAGTTGGTGTTCATTGCGAAGTCGATAGAGGTCAGTAGAAATAGGTCGAAAAACAGGATAATCCTTCATTTTCATCGTTCCGCAATAATTGCAAGAAAAGAATTTGTAAACGTCGATACTATAAATATTTATGAGGGGCTTCCAATCATCAACAACTTATTATCATTAGACCTAATTTTATTTTTTTAACAAATGTCATAAAAACTCCTTCACTGCACAAGCCATTGAATTGTGAAATGCGCTTTCATTAAACATACGGCAGTCGAAATCGCTAGTTTAAAAACGCTGTTAAGTTTATATGTTATCAGAATAAAAACGACATAATTAAATTAGTATTATTTTATACTACATAGTATATATTAGTTTATTGTGTATTTTTAGGACTTTACTTTTCGCGCTTGTGAAGTCAACATCTCCTGAGGATGATCCGGTGTCGGGTCGACACGTGCGTAGAGGTTCTAGTGGAAGATTTTGTGTGGTGTTATATTATACAAATTTCCCGGTTGTCGGCGGAATATAGCAAATTATACTTGCTGTTTATTGTTTTTTTTTTTTTTATTTATGTACCTTTTATGTCGCCGAGCTCAAATGCTCTTCTCACAGGCTGAGCTTTGCGCTCGCCAAAGTACGAGTACGCAAGGTACGCGAGTAAAGGTGACGCAGTTATGACGTATAGGTTTAGCTGCTATTGTCCATTGGAAACAACAAACACATAATATAAATTTACCGATAGAGATTCGGGTTCTAAAGATAATAATAATCCCAATGTAATTACATACAGGGGCTGAAGACTAACGACTAGCGACACGTGGTTTAAAACGCAAATTTCGGTAAAAGAAAGCATACCTAACAAATTTAAGCCAATTACCCGGGAATAGAAACTCTGATCGATATACAACATGTGCTTCCTTGAAATACCTAATACAAAATACGTGACTGAAAACTACTTATATATTTTTTATAACAAGATTTTCTACGTTTCATTTAAATCCTTAATAGTCAGGTCATATCGCACCCTTTGATAAAAAGCGCTAACATTTCATATAAAGTCAGATCAAATATGATCCCGGAATATATCGGGTAGAATGCAGCGAGTTATTTCCGCAGAAACTTGACAGCGACGCGGTTTCTATTGTCAGCATTGTTAGACAATAATAGATTTTTATTTGACTTCTGCATGCAATATTCTATACGCGATGTAAAATATTAATATGATGACACACTTTTTAAATATTGTCATCGTAATTTAAACTGTAAAATTATTATTATTATTCGCAAATTTTATTTACGTCTACTAATAAATATTTATATAAATGAGTAAATATTTAAATGTTAATCACGGTTGGCTTTTATTTTTAATTTAAATAAATAATTAAATTTAATAAAGGAATTACAATTAACATCTTACTAACTAGCAGACCATACCGATGTTAGGAAAGTTCTCATGATTAAAATCTAATTACTAATGTAACCTACATTCTAAGTTCCTATCACTAACACAAGTGGATTCTTCCGATGCTAGGAAAAAAGTCATGGGAACACTCTTTTCCTGCGTTCACGGGCTCGGTAATATAACGCCGATGCTAACGCAGCGTTATCCCAAACGTCGCCTAAGCCGAGGTTCGGCCTCAAAGGAGGAGTTAGCCCTTAGGCAGTTGTTCCCTTAGTTTCTTCAAGCCCTAGGGCTCAAAATTTCTTCTGGCGAAGCTCACCAAAGAAGCCCGGTTACGCTGTGGAAACCAATAGGGTTTGTACAGCTAATGGACAGTCCGAAAAAAAAAAAAAAACGTGGCGTAGTGCTGGCGTTCCAGGGCTGTGCTATAACTTGTTTGTAAAAATCAATGGCAAATAAGTGTTTTAGTGTTCAACTCTAATGAGAACATGTATTTCATTTCATATACGTTAACATTATACTTTAGGGTTTGTTTAAATATTTCTGTTCCATTGGAAAGCAATGGTGTCCACTACCGGACAGACGTATGAAACCGGAACGTCAGTAAAAAAAATTTGCACAATAATAAGATAGGCCGCCTTTTGTATTCTACTTCTTCCTTCATCTGGTTTTTGTTATGCTGTATTTCTTAACTTTTAGCGTACAAATAAAGTGTAATAATAATCATAAATTTTGCTTCCTATTTTAAAGCTATATAGTGCATAGACTACGTCAGTAAATTTTTTCGTAGTTTTTATGGCCATAAGGCAAAACGATTTTGGTTAAGGAAATATAAATTTTTAATTGCATTACAGAAAAAAATTGCAACTTTCATTTATAGCACTAAATTTTATTACACGCCCATTCACTCATTGTAACAGTTAAATAAAAAAGTCTCTTCATTGAAGTGTTCCAGATTTCCTATTCAAAGGCGAAAGCGGGAGATAATGGATTTCAAAGAACTATCGGATTCGATGTAAAGCGACGTGCAGGAAATTGTTTTCCGAAAGTAACTTCTATTTTGTACCCAAACTTACTTTTAGTAGTACTTTAACTTTGAACGTATTGGTATAATTATAATACTTTTATCTTTTTCATTGCATTATACTTTTATAGCTGTGGCTAGTTACCTAGAAAGGGGTACCGCCAAGCGATTAGGCGATCTGGTTCGATGTAGCATAGAATCCGATGGGGTAAGATTAATATAACACCTAACAGGGGCTTTTTTTTCCGCTGGCAAATGCGTTTACGCATCTTCTCCGGAAGCGGCGCAGACATGACTGCGTCGCTTCTGACTGGGATTTCCGACTTCCGATGTAGGACTCACCGGCGGCCAGACTGACGACCAGAATACCCACTAAAACCCAGCGATGCTCCTACGCGTCGCCTGGTGGCTGGGTCACGGGTACACCCGCGCACACGACCGCAACCCAACCAGTGGCGTCCGCCGAGGCAGACCCTCCACCGGGGGCACCTAACAGGGGCTACCCGCTACCATCTTGGTCTCCATTATAACTTACCAACAGGTGGGATTTCATTCAAGTGCTTACTTGTAGTGAGGCAAAAATTTCATATTCATAGGATGGTGAGCCAGATTTTTTTTTTTATAAAAACCATTCAGCAATAATAGAGAGATTTCATTGAATGATTGATTTGAATGCTGTGTTTTAAGCTAAAGTCGAAAATAATTATTATTTGTAAGAAAAATTTGATCGCTTTTAATATTAAGTATTTTTTTATTGGATGACTGTAATATAGATTCGAAGGCTAAGTCAAAGCCTTAGTGTTTTATAACATTTCAGAAGTCTGTAAATTTATACGTAAAAAAATAAGTATGGTTTAGTCTTGTTTTTCTTATGTGCAATGAAGCATGGTATAAATTGAAGTAATCCATAGTAAATTGGGAATAAATTAAGTATCTTTGGAGAAAATTGCTTCGAGGATATAACAAAGCTTCCTTCACTTAGTTTGATATACAAAAAAAGTTTATGAGTAATAAAAGTTCTCAAGAACATGGAACTCGTTTCATAGAAATGTCTTTCGTTTAAATCCTTTGTAAGGATAGTCGCACATCCACAGACCAGACTTCCTATTTAATTTTATCTCTTCTTACTTACTTATACACTATTTACTTTGCTTTCTTTGTTATAAAGTAAGTACCTAGAGGAATCCCGACGTGGCGATATATTTAAGTATCATTAAGTTTATCCATCTCTACATTAGATTATCAAGGTCGTCTCTTCGAAACACATGCGAGTAGATTTCAAAGTTTTGTAAGCAATTTATTATACTTTACAACAACTTGGTATCTATATTTGAAGAATATTAATATTAGAAATTTTGGAACTAAATATATACTAAGAATTGGACAGCGATCATGAAGTGGGAGGTCAATTACAGGCTCGAGTTCTGTCTGGTAGGCTGTCTAAAATGGGAGGTCCAGTGCTTAATAACCGACTCGAGTCCTGTTTGATGGTAGGCTTCTACGGCGGCTAACTACCACCCTACTGGCAAAGACATACCGCCAAGCGATTTAATGGCAATGGCATTTTGTATGAGTCATTGGATAAAAGTTAATGAAGTACATTTTTTATATGAATAGAACGCAAAAAAAAAAATGCCAAAATACTATGATATGTTATTATAATATAAAATATTATACTTATAACCATCACCTTGCAGTAATGGAAAAAATATATATGAACGCTTATATGTACCAGTGATAGAAAGTAAATAAAAAATAATTATTATTTTCTTGTTTTTTTTTGTTTTCAAAGTTCTACAGCATTGAACCAAAACATTGGATTGTGCATATCAACTTACATTGATTCAACTGAAAATAAAGTGTTGGAATGTGAGCTCTATTTGGTATCTCATAAAGTGTTTTTTGAAGTGTATGACGCGCGGGCAACACTGTTTTATTTTTATTTCATCAATCACGCAGATCATCTAACCACCGCGCATGAATATCTGCAGCACGAGATGAGCTGCCCTGTCTATTATGCGATGACCAATAATCCTGAACGGTTGCTAAGCGACATCATACGAGTAAGCTTAATCACTTGACGGTATTCCCAGATAGTGGTAATCATAACAGCCGAAGCCTCTCACCTGACCAGAATCAAATCGGGAATCGAATTCCGGACCTTTAACAACAAAACTGCGGACTCGTTGAGCTGTGAAGTTCACCAAGATCACTACACACTAAATTTATTTATTTTTATTCAACTTATTTTTTTTTTGTAAATAACTAACTGTTGCCCGCAGCTTTGTCCGCGTTTTGTTGGTTTTTCGCAAATACTGCAGTCACCATGCATTTTTCTGGGATAATAAGTAGCCTATGTGTTAATCCAGGGTATAATCTATCTAAATTCCAAATTTCAGTCAACTTGGTTTAGTAGTTTTTGCGTAAAAGAGTAACACATCCATCCATATATACAAAGTTTTAAATTTTGGAAGGATTTTTTTTTTATTGGAAAGCTTCCATTTGTGTATAAGTTGGGTGAAACAATGTAAACACTATTTTGATCTGAACAATAATATTACGTACGTACGTAACTTTAAAATATACTTTTTTATTCATTTACACCCTTGTTAACGCTTAAGGGACCCTTGTGCGAAATATAATCACAATAAAATAAAAACGCCCCTGATTGAAATCCCTGAGGACACATATTTGCACCTCGCGATTTAGTATTATTTCAATATTCTACGAGTCGAAGATAAAATATCTTAATCTATATATAACTGAAGATTTTCGGTATGATAGAACATAATCGTACCTACTGGTGCTTATTTTAATAGCTCCTTATGCCGTCAAGTGTTCCCAAGCTTTAAGAATTTAAATAGCAGTAATTGCGTTGTCAACGGAAAACAAAACTGCAACTTTAGCTATTCGTTTTAGTTATTTTTTATTAAGTAAACCCATTACTACAAAACCATACAGACTACGGGTATTAT
The DNA here is from genome assembly GCA_928268935.1 of Lasiommata megera. Taxonomy (NCBI): domain Eukaryota; kingdom Metazoa; phylum Arthropoda; class Insecta; order Lepidoptera; family Nymphalidae; genus Lasiommata; species Lasiommata megera. The sequence goes on along the minus strand of OV743314.1, from coordinate 13,671,441 downwards.
AACCATGAGATACATGAGAAGGCCTTTCGACAAAATCCACCGTAGTGACCCCAAGTGCAAATTGGTTGGCTTCACATGCCTTCGAGAACATTATTGAGAGATCCATATAATATAAATCACATATTAAGGTCTGCTTTCTATGTTTAACTTTACCGTTAACGCAAGTGTTACAAATATAATATTGCTAACACATAAACGATCTAACACGGTCCCACCGAAAGAAGGGCAGAGTGACAACATCGCATTACAAAGTTGGAGGTCCTGGCTTCGATTTCCGGCTCGAGTCTAGTCTGGTGGGATGCTTCGGCCGTGGCTAGTTACCACCCTAGCAACAAACACGAATCGCCAAGCGAATTAGTGTTCCGGCACGATGTCGCGTAGAAACTAAATAGGAGTATGAGTTTACGGTAATTGGTTCCCTTACAGGTTAGCCCGCCACCGCTTAAATTGCATCATTACTTACCATAAGGAGAGATTTACGTCAAGGGCTGACTTGTAGTATATAAAAAAAGTATTTTCCATCAGGATATCATTGTATTTGGTTATTTTTTTTTTATTTTATTTATTCTTTATTTGTACACCACAACAAAAATAGAAATAACAAGAAAACAAAATAAAGAAGAAGCAGGATACAAAAGGCGGCCTTATCGCTTAGTAGTTATTGTACCTAATGAAAATATTCATTACAAGATACTAACGCAACGGTCAAGATAAATAAATATGTTTCAAAATTCAGCTGTGGTTAGGCAAACCGTATCTGAAATCAACAGATTAAAGCAATCCTAGTGACCCGACCAGAGATACAGATTCACATTTTTTTTTAATCTTACTCGTAACACATTTTCTCTTCTCAGTCGGTTCAGTCATGATAAATTGACCGTGGTTATCACCTAAGTGTTGTAACAAACTTGACTATCCGTCGCTTAACTATCTTTGACAGCTTTTTTCCCCGTACACACGTAAAGGGGCTACTTATATATAGCTCTTCATTGTCCATTTTATGGACGATCAGCTGCGTGCTCTGTTGCCCCGACTCTTCTTTGGATAACAGAGAAAAGAGTGTAAGTTTGAAAGCGTTGAAGTTAATTTAAATTTGTATAGAAGCGCAAGAGTGACATCTGTTGCACAATAGATGGCGCTTTTTCGATGCAGTTACGCGACCGGATATGTAGAAACTCACACGCGACAATCTGGAAGTTCCACGTACCCATTGTCACGACTGTATTCGTGACAAAAAGTGAGTATACGAGATTTTACAGAGGAGGATGTCGAGTTTATTATTGTAAGACTGCTAACTAGCTCTTGGGTCGACTGGTTGATATGCTCTTAAAGGATGACTTCGGTGAGAATAATAAAAAAAAATGTTTACTCAAATTATTAATATTTCCGTGGGAAGCGTAATCTGTGAAGAAAACATTTTTGTTGTACCACAAAGCTTTTCGTTGTAAATTTAAATTCCCCCAATTTATTATTTAAAATGTTTTTTAATCATAATACGAGTTTGCCGGTCGTGTTTTATCTTCAATACAATATCGACGAATAAAATTTAAAGGCTATTTACGCCACAGAATGTATTGTGAATTAATAAAATCGCATGGACGCTGTGCCAAAATTCGTACAAAATAAGGTATTCATATAAAGTCTCTTGTGAAAAGAATTTTGTTATATCCGTATGGTTGCCACCACCTACTACATTAAAGAACAATAGAACGGGATTTCCAGGTAATTTTGATTATATTAAAGTTAATTATGTTTGGTTACACTATTGGAAGTTTTCAAAAGTGCAAAGAATTATCAAAGATTCTAATTCAAAGCAAGAAATAAAGTCAAATTTGAATTTGAAATAATTAAAATAATTTAATTTTTAATAGCCTCTGTTTCTCAGTATCCAGGAAACAACGAAAAGTTAAAGTAAAATGCTCAAGAAATAGAAAAAAAAAATTGCATTAAAATCTGTACCAATAGATTTCGTTAGTTTATTGATAATTATTAATAGTTTAGCAAATTTTCATCATCATCATGATCAACCCATTACCGGCTCACTACAGAGCACGGGTCTCCTCTAAATATGAGAAGGGTTTGGCCATAGTCCACCACGCTGGCCATGTGCGGATTGGCAGACTTCACACGCCTTTGAGAACATTATGGCGAACTCTCAGTTGCGCAGGTTTCCTCACGATGTTTTCCTTCATCGTTGAAGCAAGTGATATTTTAATTAGCAAATTTTACTTTATATTTAATAAAGTAATTTTTTCTCCTTACCGTCATTAGTGTATGAAACTCTCGATGTAACATAAAATCCACATGTTGGCTTATTTATCCTATACTTGTATAGATACTTTATTTATTTACGTATATAGCTCACAAAGGAAAATAGGCAGAGAGCTCTCCAATCAACTGATAAAGCCGTACCGCCAAGTGATTTAGCATCTCAGTACAACGCCGTGTACGTTTAGAAGCCAATTACGGTTAATAGTCAAAACCACTTTCGTATACGAATGCGACTATGATCACAATAAGCTCACAATCTCTGAACATTAAGTTACTTATGGCTCAGTTTCTGTACACATTAATACCCTTTTATTGAAGTCGGCTAGTCTGAAATATAGTCAGAGTATGCCCGACTAGTTTCGAATCCAATCCAAGGTTCTAGTTTATACACTTGCTCGTGCGTAGTACGGAACAAATGTACAAAAAACTAAAAACAAACAATAATTAGTACACAATTGAACTGTTCAGCAGTGACGCAACAGTACGTCCATCTGTAATATGGGTATGGCTAGCCCAATATTCATTTTTCTTATCCACTACAAGTTAACAATCTACGGCAATCTAACCTGATGGTAAGTGATGATGCAGTCTAAGATGGTAGCGGGCTAACCTGTTACGGGAATGGTAAACCCATACTCCTAAATGGTTTCTACGCGATATCGTGGCAGAACGCTAAATCGCTTGGCGACACGTCTTTGTCGGTAGGGTGGTAAGTAGCCACGAGCGATGCCATCCACCAGACCAGACTCGAGCCGGAAATCGAACCTAGGACCTCCAAGTTTAAAATACGATAGCACACGCACTGCACCACGGAGGTCGTCGCTTTATTAAAGACCGAAACCAACGCATTAAAACCTAATGAAAGTTTATACTTAGCACCCGATTTCATGTTATTACATATTATGATATAGTGGAAACCCACCGCTGTATTCATTCGTGTAGCGTTTTCCTCTTAAGAGTGTAATCATGGTGTTAAGTATGCACAAGTGGGAGACAGGACACGTCATGAAGAAGTCATTCCTGATTTTGCGCCATATAAAGAGGATTATTTTTGAGGAGATTCTAAGCAAATCGGTTTACAAATCTCTGAGCTACTGGCGAACGTGCATAAATGACGTTACAAGGAGCGGCGGAAGCAGCTTGTATTCAAATAAAATATTTTCCCACTGCACCGACTTCTACCAGTATGTAGCAATATTTGACAGTGACATTCTGAAACAAGCTTGACGTCTCCGGTGTTCCAATGTTCGCCGGTGTGTGGAGAATTGATTTTATAGTATGACCACGCGTTTTAGGTATGCTAGTACAGAATATTTTGCTGGATAACCGACCTGGTTGTTCATCACCATCCAGGTTTTTAACGTCCCACTGATGGGTATAAGCGCGCTTTCTCTTACTTTGCGTAGTATATCGTTGCTAGTAAACAGTTACTTATAATATGAGTTTTAGCTTCACGCGAGAACCTACATGAGATTTAAAAGATAAACCTATCCATAAAATGAAGATAATGTTGACAACACAAAGTTTTAACACTGTATCTGTTCAGTTATTTTAACTATGTTTCTATAAGTGGTCGCGAATCCTGAACATTATAATCCTTTTAGATCCCACAGTGTAAATTTTTATACATCTTGTTCAGCACACTTGGGTCAGGATAAGTAGCTCGCAAAGTTTAGCAGCCATATACCTAGACAACATTTATTTAAAAACTGATCTTAATCAAACACACAATATACAAGAATACTTAATATTAGCAAGTCACATGTTATATAAATAACTCTTTTCAATTAGAACTCATTTGGTATAAAAATGCACTCTAATGTGATAAATTTAATGCTGCTAATAGAAATAAGGTATATGTTATGGCTTTTTTGACGCTGGGAATCCCCTCCTAAAGCAGCACAGACAGATCTGTACCTTCCCGCGGGGTATGTGTGACTCGCCGGTGCTCAGAGCGATGATCAGAATACCCACTAAACTCAGCGATGCTTCATCGCAACCCCTGGTGGCTGGGTCATGGAAATGTTCGCGCAATCGTCCGCAACAATTATTTACACCTACCAAATTTCTTAACAGAGAATCCCATTATTTGGAGTTATAAATCAATTCGAATAACATTTTGCCAACATAATATTGTATTGAAAGTCCTGTTTTAATTTGTGATAATATGGGCACCGTACTCAACACCTCTCCAAAACCTTTAAGGAAAGTATTTGAATTGTATTCTATACTGAATTCTTTCTAGAAAATACAAATTTATACCTAATCTCTTATCTTACCTTATAAACAGATTTTTTATCTGAATGCACCAGATTTCGTAGTAAACATTATCACTAGATCAACACGTAGTTAAGTATTAAAAATTCAGCCTTCATAAGCTTATTTTATTGTTGAGTGGGTAACTAATTCCACATCTTAATTTTTTCAACCATTTGTTCATTTGTCCACTCTCACCTTAATCCTTTCCTTGCAATCTCCTCGCGAAAGTGCTCTTAGCGTTAAGTAGAATATTATTTCTTTATTTTCTTTTTGTGTTTATGTTTATTAATAATTAGCTGTAACATGCCTATTTTACATTGTTTTTCGAAGTTTGTAAAATTCTGCTCGAACCAAAATGTTTATATTTTCAAAGTCCGCGGGAAAAAGGCTTTGGATTTCGTCCCGGATGGAAAGTATTTACGTAAGTATTCAGGATATAAGCTATGTGTGAGCGAAATTCAGTTAAACGCCGAACATAGGAAATAAACAATTTTTTTTTTCTTAGATCGCGGACAAAGGGCGTATAAGTGATCTAATGTCAAGTGATTACCATCGCTTACATGAAGAGAGAGCTTACACCAGAAGAGCCACAAATGGGTTGCCAGATGAGCTCATTCTTCTTATCGGGTTCTACTCTTCATCATAACTATACGCTATATATACTATATTATTTAGCGAAACTAAAGCCACGGCCAAAGTCTCCCACCAAACCAGACTTGAGAATCGAGCCCAGGACCTCCCACTTTATAATGCGATAGCGTACGCACTGCGCAATGGAGATCTTTAAACATATACTCATTTGCATTTATATTTAGTTGTCTATTATTAAGATATCGTCCATAGGATTCAATAAAGGTCTATGTTTTTGGTTAATAAAACCTATCGCAGAAGTTTTTTTTTTATATACCACAAGACACCCTTGATGGCATCTCACCCGATGGTAAGTGATGATGCGGTCTAAGATGGTAGCGGGCTAACCTGATAGGGGTATAGTAAACCCATACTCCTAATTGATTTCTACACGACATCGTGCCGGAACGCTAAATCGCTTGGCACATCAACGTCGGTGGTACGTACCAGACCGGACTCGAGCCGGGAAAGTCAGGACCGCCAACTTTATAATGCGACAGCGCACGCGCTGCGCCACGGAGGTCGTAAAAAGTACTACTAATATACGAGATGCTCGCATAAAAATTAAGCACTCAACACTAAAAACAATGCACTCCAACACTGAACGGCGAATTAAAATGATTTAAAACTGTAATATAACAAAACGTAGCTTAAAACGTGCAACGTATTGTACCCAATTTAAATTTGAATCCCAAAAGTAATCCAGTTTGAGACCGCTAGATTAAGTCATCTCCGAAAAATAAGGTATAAAGAATGCAATTTAAAAATGCAGTAAAAATTTAAAAACTTGACATGGTATTCTAAAAGCGTGCACTTTAGCGGCTTAGTGGATTACGTATGCTCCCAAATTAGGTACTTCATCTTTAAAAGTAAGCTTTTATAGCCCGAACGTGTCTTTCGTGCTTAACTGCTCCTTGAGTTCCGTGTCAACTTTTGTTTTTAAATATCGACCTATGATATTTGGCTTTGGTTAAAAGGATTTTCATTATCATTTTTTAATTATGACCTAAAACTTTTCAGGTCATACTGGTACATAGTTTGAAGCTGTGATAGCCTAGTGGTTCGGACGTCTGCCTCCTAATTAGAGGTCGGGGGTTCGAACCCAGGCACGCACCTATAACTTTTCGGAGCTATGTGCGTTTTTGAGCAATTAGAATATCACTTGTTTCAACGATGAAGGAAAACATCGTGAGGAAACCTGCATGTCTAAGAGTTCTCCATAATGCTCTCAAAGGCGTGTGAAGTCTCAAGCACATGGCCAGCATGGTGGAGTATGGCCAAACCCTCTCATATTGAGAGGAGACCAGTGCTCTGTAGTGAGCCGAAAATGGGTTGATCATGATGGTGGTAGATAGATAGAGCCTTCCAAACTCCGTGGGGTTAATTGCCTAGCGTCTTGATTACAAGTTATCTATTAATGAATATTTAATATTTAATTTCAGTCATCATGTTTTGAAATGTACTAGTGATTTATTACTTTGTCATAATATATACTATTCTTTACAAATATTCTATTTTATAGCTATTGATTTTAGTTATAATAATAATAATAAATGCGATCCATTTATTAAGCTATAATATGCCAATTTTGCGATACCTCATTTTGTAACGTGATGAGATCAATGAAGAACATTTACATTAAAACAAACGGGTTTATTTGCATCAATGCTTCTAAGATATCGTCTCAATTTAAATAGACAGTGAAAAATTACTAAGCATATGATTGATGGACCGTTTAAAAAACGTTTCGGATACTTAATTTCTCTGTTGGTGGACGTCGAGTGATGGATCGTGTTTGACGTAAATAGGTATTGACTTCGGTGCAACGTGAAAGTTCCTAATACTGCGTTATTGTGAAAACTTCTTGTGCCCAAGAATAAAATATTCTATTTTTAGTACGAGACGTTTGCAATGAGATATTAAAGGGAAATGAATCATACTCCACCCTTCATTAAATAATAAAAAAACACATGTTGTGTCGAAACTAGAAACGTATGGATAAATATTATAAATATGAAAACAAGTTAGCCCGCTACCATCTTAGACTGCATCATCACTACCAGGTTAGTTTGCTTTCAAGGGTTAACTTGTAGCAAAAAAAAAAACACTGATCAGAGGCGACGAGCGTCCCAACACGCGTGACTAAGAAAGGGTCTATTTTTATTTTGTTGGTAGCTTTTTTTCGAGGCTTAATAAACGGTTTTGCTGGCAGCTTCAAACGATGACTTTACATGTTATAGTGACGCGCGCATCTTAAAATTTCATTCTATTCATTATTTCATAACGCGCAACTTGAAAAACATTAACTAAGAAAAATACGAATACGAGTAGTATATACTGATAAGTATTACATTTTAGTGTATATGTTCGGCCAAGGTTCATACAGATTTCATTGGAAAAACAACACAGTTTAAAAGTAGGTAAATCACGTTTGAAAAGTTACATATGAAACATTTCAGACTAGATTTAGAATTCACTAGACCACGCATATAAACCTAGTTCTAGCCGCATTCATAATTAATATACACGCCTGTATTCGCGCGTAAAATGATTTCCAAATATGAACTGAAAACAATTCTCTCAAACTTTCGAAGAGTAATATTATGAGCATGACTTATTTTACTTATTTTTAATGAAACGGTAATATTTGTTCACAAATGCAAAGGCTGTTATAAAGTTTTATTTTTGATTTCTCTCTTCACGCTGCTTCGACCATGTGCATGCATCTATTATCTATTTTCTTAATAGTCTATTTACTCATGAAAAATTCGTAGCACTCTTAATCTGAACATTATTCTAAATACTATAATATAATCTTAATATTAAATTTTGTCGAAATACTTTCAGCAATATTTGAATGCGTTAAGTATTGCCATAGAATGTATTCATTTTATGGGATATAAAAGCTATTTTTTATTTTAAGTAGACTTTGTAAATTAAACAAATCGAAATTGTAATAAGACGTTGTATGCAAAAATTTAAAAAAGTTTGTGTTAATTTAAGAAACAATCAATAGCCGTATATTTTCAAGTAGACGAGAAGAAGCATTGAAAGAAAGGGTTGACAAAACAGTGTTGAATTCCGGTTAAAATTCTTATATTTATCAAACTTATTGAAAATAAGTAAATAATTGAAAATAAATAGGCTAAATATTTAGCCATTGTAGGTATTCTAGCCTTTATGTGTAATGTAGTGGGGTGACAAAATGCTTATAGGCTTACTCTAGGGAGCTAAAGACATACGTCAAGTAAAATGTTACGTGTTATGTTCGATTCCCGACTCGAGTCATATCTAATGCGCGACTTTGGCCGAGACTAGTTATCACCCTAACGAGAAAGTCGTGTCACCAAGCGGTGTAGGGCTCCGCCACGATGTTCCCCTTCCCTCTTAGACTGCATCATCACTTACAACTAGGCGGCATTGCCGTCAAGAGCTAATTTGTAGAAAAATAAAATAATAAAACATTGGAATAAAATAAATAAATAACCTCTAAATGTACCTCATAACACAAAAACAAAGTAAATTTGTGTGGGACTTAAAAAAATTACGCAAATTTTCAAATATGTAACTCATTCCATTTTCAACTCATTTCCAGCGCACTTCATTTCCCCAAAAGTAATCTCTAGACCACTGACCAAAAGTCGGGGACTGGCCGCATCCATAATTAATAAGCTCGCACTCATATTTACGTGTAAAATTGGGCGCGAGTAAAAACCGCAGAATACCTCTTACTTATGTAAGCCGATGTTGTTCTGATAATAACGAAACCCTTTTCTTAAAATTAAAAGAATTTTAGGCATTCGATGAGTTATTTTCATTTTTCAGTAGAAAACATTGAAGAGTTAATGAAAAATTCTAGTGAACATTCTGATATAGAATGGAGATGTTTTACTTATTGATTTCAAAGAGTCATTAATATTTTATATGATCATGTCCAAGGATATTATGATCGTATATTTAAAGACTTTATTAAGTTCTTCTTACTACTTTCTCGTTAGTTATTGTGATTATAGCAGACTTCTCTTCTGTTATTGTTTTTAGGAATAATTTGTTTTATGTTATTTTTGCCATCATCATCATCATCATGATCAATCCATTGCCGGCTCACTACAGAGCACGGGTCTCCTCTCAATATGAGACGGGTTTGGCCATAGTCCACCACGCTGGTCATGTGCCGATTGGCAGACTTCACACATGCCATATTACCAGTTTATAAAACAAAAATTGTGTGATACACCCTCCGTTACACTCTGATCGAATTTTGACATTACAAAATGGTGAACTGCAACAATTATACTGTTTTTGTTTTTGTATATCTGTATATTTAAATGAGTTCTAGCACATTGAAGATGAAACATAGACGCATAAAGTTAAATGAAATATAAAACAAGCCCTGGAAACAATTGACTGAAGACCGTTAACTTTGGGAGTCCCTACAAAAAACCTATATCCAATGGACGTCAGTCGGATATCGGATATGATAATGCTTATAATTAAATATACTGAAACATATAATTTCAGTATATTTAATTCTTTGAGAGATAAAGTCCGTAATGAGGTGATTCGACAAAAACCAAGGGTAACCGACATAGCTCGAAGGGCTTGCACGCTGAAGTGGCAGTGGGCTGGTCACGTTTGTCGGAGAACCGACGGATGTTGGAGTCAGAAGGTCCTCGAGTGGAGACCACGTCTCGGCAAACGGTGTGTGGGCCGTCCTCCAGCCAGGTGGAGTGAAGGCCGGAGACAGGATGAGTTGGCGCTACTTCAAAGAGGCCTATGTCCAGCAGTGGATAAATGTTGGCTGATGATGATGATATAATTTCAAATACCCTTACAAAACATTCTTGGCGATGACGCTTCTCTACTACACTTGATCTGAATAGCAGACACACCTAAATATATAAAGCTTTCAATTCGTCGTAACATTTCCCTGAAATAATGGAATCGATTCAACCGAACCCAATTGGGAATTCATGCATAACTTCCGCACCTGCAATACGCTTCGTCACACTCAAAAGGGGAAAGTCTAGTATTATAATGCTTATATATTCGTTTCTTTTTCAGACGTTTCGTATAATAAAGGCCACATTTGATCGATGATCCATAATTTGTTAGAATATACGCTGTATATGGACTTTATCGCTGGAAAGCAATCTCTACCGAACTATATGATCATCATGTAGCTCATGAAGCTGAAGGCTTTTACCTTTTCTTCTTATAGCTTTATGGCATGCTACGTGTGTTCGACAGAACAAGTCTTCATTATATATTCATATTGCTATTAAGGCTTGAAGAAATGTTGTTTTGTTTTGCATTGTTTTTAATGATTGGACACTTACTTGTTGTCGTTTAGTTGCAGACATTAGTTTTTATTGTATTAAATTCCTCAAAAAGAAGAATACTTTTAAAACTACAGTTTAATATGACACACCTAGAAGTCCACAATTAAATGGAATATGATCGTCTGCAATGTAAATTAAACATGCTTATTAGATATAAGATCTAGAAATACATGGATAACAATATATATAATCAACTACTAACAATTTGTTGTTTTAAAAATACCGCAACATTAATTATATACTACAAGTATACTGCCAAATTGATAAACAAAATTTATTCTCGGTCATCGCTTAAACTTAACATAAATATCACCGGATATAAAATATCTCTTTGAGTTGAAAAATAACAAATTAATGCATAATATAAAACATTTTGCGATAAATGCCACAGAAGTTTTTTTTTTATTTTTAAAGTGTCTTAAGTGATTTTTAATTAGATGAAATATATTTTTGTTAAAATAAATTCAAAATAATGTTGAACTTTCATTTTAAGCCTTATATATATTATATCAAGATCCATGAAGATGTACGAAAATGCGCCAGAACATGGTCTTGCCATGTGCCACCAAAAATGTAAAAATAAATTAAGTGATATTTTGTGTATGTGAAATTGCACCCGAAGCAATATTACTAATTATAATGAAAAAATAATTCTACATTATACGAGTGTCGAAAATCTCTGCAATGCAACAAATTTAATTAGTAGCGTGCAAAGAATTCTTCATTCGGCTCAGGCCAAAAATCCTGCAGAAAAATATGATTTGTTACGTCAACAATTCCTGCAGAATTATTTGCCTCAAAGAGTTTCAGCGAATTGAACAAATAAAGTTCTTACTTTAGAATTGCCTCAGGGACCGTCGAGTTGTTATTGTGATTTTACTCACTATTACTTCCTGAAAATCGTCTGTAGTGTTTTCGAGAACACTACGTACAAACATTTTTTCTTTTTACATTAACTAAAAAAAAAAATTTTTTTTTAATACACTACAAGTTAGCCCTTGGCGGCTATCTCACCTAAGTAAGTAAGTGATGATGCTGTCTAGGATGGTATCGGGCTAACCTGTCAGGAGTATGGTAAACCCACGCTCCTAATTGGTTTCTACGCGACATCGTGTCGGAACGCTAAATCGCTTGGCGACACGTCTTTGTCGGTAGGGTGGTAACTAGCCACGGCCGAAGCCTCCCACCAGACCAGACTCGAGCCGGGAATCGAACCCAGGACCTCCAACTTTATAATTCGACAGCGCACGCACTGCGCCACGGAGGTCGTCCAATTTTACAAACAAATCGTACAAAAAATTTTAAAACTTTGAATCGGCATATCAGTTGTTTAGGCTGATTTCAATATCACAACATAGTCCGCGTGCGAATAATTTGACAAGAGAAATAGATAATGTTAGTTGCCGGTTTAAAAATCAGTCCTTTATATACTATTTTAATAACCTCGATGGAATAATTTAATTTTCCAGAATAAATAGTGTCCTCCAGAATACAAGCTATCTCCTTTCTAAAGTTTATTGAAATCTGTTGGGGGACTTAGTCATGAAAATGGCAGACAACCGGAGCTATTTTCGAAATAATTATTAAAATTGTTTAGACTCCACCGTGTCTGCCAGCGGGTTGTGTCTCATTAACTGATGAAGGTAGAATTCTAATTTTCGTACAATGCTTATTTCTATTGTTATCAATGAACTATAAATAAACTAGAAAATTGAAGTCTGGCCCTGTACAAGAAACATGTTATTGTCGCGTTCATTATTCGATCTTAATATATGCCAACCAAATAGATACCATCACTTTGCAGTATTTCTCTGATCTCGTGGTTAGTATTTTTGAGGACGATTAAAAGAACCTGGCTTCAAGTCCCGGGTCAATCTTGGGGTTTTCGACAGTCCCGACGTGGGGCAGAGATTTAGATGAGAGAGGGTATTACTGCATAGATCAACCACACTGCTCCAATCTATCAATCCTGGTGGTGTTGTAGGCACTGAGATTTTTAACAGATAAATCTCACAGATGCCTAAAAATTCTAGGTCCAAACCGAGTCATACCCGTCATTCCTAGGATCACGCGGTGTGCATTCGATCACGTCAACCAACCAACTAAACAGTTAGTTAAATAACGAAGTGTAACTTAGCCCAGCCTGTACACATAATGCCATTGGGCGTAGGTACTAATAAGTCTAGTTTAACAGACTAACCCAGGTTGCATCAACAAGGCGTATCGGTGCTATGTTGCTTCAACCAAAGGTACCGTATGTACCATTGATTCCCTAGTGGCTGTAAATGGCTCAAACTTGCAGCCGCAAATGACAAACCGCCTCCTAATTTACTCGTCCAAAATTGATAATGATTCTTTCTTTATTTTTGCTTACTACAAGTTCGTAGACTATAAACTTAAGATGAGTTAAGCGATGATGGAGTTCAAGCTGGTAGCGGGATATGGCAGTTGTATTAAACCTTTGTTTCTATGCGGTTGCAACAGTACACTTTGCGGCACGGATTTATGGGTTGACGACTAGCCCCCTTTTCAGTAACTTTTCCTACAGTTGCTAATTTGTGGCGATGTGTGTCTTTCATACAATTTTTGCGATGGTAACTAACTTGTCAAATTTTGTTTTTATGAATTCGTAGGTAAAGTTACTCAATTAGCTAAAATCCACAAACAAGTAAACTGGTAGAAAATGCATTTATTTGCTCATGGCATTTATTTTGTGTGCTTATCTAGTTCTTAAGTTAGCAATACAGAACAAACAATTAAACAAAACCTTTAGTTGGCGAATTTAATTTTTTTATATTAGTGATATCCTTTACCTACTCTTCTCTTTAGATAAGGCAAGCATCACTTTAAGCAGAAATTTAATCTGTTATCTGATGATTTATTTTGGATTAATTATTAATTTTGAGCGTTAATTGTCATGTCAAGAAACAGCTGGTGCGATATCGGTGTTTATTAATCTATCTTTTTATAGTCATAATAAAATTTAAGAGCTCTTTTGTTAATTCGATTTGATGACGCGCTTATCCATAATTTATTATTTCATTTAAGTTTTCGTTTTTGTTTGTCCGTATGAACTCGCTTATTTCGCAACTGCTAGAAAGAATTCGAAGTTTTCCATCATTCATTCAGATTTGATAGATATTGGTATTAACTCTTGAATAAGGTTAAGCACTCTTTAAAAACACGCTATTAAAGAGCTGGGCAAACGAAAAAATGACGCTGGCGGACGACGCGACGTTTTGAGTCTGTGATGGAAACTTGTGAGAAGTTGTATGTGTAAGAAGTTCCGGAGAACCGATCATCTCTCATCTCATCAAATTACGTCGTTTAACTCCATTTGTCGTTCACGGTTTGTTTAATTGCTACCCTCCATCCACGTTGTATTAAAATTTCCTAACTATCCGTTACTTAGTTTATTATTTCAATAATTATACTTTTATCAATATTGGTAGGTTTTTTTTAAATAGCTGTATGTTCATGTATTCAAGAACAGTTAAAATTTTATTCATGTATGTTATGTATATTATGTATTATTCCACGCGGGAAATAAATCGTACATGAACCCCAAAACCTATTTGGACAGAGTCCAAATGCGAATAAATAAGACTCACTTCACCGTTAACAATAACAACACTTATTGGCAACAAGTTACGGCATAAGTTGGCGTGGCAGTTTTAACGCTGACAAGTAACACTACCTATTTTGCTTACTTTAGAACACCAGAAAATTATTATAGAAACTCTTGTAAATAATAAAAAAAATTGTTATGAATCGTTAAGGTGATGAAAATATTCTCTCTCTCAAAAGTTATTGACTTAAAGTTGTTCGTTTTTGTTATGACTTGATTATTTAGATCCGGGTGATGGATGAGAGCATCCTCAATCGTCGTGCCTAATCCTCGGGTCGTGAGGCGCTTCCAATGGTCCTGGCGCGCCTCAGACGGAGCTCGTGGGTCATTATAGGCCTCGTGGAGGGTCTGCCTCGGCGGACGCCGCTGGCTGGGCCGCGGTCGAGTGCACAAGTGTTCCCGTGACCCAGCCACCAGGCGACGTGAAGGAGCATCGCTGGGTTTTAGTGGGTATTCTGGTCGCCAGTCTGGCCGCCGGGGAGTCCCACATACCGCGTCAGAAGCGGCGCAGTCTTGCCTGCGTCGCCTCCGGAGGGGATGCGTAAAAACATTTCCCAGCGTGAAAAAAAATGACTATTATTTATTTAAATTCAAAACGTAAGTAAATAGTTTTTTTTGTGATGTGATTACTAATATTCCGTTTTACTTGTGCTCATAGATAATGCTTATTGCAAAATTTCATGATTCTACGATAATGGGAAGTAACTTAAAGTTTTAATGGCAAACGTGTAGAAAAGTGCTACGAGTATATATATTTTGATTAATTAGGTATAAAAGTAGTTTTTTTTTAGCTTCTGAAGGTTACAGCTTTGCGTATTTGATAATAAAGTCAACTTATGACCTCTACGCGCTTTTTGAAAAGTAGCATTGACAGAAATCTGAACATACATCCTTTATGGATTTTCCTTTCTACTATCGAAAAACTTTTCTTCACCAGTTTCAGTGGGTTTTTATAAAATTAAAACCTGCGCAAAACTTATCGAAAAATACTCTCCAAACACGTTCTACCCGAAACCTACTTAACTTTATTATTGTGATGGTCGTCAGGAACAAAAATAACATTTCTGTTTCCCGCTTCTAATGAGATAGAGTTGTATAAGGCAAATCTCTAAAGTTACTCGAATAAATTTCCTTATATAAAGCGAAAATTTCTTGAACTTAAGCGCTCTTAAGATAAACGGAAGGGAGAAAACACATTAAATGGAGTTTATTTATAAGCATGCCTATTATTTGTATGGCCCAAGTAAGATTAGGGTAAGCTAATAAAACTAGAATTGTATTACATGGAATTTTTGTCTCGCACAAAACTTTACCCCTGTTCCTTATTACAAGTAGTGGATTTTTATTTCGTTTTGTCTACAACTGTGACGTAACAATTTAGAAAAAATATTATTGAATAATAAGGGTAGGAGAAATTAAAAGTTTTAAATTAAACCTACTCTTAACTGAACAATACCTACCTATGGAAACCTATGGGATATATGTGAACAAATAACCCCTTTTTTAAATTCACTGTAAACTCATTTAGTGGTAAGTGATGATGCGTATGTTAGAGGTATTGCAATTATATTCAACCCATAATGGGGGGTTATCCAACCCTAATCTGTTTCTCCGCGGCATCGGAACGCTTAGGTAATCGTATCAAGCCTTTGTCAGTAGCGTGTTAACAAGCTAAGGCTGGTGCCGCCCACGAGATCAGAGATAATTCGATCTCCCAAATGAGACCAGCACAAAGCTGCAAATTACTCCTCTTTTTGTGTTCATTCTCTTATCGTGTGTAGTTCAGTTTGTTGGAAAGAAGCCTATATTGAGGGGCTTACATATTGTACTTGGGTTGCTTGATCAAGAATTTGACTTGTAATTAACAAAACTGATAAAAAAAGTCTTATTAATGAATTGCGCAAAGTTGAGTAATTACATTCGATGCGGTTAAAGATTGTAATAACAATAAAAAAATCTAGGGGTTACACGTTTCCTTTAAAGTTCAAAGCAGATTATAATTTTACCCCGCCTAATTATCTCGATAGAAAATAAATTATTATTAAACTTACTTTAGTATTATCTCAAAAGGTTAACCACCTCCGGAGTTTATGGTAGGTATGTAATTAATAGCATCATGGATCAAAATCTGTGGTTTGTTTGAAAGCAAAACTTCTTGAAAGCTTCTCAAATTCCAAACTTGTTAATTGGGCAAATAGACTAATCACTTGTAGGGGGTTAAATGTAAAGAAAAGGGAACAAGGCTTTAGAGTAATTGTTGTCAAATTGTTCAAGTAATCAGGCTCAACTTACTTTAAATTCGATATCTAACTGCGATTTAAAACCGAAATTAAATTGGAGATTAAACAGATTGAAGTAATACCTAAGGCATCAAAGTTAGCATCTACTACTGTTTCTAAAGAATAACAATTAAATTCGTAACGGAAGATATGTGCTTTCAAAGTAAGCAGAAAATAATACTGCTTAGGCGTATATTTCGTTGCAAGCTAGGTTTCTTGGATTGGAATAATAGCACGTGAGCATGAAATTGGTACCTTTTTTCCGACGTACGTGTTAAAGTTTCGTGAAGAATTCAGTGACACTTCCTACGAATATTGGTTATTCTTGATCTTCACTGCCTATGACGACCCGCGAGGACATATTTATAGTAAACAACATTGTCTATAGTAATATTCTAAAATCATAAGAATTGTTTCAAATTTAAATTTACCTTTAGTACACGCTCTGTTGTATCGCGTCAAATGTGTCAGTTTTATGTATCGTTCACACAAATAGCAGTAAAGTTTTTCACTCTTCGAACGTATAATAATCTTATCTTATCTTAGATTGCTGGTACACGGGGGTGATCTTTCAGTAAGTCTAGAATGTTCTTTACATTGGTATTTCATGACGATTTGTAACAAAGTTTATTTTTATTAGTCCCGCGGGAACAAACCCCGGTTGCTTTTGAAATGGAAAATAATTTGTCTGTCTCCAAAATGTAAGATGTCACTTTGCCAAATTTTTCAGATTTTTGGTGCTGTGGCTGTTTTTATAGCCATGTTTCAGAGTTGTCATCATTCTATTATATAATAAGAGTATTATTTATTTATTAAAAAGTACTGCATTAAGCGATTAAACTAACCCCTCATATGAAACACCATATTACAAGCACTTTATTAAAATGAAATAGTTACAATAGTCGACAACGTGTTGTAAAGTGGCTGTAGTGTTTTAACACGCTTTTACTAGCTTGTTTTGTATTTATGTACATATTTAACGATATGTTTGAACGTGGTTTTCACCCCTTTCATAACATCGGATTGATTTAAATCTAGCACACTCATTAAGGACCAATGACAGTGAAATAACACACTTATATTAACTGGTTACATATGTACGTAACGAAATTCTAGAAAGTGATTTTCACCTACTTCAAAACGTCGGAATAATTTAAACCATTACGTACCAATCAAGCACCAATGACATTGCAAGAACATGCTTTTATTAGCTTTCACGTATGTAACGGAATCCTAGAACGTGATTTTAATCCCTTTTAAAACGTCGAAGAAATTTTAACTTTGCACACTCATTAATTACCAATAATAATGAAATTACACATTTTTACTAGCTTGTTATTTGAATGCATGTACATATATTTGTAAGGTAGTATTCGAAAGTGATTTTCACCCCTTTCAAAATATCGTATTAATTTGAAACTTTGGACCTATCAAGGACCGATAGAGAATATTTCAGGTTTTGTGTTGGCAACCATAGCGTGTTATGAAGTTAAACGAAGAAGAAGAATGAACTATTATTATGGTATTATTAAGGTAATGTGATGCACATCAAGTACACATCTATAAAATGTAACCGGCACATTAAGAATTTGTTGTAACTTGGTGAAATGTTATGAATAAATTGCAATATGAATTTGTTGTCGGTTTGCTGAAAATTTTAATATTATTTTCGGTGCATAAATTGATCGGGCTGCACGCAATAAATAATGCATATCGCGAGCCGTCACTCAGGAGATTCATTACGCCGTTATAGCTGTCCATCAATGGAAAAACATTTTCCAAGGGTCTTTGTTGTACTATGCCATGAATAAACCTTTGGGTGGATCACGGGATTTTCAATCACACTGCCCATACATCGAAAAGTATAGTGTCGTTGCTCTAGATTTTTGTTTTTGACTTGAATTGTGTAGGTTACACAATTAACTGAGGTTTCTTACTTTTTAGTATGAATATTTAATTCCACAACCATTCATGTTGCTTAAAATGTTTTTATACGTTTTTAATTCGGTAACAAATGCTTTATATTATAATTTATATTTTTGTTTTTTTATTTTTATTTTGATTTGTGGTTTTTAATTTCCCTGTATAATAGTAATATCTTAAAGGATTTATTTCACTTCTATAGGAATAAAAATGTTTTATTTTTGTAGAAATTTACCATGATTTATATTCATTTTAAGATGTTAAACATTAGCAATATTGTCGTTGACCAATAGTTAAGTATTAAATTTTAATTTCGTATGACTTGACGTGGACTCCAAGTCAGACAATAAAACCAGAAAGTGCAACAATTTGATTTTTGATATTACACATATCGTAGAGTGTTTCAGTTATACTCGACAAGAATCCGTTGTATTGAGGCTAAATATTAACAATGGTTCCTTTAAAGACTCATTATTCTGTCCATGAATGGAAAAAAAATCCCAAGAGTATGTTGTGCTATATCATCGATAGTCCCCACGGACTTATCTCTAAGTCCTTTTCAATAACACTTCCTATGTATCGATAAATATGGTTTCCAAGCACTACAGTTTTTTTAAATATTAATATAAATAAAATTTTGTTGGTTACATATTAAAACCTATTTATACTTAATTTTAAATTTTTGTTGTTTCCAACTGATTACAATCCTGCTTTATGATTAATTACAAACTTTATTTTAAAATATTGTTATTAGCGACATAGACAAAAATGTCAAAAACCAAATAGTATTAAAACGTTGAAAGAGAGCCCATGATATAACTGAATGCAACAGGCGATTCTTGATCTGCAGGTAGATATTTTTCGTATTGCCCTTCTAAAAAGTTTATGCCGCTTTTATTAAATAACAAAAATACGACACAGTTCACTTGTGCTACGTAATAGTTCATGAATATTGTTAGAGATGACGTAGTTTTTTTTTTTATTTTATTTGTACGAATGAATGTACAATATTTGTTCGCAGGACCAATATCTATTCTTTTATAGCGACGATTAAGCCCACTACTTGATCCTTGATCTGCCATTAGATATTTTATGCATAGCCTTAGCAAAAAGTATATGCCGAATTAATTAAATAACAAAAATACGACGCAGTTCATTAGTTGTCCATATAATCTCAATCTTTATAGCGACTCTATTCATTTGAGTTTAACACTCAGTAAAACCTTCTTTTTTTCTCTTCACCTAACAGAAATAAAAAAGAGCGAAACCATTGTAAGCTATATGTGGAAAACGTAAAACATATTTTGAATGTGGAATTACATGGCGAAAGATTTTGTGTCTCATGACTCAATTAAAATATTTGCAACAAATATTTTTTTAATTATTCATCATTGTAACAGTAATTTTAAGCCTGTTATGAATTGATAAAACTTCTAGTTGTATCTGAGTGTTGCAGATTCAGTGAAGCTACTGAATAATAATGACGTATCATTATTCTGCCATGCGACGCCACTCGCTCCGTATTCAGAGCGTAGATTATGGTAAATTACGAAATACTAAAAATGTTGTAGTAGGCCAGAAACATATCTACTTATTGCATGCACCAGTGATTAGTAAAAGTAAAAGAACTTAAAAAACACGGCACTACCTGATAATGATTTTATGTAGACACGTAAAATTCAATGTTGGAGTATGGGTTTACCATACTCCAACATTGAATTTTACGTGTACCCCCCTAACAGGTTAGCCCGCTACCATCTTAGACTGCATCATCACTTACCATCAGGTGAGATTGCCGTCAAGGGCTAACTTGTAGTGGATAAAAATAAAAAAAATGTCGCAACCACTTACTTCTCATTTTAATTATTATACTAAACATAGGCAGACGTGTTCTGGAGTGGAGACCGCGTACCGGTAAGCGCAGCGTAGGACCTGAAAAGGATCGCTGGGAGCGGATGGATGAGGAAGGCGGAGGACCGTGTGTATTGGCGCTTTCGGAAAGGCCTATGTCCAGCAGATGACGTCTATAGGCTGATTGAGTGAGTTGAGTGACTAAACATAGCCTACAACTCTCTTTCATATAAGAGAGCTAACAGGGGGTCATTGATATAACGAGATTGATGATCCAAAATATGTTATTACTTTCATCGTCATCTATATACCTTAGACCTTAAATGCTATTACTTTCATCGTCATTTATGACCTTAAATACCCTACAAATATACGTGATATATTAACGTCTACAACCTGCAGCTCCTTTCATTCAATGTGGCAAGACACAGCATCACTATTCTGACGTTAGATATTCTACGTTTATTTGTACGATCTCAATTGTTTAATTTATATTATTTATTCTTTTAAGTAATAAAAGAACACTCTATGTAATACCAGTTAAATCATACTAAGCCGATAAGTATACGGATAAGTATACGGTATATATAAATTATGATTCTTTAAATTAACATAGAGTTATTTTCACTTAAAGTAAACAGCTAGTCACTAGCGTCTATTCACGATATTGCCAAATAACAAAATATTGCTCAGCATATTCAGCCTTGAACTTGATAGATGATCCCTAATCACAATATGACCTTGGAACCCTGTTAATATAATAGGGGTCAAAGTCCGCGTTGCTTGAATCAATCAAAGAAAATGGAACATAAATTCCACCTCATTATTTTATGAGCAACTCATCCTGGGTTCAATTTCTCCATGTTCATGAAAATTGGATAGAAAACGAATGTATAACAACAAGTGTATATTATATGTGGGAACAATAATAGTACAACCCTAGTGGGTCTGGTTTCGACTATTTGATTCAGTGCATATAAGTCTGTGTCATCATGATCAACCCATTACCGGCTCACTACAGAGTACGGGTCTCCTCTCAATATGAGAAGGGTTTGGCCATAGTCCACCACGCTGGCCATGTGAGGATTGGCAGATTTCACATGCCTTTGAGAACATTATGGAGAACTCTCAGGCGTGCAGGTTTCCTAACGATGTTTTCCTTCACCGTTGAAGCAAGTTTTTTTTAAATGCACATAACTCCGAAAAGTTAGAGGTGTGAGGATCGAATCCCTGACCTTTGATTAGTAGGTCGGACATCCTAACCACTAGGCAATCGCAGCTTATTAGGCTATCACAACTACCATCGTCTTGTACATCACTTAGAAGCACAAAGCAGATTTCGCAAGTGAAATACTAGAACGCTGCTGCTGGCACTCGATTTGCATATGCGTTCAGTTTATGCATATGCTATTGCAAGCTCTCATTAATGTAGGTGCAGTTAACAATAGCAATGGCAGGCTTGTTACATAGCTGATGATCTTAATATCTCTAGTTTAAACCGCGTTATGCCTTGTGCAAACGGGCGACTACAGTTGGTCCAACAAAAATTAATGGACCGCGACGGAGATTAATTTTATTCCTTTACTAAACTACCGTTACGTTGGGGTCCCAAGGGCTGGAATGGCAACCCGGCACCGGTAAACGTAGCGTTGGTCGACCCCCAACAAGGTGGACAGACGACGTCAAACGAGTCGCAGGGAGCCGCTAGATACAAGCGGCCTAAGACCGTGGCCATTGGAACTCCCTACAAAAGACTTATGTCCAGCAGTGATGATGATGATGACTAAACTACCACTGTATTACTGAAAATATCACCTATTTTTACTTACTACCTTATTTTTGTAATATTTTTTTATACACTACAAGTTAGCACTAGACGGCAATCTCACCTGATGGTGAGTGATGATGCAGTCTAAGACCGTAGCGGGCTAACCTGTTAGTTGTATGTACGAGTAAAACCCATACACCTAATTGGTTTTTACACGACATTGTACTGGAACGCTAAATCGCTTCGCGACACGTCTTTATTGTTAAGGTGGTAACCAGCTACGGCCGAAGCCTCCCACCAGACCAGACTAGAGCCGGGAATCGCCAATTTTATAATGCGGCAGCGCACGCGCTGCTCCACAGAGGTAGTCAAATGTACATGTGAAATAAAAGTTGGGCGGTAAAACATTACAAAATAAAGAATCTTAACTCTCTATACTAGGTATACTAAATGAAGTTTATACCTGGTTTACCTTAAATCATACACGTTTGATTAACCAAAACTACAAACATTATACAAGTTAGATCAAATTTCTAAAGACTTTTATCTTTTATGTAAGCTCACAAACCTTGATTGCAATACTACCTGTATCTTTGTCATATTTCAAAAGGCACAACAGTCAATTCATCCTCTTGTTAGGAAGACAAAAAGAATGAATATTAAAAATATGAAACATATTTTAAGCTTTTATGTTTAAAAATTGAATGTACACACAATGGTTCAACCGTGGAAATATAAAGATTAATGTTCCGCCCACGGCCGCCCACGCAACTTGAAACCATACTGACCTCATAAAAGACCCGCATTTTATACAAATAAATCTAGCTCACCATAATGTTCGCAGAAATGTGAAAGTCCCGCAGTGCGCATAGTGTATCAACGTCAATTTATCGACGACTCTAAGCAAGGTACTAAACAATGTATTGTGTTTGAGGGTGACAGGAATTCTGAAGGTTATTTTTGACGTCACGTTTATTTACTCAATGCTAAGTTCTGAAGATGGTTTTGATGCGTGAAAAACTTCCCATGTTTTTGGCTTTTGCTAGTTTTATGTATCAGTCACTTGTCGGAGTTATGTGCGTTTTTAAGTAATTAAAATATCACTTGCTTCAACGGTGAAGGAAAACATCGTGAAACATGCACCTGAGAGTTCTCCGTAATGTTCTCAAAGGCGTATGAAGTCTGCCAATCCGCACATGGCGAGCGTGGTGGACTATGGCCAAACCCTTCTCATATTGAGAGGAAACCCGTGTTCTGTAGTGAGCCGAGGATTGATCATGAATATGATGATATATCAGTATAACTTGAAACACCGCAACGAATACAATTTTTAAAAAAATGTATTTGGTTTAACCAAATAACATGGAAAATTGAAATGTGGTAGATATTCAGATCCTTACGCATGGAACGGTAAGAACAGTAACGGAATAGAGACGTTGGCTAAGTTCGAATAACTCTTCAGACCACTCTCTTTGAGATACGATAGAAAATACAAAGGCACGTCTCTGCGACGCACTCAAGTCCTGTGACGTGTTCTGCGGCATTATATTTTGCTAGACACTGCACGTGGTTCCACAGCCACCTGTGTCAAGTTACTGACCGATATACCGGAGGATTTCAGAACAAACATTTTTGAACTATCGTTTGATATCGGTCCATAGTTTTGCTAGAAAATTCACATCATGTTCAGCGTGGACAGGCGTGTATGCGGAAAATGCACTCACTTACATACGCTTACAGAAGCAGAGCAGCGTTGCTAAAAAGTTTCTGTGGATATAACTCCGCATTCTGTATAGCTCCGGATCATATTTGATCTGACAATATTTGAAAGTTGGCAGTTTTCACAAAAAGGATTGGATATGACCGAACGTATCAGTATTGTAATAAAATGGAAATCGGGTCACGCACACATTCACTCTTGAACTCTATCTATGTGTATTGCAAATATAATTAAACGAGCATTTCTTTTATGACAACCTCCATGACGCAGTGTATTGGGGGGTCGTTATTTTATACACTACAAGTTAACCCTTTGATAGCTATCTCACCTGGTGGTAAGTGATGATGCACTAAGATGGTAGCGGGCTAATCTGTTAGGTGTATGTTAGGTGTAAACTCCTAATTGATAAAAGTTTATACACGACAACATGTCGGAGTGCTAAATCACTTAGCGACACGTCTTTGTGGGTAGGTTGGTAACTAGCCACGGCTGAAGCCTCCTACCAGACCAGACTCGAGCCGGGAATCGAACCTAGGAGCTCCAACTTTATAATGCGACAGCGGCAGTTTTTTCGATTAAGGGCTCGAGATCAGTCTGGTGGGGCTTAAAACCCTAAGAAATACTGCCAAGCGATTTAGCGTTCCGGTATAATGCCGAGCAGAAACCGTTTAGGTGGCTAATTTCAGATATAACGATTTGGCAGTTTCTCTGATGCTCATGGGTTGCGGTAATCACTTAACGTCAGGTGAGTTTATAAAAAAAAAATTATGAGTTATGTATTTCGTGTTTATGGAACGGCTATAATATTTAGTTTAGTTTAATTTATCGTTTTATGTTTATAAAAATGCGAATTCACTTTTTGTATATTTGATTTTACCAACTGGTTATCTTTATTTTCATTTAAAATGAAATTCTTTTAGATATCGTTAAATTAAGAAAGAAATATATTGCGATTGGATTAAAATTTATATTTAGATAACGTTTTTTTTTGTACGTACGTATACGATTAAACAAACACCATTAAAAACAACGCCGAACCGATTTTAACGATTAATACTATGAAAAATTCCGGCTTTTGAAAGAGTCTAAATCGCAATGATGAACATGCCGTTGTGCCGAAATTTGAAAAGTTTTTATTTTTATAATTATATACATACATTATGATATACATTTTTGATCTTACTCTTGATTGTAGAGCACGTGAACCGTAGATTTCTATCTCGCTTTTCAGTTATTCGACAATTGAAAAAAGAGAGCATTCTATATTTATCTTCTTCATTAGATGCCTCTCCAGCTAATGAAGGTTGGCAGTCAGTTACTTCTACATTTCTACGGCCATGCACTGTTTATTAAAAATGGGGATTAGATACAATTCCAGTATAACACATTATATTCCTTACAAAACTTACGTATTTTATGCAACATGACATATCGCTAGGAACTCATACACCTTATGTCATGTTCCGTTTTTTTTTTTGCTCGAGATCGCAAGATCTCATCCAAATGTTTCAGCTATAACGGACCTCCATAATTACCTGCGAAAGAAATAAAGTAATGCTATTAAAATTTTCGGGGGTCATTTGAATATGGAAATCCTATTCAAAGATTGTAATAAACTCGTAGCGGGCAATTCACGTTCTCAAGTTGCTGAAATATATCGTCACCTGGGGAACTTTCAAGGTACTAATGTTATCAGAATAATAGCCCTGAAATAAAACGTTTTACCAAGGGAAAAGACGTGTTAAATAAAAGATAAAATGCCAAGGTCTAGATGTTACTTCATGATCAGCCCATTCTCGGCTCACTACAGTGCACGGGTCTTCTCTCAATCTGAGAAGGGTTTGCCATAGTCCACCACGCTGGCCATGTGTGGATTCGTAGACTTCACACGCCTTTGGGAACATTATGGAGAACTATCAGGCGTGCAGGTTTCCTCACGATGATTCCTTAACCGTTGAAGCAAGTGATATTTTAATTGCTTATAAACGACTATACTGTTACTTACTTCATAATAATTGTAGCTATTATTTAATGGAAGCTGATGACAAGAGTGCTTTAACCCAGACATTATCATTGCTTGCTATCAGGCATTATAGTCGTTACGCGCAACCCTCTCGATATTACAAAAAAATAAGGGTATCATGCGTATAGATAGATTTAAACAATGATAGCACATCTTATCAATAACAGCGAAAGTTTTTAGTGTTTATGTGTTACTGGGTGTTTGTGTGTTTTTAACTCGTTCACGCCGGAAATACTTAACCAATTTGGCGAGAGTTTCAAATGAAGATAGACGATAGCCTAGGTTAACACGTTAGCTTCCTTCTATCCCGGGAAAATCCAATTTCTAATCCATGTCTTTCTGCAATGAGCTACTACTATAGTTATAGATTGTCATCCTCGTCCAAACTAGATTTATATTTTGGGAAAGGGATCGAACCCAATACCATATACCATAGGATCTTTAATTACAATCGTTGGTTATTCTTTAGGAAATTTCATGAACCCTAAATATAACCGAACGAAGTCGCAGGCATCATCTAGTTATTTAATATTTGAATGCGAAATCATAGGAATAATAACTGCGCTTATAATAAATAATTTGAAACTTTTTATTCAAATAATTTATAATAACAATGTTATAAACCCGGCTAAGTTTGTTGAGGGCTTCTTCTTAGACCTGGGCGCGATTGGAAACCTCTTAGCTTTAGTTTTAAGTTGCCGAGTGAGTTCGAGAGCAAAATATGCATATTATATTATATAAACGCTTCATAAATGCCTGTAAAAAAATTACATGACTAAAGCTACATTGATTTGATTTGATTATTTTAGCATTGCTAGCATTTATTTTACAAAGGTAACTGACATAGCTCGAAGGGCTTGCATGCTCAAGTGGCAGTGGGCTGGTCACGTTTGTCGGAGAACCGGCGGACGTTGGAGTCAGAAGGTCTTCGAGTGGGGGCCACGTCTCGGCAAACGGTGTGTGGGCCGTCCTCCAGCCAGGTGGAGCGATGACCTCCGAAAAGTGGCAGGCATCGACTGGATGCGAAAGACTGGATACAGGATGAGTTGGCGCTGCTTTAAAGAGCCCTATATCCAACAGTGGATTAATGTTGGCTAATGATGATGATGATGATTTATTTTAATTACCGTTAGTTTGATATATAATTAAAATAAACCCCCCGCTTTTTTGATACCGTCAAGGACAAAAAACAAACCTAAAAACCATTAAACCATTCAGCAGCATTCAAAGCGATCTTACTCCATAAGTAATAAACTTTCTGTAGCCGAAAAAACACGTAATCCTTGTCGAAGTAACTAACATCAAACATTTGCAAATTCAGAGCACGGCTGGTGCTTTGTTTTTGCTGCTAAAGCTTCACTTTGTTATCTGTCAAAAGTTTTGGGTTCCCAAACAATGGATTACCAACTGAGGTGTACGGCCAACTTCGGTACAAATTCATATCGAATGGTAGTTGACGCGAGATTACATAACTGTTTTTGGTAGATATAGACATATATATAGGCTCAAGTTATTCGTTGTTAAATTTGGTTAAATTATTGAGTTGTTAATTTAGTAGATTTATTATATTTTAATGATGTAAAATTCAATAACTAGCATTTAATATTACCCAGATATAATTTCTCATCGATAGATTTACAGGCGCTGTTCTAAAATGATTATAAAGTCACTCTCTTTCCTTGTTCACGATATTCATACCATAAAGGACTCTTTTTCATTTCGCTTATAATAGTACTGTAAATATTTATTGTTAAGTTTGATATAGGCTGTTATGAATGTATGGACTTCATCTTTACGAACTGTTATGAATGTATGGTTTTACAATCATGGTTATTATTAAAGAAGCGATAAGCAAAACACTTAACACGATACAGTTCTTATCGTTAAGTGATTCTCAATACTATTCCCACTAGCATTGTTGCCTTTAATACCTTGGTAATTGAAAGTAAAGAACTTACTCGTCTTTATTTTCTTATTCTCGGAAAACTGTAATGGAATGTAAGTAAATGCCTTCGTGACTTATAAATGAACCGAGGCAGGCAATGCAGAATATAATTTTAAATTGAATTAAGATAGTGTTTGTGAATTAAAAAAAAAATATATCTAAGGGGTAATGGCTTTTAATATAGCATCGTTGATTATCTATGTGGTTGGCTGGAAAAGATCACGCCAATGATGAGTCGATATTGTCGACCAATCAGAGAGCCGGATGTAGCTAGTATTATAAATAAAAATGGGAATCATCTTGGTGGGGGATATTTGTACGGTATACTGATTCTGACTGTTCTTTATAGCGTGCTGAAGGCAAAAAAAAAAACAGAGTGATAATATTTTCAACCAAATTGGATTTTTTTCAACGCATATTGCAAACTGGAATTATTCTAGATAACAATTATGTTGGTATTGATGTGATGGTGATCTCGGCCACATAACCTGATCGTGGAATGTGGAAATCTTTTCAAGTATGGAGATTTACGGCAATTAGCGTAAATCGAATAATATGTAATAAAAATAAATTCTGTTTGTTAACCTAAACAAAACCTAACTTAAGTGTTCTTAGTAGAAAATATACGACCGAAAATTCCGTGACGCTATGCTTGCAAATTATTATTATCTTTCAGCCAACAGAAACTTAACAATGTTCTACCGTACATAAATAATATGACATAATAAATTGAATTTTGGTTCGGCAAATTTTGTCACCAAGTTATCAAGTATGCTGCGAAACTTTCCAAAGTAAACATCGTTTTGCTCTTCATCCAAAAGAAGATCTTGTAAATTGACCGAGTTATTAGAGAAAATATGTCAGCAGAAATTGGTATACGAGATGAGTATTTTTGTAAACATCGACGATCGAGGCCCGGTGACCTATTTAAGAGACCCTTATTATTATTTCCTTCAAGAGAAGGGTGAATAGGTATTTTCTAGGCGCGCTCCAACCTAGACCTCATCAGTGCCTTCTGGTACTGATTGTCGTCAAGCGCAAACTTATCTCAAAATAAGGGGTTTTGATACAAACTTATCAAATACCCTTAGTATAAGTCTTGGCTTCTATAATACTCTGTCCAGAGTGTATAAAAAAAATTGTGTAATAAAAAGTGCTGTTCTCCTGGTCCCAGTGAAACAGAACTTTTTTATTAACAGCAAATCACAGAGCCAGATTGCCTTTGCCGAGACTCCTTTAAATTCTCTGAATCATTTCAAAACAAGTTAACTGTGCGAAATATGTGGCGGCAGTTGTCCGCAATGCCGTTCGCGTTATATTTCTTTTTCGTGTAGCATTCAAGTTATTTTAGTATAGACTTGTATCTTCGTGACCAACCCATTACCGGCGCACTATAGAGCACGGGTCTCCTCTCAATATGAGAAGGGTTTGGCCATAGTCCACCACGCTGGCCATGTGCGGATTGGCAGACTTCACACGCCTTTGAGAACATTATGGAGAACTCTTAGACGTGCAGGTTTCCTCACGATGTTTTCCTTCACCGTTGAAGCAAGTGATATTTATGATTTTTATTATTTTTTATGTTATTTTTTATTATTTTTTTAAACGCACATAAATCCGAAAAGTTAGAAGTGCTTGCCGGATTCGAACCGCCAACCTCTGATTAGGAGGCTGACGCCCTAACCACTAGGTTATCATCGCTTCAGACTTGTATAAGCTCTACCAAAATGAATATGTACTTTCTTCTGGTACATCGGCATAAGCCTAGATTTCCTCCTCTCGTGTATATATTTTATTATACTTTATAGTATGTAAATAAAATAAACGTCTTAGCGAAAATAAGGTTGTAATTACATGTTGAGTTAGCCCTTAAATGGGGTATACTATGTCAGTAAAAAATATTATGTTAAAAATTGTGCTACAGTATATAAGTCAGCAGTCACATTGTATACAACGTGGGCTTCCTAATAAATAAATAAATATATTATTCCACGAACCTGTAAAATTTATCAAAATTGATTGGTGAATACCGGAACACCGGAACCATCTCAGCGGATTTTTAATTTCATTTATTCGCGGTGATGGCCTAGCGGCAAGGTAATTGTAATCAGGGTCGACAAAAGCTTACAAAGGGTTCATATTGAATATGTAATCAGTAAAATCGGCGAACTTTCGATCATTATCGGTTATTTTTTTCAAAAATTGCAAAAGTATAAATATCCTCGCTTAAATTTTATATTTCTTCAATACTGTTAGATTGTCAGCCAATTAGATATCTATGGCGCAGCGTGTAAGCAGTTATAGTAATAAAGTGGGTGGTCCCGGGTTCAATTTTAGGCTCAAATCTTGTCTGGATAGCAACTGTTAATTACCGCCCTTCAGACAAAAACAGACCACCAAGCGGCTGCGCATGGTATGCTCCTTTATTCAGCATTCCTGGGCAGAGGTAATCACTTAACATCAGGTGACGTCAGCTCGTCTGTCCTCGAAATACGTTATGACGACTTGCGCTGTCGCATTATAAAGTTAGAGGTCCTCGGTTCGCTTCCCGGCTCGAGTCTGGTCTGTTGGGAGGCTTTGGCATGATGTCGCGTAGAAACCAATTAGGAGTATGGGTTTACCACCAACAGGTTAGCCCGCTGCCATCTTAGACTACATCAAATTCAAATTTAAATTCAAATAATTTTTATTCAAATAGTCCTTTATAAGGCACTTTTGACGCGTCAATAATTTACACAGTAGTGATTTGATGGTGATAACTACATTCGTAAACTTAAAACTAAAGCTATGAGGGTTCCAAACGCGCCCTGGTCTAAGAAGAAGCCCACGACAAACTTAGCCGGGTTTTTTCTTGTTATCTCACATAATAAATAATAAATCATCAAAAAAATAATAATATAAAAATTTTGCATACTATATTATTAACGACATATTAGCGTCGACTTAAGTTATTAGGCATGCTGTAGTTACCTCTAAATTGATTTATATGTATATACTAGTACTTAAGGTTTTTAAAATGTTTATTTTTTTGCATATAATTCTGTTGGTGGCGCTTTGAATAAATAAATAAATAAATCACTTAGCATCAGGTGAGATTGCCATCAAGGGCTTACTTGTAGTGCATAAAAAAATGGAATGTAATGGAACGTTAAAAATCCTCACGTCATAGTTTTCCCATTAATCTTGTAAGCTAACTCAACTGAACTATGACATGACATATAACTTAGCAATTCTATTGTGTAAATATTCCGACAGATGCAAATTTCACCGCAGTGGATGCACTACAGCAATTGAGTAAGTTTTGCACTCTAAGCCGCGAGCTAAAGTGCCCTGCAAACGTATTTATACTTCTGTCTGCATCCGTCTCAAGTCACAATGTGGACTCGACAGGTACACCAATTGGTTAGTACCAATTAACATTAATGTATGGAAGAAGAGGGCATAATGTTGTCGTTACTAATATTTTAAAATATATGAAAGAGTGTCTGTTTGTTTTTTACTTGTTTGTATCTTATCATCTACGATCGATTCAGCCATGCCGTGATTTCACCTTCCTTCTCTTGCCTTTATTCCACGCTATGTGTAATATGTCTCCTGCTCTCACTCACTTATATAAGCCGTCACTTCACAATCTACACTTCTTACAACATACCCTCTTTTACCATCCATCTCTTCTTTAATCTCCCTATACTTGAGAAGAATTAAAGGTACCCGTTCACAGCTGAGAATCTCACCCAATCGTAGAATTTTGCATAGGATGCATTTCAGCCTGAACGACGCCGGGAGAATGACGCAGACGTGCATCCTCTCCGGCGTCGTAGGCGGGGCGCAGGCGACGGGCGCACGATCGCCGCCTGCCCCCCTGACGAGTAGCTCCGGGTGACGGATGAGAGGCATCCTCACTCGTCGAGCCTTATCCTCGGGTCGTGAGGCGCGTCCAATGTTCCTGGCGCGCCTCGGACGGAGTTAGGGGGCCGGCCTTCATCATAGGCCCCCCGTGGAGGGCCTGCCTCATTGGTCGCCGCTGGCTGGGTTTCGGTCTAGTGCACAAGTGTTCCCGTGACCCAGCCACCAGGCGACGCGAAGGAGCATCGCTGGGTTTTAGTGGGTATTCTGGTCGCCAGTCTGGCCGCCAGGGAGTCCCACATACCCCGTCGAAAGCGGCGCAGTCTTGCCTGCGTCGCTTCCGGAGGGGATGCGTAAACGCATTTCCCAGCGGGGGAAAAAAAAATAGGATGCATTTCAGCCTAGTACATTGAACGGTTTATGCGACAATTAAAATAGCTGGTGCATAGTATCAATGTTTAAATGAACATTACAGAGTTTCTATTAAACCATCAAACTAGTTTTAGTACTATCTAAAACTGTTACCGAACTAATTCACTACTACAGTTGGGGTTAAAAACCAGAAATGTCTATTGCAAGGAGTTTCGCTTAAAGTTGTGTCGTACAAACCTTTTACTAACAATTTCCCCGATGGCCGCTGTTCGTGCTATACACGATTTAACCTTAAACAAGTTTTCCGACCTGCTTGAGACTTTGTTCACAATAAAAATAATAGGATTCTTTCAAGACGTAACTATCAACCGGATATGTTTTTGCAAGTAGGTACAAACATTTAAAATATGTTAAATGTTTTGAATGAAACACTGAGGTATATATTTGTAAAAGGACGGATAAATGCGGCGTAGAAATCATTTATCTGAATTTTTAGCTGTAAAACAGTGCGTAGGTAAGAAAGGGCTTATTTTTAAATAAACCTTAGAAACATCTACCAGCGCTTTTGGATGAAAAAAATAATGATTTATCATCATTTTCCAGGTGCAATTTATATATTTGCGATGTTTACAGGCACAAACAAACAAGAGCCAGATTTCAGGATTGACAAAATTTTAAACTATACGTCGCACACGTTTTAAATCATAGAATGAAAATGTTTCTCTTCAACTTCCGAGTGTCCAATGTTTCGGAGACAGCTTTTACAGTTAATTTTAGAGTTATTTTCAATAAAACGGTTTAACGGAGTTGTTTGTAATCCATAGAAATGTCATAAATAAACGATTTTGTTTGTAACCTTTTTAATAGTAGATATAATCTAAATAGATCGCGATAAACATTTTCGCTAAAAAATAAGGCAATTTTATTATAATATAATATAATAACCCTAGATTAGTTGTTCGAAATAAATGATGTTTAAAAGGGTCCCAACTAAGTTAAACATTTGAGAATAATTTTCCATTATTGAAAACTGTCTTTGTTATCAACTTTTTATGTCAAATTTAGATTTATCTTTTGACTTCAAATTATTCAGTTTCTGTATAATTAATTATGAATTGCCGATGCAAAACAAAATTTTTGTATGGAACAAATTTCAATAAACTCGATCAAATAGATAAGGTGTTAAAGCTAAACAAACAAACAAACAAAATAACATCGGCGTAATAATAGTAGTTAGGCTGTCATCGTATAGAAATTCAGTGAATTACGAAATGAACAATATTGGAAGAATAAATTTTTCCTTATTACATGTCATATTGATATACCCGGGACTACTACACGTCAATACGATATTGGATAACTTCAATATTGTTAAAAAAAATCAAAGAATCTGTAATGAAAAGTCATCTCAGTAAACATTCAAGTATGACATACGTGAGCAAGTGATACGTTATACCGGGATGTTTCTGACACGAAAGGGATTTGCTTATGATAATTTCTTGCAAATTTCTTCTGACGATATATTTTGCTACTTCAGTATTGGTTTGGCATTCACAACAAGCTTGCTAAAATAATGCATCATCTTGACGTCAGTTCATCCAAACAATAATAAGCGGTTGACGCAACCTTTTATCACCGTAGAATTAAAAAAAATATTGTTTTTGGAACAAAGTTCCTTGCGGCAGGCTTGGAGGAGATAGGGATTTTTCTGCGCGACGGAACTGACAAAAATGTGATAGTAAAACCGTAAGAAAAAGTCAGTGGAATAAAACCGTTAAATGAGACGTGCGACAGTCGTATACACAAGCGAGTAGTGTATAATACCGTTCTCTTTTTTGTAATTATTTCTATTTCTATGTAGTTTTATGTTGTCAAACAAAACTAAAGGGGCATATTTTGTTATTTTAGATGACAATTTGAATGTTTTTTTTTTCTTTTACGTAATTTATTATTTCCTAAAATACTGAATTTCCTAAATACTTTCCTGTACTTAGATAAAAAGTAATCAGCAAAATTTAAGAGAAAAATCAAGAAAACCTACATAAAATTGAGCACGATTTTTTTTTGCAAATTGTGTCGATTCTACAATAGCCGAAGGAACTTTGTTCCTACCTGGTGTCCCACGACACCAAATCTTTTATCTTTTTGATTTAACACTGGCAGACTAAATTTTGACGAGCGTCAAAATGGTCTCTCGGTGCCAAAATAAATCTTGACTGTTACAGTGGTGGACCGAACAAACAAACAATCAAACAAATAATACAACTAGATAAAGTTGCACATCTACAATGCTCGTATAGATATTGATATTGCGTTATACCTACTATAAGTAGCTTTTATGACAATCATTCTATACTAAGGCACTTAACAATAAAAAATAATAATATTGTATAATCACGAATGGTTTAATATGATTCTATTGTACCTCCTATAAAACTGGGCTATTGTATTTGCATTTCTGTATTATTTTCTGTATTTTCTGTGTTGCAATAAAACTGTATTCATTCATTCTCTATATTACGGTATCTATGAACATACTCCCAAATGTTGCCATGATTGTAAATGTTGTATTATCATATTATTATGTTGCCAGGATATATTCACGCGTCGTGGATCATATTCCTGGGTAAAAGAGCAATAACTTATTCGTTTATCCCTTTGACAATGTAAAAATGAAAACGATTCGCGTATGATAATGTAATACAGATCTCAGTTCCTCTTTTTGATTGTGGCGAATCTATAATAGAACGCAAGCAAAGAAAATAGTACTGTCTGTTAACTTAAATTTTTCCATACAAACTTTAATCCTAACTTAATATTATAAATGTGAATGTAGGGATGTTTGTTACGCCTTCACCCAAAAACTACTAAACCGATCGTCATGAAACGTTGTACACATATTCTTGAAGAAAAGTAACATAACTTTTTATAAAAAAAATTACTACATTGATTCATTTCCGTTGTAATGATCTTTGATACTTATTTAATGGCTTCAATGCGAGCGAAGTCGCGGGTATTAAATTACATAATTTTTTTATACACTACAAGTTAGACCTTGACTGCTATTTCACCTGGTGGTAAGTGATGATACAGTTTAGGATGGTAGTGGGCTATCCTGTTAAGGGTATGGTAAACCTACACTCTTAATTGGTTTGTACGCGACATCGTGCCGGAACGCTAAATCGTTTGGCGACACGTCTTTGTCGGTACCAGACCAACGATTAAAGTATCTACGTTATTTTAATTACTTACTTTTACAAAATATATTGGTAATTTCTTAACTGTTGCCAAATATTATAAGTGACGTCATGTGAAGACGTTGAGTTATTTAATGTAAGTTTTATATAAAAAGTTACATTTATTCCACTGAACATGATGAGTTAAGAGAATATAAGGCTTTAAGAGGTGAAGTATATTATTTCGTCTAACTCTTTAATACGCGTTCACATCGTTTGTTTTGTAACTGTGAGTCTGTTCACATTATATTCAGTTAAATATTACGTTTTCGGGTTTAAAATTGCTCTAACTTCATAGATGATTATAATTTATTATTGACTATATGATATGGTGATAACAAAAATACGGCTAAGTTTGTTATGGGCTTCTTTTTGGGCCTGGTCGCACGATTGGAACCCTCTTAGCTTTAGTTTCAAGAGTAGTTATCACCACAACCTCATAATTTTTAATTATGAAAATATATTATATATGAACGTTTCATAAATGCCTATAATAGCTTTACATGAAAACAGCTATTTTGATTTGATTTTGGATTTATACCCGTTAATTTAACAGTATCCCTAACATGAATAACAATCGTTAAAGTAGGCAATTGTCTTTGTTAAATATGTTCGACTCGAATACTCAAAGATCTCGAAGGAACTATTCATAATATTACACAGTTTTCTGGGCACAGGATAGATTTTATCCCGGAAAAATATTAGAAACGTCTCGCAACATTTTTAAAATGACTTACAACCAATGTTAACCTGAACAAAGCTTCACGGATTAACAGATCATCCGCGTATCCGACGTAGCATTTATTTTATTCCGAGAAAACATAAGATTCCCGCGTAAAACATATATAATAAGTTACACGTATTTTTGGTGCTCTTCAATAATTAATTCATTATTTAACGGAAATTTAAGTGATATTAGCACAAATATGCTGTAAAACATCATACCTGCCAACAGTATTTTATTAAGGTAAATCCTTTTCATCACAATTGCACAATACTTCTAAATAAACTACTATCTAGTTACCAGTTCTTCCACTTCACTCAATGGAATCCTTACAAAAGACTGTGGATGAATTATCACAACACTTTCACAAAACTATGGCTGAGTTCCAGCAAAATCTGCAGGCTACGATACCTGCCACTAGTCCAACTTCTCATATTGCCGCTCAATTTAACTCTTTCCGGAGCTTTGTCATGGCTGCTCTAAAGAGCCTACAGGGGCAAGTTGAGCTTCTCAGCCAACAGGTGGACCAGCAGGAAACAAGGAATAGAAGAAAGATCCTTTTGGTTCATGGAGTGCCAGAATCTGCTAAGGAGGATGCATCAGTCACAGTAGTAAAGGTGTTGAAAGATAATCTTCAGATCCCAGAGCTCTCTCCTGCAACCATCAGCCGGTGCCACCGTATCGGAAAATCAGATGGTGTAAAACCCAGGGCACTTCTGGTAAAGTTGCGCGACTTGTCATTGAGGAACAAGATCTGGTTCGCTAAGAGGGGCCTTAAGGGGACTGGAATTACATTAGCAGAGTTCTTGACAAGAAACCGACATGAGGCTTTCATGGCGGCCAGACAGCAGCTAGGTGTATCCAAGTGTTGGACGAAGGATGGCAGCGTTATTGTGATCGGGCCCGATGGTAAACGTCATGGTATTACTTCGAAGACTGAGTTGGAACCGATTACTTCTGGATATAACATCGTAGAGGCCGTTGCTGTGCAAGCTGTACCTGCGACGTCCGCTCCCAAAGGCCAGGCTGGTTCCACACAAGCATCAAGAGCTCGAAGGATAGTTAAAAAGTGATAATTCCTATCTAATAGCTCTCATTCAAGTATGCCTATTGATCAATTTATCAGACGTTGACCTGTGTAGGTGAATCCGTTGTTAACGCACATTAATTCGTGATTTAATTAGGTGACTTGATCATATTGAGTTGTTCTTGTTTGTTATTATAGTTTTTTTTTTTAGCCCACAGTTTGATTTAGTAAGTCGATCGATGACACTGTCGGTCAGTTGTCAAATGTCAAACTTCAATTGCTTATGTCATTGTCACCGTAACTGTAGCGTAGACTATAGATTAGATTGTCATTCATTGAGTGCAGTTGTTACGCATGATTATTGTATAGTGCAATGAGTATAGTAAGTAAACACTACGTTTCAGTGTTGTGCTGTTTAATCAATTTGAATTTAAGATGTTTAGCTTACGTTTTCTGGTACTTGTTTATTGAAATGTATTTATTGCTAAAATGTTTTTTTTAAATCTTGTATTAACTCTCGGTTTTTGATAAACTATACGAGTATTTCTTATAGTTTTGGAAGTAATATACTATTGTGACGTTTTTATTGAAACTTTTACACTGTTGGTAGGCTCTTTAATGTAATACTTGTATTTTATTATTATTGAATATTTTTTTTTTTTTTTTATTATTATATATTATTTAATAGTATTCTATATATTATTATTTATATATTTATATTTAGCTATATATTATATATTATATATTATGAATAATAACAATATATTTACAGACATACAGATTGATAGTGACAGTTCTGATGAGGGCACAGTCAATTCCCCAATTTGTTCCTCCACAGAAAGTATCCATAGCACATCCATACCCATAAATACACGTCTTGATTCCATATTTTCGACCTATTCTAAAAATTTTAATGTTGCTCACATTAATGCACAAAGCATACCAGCACATTTTCCTGATTTCTTAAGCTCATTTGACGTCAGGAACCTTCATGCCATATTAGTGTCAGAGACATTCTTAAAACCTTGCCTTCCCTCCACGTCTTATTCACTACCAGGTTATCACTTAATCCGAAATGACCGTGTGGGGAAAGGTGGAGGTGGGGTCGCAATCTACCTGCGTAGCCAAATTCCTTACTCAATATTAAACAAATCTTCCACGAATTGCCCTGAATCCTCTGAACACTTATTCATAGAGCTACTGTTTGGTAATCTAAAAGTGGTGCTGGGTGTGTTTTACAGCCCGTCACTTCGAATTAATTATTTCCAAGAGTTTGAAACCCTATTGGAGAATTTGGTACCTAATGCAGATCATACAATTATCTTGGGTGATTTTAATACTTGCATAGTAAAAAACGATTCAAGAGCGCAAAAATTAAAAAATATAATTAATAGCTCCAACTTATCCTTACTACCAACTAATCCTACACATTACTTTCCTGACTGTGTGCCGTCACAACTAGATCTTATGATTGTGTCTTCCGCGGAGCACGCTAGTGACCATGGTCAATTATCTGCGGAGGCGTTTTCGTATCATGATTTAATATATTTGTCTTATAAAGTGCGTCCTCCTAAGATCAAACCAACAGTTGTCATGCGGCGCAGTTTTAAAAAATTTAATAACGACAATTTTTTGCGTGATCTAAATGACATTGACTGGAAATCAGTTTTCGATGCCCCTAGTTTAGATGAAAAGCTCACTATTTTTAATGATCTGCTGACTGAACTCTTTGACATTCATGCACCTTTCCGACCAATAAAGTTAAAGCATTTGCCTGCACCGTGGCTTACTGATGGTATAAAGCACATCATGATGAAGCGTAATGCTGCGAAAGCAAAATTTAAGTTAAAGCCCACGGAGGCCAACTTGCTTCGGTATAAGCAGTTGCGAAATAGGTGTAATAAAATCTGCAGAGACGCTCAGCGAAATTATATTCATAATTCAGTCGATGGGAAGAGCACTCTGAGGGTGTGGAAATTTTTAGAAACATTGGGCATCGGGCAACAACGCATGGGTGTATCTGATGTTGTAGACATTGATGCTCTAAACTTTCATTTCGCTAATGTATCGACCAATATTTGCTTTAAATCTAATACTATATCTTCCATTAAATCTCGTCCTAGGCCTAATTTCCCAATGTTCCATTTTAGTCCAGTAAGCACAGATGATTTAAAAAAACACATAACTGCAATTAAATCTGATGCCATGGGCAGTGATGGTATTAGTCGCAAGATGATATTGTTAAGTCTAGACAATATCTTGGATGTTCTCTGCTATTTGTTTAACGAGTCTCTCATTACCAACACCTTTCCTGGCGCTTGGCGTGTAGCTCAGGTCATACCTGTTCCTAAAGTCTCCAATCCTACACTCTTTTCTAATTACCGACCTATATCTATTCTGCCTTTCTTATCAAAAGTTCTTGAACGTATTGCCCATTCTCAACTCTCATTATTTGTTTCTAGAAATGACATACTTAGTCCTTTCCAATCTGGGTTCCGCCGTGGGCACAGCACTGTGACGGCTTTATCGAAAGTCTGTGACGATATACGGTTTGGTATTGACAACAAACAGGTGACCATTTTGGTTCTACTTGATTTCTCCAACGCGTTTAACACTATTGACCTGGAAATTCTTTTGGCTATTCTTGAATCGATAAATGTTTCTCCATCAGCGGTTAGCTGGTTTCGGTCGTATTTATGCGATCGTAAGCAGTGTATTCGTGTAAAAGACAAGCTGTCTTCGTACTGCTGTCTCAGTGCTGGTGTTCCTCAGGGTGGTGTATTGTCGCCTCTTCTTTTTTCAATTTTTATAAATACAGTTACTGATCTTCTGTCCTTACCATTTCATCTATATGCTGACGATTTCCAGCTGTACGTTTCAACTCCGATTGTTGATATTTCTAAAGCTATTAAACAGCTTAATGAAAATCTTAATGCAGTTTGTAATTGGGGAAAGTCTTATGGCTTATTAGTCAATCCTAACAAATCGCAAGTAATTATAATAGGTAATTCCAGGCAAATTTCCAGGATTGATTTCTCGTCTTTACCACCAGTAACATTCGATGGCTCGATACTTTCCTACAGTAAGACTGTTAAAAATCTTGGAATTGTCATGGACAATCACTTATCCTGGCAGCAGCAGGTATCTTTTGTGAGCAAAAAGATTTTCAGTGCCTTTGGATCTTTAAGAAGGTGGAAAAACATCTTGCCTATTAGGACTAAGACTTTACTGGCTAATACCCTACTTCTTCCCATATTGGATTATGCTGATGCCGTTTATTTAGACCTGTCTGTAGACCTCTTAAACAAATTGGAGCGCTTACAAAATTTATGCATTAGATTCATATTTGGCCTTAGAAAATATGATCATATTTCGGAATATCGTAAGAAACTTAATTGGCTACCCATAAGGCATCGGCGTAATCTTCATATCCTTTCTTTACTCTACTGTATCCTTTTTCATCCTTGGTCTCCCCCCTACCTTAAGGAACGTTTTAGCTTTCTTGGTCCGTGTTCATCTCTCACCTCCCAGCGCTCCTCGAGGGAATATAAGCTTCGGATGTGCAAATCGAACTTCCCAAGCTATTTGGCTTCCTTTACTTTAAGAGCAGCAACGCTCTGGAACGCTCTTCCAGATCATGTTCGGCGCTCGCAATCATTGGCTACATTTAAAGCCCGTGTGAGACAACATTTTCTAACTCTGTAAATATTCTGTAAATATTTATTAACGTAATTATTTGTATATTTATTGCATGTATATATTATACTTTAGATATGTATTATTTTGTATTGTTATTATTATATATATGTAGTAGCATGTAGTTATTAGTGTGTATGTATATATAGCTTTTTCTAGCTTTTCTTGTTTTTTTTTTGTTTTTTGCAACTTCCGTGTAATTTTTAATACATCAGCTTCAACGTAATGGTTACCTGGGAGAGATCACTATTAGTGATAAGGTCGCCAGTTGCTAATTGTTTTTGTCTTTATCTATGTTATGTCCTATATATTGCAATAAAGTTATATAAATAAATAAATAAATAAATAAAACACAATTTTTTTTTATACACTACAAGTTAGCCCTTGACGGCTATCTCACCAGGTGGTAAGTGATGATATAGTCTAGGATGGTAGCGGGCTAACCTGTTAGAGGTATGGTAAACCTACACTCCTAATTGTTTTCTACGTGACTTCGTGGCGGAACGCTAAATCGCTTGGCAACACGTCTTTGTCGGTAGGGTGGTAAATAGCCACGTCCGAAGCCTCCCACCAGACCAGACTCAAGCCGGGAATCGACCCTAGGACCGCCAAGTTTAAAATGCGATAGCACTTGAACTGCTTCATGCAGGTTGTCGATTTATTAAAGAGCGAAACCAACGCATTAAAACCTATTCAAAGTTTATACTTTGCACCCGATTTCGGATTTCATATTATTACATGTTATGATATAGTGGAAACCCACCGCTGTATTCATTCGTGTAGCGTTTTCCTCTTAAGAGTGTAATCATGGTGTTAAGTATGCACAAGTGATTTCATCTACTTCCTTTGAGGGTATTCCGGGATTTAATTTCTTAAAGGTTATGCTTTTGCTTATTTCCTATATTTAAACAACGGAATACGGTTTGATTGAAACTTGGTTCAGTAGGCAATGGGTGTTATACTTCAATAAAGACGCGTACTTTATCAACTCAATGCGTGCTGTTTTCACATCGACTCCACTCGAAGCATAAAAAAGTGAGTTTTTGCGTACGCCATAAAGTTAATTGTTAAAAAATGTGGAAATGTACAACGGTATGTTATAACTACGAGCCGGAACTGCATAGCTATCTCGTTGATGACGCATTGACCGTAAATGCCGCCCTATAACTAGGATGAAGTAGAAGCGATAGTCGACGCCAAGCTGTATAGGTACTGGTTAACGATGCGTTGTCCACTTGTTGACGAATTGTGGTTAACTAGTGGACGCCCACGCCTAGCCGATCGATCGTCTTGTGGAAAGTTCGAGTTGAAACGGCTATGAAATGGCGTTGAAACGGTGATGAGTTGAGAAGTGTGCGAACGCATTAGTTCTGAAAATAACCCTTTTATTCAGCTCGTATCCGTACAAATGGTAATGTAACTATTTGTTATATTTATTTATTGAAAAGAATTTTTATACAAAACATTATGTTAAGGACGTGTTCAAGGTAGCTTTTTATCTTAGTAGCGAACTTTGCCAGGCAACGTTATATTAGTAAAATATTAAAAATCAGACTACGTCTTTAGTAGCATATTGCAGGTTATATCTTTCGAAGGACCTAAGGCTCCCGCTAGGTGGCGCTGTCTGTGACTTCAGTGATCGGGCATTTTGGCCAATCAGCGAGCGCCGCGGACGGGACCATTGTAAACAAAAGTGAACCCAGTATTACCGCTTGACAAAATCGTGCAACCATACTTTGAATACTGAACACATATTATATTTATTAAATACTAGCTGCTACCTGCGTTTCTTTGTCGTGTTTAGTTCAGAAAAGGAGGTAGGAGTAATAATCTTGAAGAAAATCTGATGACTCAATCATAAGAGCAAGAAGGGCTGGATCCTCATCCAGCCCTTCTTGCTCTTATGATTGAGTCATGTACCCTCGTACAACCGTGCAGTAGAAGCCTTAAGTCTGAATAGGCTCTGCTGTAAGCGATTGAAGCATGATCAGACATCCCCTATCATGAAGTCATGATACCAGTGAAATATAGGCACCAATATGTAATTGTCATAAGCCCCCTTTTCCTTCCTTTACATGTATAGTTTGAGGATGATCAATTGTCACAGAATTCTTCTGTAATACATAGTAAATTTTATAAGCAATACGTTTTAATAAATAAACATTAAAATTGACCTTTATTCACATTGTCTTCTTTAAGGTCTTTACAACACTTTAAACACTGAGCCATTGACTTCAGCACAATGGGACTTTTTCCGAATCGAATTGTTTCAAGAGGCGCCATTACATCGGGGAACTAAGATGCAATTTGCTTAATAATTCTCTTTCATTGAATATTCCTGGATATTTACACAGTGAATGCAATATTGGCTTCATGTTTTCAGCTTTTTCTGCTATTGTTCGTGAGTGACTGTGACGCAAAGCGATTTGTTCATGTCCTATATTATAATACGCACTGCTAGGTTTCGAAGCGTCCCTCCGAGGTCAGTGTTCCCTGATTCTTAGAACCTGGGTAACTTTAAAGAAGGAATAAAGCGGTATGCTATATGCCCGTCCCATTCGAATTTTGCATTAAGTAATTAGTAGGATGCATTAATATGTATTACAAACTTACCACACGAAATAAATTAACACTGTATTATCAAATGCTCGTAGTTGATTTATTCGACGTATCTTTTACAATAAAATTAGGCATGAACATTTTAAACACATTGACCTATAAGATCTGTCTCCTCTCAGTATTAGAAGGATTCTAGTAGTAATATACTAGGTATAGACTTCACTTCAGTTTTTGAGCACTTTATGAAGAACTTTCAAGCATGTAGGTAGGTAGGCTTTCTTTAACCACATATAACACTGAATTATATTCAATAGTGACATATTGTGACAATAATGGTCATATCCCGCCGACAAGTTGTACCTAATTTAGTGTCTCTATTTTAAATCACTGCCTACGGAATGATGATGATCCAACCCAAATTTGAGGACTTGATGGCATATTTCTTTGTCACTCTTCATATGAAAGAAAAGGCATGTGCCTAGCAATGGGAAATCTATTATTTGATATCTTTTTAATTTTTATTCTTAATTTTTTAAGGGTCTTTGAATCTCACATGATATTGTGCCAGACCCATAATAGCCTAATTAAATTATATACATTTTTAAAACTTAAACAACTCTCAATTTTGTTTAAAAATTCTTAATAATAGTTCATAGAGGGAACTCGCGGCTGGGCAAAATGTTAACAATACACCGTTAAATTGCAATTAAATGAAAAGTAACAATGAATATTGCCTGACTTTGAAACACAAAGTCAGGCAATATTCATTTGTTACCTTGATTTGTGGTCAAAATGAATCTGCGCCAACACTGCTCTGGACAGATGAAATCGTCGCGGTGTTGTTTAAGTACTTGACAAGAATGTAAAATATCGGCATAAGCGATAAATTACAGTAAAAAGAGTTATTAAAGTATTTTAGACAGTCTTCCTACTTTAGTTCCTGAGTACAGGCGAAAGCTTACATAGTTAAAAAGGATTATCCTCAAGAATATTATATTATACAGCAAAAGAGCAATGTATTGAATCTCCGATTTTGCTGCGAAACAGTCTTCTTCTTCTTATTCGTTCACTCTTGGCAGAGTGGCCGTGGTTATGATTCGGTCTTCACTGCTGTAAAGACCGAAGAAGCAGCTCTTACGAGCTCCTTCCAGCAATTTCTGTTGGTGGCATCACGGGGGCATTCGGAGAT
This sequence comes from Lasiommata megera, assembly GCA_928268935.1. Lineage (NCBI taxonomy): Eukaryota > Metazoa > Arthropoda > Insecta > Lepidoptera > Nymphalidae > Lasiommata > Lasiommata megera. The sequence continues at coordinate 13,627,153 of OV743314.1, read as the reverse complement.
CTGCTGTGAAGACCGAAGAAGCAGCTCTTACGAGCTCCTTCCAGCAATTTCTGTTGGTGGCATCACGGGGGCATTCGGAGATCTGCTGTGAAGACCGAAGAAGCAGCTCTTACGAGCTCCTTCCAGCAATTTCTGTTGGTGGCATCACGGGGGCATTCGGAGATCTGCTGTGAAGACCGAAGAAGCAGCTCTTACGAGCTCCTTCCAGCAATTTCTGTTGGTGGCATCACGGGGGCATTCGGAGATCTGCTGTGAAGACCGAAGAAGTAGCTCTTACGAGCTCCTTCCAGCAATTTCTGTTGGTGGCATCACGGGGGCATTCGGAGATCTGCTGTGAAGACCGAAGAAGCAGCTCTTACGAGCTCCTTCCAGCAATTTCTGTTGGTGGCATCACGGGGGCATTCGGAGATCGATAAATTTGTAGCTGAATGGATTGAGTCCGTCCACCTAGTAGGGGAGCGACCACGTGGACGTGTACCCTTGACTCGACCTTGTACTACGAGATGTTCGATGGATGCGAAACAGTAGTAATGGGGAAATTGGATATCCTAGCGATATTTCTATCAAAGGCTAATTTGTAGTGTTTAAAATAATCCCCTCTCTATACTGAGAAGAAACCCGCGCTCTATAGTGGGCCGGTATTAGACCGATTATCATGACTAAATTATCATTAATATTGTCATTCTTAGATATATTCAGCACTAATTATATACGTAATTATTATTTAAATACCTTATATAAGCCTTTAAATTATATAATGATATTTCTACTCGTTATTAATGACACTGCACTGCGCATCTACGACGAGATTCTAGTAGCACGGGTAATTACTCTTTTATGTCATTGTTCTGCAACATTCTATTCTGATTTGAATATTATTTTAATATTTCACTTAAGTGGGTATTTTTATGAAATAATTAAACATACTCGATAACCATACTAGATGTTATCATACATATTCAGAATGGTAATGCGAAATATCTGTCTGTTTAGTATGTTCCGATTTAGATGCAATAATACAGGATAGTTCGCAGTTAACTCTGAAAAGCCCGGAACCGTTTTGACGGGGTTAAAAATTTAGGTCTGTAACTTACGGCTTACAGGAGAACTGATCCTGACAAAAATTTAATTTAGCTCGGTTTTTAGGCTTGTTAAAAACCGCATCCAGTGCGAACTGAGGACAACGCGGTCGAAGTCGTGCGCTTTTTCAGTTCATTATAATTAGAACTTTTATTATCCCGCACAAAGACCTAACAATATGGCTTGTTTCACTTGACCTCCCACTTGAAACATAAGAGTGGTAGGTACGTTGACCTTAACCGTGATACTGAAGAGGGTTGATAAAATATGTCAATATCTTTCTCCTTTAGTTTGAAACCGTCGCTGACTTTAAGTCACGTCGTTCTAATGTTTCTAACTTTAAAACTGGATGGCAATTTCAAGCAAGTTTCAAACCTCTTGTACAGCCCCTTTGGGAATTAAATAAAAACCCTTTTCAAGCGGATGGCTTCGTTATAATATCTAAATATAATTTTTAACATACTGTGATTTAGAGTGGTTTGATCTGTGCATTGACAGATGAGATAAATATATATATATATATATATATATATATATATTTATCTTATCAATATATATATATATATATATATATATACCTACACAGTTTTTTACTATATATTTATTGCACATAGATCTGTGAGACATTAAGGGTCTGCATTGCTACATACAGCAATATTGTAAACGCAATTCTGGCTGCTTTGATATTACACTACAATATAAACTGAGCGCTTTAAAATAAACTGATAATAATCATCGTCTCGTCATGATCGCTCACTAAGGTAGACCTTACTATCAAGTGTGATTGCAGCCAAGTCTTAACTTATTGCGATAATCTCTGACCTTATTCTATAACTTGACACTATGGAGACAGTTACATTTTATTACATGAAAACTGTTCCAGGGCTACGCTTGTCGGCTATAAAGCTTGCTACTCTAGGTGAGTTATGAAAATAAAATAAGCTATTGTTTAACGTTGTGATATCTCAGCGGCCAGTCAAACCTCCGGTGGAAATATATAAAAATATATAAAGACAAATGATGTACGCGATGCAGGCGATCGACTGTACTGTTACGGTATGTTACTTTCTACATGAGCAGCTACAGATCGATATTTTCATGCTAAAATGTTTTATTTATATGTATCAACTATACTGCTTAGTAAATCGATGTATTCCCGGTGCCATTGGGAGCACCTTGATTTTGCAATACTCATCGCGTATGCCTATCTCTACGTCTCTATGAAAATGTCTATATACTACTATGTTTAGTTGGAGGTCCTGGGTTCGATTCCCGGCTCGAGTCTGGTCTGGTGGGAGGCTTCGGCCGTGGCTAGTTACCACCCTACCGACAAAGTCGTGTCGCCAAGCGATTTAGCGTTCCGGCACGATGTTGTGTAGAAACCAATTAGGAGTATGAGTTTACCATACCCCTAACAGGTTAGCCCGCTACCATCTTAGACCGCATCATCACTTGCCATCAGGTGAGATGCAGTCAAGGGCTAACTTGTGGTAAATAAAAAAAAATAAAAAAAATGTGTAAAAGAACCTAACATCGTTATAAATTGTATCCCCACAATCTGGATTTTTCAACGCTTATATTTCTTAATCACCAGTTACACTTGATATGCTTCATATTCTTCGTTATAACAGATCAATCTGTTGCAGTATAAATTTCACTCTAGAAAAATTACAACCAAAAAGAAAATTACAACATTTTATTGCTTTACGTAAACGGTATAAAATATTTTTTTATGTTGTCGGTAGTCTTCATTACGTGGTATTAAGTAATGGACTCGGAAATTATAGTAATTTTTTTTTTTGCGTTTTTGCAACTAGACTACTGGAGATTGCTCAAGTTTAAAAATTCCTTATTAATCAGAAACGCGGTGGCTTTAGAGCTGTTGATTTTCATAAACAATTACTCAGGTTAAAAATAACTCGTTACACTTACTAGATTAGCTAAAATCTATATTTAAATAGGAGTAAATTCCTGATGCCCCATGCAAATAGCTCTAATTGAATCTTGAGGGTATTTTCTTTCAGTATCGATCTGTATCTACGTAAATCATTCATTGGACCCTAGGCTTATTTATAAATCGAAGCTGTTTAAGATTAACCTAAAATTTTATGAGTTCATTAAAAATTAGCTTTAAGTAATAACTATATATTTATTTTATACGATTATCACATTTATTATACATTAATTTATTCTTTAGTTTTAACAGCCTGTAAACAATAAGCTGCTAAAAGGCTAGTCTCGACAAATGAAAAAAAAATTAAAATTCGTTAGCAAGCGAACAAATTGCCTCTTTTTGCCAAAAACGAAAATTTTCAACCGCCGTAAAATGTTGAAAATAGGGTAAGTACCAAAATTTGGGGAGAGATGCCAAGATCTGTAACAATACCTACCTTATTTATGTTCGGATATGCAATTTTTAGGGATAAGAGTCCGGTTTTATAGTGAATATTTCTCTTAACAATGTTTTAATTCAGATGTAATGGACATCTTGGATTCTATTCGTAATAATCAAAAACTATTTGTAATACTTTCAGATACAATGTAAAGATTTAAACAAATGTAGTTTAAAATACGGGTTAGCTTTTGCAGATAAGAGAAGGAAAAGATGAGAATACCTTTACTCACTGACATAATATCAAAATGGTTCAAAATTTGCTGTATTATTCACAGATGACATGACATTATGGCAAAAATTAAAATTAAAAATAAGTGTGAAAACCAGTTAGTTATGAAGTTAGAAACGCAAGAATGACGAACTTCGTGACCGAACTATGTGAGCGAATATGCGGGCAAAAGTTTTTTTTTTTCAATGTTATTACAAATTAGCTATTGACGTAAGTATCATGCATGTTAAGTCTAAGAAGGAAACCTAACTATACCCTTTATCAGTTTCCACGCAAAAACGTACCTCAACGTAAATTGCTTGGCAGTTTGTGTTTGTAACTTACCACGGCCGAAACCTTGTTCTACTACAGTTCAGTGTTTCCTTTATTTAGATTCACATAATAGGTAATTTTGGGTTGTTGTTCAGGCAAAGATATTTACCAGTGTTAATATCTTTTGAGATAAAAAAATACGCACAATAGAAAGTAAATGAGAATATTTAAAGTTTTAATTTTGCTTTAACAAAAAACCGCCCAAAGACCAATTCTAGAGATACGCCGAGCCTGAATATTACAGTTATCTAGATTACGGACTATTGTAAGATCTGGGTGACCCTTGAGTCGGATTAAAGAAATGGAAAATTTTAATGAATGTAAAAAGTAGGTATTTTTTACGCACAGTTAGGAATTTATGGCGTACTAGATGTTATATAATTTATTAGTGTTTTTACTTAAACTTTTTTTTTCCACGCTGCTTTTACGCATCCCCTCCGGAGGCGACGGAGGCACGGAGGGGGTATGTGGAACTCCCCGGTGGCCAGGTTGGCGACCAGAATACCCATTAAAACCCAGCGATGCTCCTTTGCGTCGCCTGGTGGCTGGGTCACGGGAACACTTGTGCACTCGACCGTGGCCCAGCCAGCGGCGTCCGCCAAGGCAGACCCTCCACGGGGGGTCTATGTTGACCCCCGAGCTCCGTCCAAAGCGCGCCAGGACCATTGGACGCGCCTCACGACCTGAGGATTAGGCTCGACGGGTGAGGATGCCTCTCATCCATCACCCGGAGCTCCTCGTCAGGGGGGCAGGCGGCGATCGTGCGCCCGTCGCTTGCACCCCACCCTACGACGCCGGAGAGGGTGCGCATCTGCGTCATTCTCCCGGCGCCGTTCTGCTGCCTCCTTCTGCATCATCACCTCCTCGCAGAAGGAGGCTACAGCGGCCCAAGACGTCTCGCTAGCCACCATGGTGCGAACCACAGTGGGCAGCGAGACGTCTTGGGCCTTACCTACATTTCACTTTTTGTATGCATATATTAATTATTTATAAAAAAATACTTTACGTTGCCTGCGAAGTCATTAGCGTTTATTTAGTTTAAATATCGTCTGAACTTAATTAGTCTTCTGGGATAAAAGTATGGTATGTATTAATTATGCATGATAATTATATTTTAAGTACAAAGTTTATAATGATTCGTTAAGTGTTTAATACATGTTTTTTATTTATTATTATTAATCTTAATGCAAATTTTTGTGTCTCCAACTCCAAAAACAAAGGATTTTTATACAAACATTTTTACCCCTATTTTATTCCAAATAACCTTTCTTTGCTGACATCTCTTAACCATCAACTACCTACTTGCTAAATTATAGCTGTATACGTACAATAGTTTTTGAAAGTTCGTGTTTAACATAAGTAAGTTAGTTTCGTTAACCTTTCGCTTTAAATATATAGATAGATAAAAAAGACAAATGTAATTTTTTTAAATTTGTAAAGATATTCATTTTCACAACACTGGTTCTGCTCGAAATTTTTGTACGTGAAATGTATCAAAAAAACTGTGAGTTGTTTTAGTATGAAGAGTTCATATCAGAATTGTTTTTTTATGTAGCCTTTGGAACCGTGAATTTTTCGGTTTAAAATCCAATGTCTACCTCCAGTTCAACCAATCACATCAGATCGTTGTTCTTTTTCTACGGTAATACAGTATACGGCAAGAGGAAACAAACAAGATTCACTCTCACATTAATAATATAAGTAGGTCTGTCAAAACAAGCGGTCTCTAATTTACGGGTTTACCAGCTAAAGTAAGGAACTAATTTTGAATTAGTTGTGACTCTGAAAATAATATTGATCGTAATAGTACCGTACATAATTGATGAACACTTGTCATTAATCACTTAAGCATTAATTTATAAGGTATCAGCTTATTGAAACCTACCCCGAAATAAAAAATATTTTCATCTTCTTCCTACTTTTAAATAAGTACCTGAGTAATGGAAATAATATATTTAAAACAACATGTTGGCTTTGTCACTGACTCAGAAGTTCAGAAGACGCTAATGAAAAATATATTAGCCAAATTAACATTGACTGACTAGACAGGTAGTGCGTTAGTCACTGTTTGAGTTCGACTAAAGAGAGATGGCGCTGCTCCGTTAGTTGCATACACTGTATCTATTTAGAATTAAAAATAACTTTTAAATACATTTTAGAAAAATAAGATTAATTATCGCAATTAATGTATCTATAATATACAAATAGGAATAATATAACCAGCTTCTGTTTCTACAATCTACGTAGGTGGTTTCTTTTCGTAGAAATATAATATTATTTCAACGTCATAATAACGTTTGCGTGGGTATTTACTGTATTTTCGATTCCCAGTAATAATTTTATTCGCCGCAGCTAGCTTAGGTCGCGGTATGGTTTATGGATATATAAAAACACTTTTTAAGGCTCTTCGGGGAGATAAAGTTGGTACAGTAAATTCAGATTTTTACGGCAGAAATAAAATGTGTGGCTGCTTACTTTATCATCCATATATTTATAGTATCTACTTTCTTCTCAATTCTTCATATTATAATACTATAAATACGTAAGTCAGTCTTGTTTGTGTATACTAACCAACACCATTTGTTGAACTAACAATTATTTTTGGTTACCTATATTTCGCACTTTTAGCCCGCCAGCATTGCGGTTAAAGTAAGATAAGAAAAATGTATTAAATTGCGGAAAACAGCTTTTTTCCTACATATTTTTTTTCATTGAGTTTCATTGTTCAACAGCTATAATACTTTATTGATTGTTGGAATATAAAAAAAAAAAATATGAAAAAATTCTTTATTGTGTCTCAAATTTACAGAGGAATCTTAAATTTAATGAACGATAACATCTGTATTAGTTGAAAATCTGTGTCACAGACAGACATTAACGCCCAATACATAATTTTTATTAATCAAAAAATTAGTACTTAGGTAAGATATTCCATTGACCTTTCATAGTTCTGTCAATGACATCTGTAATTGTGAAGTCTTAACATCTTTTCTATTCATTAACCTCATTCAAGACACAACAACAAAAGCTCAAGAACTTTGGAACTGTTGATACAGCTTCAATAAAAGAGTCTGAATGCTAGTAAGTACCTACTCTTTCGGAAGTTGAGATTGCTCTGCGATTTTTAACCACTTGAAAGTAAAGTATTATTAAGAATATTGAGATAAACTGACTAAAACAAAAATAATTACAGCGGATAGATTAAAAACAAGTTCATTGTAGTTAACTTTTATTAGGTATTTTTTTTAGTACTTTTGTCCGTCACTGCAAGCAATGCAATGCAATGCAATAATTAATTAATTCTGTGACTGAACGTAATAATAAATATAAAACTATAAGCTATATAGAATGATAATAGAAGCGGTGATAGCCTAGTGGTTAGGGCGTCAGCCTCCTAATCAGAGGTCGGCGGTTCGAATCCTGGCACGCACTTCTAACTTTTCAGAGTTATGTGCGTTTTAAAAAAAATATATCACTTGCCTCAACGGTGAAGTAAAACATCGTGAGGAAACCTGCACGCTTAAGAGTTCTCCATAATGTTCTCAAAGGCGTGTGAAGTCTGCTAATCCGCACATGGCCAGCGTGGTAAACTATGGCCAAACCCTTCTCATATTGAGAGGAGATCCGTGCTCTGTAGTGAGCCGGTAATAGAAATTATGACATAATATGATAGTTTATGAGGCCTGCACTGAAATTTTTCAAACTGAAGTACAAAGGAAGAAGAAAAGGTCCGAAATCGGAGATTTCCGTAACAAATGACCGTCGTAGATTCCTATACATTACTAGCAAAACTGCCACTGAGAAAGTGTTCTTGTTTTACCAGATCTATTGTAACCGAATACTTCAATGCCCCGCTTAAGTGCCAGCCATATTTCACCAGTTTGGTCATTAAATAGGCCGAGCGAAGATAAATAAGCGCCCAAAACAAACACGTCGGACAAATGACGCGGCCCCTGAGGGATGTTTCAAGAATGTAACACTTGTTTTGACAAGTTTTAGTGTAAGTTTCTTTACGGGTGTAATCTATGGTGAGAGAAGTAACTTGTAACCAGCAGAGTCTGAGCGTTCTTATCAGGTTTATCATTACCAATAATAGTTCAGAGCCTTCAGCTATAATAGGTGGCTACTGGCTATTCGACGACTTTGATCTCCAAACCTAGGCTAGACTAGAAGACTAGAAGTTAACTTAAACACTGAATTTCTTAATCTAAAGCTTTGTATAACTAGATTTTACACCTTAGTCTGTAACTCATTAGATTTAATCTAAATGTAATCACAATATGCCTGGTCTATGTCTTTGTTAATATTTCTTGGATCAACGTCAACGTCAAACGTAGAAACTAATTAGACTGAATAAACATAATTAAAAAATCTACGAAAGATGAATATTTCTGATTCCACCTTTTGTTTTCCTTATTCCACACTACAAGTAAGCCCTTGACTGCTATATCACTTACACGACCATTGTAATCAGCATCATTTTAACCGATTGATGTCCAGTGCATGCCCATCACGCTCCACTACTTGTTTAACCTTCGAAAAATACCTGTTGGTAATTAGCGTATTATACGAGTATAGTACGCTAATGGACACACTCTCAACTTTGTATGCTGGTAATGAGGTCCTTATGATCGAATTTGACACCACAGTGGGACTGTTGCTTGCCTACGCGGTGACAGTACCGTCGATCGCACAAAACGTCACTCAACTGTTTTTAAAAGTGCTGTCAAACTTCATTTCCTCTCGCAACAATGACGACTTTTATTTTTATTTTATTTCTTTTTATTAATATTATAAGTTATATAGTAGTATATTTATTTAATATGTGTTAATGTATTGTGTTATTTATGTAATCTAGTGTATGTATTAGTATGCAGGTCTCTACTTATATATTACGCCACCTATTTTCTTCTAATTTTGGTTTTCCTAATCCTAAGGTTGCCAGGCAGAGATCGCTACTAAGCGATAAGGCCACCTTTTGTATCCTGTTTCTTTTTGTTTTTCTTATTATTTCTATCTATATGTGGTGTAAAATTTATAAAGAAGAAATAAATAAAACGATTTGTTCAATATCAGGGTTATCCTCTCCCTTCGTATAATCCTCTAATATCCCAACGCAACTTGCTGACTGTTTCTTCCAGCTCGTACTTTTTGTTTTCACAGTGCATGCAATAAACATTTCCAGGTCTAGTAATCAGTGGGATTGGCTGCTAGGTCTGTAGTTTAATTTGGTGTCATCAAAACTGTGTACCTAATAATGATCACGCTGGGTAAGCGAGTTAGTCATCTCAGTGCTAGCTTCTCTACTGGCCGATACCAGTCGATGCAAGTTGTTCAGTTTAATTAAGAGTCAGCTACTTCTCGATCGCCATAGCTTAATCAGTTAGAAGTCTAAAACAGACACAGTAAACAGTAAAAATGTAACATATAAGTACTAAAATAAATAGACTGATGTTAACTACGATATCTTAAACTTTGAGTGACTTTAAAAATGCTTTTAAAATGACATACCATATCGCGAGGATCATATCGTTTGAATTCTTGGCAACTCTCCCCGAATTTTGCCCCTTGGCCTATTTTTCACAACTTTATCGCAACTGAAAATTTTTGTAGAGGCAATTTGCACGCTTGCTAACGGGTTTTTTGCTAATTTTCTTTTATATAACAATGTGTTGGTAACGAGTTTTTAAAAACTAATGGATTTTAGTCGTAGTATTATAAGTGATTTTACGACCAAAAATGAGTTAATGTAAATTTTGTGTTCTATTAAATTGTTGAATAATTATTCAAGTAACTGAATACCATTCGATATACCTATAAGTACTTTTAAATCTCATTATAAATATGAAATTTCATTTGCTTTGTATGTCTAGAACAGCCTCTTTATGGAATTAATGAATAAATTTTAATGCATAATTAACGCAAACAGCTTCAGTAAGTGTTGGTCTAATCTGAACATAAAAACCAACAAGAAATTTCCTACCGACGGTGTCCAATATAATCCATACAAGTATAATAAATTCGAAAGTAACTTTGTTCGTTTGCTACCTTTTCACGCCTTAACCGCTAAACAAATCTCAATAAATTTCGGGAAGAAATTACAAAGATTACATTTATGAGACAGGCATAGGATATTTTTTATCCCGGGATAAAAAAATTCCCAAGAGATTTATTAAATCCACGTATATATTTGGAACTAACTCTGTGTATCTGTTACCTTTTCACGCCTCAGCGACAAAAAATATTTCGATTAAGTTCGGCACAGAGATGTGTTGTATCCTGAGGACATAAGGATACCTTTTAGTCCAGGAAAAAATACGGTCCGTGCGGAATTAAAAAAACCGAAACAAAGGCGTACAAAAAAAGCTAAATTCTAGTTCCGAATATAGGTAAATATTTGCAAGTGCGTCAAACAAATAAACAATATACCGCAATATATCCCCACGTCAGATATGTCAGGAATGTTTTCGCGTTTTAAATCATAACTACAGAGTAACAAATTGGAGTGCTGAAAGTTGTTCAATTATTCAAAGAAGAGACATTTTGTATGAAACTCGCAGTGTGTTCGCATTGTTTGCGTCCGTCTTTTATCTCAGGCAAAACATCTTCAATAATTGTTTGCACAGTTTATAATGATCTCGTTAGACAGCCAAGCGTGCTTTAGTGTTTAAAAATAGAGGGAAATCTCTTGAAATTGTCAATTTCACAATATTTCAATAGTTAAAGGATTTACGAAAATATGAAAAGTGTTTATACATTTTCTTACAATAAGCTTCTAACAAAAAGAATAAATGATAAATACTAGTTAGCATTATCACCGTAATTTAAATGGCTCTTTTTATCGGACATAGGAGGCTACGACTAACGGTCTAAACCTCCCGTCTTTTTGTACTTCAATACGAATTGGTAGTCTCTAACGATTACTACACAATAATAACATCAAATCATCTGTTGAAGGTCCTGGGTTCGATTCCCGGCTCGAGTTTGGTCTGGTGGGAGGCTTTGGCCGTGGCTAGTTACCACCCTACCGACAAAGACTACCGCCAAGCGATTTAGCGTTCCGGCACGATGTCGCGTAGAAACCAACTAGAAGCGTGGGTTTACCATACTTCTAACAGGTTAGCCCGCTACCATCCTAGACAGCATCATCACTTACCACCAGGTGAGATAGCCGTCAAGGGCTGACTTGTAGTGTATAAAAAAAAAAACCGGGATGAACAACTCTTCAGGGTGGTATTGGGAACTGTTTGTTAGAAAACACGGAAACCTTACTATTTTTGACTGTGATATGTTGTCAAATGTGCTTGCCACTAGATAACGACAAAAAAATAAAAGATATACATTAGACTGAAAACGTAATAGAGCATAGAAATAGTTGTGAAACATAATGGAAATGCGGATGCAAAATCAAGATGAAACAGATAGATCTTGTCTTATTTCCGTTTGTTATTTATATCGTTGCATAAAGAAATACCTTCCATTACTTTTGTCATATTTCGCTAAACTGGGACACCCGTTACAGAACATGTATCACGTAACATTGCATGATATTATTAACAACATCGCGTGCAGACATGCTTGTACGTACGTTGTAAGAAACCATAGAAATACATATTGTAATGAGTATGGTTGAATAAGATTTCATACTTGTTATATTATATTATTGGGTGTGCACGTGGGTTTTTAGGACTGTGTTGCATGGAGTGTTAACAGGATCAATAATGCCCAAATTAATTATTATTTAAGCATACAAGCAAATATCAAATGAATCTTAATCAAACTTAACACTAAACGACACGTGCAGAGCGATGTGAGGCTACCACGTCAATGACGGGGCACGCTATTCCCAACTGACGAGGATCTCCAGGTGATGGATGAAAGGCATTCTCAACCGTGAGCCTAATCCTCGGGTGGAAAGCCACGCCCAATGTCTGTGGCACGCCTCGGATGGAGTTAGGGGCCTGGGTTTTAGTGGGTATTCTTGTCGCGAGTCTTACCGCTGAGGACTCCCACATACGCAATACTGCGCCGCTCCCGGAGAGGATGCGTAGACGCATTACCCAGTGTTAAAAAAAGAGGGTAGGCTATCAATTTCATTAGAGCTTTGTGACGTCATCCCATACAGTCTTGCCATGTAACAACTGCTGTCTATATTAAGAAGTTAAATACAGTTTCAAGCTTGTTTCTATTTGCTGTATATTATCAGCGTTAAAATGATATATCTTTGAAAGAATATAGAATGTACGTGTTACAATTCAGTTTTAAAAATAAATCGATGATTATGATTTATGAGTAAAAAACTAACTTAACGTAATTTTTGAATTTGTATTATCATCCAGCCTCAGTCATGACAACCGGGCTCCTGCTTTCGTTTATATGATAGAGGGATAGAGACCTTTTACCCAACTTTTGCTTAGACATGGATTGGCAGGTGAAATTCTCTTACGATAGTTATGGAAACAGACACCGAGCCTTTGCCTGAATTGAACAACTTAGATTACTTAGAAGCTGCCGTCGCGATAACGTCTTTAAGCAAGGATTATTGTTTGAAATGTTGACAGTTCAGACGTAGGTTCGTGCGTTTTGACTTGTATTTTGTTGTTTGAATGTTCATTGTTCAATGAACGAGACAGTGATATCCAGTTTGATACTTCAGTTCGGAGAGCAATTTGAAATATTTAATAACACGAGTTCAATGATTTAATATTATAATTTACGAAATGTTTGAGACTGTACTACCGAACCTACTTGCAGTGTTGATTTATCGCTGTGAAATCTTTGTTTTGCTGTTTGAGATAGCGTGTCGAAAATCAGTTTCATAATTTTTGCTTTTTAAGTTTGTACCTTTGTTTATTAAATCACTAGCTTGAGTTTTCTTAGCTTTTAAATACCTTGGTGCTATGCACAAGCCTTTTCTTTTATAGAGAACTGAACTGAATTTTGACCCAGACTATTTATCACTAAAAGTTATGGATATATTAAGCAAGACTCGACTTAAGAAAGCACAAGGATGATTCTTAACGCCAATTTGGTTTGAATAATTTCTTGAAAGGAAACCTCTTTTTGTCTTCCTACCTTAGTGACGACCTCCGTAGCGCAGTACTTGCGCCGTCGCATAATAAAGTTGGAGGTCCTGGGTTCGATTCCCGGCTCGAGTCTGGTCTGGTGAGAGGCTTCGGCCGAGGCTAGTTACCACCCTCCAAAGACGTGTCGCAAAGAGATTTAGCGTTCCGGCACGATATCGCGTAGAAACCAATTAGGACCGTGGGTGTACCATACTCTTAACAGGTTAGCCCGCTACCATCCTAGATAGCATCATCACTTATCACCAGGTGAGATAGCCGCCAAGTGCAGACTTGTAGTGTATAAAAAACCTAAGCTGAAATCGAACCCAGAACCGTAATCTGTAATCAAACTGCAACTCACGGGAGCAATGAGACTGAAATAAACAGTTTGATATTAAAAACGCTCGAAATGTAAATGTAATTCAAACTATTATCTTAATTACAGTTATTCAAGTGATATGCAATCCGTATTGTGCAATCCTGATTTATAGTTGCTCTCCATTAAGGCTGTCAAGCGACAGTCTTAATTAATGGTTTACTGATCACAAATCATCGAGATTGTTGTAAATGGAAGTTTTAAGTTATTGTTAAATAAATATACTCTAAATGGTTGAATGTTTTTTTTTAATTCACCTTTTATTTCTACTATCTTTCAACATTTCAAACGTACGACGGAAGTACAAGAGGGCCCTTCATTTAATTAAATATTGCGTAAAATAATTTTTTTTTTGTAAGTTTGTAAGTGCTTGTTTGTAACTGGGTGAACTGCCTTTAATAAATATATATTATTATTATATTATTATTATTTAAATTTTCCACACCTACGTCGTAAAGACTTGTCAAGTGCTGTCCAAACATTAAGTGTGAAGCGCAAGTAAAGCCGCGTTGACTAATGAATACATAAGGGGTTAGGAAGGGTATGTGCCGAAAATGATTAAACATATTTCTGAAAGAACGGATGAAAATTATCGATTGAAACCTTCAATCATCTTGAGCGAATTCTTAGTAGGTAACTATCAGTTATAGAAAAGTTTAGTTTTATATTACGTATTATGTAAAATAAAATACTGAAATAGTTGAATCCTTTGTGTGGAAGAGTAATCAATAGGTGTTTGAAAGTTTTCTTCTTTCAAGAGTAGGAGGTTTTTGCACATTTCTGTGGGTCGCAATTGAGCGGGTCACGTTTCTTTTCCTCTGCAAAAAGTTTATATTGATGATAGTTTAACTTACCAGTTGAATAAAATGGTATAATTTCACTTTATGTCTCTTTTAGATTATATAAGCGATTTCAAGCTTCATTTAGTTATACAGTTTTACTATCAATTTGTTACGTATATAATTACAATACAATATATATTTATTTTTTATATGTTTATTTGATGATCACACACATTATAAAGACCTATCTTTCTAAACACATGTAGATTCTCGCGAAATCTGGAAATATAACCTCGCACCATCGCTTAGTTTTCAATGTTAAATACTAGGGAGGCTCAATATTGAGGGTGATTGTCCCAATTGGACCATCCCAAGAAGAATGAGATATTTACAGGTAATATACTAAATATCGTATATTAAATATATCATTAAGGTATACAATTTACCAAAGAGAAAGGCTAACATGTAGGTACAAGTCTTGTATGCTAAGAAATATTTCTTAGGAAGCTGGTGACGTTATCAAATAAGCGATAACGGCACTCCCGCCTCGGTAGTACGCCGTAAAATATTTGCAACATATATTGTAGTATTGCACAACATATTTCCGAGTAACTTACTGCATGTTCTCGCAAAATATGTTTGTATAAATATGCAACTTTAGTTTACTGCAGCTTTAATAACTTAGAGTTTATGTAACTACATTTATTTACCGACAAAACTGGAAGACTATAAAGCAAAACCGAGTATCAGGTTCCTTAAATTATAACGGTAGTTTTGTGAACGTTTAAAAATAGTCAAAATATTTCGTAAGATAACACTATATTTGTTAACTAACTAAAGGTACATTTAGATACATTTTAATTGATATATAATGACTTGCTGTTTTTCAAGAAGAAGTGAACTAGTGCCGACTGTGAGATTTCTACTTATTCAACCGTGTGTGAATTAATTTTTTTTTTTTTAATGGCGCTCGCTTTCGCCATTATTTCACAAAAGATGGCGCTCTTAATGTTTGCTATTTCAGTTAAATAAGTATTTCAAGTATTACTGCCGAATGATAATACAAGTAACCGTAGACGAAACCTTAAAATAAGATCTAAAGGGTTTTCAATATTACACTTCTGGTCAACTATAAAATAGTGGTTTCAGTACGCGTTATTAGGTGCGTTATTATGATGTGTGGAATTCGGTTATAGTGTTTTCTGCTTCTTAATATTATCCAGTAAGAGTAAAGTAGTCTAATTCAGCTAATTAGTTGCTGTGTCTATTAAATTCACGTTTATAAGTGGCATATCGTATTAATTGTGTTAATATACATTGCGATTATCACACTATGTAAAACATCTGATAATATCAGATGTTTGGTTTTTTTTAACTATGGCGTTTTTTTACAATTTCTGTAAGTGAAAGCAATATTTTGGCAAAGTTTTTCTATCTGTAGACTAAAACTGTCGTGTTTCCTAGCCATCAGATTTCCAACCATAAAGTTTCTGAAGTACGCGCCGATAGAAATGACAAAAATTTAGTCAAGTTCGATTATAATTCTTCAGCACGCCATGCAAGAGAGACTTCGAAGTTCTAGTATAATAACTTCACCTACAAATACGGCAGCAATAAACAGGAATATGTAAATAAACACAAGTGTGCAAAGTTTGATTATTATTTTTTATTTATTGAAGCAACTTCCCCCAGCTACCTTATAAAAGGAAAGTTGGAAACTTCAGCGTTGGCTGTCATATTTCTCCCTTTAAACTCGCGCGAGGCGGTTCTACACATCGAGTAATACGCAAAGTGATAAAGACACATGAGGCTCGCTTTGCCGAATAAAAGAGCAATATAGCTGGAACACTGGTGGCTATAAATCTTGCTGTACAGATTTTATATTTTTGGCGTCGAGCTATTTATTACCTATAGCTCCACGCCAAAAATCGTATTAAACGTCAAAAGCTTATTTAAGTTCTACCTTACTCGTTTGGCAAAGCCGGAGTTACTTAAACTCGAGTAAATTTTCGATTAAAATATATAGTAAACGATTTATTTTTTGAATAACATTTATTGTTTTTGCATTGCGTATATATTAACTTTGATCAGGTCCTCCGCTATGTTGACTATGTTTATAGCAGAGGATACTCATATCTTGTATTTTACTATGTAATAAATTTTCGCGAAGCGGTGTTAGCCTAGTGGTTAGGGCGTCAGCCTCAAGGTCTAATCAGAGGTCGGCGGTTCGAATCCGGGCACGCACTTCTAACTTTTCGGAGTTATGTGCGTTTTTAAAAATTAAAATATCACTTGCTTCAACGGTGAAGAAAAACATCGTGAGGACACCTGCACGCCTGAGAGTTCTCCATAATGTTCTCAAAGGCGTGTGAAGTCTGCCAATCCGCACATGGCCAGCGTGGTGGACTTCTCATATTGAGAGGAGACTCGTGCTCGGTAGTGAGCCGGTAATGGGTTAATCATGATGATGATGATGATGAATAAATTTAACTGTAGGGCAAAGTTTAGTGCGATTTATTTCACATTCTTTCTGCAACTTAAGTTTTTTTTTATTTAGGTTACACCACCGAATATGATGTCACTTAGATTTTAATACTAATTTTAATAAATGTAAGGTTGTTAAGAGAAATCCTCCTTCAACACAAATTTATTATAATAAAACCTGTATAAGAGAGGTATCACAAGTCAAATCATTAGGTGTATTTATCGCAGCCCTTGCTGCTCTCTAAGAGCAATTATTTATTTATTTATTTTCATCCAATTAGGACGGCAAAATACCACTTACACTAACTAGACAACATAAAACAAATTTTTCAAAACAAACTAATATTACTAAACAAACAAAGATTAATGTTTTGAAATCATTAGCTAAAACTTTACTATTATTTTACAAGTGATTAGTCCGAAGTAATTTAGAATATGGATTTCTATTTTATGCTTCCAATAAATCCATGTTGAAATACTCGGAAGTTCGTAAATCTGGTTTGCGTCTTAAAACAACACCAATCAATATTATGGTCAAATCAAATCAGTATTGATTATTTTTACTTGTTCGATTATATCACATCATCATGTTAAGCAATCTAGGTAGCTGGATGGACCTGTGGGTAAATCATCATCGCATAGGTACATATTTTGCATAAAACTTTGTGATGATTATTGTATCAAATAATATCTCATTATATATCTTGTTCCCGCGCAAATAACGTGGGCTTCCATTTAACCCTCCCTGGTTGAATCCTCCTAAAATATATAACACAGAAACAATAACCGTGTGATATAATTTTGAAGGATACCTTATATAAACAAACCTTACTTGGAAAATGTCTTAGATGTGCAAAAACCTTTACTCCACTGAATAAAATTATAATATCTTCTGTAGTGTATAAATTGGGGAATTTATTGTTAAGGGTCTATATAATTTACAGGGGTTGAAGTCATATTTTGATGTATATATGTTTGAATTGCTTACTACAAATGTTTGTTAAGGATTTACCGGTAAATTGTTTATCTTATGCCACTATGTAGGTACTAGTTAAACGTGCGCGAATGAAATGCTTTTTGCTCACCCCTCAAAGTGTGACTCCCTTTTAACACTAACAATGAATCAGCATAGTATATGTCTTCAATCAGACGTATCTTTGTACGGAGCATAGGGTAAGCGGATTTTTTTAGAGATAGTTTGAGGTCTCCTTGAGATGTGATATCTCCTTTTTATTTCGGAAAAATGCAAGGTCAATAATAGTTGCTACTAATAATCACTGCTAAACGGAAATGATAGAATTACTCTTTTGATTAGACTTATTATGTCAAGTCTTGAAATATGATACTTTTTATCCCGAAAAACTTTTATTATTATACCCACGTAGCCACGGTCAGCGTTTTTTGGTCTAGACATAACTTATAGGTTCAGGACTCGATATGCAATAAAACAATATAGTTTATCTCATTAGCTATATTACATTATTACATAAAAGGTTGGAAACTTCTTTTAAGAGTAGAAATTATCCCTATGGTAGAAGACTTCGCTCGTCCTAAGCAATATACACAAGAAATAAACATAAAGATAGATAGAAAATAATTAAAGTTAGTAACTATTTTCATTATCTAAACCAAATTATCTGAAGTACAGCTTTTAATTATTGTGATATTGCTAGCATGGTTGTGTGCGTGTATAGTACATGAGTAAGTGTAGTGTACATAATATGTGACCACGATCATATTAATGTACACTAATGCCGTGGACCCACTGCAGTGCACGCTGTGCTCGCGACGCATTATATTTGTAAAGTTTGTTGGTTGGTAAACGTGGGTCAATCAACGAAAGTCTCATATTAACGTCGATTGGCATATTCATTAGCAACACTAGACTATTAAAGTCCAACGGCATCATGGGCTTATTCTGTCCAAAGAGAAATAATTTTAAAGCATTTTTTTATCCACTACAAGTTAGCCCTTGACGTTAATCTCCCTGATGATAACAGTTCTCTGCTTATCCTTAAAATGGATAATTTTGGATTAGACTATGCATAATCAATGTATCCTAACCAAGTATGTACTATGTACACGATACTGTATATGTTTATATCATATAACACCTACAAATTTCCAATATCATTCTTTTCAATATCTACCTAGCCTAGGTTTTCTGGAAGACCTCGCCCTTTAGCTATAAAACTGCCTTTTTTATATCTACGTCTAGTAAAGTTGAAAGATATTCATTATCTTCGTTTTTCAGTGGTGTACACTAAAAAAGATTCTTGTATGAAGACATGTTAATACAAATCGATTATGCTAAATAGTTCCCCATCCCACCTCTTGTAGTAAAGCTATAACCGCGTGTATAGCGTTCACAACCTGTGCGCCATATTGAAATAGTAACAGTAGTAGTAGTATTTTTAAGTAGAGAAGACGTTTGTCTGGTGGAAGGCTGCGGCCGTGGCTAGTTACCACCCTACCGACAAAGGCGTGTCGCCAAGCAATTTAGCGTTCCGGCACGATGTCGTGTAGAAACCAATTAGGAGTGTGGGTTTACCATACCCCTAACAGGTTAGCCCGCTGCCATCTTAGACTGCATCATCACTTACCATAAGGTGAGATTGCCGTCAAGGGCTAACTTGTAGTGGATAAAAAAAAAAAAACGTGGGCATATTCTTGCAAAGCCAAACTAAAGTCTTGTGTAGACACAGCGTGCGCCGCAATATGGCAATGGCTTTATACATTGTACATAGTTTTCACTTGTATCAGCAGTCCCCATTATATCCATTTTGCTTGTACTCCTCCCAATAGTGGTTGTTCAAAACATAAGTGGGGAAGCAGAGACACAAAATACACGGGTGAAGCCACAGACAGATCTAGTTTAGCATTCCGACGTAGTCCATTACCAAAGGTAGGGATGGCTAGTTGTGGTTTGATTGAAGTTAATTTCAAAGCATTTAGGTTTAGAAACATAAAGTTTATGTTGGTTTGACGTTATCGCTTGATAGTCGGAGAAAGTTAAATTTAGTGTCGACGTTGTTTAAGTCCTATTCTGCTTAACGGTTTAAGTCACGTACCTACTGTATATTTTAATGAACTAAAATTGCAGCGTCGGTATTTCGTTCGAAGACGATCTCGAGGTTCTTTGGCCGATTTTCGGGTCGGGCCAATACATATAAGGTTAAGTAAGGTTAGTGAATTTCCGTAAAGAAATTTGCATTGTTAGAAAATTTGATTATCACTTACATGGGATAGTAATAATTAAGACCCGCAGTAATAGAAATAAAAAAGTTATGAGGATCTCAACTCTGATTCCTTCTTTCCTACAAGAGAGGCTATGCACGGAAACCTGCCACAACCTGCTCAAGCAATGATACATTTATAGGCTGAGTATTATGATGATGATAATGAGGCACGGAATGGGCGAAATATATTATGCTAAAATCATAATATCTTGAGAAGAGAGATCTTAATATATGAAAATAACACTTCTGCAACTAGGTCACGGCGACTCCTATAACTTTTATTAAATTCCGAATTAAATCACGAGTTGTCAAACTGGATAAAACTTTGGTCTCCAAATATTTCGTTCACTTATTTCATACTCGTAGCTTCATATATTAGATGGATGCTGAAAAGATACTGGTGACGTAAAACCTTGCCAAGTGGGGCACGGAGTATGCCAAGAACGAGGACAATGATATTTTGACGGTGCTTCAGTCTTGAGCGACAATGGAAAATTGTCTATATAGTATTATATATGTGTCAATCTTTTTGTGGTGCGTATCACTCTAAAATATTAGGTTGGTGTTTTATTTATATATAACTAGATATTCGCCTGCCTGCCTTTTATATTCTTGTCCGTCCACATACTTAGCTACTTTTTGATCTTCATAGCGACCTCGACGACCTCCGTGGCGCAGCGCGGGCGCTGTTTCATTATAAAGTTGGAGGTCCTGGGTTCGATTCCCGGCTCGAGTCTGGTCTGGTGGGAGGCTGCGGCCGTGGCTAGTTACCACCCTACCGACAAAGGCGTGTCGCCAAGCAATTTAGCGTTCCGGCACGATGTCGTGTAGAAACCAATTAGGAGTATGGCTTTACCATACCCCTAACAGGTTTGCCCGCTACCATCTTAGACTGCATCAGCACTTACCATCAGGTGAGATTGCCGTCAAGGGTTAACTTGTAGTGGATATAAAAAGAAAAAGCGTAGTGCTTGCGCTGTCACATCATAAAGTTGGAGTTCCTCGGTTCGATTCCGAGTTCCGAGTTCGAGTCAGCTGGTGGAAGGCTTCGGCCGTGGCTAGTTACTGACAAAGAAGTAGTTTTCCGGCACGATGTCGCGTGGAAACCAATTAGGAACACTCATAATTGGTTTCTACGCGTCATCGCGGGTTTACCATACAAACCCTAACAGCTTAGCCCGCTACCATCTTAGACTGCATCATCACTAGGTGAGATAGCCGTCAAGAGCTAACTTGTAGTGTATAAAAACAATAAAAAACTTTCATAATTTCTGCTTGTGGTATAAATGTGAAATATGCTCTTTGAAAGAAGGACAGTTTTATATATATATAATATTATAGTAAGCCTTTTTGCTCGAAGAGTCATTTTGTTCTATAGAAATACTATATATTTATAAAAACCTTTGACACTCTCGAGCACATAACCAATCCCTATAAATAAACCTGTTCAATCAGTTGCTCTGTTTTGCATAAAAGAAGAGCGAACCTACAAACATAGTTTCGCTATAGTAATATCACTAGTGATTTAAGTGTATTTATTTAATATGTTTTTATTTAATGGAAGCGGTTATAGCCTAGTGGTTAGGGCGTCAGCCTCCTAATCAGAGGTCGGCGGTTCGAATCCGGGCACGCACCTCTAACTTTTCGGAGTTACGTGCATTTTTAAAAAATTATAATATCACTTGCTTCAACGGTGAAGGAAAACATCGTGAGGAAACCTGCACGCCTAAGAGTTCCCCATAATGTTCTCAAAGGCGTGTGAAGTCTGCCAATCCGCACATGGCCAGCGTGGTGGACTATGGCCAAAGCCATACTGAGAGGAGACCCTGCTCTGTAGTGAGCCTGTAATGGGTTGATCATGATGATGATGATGATTTAATACGAATGACAAATAATGTTTAGCTGTTCATTGAACATGATAACCCTATTTTTCGCTTTCAAGTTATTAGGAATTCCCTAAATCTTCCGATCCTCAATCCTATAAAGTCACAGCAGCGGGAAGATGTTAGAACATCCAATCCTATCCGATCTTATCCAATTTTCATTCGATTTGGGATTTGGGATTGTGTAGGGAGTCCTATAGTGTTACTTGTATTAAGACTTTACTAGATTTTTTGTACGTCCATGTATTCAACCGTGGTATATCACAAGAAAAAGAAATAGCAGCACTAATACAACACAGTTAACCATACAATATAAAGGTAGTAATCAAAAAAAAACAATTAATCAACAACCAAGTCAATAAAAATAATTGTCATGTATTTTTGGAACGAAGTTCCTTATCGCGCGCTGTGAAAGGGGGGGCTAGACGGAAAAAATTCTTACGAAAAGTTGTCACGACACTTTTAGATATTTTCATTTCTATTTCGCATTGAACAGTGTGGTGTCGCGACGATTATTTCTGTTGAGTGTATACAGGTTTTTTGTAAATAATAAATAATAAAAAATAATAATAATAATGAATCCTGACAGTGTTTCTGCACAAGTTCCTGATATTGCTGATGGAGTACAAAATTAAATTAAAGTAATTAAAGTAGTATGGTAGCGGGCTAACCTGTTAGCCCGCTACCGTACTACTTTACCATATTAGACTGCATCATCACTTACCATCAGGTGAGATTGCCGTCAAGGGCTAACTTGTAGTGGATAAAAAAAAAAAAAAAAAAAATGAGTCTATTGATTAGGTTGATATAATATTATATTTGTTAATAAAAATAATTTATTATTATTCTTCTTCTTGGTCGCACACTTCATTACTGAAGGTCGTGTCCACATGGAAGTGCCTTCGCTAAGTTGGTAACTAATGCCTTCCACTCTGTTCGGTCCTCGGCTTTTCTGATAGCAGTTGTAAGTGGAAGGCCAGTGAGTGTTTTCACCTGATCAGTCCAGCGGCTAGGTGATCGGCCACGCGGTCTTTTCCCCTCTACCTTACCCACAACTATAAGTTTTTCCAAGTTACTTGGCAGCCGTCGGGCAATATGACCAAAATAACTAAGAATTTTTTGGAAACATATGGTAGAGAGTCTGACGTCAACACGAAGCTGCTGCAGGATTGACAGGTTGGTACGCATCGCGGTCCATGGTATTCGAAGCATCCTTCTCCAACACCACATTTCAAAAGCATCAATTCTTTTTCTGTCCGCTGCTCGAATCGTCCATGCCTCAGATCCATAAAGGAAGATAGAGAAGACTAAAGTTCTTACGAGTCTCTTTTTGGTGTTATTCGAGATCTTCCTGTTCTGCCAAATTCTTGTTAACTTACTCATTGCACCTTTGGCTATTTGGATTCGTCTTCTAATGTCGTGTTCACTCCCCCCTTTGTCCGAAAGCAACGATCCGAGGTACACAAACTCGCTGACAAACTCCAAGTCCGAGAGTTCTCCAGTCCTAGGGAGTTGACTACTTCTATCAACTAGCATAACTTTCGTTTTCGACTTGTTTATGCTAAGTCCAGCCAGTCCACTCTCAAACTCCAGTCTACGGAACAGTTGAGCAAGTTCTTTCTCCGATGATGCAAAAAGTGTGGTGTCATCCGCATATCTAAGGTTGCTGATCTTAACACCCCCGATGGAAATTCCTCCCTCCCATCCTTCCAGGGCTCTTCTCATTATGTACTCGCCATAAATATTAAAAAGAATAGGAGACAAGATACATCCTTGCCTTACTCCCTTTTCGGGTTTAAAAGGTGTGGAGATGACATCATTGACTCTAACCATAGATTCGCTGTCTTGGTATAAGTTTGCGACCAATACAATAAGGTGTTCAGGTACGCCCATTTTCTGCAGAATGTCCCATAGACAGTCCCACCTTACGCAATCAAATGCTTTGGAGTAGTCGATAAAGCACATGAGCATAGGTGTATTGAACTCTCGACTTTTCTCGATTAATTGCCTCACATTCACAATCTGCTCTCTTGTGCCTCTTCCTTTAACAAATCCCGCCTGCTCTGTAGGTATTTGCCATTGAAGAAATGATTTTAGTCTACCATTAAGTACATAAAGCATTATCTTGCTCGCATGGGATATAAGGGCCACTGTGCGATAGTTCCCACATATTCGAGTTGATCCTTTTTTGTGAAGTGGTATTACTAGGGACCTTCTCCAGTCAATTGGCCACTTTCCTGTCTTCCATACAAGATTGCACAGGTCTAGCAGAATCTTAACGCCTTTGTTTCCAAGATGCTTGAGTTCTTCAGCAAAAATGTTGTCTCCTCCAGCTGCTTTATTGTGTTTTATTTTGCGCAAAGCATCTATAATTTCACATTCAAGTATCTCGGGTTCCCTGTCTTGGTCTTCTAAGATTCGGCTAGGCGTGTCTATCATTGGTATTGTAGGATGAGCGTACAGACTCTCACAGTATGATCGCCACCTTTCTGTCACCTGATCAACTTCGGTCAAAAGTGTGCCCTTATCATTTTCGATGGCCCAGGTCCTTGGTTTCAGCTCCCGTGTTATGCTTTTAATTTTCAGAAAGAGGTCTCTAGTATGGAAATTTTGGGCATGATCTTCAATATCCTGACAAAATAAATTAAGGTAGTTATCGTAGTCTCTACGACAGAGACGTTGCACGGTGGCCGATAATTTCCTATATTGTACCTTTTGAGAGTCAAGATTGCCTTTCAGTAAGTTCTTTCGTTCTTTGATTGCCTTCCATGCTTCCTCTATGCTAAAATGTGGATTACTCCACATTTTATTTGGAGCATCCACCGTTGCTCTTAGGCTTTCTTTTCGCGACAAGAGCACGACATCTTTCATTTTGTTCCAATTTTGGTCAGTGTCAATATTGCAGTCTATTGTAAAGTTAGCGAGATTTTTCTCAACACATTGGCTAAACATTGAGAGCTCAAATCGGTCAGGTCTTTTTTGAGGTTTCTGAACCAAACGTGGACACTTTCTTAACTTAAGTGTCATTTCTGCAACTAGTAGTTTGTGATCGCTCCCGCAATCGGCTCCAGGATAGGTCTTTGTGTTGGTAATGCAAGATCTCCATCTTTTTGCGATAGCGATGTAGTCTATCTGATTACGTGCTCTATCTCCTGGCATTGACCACGTATACAGTCTCCTCGGGTGATTCTTAAAACAAGTATTCATGATTGTGAGGGAGTTTTCAGTGCAGAATTGTAACCACATTTCACCTCTTTCATTCCTTTCACCAAGACCATATCTTCCGACCACTTCTCTAAGATGATTTTCGTTCATCGTATTCCCTATTTTTGCGTTTAAGTCACCGATTACAAGTGTAATGTCTCTGGATGGCAAGCTTTTAAGAGTGTCGTCGACTTGTTTATAAAAAGTTTCAATGTCTGCCAATGTTGATGCTGCTGTGGGTGCATATACAACCACAATATTGACGCGACACGGCCTTGTATTAATTCTCAGTGTTATTATCCGGTCACTCACGGGGTTGTATCCGAGAACTGATTTATTTAATTCCGGTGTTACAGACACGGCAACTCCATTTTTACTCTCATTTTCGGGACCGGAGAAATAAACAGTACAGCCAGTTGGGGTCGTATAGAAACCAGAATTTCTCATGTGAGTCTCGGTTAGCCCTAATATTTGTAAATTGTAATGCTGTTGCTCTTTATCTATTATCTCCTTTTTCCCTGGTTGGATCATTCCTCGGACGTTCCAGGTTCCCACCTTCATTCTCTTCCTAAGCCGCGCATGCTGTCTAGTGGATGAGTCACCAGTAGCATTTTGTTCACACTGCGCCTGGTGAGTCGCAGCAGTGCGTCCAGTAGCATATTTCACACCATGCGACCTGGACTCGACATGGCGCCGGCTTACCGGTTCGCCCATGTTCGCTCTCTCAATATTGTTCACTTTCATTCGGATTTCATGGGAAAATAGTGCAGTGGTTTCCCCTTGCCTTCTGCACCAGACATTTTAGGAGTGATTTTAACCCCCAGGCCGCTGTTGCCTCATCCAACCGGTTACCCGGCTAGGTGTTTAAATGGATATACCGCCATTGGTCGGTCGCCAGGACCTCGTCCGTTGTCTAGCAGGGGGCACCACGAGCAGGTGAGGTTGGCAGTTGGGGTCGACTAGATGGTATTGTCGTTCTCCCCCTTACCCCCCTTACCTTAATTTATTATTATAACTTAAATAAAATAAAATTTCCTTCACTAATTAATCGAAAGGAACTTCGTTCCATCCGGGTGTCCCTTGACACCTCTCAAGTTTTTTTTTTCCTTTGCAACAAGTATCAGTCCAATTTTCTTTGTTATTATAATATCGTTACAAGTGTTGGTAGAAGTCGCCTCTCTGGTGTAGGCCTCCCTCAGCTCTTTCCAAGTCTTCCTCTTCTTTGCTTCCCTGGTCCATAGTGGTCCATAGTAGTTGTTAGTACTGTTTTATAAATAGTGCTCTTTGTAATCAGGACCACTCTCCAACTTATAGATCTAACTAGCTGATGCCCGCGACTTTTCCTGCGCAGGATAAATATTTCGAGTAGCTTATACCAGAGTGGCGTAGAAAAGAACTAACATTATGATATTAAAATTATCACGCAAATGGTAGATATTTTCTACTTACTTGACACTTATCGTCATATTTTGGACAATTCACACGACATTATGTCAAGGCTTTATAAATTGTAGCCTATTATTTCTGATCTATAAACTATATTATTGTAGTTTCATAAAATCAATTCAGTAGTTTTTACTTGAAAGAGTAACTAGTGTCCATAAGTTAAACTTTCGCGTTTATAATGTTAGTAGAAAGTAGGATAATTAAGCCGTAAAAATAAGTAAGATCACCTTTTTTGATAAACAGAACTGACACGCTTCTGTTCGTTTTTCCAATCATATGTCATAGCGAAACAAAAGAAGATATGTTAAAGCAAGATAGATGTACTCTTTTATCGCAGTCTTTAATTATTAAAATAATAACGTTCCGGGGTTCATAGAGAACCTTATTATTTGGGTTAAAAAAGTCTGACTTGGAACACTCCCGTTTCGAAGGATTGTACGAGACCAAAACGTGCGTGTCTGATTCGAAACGGTACTTTTACAACAATAACTAAGAGCAGTTACGCTACTGCGACTGATGATTTGAATTTAGAATTTATGAATTCTGGAATAGTAGAGTCACCGTGCCAGTAAGCATACCCTAGTGCGTAGAAGCCCGCATAATTGCCGTCCTAGTACCCGTTACTACCACGAAGCGTACTCCAAGCACTACGTCTGTCTACGTACATGTCGTACGTGTTTCAGAGTCATAGACTACGCAGTCGTGCGAAGCTTATCAGTATGACGTAGCGGCTGCTCTTACAGATATCCCCATTAATATGATATATACAGTACTATATTAGTTCGTTGATTTATTAACTACAATCACTCAATAGTAGAATAATGTGATTTGTTGTATTGATATAATCAATGAGAAGGAAGATTGCAAAAGCTGTTTTTTTACCAATATAAACGCGTTTTACTATGTGCCCTTAAATAGTTACCATTGAATATAACGAATTAGAATAATATTAAAATTCGAATACTCGTAAAGATACACGGTGACTTCAAGTTCGCTTCCGTAATAAAGTTCAAATCACAACTAATTTGCAGCTATGGAACAGTACCTTAACCGGAGATATATATCATAAAAAAAATCTTCATATTTATCATAAGGATATCCTATACTTACCTATTCTTCAGTATAAAGAGTGCTTAGTCCATTGACCACCACCCTAGCCTACGCACACGCCTTTAAGAACATTATGGAGAAGGCATACAGGTTTACTCATAGTGCTTTCCTTCCCCGTTAAAGCTAGTAATATTTAACTTGAAATTGTTGGAATTCATCGCACATAACTTCGGAAAGTTAAAGGTACGTGCCAGGGATCGAGCTCAGTTCCCTGAAAGCGAGGTTCAGTGTTACCCACTAGGTTATCATCGCTTAAGCACATTATAGATATATAATGTGCTTAAGCGATGATAACCTATGTATATTATGGTTATACAGATGTATAACCATAATATACATAGCTGATGATATTCAAGTCGGATATTCATAAAATTTCTTAACTGTCCCTGACTTCACTTAGTTCGAAGGTCGTGTAAAAATAAGACAAAGCTCACTTAGCTAACAAACAAACAGCTCGTCTATTGTGGCAAACAAAACAGATACGAAACAAAAACGAGTCTCGGGAGTAAGGTTTTTTTTTACAAAAAATTACAAACTTCTTCCTTGTTGACACAGCATTGTGTTAGAAAACTTTTTACGCTGAATTTTAGCCTTCTTTTAGCTTCCACATACAATGTTTCGAGCGTATCTTCTTGCGTGCGGAGCCCTTAGATAATTTTTTTTTCGCTACAAGTTAGCCCTTGACGGCAATCTCACCTGATGGTAGGTGATGATGCAGTCTAACATGGTAGCGGGCTAACCTGTCAGGGGTATGGTAAACCCATACTCCTAATTGGTGTCTACGCGACATCGTGCCGGAACGCTGAATCGATTGGCGACACATCTTTGTCGGTAGGGTGGTAGGTGGAGCCGGGAATCGAACCCAGAACCTACAACATTATAATGCGACAGCGCCACGGAGGTCGTCCAACGTAACATTATTAAGTAAACAACTTAACATTGGAGGAACGTAAACCTGTCAAATGTGTGTATAGTGAAATTATACTGCTTGGTGCTCCGTACAAAATTAGAGATATTTGCCAATGGGAGTAACGTAATGTTTACTAACGGCGGATATTAATATTCAATCTAATGCAAAATGTACATATAGAAGTTTGAACTTGTTAGTCTGTCCTTTTGGAACTCTTATCAGACAATAAGGATGGCACTACTAAATTCAATCTGCTATCTAAGTTTTTGGATTAAATTGATTATTAGCATCCACAATAGGATAAGTGTGAACTGTCATTATATATCTATCTAAGATTAACGTCAAGCGTATTGTATTTAAAAAATATATTGTAACTAGTATGAAGCTACGATAGCCTAGTGTTTAGGACGTCCGCCTCCTAATCAGAGGTCGGGAGTTCGAACTCGGGCACGCACCTCTAACTTTTCGGAGTTATGAGCGTTTTTAAGCAGTTAAAATATCACTTGCTTCAACGGAGAAGGAAAACATCGTGAGGAAACCTGTACGCCTGAGAGTTCTCAGGGCGTGTGAAGTCTGCCAATCCGCACATGGCCAGCGTGGTGGACTATGGCCAAACCCTTCTCATATTGAGAGGAGACGCGTGCTCTCTAGTGCTCCGGTAACGGGTTGATCATGATGATGATGATGATGAACTAGTATAATAATAAATCTTTTGTGTTTATTTTATTTTGGTAAGTTGTTTTTGACTGTTTTCTGTATATTTGGCTTATGTTATGCATGTTTGCTTTTTAAATGATTTTACATACATCATACATGTAATTTAACTTTACAGAATTTGAGTTCATTTGTAAAAATCGCTAGTGAGCCTTATTTAAATAAATAAAATGTTAACATATAATCACAGTAAAACTTATATTACGCAAAACAAGCTTTCAGTTGATTTCTGTTCTGTTTGTTTATGTCGAGAAGGCTTAATTTATAAGCCCTTTTGAAACGTCAAGTCTCTCTGTAGTGTTACATTAGCACCTCTTATTAGGGCTTTTTTTATAAATGCTAGAAGAATCCGGCAAATAAGTCAGAACTTGCTAATTTCCAACATAAGTAATTTAAAATTTTACATGACTATTTCACTTTATTGGAGATGAAAGCGAAGCCTACTTCAAAGCTGTCTTGTATTGTACATACTGGTATAATCGGTAGGTAAAAAATTACTTTAGGAATCTTAATTATGAATTGTTAATATGTGCAAATGTTTGTGTATGATTATGATATTTATTTATATACATATAAACGTTAGTTCATTTAGTCATAGGAATGTATTTTATAAAGTTTTTTTTTATTGTTTTTATGGTTTCCAATAATGTATTATATTATACAAAACATAATATCTGTACACATCCCAAAAATTGCTTTTGTATTTTTTAATAATATATATCCAAAAATAATAAAATAAATCAAATAAAATGATATATAACATCCCAAGTATTATATAATATCCATTATATTATTGCAACCCTAAAATTCATAAATTTAATGGAAACACTTTATCTTATCAAGAACGTCAAGTATTAAAACAGAATGTAATATCGTTAGAACTTTTAGACAGAATACAAAAACAACCAGAAGGCCTGAAATCAGTAAATAACTCTGAATCAATTTCAAACGCGGAACCAATAGAGACATCTAACATACCATCCACCACAACATATTCATAACAAGCAACTGTCATTGATTTATATATCGCATACAAAATACATACAAAAAACACAAAGGGAAAAAAAAACAAAAAAATAGGGGGATATATATTAATAACCTTTTTCCTGCGGGTTGCGGGACGGGATATTTATAAAAACCGACAAAGTAGTCGAGAGAGTGAAAATGAACTCTTCCTTTAAAATCATAAAAAATAATACATTATTGCTTTCTTTAATATGTACATAAAGTTTATAGAACATAAATTATCTTACGCCTGCTTATTATGTTCTTTCAAACCATTATTTCTATCTCAAAGAAGATGCAGCAGAACAAAAGATTTTAATTATTTACCAAACGAAAACCATATTATGTGGCTGTTTTATTTCGAGTACACATATTAAAAATGCAGTTCTATTGTTAGTAGAATTTAAATTACGGAGAACTCTTAAAAAGTCCGCTCTACCACACAAAAACGCTGCGAAACTTTTTGTAATACACATTGTATCTTAAAAATTAAAAATATACACATTCGATGCACGCCTTATAAAGCACACATATTATTAAAATCCAGATTTGGAATAAAAAATTGTAACAAAAGAATATGGGCACACATTGGCCGCAGTAGGTATAATTAAAGAGAATACCAAACAATCTAGTGAAATTGAAAGAAATTTTCATTATTTCAAAAATAATATTTCTTGTGAATTTCTCCGATATTGTGATAGACTTAATCATTGTTGAGGTTTTACGTAGGACTTAAAAAAATGTAACTTTTAACAATCATTAAAATATGAATGGTTAATAAAAGTATGAATGCTTGTAAGCATTTTTTAGCTTCTATCTATCTATCTACCATAAATATACCAAAAGAAATTATATGTATTATAAAATTCTTCTTTCTTATTTTATTTCATATTCGAATGCATTAAAAATTAAACAATGATTATTATAATTAATATGGAAACGCAGTGAAGGCGCAACAATAGAAAGACGGGCCCTGTTTATAATGAGGAAAATTATAATCAAATTAATATTAATATTTCATAGTTGAAAAATGATTTAATAGTACGTTTTTAAGTTAAAATGTTTGATTCAGACTATCGCCGTGTGTTACCGTGGTCTTAATCTCTTATATGTCAAGGAAATTTGGGCACATTGAATTTGGACAGGAGCTAGGTAGGTATGTAGTTGTACATTGTCTCCGTTATGAAACAATAATCTTGGTGTATATATGTTTATGTTAAAATTCACCAGATTAGAATTTGGCTGTAACCCCTCCAAACCACGGTGGGCTCGCTAGGGCTCTGGTTATAGTTCAGACTAGCTGACGCCCGCGACTTCGTCTGCGTTGAGTTAGTGTGTTTTGTTTGTCTTTCAATCACGAAGCAATAGATTACTAACCCGAATTACTTGAAATAATTACAGGATAAACATAACAGGATCTCCTTTCAAAAAAAAAACAGAATGAGTGAAATCGGATATTGATTCGTAGGTGTGAGAAGTTGTGGGAGGCGCCCGAGACGTGATGGCACAGGACATTACATTTGGACGTTGCAACATTACTTTATTTTTCTAAAATAAAAGAATTTTTCTAAAATAAAAGTAGCCTAAATTACTCCTTATTACATCAGCTACCTGCCAATAAAAGTCCCGTAAAAATCGGTTCAGCCATTTCAGAGATTAGCCGGAACAAACAGACAGACAGACAAAAATTGTAAAAAATGTTATTTTGGTGTATGTGTATATACATATTCATATGCATGTAGTAAAAAACGGTTATTTCAATATAGCAAACATTCCCATTTTATTTATTTGTATAGATGTAAGTGATTATATCATGAAATTGATCTAGGGTTTACCCAACGAACTAAGTGGGTATATACCCTAGAACCCTCTCTCTTATTAGGTAGACAAGTCTCCTCAGTGGCTTGTGCCCAGCAGTGAGGCGTTGAAAGACTAAAGGCGATAATTAGCCACACACGTGTGATAATATCTTACTCTTGAATTCATAATCTGGAGTTGAAGATGAATTTTATGTAAAACACGTTAAGACTTCCGCACGCTACTTAATCATTGTTAATTTTTCTTATTTGTGCTTATAAGTATCCGATTTGTATCTGTTTGAGTTGTTAGAATAAGTCAAATTCAAATGTGTTGATTCAGAACATTTCATTAAAATCATTTAAGATTATCAGCACCATATGGTTTTTTTTATTTTAAAATTAATTTATCCAAAGATTCATCATTACGTAAACCAATTACATGACTTCAACTTTAAATGGAAGAATATGTGAAGACATGTTGTAGCGACCCTTTATATCGTTTGATAAGGGCAATAAAAAAAGGGTCAATCGAAATGTATTTAAATCTGGACATCAAGAAAAAGCAATTGTAAGTAACAACTATAGAAATATCTTCTATGAAAACCAGAAAAAACATACTCGTACATCATGATGAGGGCAACTGTCAAAATAACATAATAGAATAGAATTGGGTTGTGTACAGCTCTCTTTACGGACGTGATCCAATCAAGTTAACGCATCGGTGCTTGTAATAAAATAAGCTCGCAGTACCGTAAAGAGCTGAACCGACGCATCACTGAGTCAAGTAAGACGTCAATTACGACAATTCTATGAACTAGTACGAACGCAAGATAAGACGTGACTATCGAAGGAACAGGTTTATAGAAGGTCAGTCAGAAAACGGTTCTGGGAAAATACGTTTTAAAAGTATCACTGATATTCGATTCAGAGAAATAATAACAATTTAATAAAGCTATCGTATACTTAAATTTTCTTCTTACTTCTATCATAAATGTGAAAGTTTTGAAGGATAAAATTAACCACAATGATTAAATGATCTATCCCTAAATAGAAAAATAGCTATTCCAGACTATTATTATTCAATTTTTAGTTGTGCCATAAGATCTCATTCATCATTGAAATTCCTGGCGAACGGTCGACTCCGTTACTGTTAGGAAAAGAAATAAAAAATCCTTTTTAATTTAACTCTTATCACATTGGACATGTGCGTGTGCGCTTAAAAGAATATGTTTTTATAATATTTTAAAAAAAATAATCTGTTTTCATTTTCAATCCTAATCCGATACCATATTTGATCTTATATTAGCCGACTTCACAAAAAGTCACAAGAGGATTACAATTTGGTTGTATTTTTTTTATAACCAGCGTTCTATTTAAAACATTTAAATCGTGACGACTAAGAAGATACAAGAAGGGGAATAAAAGCGTATAATAGAAGAGTGGCAAACGGAAGGAGAAATGGCAGATAAGGGCAGTTAGCCGAAGAAATTTGTCACTTACTCGTATTGAAATTTATCTATAGGAAGGAAACATTGAGATGTAAGAAAACAAGGAGGTCTTGACAAATTCACAATCGCTTGTTTATAACATATCTTAAGGCAACAAGTGACTCGTGTCCGTGCACAGAAGAGAACAAACCGGAACATGTAATTTTCAATTGTGCAATTTTCAGCGACCAACAAAAGGCAGCCCAAAGTATGATGAGCCAATTTCTGCAACTAATCTTATTCAGAAAAGCAGACAGAAACGGGAGGCATGCGCATATTTGCTGCCAAATTTTGTTAAAAAATTAATAACCATACACGTGTAGTACAGGCAATCCATGAGCTAGCGGTCTATGACTCAAAGTGACAGCTCTCTTCCAGAAATATTGCATGAGCAGTCTGTGGAAGAGGAGCGGAGGGAACGTGGCTGTTTATCATGAAAACTTCGTCCATTAATTTTTTCTTAAGTCTTGCCCGCAAAAAATAGCTGTAGCATAAAGGTTTTCCATTATTATGAATAATTTGTCCCTTCGGCACCTAATTTATTCCGTTGTATTCTATATATATAACTGTTTCCGACATTATATTCATGAGATAAGCTCGTTTAAATCTTAAACTAATATGTTTAATATTACTAGATATGCTCATTTAGTCATTTGAAAGAAAAATAAATAGGAACCACGAGACTGAAAATAAATAATTTATAAAATATAGTAAAAAAGTTCTACCATAAAATTTCTTACAACTTAGACAAATGTTGTTAGATGGTATTGATGCAAAAAAAGAATGTATTTGTACTTCGTAAGCGCTAATTAATACGGTGTGTTATTTAAATTAAGGCTTAAGAAATATGGAAGCCGGATCGTAGTAGCTTTTTTTATGTTCCTGACATAACAAAAGCTACTAAGAACCGGCTTGTTCTAACTCGTTTTCCCCATATTTTTATACGCTGCGGAGACGTAGACTTTGCGAGAAGTCGAGAAGAAGAAAATTAATGCTCTGGAGATGTGGTGCTGGAGGCGAATGCTGGGAGTTTCATAGACCGAATTTCGTACCAACATCTCTATACTCCAATAAATCGGCATTAAAAAACGTCTTTCGGCGTTAGTACAGAGTCGCATCTTAAAATTCTGCGGAAACGTCTCTCGGCGTGAGAGTGACTCCATAGAGCGTCTTGTCGTGCGGGGAAAGGTAGAGGGCACTAGAGGTCGGGGAAGGTCACCCATGCGATAAACCGATCAGATAAAGTCTGCTTTTGGCGGTCCTTTGCACGAGTGCACCAGGCTTTCGGCCAGCCGAGAAAAGTGGCGGATGCTCGTGAGGCGTATAACATCTGGCCTCAAAGACACTGTTTCATGATGACCACGACCACTCTGCCAAGATTGTAACGACAAAGAAGAAAGGAGTCATTTAAATATTTATTTAAAAATAAATAAAAATACTTTGAAATGACACAAAACCCGTTGAAATACAATTTAACTGGGTCATATACAGGGCTTTTAACGGACGTGATCCAATCAAGTTAACGCATCGGTGCTTATAATAAAATGAGCTAATGTTATCTTTTAGACGCAGACGCGTCTAGGAACTGAAGTGGGTCACGTCTGCGCCGCGTGAGATGTGACATAAATGATTGTGTGAGAGGCTTAGGAGGACACTTTAGTTGTTTTAACGCATGTCAGCATCTCCACGTAGCTATTAACATCAACAGACTATTTTGGGTTTTTCCTCATATTGTGAACAGACTGCTGGGTTTTTCCTCATATTGTCAACAGAGATTAGAACCAACCCGCATCATAGCAGCGTGCTCCAATGTGCGTTGGCATATCATAACTATTTATATTACATATCAGTGACCATAACCGGGTGACCAATTCTCAAACTAAGCTAAACTTAAAATATTCAGGCAAAAAAAATCACTCCAAATATTGGCCCGACCCAGGACTTGAATCGAGATCCCCTTGATCCACAGTCAATCAAGCTAATCAGATAAACGAGATAATTG
Organism: Lasiommata megera; assembly: GCA_928268935.1. Lineage (NCBI taxonomy): Eukaryota > Metazoa > Arthropoda > Insecta > Lepidoptera > Nymphalidae > Lasiommata > Lasiommata megera. Next base: position 13,591,631 of record OV743314.1, on the reverse strand, counting down.
CTAAATCATTACGTTAAAATCTTGTTTAAATTATCTTCTAAAAAGTTTCAAAATAAAGTTCGCACCCAGTTGGCACCCAAATCGAAGTATACTCGTATCTGGTACTCACTTGTCCATATAATATTTATTTAAAATTCTATTCTCCATTACTTTATCCATATTCCTACTATAGTGTAAACGATTACGTAAATGATAAACAAGCATGGGTGTGAAATATTGCTCTAATAAGATAGCTCGTAATATAATTTTAAGTGGCATGTGAGATGGTGATAACAAAAAGAAAACCTACCTGGCTAAGTTTGTTGTGGGCTTCTTCTTAGACCGGGGCGCGTTTGGAACCCTCATAGCTTTAGTTTTAAGTTTACGAATGTAGTTATCACCATCAAATCACTACTATGTAAATTAATGACGCGTCAAAAGCGCCTTTTAAAGGACTATTTGAATAAAAATTATTTGAATTGAATTGATATTCATTTAAACAACAAAGCTCCCGCCATTATTATATTGGCACAGCACATGACGATTTTTTTTATGGTAAAGGAAACAATCCCAATATGTAATTTGTTGTAAACAAATATTAAGTAAAGTTCCAAATTTTAGCTAGATTTGTGTTGTAGTTATGGCGTGAAGAAGTACCAAACATACACACAGACATACATACAAATTGATGCCTTATAATATAAGTGCGAAGGTAAATAATATTAAAAAAATATATTTTAACCTCTTTACAGATTTAGATAAAATTTGGAAAAAAGATATACTGCATACCGAAGATAAGATACTTTTTATTCTGGAAAATGTAAGAAGTCGCTAGCATCGGTTTTTATTATAACAATCAGTTTTAAGGGATCTCTTGTCATTCAAAATTATAGCTGTAATAGCCTTGTGTTTAGGACATCCGCCTCCCAATCAGAGGTCGAGCGTTAGATTCCAGGCACCCACCTCAAACTTTAAGAGTTATGTGCGTTTTTAAGCACGTATGCCTCAGACTTCCCCTAATATTCTCAAAGGCGCGTGAAGTCTGCCAAACCGCACATGGCCAGCGTGGTGGACTATGGCAAAACACTTTCATATTGAGAGGAAACACGTGCTCTATTTTGAGCCGGCAATGGGTTGATCATCACGTTGATGAGTTTTCGATATGTTAATTTTTTATGTTATACTATCGAAACACTTTTCTTTTTATAGGTTTGGGGAAATATTATAATGTGCGTTTCCATAAAAATAAAATGATGACTTGCAAATTATTTTTGCCTCAGTAATTTTCTTCGATGCTCGTGGTCAGTCGTTATGATAATGTTATCGATATAATTTCTTTCAGTATTGGGAGCCTCAGGAATAAATTTACTGGATATGGTGTAGATATTATAATATCCGCGTACATAAATTTACCTAATAATGGATAGACGATATTACCCGTACGTAAATACCCAGTCAAACGGGTTTGCCTAATTTAGATAAATCACCATTTAGTTCAGTGGTAGTAGTTTTCATTCAGTAGTTAGGATTACAAATACAAAAGTAGCATTTCTTGTTTTTTAAAATATAAACTAGCTGACGCCCACGACTTCGTCTGCGTCAGTTAAATTATAGTATGCGTTAATGAATTACAACTAAAAACACATTTTGATTTTCATCCCCTCTCCCAAGGGAACCGTTCTGAATTACGGGATAACAACTATCCTATATGTTGAACCACCGTATCAATTACTCTTATATCAAATTTCATTCAAATCTATCCAGTAGTTTCAGTGTGATGCGCGGCCAAGATACGTCTGTATCTTCAGTCAGACAGACAAAAAAAAAACTTTTGGCTCAGTATTGATAGTAAAGCAAACTCAAATTACAATTTTCAAAATATATTTAATGTACAGAATTCGTCCTGTTACAGTTTAATATAATAATTAAAGATATTCCTATCCTTTTGTTTTAAGGTTGCTATAATATCTATCGACTTTTTTGCCTACAGTTGTTAAAATTTTGCTACGAAAATACGATTTGTTTTTCATAAATGTTTAATGAGATCTAATTTGATCACAACCAAACATATCTTATTAGCCTGTGATCTATTTTTCTAATTATATTTGAATTAGTGAGATAATATCAGTTTTTCTGTTGTTAAAAACATTAAACTCACGATGAAACAATATACCAATAACACTCTTTAGTAATATGTATAAATCGCGGAGTAAGACCTCCTTTGAAGTGACATACTTTTCTAACACTGAAATCTGAAGGAAAAGAACATTCTAGAATCACCGGAAGGTTATGCCGGCGCAGCAGGTATATCAGATTTATTTTTGAATCTGCCAAACTGTCAAATCTCCAAGAGTAAAGAACAGGATTCCCGAGGTCCTTTATCTAAGAGTCCCGTATGTGTAATTGAGTTTTCGAGAAACTTCTGAGCACTTACAATACAAATATTAATTTGATGTAGGACAGTTATATTCGAAATAGTGAGAGAGCTGCGATAGACGATATTTCCTTGAATTGCTTGAGAGAATGCAATGCTTCCGTTGTAACCAAGGTAGGTACTGGTTTAAACCACCTGTGTTATTATTCCAATCCCAGAACTATCGCTCGCTACGATATGTGTGCAGATTTCCTATTTGGGACCCAACCTTTCAATTTGGAATCATCTTCCCAGCAGGCTATCGATACATTCAATATAATTTCATTTAACATGACCATCAGCTGGTGTTGATAGCGCATATTGAATCACAAATTCTACAAAAGCATACTTTTAATACGTGACCCTGTGATTTCGGTTTGTTTTATTATTAAAAAATCTAAGGTCTTAAATTCTCCAAAACGTTCTAATACTTCAACTAAACTGTTTATAGTCTGAGGGACTGGAAAAATAAAAAAAAAAATTATAAAAAATGTAATGAGTTGTACATCATTATTTATTTTTTGATAATGACCGCATCATTATCCAGCAATAAGGAAAACATCCATCCATTATCTCACACAGTTAAACAACTTACTGTTGAATAGAACGATTGTTATCCCGATTTGAGTTATGGCGAACCGTCAGATGATACGTAAGAATGAAAGTAGGTCGTGTCCAGAAAAAAAAACAAGGAAAATAGCGGAGTATTTGTAATCAGCCGAGCGGCACGTAAACAAAACCGTTTATCCGTCACCAGACAAGGAGATTAGTATAAGGTCGGTAATAAAAAGTTTGTTTGACTAATAATTCTTACAGGCGTCTTCCTGCAACGAAATATAGGTTATGGCGAAGTCAGTTCCGTTGATAAATAATAATCCACGGAACCGTGTCGAGCTTTTAGAGGAAGGGGTTGTTTTTGTTAACGATTTAGGTCAAGGGAATATTGAAAATGATGTATGCGCGTTTCCATATGGGTGATATTCCTGAGTAGTTAAGTATGTTGATTTTCAATACAATTTTGTTAGTTTTATTCTAAAAATATAGATATGAGTGCAAATTTTATTATTAATGCACAAATATATGAACGAGTATTTATAATATAAACAAAAGAATAGTTTTATATATTATGATTAAATATTATATATTTTATGCCATTCATTTTTACGAGTAGAGCATCGCTGGTTATACGCAGAAATATGGTACTTTTCTCTTATCGTTATCTCCATCTTAAGTCATAATATCAATACAATTGGTTCCTTGGAAATGGCGACTTCAGTGGTGCAGCACGTGCGCTGTAATAACATAAAGTTGAAGGACCTGGATTCGATTCCCGCTTAGTTTCGTATTTCACCCTTCTAGTAAAGACATACCGCCAAGCGATTTAGCGTTCCGGTATAATGTCCTCTAGAAATCTTTTAGGGGAGGACAGGTTCAGCCGGTAACGCATCAGTGGCTCTCTCTGGTACTTCAGATGTTCGCGGTCGATGACACTTAACATTAAGTACATATTATAAAAAAAAAAATTGTTCTACCTTAGTTCCTTTAGTTCTAAGAGTTAATACTTAACATATAGGCTAAGTTTTAAATGCTTGCATTTTTATCTTTTATATTATTATATATATTTTTTTATTATATTTGTTTTCAAAGCTGATCATAAGGTTGTGTCAAAGTTGTTAATCTAATATCCAGCATAGATATATAAAGAGTGGATGACATAGGTATATAAGTAGTGAATGAGCCTGGCATTGTAATACACAACCACAAAGCGAGAAGAAAGACTTCTTGGAGCTCTATCTCGAACTTTCCATGGAAAAAAATAAATCTAATTTTAAAAACTGATTTAAGATGACAAAGTTTCAGATGCCTTTTTCATGGAAATCTAACGTGCTGCCTAAGAACAAAAAAATATATTGACCTCCTTAATCGGAGTACTACTTTATTGAATATCACCTTTTAATTTACATACATTATGCACGATCTCGCAATAAATTTTATTGATACAGCGCATAGTCAATAATTTTTTTTTTGCCTTAGAATCTCCTTGGCGCAATACGCGTGCAGTCACATTATAAAGTTGGAGGTCCTGGGTTCGGTTCCTGGCTCGAGTCTGGTTTAGTGGGAGGCTTCGGCCGTGGCTACCACCCTACCGACAAAGACTCGATGTCGCGTAGAATCCAATTAGGAGTATGGATTTACCATACCCCAAATTAGGTTAGCCCGCTACCATCTTAGAATTCATGATCACTTACCATCAGGTGAGATTGCCGACAAGGGCTAACTTGTAGGGATTAAAAAAAAAGAACTTATTACCAACATTGAAGTGTTACGTGTATGCGTTTAATTCAATGTACAAGGAGTCACGTAGAGCGAGATAGCTAGGTTCCATTGTGCTCTTATCTTTATAACACATCATTAAAGCATTCGCTGTGTTAACATCTATGAAATATATTGACTGTAGCGCAGATGCTCCTCTTAAAAGCGTTTAACAAGCTTTTAAAAGTCTACACACCGGCCACTTCAGAGCAATTTGCGTTTACGATCGCAAGGCCGTCCAGCCATCATACTTTTATTTGCTCTGCTAATAAAATAACTCAGGACCCCGTCCAAATTTATGACCCAATAAAGCTGTTACTCGTCACATAACCAATTTAATCTGTGGACCTTTGATAGCCATTCGAATAGCAGTAAAAGGGATTAAGGGCGGGAACGTCGTAGACGTATCCGTAATGCGAAACATACGAGAACATGAGCGTTTATGTAGTCTTAGTATCTAGTCAGTGTAAGGTGACACTTCGTGAGCAACCCATTGCCGGTTCACTACAGAGCACGGGTCGGCTCTCAATATGAGAAGGGTTTGGCCATAGTACACCGCGCTGGCCATGTGCGGATTGGCGGACTTCACATGCCATTGAGAACATTATGGAGAACTCTCAGGCGTGCAGGTTTCCTCACGGTGTTTTCCTTCACCGTTGAAGCAAGTGATATTTTATTTTTTTAAAACGCACATAACTTTAAGTTAGAGGTGCGTGCCCGGATTCGAACCGCCGACCTCTTATTAGGAGGCTGACGCCCTAACCACTAGGCTATCACCGCTTCCAGGTGACACTTATTAATTTATTTTTTATTTATTTGGTTTACTTAGGGCTTACAATAACATTATAACATTAAATTACTTATTTTTTACACCTTAATGGCCCATTTCAAAGTAAACACAACATTTATAGATTAGATTACAAAAATAAATATTACAATAACAAGTCTTAAGAAATATAAAAATATACGAAAATAGTGTATCTAATAATATAACATATAAACAAATAAAGAAAGAAAGAAAATTTACCTGGCTAAGTTTGTTGTGGGCTTCTTCTTAGACCGGGGAGCGTTTGGAACCCTCATAGCTTTAGTTTTAAGTTTACGAATGTAGTTATCACCATCAAATCATTACTATGTAAATTATTGACGCGTCAAAAGCGCCTTTTAAAGGACTATTTGAATAAAGATTATTTGAATTTGAATTTTGAATTTAAACCGAAACTAAAAACGTAATCTACTGAGTACATTTATTATAGCAAATTTAGTGTGTCAAATTCCTATTTGTTTTAAATTTTGAGATTTAGAAAATAAGACTTAGGACTTCAAAGATACGAAAATCTTGTGAAGTGTAGTGAGCTGGTAATAGGTTGAAAATGATGACTCTACCGGATAAGATTATGTAAAAACCCGGTCCCGTCATTTTCTCGTAATAAAAAGTAGCCGACACCCATCTCCAGGGTGCGAACTGTGTCTATTTAAAGAATAAAGATTGTCACTAACCGTTTAGCTACTAAGCCACACATACGAGTACGTAACAAAGGGATTTTTTTCGTTAATCCTACGGAAACGATTCTGGGCTGCTGTCCTGGGATGATAGCTATTCTATCTCCAAAATGCAAGACGTAATTTTGTCAAAATTCATCAAAATCATTGCAGCTGTTTAACCAAATATAATATATATCTACATAATTATATCTAATAAAGAACCACTATCGCATATATACTGACAAAGACGTGACGCCAAGCGATTTAGCGTTCCGGCTCGATGTCGCGTGGAAACCAACTAGGAGTATGGATTTACCATACCCCTAACAGATTAGTCCGCTACCATCTCAGACTGCATCATCACTTATCATCAGGTGAGATTACCGTCAAGGGCTAACTTTTAGTGTTTAAAAAGAAAAACTTACAACCACATTTCACTTTTTGATTACTGTATTGACGTATTTCAACGGTTGGTGACACGCTGTGAACCGATTCAGCCTGACGTTTTAATATTGCGAAAATTGAAATTGAAATGAAATTAAGCATTGTTTTCGTTATACGTAATTTCCATTACAAAATGTTATTACATAGGGACTCAATGCAAAAATGCTTTAGATTTAAAATCTAGTAGTTAAGTTTGTAAATGTTCGGTTGTGAAAGGAGAACTTTATCGTTGTGGTTTCAAATGGTTATCAACTAAATATTCGGGTAAGTTAAACCGAAAGCTCTATGTTTAACTGGCTATTGTACGTGGCTTCGTTTTCCCGTGTTTCTAACTTTTAAACAAAGCAAAAATGAGAGACCTTTAAACATATTTCAAAAACCCACTTTGCCCCCTTGAGGGATGAATTTTTAAAATTCACTTCTTAGAGTCTACCTACCTACGTAGCTTAAAGCAGTTTGCATAGTTCTAGCTCAATCCATCCAGTGGTTAGTACTCCACGTTCATAAATAAATCAGTTGTCACTTAGTAAATTTTCTATTACATAATATTTCTTTCTTATATTTATAAAGATTACATATATATTTCATATAGATTCTTTATTGCAAACTATGGATTTGAGTACAAAGGCAAACTTAATCCCATTTGGTCTAGTTTCACATTTTACTGTCCAACGGGTATTATCTGTTTGTCGATAGTATATATATAGTATAATTGTGTAAAGCAATAAAGGTAATATATAAATCGGAGGAAGTAGTCAAATAAGAGTTGATTGTTTACTATAATACGCGAGATATTTCAACTTTGATTTCAACTTAGAATACTTTGTAAAATCTTAATCTTATTTAATTTATAAAATTTTAATATTGCCGTTAAACTCAATATTTAATTGATAGTCACTATATTGAATGAGTGTGAGTGTCCAATCAGAGTGGAGGTTAGACCTCGAGCGGGGTCGAGGCGCCATCTTGTTTTTCATGCGAGAAACAGCTGCATGTTATTGGAACGTTGATTGATCGAGTTGGATCATTTTGAGATTGATTTTTGGTGATAATTGAAAGAAGGACATAGATATTATGTGTCAAGAATCCGTTATTCTGAGTAAATTGTTTGATTTAAGTAATTAGTAATTGTGATGTAATTATTCGCATAAAGACTCACAGCATTGTAAAAGTTTGATTAATAAACTGTACGAAACTGTTAATATTTTGTTAGTGCTTGCATTTAACCCTGTTGACGCCCACTGGAAACGTGTACGATAATTATGATGACAATAAAGATCGCCTTTCCGCCTTTGGCACATATATATACACACACACACATACACACACACACACACACACACACACACACACACACACACACACACACACACACACACACACACACACACACACACACACACAAATATATGTTACCTTTATTGCTTTACTATATACAGATTTGGCTGAAATAAGAACTTTCGTAGCTTAAATCCTGATTTATCCCAACTCTAAATTTATCGCAGGAATAAGGATATGTATAAGGGGGTGGCAAATAGTAAATAGTTTCAAGTTGTCCGTCATAAAAATTTAAGCCTGGAAAAACGATAGTATGCACGCCTTAGAATTTTCCTTTGTTCTAAATTTAATACTCGAAATATAATATTCCTTTGTCTTTTGCTTTTAAGAAGAAATATTAGACAGCCTCTTCAATGGTTTGAAATATAAGAACTTCGTATTTATTCAATGTGGACTTTTATTAGATATTCATATATATAGATATCGAGTGGAAAAATGTGTGAAATATCTGTAACTAACGTTTGTCAGAGAATTCGTTCACATTCTCCGATAACGACCTCCGTGGCGCAGCGCGTTAAAAAACATTATAACAAACTTGGAGGTCCTGGGTTTGATTCCCGGCCCGATTCTGGTATGGTGGGAGGGTACGGCCGTGGCTAGTTACCAGACTATCGACAAAGACGTATTGCTTCTTTTAGCTATAGCTTAAAGTAATTTAGCGTTCTGGCCCGGAACCATCTTTGACTGCTTCATCACTTACCATCAGATGAGATTGCAGCCAAGGGCTTACTTGCAGTGTATAAAAAATAACTCATATTTTATAATCAAAACTGACAGACGTTTAGACAATTTTTAAATGCCTGGTTTGCCCCACTATGGAATGAATTTTCGGATGTCTACATTATAATAATAAGCTTATAGCTGGCTGTAGGCCAAATTCAACTCAATCGTTTTAGGGGTTTGAGCTGTGCCGGACTACAGATACTCAGATGCGTCATGTATATACGCGTCGCTTCTGGTAAAGTCTTTATACTTACAAATTTTATATAAAAAAAAAATAACACTCCTAATATTATATGAAAAACAACATTCAAACTACTTAAAAATGTATGTGCAAGACTAAAAAATTGGTATTACGTTTGTAAAATATTGAGCCTTTTTTTATCCACTACAAGTTAGCCCTTTACGGCAATCTCACTTGGTGTAAGTGATGATGCAGTCTAATATCGTAACGGGCTGACCTGTTAGGAGTATGGTTAACCTATACACCTAATGGTTTTCTACGCGACATCGTGCCGGAACGCAGTGTCGTAGATCAGTCAGTCAGGACATTTTTAAACATTCAGATAACGAAGAAAGGATTGTGATCAACATTGCCATAGCCAGCACTTCAACTCTTTATAAATGATTACGGCTCCAAATGATTACGTCATCGCTAACATTTGCGCTCTTCTCTCAACATAGAATCGAACGCAAGATATAATCGAATAAACGCAAATCACATAGCAATGCGTTTTGCGTCTTAGTCAACCCAATCCATCCAGCTTTGTTGGATCGACACTTGAACGGCATTCTATGTGCGGTAACATTTTCAGATTCTTGACACGTCATCGCTCATTTGTAAGCTGCACGAGCCAAATTATATTAAGTTAAGTACCAAATCGTGCAATTTTACGTGTCGGGGAATTTTCGGCTCATTAAAGTTTTTTAAGTGCTTGAAGTTACATCATCAACTAACCTGAACTGCACTTTAATTGGTCTCAAATCAAGAGGACGAACTGAGAGTTCATTCTATTTTATAACTTTTTTTAGACTAAGGTCATACATACACAAAACTGCTGATAAGGATTTGACGACATCCGAGCGTGCGCTGTCACATTTTAAGATTGGAGGTCTTGGGTTTGATTCCCGGCTCAAGTCTGCTCTGGTGGGAGGCTTCGGCCGTGGCTAGTTACAACCCTACCGACAAAGACGTGTCGCAAAGCGGTTTAGCTTTCCGGCACGATGTCGCGTAGAAACCCAATAGGTGTATAGGTTTACCATACTCCTAACAGGTCAGCCAGTTACTATCTTAGACTGCATCATCACTTATACCTACCAGGTGAGATTACCGAAAAGGGCTAACTTGTAGTGGATAAAAAAGGCTCATTATTTTAAAAACATAATACCAACATTTTAGTCTTACACATACATTTTAAATATTTTGAAAGTTGTTTTTCGTACAATATATTATGAGCATTTTTTTTTATAAAGTTTATAAAAAGGCTTCACCAGAAGCTACGTGTATATATATGACGCATCTGAGTATCTGTGGTCACACTTTCACGCACGGGAATTGTGAGAACGAGATCAAAAGAAGCTGGATAATTATTAGGTCGTCCATTAAAAAGCTACCCAAGAATCGGTGAAACAAAAGAATAACGAAAAACACAAAAGTTCTGAGTCTTTTTCCCGATATTTTTAAGCGCAGCTGAGAAGTAGACCCTCATAACGCCTGACCGAAGAAACACCGACACTGGAGATAAGGTGCTCGATCGATTTCTTTTAGGAATAAAACCATCGGATAAGCGGCTTTATACTTTAGTACTGGAAAATAGAGAAGAAACTTTCGCCACTATTCCAATTGCAAATTTTTAAGTTACTTGACTCCATCGCAAGGTGGAAAGATACCATGGATCTGTTATGAAGATTATACTCGTAAATGAATAAATCAATTATATATTTGCAAGAGTTTCCGTAGTTTAGTCGGTCACGTTGAAGCAGCTATAATCAATATTCATAATACATACTGAGAACCTAAATCTAATTCTTCGATAGCGGGTACACAAAGCCCGAAGACGTTCAATTTCGATTATCGTTCCGAGATTGCTGATACGCCATTTAGGCGTGTTCTCTTGAAAGAAAATGTAGCGTGTCGGTTTGAGTGCCTAACATTTAATATTTATGTTAGCTATACAGAAAAATAACCGTTTGCGAGTACAATGGAAATTGGTATTTTATACAGCTTACAAGCTTGCTTAGAAAATTGTATATATCCAAAAACATCTCTCATCATATATGTTTACTAATATAATAAGTTAAGCTCGATAGCCTAGCGGTTAGGAAATCCACCTCCTAATCAGAGATCGCTTTTAACAATTAAAATATCACTTTCTTCAATGGTCAAGGAAAACATCATGAGGAAACCTGCATGCCTGAGAGACCTCAATAATGTTCTCAAGGGATTGTGGCCAAACTCTTCTCATATTGAGAGGAGACCCTTGCTCTGTAGTGACCCGGCAATCGATGGATCATGAATATAACACAATAGTAATAAGACTTCACCCAAATACTTCCGTCCCCGCGGAATTTTGTCATTGTCGTCGTCAAAAGTGCCTTTTAAAGCACTATTTGAATAAAGATTATTTAAATTTAAATTTATTTATTGTGCGTTCAAAAATGATATTTTTATATTAACGCCTACCCTTACTTATAACCTTTAAGTTTTGTTGAAGTGAATATTCCTTTATGGAACGATAAATATCTTTAAAACGGACGTGCTCTCTTAAAATAACGGTTAAAGGCAAGATACCTTGTGATTCTTCGTCGAATACGCTAACCACTAACCTCTAGATAAACGAGTCGGATAGTCAAAACGTATTGAGTCTTAATTAACCTCGTTCAACTCGTCTGTATGCAATAGCATCATAGTTTCTTTGGCAATCGATGTTCATTTACACGGCACATAAATAGCTCAAAAGAGTTTCCCGTTCAAATTTCCTTAACTTTAATTGAATGTTTTTGAAAAATAAAGAATAACTTGAGAAAATTGTAAGTGGAAATATCATGAAAACAACTTGTTGGCTTACTCACTGACAACGAAGCAGTGAAAGAAACTATATATAAATTATGTTATTATTTATGTATAGTGCAAAAGTTATAAAATAAATTCTACTAGCATACATATTTTGATTTCTATACAGATACCTTAAAAATGCCCAAAAAACACTAATTTATTGTGAGATATGTTCACCAAGATGAGCTAATATATAATGCTTACATTTTGATTATATGATTCTCCGCCATACCAAATAGGATTACGAACGGCATAATAGTACAAACAGCAATTTTATCGACGGATACAAAACCTTTCTTTACTCTGGACGCCCTCTCTTCAATCTTCATAAAAATACCTTCTTTACTCGTCACTCGTAACGTCAAGAAAATATCCCACTGTGAAATAATAAAATGCCTTATAAATGTTGGCCGCGGGCCAGACTTTATCCTGTATTTCTTTCGGTGACGAACTCTTTTTATTTTATTGCGAACTGTATCACCCAATGTTCTAAGCATACGGGCAATTTATGCACCAAGGTTTGATATATGCTGAAAATATTATATGTTTGGCTCTCTTGTATATTTAGTTAAATATAATAGCCTATCGGTGCGGTGATAGCCCAGTGGTTAGGGCGTCAGCCTCTTAATCAGAGGTCGGCGGTTCGAATCCAGGCACGTACCTCTAACTTTTCGGAGTTATGTGCGTTTTTAAACAATTAAAATATCACTTGCTTCAACGGTGAAGGAAAACATCGTGAGGAAACCTGCACGCCTGAGAGTTCTCCATAATGTTCTCAAAGGCGTGTGAAGTCTGCCAATCCGCACATGGCCAGCGTGGTGGACTATGGCCAAACCCTTCTTATATGGAGAGGAGACCCGCGCTCTGTAGTGAGCCGGTAATGGGTTGATAATGATGATGATGATGAATAGCCTATTATCAGGTGAATAACAAAGATTTTTCTTTAAATACTTTTTTAATAACTTGGGCAAATGAATTTCATAACAGCATTATTACTTTTTTTATTGTTAGACTTATTTGCCTAACTCATCTGAATGGATGTTTGCTACTCAATCTCGCTAGGACGGCTAAACAGATTTAGATGAAATTTAGAACTGAGAATAATTGTATTATGGATAACCCAGTAAATAGGCCGCCATCTCTTATATACATAATTTTTTCACAAGCACAAATAGCGAGCGTATAGTAGTATAATATAATTGTATAGTATTGGCCAAATGTCATAACAATCGACGACTTCCATGGCTCAGCGCGTGCTATAAAGTTGGATGTCCTGGGTTCGATTTCCGACTTGTCAGACGTGTTTGGTCATATTTAGGTAGGGTCTCATATACTTAATTCATAAAGGAGTAAAGCCTATGTTTATTCGTGAATTTACGCTTATCACAAGGTAGGGTTGTATCAACAAATCATCCGGAGCAACGTTACACAAAGGGCCTAGCGGTATCTAACGCATAAGACAGCCTTGTAACTGTAAATTACAGCTATTAATAATTTGAGGTAACTCATAAATCGTAACTTATCGCCTAGTTGTATCAATGTCTATTCATCATGAGCTTTCGTGTTAAACTTGCTAATATTTTAGTCTATTATTTTATTTTCTATATTGCACCAAAATCATTCATGGGTGCCTTTTTTGGTGCTAGTTTTCATCTAGCTTTTTCCCACCGTGATTATTGAATAATATTCACTTTGCATTGTTCATGTTACTATGGTAAAATCAAAGTTTTATCGTGATTTTTTTTTTTGCTTTGAGGGTATCCGGAAAAAAAAATGATTACGTTTGTAACAGAAATTAATCCAGGTTCCGCGAGCGGGATAAAAATTATTGTATGTGTGTCACTTGAATCCCAACGACCGGTACAATGGTAGAGCCGATTGGATATTGGAAACCAACAAACAGTTTCAATTTTGGGTGTTTAATCTTAAATATAATATTCTCGTGTCACAATGTTTGTTCACATACCTACTCCTCCGAAACGGCTCGACCGATTCTTATGAAATTATTTATGTACATTCAGTAAGAATCAAAGTGATCAAACCCTTAAGTGATAAGGGTATCCACCCCAAAAAAGTTTTTTTTTTGTTTTTTTTTTTTAATTTTGTCTATGTATTATGTGGCATTGAAAAATACATATAACCCTAAATTTTCAACCTTCTATTACCAACCTCTATTTTTTAAAAGTTATTTTAGTAATTTAATCATTTGTCATCCCGCTCTATAAACTGAACAATTATAGTCTTTATTGTGAATGTTTTTCACTCTAATTCGACTAAAATTTCCCTGAGCTAAAGCTAAAATTTTTGAACATAAACATTTTTTATATTCCCAAATCGTTCAAAGCGCTCCATGCTTCTTTCACTGATATACCACATCCTTAGAAATTATTTATATGGCAAAACAAAATTTGCCGGATCAGCTAGTATTAGAATGAGAAGAGGTAGCTGCAATGAAGCATTGTCGATATTAGTGACATATCATATACCCCACATTAATGTTTGTTAATTGAAGAATATTATTTTAACTGCGCGATTTTTTTTTTCGGACTGTCTATTAGCTGTACAAACCCTATTGGTTGCTACAGCGTAACCGGGCTGCTGCGCGATGATGTAGTCTCTTATTATTGGTGCTTAGCGCTCATCCCAATTCAAATTAAAAATAGCTTTATTCATGTAAACCCCATACATGCGTCTATGGAGCGTTCATATAATATAATAAATTATCAATTATTTTAATTCATGAGGAGATGGTGATACCTTTATTCGTTAGCTTAAAACTAAAGCTAGGAAGATTCCAAACGCGCCCAGGTCTAAGAAAAAGCCACCAATAGTCGATAGGTAATAATAATTAACTAACTATCGAATCCACTATTCGAGGTTTAAGTTTATGTGAACCTACATGTGCTTAGAAAGACAGACATTTATATATGTCGGCGCGAAGGAGTTATTGACTTCATTAAGCGTCGCCAAGAACCTCAAGAATTCAATAATTACCCACATTTTAACTCTTGATGATTTTGCTAACACAATTTAGACAGTAACAATCAATTTTGTACAAGCATGCTTTGCTATAAATACGGGCGGTCGATGCTTTTCGACGCATTCTCGCTCGAGACGTCGGACTGTTCGGACCTCTTAGTTATTATCGCAATAAAAGTGTAAACCCGCAAGTTGTAGTTTTAATTACTATGAGCGAAAGTAAACAAAACCGTGACGTCAGCAATTGTGACGTCACCCTTACAAAAACAACTCGGACGCCCTTGACGCGTCATATAAATATAAATACTTTGTACAGTTTGTTACTCAATCTAGGATCTAAAAAATCGCCGATCAGTATGTCTCAAGATATTATATCTTAAGCGTATGATGTAACATATCTATCTGCCTATCACATAATGTTATTCCGCTCAACAGCCCGGAACCCACCGGAGATTATTGTACAGTACAACTTACTGATGTATCGAAGATTATGACCCGGTTATCCGGTTGTTGTATTCAGCTCTCAGTTTAGATTAATTACATTACAAAGCATCTGCTAGTCGGACCGCAACGCAAGCTTAAAAGGACTTATATAAGCGAATTATTATTTCTGAAAAAGTTTAATGCTGTATTAAATTAAATTAAATTAATTTTTAAATTGATAATACTTATGCAGTTGCATTTCCAAAGGACGTTCCAAAAAGTTATTCAAAATATGAAATGTGATATATGAATGTTCTAACCTAACATTTGTTCTGTTGATACGAGAATATCTTTTTTTTATATACAGCACAAGTCAGCCCTTGACGGCATTTCACCTGATGGTGATGATGCGGTCTAAGATGGTAGCGGGCTAACCTGTTAGGGGTATGTAAGGAGTATGGACTCCTAATTGATTTCTACGCGACATCGTACCGGAACGCTAAATCGCTTGGCGATACGTCTTTGTCGGTAGGGTGGTAACTAGCCATGGCCGAGGCCTACCACCAGACCAGACTCGAGCCGGGAATCGAACTCAGGACCTCCAACTTTAAAATGCACATTACGGTAATTGAAGTTGATATAATATAGGTATATAATGATATAGTGTAGGTATATAATATAAGTATAAATATGGTACCTATACGCGATGACTCATTGAATTATGATTTGTATCAAAACAGGTTTTGAATTTGCAAAATCACAGGCAATGCTACCCAGGAACTCCGATTCGTTTTGATGTTTAATTGTCAACGAGGAAAAAAAATGATTTTTAATGCATAAAAGCATAGTTTATTTAATGAATAAGTCAATTATTGGCATTGGTTTATTAAAATAATCGTCTTTAACAAGTTAGATAAATACGCCAGTTAAATTACCTAAAGATAAATCGACGACAAAGGCTTTTTTATCTGTTCCTGGTTATCATTCCGGGATTAAGAGTTTTCGCGCAGTATGTCCATCTAACGGATTCTTATGTTCTGACTTTCATTAATATCGATGCAGGCCGCATCGGTTGAGTCGAATAGGAATATACTCCTGGCCTTACTAATAAATATGCACACCGTTTTATCTCTTTGAGTTATAACTAATTTGGCTAATTTTGAAGAAAAAGACAAAACCATTGTATAACTAATAATGAATAGAAGCAGGCGTTACTTTGCAGAAGTCCATGATAAACAACAAACAGCAAGTATAATTTGCTACATTCCGGATCCTGATCCGGATAGAATCCTGAGGATTCAATCCTGAGGATGATCCGGTGTCGGGTCGAAACGTACGTAGAGGTTATAGTGGAAGATTTTGTGTGGTGTTATATTATACAAATCTCCCGGTTGTCGGCGGAATATAGCAAATTATACTTGCTGTTTGTTGTTTATCATTGTATAACTGTACAACCGCTATACTAAGTATAAAGTTTTAAGGTAAAGGAAAAGTTTATATTAAGTAGAAAAATATTTGTCGCATTTTAAAGCAAACACACGGGCGAACGTGACAGAGAAGTGTATTTACGTAATCACATTGATTTTCAGAACCTAAAATAAGTTTACGTCTTACATTTAACATACACTTATTTTTAGGTTATAATATTAAACTTATTTTGATAAAAGATCATTATTCAAATATCTAAACAGATGTATAACGTCCCGCGCAATATAAGACCTAGTCTAACCTAACGAAGGGCATAATAAATCATCTCAAAGCATCGGTAAACAAAGGACCCTACCGGTATCTTCAATCTAAGGTGATCTTGCTGCAAATTACGCCTACTTACTTAGGGTAACTCAGGTAAATTTAATAAATAGTTACTATTTATCGCGTTCGGATATCGGGTCACTCTGATAAACTGATATCCAGGGGCTCTTGATTAGTAGCTTAGATGAGTTAGATAACAGATTTAGTACTACACTAAAGGGAGTAGTTTGAATGAGTTTCTGAAAACTCATCCCTTGATAGAAATTGCTTTGCAAAACGTTACATTTCCACTGTACTAATAAATATTGTGTTACACTTTTAATAATAGATGCACTAGAAGACTACTTAAAGCACACTTTGATCTGGTTCAGGAATCATTTTACAATAGCCCATTCGCAGACGTTTGCGAGATAATTAAAATTTCTTTTACTTATTTTCAGAGTAGGAAAATCAAATTACACATTTTCACAAATATTTTAAACTAAACATGTTTTCGTTACGTTCAACTTGATAAAATGATGCTAAAAATTTTCTGTAACTCATATTGGTTTTATCCAAGGTACTCGCGAAAATTTGATTTTCTTTTTATTAAACGAGCTTAGTTTTACTGTGTGGCACTACAAGGCTATCTTAATTAAAAACATTTTATCTTCAACTCTTAATCTAAAATAAAATCTTTTAATTTGTTACTAAATTTTTCTCAAAAAGATCGAAAGTTATTAGACGAAAATTGTTTTAACACTTATTCAATTAAGCTATGCATGTGTTACTAGATATATAGGGATCAATTCGTTTATGTTGACAGAAAATGCTTCAATTACTTTTTGTTTTCAATAATTAATAGTTATTCTTAAATATATATAGATAGCCCAAATAGTATTATGGTCGTAGATTATATCGTAACATACCTACAGTATACGACTGATACCTACACCGTAGAAACCTCAAGGTATAATTAGTATTATATGAAAAGGTACGTCGCTGACAGTTACAGTATTAAAAGTAAAAAAATCTATGAACTTACAAAATAAGCTGTAACAGAATTTTAGCTTGAATATCTTGGATCTCAGATTGTCCCCTATCTGTACAAAGGTGAGTCGAATATTTATTCCCGCGCCCCTCATTTTTCTTCTCTGTTAAATCTATCTTTACAAACGTAACAAGCTTTGCTCTTGAGGAGGTTTTGAATAATGTATTTTCTTACGAGATTTCTGTTTTATTGCGTACTATTAATCAGAAGGTCTTATGATAATAAAGAACAATTAATATTTTGACATACCATAGGATCAGTTTAAAAGGACAAATAATTCACATAGCTTTAATAAATTTAGATAGAAATACAATACCTTTATTATGCACTACTAAAACACTATTACACATTGGGCCCTAGTCGCCTAAATAAAGAAATTTATTATTGGAGCATTGAGGTGGGTCTATGCCCTTAAACCCTCTCTCCTATGAGAGAAGAGGGCTGTGTCCAACAGTGGGATGATAATAGGCCGATGGTAATTAGCATGTACTACATACACTCTTCTTATATTTTTTTCATAAATTCAGATTTTCATCCCAATGTAAATAATTTAATAATTTTGTATCTGGCCAAGTATAAATAAAATATTTACGTTCGTTGTTTTTGTTGTACTCGAATTCGTTAAATAGCAAATAAAGTCATATTTTTTCCCGTTTAAATAACCTTTTCCTTTTCAGTAACATATTATATAACACACACACATACACCCACTCACACAAAAAAAAAACACACACACACATATACAAACACACACCTGGTTATTGATTTGATTTTATATATATAAGAATATATACATATATATTACATTTTTTTTTTCCGCTGGGAAATGCTTTTACGCATCCCCTCCGAAGATATTACACATATATATTTTCCGGAAGGCGGGACATTCTGGCACAAGTTAAAAGGATGTCCCAACAACGCATAAATGTTATGTAAAACGAATTTTTTGAATTTTTTTTTATTGTTTTTTTTTCTATGTAAACTCGTTCATAATATATAATACAATATTTCCCAGGCACTTCTATTCGAATTGCTTAGCATTCCATGAATTCACATTGTGTTCTCGTGTCCACCATGTGATAGGCGGAGAAGCGTTAAGCAGCTCACTTGTCACATCTTCTGTGATTTTTTACTGTTTATCATACGTATCTATTCAAATAGTCTGATCGGGTATAGTACCTTGGATAAGGAATTTCTCGCTTTTAGTATTAACCGCTGAGCCATCTTTCATAACGTTAATTAGCCCTTTGTTTGTATTTATGAGTTCTTCATAAAATAAACATTGCCTAACAAGTGAGAATTTCACATGTTTTATGTTTACTTTTATTTGTTTCACTTAATTATACACTAAAAGTAAATTATCTGTTACCGATAAATTATTTATGTCATAAGCGATAAAGTCAAACTGATAAAAAAATATAAAAAGCTCTAAACAAGAAGCTTATTGGCGCGAAACATCAACAAACCTTCCTTTTCTATTAATCTAATCATCATTAAGAGAAAAAGTTTAAAAATGACCTTTTAGAAACTCTGTCTGACGAAATACACACCATTTATAACTACGCCATCGTTTATCTTAAGTCTTTCTCAATTTGAAAGACAAGTAGAATTAATTCAGATAGCTTGTAAAGTTACTTCAAAATTGGCCCTATAAGAATCGATTAATAGCGAAAAAAGAAATACTAAAATATAAGGAGCTGGTCATCGATTTGATCACAACCATTTTACTGGTATCACACTAATATTATAAAGGCCTAAGTTGTTATTTGTGCGTTTTTGTATGTGTGTATGTTTTTGACACCTTCACGCCGGAACTACAAAAGCAATTTGGTTGAAATTTGGATTTGAGATAGACAATACTCTGTATTAACACAAAAGCTTTTTATACTGGTTAAATACCTAGGCCCTGCGGATTCCGATGAGCTGAGTAACTACAGCGTCAATTTTCCGTAACAGTCTACCTACAAATTCAATTTATATCTTTGGAACGTGAGACATGAGAAAAATTTAATTATAAGTAGGTTTATTTCACAGGCATTTTTATAAAACTAATCGGCATAAGTCCTGGTCTCAGCTAGTGAAATATAAAACTGCTCTGTTACCAGTTTACGTACACGTCTTAAATAACATAAAAGTTAATGGTATTCTGAAAGAATAATAAAATAGAAGCATTTTTTAATTTTATTATGTTATTTTAGGTAGGTATTAATCAGTATCCAGTTATATTGTTGTGGGCTTCTTCTTAGATCAGGGCGCGTTTGGAACCCTCATAGCTTAAGTTTTAAGTTTACGAATGTAGTTATCACCATCAAATCACTACTATGTAAATTATTGACGCGTCAAAAGTGCCCTTTAAAGGACTATTTGAATAAAGATTATTTGAATTTTGATTTTTATTATTTAAGTTTAATAATGTCCAAACACTGAACTTTTACCTATTTCTTTAGAAATTGTTTAATGAATGCGCTAGTATAAGTTCTTAGCTTAAATCGTTCGTTAACTCTTAGCGTAAAATTGTTAATGAGTTTTTTTTTTTGTATTCTTCCTTTAATGCCCCCAAAACCGTTTAGTCATTAAGATAAACAAACCAGGGGTAAGTTGGCAACAGGAGATTGGATGAAAATCGGACCGACAATGTTAATGACTTGCTGTTTTTGTTTGACTGATACTAATAGCGAAGTTTTCCTTGGTTGGCAAGAGATTAGGATTATAATGCTCAAAGAATTTAATTAGCAATCGGGATACGTTATAAAATGATTATTTTTACACTAACATACCCACCATACTAATCATTCATTCATGATCAACCCATTGCCGGCTCACTACAGAGCACGGGTCTCCTCTCAATATGAGAAGTGTTTTTTGTGATTATTTTATGTTACATTTTTTCACGGTATTATAAATGGTTTTAGTAAATATTTATTTAAACTGCTTTGTAGCTATTGCAACTATGCTACTCTGTTAAAGCCACTAAATATATTAACTTCCTGCTACTATATCAATCAATTTAATTCATATCTAATCCAGATGATTTTCTTCATAAAACTATACCACCAGTTAATGGAATGGAGGAATGGAGAGTATCTTCGATTCATTCTGGAATGTAATTTTTGTTATCTACAATAGGTATTTTCTTGTTATTTATAGTATGGCACAGTAGAAATTGCTGGAGTTAATATATTAACTAAAAATTTTTTGACGACCTTCCTAGCGCAGTGGTGAGCACTGTATCTGTTCTAGAAATGGGAGGTTCCGGGTTCGATTCCAGGGGTAATTTGGGAATTAAAAATTTCTTTATCTGGTCTGGTCCGGTATATATAAATTCAATAAATTTACTAATAATCGAAAAAAGTAATCAAATCAGAGCACTCCGATATTACACTATTAAATAAAAAACTAATCATATTTGGTCAGAAATGGCGTTAACTTCGGTCATCTATCTATATAACTATCGTCGTCGTCATCGATTCTATCATAACAATAACCTTTTCCTTTTAAGTCGGTTACAAATCTCCTTTCGCTTTTATGAAAGAGAAAACAAAGTGTTAAAACCGTAACACCAATAAGGAAAGAAATGTATCTTTTTCCCTCGCTGAAAAAGGAAAAGTTTTTGCACAAAAATATCGAGAAAGACTTAAAGGTTACTTTCAGCGAAACCCAATTATCGAAGTCATTTTTGGACCGTCCGGAGACTGGCTACAGAGCAGATTGAAAGGTTTTACCATCTATAGG
Source organism: Lasiommata megera (assembly GCA_928268935.1). Classification (NCBI taxonomy): domain Eukaryota; kingdom Metazoa; phylum Arthropoda; class Insecta; order Lepidoptera; family Nymphalidae; genus Lasiommata; species Lasiommata megera. The sequence goes on along the minus strand of OV743314.1, from coordinate 13,569,968 downwards.
CGGAAAATTAGCTATCTTTTTTGATGTGTAGATGGAAGGTTTCGAATAATCGTGTAATATTAAGTCGATAAAGTGATGTTATTTTTTCTTAGATCACCAATAAATATTGCAAAATGCTTGCATAGAAATGAAATACATGGCATGAATACTGTAGTTTGAAATATTATAATCAATTCGAATGACGAGGTGCGTATCATTATTTGACCCTTAGCTAGGCTTTATAAATAATAAATATAAATAGGATTAATAAATTTGAAATTCCACGAAGCTTTGCCGCTAACAACCAGAGCAATGCCTCTTTGAACCCCAACGTCTACTGAACCTCCTAGCTATGTGCCCCTTCCATTAACAACTTCAGCTTTGCAACTCGCTTAGTTATAAGTAATTTTAATTCTTCCAGGGAATCTCCCTATTTCTAATTAAAGCTCTGAGCATAGCTCTCTTCATCACTCGCTCAATGATCGCAAGCGTTACTATCGGGCCCATAATAAGAGTTTTGGTCTCAAGGCCATAACTGAGACAAAACATAGTATAACAGATTAGGTGCTAGTATTAAATTCAAATTTTCAAATTCAAATAATCTTTATTCAAATAGCCCTTTAAAAGGCACTTTTGACGCGTCAATAATTTACATAGTAGTGATTTTATGGTGAGAACTACATTCGTAAACTTTAAACTAAAGCTATGATGGTTCCAAACGCACCCCGGTCTAAGAAGAAGTCCACAACAAACTTAGCCAGGTAAATTTTCTTTTTGTTCACCATCTCACATGCCACTTAAAATTATTAAGAGCTATCTTATTAGAGCAATATTTCATACCCATGCTTGTTTATCATTTACATAATCCTTTACACTATAGTAGGACTTTTCTTCAAGCTTACGTTTTATATAACTTATTGAGAGACATCCCAGAAATTTAATTTGGTAATTTGTTATAGAAATTATATTAATAAAGAGGTCTTAAGACTTAGGATACTTTAAGAGGCACGGAGGAAAATGCAAGTGTCAAATTGGGATCTCAAATTATGAACGTGACTTAAGCAGCGGTATCGGTGTTTTAGAGATGTTTGTCACGTAAACCTATTAGCTGATAAGTGATTCGTTTATTTTGCTTACCTATTTTATGTTTGTTTGTCAAAGCATAAAAAAAAATTTAGAATAAACGTCTCAAACAAATTTATTATCTGAATCAATGAATATATTTTATGTGTGTGTTAACCACACAATTGAATGTACCCGAAATCTGGAGGTTAAATAACGGGCGAACCATTAAGTCTTAAGCTAATCGTACAACCTACACCAAATAAAACAAAAGATGTATTGAAATAAAATTCTCTAAGTTCCATCGTACTTGTACGTGTGCGTACTTTAAAGCTCTTTCAGGTGTATATTTCGAATCATGTTAGAGATCACAAACGATTTAAAAAAAGTAGTATGCATTTATTTCCATATGTTTTGCGTTCCGGCACGATGTCGCGTAGAAACCAATTAGGAGCGTGGATTTACCATACTCCTAACAGGTTAGCCCGCTGCCATCCTAGACTGCATCACTTTAACACCAGGTGAGAAAGCTGTCAAGGGCTCACTCGTAGTGATAAAAAAATGTTCTTATAATTACAGAGGTCGAAATGATGTCTTATAAATCGATAGGGATATTTTAAATTTACTGAAATAAATTAAACGGATGAAGTGAAGAATACCCAATAAGTTTATAATTATTGATTCTCCGTTACTAGATTTGTTTTCGGAATAGTGTAACTTTTACTAAAAAAAAATAAACAATGTTTCTAAAAGGATACAGCTAGCTTATTTTTACCTATAATAACGAGATATCACATGCCGTAGTCATATGAGACGTTCTATTTTATTCACACCTGAGTAAGCACCTCATATTGAACAAAACCTATTTCCCTTATAGCATGTTTATACTAATCTCACCTGATAAAAATCCCAATCAATATTGCAAGTCTCAATCAATGTTAGAACTATATCAAACAAACCACTTCACTTCACCAAAGAACTTCTTAAAGTTTGTTTTATCAATCCACCAGTTCACAAACTTTTGATATCCATAAACTTTATTAAATTTTGTAACGACACAATAAAATTAAATTATCACTAACTTTCAAATTACGCACGATGTTTCAGAAGTTCACATCTCGATCCACTCGGCGATTCAAATTAGCACGAGGGCAGTAAATACACCCTCTTACCACGCCGATCTGTTTTAGACTAACGTATACAGCAAAGCCAGGGTAGGAGTTTTATCTGTGTGCGGGTGCCGTGTACGTATACTGTGTCTACACGAAAAGTGAACCGTCGATGTGTGAGTGAGTTCAGATGGTTGCGCCAGTGATTTCAGACGATTCTGCGCTGTTCTGATGGTCCAAGATTACGGGTGTGTTGCCGATCACCTCCTGGCCATGCATGTGGTAGTGACCATTGCCGGGAAAATGCTGCGTTTCGCGCATGCCCGTGTACGTATGAGAAATAAAATCGTGTTTCGCGCTACTTAAATGCCGATTTCAAGCGACAGATTTATAAAACCTATAGTATATACCGATAGCTTAGGCAATCTTGAAGATAGGTTTGGACCTATCTCCAAGCTCTTAACATTATTTTTATACGCTTATGGTTAGTCAAAAGCGTATGAAAAGAATGTTGAGAGCTTTCGTAATTTTGTTTTGAAATATATTTTATTGTGTATTGAGCTTTCGTTGTTTTGTTTTGAAATATAATTGGCTATTCAAAGAATTTATGCTTTTTCTTTATTTTTTATTATTATTTTTTTTGTACTGTTTCTACGGTGAAAGCCTCAAGTTTTTCACCACACGACCTGTAACTTTTCTGGGCTACGTACTTTATCAGTTTACGTACGTACATTACGTTTAGATACGTACTTTAGTAGTTTGAGTTTGATTAATATATATCTCTTGCTTTAAAGGTGAAGAAAAATGTCGTCAGGAAACCTGGTTCTGTTCTGATAAATAAAACAGCCTGATATATTATATCTGAGCAAGATTTGAGAAATTATACTTTTGAAATTATATTTTTGCAATAAAAAAACAAAAAGATGTAAAAACGTATATTTTTGACCTTAGATAATATTGACACGGTAAAGATTAAATATTTGATGCAACTTCATTTCATATTTATTTAACAGAGAAGTATATTATATAAAAAATCTTGAGTGAATACTTTTAATTGTATTATAATTATACATATGATACATAACAGAACGAAAAAAATACATAACAGAAAAGCAAAAGGCGACCTTATCACTCAACGTAAAATTTAGTTATAACTATTGAAAGCTATAACAAAAATTCTATCTAATTCTGGTATAAAATAAACTAAAAGTTCGTATGTAACAGATAGCGCCTTTTGGCTTAGCAGGGAAGCATGCCTGTGCTATTTAGCTTTTGTGGACTATAGCTAAAACCCTTCTTTTGCTATGAGGGAGACCCGCGCGCTGTAGGGTTGTCGTAAGTCAGTTTAGTGGGTTTATAATGACGATGATGTTTGTATGAAGATAAATAAACCTTAAAAGTGTAAAATATGTTTTTCCAAGTCACAACAGTCCGTCGTTTTAAACCCAATTTCAAATTTTAACCTCACTTTTTTAAGTAATTAAGTATTTTTTTTATCCATTAGGCTTAGCCCTTGACGGCAATCTCACCTGATGGTAAGTGATGATGCAGTCTAAGATGGTAGCGGGCTAGCCTGTTAGGGGTATGGTAAGCCCATACTCTTTTTTTGATTGGTTTCTCCGTGACATAGTGCCGCAACGCTAAATCGCTTAGCGACACGTCTTTGTCGGTAGGGTGGTAACTAGCCACGGCCGAAGAACCCTACCAGATCAAACTCAAGTCGGAAATCGAACCCAATACATCCCACTTTATAATGCGACAGGCCGCGCGCTGCGCCACGGAGGTCGTCAAAAAAGTCTTAATCACACTAGCTTTTACTCGCGGCTTCGCTCCCATTAAATTAGAATCAGAGAAACGTTTAATATGATAACTATATTTTAACAAAACATTTTTAGCTTTTTTATTAAATTGTTTTTCTAAAAAAATCCCATGTTATCCTAGGTATTATATTTTAACAAAACACTTTTAGCTTTTTTATATTGTTTTTAAATAAAATCCTATGTAACCCTAGGTATCCTATGTTACTTCTAATACCTCCGAAAATGTGTGTACAAAGTTTCAAGATGATCGGCCAAAGTGTAACAAACCAACTTACACATTCACATTCATAATACTAGTAATAATATAGGCGAGCACTCGCATTTCAAATTACAGTTATCATTCAAAATTCCCGGCGAACAAATGACCTATAAAGCTAATTATTACAAAGTTGGAAAGAATCCAAATCGATGTTTTACTATCTAGTTTTGTTGAAACAACCAACTACATGATATATAACTGTTCATTAACTTATTAATGCGTAGTTTATGGAATGCGGAATGGAGCGTAATAAAGGTTGAAAGGGAATGTGTTTTTCAATATGAAAGAGCCCCCGAGTAATGGGGTCACCTAATTTTTTTTATATTACAATAATTTATTATTAAAAATGAGAAATGCTTGTCTCTTTGTTTGTTTGAATATATTTATCTTCAGCAGTGATCTGATCTCAATAAAATTTGCTACATTAAAATTTTGTAAATGGACATAAAAAATATTGAATTAAAAAAAATCTTTATTAAATACTGCCAATCACACGAAGTCGCCAGTCATCATCATCATCATGATCAACCCATTCTCAGCTCATTACAGAGCATGGATTTACTCTCAATATGATAAGGGTTTGGCCATGGTCCACCACGCTGGCCATGTACGGATTGGCAGACTTCACACGCCTTTGAGAACATCTAGGAGAACTCTCAGGCATGCAGTTTTCCTCACGATGTTTTCCTTCACCGTTGAAGAAAGTGATATTTTAATTGCTTAAAAACGCACATAACTCCGAAAGTTATAGGTGCGTGCCCGGGTTCGAACCCACGACCTCTGATTAGGAGGCTGACGTCTTAACCACTAGGCTATCACAGCTTCAGTCGCCAGTAACTTGTATTTATTTCAGTTGAGGTCATGCGCTTTATTTTTTTAAATAATAGACTACATATTATTGTCTGTGCTAAAAAAAGCTTATGTTTGCGTGAGAATGCGACCTATCGCTATTAAAATTTCACCAAGTTAAGATATCTATGTGTATTTGTCGACCTCTGGCAAAGCGGCGAGCGCTGTGGTCTTATACGTAGGAAATCCCCGGCTTAATACCAGGGACCGCTCAACAATTAATAATTTCTGTATTTTCTCTTTTTTGGTGTGGTGGGGGCTTCACTAGACATACCAAGAAAGATACGAGTTTATCGATTGAGCGTTCCAGTACGATGTGGCGTACGTGCCGAGTATGGGATAAGGATATGAAACGTCATTACGTTTCATATACCCATCTCATACTCGGCATATCCATACCTGAATGTACCTTATAGCTTAGCCCTCTACCCTCTTAGATTACATCATCACATCATCACTTACCACGTGAGATTGCAATCAAGGCTAACTTTTAGCTCAAGAAAAAGCCCATGGAATACAAATTAATTACAAACAATAAGTATATATAAAAGAAAATTTGCTCCATGCTTATTCAAAGTGATATGGATCTAATTAAGTATCTTTAACACGGAAGTCGTTTATATGTTTATGTTGGTTAATTTAGGCCTTAATGTTTGACCGACAACCTTTCGTCGAATATCGAAATAAAAATCTAATGGATAAGTAAATATACACCTTATGGTTCGTTCATTGGTGATGTGTCGTGCGATGGACGTTTCCGGTTCCTGTTTATTGTTAACACCAACAATAAAAAGAGGGTGCAATAACTTATAAGGAGAAGAATATCTCTTGTAAAACTCAATGAATATTTCATTGAGTTTTCATCGAGTTCAATTTTATTTTTTAAATTGACTTTCTTGCGTGTTAATTTTTTTGTAGATTGGAACAAATGTTTGTGGTTAATATCCACACCGATTTTTTCGATTTTCCCATATTTATTGTGAAATATTTAAAAAATTAAAATATCACTTGCTTCAACGGTGAAGGAAAACATCATGAGGAAACCTGCACACGTAAGAGTTCTCCATAATGTTCTCAAAGGCGTGTGAAGTCTGCCACATCCACACATGGCCAGCGTGGCGGACTATGGCTGAACCCTTCTCATATTGAAAGGAGACCCGTGCTCTGTAGTGAGCCGGCAAAGGGTTGATCATGATTGTAAATTATGATCAATTATCTTCATTGGATGAAGAAGTTATTAATTTCCTTATCCATCGTTCCCTTGACAATTGTGGGTCGTAGTAGATACTACGAGCTTAACGATGTGCCTCCTTAACTTTTGATTATGCGCTGTATGAATCGAGTGCTTTTACCTGGACCATCTGCCTCCGGCTACGTTGACGTAGCCTCTTTACTTCGATCATCCCTATGGGCATGACCAATTATATACTTCTCGATTCTTTCCTGGCTTTGTGACCGAAGTATTATGTGTATGTTTTGCAGACAGATGGTAGATATTCGAGTTTTTATGATGAGTATTTGTAATAGTAACACATTGCTCCTGCGCTGTCCAGATAAATTCAGTACTGCAAATTTATGATGTTTTATTTTAATAACCACAGGTTTCAGCAGGCAGTTATAAAACAAGAGCTATATAATAATAGTATGAATTCAGCACATGCAATCATATGTTACCATGGTGGAGCTCCCTCACCTATTGAACTGAAACTAGGCTCAATGGATTTATCTAAACCAGTTTAATAGATATATGTGATGTCCAGGAGCTTCAGAAAAAGAATATGGTGATAGAAATTCCTTAATAAAATAAAATAGCCTCAACGTGATTGGCCTTGTCGAATTTGTATTAACAAGTTCACACAACAGTTTACACCTAGGGGATATTTAGTATCTGAAGTGAAATAACCAACCAACATCATAACTAAATAAGACCACAAAACACAGTTTATGTTCTAAAATGATGAAGGGGGCAATAAAAACACGTCAACAAAATAACTCTGTCGTTTTTGAGCTCGTTCTATTTGTGAGTTATTCAGTTTATTTTCTTTCAATATTATGACCATTATAAAGTAAAAATAATGTTCTCCGTTCAAATATTTGTTTTTATACTTTATTGCTTTTTTTTTTACATAAAAAAGCAAGAAATTTTCGAATATGTAAAAGAAAAAAAATTATGTGTTTATTTACTTACATGCTATTATGATAATCATTGATACCACCAACCTTTTTTGTAAATATGGCTAGTCTCTGTGTATGTTTTTATACAATACACTACATTGAACAATGATGTACATAAATATTTTTGTAATACATTTTTACTGTTAGCCAAATAACAATAAAAATACTTATTAAAGTATAATATTTGAGTTATATGATACTTTTATTTGAGGCAAAATGAAATTGATAATAGCTATAAAATAATTTTCCAGTTCCAACCTTTAATGTTATTCGACCTAGAAAGGTTCATTCGGATTGAGCGCGGTTTATAAAATGTACATATTTCCGGCTTCCGTAAGTTGAGGAGAAATATTATGTAACTTGATATTAATATATTATGAACTTTTTAGTTAGAAGTCTGTGTCCGTACCAGGAATCCGAATATTCTCATAACATCTGACTTTCTGTCTGTGATGAAGAATTCAGAAATAAAAACTCTTAATTACACACACACACACATACACACACGCACACACACACACACACACGCACGCACATAGTTCGTGTTTTTTGGTGGTGTGGTATATATATAATATACATACTTAAATACATACGAGTGTGAGGATGAAAGAGCATTGGATAAAGAAGTAATAAAATATGGAAATCACGACACTGACGTATGGTAAGCCATTTTACTCGAACTCGATATTACGAGATGTGGTAAAATTTTCTTAACCCGAATATGAACCTTATGATCATATTCTACAGTCGCTCTAGTTTGTTAAGGAGAAGCTGAGATAAATATGGGTAGCATGAACAGAAGAAACAGAATTTTTAAATGCCAAACAATTTATTGTCGGACCCGGCAAAAGGACCGAGGAACTCGTGATCACCACTAACAGATGGGCCAGCGACTACAGAGACAAACAAAGACCATATACCAAACACATTCTATTCTATAAATTCAAATTCAAATAATCTTTATTCAAATAGTCCTTTAAAAGGCACTTTTGACGCATCAATAATTTACATAGTGATTTAATGGTGATAACTACATTCGTAAACTTAAAACTAAAGCTATGAGGGTTCCAAACGCACCCCGGTCTAAGAAGAAGCCCACAACAAACTTAGACAGGTAAATTTTCTTTTTGTTATCACCATCTCACTCACCACACTCATAATGCTTGATTTTATAGAAAGCTTTCAAGTATTGATAAATGAATTAAAATAACCCATGTATTATATCACCTGTTTTTCCTTTGAAGAAAATACATTATTGGAAATCAATTGAAAAGGTACAAGCTCAACCTCACCTCAGCCGAATCTGGAGAGGCGTAAAACAAGAGTCACTTAAAATTTGCTATCACTACAAAGTGTTTTGATTTAAAAGATCTCTTATTACCGATACTTGTTCCAAATTTAATTCCATATCGCTTCAGGTCTTTGTAATTTAAAACTTACATTTAATTACGAGTATTTATTAGGCACTTTAACGGCTTGATCACAAAGCATATTCATATGACTAAACCACTCAAAGACAAGCACAAAAATGCTAATTTATTATAAATTTTTGTGTTGTGGAGGGTTATAAATCGATTGTATCAAATGTTTGGGAACCAAATAAATTAAAAATAAATCTTACTTACTTCACTTTTCATTTGTTCGCGTCTTCGTTTAAGTCAGCGACTACAGAGACAAACAAAGACCATATACCAAACACATTCTATTCTATAAATTCAAATTCAAATAATCTTTATTCAAATAGTCCTTTAAAAGGCACTTTTGACGCATCAATAATTTACATAGTGATTTAATGGCGATAACTACATTCGTAAACTTAAATCTAAAGGTACGAGGGTTCCAAATGCGCCCCGGTCTAAGAAGAAGCCCACAACAAACTTAGACAGGTAAATTTTCTTTTTGTTATCACCATCTCACTCACCACACTCATAATGCTTGGGTTTATAGAAAGCTGTCAAGTATTGATAAATGAATTAAAATAACCCATGTATTATATCACCTGTTTTTCCTTTGAAGAAAATACATTATTGGAAATCAATTGAAAAGGTACAAGCTCAACCTCACCTCAGCCGAATCTGGAGAGGCGTAAAACAAGAGTCACTTAAAATTTGCTATCACTACAAAGTGTTTTGATTTAAAAGATCTCTTATTACCGATACTTGTTCCAAATTTAATTCCATATCGCTTCAGGTCTTTGTAATTTAAAACTTACATTTAATTACTAGTATTTATTAGGCACTTTAACGGCTTGATCACAAAGCATATTCATATGACTAAACGACTCAAAGACAAGCACAAAAATGCTAATTTATTATAATTTTTTGTGTTGTGGAGGGTTATAAATCGATTGTATCCAATGTTTGGCTGTTTGGGAACCAAATAAATTAAAAATAAATCTTAGCTGTAACAACAGACACAAATAGGAAAAAAAAAAACTGTTTTTTTTATACACCACAAGTTAGCCCTTGACGGCATCTCACCTGATGGTAAGTGATGATGCGGTCTAAGATGGTAGCGGACTAATCTGTTAGGGTATGGTAAGCCCATACTCCTAATTGGTTTCTAAACGACATCGTGCCGGAACGCTAAATCGCTTGGCGACACGTCTTTGTCGGTAGGGTGGTAACTAGCCACGGCCTAAGCCTTCCACCAGACCAGACTCGAGCCGGGAATCGAACCCAGGACCTCCAACTTTAAAATGCAACAGCGCACGCGCTGCGCCACGGAAGTGGTCAAATTGTATGTAAATATTGATTGTAGTTATACTTAAAGTAAAAGTATAACTATAGATAGTAGATAAAGTATTCGTGCTTCATTTTCTATTAAATTTTCAAACAATTTTTCACTTCTATTACAAATGTGAAGGTCTGTACGGATGTGACTCAATCACGACAGAAAAGCTGAACGGATCTGGATGAAATTAACACAAAGATAGATTATTTTCTGGAAGAGCACATTGGTCACTTTTCATTTGTTCGCGTCTTCGTATACGTGCAAATTTGTATGAGTAATAAGTTAATTTAATGTATCCCATCAATTATTACCCAAACCTAATTATTTTCTGCTTGCAGAAATAAAAAAAAAAATAGCTATTGTTACTTAATATTATTTGAACCTGACCCGAATTATTAGCTACGATATACCCCTAGCTGATACTTCGGGTACCAGGGACCAGCTAGGGGTATATCGTAGTTGATACTTCGGGTCAGGTTTTAGGCAATTGTTATCAGAGTTTTTAACAGAATTTCTTCAGTTTCTTCAATCTTTTTGTAAAATTTACTTCATACTTCATTACAAAAATGTACCGCCAAGCAATTTAGTATTCCGCCATAAAACTGCATAAAACCGATTAGTAGTATTACTGTTATTACAGATTAGTCAACTTCCATCTAAGATTGCATGATCACTTATATCCAGATAGGATTGCAAGCAAGAGCTACCTTGTAATTAAATAAAAAATAAGTTATAGCTTAATAGCAATAATGTCAATAGTAGGGAAAAGTCTTTTCTTTTATGGATAGAGGCATGTAGAGTTTACCACCACACTCGTTCGAAGTAGCTTTACTTTGAGAAACTTGCCAAAACTTATTTCCACAGCTTTATCCTATATACTGAATATTAAGTCTTTAAAAGACCGTGTGGAATAATGATACAAATACTGTCTGTGAGTTATGTATGATATTTATTATATGATGTCTTTACTATACTTATTCGAAATTTACTACGAAACTAAAATAAATCTACATCATCATCAACATCATCATGATCAACCCATTCTCGGCTCACTACACGGGTACGAGCACGGGTCTCCTCTCAATATGAGAAGGGTTTGGCCATAGTCCACCACGCAGGCCATGTGCGGATTGGCAGACTTCACTTGCCTTTGATAACATTATGGAGAACTCTCAGGCATGCAGGTTTTCTCACGATGTTTTCCTTCACCGTTCAAGCAAGTGATATTTTAATGCCTTAAAAATGCACAAAAATCCGAAAAGTTATAGTTGCGTGCCCGGGTTCGAACCCCCGATCTCTGATTAGGAGGCTGACGTCTTAACCACTAGGCTGTCACAGCTTCAAAATCTACATATCATTTTATAATATTTTTTTCTATTTATGTGCACGTGAAATCAGATATCATATGCTCACTAATATTACAACTGTTGAAAGTAACTCTGTCATATATACAGATATAATAAAAACGCCAGAGGGAATATATAAATGCCCTTTACAGTTAAAACGGCATTTAATTATCGCTTTTTTTTTAAAAAAAAGCTGGTCTATATGACTAAGCGATATTTTTTTTTGTTTCTTATAATCCGTTTTGTAATTTCCTCGAAACTTCAAATGGGTATAACCAAATAATTTAATTTTTTTTCTAATATTAGTGAGTAGATAGGCGAAATGAGAACTAAACAAACCTAGCGTTACTTGCTTTGTAACAAATTAACAAGGCGCACACTGTCAGCATGAAATAATTTAATTTTGAAATATTACAGCACCGTCTAAAGGTAATTGTTTGTATCAAATAGAACAAGGGTGAAATAATCCAGAACAGTATAATTGGAGCAACTGGACAATAAACATAGACATTTCAACTATGCCGTACCTACGTATGACAAAAGGTCCGCTGTCAATTGTCGGAATTCCCACAAAGTTCTACAGGATATTCAACGATTAACCGTCTTAATTGTCCGGTTTAATGTAGGTAGCACGAAATATTAAGTAAATTGCACTAGTAACCAATCCGGTCTGTACAATTTTTATAATGCGACAGTGTATCTGTTTATTTTATGTGTTATGCTACGTATAGCATTTAATCACAAAAACACTGCACTGATCTTGGCACATATATGGAGATGGATATCGGAATTTTTATCCCTATAAATTACATGGAAAACGTTAATGGCTTCACAGGAAAATTGGCCTGGTGAAATAGTGTATACTGAAAATAAAAAAGGATGTCGAAAAAGTGAGAATTTAACTTTAGTTTGATTGAAGTAATAAAATTATGGTACCAACAAACAAGTTGGTAGCGATGGAGGCAAAATTATTAAAATATGCTTATTAAAAATAATCAATTTGGAATATTACTATGTAAATTTATTAAAATTTCATGCTGAGGGATATGGTATTGAATAGACACAAATGATAACATATAGTGATAAAGTTAACTTTATTGCTAGAATCAAAGTGCTTTATGTTCCCCTATGAAATCATTTTACTTGAACCATAAAAGCTAAATAATATGCTAAAAAGCTGATAGGTTGCATCCTCGTTCTAGCTGCTGTAATGCTCGTCCATCACACCTTGACGACCAGTGTAACTTTAATTTTACGGAATAAAAGGATGGTATATCCATATCTGGAATGCAATATCGAATTTACATGAAAGTTGGTATATTGATCATCATGATCAACCCATTATCGGCTCACTACAGAGCACGGGTCTCTTCTCAATATGAGAAGGGTTTGGCCATAGCCCACCACGTGCGGATTGGCAGACTTCACACGCCCTTGAGATCAGAAACGAAAGAAAGAACTTTCAGACATTCAGGTTTTGAGAATATTATGGAGAACTCTCCGGCGTGCAGGTTTCCTCACGATGATTCCCTTCACCATTGAAGCAAGTGATATTTTTTTTTTTTAAACGCACATAACTCCGAAAAGTTAGATGTGCGTGCCCGGACTCGAACCGCCGACCTCTGATAGGGGGCTCACGCCCTAACCACTAGTCTGTCACTGCTTCAAATATCACCGCTTCAATTATCATAATGCACTTACACAATCTGTTGCAGACAGCGTGGAAGCTACTAGAAGTTAGTAAAAAAAAATTAAATACAATATATTAGATCACAAACATTATTTGTCACAAACGAATACAACAGCAGCTGTGTAAACTGCAATAGCATAGTGGTTCTCGAATTACAAAAGAACTGATCCCCGAACAAATCAAATAGATCGATCAAGCGTTGGATTGACATGTTCCTGTATTCTGAATGTTTCCTGTTAAGTTTCCGCACGATTTGGATATTGTTGTATTTATTGAAGCATTGTATATTTTGTTATTTCAAAAACTTCGATAACTCTTTCCTTTGATCCTTATTGCATAGCTACGAGTACGTCCAAATGAACGTAGCTTTGCTAGGATAATTATGCAATAAGGATCCAAGTTGAAGGCGGAAAAAATTTACTTCTTAATTGCAACAAAAAACTGTCGTAACATTTACTCATCTGTTAAATCTCGTAAGACATGAAAAATAGACTCTAAGTATTTGAAATACATAAAAGTAACCTAAACAAAACTAACCTAGTCCATTGTCTTATCGACAATAATGCCAAATGCATCACATATAATATGTCACAAATAGGTACACCTTATGGCGATGACGCTACTGATAATAAGCATGGAAAAAAAAAAATGTTTAGTTTAAAATTAAAGGGTCCAATCTACTTAAACATCAAAATTAAGTTGTGGCTAATAAAATGACTATAAAAGTCGACACTTTTGTCAGCGAAGAATGTATCATAATATGGTATACCACCAAAAATCTCTATTAAGGCAGGCTATACTGAGCACATATCTATACTGAGCACATTTCAGATAAACGTCACAATTCAAGCTTAATATTACTAAACTTGCTTAATATGTGTTGAATTATTATTGCATAAATATGTGCATTTCATCTCAATCTTAGATTAAATCGGAAAAAGCGAAGGATAGGGCTTTTGATACCATATACTAGGCTAAGGTGGCAGACTTGGACTTAAGCGCTTAGGGACCAACACCAGGGCAGTGTGATTACCTACCCGGTTTGCTTGAAAGACCCGAAAGAAGAAGTATCAACCCGGGTAAAAAGGAAAGTATCACCAGTCTTTTCTCTATTTTAGCGACAGTGACATACCAAAGCAGGCAGTTATATTATTAGTTTAATTATACTTGTTTCCAACTTGTACTATAGTAGGTGCATGGTAGTAATTGTTAGTTGTTACACTTTTTTCGGTAATCCACCCTTTAATAGTTTCATGCACGCTCAAAAACTATTCAAGAAGGAAGGCGGAAACATGGCCACCATTGTAATTTTCGTCGGTTTTATGAATTTTAGGCACGTACTAAAATCCATTGTAATAATACAAACATTTATTTATACAGCAATAAATATACAGATAATTTTTAAGGCCACTGTGATTAAAATAGCCAGTTAATAAAAGCGGTTTGGTCTCAACTTTATTGTGTCGGCAAACAAAATGAATTTAACCGATTCTAGTGGGTGGCGGAAATAATTAAACTGATCAATCAGCGTCTGAACAATCTAAATATTGATCGCATAAGAAATTCGATATAGCTGTATTAATGGTTATTCGGATTAATTTAAAGATTTGACCCAAAAGCCTGTTTCAAAATTGCCCAATAAACGTTAAAAGACGGAAAAATTTAACTTCTTAAGTGCAAACAAGAACAGAAAACTACCGTAACATTTACCCATCTGTTAAATCTCGTAAGACATGAAAAATAGACTCTAAGTATTTGAAATATATAAAAGTAACTTAAATCTAACCAAGTCCGTGGTCTTATGCGACTTGAAGCGACGCGAAAGTGTACAATAGACCACAAGTGCGCATGTGTACTCGTATAATTTTTGTGAAGCTGTGATAGCCTAGTGGTTAGTACGTCAGCCTCCTAATCAGAGGTCGGGCGAACCCGGGCACGCACCTATAACATTTCGGCGTTATGTGCGTTTTTAAGCAATTAAAATATCACTTGCTTCAACGGTGAAGGAAAACATCGTGAGGAAACCTGCATGCCTGAGAGTTCTCCATAATGTTCTCAATGGCGTGTGAAGTCTGCCAATCCGCACATGGCCAGCGTGGTGGACTATGCCAAACCCTTCTCATATTGAGAGGAGACCCGTGCTCTGTAGTGAGCCGAGAATGCGTTGATCATGATGATGATAATTTTTGTCACCTCCGTCAGTCTGTGATCAAACGCGACGTAGCGCTTCGGATGTAAATTTTAATATTTTTTTTTTCCTATAACATAATATGATATTGAATGTCTGACTTCTTCGCATTTTAAGAGCGAAGTCGTTTAAATGACTATGTAGCTCTAGCGAAACAACAGATAACTCCAGCTTACACTATGCCTATTTTCAAATTTTTTTCTCATCATATTATTTATAAATAAACTAACTAAGGACGCCACCTTAGATGTACGAAGATTTGTGTTGCTTAAAATATAATTTTCGAGAAACAACGCTATCTATGAATAATCATACCATTACCAGAAGGTAATAATGAACTGAGGTCGCTTTCGAAATAGGAAACACGTCACGTAAAGTATTGCTATCATTATTTCAGGTTGTTATCTAACCTAGGACATCAGATATGTAGATATATACCTGATATAATATGGCTCACTTATTGTATAATATTCATTACCAAATAATTACTAAGTTTAATAAGGTAAATATCTAATAATTTCCTGACAATTCTTTTAATACATCTCTGTATTTGTATATCAGATATAAACGATATCTTTTATTTTCAATATTAGTAGTATGTATATATTATTGTAATTATTTTTACATGTTATTACTTACTATGATGTAATTATTAGTGTGATATATGTATAACCGTCTTTCGTATATCTGTTGGCTCCTTATGGTTAGACAACCTGGAAATTGCTTTTAGTGACAAGGTCGCCTTCTTTTTGTTTCTATTTTTCCTTTATAAACAATAAAAATGTTTAAATAAATAAAAAAATGGTTATTACTGTAAAATTAACTATTAAGATGATTACTTGCGTTTCATATTTAGAAACATTTAATAATAATGCTCGTTAAAATTTAGTTACTGCCGAATTATGGATAATATTGAGTGTTTCTTTTATATGCTACAAGTTAGACCTTGACGGCAATCTCACCTGATGGTAAGTGATGATGCAGTCTAGGATGGTAGTGGGCGAACCTGTAGGCCTGTAGCGGCGAACGCGTAGAAACCAAATAGGGTATTGCCATACTCCTAATTGATTTCTACGCGACATCGTGCCGAAACGCTAAATCGCTTGGCGAAACGTCGTTGTCGGTGGAGTGGTAACTAGCCACAGCCGAAGCCTCTGCCCAGACAATATATATAATTCCAATAAACAGTAAGTCAAATACATAAGGAGAGGCAACGTTGTTAGAAAGATGTCTGTAACCATTCCATCAGGTGAGATCAAAGCTACGGCTAAATCAACATGGAATATCAAATAAATACTCCCTGATTCGTGATAATAAGTTCACCCTACAATTGCAATGCATGGTGAAATTTTATCAGTTAATTATTATGGTCAACCACTTATTTTCCAATTTCGGTTGCGTTGCATCACCGCGGGCTTCAATTTTAGTTTAAACGTTTGCGGATGCCGACCTGAATCAGACTAGAATGGTATCATTACTGTTAAACATACAGCTCATAACTATACTTAATTTATAAAATTATTTTTAAATTCCTTTGGAATAATTAGAATTAAAGATTATGCCACGTCCCATTCCTGTACTCGTTCCCGTTCACATTCCTAATCCATGAATCGAATAAGTTTGTTGAAATTCTAGTTTTAGCTCATCGATGTGGAATTTAGTTTTTCACAAATCCATGGTTTAATCCAATACCGGAAATATCCGGTATAAAATTTTTCCGGTTTAAAAATTTAATCTATAGACTATAGGTTAATTAAGGGTAAAATCTATCTTTATTCAAAATTTCAGTTCAATTTGGTCTGTAAGTTCTGACTGAATTAAACATACGCACATACATCCTTATATGCAAACTATCGCCTTTGTAATATTTGTATGATTCCACCACAGAACACCGGCACTGTTATTTTTCCGGTTAGAGCATTTATTGCAAATCAATGTTACTTATACAGCATCCAATACTAGACGTAGGTCTCTCTGAAGCAGCGCTCTTCTCTCTTCTTCTTGGTCGCACACTTCATCGATGAAGGTCGTGTCCACATGAAAGTGCCTTCGTCACGTTGGTAACTTAAGCCTTCCTCTCTGTACGGTCCTCGGCTTTTCTAATAGCGGTTGTAAGCGGAAGGCCAGTGAGTGATTTCACCTGATCAGTCAAGCGGCTAGAAGATCGGCCACACGGTCTTTTCCCCTCTACCTTGCCCACAACTATAAGTATTTCACTTGGCAGACGTTGGGCCAAATATGACCAAAATAACTGAAAATCTTTTGGAAACATATGGTGGAAAGTCTGACGTCAACACGAAGCTGCTGTAGGATTGATTGGTTGGTACGTATCGCGGTCCAAGGTATTCGAAACATCCTTCTCCAACACCACATTTCAAAAAAACAGCATAAAAGCAGCGCTAACTTATCCTATCTCCGGCTTTATTATCCAGTCGATGTCTGCAACTGCAACTTTTCGGAGGTGATCGCTCCGCCTAGCTGCCCTATCATATTATAATAATATCATGAAATTGATAATCGATCATCTAAGTCAAATTAAAAATTAAAATATTTATAGAAGCTTTTTAATTTGATTTAGATGATGACTTTGGGATAATGAAAATATTTATAGAAGCTGGTACAGCTTCTATAAATATTTTCATTATCCCAAAAATCACGCACACAATACATTTTAGAATCCGTTTTCAAATGTCTATAATGTATTTTGGGTATCTATCGGTACAGTAATAATTGTATCGATGATCTTTTAATAAAATTGCGGTATCAAATCATAATTAAATTTTCCCCTATCGGCAGTAAACTAACAGCGAGAAGAAAATTTGCATTTAAAGCCGGTCTACGGAACAATATGCGCTATATAATTTTGCATGATAATAACTACTGGTACGAGTAGCTATCAATCTTTCGAAAACGTTAATTGAAATCACTTCACTTTCATGTTTGTGTCCTCTTTGATCATTACTTTAGCATCTTTCACGTATGTGATTACTATACGTCTAACTGTGTGATCGTATTCTTCAATGCGTGTCTGCGAGCCTGCACTCGTATGGGTGCGTGTCCGTGTGTGTATCGCGTGCGTGGTTGCGTTTGTGGGCGGGTGCGTGTTTATGTGTGGGTGTATGTTAAAACTTCGTTCAAATCAATGTTTTTTTGGTAGTAGATAGACATGAGTGAATAATTAATTAAATAATTTTATAACATATTATTTAATAAGCTTGATTACATAAGCGCAACATACGGAAGAATCGACTGACTTACAGCTGTAAGTATTAAATATATATTAAAAATATCAGCAAATGAACTCCCATATCCTTACCCATATGCCATTGTTCGTACAGGTTTTCATAATGTTGTGCATAAACTGAGTAATCCTCGGTTAACTTGACAATTTATGTCGTACGCATAGAAATTCACCCCAAAAATTTCATACAATACACGATTCGGCTTATCGAAGACGGGTAAGTGACACACGTCAAAATTAATTACTTTGGCCCAAGGGACTATAAGGGGCTACATTTGAGGTTAACTCAGACTGCAGACAATACGTCGCATTCATCGCCCTAATTATTATTATTTAATACACTAATTATTTTCATTGCCGTTATGAATTTTCATTTTAAATATCATCCATATTATATTCGACTACTCCGAAAAGAAGGGCAAAGGACAGTGGAATCTGTACGAAAAACCTATATGCAGCTTCCAAGATGAAGCAATGACCTAAGCCGCTGTTTCTATATGAGCTTGTGCCCTTCTAAGTAGTTACTCCTTGCGACCCCTAAAAAATTGAAATAATGCCTGCACTCTAAATATCTACAGCTAAAACTAAGCCTAATCTAAAGAGCGACTAAACTCGGACTTTTTTTATCTATTACAAGTTAGCCGCAGGTGAGACTGCCGTTAAGGCAATTTAACCTAATGGTAAGTGATGATGCAGTCTAAGATGGTAGCGGGCTAACCCGTTAGGGGTAAACTCATACTCCTAATCGGTTTCTACGCGACATCGTGCCGGAACGCTAAATCGCTCAGTGACACCTCTTTGGTAGGGTCGTAACTAGCTAAGGCCAAAGTCTCCCACCAGATCAGAATCGAGCCGGGAATCGAACCCAGGATCTCTAACTTTATAATGCGACAGCGCTGCGCCACGGACGTCGTCGACTTCCGTATTTCTCCTCTACCGAGTCATCTCCTTTTGTTGTTGATCAATCGTGCTAAAGCTCGTCTTATACAGCACTTTTTTGTTCGCAGTATAGTATCTCTAGGAATTGCATGGCTTGCTCATTGCAAATTCTATGTCAGTGACTTAATTTTATCCTTTAGAGCAATTTCTTACATCGATCATTGAACGACTTTAAATAAGTAGATTAGTCAGTAACTGAACGCGTAATACGCTCAAGTCACAGGCTAAAGTTGGCAGCCTATCCAGTTAACGACTTAGAAGTTAAATAGACAACACTATCGGTTGATATTTTAATACACTTGGGTCGTAGGTCTGCGTTTTGTTTATTTATTGGTAAATCAATAGCAGGGCGATTCTGTTAGTATTTACATGGACTGCAACATCACTTTTTTCTGTAGTACAATCACTTGTTGTCGAGGTAACTGTGGGATTTTATAGTTTTTGTTCACAGTTTTTGCTTAGATAGTTTCCGTGAAGCAAGCGTGGGCGTACTAACTGACATGAAAAGAGTCATCGAAAATCATATACTTAGTTATACTGTCCATAACTTGGCTTCCAATTTTATAAGGTAGGCATAAAGCTTTGTCTTTTGTTTTCATTCTTAGTGCTTGCTAGCTGACGCCCGCGACTTCGTCTGCGTTGTGTTTGGTTGTCTTTCAATCACGAAGCAATAGATTACTAACCCGAATTACTTGAAATAATTACAGGATAAACATTAAAGTATCTCCTTACTAAAAAAAACAAAAAGAATGAGTGAAAAGAATGATATTGATTCGTTGGTGGGAGACGCCCGACGCCCGACGCACTCACGCGCATGCCACCGCCTGTGCCGACGTGATGGCACAGGCGGTGGCATCCGCGTGAGCTGCGCGCGGTACTGGACAGTACTTTGACATTACAACATTACTTTATATTTCTAAAATAAAAGACTTTTTTCTAAAATAAAAGTAGCTTAAGTTACTCCTTACTACATCAGCTACCGTCCAATAAAAGTTCCGTAAAAATCGGTCCAGCCAATTCAGAGATTAGCCGGAACAAACAGACAGACAGACAGACAGACAAAAATTGTAAAAAACGTTATTTGGTGTATGTACCGTATACATATTCATATGCATGTAGTAAAAAACGGTTATTTCAATATTACAAACAGACACTCCAATTTTATTTATTTGTATATATATGCACGAAGAACAAAGAACAAAGTAGATGCTTGTAGCATCAGGGTCAGAGAAAATACAAACAACTGATCTAGTTTGTGGTTTGTTCCGTTATCCCAGATCAGTTAATATTTAGATTAGACTGTTCTGTTCTTCACACATACCGTAACTATTTAAAATAAAAACTTTACGGTGCACTAAAACTTCTCACAATGATTATAAAGAATACGCTTACCCTCTACAAACTCCAGCGGAATAGACTTAAGTGGCTGCGGTTTACACTACAAAGACTATCGGTTAATACTCCATTTATCTGAGAAAAGAATATTAAAATTTCGCTAAGCTTCATAGGGAAGTTTTTAAAAGAATTTGCATTTTAAATTCTGATAGACGCTGCCTGATTTTACTGAGAGAAAATCGGAAATAGTCCAATCACTTAAATTTTAGACAGATGTTTTTTTGTGATAAATCAGCACTTTATTATATTTGTGCAGTTGATGTAAAATGTTACTTTCTTTATTGGATAGGTAACTTACTAAATTAAGATCACATCGATTTTAGCAACCGCAAATCATCATCCTATATTTTACTATATTACTATAATTATAAATATTATAAATGTGAAAGTGTGGATGTTTGTAACTCAATCACGCGAAAAAGGCTCGACGGATTTTGATTTAGTTTGGCATGCATGTAGCCTTTGACATGGAAAAGAACATACGCTACTTTTTATCCCAATTCTTCAAGTAGTTCCCGAGGAATAATTGTAAATTGTTTACGAGCTAAGCCGCGGGCAAACAGCTTTGAAATTTGATATGCATGTCACCTATGCTATGAAAAGGACATTTATTTTCTTTACCGATGTCTCAAAAAAATTATTAACGTGCGAAGCTTTAGATCCAATTCTAAAGTCCACGCAGACGAAGTCGCGGGCAGAAGCTGGTATTAAGTAATTCAAATACATTTCCATCGAAGATGTTATTTAATCTCTAATGACATGCGGGTTGGTAGGCTTCGATTTAATAGTCACTTATATAATATAATATCATTCTGAGGGCTTAATACACAATCTTCCGATAAGCTTTAACTGATATTAGTTTGGCGGTTTGATAGGTTTGTATCTCATATGGTAAGATAACAAAATTTTATTTCTGTTTAATTAAATTTTGTAACTACAATTAGAGGAAATGCTCGGAAATTAAGTGTGGAATAAAGAAAACAACTTATTGGCTTAAGCACTGAATACGAACAGAACAGCATAAAATATATTCAGCCAATTCAAATTATTTTCTTGACATGGAAAGGAATACATCGGTTCCTAGCACAGTTTTGTTTCGCGGTAACCAAAACAAGAGATGGCGCTGTTGTTACTTTAAAAAAAATATTATGTTAAATATAATTTTTTTTTAAATAAAATAGATTATTTTGTGATTAAACGTAGCATAAACTCTAAATTTAGTAAACCGGTAGGATTTGAACTCACATCTCTCCGGCAATCGCGAGATGTGTGTTCTGCTAATAGAGCAAAGGTCCAGATACCCCCGTAACACTGATGCGGAAATTAAGGTATGGCAGCAATCTTATATCGACCGTACCATTATCTAATAGGGAACATTACAGTTTCAATTTACTATTTAAAGGGCTATTTTACAATGTGACATATATGAACAAGAAATGACACTGTCATTATCATCATGATCAACCTATTTCCGGCTCACTACAGAGTACAGGTCTCCTCTCAAGATGAGAAGGGTTTGGGCATAGTCCATCACACTGGCCATGTATGGATTGGCAGTCTTCGCACGCCTTTGAGAACATTATGGAGAACTCTCAGAAATGCAGATTTCCTCACAATGTTTTCCTTCACCGTTGAAGCGAGTGATATTTTAAAAACGCACATAACTCCAAAAAGTTAGAGTTCAATCCTGGGCGTGCGCGAATCCCCTACCTTTGATTAGGAGGCGGACGTCCTATCTACGAGGCTATTACAGCTTTTTTATAATTTTATTTTTAATTAGTAAGAGGATATCTCAATTTTATAACAAAATTTATTATTTCTTCAACTGGATTTCATTAATTGTTAAAAGACATTACATTGGAACGGCGTGCTGAGCCAATTATTTACCTATCCTATGAGATAACAGACCTATACTAAGCAGTTAGATTTACAACTAAGTTCTTAGAAAGAAAATTAAAAGTTAATTATAAATTCACTACCTCTCTGATTGTAGTTTAAAACTGTAAAAAATTTGTTCGTGCTACGTAATAAGGTCGATTATCTAGTAAACTAATTATATTTAAGAATTCATTAAACTCTCGCACTAAATAAAGAAAACTTTCCACAGGCATAATATTATCCTGTTTTGAATTAATTAATCTCGTGATTGTACTTTACTTTAACTCTGTAGATACTTAAGTTTGTAAAATGTTTAAAGTTTTAATAGTCGAGATGGAGCCTTATTATGAAGGAATCGGGTGCCTTTTCATTAGACTGGAACGAAAACAAAACAAAAGTGGGTTTAGGGAACTTTTTTGTTTCTTTTTTTCCGCAATAAGGAAGGCCACGCAATCTGACCCGAAGGCATCATACCAACCCCTAATCGGTACCTACCAGACATGCTAAGAGATATTCAAAAATTATAAATTTCCAAGAATTACCTCTGCCGAGGATCGAACAGCTACTGCAATGTGGGCTGTCGGGCTATAGTCTTTATTGACCTATGTTAGTGATAATAGCCGGCTTTCCTATTCTGTAACGTTTTTGAACAGTTTCTAATTGTTGGCATCCTATCGTCTCTATACAATATATCCCATGATTATCCAACAGGCTTGTCAAATTATTTTGTGTTCAGATGAACAGTTGTCAACATGATGGAAAATTTACTGAGTCTGCCATGGGATGGGTTGAGAATACCAATATCCTAACTCCAAGTTTATATTGCAAATTACTTGACAGGAGAGTCGGATAGATATTTTTGGCCTCAAACCAACCAACCAACATTAACAAAAAAAATATGTTAACAAATAACGAAAAGTTAGTTGAGCAATGAATTTCTAATAAATGGGCCTTGTTTAGTCAATAATAATATTATTATGAATGAAAGCAAATCCTTAATTTTTTTAGCTGATAAGCGCTTTAAAGCTGTGATAGCCTAGTGGTTGGGACGTCCGCTTCCTAATAAGAGGCCGGGAGTTCTATTCCAGACACGCAACTCTAACAGTTCGAAGTTATGTGTGTTTTTTAAGCAATTAAAATATCACTTGCTTTAACGGTGAAGGAAAATATCGTGAGGAAACCTGCATGCCTGAGAGTTATCCATAATGTTCTCAAAGGCATGTGAAGTCTGCCGATCCGCACATGGCGCACGTGGTGGACTATGGCCAAACCCTTCTCATATTGAGAGAAGACCGTACGGGTCTTCTCTCAATATGAGAAGGTTCTTCTCTCAATCTGTAGTATTATCTGTTCATCTTCAACACACAAGAAAAGAGATTTTTTTGCGTTAACTATAAAGTTGCTATTTTATTAATCTTACTAAGTTTCAATTCATGTCACGTTTGATTAATTATTCTCGCTTAGGGCTCTTAAAAAGTATGGATCCTTATAAATAAAATTTACATTTTAAACGATGGAAGCCGCTCGATTTTCTGTAGTAGTGGATTTATTAGAAAAATGTGGAGGTAACTTTGCTCATTAAAGTTCGCGTCTCTTTTGGACAAAAAATGGGCAAAAGCTCTTTACAGCTAGAGCTACAAAGCATAATACCTGAATCGCTAGAAGTGCGTTGTACTACCATCATAATGCTAATAATGTACTAGTATTTTCTAATAACCTATATAGAAAAGTCATTTTTAAAAGCCAAAAATAATTGTATTCGTGTACATGAAAGTTATATTTCAGCACCAAGGTCGTCGCAAATCAAAATCGCAAAATTGTTGCAAATCACTTTTCACTTGAGTCTTGAGTCGCTTATTTTCAGCGGCAGCCTGTGACTCATTTGATGTCATCTATCCCCTATGTTCAGGGTAGACTAACGCTTCGTTTACCGTAGCAGCCATTTCGAATCTTGTGACCAGAACGCCCATCGATTCTGTGAGTTATGTGCCCTACTCATTGCCATTTCAGCTTCGCAACTCGTTTAGCTATGTCGGTAACTCTGGTTCTTATACAGATCTCATTTCTAATTTCGTCTCATAGATATATTCCGAACATAGCTCTCTTCATCGCCCGCTGAAGATCTCTGAGCCTTCTCATGAGGCTTACAGTAAGTGACCACGTTTCAGAGTCGTAAGTTGTAACTGGCAACTTGCACTTTCGCGCAATTGGACTAACCTATTCTAATTTCGTCACGTAGATATATTCCGAGCATAGCTCTCTTTATCGCCCGCTGAAGATCTCTGAGAATTCTCATGAGGCCTACAGTAAGTGACCACGTTTCGGAGCCGTAAGTTCTAACTGGCAACTTGCACTTTCGCGCAATTGGACTAACCTATTCTAATTTCGTCACGTAGATATATTGCGAGCATAGCTCTCTTCATCACCCGCTGAAGATCGCTGAGCCTTTTCGTGAGGCCTACAGTAAGCGACCACGTTTCGGAGCCGTAAGTTCTAACTGGCAACTCGCACTTTCTCGAAATTGGACTAACCTAGCTGGAACGCGTGAAATTGCGAGGAGTAGTCCAGTCAAAAGGAAACCACTCGACATAATAGCAACGGAATTTCTGCAAGAATAAAGTCACGGCTATATAACTGTAAACTCTTTTTCATAAACGTGATAGCTGAATCGCTTCGCTTACCACCCTTGCTGGTTAGAAACCATAACACGGCTATGAAATGAAATTGACGATTCACATTATGATATTACGACATAAAACCCGTTTTGACATAAATTGGTTGGGTTTTTGGGTTACGATGCCACGGTTATGTGCCCACACTTCAATATGAAATTATGTTTTAATGCTGAATGTTGAGAGCGTTGATAGCCTAGTGGGTTAGACTTCGTCTTCCCTTGAGGAAAGCTGTTATATTCTCAAAGGCATGCTAATCTGCCGTTGCTAATGAGTTGGCAATGGGTTACTAATAATAATTTGTGTTGAAAATATAGACACAAATAAAAAGCATGTTAAGAAATAATACAACATAACACAACGACTACAATCCACCTATTTAGTAAGATAATTGATATTTTTTAAAATCTTGTTTTCCATCATTTTACTATGTTTTACATATGATTATGAATAGGTGTTTATTGCTTTACCTTCTTTATTACCCCTAAAACTAATTGCCAATAAGTTTGCGTTCTTAAGGATTCCGTTGCGTTAACCCTTTTTCGCCGTTTGAATAGCTTGAGACTATAGAATAAAAAGATTGTCACAATTGAGTGTATGTGTGTCGAGTGTGTGTCCTTTAAATAACCACAGATGACTATTCTTTACCAAAATGTCGCTCCGTGAAATCTACCGCTCGGCGATCTGTCTCTAGGTCTCACTCATGCTATACTACTGAAAGAAGTGAAATATAATCCAACAAACTTCGATACCAAAGGCGCCGATGCATTTATCAGATCTCTCGCAAAACCGGTTAGGAGGACTATCTACTTAATTCTGTTTCTCATACGAATTAAATAGTATGACAGAGATAATAATATTTGTGTGCAATAAAGTAATATCTATATACATATAATATCTATTTCTCCGGCCATTTTTTTTTTATTTTTTCATCGCGGTTCTTACGGTTCACTTGATTTTAAGCGATTACTTTTGCCCATAATCATTTGCAACACCATAAACAGCCGATGCGTTGCCAGCTGAACCCCTCGCCTTAATCGATTTCTATTCGGCATCATACCGAAACGTTAAATCGCTTGCTGGTATGTCATTGCCAGCAGGGTGTTAACTAGCCGCGGCTGAAGCTGCCGAGCAGACCAGACTCGAGGAAATTTAATTGAATTGAACGGGAATTGAACCCAGAGCCCCACACTTTATATTTGAGTTTATCCTAAAAGCTGTTGGCTGTAGATTTCAGAACATATGCACTTTTTAATATTATAATTGTGTGAATGTATACATTAAAGCACTTCTCCTTAACGTTATTGCATGTAAATAACTAACAAAGATGTCTACCGTTGCCGCAGTCAAAGTTAAAAGAGGTAAGTTTTCCACGAATACATCTCACGTACTCGGTCCAATTTACTAAGCACTATCTACCTGTAATTATGTAATTACCTCTTCCGTTGAACGTAACTGAGAGACAAACTACTTCAACTTCTGTAGGTATCGCTTTATGATGTTGTAAAGTTTTGAAGATATCAGAAGTGGCATGCATAGACATCTTTATATTATTTGTTTACTACACCTTGGTTTTATCGTTCACTTTTCCGTCCGTCAACTGAACGTTATTTTGACATTCAACTTTCGCAAAAAAGTTAACTATAGTGGAATTATTTAGACTATTCTTTATCTTTTGTAAGAACTATAAGGTTATCATATCTTATTATTTTTTCATTTTTTATTCTAATAATGTAAAAGGATTTAGTGTTTCGTCATTACGTGTTAGCAGTCTCTAATGATTGAAAACCCTTATAGTATACCTTTAAAATATACACGGTACCGCGCGATTGCTTGGCGTACTCTAAGAGGTTCAGTGGTTAAAAGTCCTGGGTTCGATTCCCGGCTCGAGTCTGGTATGGCGGGAGGCTTAGGCATCTAGCCTAACCACCCTACCGACAAAGACGTGTCGCCAGCGATTTAGCATTCCGGCACGGTGTCGCGTAGAAACCAATTTGGAGACTACATCATCACATACCACCAAGTGAGATTACTGTCAAATGCTAACTTTTAGTGTATAATATATATATTGTAAAGGTTTGTGCAAATAATAAACAATTTTGGGTTTGAAATATTGTTTTTATAGGATTGCTTTTGAATGATTTGAAGTGTCGTGTGAGATGGTGATCTTAAAAAAAATAGTTAGCCGGCTAAGTTTCTTGTGGGCTTCATAGCTTTAGTTTTAAATTTACGAATGTAGTTACCACCAACAACTCCCTGCTATGTAAATTATTGACACGTATTTGCCCTTTAAAGTATACTATAAATATAGATTATAATTGATTGATAAGGAATCTTCACGATGATACATTCATAGATTTACTATTATTGAAAATTTGCTGTTGTCAGAAAAACTTTATTCCTAAAAGAAATAAAATCCTAATTTCTCAAAATGTTCGTCTCCAAAAACAAAACAAAAATTGTTACTCCCTATTTTTATAAAGCTAGAACTGAATAATCTAAATCAGATATTATGCTCAGTGCTTGAAGGTATTTTCATGAAAGTGTACACAACGCGTTATAAAGTTAAGGAAATCCCACAGAGAGCAGGTGCAATACAAGTTAATTAAAGAGTTTAACAAAACAGGGACCTTAACTTACGCAGTCGCGGGTAAAGTTTGTTTGGTTTGTAGGTTTGTGGTATTCCTTTACTTTAAGGCTCGCTTTCCTATAGATATATACTGCTATATTAGGTTGACATGTATGACCATGTAAGCTGTGATAGCCACTAGGCTAGGGCGTCAGCATCCTAATCAGAGGTCGGCGGTTCGAATCCTGGCACGCACTTCTAACTTTTCGGAGTTATGTGCGTTTTTAAACACTTAAAATATCACTTGCTTCAACGTTGAAGGAAAACATCGCAGGAAACCTGCATGCCTGAGAGTTCTCCATAATGTTCTCAAAGGCGTGTGAAGTCTGCCAATCTGCACATGGCCAGCGTGGTGGACTATGGCCAAACCCTTTTCATATTGAGAGGAGACCCCTGCTCTGTAGTGAGCCGGTAATGGGTTGATCATGATGATGTATGACCATGCGTGATATTTTCTACTTATTGTAATAATGATGAATAATTATGATGAAATGATGCGCGAGGTGCTTAGGCGAGGCAGATACATGAAAGAGCTCATAAAGGCAACAGATGAGGCGCAGTTAGTCGAACTACTACTAAATAAAACTCATCAAGTTCGACATCAGAAGACGTTCCAACAAGTAGCTTGGTAGTTAGGTCATGGAAAAGCAGAGCAACACCTGTGAATGCAAACCCTCCTCTGAGACCTATAAAATATTTATTACGTACTATGATGAGTTACCCAAAGTTCCTATATTAATTTCCTATTGGATTTCTTCAATGGGACAGACCATGGTCTTGCGCTAGCAATCAATGCCCAATTCCACTACGGCGAATAAGATTTCTTAACTATTTGGTGACTACAACACAACCTTCGTAGACAGTGTTCAAAAGTCTGTAATTATTTACTTACTTAAACTTAAACAAGAAATCTTAACCAAGTATCGATTGTAGCTAAACCACTTGTCCTATAGTAGGCCAGGAAAAGATTGATAATGAAGACGCTAGCTTTCTAAATAAACTGGCTATTGAACACAAAAATGGATTATAATCGATTAAGTAGTTCTTCTATTCATACTTTACAGCATTATAATATTAATATAGTATTCAGAAAATTTCAAAATATCTTAATAAATGTAGTAACTGTTCCAGACTATGTGATGGCTTGGCCATAGCTTTGAAACGCAATACTTTGTACATTTAACGCTTGAAGCAACAATTAGAATGTGGGCATCGCTGAATCAAAAAGTTGGAGCAAATGACCTCCAAGCTGCCCTGCCACTTCCGAGCTCCAAAACCAATGTGTGCACTGCTAAAGAAACTTGGAGAATAGAGAATTAGGGATCGCTCCACTTCCGTACCGTAGTTTTACTAAACTTAATTTATGGTCATAATTCGTAGGTATATGTAGGTATGATTCTCTAGTCGCTCACAGAAAGTTTATGTATAACCATAAAACGTCCTTTTAATTATGTGCTTATATAAGTGCGTTAAAAAGTAATATCTATCTATTTATGCTTTTACAGTAACAGCATATGGACAATTCCTGTAAATATATAAACCGAAATTGATCTATTATCGATCTGTTTTCACTTTTACTAAGGATCAAGATCTAAAACTCCCAAACATAAAACATCAAATCCCTTACAATATTTAACACATTTATTTTCGTGGCGAAAGTGAATGCAATTGATACAAATTGAGGAAGTTTCGTATTTTCCTGCTACATAAAAGTAATTTAAGTTTAGTGGCTCGTAGTTTCATGACTAACTAATAGTTGTTGAATATAAGAACTGTGAAAGACGGATACAAAAGCCTTCTTCAAACTTGCTTATCCATCCAATAAAATTAATGCAATCTAACAGGATAATGATCCAACAGGATTTTTTAAACCTTAAACAAAACGGGAACATTGAGGGGCTTCATCTTATTCCTTCATATAAAAGAGACAGCTATTTCTATTATATCTACTAACAAATAATAAATGCGAAAATATCCTTGCTTTTATTTGTTTTTGTTTTCTCTATTATTGTTTCAATCGTGCCCGGGATCGTACCTCCAACCTCTGATTAGGAAGCCGACGTCCTAACCACTAGCTTAATAAATAATACTTTAATGTTATTTTTAAAGCATATTCTAACTAAGCCTAGTTTCATTTATTAATATCATACGGAATTTACATAATAGGTTACAATATCTAAGTAAGTTTATAAATTTCTCAAGGCCTACTTCTATTAAGACTAAATAGAGTTTTATAATAAAAATATCGTTCGCTAACAATACTTTACTGGCTTCGTTATGATTTTATTATTTTCTTTTTTCAGCCATCTCGTTTAGCACAATGGAATTTAATCCACGACCAGCGGTACAAATAGATGTTAAAGTGGTGATCCAAATTACTAAAGGTCTAAGTTGTTATAAAATCAAACTTATAAAAATCTGGTATCAAAGGAAATTCTATTTATATACATTTATGTTTCGTTTTAACACTAAAATAAAAGGTTCACGCAGTATTGTCTATATTAAGTTATGTTATGACGATCTCCATTATAAATGGTGGAGGTCCTGGGTTCGATTCTCAACTCGAGTCTGGTCTGGTGGGAGGCTTCAGCCGTGGCTAGCTACCACCCTACCGACAAAGACGTGTCGCCAAAGCAATCCCGGCACGATGTCGCGTAGAAACCAATTAGGAGTATTTACCAAACCCCTAACAGATTAGCCAGCTACCATCTTCGATCGCATCATCACTTACCATCAGGTGAGATGCCGTCAAGGGCTAACTTGTGCTGTATTAAAAAAAAAAAGTTGACTCCCACAGAGTTCCTATCAAAGTCTTGATTCTATTCAATGTCCGGTATACTCCACGAAACGAAAGAGCGGGTAAATAATAGTGCAAACATTATTTTCGGAATTAAACCAGCGAAGTTAGCGTCTCAGAGGACCTCGCAAAGTAACCACAGCTTCCCTAGTCCACTGCACTGTGAGTTAAAAGTTTCTCTTAATTACGAGCACGTTACATAAAGTCACAGATTATGGCTATGATACTAGTGGGAAAAGACTCGGGTATTGAATATTTTTAGTCGTATATTTTTTTTACTTGCTAACCACCGTGGTGTCCGTGTTGCCTTCTATTTTATATATAATTTTGGTTTCGTTTTTCAAAAGTGAATTAATTTAAAAATAATTTAAGTTCATACTTTTTTTTATACACTACAAGTTAGTCCTTGACGGCTATCTCACCTGGTGGTAAGTGATGATACAGTCTAGGATGGTGGCAGGCTAACCTGTTAGGGGTAGGTATGGTAAGCCCACACTCCTAATTGGTTTCTACGCGACATGGTGGTGGAACGCTAAATAGCTTGGTGACACGTCTCTGTCGGTAGCGTGGTATTTAGCCACGGCCAAAGCCTACCACCAGGCCAGACTCGAGCCGGGAATCGAACCCATTACCTCTTACTTTATAATGCGACAGCGCACGTACTGCGCCACAGAGGACGTCAACTCTGACAAAATGGTTTATTTAATGGAGACACTATTATATAACATATTTGACTAGGAATCCTAGCGACTAAAACGTGTGTCTTTTACCTATATATCGCCAAGCGATTTAGCGTAACGGCACGATGTCACGTAGAAACCAATTCGGAGCGGGTGTTAGCCCGCTACCATCCTAGAGCATCATCACTTACCATCAAGTGGGATCAAGCCGTCAAGAGTTAAATTGAAGTGTGTAAGAATCACTAGACCTTGAGCCTGTAACTGAGGTTATTCTGGAAAGGATGCGTGCCTCGCAGGGGACATTATGCCATTAGTGATTATTTTTGGAAGTTGCCCATCCTAGCTGGATTCGGCGGTCCACCTCCTTCTCTAAATTAGCCTTACCTAACTGGATCACTTGTGTAATTAAAATAGGTTATGTTAAGCATAATATTATAATATGCTCTTCTTTATTCAAAGGTTCGATAGGCTAGGTTACGATATTAAGGATTATATAAACGATAAAAAAGCTTGAGTGTGAATTACTCTATCTCCATAGGCACTATAATTTATTATTCATTATGTGAGATGGTGATAACGAAAAAAAAACCCCGGCTAAGTTTGTTGTGGGCTTCTTCTTAGACCGGGGCGCGTTTGGAACCCTAATAGCTTTAGTTTTAAGTTTACGAATATAGTTATCACCATGAAATAACTACTATGTAAATTATTGACGCGTCAAAAGTGCCTTTTTAAAGACTATTTCAATAAAGATTATTTTGAATTTGAATTTGATTTTGTTCTAACCTTTGGAATAAAGAAATGTCGTAATGCGGTCCAATAAAATATTATAACTTTGACCAACATACTGTTTGATCCGCATCAGGCATTTAACTCAGGTACACACAGCTAACTATGACCTCTTCCCTTCTTTTTTATTACAAAGGGTAGACCACAACAAATTAAGGCTGGATACTGATGATTAATGGTGTATACAACAAACAATAGGCACATCGTTCCCCATTCGTCAACGCAGATTTATTTTGCCGCCATCTATGATGCTCGTTTTTTGGTAACGGTTCCAAAAATCGTTATTTCTTAATATCACATACTAAATATAAAAATAAAGGCTTGGTATTTTAATAAGATGATAATTCAAATTTAAATTCAAATAATCTTGATTCAAATAGTCCTTTAAAAGGCGCTAATGAAAACGCTATGCTACTTGACTACTTGACTCACTACTAAACATGGCACATTTCCTCACGAACCGCCCCACAAAGTAATAACATCGACGCATTTGCAGATATCATGCTGCCAGTGTCCGCTGGGACCAAAGAAAACAGCAGCACTCCGCATTTCGCCTGCAAGATCCCCAACAATGTATTATTCATCAAAGGCCAGTACAGCGTCAGCAATAGTCCACGGACAAAATGAAAAAACAAAAAAAAAAAAACACGTACCTATTTGTAATGTAAAAAAATAGCAATCGAAAAATGTAGGACATATTTCCAATACTCTATTTGTTAGCAAAACGAACTCAATCAGGTCAACCGTAAATAACAAGGCCTAAATGAAACCTATTTTCAGGTTTTCTTTTATGTGACGCTATAAGCTGCGGAGTAAATCAAGCTGTGATTTTTGCAAGGTCTTTCTTCGACGAAAATCAATGTAGCCTGGTACTTTGCAACTACTGTAGAAGGATCATGGAGGATAACATAATTTGAGACAAGCAGATAAAACGGGGCAATTTTCTGTACTGGAAATTCTCATGAGATTTTACATTTCTTTGGCGTTATAGAATTGTGTAGTTAATAGAAGAAGAACGCGTTATAATATTTTCGATGAGCAAACTGACTAATAAACTAAAGAGGCCTTCTTTTGAATTTAAATCACACTAAATATCAATCTAAGGCATCAAAGAAACACCTTAAGAAAATTTTAATCTTTCCCAATATTATGGTATAAAGTGATTAATAATCACACAATCTGATGCCCGTGACCTCATAAATTTTCCGTCAGTAACTATTTCTCCTTATGTAACCTATTTATATGCCGAATTTGACTAAAATCACAGCGAGTGCACAAAGTGCCAAGATAACCAAGATTTACTTTTGAATATATTAATTTGTATTGGTATACATTATAACTCGGTCGCTCTTGTTCTCAAAGCCTCAGTTAGGCATAGACAGCTGTTTACATTACTGCCTACGCTCGCTTATAATATTACTTACCGCCGATCATGTAAATAATAATAATAGTACTTTAAATAATAATAATCCTCCAAAAGGCTCTTTGTTACTAGTTGGGAGCTAACCTAACATAAACTTAAGAAATATACCCTTTAAAAAATCACTTTATAACATAGTTAATGGATTGGATTTGATTCTCGAAATGAGAATAATTCAACCGTCTCCAGGTTAACTACGATCATTTAACTGCTGTGGTGCATAAGGTTATTTTTTTGTCGCGTTTCTGGGGTGTTTTTTGTATCATAGATAAAGTTTATTTATTTTATCTTACGAGAATATCGTCAGGCTTCGGTTACGGAGTCTGGGATATATGATATCTCTAGGTTGCGATCCCAACATAGGTCATTACAAAGAACAGTCACTTTCGTATTTATTTTATTAAAAGCTCGGAGTTTGGAGCAAAAATTAACGTGTTCATTTATTCATAGCTTTCTTCATGCTCTTCAACACACTGCGACATAACTGTCGACAGGTTTATCAGAATTGTTAAAGTCTAACGTAAATGGAAATAGTTTTTGGTTACAGTGCAATTCAATTAAAATATTTGGTATGCTAAGAATTACACCATTATAATTATAATATGGAGTGATGAATATAAGGTAATATCCTTCGATGATTTATATTATTTTATACACACCAAAATTCCCAGCCGGTTGAATACTGTCACGTACGCAAGCCATAAATTCAATTACGGAACATGTCGGCCATTACTCAAGTTTCGTTCGTAAACGTTGAAAATTTTACCCACTCAATTGTGCAAACTCGCTAATTTAGTTTACAACTTGTTGATAGATGACTTTCGACCAAAAATTTTCCAACAGGATCCTAGAGTGCCGGTTTATTTAACCTGAACGATAAACAAGGGATTTTATTCGTGTCACATTGTAAGCGTGTTTGTCTAACTTGGATCGTTGGTCATTTATTTTGTAACTCGTACATCATCATTATCGAATCGTTTGCTTACCTGAGTTTAAAAGTGTACCAGACGTTCCAGAATGCAAGATAAGCTGTTATTAAAGCAGATATTAAAACTATCAACTGCAACAAAATTTGAAATACACTCGATAGTTTCTGGGTGTTTATTTCGAACTCTATGTGCAGAATATTATTTGGATGTTAAACTTGTATGTAAAAGGGCAAAGGAATACAGGAAGACCAAAGTAGAGATTGGAACGGGTGCATTGTGTAAAAGAGGATACGCGTGTAAAAGGTGTGATTTGTGAAGTGACGGCTGATAGAAGTGAGGGGAAGAAAAGGACAGTTTGTGTCGACATGTCGTGGAATAAGGGCTAGAAGAAGAAAATAACATAATACATTAATTTAACTTTTTATTTATAAAAGGTAACACATTCTCAGATCAATGAATGTAACATTTTTTCTTACATAAAAGAATATTTAATTTTATTATTTTATTTTCTTACGTTTTATTTACTTAATTTGCACAGTTTAAAAAAATCTCACATCTTTGTCACTTGGAAATTCTGTGTTCTTTTATTTATTTATGACCGTTACAAATGTAATAGAACGACTAACTCAGTCAGACTTCTTAAACTTTAGAAACCAGTCTAAGAAATAGACAAAAAAATTATTCTCCCTTCTACGCCAGGAAATGGGAAAGCGGGTCACACGGTGGAATGACAAGGAATGGGGACATACATATCTGGATACTTTCGCATACCTCACGGTACTGTACTTTACTCTTTCTAATACATGCGCTGACCTCTTTATTTTTTCTTGTTTTCAAATATGTTCGAGTTTTTATTTTTCTCATGCCTATATACATTTCAATATTTGTGTGCATTAATGCTTATTCAGTGTAATTTTTTATCAACTCGTCGTTTGACCGTATGGCTGAGATCGTACACTGACCAGCCAAAGTAAGTGTTTATTTATTTATTTATGAGGAAGCCCACGTTGTATATAATGTGACTGCTGACTTATATACTATAGTACAGATTTTTACATTATATTTTTTACTGACATAGTATACCCAATTTAAGGGCTAACTCAACATGTAATTACAACCTTATTTTTACAAAGACGATTATTTTGCTTACTTACTTTAAACTATAAAAAAAAAAACAATTTACACAAAAAAAAATGGTTCTAATCAATCTTACAAATATAGAACTATGGTAAAAAATAAGCTTCAAACAATTACAGGAAAAAAAGAAGAATAAAAATGAAATGGCAACTACAAAACTAATTTAATGATAATAATATGACGTATATAATCAGAACTAAAGTTTTTATTTGAGTGAAATAATAATTGATTGAAAGTAAACACTTCTGGTTATCACTAAACTGAATCAAAGCATATATATAAAGCTTTTTTACAGCAATTCTAAAACAATTCTAACCAAAACTCCAAACAAGTACTTAGAAAATGAAAATTTGTTTAGAAAGTGACTTCTAATTATGATCTTTAAGCTAATATTATAAGTTTATGTATGTTAAGAAGTGGTGATAGCCTAGTGGTTAAGCAAGTGATATTTTAGTTATTTTTTTTAACGCATATAACTCCGAAATGTTATAGGTGCGTGCCCGGGTTCCAACCCCCAACCTCTGATTAGGAGGCTGGTCTCCTAACCACTAGGCTATCACAGCTTCCTACTATGATACAGGATTTATAAAAATTAATTACCAGGAAATCAGAAATCAAGCGGATACCAACCGGACTACCGCAAATAATGTGAAAATTCTAATAAAATCTGAAAATATGAATAAAACGCGTGTTTTGTTTTAGCAAGTTCCGTAGAATAAAACACTTTTCCACTTGTTCTACTTTTGTTTGACGTATGTATGATGGTTATAATGCCTGAGGGTACGAGGTTAGGTTACATAATCCTATCATCCTATCCTATTATCCCCGTAGTTTATATTCTATGGATGAAGGGTACAACCCTGTAGCAACAATTATATAGAGATTAGATTATAATAATAAAATAAACATACAAGGTACCTCCTTAATTCCCTACCCACGTTGATTTTAGTATTTATTTTGATAAAAGTAAATTGTACATAATATTTATTGTTTAATTATTGTCACTAATTTTAGTTTGTATATAGTTGATAGGTAATTTTTGTTCCGAAGAATATTATTTTATTTAACATTAAGTATTTATAGTTTTTGATTTATAGTTTTTAGCCTTTGAAATAATACATGTAGATACAATTTCTGAGCATAGTCAGCATTTTCCAAGTAAGAAATACTGCCCTTTTTTTCCTAAAAAAAAACTCTTGTTACTTGACTACAGAAGAGTTACCTCTCCAATACTCCACTTTTTAGGGTTCCGTAGTCAATGAGGAACCCCTTTAGTTTCCCCGTTCTATAAATACTGGAAAGCTGTAATTTGGTATGTTTAATTTTACCCGTACTATAAATACTGGAAAGTTGTAATTTGGTATGGGATGTATATTAAAGTCGCCAAAGAAGTACAAAAATATCTTGAAAAAAAAATATTGAGCTCCGGTTATAAAGTGTACCCTACTTATAAAGTAGATAGTTTTTTTTATTGTCTATATCATAGAGTAGGATGTCATTAAAGCTCATTCAAAATTTGTCGGTGTGTAAACACCATTTACAAAATTAAATGCACTTTACAATGAACAAGCACCGAAAGAGATTATATTAAAATTTTCCACAATCAGCCATTCTGGTATCGATCATCAAGGTAAACAGACGTGTCGGTATAAATTAATAGTTGTTGTTCGAAAAAGAAACTCTTTATATTAATTGTTGAACGTAAATGTATTACGTACTAATTTAAGATCAGCTGGTCATGCTCAGCCTCATAAATGTAACTATGCATGATGCACCGTCTGTGCGATAGCGCCGTAACCGAAAGAGCAGCAGCAAAAATAAAAGTGGAACGAAATGCATTTCGTACGATTGCGGCTTCATTCGAAATACGAATTCGAAATTTGAAATTCGATTGTAATCTCACCGGACGTGTCGCAGACGTATCCGGTCTTTCCCGGCCAATGGAACGGCGACCGATACGACGATGTGTTTGTATGGAATAATGGAGATTAATTCCGGTGTCATACGTCAATTCTGATAAATAAAATTGGTGTTTTTCTGTGTGTAACAAAATGATGCCTCTCGTTAGATCTTATCAATCTTTTTAATGAACATAGCAAATAAACAAGTTCACTTTTACACTTTACACTAACAGTCGTTATTTACATGCGAAGTTTACAAACTGTTGGGTTTGTAAACTTCGCATGTAACCCGAGACTTAAACAACGGGTTTAAAAAAAACAATAAGAACACGTTACTCGAGATTACTATATTATAATGGAGTTCTATTTTCTAGTTTACAATTTTTTTTTTATTGAAGTCAAACCAAATTAAGTAAGCACATTTTTTTTTCTGCAAATAAAACATTTAACATTACAGATATTACATTTTCATAAGATTTCAATTCTGAACGTTCTAAAATTAATCGTAAGGTCGAGGTTAGCCTATGTATTTTTTTATAACACAGTTACATTGTTTAAAAAAAGAAATCTGTAAAATGAAGTAATTATTAAAAAAATATATATACACAATTTTTTTTTTTTAATAATGTTAAACCTCACATCTTAGTTATATTCGTAGGTTGAAAAGGTTTGCATTCGTCTTCACAATGTATTTTATGGCAAAGGATAGCTGTAGTTTTAGACTTGTAAGTGTAGTATAGCTAATAGATTTGTTTAGAACAAAATTGGCAACATTCTCTACTTTAACTTATGAGTTATGCTCGATAAATATTTTCTTAGAATTATCTTATTTTCTTGTTACGTTATTTTAGACTATTTATTTTATTGTATCAATATTAGACTCTTTAATTGAAATTGTTGTCTTTATTTTATTAGTATATTTATTGCACGACTGTTTTTTCTCAATCTGCACGATGTTAATGCCTATAATCTGGGTTACACTTGTACTTCGAACCTGTGGCATTTTTAATCCTATATGGGTATGTTGGCGGTTCATAATAAATAAATAAAAAAACGAGATTTCAAAAACGGCGTCTTTCCCCCAAGTTGGCAGTACAATCGGCAAACATACAAGGAGGCAAAGCGAAAATTCGAAAGCACGTCGTATTCAATAACATTACCAATATCAAAATTCCAGGAAAACTTTTCAGCTAAAATACCAAATGACTGGACTCTTTTAAATAATTGAAATCTATACCTTTCGTTTCCATGCCGAACTTTATCCATTTCTCTCAAATTTATTTATTTTCTTTTCGTATTTTTGAACGTTATTACAGCCATATTAAATTTGTCAAGATGTCATTACACTCTTTTCTTTGTAGAAGCTGAATCGTTTCACAACAACAGTATAATTTTTTTTTTAAATAGAGGCTAGACGACAGTGGAAGATCTATACCAAAAAACATACAATGATTTAGACGGCTATACCTGCGTAAAAATAGATAAGGTTTTAAGCTATTTTCATATTTCATCATCGTCGTCATTCTATATAATTGGTAACTTGGTTCAGGGGAACACTACAGCCTTGCAAACAGATTAAGAGTTGGGCGAGGCTGCTTAAACACCGATAAACATGAGTTTACATACAAAATCATTTTGTACTTTTGACTAATCATTTGCCTACCAGGTGAGGGGCAAATGTGTAGTGGAATAAAAATTTAACCAGTCTATTAAAGGTTTTTAACGGTTTAATCCTCCAAAAGATGATAAATACCTTATTTTCCAAACTTCCGGCTGTCACGGAAATTTTTTAACAAGAAAACGTCTCAAGAATTAAACCCTAGACATCGTGACCGGTAGTTGAACATGACGAAACAGGCGTCCATATTTATAGAAATGCGTTGGCTAAAAGGGTTCTGGCCCTGAAATTTCTATACAGAGATAGAATACTCAAAGAGAAAAAAGGTTCGTCAGGGTCACGAATTTGTACCGCGCCTCAAGCTAAATCTAGTTTGGGATGAATTTGTTTAATTTCGTTCACTCATATACTATAGTCAGATCAGACTTTTTTTTTATACACTACAAGTTTGCCCTTGACGGCAATCTCACCTGATCGTCAGTGATGATGCACTCTAAGATGGTAGTGGGCTAACCTGTTAGGGTTATGGTAAACCCACACTCCTAATTAGTAATCGCTAAATCGCTTGGCGACACGAAAGATTCTCGGTAGAGTAACAAGCCGCGGCCGAAACCTCCTACCAGACCAGACTCAAGCCGGGAATCAAAGCCAGGACCTCCAACTTTATAATGCGACAGCGCACGCACTGTGCTACGGAAGTCGTCAAACTACAGCCCGCGAGTTTACAAAATAACATAACACCAGCCCGTGACTTCGTCCACGATTATAGATTTTAAGAATTCCTATTTAATAATCATTGTTAGTAGTTGCCATCCACCCGTCGCTCTCTTACCAACAGATAAATCCAATTTGTTAAAGTTCCATTTGTTGTTATCCATCCAATTGTTGTTAAAAAAATTTGCTGTTGCAAACTATAGCTATTTCATCGACGTGAAATTCAATTTTATCATAAATCCTTGTGGGAACCATCTTCATACAATTTTAGCCAAATTGATTTAGTAATTCCATCGTCATGGAGTAACAATCATACACACTTACTCTACAATATTAAACCAATATAAATATAGTGAACGCTAATACGTACAATTATTTGTATTTAATTATTTATACTACACTAACTTTAGTCTAGAATCTTCAGTTTTATTCTTGGGTCGGAAAAAAATTGGTTTTCTATAAACAAAAAAATATCAAACTGAAGTTTAGAATTTGACATTGGTTTCACTCAACTTGTCTCAAAGAGCAGGTTAAGCCGCCGGTCCTGCTGTTTATCCCTAACATGTAATTATACAGGTTGATTGTAATTATAAACGGGTCAATGTAATATAATAATATGAAATCTGCATCCTCAAATCACAGTCTATCATACCTATCTATAGCGATATTTATGACAAATTTAAAGATATACTTTATTGCACACAAATGCATAAAGAATCGTACGAAAAGTACACAAAAAATCGGTGATAGCCTAGTGGTTAGGGCGTCAGCCTGCTAATCAGAGGTCGGTGGTTCGAATCCGGGCACGCACCTCTAACTTTTCGGAGTAACGTGCGTTTTTAAAAAATTAAAATATCACTATCACGATGTAGGAAAACATCGAGAATAAAACCTGCACGCCTGAGAGTTCTCCATAATGTTTTCAAAGCCGTGTGAAGTCTGCCAATTTACACATGGCCAGCGTGGAGGACTATGGTCTAAGCCTTCTCATATTGAGAGGAGACCCGTGCTCTGTAGTGAGCCGGTAATGGGTTGATCATGAACTATTGGACACAAGTTCACTAATGTAAACAAAAAATCATATTGTAATTTTACAAATGTTAGTATGCAACGGCGGTCTTATTGCTAAATCAATCTCTTCCAGACAAGCCTTTGGCAGAGTAATTTACGAACATAAAGGATAGCAATGTAAACAACATAACAACAGATATATTATATATAACCTATTGCAAATTTCAACAATATAACTTCGATAGGAATTATTTCCAATCAGTGGGCGAATGAACGGAAGAAAAAGAGCGCTGTGTTGAACCAGCACTCCACATTTGTGATTTTAAGAATCAGCGGAAATTTAGTTCTGTAAGTATTGGAATTCCATTTGCGAATACGATCTTTAGGTGTATGGAAATAAGCTTGCGTTTTATGAGATCTCTTTCAATTTTCTTACATAATTATTATATCGCATTTTCGGGAACCGTATCTGAGGTACCCTACCGTATATCATTGCTTATAATTCTGGCGAGGGGAAAAAGGTCGCCTTTTAAAAATCAATTTAAGTATACGATTTACTCACTCGTACATTCAATTAGCACTGATTTTATTCAAATATACTGAATAAAAACATATTGGTCAGTGGAAAAAAATTTCAAGCGAGCAGATATGTCACCTGATGTTAAGTGATTTCACCCACCTATGAACATCTGCAACAACAAAGGATTTTGGTTGGTGGAATTTATTACTTTGTTATAGAATAAATTATGATGAACCCCATGGCGCTGTGCGTACATTAGTATTATAAAGTTGGAAGTCCTGGGTTTGATTCCCAGCTCGAGCCTGGTGGGAGGCTTCGGTTGTGGCTAGTTACCAGCCTACCGACAAAGACGTGGCACCAAGCGGTTTAGCGTTCCGGCACAATGTCACGTAGAAACTAATTAGGAGTGTGGGCTACCATACCCCTAACAGGTTAGCCCGCTGCCATAGACTGCATCATCACTTACCACCAGGTGAAATAACCATCAAGGACCAACTTGTAGTGTATAAAAAAGCATTCCGGTACGATGTCGCATAGAAACCAAGTTGCAGGTTCGCTCGCTACCATCCTAGACTGCATCATCACTTACAGGTGAGATTGCCATCAAGGGTTTAATTGTAGCATAGAAAAAAAAAACTTGGACGTTCCAGGATTTCAGGTTTGGCTTGTATCTATGAGATTTCAGCCGCGACTGGTGACCAGCATACTGACAAAGTAATACCGCGAAGCAAACCAAGCATGGGTGGCTCCTCTGTTTCTGCTTCAGATGTTTACGAGCAGCACTTAACATCATATCACCGTTGTAACTAGATATAAGAAGAAAGAAGAAAGAAGAAAGGAGAAAAAGAAATTTATTTATTGCAGCAAAAATATACATATAGATACAGCAGAAGTAGTAAAACTAAAATTGTCTAGTAGTACACTAGCACTAGCACAAAAAAGAATAACTAGTAATAGTTATGCCCAATGATAATCATCATCATCATGATCAACCCATTACCGGCTCACTACAGAGCACGGGTCTCCTCTCAATATGAGAAGGGTTTGGCCATAGTCCACCACGCTGGCCATGTGGGGATATGCAGACCTTCACACCAATGATAATATTATTATATAATGTAATGCCTGCCTCTAATGAAGCGGTGATAGCCTAGTGGTTAAGCGCGTCAGTCTCCTAATCAGAGGTCGGCGGTTCGAATCCGGGCACGCACCTCTAACTTTTCGGAGTTATGTGCGTTTTAAAAAAATTTAAATATCACTTGCTTCAACGGTGAAGGAAAACATCGTGAGGAAACCTGCACGCCTGAGAGTTCTCCGTAATGTTCACAAAGGCGTGTGAAGTTTGCCACTCAGCACATGGCCAGCGTGGTGGACTATGGCCAATCCCTTCTCATATGAAGAGACCCGTGCTCTGTAGTGAGCCGGTAATGGGTTGATCATGATGATGATGATGATGAACGTAATTGGTTATGCCCCCCCAGTACCATTATTTGTCGGTGATACGTGTAATACGTTTGGGAGATTTTATCCGCACCAGTCGATTTCAATGTGACATGACCGTAACACATTGTCACGACGGAATTCGGGCTCTTAATTAAAAGCGTCGTCCAGCAAGTAGGGTGTTGAATACCAAATCAATTGCGTCACGATCTGTTGGATTAAAGGGTGTCAACATGGGAAGTAATCAAGTTCGATCGTCTGCTGACGCGCCGGTCGACAATCGTTTGTGCGAGCTCAGAGATGAGAGGTAAGGGGCAACGAGGCCATTGAATGGCTAGAATTTATTTACGAAAGTCCTATATAGGTGTAAGGTATGTTTTATTAATTCGTACGCGTGTAAATAAAGGGTTTTTAAAAAAAAACTGAAATGAGCAACGTTTGTAATTAGAAAAAAATCAATTCATGCCTCAATCCTGTTCCTATTCTAGTTTACGCTTACTATCCTAATCTATTTTGCTATGACAAAAAATAGCTATAGTATTTGACGACCTCCGTGGCCAGTGCGTACGCTGTCGCAGTATAAAGGTAAAGGTCCTGGGTTCGATTCACGGCTCGAGTATGGTTTGGTGGAAGGCTTCGGTCGTGGCTAGTTACCACCCTATCGACAAAGACGTGTTGCCAAGCGAGTTAGCGTTCCGGCACGATGTCGCGTAGAAACCAATTAGGAGCGTGGATTTACCATACTCCTAACAGGTTAATTCGCTACCATCCTAGACAGCAGTCATCACTTACCACCAGGTGAGATAGCCGTCAAGGGCTAACTTGTAGTGTATAATAAAAAAAAGTAAAAAGTAATCCAGGCTATAATCTATCTCCATTAAAAATTTCAGCCAATTTGGTTGAGTGATTTCCGCGTGACTCAAAAAACACGCATAAACGATGTAACGATTATAGATCTAAAGACAAAACTCATAGTATATGTCTAATGAGGAAATAAAAAAATATAATTTGTTTCTTTTCTATTGGGCTAGAGTCCTTTTGAAAGAGATTTCAAAAAGGGTTATGAAGTGTACTAGGCATCCTAGAGCTGGCAGTTAGATTGGGCCAAGAATTATTCGGCATTAGTACATTATTTTATTATACACCGCAGAATTAAAAAAAAACACGAAATATGCAAAACAAGAGAGCGGTAAGTTAGAAGGTACAATTTGGGACCGGCCGCTATATAGCGATATGAAGAATTTACAAAGATAAAATTGTCTTAAACAATTACTGGTCGACTACTCGACTCATTATACCGAACCGAACATTTCCTGTTTACCCGCGGAGCTTTCGCTACACACATTTGCAATTTAGATCGTCTTCATATTTATGGAATACGCTTCGTAAAGGCCCCGTCTAGATTGCATTTGACATACTGTATCACTTATTTATTCCTGTCTTCGCTCATTCGCTCTTTCCGATACAACCTGGTGTGTTCACCTATCGAATGGAAAAAAAATTATGTCTCAGCTTCTTAGGTTTGATATCGCGGTTTTACACTGAAAAAAAAATCTAATTAGAGAGTCAAGTTTTCAATGCCAGTTTTAAACTCTTCTAAGTTTATTGTGGCCTTGTT
Organism: Lasiommata megera; assembly: GCA_928268935.1. Taxonomy (NCBI): domain Eukaryota; kingdom Metazoa; phylum Arthropoda; class Insecta; order Lepidoptera; family Nymphalidae; genus Lasiommata; species Lasiommata megera. The sequence continues at coordinate 13,525,433 of OV743314.1, read as the reverse complement.
CAACCGCGTATGGAACCCTCGTAGCTTAAGTTCTAATGTAGTTATCAACATCTCACAAATTTAAATCTGTACCTGATATTTTACCAATATTTAGGCTGAAACCAGCGCTGCAGGTTGCTGCAACTGATACTGTGTGGGATGCCTTTGCTCGATATCATCATAAGGTCAAAATATGTTATGAACTATGTGTATATCGCGCAAAAAAAATAACTTTTTCTTTTTTGGTTCTGTATCATATTAGTACTAGGTTAACGTGAATAAAACTATTTTTATATATTAATATACACTTCAGCATAATCATCACTGCATTCAAATTTCAAAATTTAAATTCAAATAATCTTTATTCAAATAGTCACTTACAAGGCACTTTTGACGCGTCAATAATTTCATAGTAGTGATTCGGTGGTGAAAACTACATTCGTAAACTTAAAACTAAAGCTATGAGGGTTCCAAATGCGCCCCGGTCTAAGAAGAAGCCCACAATAAACTTAGCCGGGTTTTCCTTTTTTTTTAGTTATCACCATTTACGTCATATTTCTTACCTAAGCCACCTCGCTCATGGTTATAACCATAGAACTACAAAGCTGCCCTTGGTTAGGTTTAAACATTATTATCACAGGTATATTTATTGTAAACAATAACAGTAATTACAGTCCGACGGTGATGAGGAACTTCCCAAACTTCTGGCTGGTACTGTGATTTATTAATATAACAGTGCATTACAAAATAATTCTTCCTCCGTGGCGCAGTACGTGCGCTGTCGCATTTTAAAAGTTGAAGGTCCTGAGTTCGATATGCGGCTCGAATCTGGTCTGGTGGGAGGCTTCGGCCGTGGCTAGTTACCACACTACCGTCAATGACGTGACGTAAAGCGATTAAGCGTTCCGGCATGATGTCGCGTAGAAACCAACTAGGAGCGTGGGTTTCCCATACTTCTAACAGGTTAGCCCGCTACCATCCTAGACAGCATCATCACTTACCACTAGGTGAGATAGCCATCAAGGGTTGACTTGTAGTGTATAAAAAAAAAAAACAAAAAAAAAACCTCCAAGTACAGTAAAAGTAACTCGCAATACGTAGTTCGACATACCGACCATTTGTCCAACTTACAGATGAAGTAAGATGATGATTAAGTCAGTAAATAACACATAAACCAATAAAATCTCAGAACCCTTATCTGGCAATCTCGCTAATGGATCTCAATTGAGTTATTAGTAGTGGCTTTCTATGGAAAAGTGGCAATAATTTTTACTTATAGTTTGGCTTCTTATCAAACAAAATAACGTTACGCTGTTTGTGTTAGCTTCTTCTTTACAACTAAACACGAGTTAGTCGTTTTTGCAGTGTTTGCTTCCTCTTTACAACTAAACTTGCTTCGGTACAGGACTGAAGTCCTTAAATTGCGCGGGAACCGTTTCTTATCGAGGGATAAAAAGTATTAATAGTTATCTCCAGGATACACACCATCTCAGCTGATAGCCCGAATACAGGTAACAAAGTTTATTTTTAAATGCTTTTCGAATGTTAGCGGTAGCGGGCTAACTTGTTAGGGCTATGGTTAACCCATACTCCATATAATTGGTTTCTACGCGACATCGTGCCTGATCGCTTGATCGCTTGGCGATACATCATTGTCGGTAACTAGCCGAAGCCTCCCACTAGACAGATTCGAGCCGGGAATCGAACCCTGGACCGCCAACTTTATAATACGCTTAGAGAGATTGGACAACCTCCTTGGTCGTCTCTGAAATTTAGTACCTAATATTTTTAAATTGTTTCGGGCTACTATCATACTAACCAGCCACTCCGTATGAATTAGCTACAATTTTTTTATAATAAATAAGTGCTTATGTTATTTTGTCAAATTCTCCTACGCTTTACGCGTAAAATCATCACATATTCATTTCCATTCCAGATTTCCAGCTTTAGATTTTCTAGTACAAGCAAAAAGTGTAAAAAGTTACAGAATTCATTATCTATTTGCATACAGGAAAATTAAATTAAAGTCAAGTTCGTGGTCCCATTAAACGTTCCATTTTAGGATAGAGTGGAAACATCCGCAACGCGTTCGGATAAAATGCAATCGAATTTCAAATTTCGGATTCGTATTTCGAACTAAACCACAATCATACGAAATGCATTTGGGTCGAAGTTTATTTATGCATGTTCTTTCCGTTAAAAAGAAATTGAATGCAATTTTTTTTTTTACTTTTTATGGTTTCATACCCGGAGGGTGCTTGTTAGAAACTATAGCAAAACCTCCTCAGTGAAAAATTGTTGGGTAATGTTTTTACCTTTTTCTATTAATTTTTTTTTTATTTTAATAATGCAAACGTAATGAAGAAGTTCATATAACACCGTGGTTCGAAATTCCTCACACTAAGCCGTGTTTTTAATATATTTCTTATTCATTTATTCGTTGGTTCCCTTTTCATTACTAAATTTATATATATATGTGTTATTTGCTTTTGTTTTGCTAAGAAATGTAACGCTTAGTTAAAACGATATAATATTTCCTTGAGGGAAGAAAAAAAAATTTTGAAACATAAATACAAATTTGTACACAACATTGTACGGTACATTTGTTTGTTTTGTATCCAAGCGGAAATTAATAATTAATAATAATAATGATTCTTATAGTAAGCAAATATTTACAAAAGCGTTTGTGAGATTAGTATTGCAGATCTTCGCTGTAGTTTATACATCTATTTGAGCTGTGCTGTGCAGACCAGATCTACTTTAGCAATTATTGAAATAAACTTTCCGAGTAATTTGCTGTCGCGAATAATGAAATAAAAAATAAATAAAAAACCAAATATTTGTCAACGTCGACTTTTTCAAAGTGGCCGGTTGCTTTCGTTTCGTATTTATTTGAAATTTCTTACTCGCTTTAATTTAAAAAGTTGGATTGATGTGCTCCGGGCGGAGAAGGCGGGTCTATTTCTTTTCGTTACAGCCTTGAAGTTCAAATTACAAGAAAGTACAAGAAGTTATTCGAACTGATGATTATTCTTGATTTTAACGTTATTTTAGAGTTCATTCGATAGAGGTCAATAATTGTTGTAATTACGCACGCAGTAATCTTGACGAGTAAAGATATTTTTTAGAACACATAACTCCTAATTTGTAATTGCTTATTTAAATATTATTTTTTTGATTTTGATTCGGCTTCATTCCCTGTTTCTTGGTTGTACTATGTATTATGTTTGCTATAGGACTCTCAGCTGATCTTCTTTCCCACTGCAACCTACCCAGTTTTGTTTAGTTTCAAGTCTATGCAATTAGCTATAAATGCCGTAGCTATACCATATTTTGCTACAGTTGTATATATTAATAGATCAGGTAATATAATCAAGTGTTGTTTGCAACAGAAAATCTTACATACTTTCCTTAACAAAGCCTGTTTCGTTATGAAACAGCAGAGTAACACTCGCGTACCTTTCATGACATACACTAACACTCTCCCAAACGTTGCCTAAGCCGAGGACGGCCTCAAAGGAGGTGCCTTTAGGCAGACGTCCCCTTAGTTGCTTCGAGCCGTAGGGCTAAAAATTTCTTCTTGCAGAGCTTCTTTCCAAAGCTCGTCAAACAGCCCGGTTACGCTGTGGCAACCAATAGGGTTAGCACAGCTAATAGACAGTCCTAACAAAAAAAAAACTAAAACTTCTCTCTCCTTCGATCTGCTATCAAGTTAGGCGAACCCTTACAGTGATGAAAAAACCCAAAGATCGATAGAATGATACCCATACTTTATAAGCCGCATATGGAAAAACAGGTGCTGGATACCGCGAATTTCACCCTAAAGTATCCTTGGATATATGTACCGTGAATTAATGATCAATGCTAGTTCAATAACTGCCGTGCCAAAATAATGGCTCTCTGGTTGGCTATTGGGAGTTATCGAACATTTACGTCGCAAGGAATTGGTATAAGTTCTGATAAAGTGTGGACTTCAAAACACGGGATAATATGAAACGTTCGGATATACTGGTTTACTATTCCATTTCGGAGTTTTTCTATCAGGTTATTCGTTACGTCACTTTTTACTAGATTTTACTAGATTTGGAAGCTGTGATAGCCTAGTGGTTAGGACGTCTGCCTCCTAATCAGAGGTCGGGGGTTCGAACCCGGGCACGCACCTATAAATTCCGGAGTTATGTGCGTTTTTAAGCAATTAAAATTTCACTTGCCTCAACGTTGAATGAAAACATCGTGAGAGTTCTCTATAATGTTCTCCAAGGCATGTGAAGTCTGCCAATCCGCACATGGCCAGCGTGGTTGACTATTGCCAAACCCTTCTCATATTGAGACCCATGCTCTGTAGTGAGCCGAGAATGAGTTGATCATGACTAGATTTGGAAACGTGTCTAAATTCTTTGCCTTTGCAATGACAATTATAATAAACCCAGATCCTTAATCGGTTTTTACGTTACACTTAATCGTACTCAAATAGAGTACAATTTAAATCGTATTTTACATCTATTACGCACATGGTTCATCTGAACCTGTTGATGAACCATTAGCATATAATTTAAACATTAACAAGTACGTGCGAGAGCATACAAAAAGCTACGACGAGAACACGGCAACCCTCTTAAAATAATGTATACTGAATATTATTGCAAAAAAAGAATGCCTTACTTACATTTTTTAAAAGCATACCTACATTCCGCTACATCGAGGATGAATGAGTAGAAACGGGAATAAAAAAGTGCTACATTATGTCAAATGCAGAGTGAGCAGGGCATTTGGTGCGCATTTCATAATATAACGGGGACACATTGCTAATGATTATATTGTTACGTGCTGGGGTATAAGGATTTGGAATGGACACCTGGACGTTGGGGTCCCAAGGTGCTGGAATGGCGACCCCGCACCGGTAAACGTAGCGTTGGTCGACCCCTAACAGGTGGACAGACGACATCAGACGAGTCGCAGGGATAGAAGCGGCCCAAGACCGTGGCCGAGTTCCAATGGCCTACAAAAGACCTATGTCCAACTGTGGACGTCAATCGGTTGAAAATAATGATGATGATGATGATGATGATGATGACCTGATGACTCTAGATGCGACTTTAATCAGCGTCAGTCTAAGGTTGCAGCACACTTCCAAGCGCGGGTTGTAGTTTTAATCCAGAATGGTAGCCGAGGTCACTTACTATCAAACTCATTCATTTCGACGCGTTGTAGTTTCGCTTCGCTCTTCGAATAGACTCACTGTCAAAGCCGAAATTAATACTTCGTATCTATATTCCAGAATGTTCTTTATTCGAAATCATAAACGAAAGGAAAGTTCCTTAATTACTTGGATTGGAGGAATTTCTAAGAATTCGTTTGTACCTACTACGTTTAACGCGGGCTTATACCTACAAGTAAATTACTTATCTACCTTCTTTAATGCTCACTAATAAGATTCTTTGCAATAATAATTATAACAGAAAAATCATAGAACTTTTGACATAGGTACAGTTTAGCGCTAAATTTAGTCGAAGTATATACAGACGACATAACAAAATCGTGTTAGTTGCAACATTATAACTCATAACGGTTGCTTTAATATATTATTAGGGGTTAAAGTATGAAATTCCCCGATTTGTACTGAAAAACAAAAATTCGTTTTTTTTTTTTAATTTAACACATTTATTTAATCAAAATAATTACCATTATTATCTATACATTGCTGCCATCTAATAGGAAGCTCATTTATGCCTTTGCGATAGAACTCTGGTGATCTAGATTCGTCAAACTGTGTGAAAGCATTTTGCACTGCCTTCTGAGAAGAAAACCTGAGTTGATAATCGAGTGTTGCACATTTTTTAAAAGAAGAACTACATCGGTACCGTATGAAAAAAGTTTCACTCAAAAATCTCAAACCATGAAGGTTCTATGTCAATTCGAAGTACCTATTACAGTAAAACGGCAATTTCATACTTTAACCCCTATTATAACTCAAGGAAAAATAATTTTACTGCATTATATTTAAGATAGGTAACTTTAAAAAAATCGTTTTAAATATATGCAAGCGTTTTTGAGTACAAAACACGACTTTGGTTTACATAAGCAAATATAATATACTTGGCATTATTAAAGTATCACAAACGAGTTGATTCTAAAAATGCTATTTTCTCGATATTTCTTAAATTAAACAATATATGCCAAATTTTATTCTTTCAGACTAAAGACATATAGGGATACAGTAGATAGTGGTGAATAACTGTCAATGAACCATAGTAATTTATAATAACCAGACCTATAGTCTAAACCTTAACCTTAAGACTTTAAAAAAATTAAATAATTGCATAAACAAAAAAAAATTGCTTCTTTATAGTCTGTGTAATCAATGTACCGAACGTCGCGTCAGCGGGCGAGCCAACTTGATTACTTCCCGTGTTGACACCCTTTAATCCAACAGATCGTGACGCAATTGCAGCCGTATTCAGCTCTTTATTGGGCTATCCTTTTTATTAAGGGATCTTTGCTCGAACGATTGCCTCACAGCACCGTGTCGAACGCAATACGATTATACTCTAGATTTTTGCTTCTAGCTATGAACAGATTGAATTATTTCAAATGAATTACTCTCGTGCTTGAAACGGTTTTCAACCAGCAATTACGGGGTTTTGGGTTCCATTGATATTGATTGAATGTTAGCCTAGTGGTTAGGGCGTCAGCATCCTAACCAGAGGTCGGCGGTTCGAATCCGGGCACGCAACTCTAACTTTTCGAAGTTATGTTCTTTTAAAAAAATTAAAATATCACTTGCTTCAACGGTGAAGGAAAACATCGTGAGGAAACTTGCACGCCTGAGAGTTCTCTATAATGTTCTCAAAGGCGTGTGAAGTCTGCCAAACCGCACATGGCCAGCGTGGTGGACTATGGCCAAACCCTTCTCATATTGAGAGGAGACCCGTGCTTCTTTAAGTTGGATATGTTTATTGTTTAACATGACACGCTTTACGAACAACTCAACACGTTTACAGACTCTACAGGATTCAGAATTACTATCTACATTCCATGAGCACTGTTCTTCCACTGTTTCAATTTCTTGAACTTTAGTATTCTATTCTGTACTCAACCGTCGATGTAGTTTCGAGGTCAACTATTTAAAGCCAGCGACCTCGAATCGCCCAGAATAAAATAGTTGATTTTCAACAACGGAAAGCTTTTGTTCCAAATTTAAATACACAATAATTTTAGTACATATTTTAAAGTTTCTCGGATAAACTGACAGAAACTATACCTTTTTCTCACGTAAGCTATTCTGGTTTTTAAATCTTGTTAAATCGAGGTTTCTTATCAGACTCAAGGATCCCAACTTTTGTACGACTATATTTCAATATAAGCAATATATTTTAACAATGTATTAAGTTTGACGCGCCGTTTGCAGTGAGACCGCAAATAAAATTGTTTATGCAACGTTGATAATAATTGGATGGATGAATTTTAATGTACGTATTTGTCCTTTACCATAATAATCCTTGCTTGGGAGTGTATTTGCATTCGAATCTACGCCTGCCGTCTACATTGTAGATATTTTGTATATTTTTATTGCCCTATTGTAGTTTTTTTTGTTGATTCATAAAAACGAAATGTTCGAAATTTAAACCAAACGAAAGCAATTTTTCTAATACATTATTGAAGTTTTTTTTTTAATTAATATTAAAATTGTTTTCGTATTTATTTGGTGTAGTTTCTTTTCGAATGTAATTAAAATATTTACACGCATGTTTGAGAATCTCAAGATTATTTTAATTAGCTCATAAGCGGTATTCGTCCCGGTAACTTAAGATGTTAAGTCGCAATAACTCAAACCGAACTTCACGCTGATGAGTCGCGTATATATTATCAATCACTTTTAAATTGAGAAAGGCCCGCTGTGGGAAATTTATGAGGGACAACCAATAATGCTAATCCATACACGAAATAATAGCTATCATGATACTAAACTAATCTGAAAAAATATAGCATTAACATAACAGGCTTCATTTTAATTACCAGCATAGGTAATTGGTGCGTATATTAAAGAGGAAGCGCTATCCTATTTGTTACTAGTGCAGAAAATTTGCCAGATGTTAATAATGACATTAAACTCTTAATGCTAATTGCGTCACTACTATCTTCTGTTAACTAGTAAGAATTATCATTAGTAATATTCAGTGTGTGAAACGAGATAGGTAATGAATTTAATTAATTAACTGATTCTTATGAAAACATATATGTCGGCGCAAAGGAGTTATTAACTTCATTCAGCGGCGCCAGGAACAACAAGAATTCAATAATTACCCTCATATGAACTCTTGATGATTTTGTTAACACAATTTAGACGGTAGCAATCAATTTTGTACTAGCATGCTTTGCTATAAGTAGGGCGGCGATGCCTTTCGTGGCATTCTCGCTCGAGACATCGGACCGTTCGGACCTCTTAATTATGGTCGCAATAAAAGTGTGAACCCGCAAGTTGTGGTTTTAATTATCATGAGTGAAACTAAACAAAAGCGTGACGTCAGCAATGCTGGTGTCACTCTTACTAAAAAACAACTCGGACGCCCTTAACTCGTCATATAATATCGATGATAAAAAAAAATATTGAGTTTAATTTGTTTATTAACAAGTCTACGAGACGACTAGCACCAAAATAATGTTATTTTGGAAGGAGTAGAGGAAGACCAAAGAAGAGATGGATGGATTGTGTAAAAGAGGATAATGCGGGTAAAAGGTGTGGGTGTGGGTGACGGCTGATAGAAGTGAGTGGACGAAGAAGATGTGTTGTGCCGACCCCACATAATGTGAGATAATGGCAAGAAAAAAAGAATTTGTTTACTAACAAAATGAAAATGACACGTATACCTAAGGGTCTTAGATAGATAACTTAAGCAACTTGTAGAAAGTTGTAGTATTAATCCCAGCCAATATCATAAACGCGGATGTGTGTAAGTTAATTCGCTTGTAACGCTTTCACTTCTAGGCAGTTTTGCTTGTTGTTGAGTTAACTTTTAGCCTGGAGATGAATAAGGGATTATTAATAAGTTAAATTGGTAACTGCGGGATTTGTAGTAAACGGATTAAAACGCGGATTTAATCTTAGTACACAGCTTGTTGACAGTTATTACTATTAGTTAGCACCATGAATGTTACATGAATTTATTTTTATAGGATTTTTGCTGATTTCTAAAACCTGTGCTGGTAGGATAAATCGTAAAACTATATCTATTGAATGTTTCAATATTTTCGATTCCCGCGTTAAATTTAAAAATGTGAAACAGTGAACGATATTTTTAGTGATAAAGCTACATTGCAGGATGGGTAAATAAAATGTAAAATACGTGTATATAAAGTTTATATTTTACGGGAGCAAGATAAAAGAATAATTACAAAAATAATTCAAAATTGAAAAAATGAATTAAATCTCGGCTCTAAATTTCGACGACTTCCGTGGCCTAGTGCGTGCGCAGTTGCATTTAAAGTTGGAGGTCCTGGGTTCGATTCCCGGCTCGAGTCTGGCCTGGTGGGAGGCTTCGTCCGTGGCTAGTTACCACCCTACCGACAAAGACGTGTCACCAAACGATTTATCGTTCCGGCACGATGTCGTGTAGAAACCAATTAGGAGTATGGGTTTACCATACTCCTTACAGGTTAGCCCGCTACCATCTTAGACCGCATCATCACTTACCATCGGGTGAGTTGCCGTTAAGGGCTAACTTGTGTTGTCTAAAAAAAAATTCACCCACAGAAAGTATAAGTAAGTAATTACGTAGCCTAATTACTATACCGCCACATTATATTACTTTCTGGTTCGTATTTGTATTATATATTATTAATATTAGTAATATTTCTTGATGTGAAGTAAATAAATCAGTTATCTGAGTAGCTTTTTATCTCATTAATCAGAAACTTATAGTGAATTCAGTTTCAATTTATATGAAACATGTTTAAAAACAAGCAAAGAAATGTGTATTTATATCAATATGGAATTATAAATTTTGTTTATATGATGGAATTTATAATTTATCTTCATTTACAAATATAATTAAAAACTCACGTGTTAAACAAAATATGGATCAGTTATAAATTTGCACGTGATGTTTTTATTTTCGAGTGTTCACATTTCTCTTTAATATTATGCATTAAAATATTATACTAAAATAATAATAAGTAAACAAACCATCATAGGTTTCATCATTTTATCTTTTATTTCGTATACTTATCGTGAAGTTTTGGAAAAAGAGAGGGATAAGATGGATGATCTCCACGATCATAATGTTTGGTAGCTTTTTACATTCTTCTTTTACTTACGTTGTTGGTTTAATCCATGAACGAATGTCTTTGCAGTAGAATGGTGATTAGCCGCGGCTGAAGCCTCCCATAAAAAAAGGCTCGAGTCGGAAATCGAAGTCAGGACCTCCTACTTTATAATGCGGCAGCCCACACACCCTCGGAGGTCCTCAAATGACATATTATTCAAATTACTCCTAAGTATAGTCTAGAATGAAGTTATATGTTATCAAAGTAACCGACGTAGACTGGCTGGCACATAGGCAAATTCAAATTAAAATTCAAATAACCTTTATTCAAACAGTCCTTTACAAGGCACTTTTGACGCGTCAATAATTTACATAGTAGTGATTCGATGGTGATAAGTACATCCGTAAACTTAAAACTAAAGCTATGAAGGTTCCAAACGCGCCCCGGTCTAAGAAGAAGCCCACACCAAACTTAGCCGGGGTTTTCTTTTTTTTTCGTTATCACCATCTCACATAATCAATAATAAATTATAGTACCTATGGAGATAGAGCAATTCACACCCAAGCTTTTTTATCGTTTATATAATCCTCAATATCATAATATGATTTTTCTGTAAGCTTCGTTTTATAAAAACTTTGAACTTATTTAATAACTTTACTTGTAATTTATTATAAAATAAAATACAATTTCCAAACGTTTGGCGTACAGACATTATATTTGAAAGGTCCTCGGAGAGCCCAAAGGTAGCCAAACAAAGTATAGATTCCCGCAACTGAGTGAAATATACTTTGGTAAAGAAGCTGACTTAGTACGAAAGGCCAAAAAAAGCTGATGAAGCCATCTCTTAGTAGCTGTTTTTTGTTACAAAATTTCGTACACGTAAGAATTTTAAAGACTTCGCCCCGAAAAGTATCTTACCTGCACAGGACTTAGGCCATACTTTGCGGGTGGAAGGAAACCTATTTCCCAATGATGATGAATTTAACTTAATAACGGCTTGGATTGGTAACGTAAATTGAATTTAAATCAAATGTATTTCTGTTAATCGCGTAAGTTAAAGATCGATAAGTAGGCACCTTGGATTCAGCGAAATGGTTAATATATTCCACGCATGTAAATTTATCGCTATTAAGTAAAGGAAATGGCGTGTCGATTTGTTCAACCCGCCTCCGCATACGGCTGGGTCTATCGTGATTGTGCTGTTCTTGTGTGCAAAATTATATTTGCTTTTAAGTTCATTTTTATGTTATAGTAAATAAAGTTGAATTTTCCTAAAATTTCTGGCATTTCATTGGAAAGGCATTGCTTGCATTACATATGCTATTTTGCTACGACGTAACACCACTATACCTGGTCTACGACATGAAGTTAATATGAAAAAAAACGGCTGTGTATTTAGCACGGCCATTAGCGGCATTTCTGAAAGTAAAAGTCAACAACCTTCTTTACCTTACGTGCATAATCACTAATTAAAATAAAATAAAGGCTAATATAGAAGTATAATATTAATTGCATGTTCCTCAATTCTCATTGTAAAAATATGTCAAGTAAGATTGGACTTTTTACGGATAATACAAACAATAAGGATCAATTTGTTGTCATGTGTCATGGCGGCCGAATTTCGGCGAGACACTGGGTTGATGTTCTGTCCCTCAGGCTGAGCTTCGCGGTCGCCCAAGCCACCCAATAACGAAATAATAACTAATAAGGGTTATCCGCTATTGTTCTCGAAAGAATGAAGGATACAAATGGTTTACACAAATCCAATTTTTATTGATGCAATGCACGAAATTTAATCATGTTTCTGTACGAAATCATAAAACTAGCCACTTGGACTCATGAAACAATACTGAACGAGAGTTGCTCAAAAAGAGCAGGATCATCGATGTCACGACCGTCGGTAGGCTGCCTTTAATCTAGTCGTACGTTTTGAACTATCGCGATTCCACCGTACGTATAGGCAATTTTTTACATGCAGTTTCGAGCTTCTTATAGTGCAACTAATAAAGTTCAAATTGTTATGTCCACGGCATAAAATTATTTGTGGTTTGTAAGGCATTGTTTGCGATACGAATGCCACTCTCCCACAGCTGCATGTTGCTTGTATGGTTGAATTTACGAGCTACAACCGCGGGCTGAAACAAGCATTCGATCACAAACTGTTGTGTATAAAAGGTGTTGACTTTTATTTGTATGATGAATCGCAACGGAACGGTTTTTATATGGTTGGTATAACTGCATTTTCTCGTTTAGTCCAACTGCGCTATACACTAATAATCAATCAATGTTAGAGAATTGAATTCTTTTATTTTTATTTTGCCGGTAAAGTTGAGGGACTATATGACACGTACTTGTGAAACTGTGAACTTGTGAAATATCAAACCTGTCTTATTTTAATGCACAAGAACTCCGGTTTGCACTAAAGCTATTTGATTTGGTCACTATGAGTATATACACTCAAAAATCTGTTATAGCCTAGTTAGGACGTCCGTCTCCTAATCAGACGTCGGGGATTAGAACCCGGGCACATAACCGCCACCTATAACTTTTCGGAGTTATGTGCGTTTTTAAGCGATTAAAATATTACTTGCTTGAATTGTGAAGAAAAACACCGTGAGGAAACCTGCATGTCTGAGAGTTCTCCATAATGTTCTCAAAGGCGTGTAAAATCTGCCAATCCGCACATGACCAGCGTGGTGGACTATGGCCAAACCCTTCTCATATTGAGAGGAGACCTGTGCTCTGTAGTGAGCCGAGAATGGGTTGATCATGATGATGATACACTCAAAAACTTCAATTAATATTATTATTTAATACTGCAATGTAAATATGTGATCGTGGCCACTACCAGCACTAACCTTATTTAAGGGTCCGTAGCAATCAGATTTGATACTTTGACGCGCCGAAATAACTATTGCTTACTTCTTACTTTAAAAATCATAATTACCAATATAAGCACGACCAAAAAGTACCTTTTCTGTAATTTATCTAGACGATGTGTAGACAAATTCGCTAGTGGATGTTAATTATTTGCGGTCGAGTGCACAAGTGTTCCCGTGACCCAGCCACCAGGCGACGCGAAGGAGTATCGCTGGGTTTTAGTGCGTATTCTGGTCGCCAGTCTGGCAGCCGGAGAGTCCCACATACCCCTTCGGAAGCGGCGCAGTTTTGCCTGCGTCGCTTCCGGAGGGGATGCGTAAACGCATTTCCCAGCGGGGAAAAAACAAGTGGATGTTAACTATATATAATAAACGCATATATATCGAAATGAATAAATTTTCATAAAAAGAAGAATACAACTACGTTAAAGTTTAGTTCAGGGTGTTGTTATATTCTGTGTTGACCAACTACTTAATATCAATCGTTTAGCTCAGATAAAACTACAAGGGACAACGAGCCACTAGTGTTATGCCAAGAATCCACTAGCAACTGTGAGAGCATGAATTCTGATAGGGTACTTGTCACGACTCGCCAAACTTCGCAAAACAGCTTGGCTCGGTTTCGGTATTTTGGCGCTAGTCAAAGGGCGTTGGCGACCTACGATTACTCGGCATCCACTCTTGTATCCAACTTGAACTTTGTCAAGTACTCACGTGATTTTTGTTTCGATTCTTTATACATTATTTTTAGAATAGATAGATACTATTTATTTAGCGCAAAAAAACACTAAGACAAAAATTGGAAACAGTGTTTTGACGACCACACTGGCGCAGTGCTGAGCGCAGTAGTGTTATATGTGAGAGGTCCAGGGTTCGAAAATTTGTAAACTGATCATTTCTGAATTTTCTCTTATCTGGTCTGCAGAGAGACGAAGACGTGCCATGAAGCAATTAGCGTTGCATCGTAGAAACTAATTAAGAGTATAAAACGCCCCTCCCTCCCTCTTAACTTTAGATTTAAGTTAAAAGATACACGAGTGAATAAAAAATAAAATACATTATATGAACGCTTAATAAATGCATATATGCTAGGTTTATATGAATTAAACATTTCTGTATTTCGAATGAAACCTGCGATATTACCATATATAGTACATTGCAGTATATCTTATGGATAAATAAAAAAAGGAACTAATACAGAGTTTTAAGGTGACGTCCATAAAAAGGTTATTTAGAATCGCTGGTATTTTCTCAATACCATGCTGAAAAAAGTCCTGCATTTAAAAACAGATAATGTTAGAGAATTGTGGAATGAATTTACTTCACTTACTTAACTAACTACTTACTACTTACTTACTTACTAACTCAATCTTAGTCTATCAATTCCTCACTATTCTCCGTTATAACGAGGTTAAAGCCTTTTCTAACATTTAGAATTATAAAATCTAAAATTCCAAGTGTGTACTTTATAAGCACTATTGAAACACGTATACTGTCAGTTAGTAGGCATTTGACCCGTCTTCGGAAGGCAAAACAGAGTGATATTATATCTTTTTTATCCTTTTATAGCTGCTACACGAACTATAAAGCAATCAAAAGCAAATTGCAATATGAACGCTATGTTGCTTTGCAATTTCAAAATCAATTACACCTGAATGAAGTGAATGAAGTGAAGGCTTAATTATGACAGAAATGGACGCAAAATCTAAGGCAAAGTTAGTTGCTTAGAGAACGTAAAGCGATTGCATTGGTGGCACCAGGAAAATTCCTACAAGCGACAATCTATACTTTATATTATAAATGCAAAAGTGGCTTTTTATTTATTTGCTTGATGGTTTCTTTGGTAGGTAGGGATTTTTTATTATATTATATTTTAATGCTTATTTATTTATTATATGATATGATATATATATGACGGCGCGTCTATGATAAGAGTGACGGAGGAATGCCATAGTCACTCTAGCGGAGCGTCGCGTTTATGGTAGCGGGGAAGGATTCGCCATCTTGGAAGTTTTTGAACACTACGAGATTGGCGGGAAAACCAGCGCACCGTGATTGCGACGAATCGCTATTTATAACTTTTAAAACTAGTGATTAAATGATTAATAATAGTAATAGTGTGAATTAAGGGTTGTTAATAAATTACTATAAAATAGCTATTTCAGTGATTCACATTTAATGATAAGTTGTGTTGAATAACTTATCATTTTGTGCTAAGTGATTTTGATAGAAAGAAGAATAGTTTCTTTATGATGATGAGTTCTGACGAAGGCTATCCTGCGCTTATATCAGAAGTGGGATTGAACGCGCTGCCAAATGAAGCAAAGCATTCGGATAAAGTGAACGCCGAGCAACTTTTGTCTAACATGGAAGCTTTGTTTACCCGAGTCTTAGAAGTGCAACAAACAGCTACAGTGATTAGTAACCAAACATCACTTTTAAAGTTTGACCTGGATGAGCCTGATTCTGATATCGATGATTGGTGTAAAGTAACGGAAGTGATTGTTCGGCATAAAAATCTGGAGAGAGTTAACTTACTTGTGGCTCTAAAAGTATTGTGTCAGAAAGACTATTTAGTACGTCGAGAATTGTATGCCCAAACTATTACGAGTCGAGGCCAGTTATTTCCAATACTTAGTGGAATATCGCTTAACAGACGTTAACATGCAGAAGCCAGAGAACCTGATACTAAGCGAACTCGTGCAACGGAGAAATTCCTTGGCAGATATCATTATTGTGGATTAGTAGGACATCGTATATTCGATTGTTTAAAACGTCGTGAAGATGTTGAATCGAAACCGCGAGACAATCCGGGTTCCACACGTACTGTGGAGAGAGAAAAGGACCTGCGATCTGCTACATGTGTGGCCAGCTGGGTCACGTGGCGACTGTTTGTACGGTAGGGAAGAATGGTGGTGGAGCAATAGTTAAGGAAGTTAATTAACGCTAAAAGAGGTACCATGAAGACATCTTCCGGTGAGATAGTATATTTTCTATTCGATAGCTAATCATGTTGTTCCCTCGTAAAAGAATGCTTCCGTGACAAACTTGTGGGTACTGTGCTTGAAAGTCTTGTTTATTTTAGTGGATTCGTTTTGGTGATGATATAAAGTTGCCAACATTGCCGACGTGGTGGACTGTGGCCGGGCCCTTCTCGTATTCGGAGGGGGCCCGTGCTCTGTGATGAGTTGGTCGTGATGATGATGATGATGATGAAATTAAGTGTACCTTCCAAGTTCAAAGCGATGATAATAGACGTTTCTTTTGTTAATTTCGTTTTCCATGTGGTCCCTGATTATCGTATCTTTGATCCGATTATAATCAGCAGAAATATTTTTATAGCAAGGACTGTGCATTAAAATAGATAATGATAATTTTTTATTCAGTTATACAGAGAAAATATATTTTTAAGAGAACTGGACTTAAAGATAATAGTAGATACGGATTAATTAGATCGTGTCCCTGGACAGGATAGAGAATCGTTAATATTATTACTAAATAAATATTAAAATTATTTTACCGAAGGCATTCCTTCTCGCCGAGTTGAAACAGGGGAATGTAAAATTAATTTACTCGATTCACACAGAAAAATAAAAACAGCATTTGTTACACCCGAGGGGCAATATGGGCTTCTTGTTATGACGTTTGGTCTCAAAAATGCAACATCAGCTTACCAGACATGCATTTGAACCATCTAAAAGAAAAGCCTTTGATCTATATGGATGATGTTTTATACTACTCTGAACTTCTAACTAAAGGTTTGCAGCGCCTTTTCGGTGCTTTAAGACGTTTTACGTGCTTTAATGGAAGCCTTGTGCTTAATCTTAAGAAATGTAAATTCATGTAGCAGAAAATAGAATATTTGAGATACTCATTGCAATTCAGTGAAATAAGCCCAATCTCATGAAAAATACAAGCCTTTGTAAATCCTCGCCAACCAAAAACCGCTACTCAGGTTGGGCAATTTCTGGGCTTGGCTTCGTATTTTCGTAAATTCAATTCCAATTTTACGCGCATCATGTCAGAATAAAAATACCCATTAACGGGATTCGTAAAAGTGACGCTATATTCCGTATACTAACATCTGAACCGGTTCTTACTATTTCCAACAAAGCATTGTGTCAGTATGTAACACCAGTAGAGTTACATACTGACGCAAGCTCTAAAGTATAGGAGCGATTCTCATACAAAAGAAAGATAATCTACCGCATGTTGTAGAATATTATAGCCAGCGCACATCGAAAGTAGAGTCGCGCTACTAGAGCGGTCGATCATTTCCGGAATTACCTTTACGGTCGACGTTTTGTAGTTTTTACCGATTGTAACGACTTTGACCGTTGTTGAAAATTACTCTTCATGGTGTGATAAATTAGGAAACATAGAACTTGCGTTCAACTGAACCAGGTCTATCGTTACAAAATACTTACCAACAGCACTTAATTAAGTTGGGAATACTTGCACAATCTTTAGGTATACGAGCATCTAGGCTAAACTTAGAATTACATAGTCAACAAAATCGTGTAGATCTTGATACTATACGAGAAGATGCGTCCGCTAATAGCAGCTGAGTCTAAAGTATGTCGATTTAATTTGGGCCGAGAAATTATTAAAACATTTTCAAAATAAAATGAACGAAATAACACAAAATTGAATAGGAGGTTCAAGGGTCCATTTATTAGAACTGCGGTGGTAGAGAATGATAGATATGCATGTGCGAAAAATTTGTGTTCGACACCCCAAGGTCACGATGGTTAACTTCAAATAACATAATATAATCTTTTGAATGATGACGAGGCCGAGACGGCGCAAGGAATAATGTTACTTTTACTGATAGAGATGACACCTTAACTGTGTGCTCGGATGCTATTTCTGCCGATTCCCGTATTATCAGAGTAAATTTAGATACTCTCAGTATATTGCGAACCAGAGTCATGGGATATAACAGAATGAAATAGAAATTTACGCTAACCAAGATAACCCGTAACCTTGGGTATGTCATTTACTATGTTTTTATGTGACGAATGTACTTGCCATAGTTGAGCCTGGTCGAGGTGTGTCGTCCGGGCCGCACTCAAAGGAGTCGGTTGAAAGGACACACTCGCTCGGTCCAGATGTAAAGTTGCCATAGTTGAGCCTGGCCGAGGTGTGTCGTCCGGGCCGCACCCGAAGGGGTCGGTTGAAGGGACGCACTCGCTCGGTCCAGATGTAAAGTTGCCATAGTTGAGCCTGGCCGAGGTGTGTCGTCCGGGCCGCACCCGAAGGGGTCGGTTGAAGGGACGCACTCGCTCGGTCCAGATGTAAAGTTGCCATGGTTGAGCCTGGCCGAGGTGTGTCGTCCGGGCCGCACCCGAAGGGGTCGGTTGAAGGGACGCACTCGCTCGGTCCAGATGTAAAGTTGCCATAGTTGAGCCTGGCCGAGGTGTGTCGTCCGGGCCGCACCCGAAGGGGTCGGTTGAAGGGACGCACTCGCTCGGTCCAGATGTAAAGTTGCCATAGTTGAGCCTGGCCGAGGTGTGTCGTCCGGGCCGCACCCGAAGGGGTCGGTTGAAGGGACGCACTCGCTCGGTCCAGATGTAAAGTTGCCATAGTTAAGCCTGGCCGAGGTGTGTCGTCCGGGCCGCACCCGAAGGGGTCGGTTGAAGGGACGCACTCGCTCGGTCCAGATGTAAAGTTGCCATAGTTGAGCCTGGCCGAGGTGTGTCGTCCGGGCCGCACCCGAAGGGGTCGGTTGAAGGGACGCACTCGCTCGGTCCAGATGTGTTGCGTTTGTTGAATGGTCGAAAGGACAGTGTCGTCCGGGTGAAACCCAGGTGGGTTGGTTGAAGAGATACACTTGTCCATTAAAGAAATGGTTTTAATTGAAGTGATAATTAGTGTACAAGTTTTAATTGATGTGTTTTGATATCGAAAATGATAACTAAACCTGAATAATGTCATGTCAATATATCATTAGCAGGATGAACGAGCGGATATCCTAGTGATTAAGAATTGCCTGTTACAGATACCTATATTACTACGCCCGAGGACGGTCGAATGTCAGTCCGGCCGTGACGGCGCGTCTATGATAAGAGTGACGGAGGAATGCCATAGTCACTCTAGCGGAGCGTCGCGTTTATGGTAGCGGGGAAGGATTCGCCATCTTGGAAGTTTTTGAACACTACGAGATTGGCGGGAAAACCAGCGCACCGTGATTGCGACGAATCGCTATTTATAACTTTTAAAACTAGTGATTAAATGATTAATAATAGTAATAGTGTGAATTAAGGGTTGTTAATAAATTACTATAAAATAGCTATTTCAGTGATTCACATTTAATGATAAGTTGTGTTGAATAACTTATCATTTTGTGCTAAGTGATTTTGATAGAAAGAAGAATAGTTTCTTTATGATGATGGGTTCTGACGAAGGCTATCCTGCGCTTATATATAAATATGTATTTTTTTTTTCAATTTATCTAATATATTTTTGTATGTACTTTAAACATACCTTGTTTGACCTATTCCACTTTATAAATTCATCTTACTCACATGTGAGGGTAGTTGGAAGAGATCTCTTACAGAGATAAGCTTTCCTTTGTATACTTTTGTAAATGTTTAATATCACAAATTTAGTACACAAAAAATACAATACAGGTAAGCCCTTGACGGCAATCTCCTGACAGTAAGTTATAACGCTAAGATGATAGCTGGCTAACCTGTTACGGGTATGGTAAACCTATTCTTCTTATTGGTTACTAAGCACCATCTTGCCAACCTACCAGACCAGACTCGATCTGTGAATCTAAACTAAGACTTCCAAGTTGTTAATGCGACAGCGCACGCGCTGCCCTACGGAGGTCGTCAAAACTATGTTGAAACATAGATAGATGTTCGATTCCAAGACTTCATTGATCCTGAAGAAATTTGGCACATTGAAAACGTCTTTGTTACGTACATAGATTTTTATCCCACGAAAATGGATTCCCGCAAGAGTTAGGTGACTCGGGTTTTATATCTCTGGGGTCTTACTATCGAAATAAAAATTAATTCATTGCTAACTTCAACTTATCCCAACGTTCTTTGATTCAACAACTTACTGTTTAGTTAAAAATATTTGTAGTTAGTAAAAAAATTAACGGCATGTCACAACGTTAAGCTTGTTGGCACGATATATTATATCTACAAACATTCTTAAACCACAACCAATAGGTATTTTAATCATAAGCATCCCAAACTCCGCACGCAAACTTTAATCATTTACAAACATTCCTACCTTCCACCACATTTGAATATCTCGAATCCCGGATAAAATGATGACAAGGCAATTTTTTCTTTCCGCAATAATGACAAAGAATACCCTTTTCATCTGTCTCATGGAGGCCATTCTTAGATTCGTCACAAGATTTCTTTACAAATGAGCGTTGCAATTACTACAGCTTTTGTTGTCTTTCGCTTGAAGTCATCCTTGTGAAATTCATCAGAGATAGTTCGCTTCAATCTAGTTTTATTACACTTGAAATGTCTGAAGGATTATGTGGTGCCTCAATTGGAAAAATCTTCTATTCAACCCGAGTGAATACATTTCAGCAACGTTTAAGAGTGCTTGTGACATAAAAAGGAGCTTGTTACGAGAATCTTTAAGCAAATTTTGCGGCCAATGATATAAAAATGTCGCGTTCTTTTAATGCAAGATAATAATTTCTATTAGTTTGCGAGTTGGAGCGCGTTTTTATGACGAAGGTTTTCTTTGTTTATTGAAATCCAATTAAATTATTGAGGGTACGAAGCTGTGATAGTCTAGTGGTTAGGACGTCTGCCTCCTAATCAGAGGTCAGGGGTGCGATCTCGGGCACGCACTTCTAAACTTTTCGGAGTTATGCCCGTTTTCAAGCAATTTAAATATCACTTCCTTCAACGGTGAAAGAAAACATCGTAAGGAAACCTGCGTGCCTGAGAGATTTCCATAATGTTTCAAAGGCGTGTGGCGTCTGCTTATCCGCACATCACCAGCGTGGTAGGCTATGGCCAAACCCTTCTCATATTGTGAGGAGATCCATGCTGATGATGAGGGTGAGTTCATATTGAATTATTGGTTAAGGTTCAGTCCCGTTAAATAAAAAAAATCAAAATGGCGGATTGGTTTAAATACTTCGTGTAGCGAGTGTTGCTAAAGAATACATAAACAAAATTGTACTCGACTGACCTGTTAACATTCGAAAAGTATTGAATTTTTTATATAGGTATATTTATGAATAATACACCTGCTATCGTAATATTCGACATTTGAATAAATTTCTGAATAAAACTCTGCTGAATCAATTTCAGTTTAAACTATTTTTCGTCAACAAGAGAACACCCAAATATGAATTTCCATTAAATCTATATCAATATTTTTCTATAAATATTTGAATATGTATGCAGGTAATATACAAATATTGAAACAATATTAATCGTTACAGTATTTTATTAATAGATGTAAAAAGGATTAACCAATCTTAATATATCGATATTGGATCAAAATAAATATATATGTTGAATATAGCAGGAGCCAAAACTCATATTTTGTGCATATTACGATATATTCTGATGACGAACCTTACGATATATTGATAGGGTTGTTCATGCGGCTATCGATATAATTTATCAATGAATTAACATATTTATATTTATTTTTAAGTTAGCCCAAGTAGTTTATCTTCAGTTGATAGCCCTTGATACGAAATTATAATTATAATCATATTTTATTTTTAAGAAACAAAACGATATTATGTATAGGTTTAATGCAAAAATATTGTATCATGTTACACTTTGACGCAACTTGAGTAATTTTAATTGCAAATAAAACTTCATGTTTTAGTTATGTTAAATTTTAAAGTCCCTCATATTTAGCATAATTGCTTTAAAATATAGTATTATAATAAAATATGTCTTTCATAAATTTATTTTCACAGCAAACCCGTTATTTTAAAATATTTAAGTTATGCATGAAGTACAAAATATGTTGGCCTCAGGGCGGTTGCAGACGCAGGAATATTCGTAGAATATAATACGCCCTTGATAGTTAGTTGACATTTTTGAATTAAGAAAACTACTACGTCTGGTGCCTGACAGTTATCGATAGTATAATAGATATACTATCGATAACTCTGCTTTATATATGACTCATAGTCATCCCTCACAACCATGACAAAATATTTTGTTTACGCGGCCCTTTAAGATTTACGATTGAGTAAAACATGTCATGGCTGCAATACGCCTGATATTGCATGTTCCGCGGTAACATATTGTTGGCAGCAGTATAGGTTTCACTTTTATAAGGTAATTCTTATTTTGTCAATTTTGAAGAACTGCTTCCGGTTGCTCCAGCTCTCGATCAAATGAGTTTGGCAATATTTACACCCAATAAATTGAAAGAAGTCTTAATTCGTAAGTATATTTTCAAATAATGACAATAATATTTAATGACCTGAAATAAATCATTTATTTCGTGTCATTAATTTAACCCATAAATTACATTAAAAGATACCAAAGATGACATTTTTTAAATCTACAGAAATTACAATTAAAATCAAATAAAAATAAATTCAAGTAGTATACATTCAAATTCAAATTACATTACCATATTAAAACACATTTACCCACGTATGTCCCTGCCCAACATGCAGTCCACAGCAACGGTTTATGAAATAGATTAATGATTAGAGATTTTTACTAAATCTTAGTATTAAACTTCTTCTGTTATTCCACTCCTTAGAACCGTCTAGACACAAAAGCAGCAATTTCACTATGATATGTACACACATTATAACCCGTTAAAATAAGGACTATGGTTGAGGATGATCAAAATATGTTCGAAAGAAATCGGTCGTTCTGGACGTATTATCGTTAAAGATAGCGCCGAATATTGGGATACTAGACCTTATGTAGGGAGATATGAATATAAAGAAGAAGATAACGTAAGTTGTACGTAGTTGAGTGTTGTCTACGTTCATAAACTTACGCAAGCGCTCGAAGCAATTTAAAACTTCGACGCTATCTGTTTTACATATATTTACATGAACTGTACTTGAGATAAAAATTAGAAATAGACTCAAATGTTTAATTATTCATTTTTAACTTTTGACCTAAGCGGATGTCTGCAACTTCACCAGCGGAGTCGAGGTTATACTCGTATGTGGAGTACAATGAGAGTATTTTTTTAATAATTTTTTTATTTATCTGTATACAAACTTTATAAATGTATTCTAAGTGTAGTGTTTAGTAATATATTTATTTATACAGCATTAGTGAAAATGTTTTAATACCCCAAAAAAATCATTATAGATAATAATATATTGATAAAAAAGAACTGTGTTTCGCTAGCTAGTAGCTCAGCCACTAGGCGTGGAATTGGTGCAAGGTGGAGTTTGGTCGGTAAGAGTCGGTAAGACCATTGGGCTTTTTCGGGGAGTATTGATATCTATAAGGATTCCCTAATTAATAAAATGGTTACTAATCGTACCAGTTCTATAAAAAATCGGTTGCTAATTAATTCGAGACAATTGCTATTAAGTGCCAGTTTTACAGCAAACCGTGCCAAGAACGGTTTGACACTTGCACGCCTCACGTAAAGGTATAACTTGGCACTATGCCCAGTACTGCAAAATGAGTGAACGAGTAAAATATTCTATGTAAACGTTAAACAATTTTCTTTTCATTTTCATTATTTATGACACATTTTAAGGCTTCCTCTATCTTTCGGTTGATTTTGTACTCATTCCTTATATTAACTTCTGGAAGAAATCTCTTTACAGTTAAGTTGTCTTTGTGCATGCCATGTCCTTTTGTAATGTTATTACTGTAGTTCTGATTGAATAAGGAGTTCCAAAATTTTCGGTCTTGTGCTGCCCGCTTAATTTATTGATTCTCTGAACTACGAGTATGTACTCTGCCCACTGCCACTATAGCTTCTCTTACATAATATTAAATTTATTTATTTATTTATTTATTTATTTTATTTATTCATTTACACATACATGTTTACATTCAATATTACGGCTAGCACAAGAAAACCACCAGGGTTTGTAAAATAAGCTAACACAGAGTTACACACTAGGTAGGCGTACCCACCGACATTAATTGCTAGTTAAATTACTGTTGTTGATTTATTACTACAAATCATAACTTACTTAAAAAGTAGGACTTAAGTTTTTTCTTTATATTTCGAGGATTAATATGGTCCCGTACATCTGTGGGTAATTCGTTAATAAGGCGAGGAACTAGGTAAGCGTTCGTGCGCTCACCGTACGTATTGAGCGCGCGCGGAGTGCAGAGCCGACCCCGAGTGACGGCCCGCGTGCATACAGGATGTTGTACTTTATCCCAGTATATATTATTAAAAAAGTTTTCTTTTAAAATTGAATATTTAAACTGTACCTGCACCGGTAAAATTTTACATTGCTTAAAAAGTTCAGTTTCTGAATAATCACTATGTTTTTTGTCGAGGATAAGTTTTAATATTCTTTTTTGCAACTTGAATATGTTTTTCAAATAAGTGTTATATGTACGACCATAACTACTTAAACTATACTGAATATATGATTGAGCTAGAGAATTATACAACATTAATTTTACTTTAAAAGGAATACGATTTCTTAAAATCGTCATATTAGCTAAAAACTGTCTAAGCTTATTACAAACATGTTCAATATGATTATTCCAATTAAATTTACTATCTATATGTAAACCTAAATATACAACAGAGTCAACTACTTCTATGACGGGGCATTTACAACTAACGTTATTCGAGTGCAGGCAACTATGGTCGTGAGCAAGAATATCGTTCATTGGGAGTTTTGCAAGGTTTGGTGATTTTATGAGTATTAGCTTAGTTTTACTTGGGTTGATTACCAAACCAGCATCGTGACACCATTTATTCAACATATTAAAATCAGATTGCAAGAGGTCACGAGCTTTTTCAGGATCTTTATCAGCAATCAGCAAGCATGTATCATCCGCAAATTGGTAACACGTGGAGTACTGTATGGAGTTATGTAAATCATTGACATAAGAGAGAAAGTGAAGAGGGCCCAACACTGAGCCCTGCGCTGTACCTTCTGTAGATGCAACATGCCTACTATATGCTGTATCAATCTTAACTGTAAAAGTTCTGTTATAGAGGTAGTTTTCACACCAGTTTAATAAAGGTCCACGAATACCACATCTACCAAGCTTTTCAATAAGTTGTTTATGCTTCAAAGTATCAAAAGCACGTGAAAAGTCAATAAATAAAGCCAGCACGTGTTCTTTCTTATTTAGATGATCGTTGACTGCATTTGTAAATGTTGATAAAAGATCAGATGTACCTTTACCAGCCTGAAATCCAAACTGATTTGGGTACATCACACTCTGTTTTTTATAGAAACTATGTATTTGGTTACTAATACATTTTTCCACAATCTTATCAATACAAGAAAGTAGTGTAATTGGACGATAATTGCAGAAGATACTTCGTGATCCTTTTTTATAAACCGGTCTGACACACCCAGTTTTTAATTCGTCGGGATACAGTCCCGCTTTTACACTTTGATTAATTAAATGCGCTATTGCTACTGATGCGTCTTTCCCTACGATTTTAATATCTGATACTTTTATATTATCGAGTCCAGGAGCTTTGTTGATATTTAATTTTTTAATTATTTTATGAACTTCACAACTAGTTACATTTTGAAAACGAATACTAGAGTCAATTCCTATATCAAACGTGTTAGAATTTATGAGTTTATTGTTGCAACTGGAAGTAATGGCTTTCACTGCATTATTAAATTCGTCAGCAAATTGTTGTGCCACAGTTGCACTAGAGAGCCCTTGTGCACTGAACGCCTTAAGTATTGCCTCATCGATTGATAATTTCTGTCGTCCTAGCATCTGATTAACAATTTGGTATACTTTTTTTGTGTTTCTAAAGTTATCACTTATCAGTTTAATGTAATATGCGTTTCTTTTATATTCTATAATTTTATGTAATTTATTACGTATTTTATTATATTTGAGTCTTATCACAGGATCATTCAAGTTGTTCTTCCAAGATTTAAATAATTTGTCTCGTTTCTTGCACAATTTAATAATATTCTTATCAACCCAAGGGAGTCTAATGGCATAGCGGTGATTATACTTACGTATTTTATCGGTGAAAGCAGCTTTATTAGCATTATTAAATGAATTACATATAAAGTTATATATCTGGCGTGGACACTGCATTTCTTTTGTTTGAAACCAGTTAACCTTTCTTAACTCCTCATTGAGTACACCGTAATTAATTACTGGTTTAGTAACACTCTGTACAGGCGCGGGCGCCCCGCCACCGATGCAACTCAGGATAACCGCACGATGATCGGCTAGTGCTGTGTCCAACACTGCCGAGTATGGGTGCAACGTAGGGGAGCGTACAAATATGTGATCAATGCATGATTTAGTCATAATGTTTAGTCGTGGTTCTATTCTCGTATAATCTGTAATGCCGCACATCAATCCTCGTTCGCTTAGTGTTTCCAGATAGAAATCTTTACTGGATGAAAAGGATTTTAAATCTATGTTTGTGTCACCGATTAAAACAAAATTTCGCTTTGAATCAAACTTAGAGATATGTTTACCTAGTTCCTTAACAAACATGTTTTTATTAGTGGATGGTGGTCTATATATGGCACATACAACAACATCTTGGGAACTTATTTTAATATTGCCACATACGCATTCAAACGTTTTACATATAATGTCATAAGCAGTGAATTTAATGTAGTTCTTAACGTACAATATAATACCACCTCCACGCATGTCATTTCGTAATTGTGAATACATATTATACCCTGGTATGTTAAACAACTGTTCGAGACCATCATACATACCTACTTCTGTTAGAGCAATTATATCTAAAGGAAACGGGCAACTATGAGTTACTTGAAGTAGTTTAGTAAAATTTTTTTTTATAGACCTAATATTAAAGTGCAAACAAGATAAAGCTAAATGATTACTGACTGGTAAACGTTGGAAAAAAGACTTTGTGGAATGACAATCGAACATTTCATGAACTTGTGAATCCATTATCTCTTAGTGGAACTCAGTATATCTAAAGTACTATTATTTAGTTAGTATAAGGTAAAATCTAGAACTAAGTAAGTAATATAACGTTAAAAATAACCACTGATAAATGAATAGAATATAGTTATTATAAAAAGATATGCTTAAATAGCTAGTAGTTGCCTTATATCCTGATCAGATTTAATATAATGGATCTTGCTATCACTAGATTTCCTTACACACACTTTACCGTCCTTGCACCATATGAACTGGAAAGAGCTTCTCAGTTGAGTTTTCGCACTATACAAGAGTGATTTAACATACTTGGTTAGGGCTTCTCTTATATAAACTCTGTTGTCAGCTTTCTCCTTAGGGGCATCTAGAAGCAGCATTCCTACGGTGAGGCTTTTACCTTTACTAGCTTCAATTAGTTGGTTCCGAGCTATTTTTGATTTCATATTGACCAGGATGGGGCCGGGTTTATTCTTAGAGCCTGGTAGCCGCTGAGATGATTTTAACTCTTCCTCAGCCACGTTTAATTTTAAGGCAATATTCTTCACCACATTGTCCACATCTTTTGAGGGCATATCAGGTAGACCAGCAATTTCGACGGCCATCGATAAGGATTTTTGTTCGAAGGCTTTTAAACCTTGTTCCAGCACATTCACACGCAGCTCCAGATTTTTGTTTTTGTTACGGAGATCTTCGTTTTTATGCTCCAGGTTCTTGATTGCACTATCCTGCAGTTTTAATGTCTGCTCCATGCTGGTAATTTGGTCGCTTAAAAAGTCAAGAGATGCTTCCAGATTGCCTATTTCTTCCTTAAAGGTTTTCTTAAGCTCTCGGCTGATATCCTGGACCAATTTTCGGGTGTCAATAGTCCGAGAGCTTCCTGGCAATTCACCATCTGTGTCCTCTTCATCTTCTTCGATATCAGGTATAAAAAACGACGATCTTCGCGAAGCATTTTTTTTACACACCTCACAACTCCATTCAATGCCTGGTGTGTTCCGAATGGTGTTTAGCTGTTTGTTTGAAAGTTTAGAACAAGCAGGATCTGCATGAACTGTTTTATCACATCTACTACATTCTAAACCAGGAATTTTCTTGGTTATATTTTTGTTACACGTAGCACACTTTTTTTGCACCATCGTACGTAGATTGTCGGTAGGTTGAAATACACATACATAGACTATACAAATAAATAAAATTGGAGTGTCTGTTTGTAATATTGAAATAACCGTTTTTTACTACATGCAAATGAATATGTATACGGGTACATACACCAAAATAACATTTTTTTAAATTTTTGTCTGTCTGTCTGTTTGTTCCGGCTAATTTCTGAAATGGCTGGACTGATTTTTAAGGGACTTTTATTGGCAGGTAGCTGATGTAATAAGGAGTAACTTAGGCTACTTTTATTTTAGAAAAATAAAGTAATTTTGCAATGTCCAAGTACTGTCCAGTACCGCGCGCAGCTCACGCGCCTATGCCATCACGTCTCGGGCGCCTCCCACTTCTCCCACCAATTGTTTTAGTTTAGTAATTATTTCAAGTAATACGGGTTAATCTATTGCTTCGTGATTGAAAGACAAACAAACACACTAACTCAACGCAGACGAAGTCGCGGGTGTCGTCTAGTAATATATAAAACTAATAGTAATTGTTAATCACTGGAAAAGTGTATTTAAGTGTTAGATAAACTGTTTTTTCTTCTATGCCATTTTTTGTTTCTTGATTTCTGACCTACGCAGTTTAGAAACGCACGTAGTAAGTACTTTTTACGAGTATCCTTATGAGCTTTAAGTTGAAATAAAAATTACAAGTTAAAAACAAGTAATATACAGCGGCAAAAATATTAAAGTTAGAAAAGAAAATCATGAAGTGCTTACAATTAAAAGCCAAGATTGTAATACTCCTTGGCAAATTGTTGCTTAACTATAGTTTGAAGCTAATGCAAGCGAAATCAGTCATAAAATTGAAAGCGAGCAGTCGTGTTGTGGTTGCAATAGAATAGCTTTGTAATTTACACTTTAGTTTTGCAGTACACTAACTTTATGGAAACTTTAACTATTAGGTTTGTTCGGTTTTAACTATTAGAGTCTAGTATAAAACAGATTAAAAGAGTAGGTTATATATATTATATATATTATATCAGGTGTACCTAAGATGTCATGTAAAAGAATTGTTCTAATCTTCTTTAGAATCTTCTTTAATCATCTCAACTTCTTTTCTTATTTTTTAATCATCATCAACACCATGACTTTGATATTATTAAAAATCAACATTTCGAGTAACTCCCAGGCCTCTCTTTTTTTT
The DNA here is from genome assembly GCA_928268935.1 of Lasiommata megera. NCBI lineage: Eukaryota > Metazoa > Arthropoda > Insecta > Lepidoptera > Nymphalidae > Lasiommata > Lasiommata megera. The sequence goes on along the minus strand of OV743314.1, from coordinate 13,495,960 downwards.
AATCTTTTAAAACAAGCGATGTGTCATTTGAATTGCTTCATGCAAATAAACAAACAACTTGGACGTGCCAGGGATCGAACTTGGCTACTCTACTTAATACTTAATATTATCATGTTCAACCCATTATCGGCTCACTACAGAGCACGGGTCTCCTCTCAATATGAGAAGGGTTTGGCCATAGTCCACCACGCTGGCCATGTGCGGATTGGCGAACTTCACACGCCTTTGAGAACATTATGGAGAACTCTCAGGCGTGCAGGTTTCCTCACGATGTTTTCCTTCACCGTTGAAGCAAGTGATATTTTAATTGCTTAAAAACGCACATAACTCCGAAAAGTTAGAGGTGCGTGCCAGGATTCGAACCGCCGACCTCTAATTAGAAGGCTGACGCCCTAACCACTGGGCTATCACCGCTTCTTAATATTATACGAGGCTATTATTGCTATTTCAAGGTTCCAATACCTACCCTATACCAGACACCACACATCAGTCAGATAACTTTTTTATTTATAAATATGATAGCCACTTAGTTTTTTTTTTCATATTAAAAAGCACATTGTAATTGCTTCACGCCGAACCTTGAATAAATTCCATTATTTCGGGCAAACAATAGTAAATTGCTGCGACGTATTCAAAATGTTATTCTTTCATCGCCTACATCATCAATAATACAATTTTTTTCGAGAAAATAAAATGTAAAGAAAAGTGTTTTTTCGTGGATATTAGCTGGTATCGTTTACATTTTGGACTGTTTCTCAGTAACTGGCGGTCTTTTGCCCATGGACGATATCATCATGATCATGATCAACCCAATGCCGGTTTACTACAGAGCACGGGTCTCCTCTCAATATGAGAAGGGTTTTATAGTCCACACCCTGGCCACGTTATTGTTTCCTTCTAATAAATCCTTTGTTCATTATTTCAAGTTTTCATTACATTTATGCGAGTACGAAAGAATACCTCATGTACAGTTTAATTTTAGTTCAGTTCAGAAGTATCCTTGGACCAGGCTCTGTTATCAACATATTATGACAAAGAACTTTTTGCTCCCGCTCACAAAAAGAATACCCTTTTCAGATGTCTTTCAAAGTCTGTTCTTAAATTCGTCACAAGATTTCAACGCTAGCACGAATAGTTATTAGCTTTTGTTGCCTCTCACTAGAAGACACCAAAGTGAACATTTTCAGCCATTTCAACCCATTTTTAGTGAAGTCAAAAATCTAGAAAATATGTGGCTCTTTCTGAATAGCAAAACCTTCCATTCATTCCTTGTGGCATTCCGAGAGACGAGTTTTAATTATGCCCGTCCTACAAAAGGAGTTATTCAAAGGAAATTTGGAATGTCATGGACTATCTCACTCTGATTGTTCGCACGCTCACAATTTTTGATTATTACCGAAAAAAATTATCGGCTTAACTTTAATACACATTTTTTTTTAAATTCAATCATGTTAGAGAAAACGCTGAACAAAGTATATATTTAAAAAAAAAAATTCATGATTAATGTATTTCTTCGTAAGCTTACTTCATAAGCACATTTGAATCGTCAAGTTTGTCTATTTGTGATGACTACCAATTCTTCTACCAAGGGGAGCGGTCAAGGAACTCGACAGTTTCTCTATTTACAGACATTCTCCTAGTCCCTTTTCAGATGACATTATAATGGAATTGTCGGTGTTTTTTTTATATTTTACTAATAACGCATAAAAAATAAAATTACCACAGTTGCACTGGTAGTACCATAGCCCAGACAAGATACGGTACTGATCACTAACTAACATGCTTAACGTTAAGGCGCATTTGTGACCTCAAATTGTGACGGAACTACAGTAATGGAACATTATTAGACGGAGAATGTCAAAAAAATCATTCAAATTTAAATTCAAATTCAAATAATCTTTATTCAAATAGTCCTTTAAAGAGCACTTTTGACGCGTCAATAATTTACATAATAGTGGTTTGATGGTGATAACTACATTCGTAAACTTAAAACTAAGGCTATAAGGGTTCCAAACGCGCCCCGGTCTAAGGAGAAGCCCACAACAAACTTAGCCAGGTAAAAAAAATTATAATGAATTGATTGAGCGAGGAAAATAATCTGAAAACTCCTGAAATCACCTGTACCAGGGAATCAGAAGATTGATAAATCTCTAAATAAAGAACTACTAGACAGAATTTCAGAAGCGTGATCATTTTGATCACGTGGCGGTATTCCTACATCGTTCTCAGCCTACATGCGGTCCGTACTATGGGAACCGCGCGTCTGCGGTCAGGCGTATCTGTATATATATGTATGTATTATATACGGTGAAGGTGTAACCAGTAAAACACTGCATTTCATAGCACACTAAATCATTTCATACGCAAAACGTTTCTTTTTGAATTAAAATCGGATACCTACGAAATCGTCTGCGTGATATTTTTTATACTGCACTATATTTCTTAAGGTCGTTATTCCGACTTGGGTTTATCATTTTCAAATGTAAGTTATTGAAATTTGTATGTCTCCATTTAAAATTGATACTATTTTATCAACCCCAATATAATTATCCTCTCCGAGATAGAAAAATAGAATACAAAGATTATTTCAGGAACCATGTATCATGGTTCCTGAAATAATCTGCAACCTGAAATAATAAGCACCTGGAATGAGAAATTATTAATTTTGCTCGTACCGGAAAACCCTACAGCGAGGCCTATCAGCAAGGTTTGGCATAGGTCTCAATCATAGTTCCGGTTTATATTTTTTTGATAACTAAACACGGTTTATTCAGTTTTTATCAAGAATCATTAAACACGTTTTAAATATTGCAAGGGTACTTTAGATCACTTTCAAATTATAGGGACTTTTAAACTCTTGTGCATCAGATCAAATGCTGTAGGTACATCAGATAACAATAAAAATATCATCCCTTACATAACTACATGAGTTCGATTCTTAGCAGCAGATAAGAATAAAGATAAAATATGTAACAAGTGTATGATGTTATATATCGATTTAATTTTGTTAACTTGATCTAGAATGCCCTATTTGTATGTGGGATATAAATCTTTAAAGTACGGAATACGAGTTCATCTAAGAATATTTGATTTGAATCTATAAAATAGTTATTAATTTTATTTGCAATTACCTACCAACTATTATATTGTAAAATTAGGGATTTTATAAACGATATAAAAGCTTGGGTGTGAATTGCTCTAACGCCTTGCGATTGCGATTATGTGAAACGGTGATAACTAAAAACAAATTTTAATTTTTAAGTTGTTCATTTAAGAAGAATCTTAGACCTGGGCGCGATTGGAATCCTCTAAGCTTTAGTTTTGAGTTGGCAAGTGTAGTTATCACCTTCACCTCACGAATTAAAATAATGCAAAATATATTATATAGAAACGCTTTATATATGTTCATAAATGCCTGTAATAGGTTTACATGAAAGAAGCTAATTTTAATTTAAATTTTTGATTTTGGAAATATAAATCGTGTATAAATATAAATCCTGATATTTAATTAAACGTTCGAAAATGATATCTATCTCAAGTTTTGATATTAAACACTATACTAGCACCCAGCAAACAACATTAACGTCAATTTTATAACTTCGCCAACATTTTAGCGGCGTTGACTAACAAATAAGCTGTAAGTTCTAAGTGATTGGAGTTAACCTTGCTATTCAAGTGTGCAGTAAGAAAATGGATTTCATATCAATGGAAAACTTTCTTTGTTGTTCAGAAACATTCAAAGGAATATTGGGTTAAGTTTGTTTGGGCTTATTTTTAGATCAAGGCGCAACTCTGAGTTTAATTAAATTAATACGTAGGCCAGTTTTTTAAGGTAAGACTTCGAAGACTGTTTCTATCAAATGCTTTATCAAATACATGTGCCGTTTAATTATTCATATGAGTGTGTTTCTAAATTACTGCTTGGATAAATGCAGTTAAATGAATATGTAATTAGTTTAGCAGATTTTACTCTATAAGTCTGAAATATTTGTCCTCTGTCGCTTTATAAAAATAGAGGTCCTAGGTTAGATTCCCGACTCGAGTCTGAGATAGCGGGAGACTTCGTCCTTGGTTCCTTACTACCCTACCGACAAACGTGTCGCCAAGCGATCAAGCGTTTCGGCACGATGTCGCGTAGAAACCATCAATCCGACACCCCAACCCTTTCGTAGTTGCGGCTTCTTTTTACTCCCCCGACCTAAGCGCTCCTCTCCGAAAGAGGAGACCTAAATATATCCTTCATGACCCTGACGATCAGATGACTACTGACAACATACTCGTACCACCTACCACACAATCATACGCTACACAACGTCTTCACCGGTGAAGACGAGGTCCCCGCTATCATGCGTCTTCCGGACGTGGGCTCCATCCACGGCCTCGGAGACGTACGGACCACTCACCGTCCGACCCCTCCCCGTGATGCCTAACGTCGCCTAAGCCGAGGTTCGGCCTCAAGGAGGCGCCCTTAGGTAGACGTTCCCTTAGTTCCTTCGAGCCCTAGGGCTCGCAATTTCTTCTGGCAGAGCTTCTTTCCGAAGCTCGCCAAACAGCCCGGTTACGCTATGGCAACCAATAGGGTTAGTACAGCTAATAGACAGTCCGAGTTTGGGTTAACCATGCCCATAACAAGTTAGCCCGCTGCCATCTTAGACTGCATCATCACTTATCATCAAGTAAGATTGTCGTCAAGGGCTTACTTTTAGTCTACTTAAAAAAATATAAACATAAATAAAAAAAGTTGTCTATTTCAATTTTTATTTAATCTCTTTTCCAACTTTGCTGCTAGCCGAGGAAATGGCTCGTATAGCTTGTGATTGAATTTAAACCTACTTTATTTTGACATGAGGTTTTTTTTATCAAAATACGATATTAATTAATTAATAATGTCCATTCGTACGAAACATGCATACGAAACATGGTGAGTCAGCTTATAGTGGTCATCATTTAACTATTTGAGAGCAAAATACGGTTAAGAGGCACTAAAGTAATATATATATATTAGAACATAATAATAGAACTGTACTTCCCCTAATCTACCAATGAAACATTTAATATTGCTTATGATAATACATATCAGTTCACGATCGTGACTCGTGCTAACACTCGTACATAAATCTAACGATACAGGCGAATACACTAGCGTGCACTGTGGAATACCATTTATATTATGACCAGCAATATTTTTTTGATTTGAATAAATTGAACCTTAAAAGTATCTAACGTAATGACTAATGCAACGGTAAATATAAATGTGTCGATACGCACGGCATAATCGCTTGAAGAGATTGACATGCGATTTCCTTTACTTTATTCGTATATCTACAGTTTTATATTGCTTCACCAAAGTACTGGTATGGCACTACCGGTAGGGAGAGCCAACGAATTATTTGATACTGATCTAGGAGGCAAAATGTTTCTTGACATTTTTTTTTCTGTCTGTCATTCTGTTCGCATATCACGCAAATATAACTGAACAGATTTGAATGTAATTTAGTTAATTAGCTGATACTTTCTTTTTATCCCAAAACAGCTTCGATATTTTTTTGTCAATTTCACTCTATAATTTGTTTTACCTTAAACATAAAAATATCTTGAATATAAAAAAATATAAAAACGCCTGTTTGATTTTGCCCCAATTTCGTGAAGTCCCGGTGAATATTAATCTAGATAAGGAACAAAAGTTCTTAGCGGACAGCTAAGACCAAAAAAACTTTTTACTGCGCTGTTGCTGCTTATTTCACCATATTTTATATGAAGACAGTTCGTAGTTTGTCACTTCTGTGCTTGAATCCGTCTTTCGACAAAGACATGTAGGACAGGAGATGAAACCGTTACGGTCGTCTCACACTGGTGACGGGCGTAAAGCGAGCAGGTGATGAAAGTACATCGTGCAGGTAGTTCATATCTTTGAAACAGATTTTAGATTAACTTTTATTGCGTATGTGGCTATTTTTTTTTATATTTATTCTTATAATATGCATAATTAACATTTGCCGCTTCGCTCAATTAAACTTCGCCGAACTCGTACTTCTAACCTCAAAATGAATAGATATTCATTAAAATTTATAACCCCGTATTTTCCCCTACAAGAGATTAATTTTCCAGGAAGGAATTTAGATTAAGATCCTTTCCGAATGATATAATACACCTTTACATTTCAGCATTAAGCACTGTTTTGAGCTGTGCATGTATAGTCAGTAAAACACCCATTCCATTTTTGGTTACAGACAATTATTAAAATTATAAAAAAAATAGTTTGTGAGATAGTGATAACAATAACAACCCGGCTAAATTTATTATGGGATCTTTCTTAGGCCTGAATGCGATTAGAATCCTCCAAGCTTTAGTTTTAAGTTAACGAATTTAGTTATAACATTATGATGTAAAATAATGCAAACTGTATTATATGAATGCTTCATACATGTCTGTATTAGGATTAAATGAATTTTTGATTGATTTATTATAGGAGGTAAACTATTGGTGCATCCATATTACTTACTAAGTGATTCACATTGATGTGGAGGTATTTTGCTAAATTTTCTCAGCAACAGAATAAAGCTGGAATAGATACTTAACTTAATCATAAAAAAGGCGTAACCTGTCCCGCCAGTAGTATGAATCGACTCTTAACTCATGTCCTTCAAGCCATTTATACATGTCACGTTATTTACATCTTTACATCGTTCCCCAGATTCTCTATTATTAGCGTCCTTAATTCTTAAAGGGATGACCTTCTTCACGCGTTGACGGACTAATATATAAAGGTTTATGTGAAAGGGTAGCACATAAATTACACTTTTTGTAAAAAAATTCGTTTACACGGCGAATACCTTAGGGTCGCAAGTAATCATTTCTTAATTCAAATTGGAATTTACTTTGATTACTGGCATTCTGTGATAACTTACAATTTTCTCACAGTGAATCTTACTAGCCTTCAGTTATTAACATTATTTTTTTTAAACGTGAAATTTTGGATGGATGAATGCATTTTAATAAATGGTGATCAGACCAGACTGGATGGAATTTAGTACAGAGATAGATTATAGTTTGGAATAGCATATATGCTAATTTATATCCCGGAAAAATATTTTACATCAAGTGTAACGTTTATATGTTGTTGCAGAATTGCAGTCATTTTAGGAAAATAAGCAAAATTGATTTTATTAATTTAATCTTCTACCACCTATGTTAACCGTCAACGCATAATACTCCTGTGGTCTCATCTCCCTGTCAACGCTCATGAAAATCAGCAATATTCATGAGCTTTGATAGGCTCTAAACGTTAGGAAATCAATATTACTTAATGTTAAGAGATTTGAATGCAGTTATTTGATCTTAAGAGAGAGATTTTTTTTTTCCAACTAGTTGGCCTGCTATTTGTCAAAGAGAAAAATCTCAATCTTTAGATAACTCATACAATTGATATAACATTCACATGTCTCAATCTATTTGAAATAAGCTCAACAAATTACGAAATAAATAATTGGTTGAACGTGTATAGGGCATGCAGTCAGGGCAACTAGGTAATAGTCCTATAAATCTTCTAGCGACTATAGGATGCTTTTTGGGGTAAAATTTTTTGGATGATTTGTGAATATATAAGTGAATAAGTTTGAAAATCTGTATACAAATAACTACATACTAATACATAAACCAGATTACATAAAAAATACACTACAATTAAAAATATTAAATAATTATACTAATTTATACCTTATAAAAGCTGTGATAGCCTAGAGGTTAGGAAGTCCGCCTCCTAATCAGAGGTCGGGGGTTCGAATCCGGGCAAGCACCTCTAACTTTTCGAAGTTATGTGCGTTTTAAAAAAAATAAAATATCACTTGCTTCAACGGTGAAGGAAAACATCGTGAGGAAACGTGCATGCCTAAGAGTTCTCCATAATGTTCTCAAAGGCGTGTGAAGTCTGCCAATCGGCACATGGCCAGCGTGGTGGACTATGGCCAAACCCTTCTCATATTGAGAGGAGACCCGTGCTCTGTAGTGAGCCGGCAACGGGTTGATCATGATGATGATGATGACACTACAATTAAAAATATTAAATACATTTACTACTATATACCTTATAATATAAATATAAATAAAAATAAACTTACCTTAGTACAATTACAATTAAAGAGTATACGTGTATGGCATAAATTGATCTAATCTTTATGGGTACGTCTTAAGATTATAAGCTGTGAGAGTGCTCTGCAGTCAATTATATACGTTGTTTTTTTTTAACTCAGTTTCATTACTTCCCCATAAAAGTAATTAGCGTCAAATGTCATAAATTTTAAGACTCTTTAACGCGATGCTATTGTCTGGATCACATCGAGTTTTTGCTAAGTTAAATACGAATAAACCACAAGATTAATAAAACATTAATTGTCTCTGCCTTTTGCGAGTACCTCATTATTTAAAGTGCTTTGCGGGAGACTCCAACAGGCGCTCATTTAAATGCTGTCTTTCTTTCTCAAGTTGTTATATACAGTAATTGAACAACATAACTTAATAAAGTATGTATGAGGAGCGTACTTTTATAATCAGAAAAGAGTTTCTCTTTGTTTTAAATACTGACGAGCATTTTCTAGAATAACGTCAGGGCAGTGTATTAATAACAAGGCTAAACAGAAAATAACATTCATTTAAACATTGTAATTTTTCTTTTATGAAAAATAACCTAGACCGAACCTAAAGATTAACAAATTACTTAATAATAGTTTATTATATTAAGTTAGTTGTTTTGGCACCGATACAAATATTATAAATGTGTATCTATTTCTCCTCTGGTGAAATCAGCGATTTTTTTTCTTCCGCAATTTTTTTATGCGATTCGATAAAAACGCGGAGCCACGGGCAACAAATACAGTGCTCATATATAAAAGCGAAAGGTCACTGACTTACTTACTTACTGATTAAACACGAGATCTCAAAAACTGTTGAACATCATTATCATCATCATGATCAACCCATTTCCGGCTCACTACAGAGCACGGGCCTCCCTCAATATGAGAAGGGTTTGGCCATAGTCCACCACGCTGGCCATGTGCGGATTGGCAGACTTCACACGACTTTGAGAACATTACGGAGAACTCTCAGGCGTGCAGGTTTCCTCACGATGTTTTCCTTCACCGTTGAAGCAAGTAATATTTTAATTTTTTAAAAACGCACATAACTCCGAAAAGTTAGAGGTGCGTGCCCGGATTCGAACCGCCGACCTCTGATTAGGAGGCTGACGCCCTAACCACTAGGCTATCACCGCTTATACATTATACATATAAAGCTATAATTTAGCAAGTAGGTAGTTGATAGTTAAGAGAAGTCAGCTAAGAAAGGATATTAGGAAATTCCATCCCTAAGGGGGTAAATTAGGGGTTGGAAGTATGTATGAAATTCCTTTGTTTTTGGAGTTAGAGACACAAAAATTCGCATTAAGTAGCTTACTTTCTGAAGCAGAGCATTGGCCACGGGAAACCTCAATCTCACGGGAAATCAGCAATTCTACGCAGACGAAGCCGCGGGCAACAGCTAGTGTAACCATAAAATTTATTAATATCATATCGATTACAGTTCCAGGTACTGTTGGCTCCTCATTCTGATGGAAGACAGGCGTTAATCTGTCAAAGATTTCCCTTGTAGTAAGGAAATCGTAAAATATGATTAACCACGGTGTGAACTGAGCATTTTGTTTACTCTACGACGAATATTTATGGTTCCTGTATGGACGTGATACCTAGAATTACCTGATTTAGTTCGATAGTAAATTTCCACACACTGTTTACATAGTAAATTGTTATCCCCCGCTTCTAAATCTTTGACTTACATGGTATAATTTATTGTGAATTGTGGTGACTTGTGGTTGTTTGTGTCTCTATAAAACGTGACATGACAATAAACGTTTTTATTCGTGAACTATTACACCTCCGTGATTTTGACGACCTCCGTGGCGCATTGCGCGCTGTCGCATTATAAAGTTGGAGGTCCTGGGTTCACTTCCCGTCTCGAGTCCGGTCTGGTGGGAGGCTACAGCCGTGGCTAGTTACCACCCTACTGACAAAGACGTTGCCAACCGATGTAGCGTTCCAGCACGATGTCGCGTAGAAACCAATTAGGAGTATGGGTTTACCAAACCCCTAGCAGGTTAGCCCGCTACCATCAAGAGATTGCCGTCAAGGGCTAACTTGTAGTGAATAAAAAAAAACCATCTATAACGTAGTAGTAGGCTAACCTGTGAGGGATGCCCATTATGGGTAGAAATTCTAACGATGGGATTCTACGGGGGGTCGAAATTTCGCTTGACGGTACGTTAGCCAGTTACTGTATTGGTTAACTATAGGAAACGGCAACTTATCTCTACCAAAACCTCTCACCAGACCTGATCCAAAATGGAAATCAAGTAGTCTAGAATACTACTTTGAAATATGTAGGCTAAAAATAATTACGAACCTTTTTCTATTTTTAGAACTAAAATTCATGTAGCAAAATTATACATCTTCTTGTACCTTAGGGTCAAAAGACTACACTTATTTTGTTTTGATCCGAATAAATGTACATTTTGTTCAACTTGCCCAACTTTAACAATACACGATTTCTCGCTTGATAAACTCAAATGACGGCGAAAAGTTACCCGTACAAAGTTTTGTTCGTTTATTTGCGAATTTGCCAAAATTCTTTAGTGTTTTGTAATTCAAGTTTTCCATACAAATATTCATTATTCATGTTTACGCACCTAAGATTTCTATAATGCCAATCAAATCAACTTTCGTAGGTTATCCAATTAGAGTAACAGGTTTATCAATTGACCAACGTCTTAATTAATGATTTAACAAACTTTCTTGTGAGTGAAATTCTGTAATAATAATAATAATCCAATATTCGAATCTGAATAGATTATTAAAGTGAATTTTATATTGTAGTATAAACTTCAGTTTAATAATCACTTCAATATAAGTGTGGGAAGAGTAACACTGAAAGACAAGGTACGCAATGGAATAAAAGGAGGCTTTAAAATGGCACCCACAACTGACAAAATGACAGATTCAAGGCTCAAATGTTAAGGACATGCAATGCGTAGACCTGACGATAACGTGTTTAAAAAGTACCTTTCCATGGCTGCAAGAAAGAGGGGAGAGGCAGACCCCTATGACATGGATGACAAATGTCCAATGTCTCGAGCTCAATGATGAGGATGCGAAAATACGATCCGTGTGATAATAGAAATGGACCCCGCGATAAGGATAAGGTGAGGACAAAGAAGAAAAAGAAGAGTAACACCATCGAAGTTCCAAAACGGTGAGAACATAATTGAAATTTTTAATTCTTCTTTATATTTTTCATTACATCCATTCGTAACGTGCGCAAAGTATTTTAATTCAAATTTCAAATTCAAATAATCTTTATTCGAATAGTCCTTTAAAATGCACTTTTGATGCGTCAATAATTTACATACTAGTGATTTGATGGTGATAACTACATTCGTAAACTTAAAACTAAAGCTATGAGGGTTCCAAACGCGCCCCGGTCTAAGAAGAAGCCCACAACAAACTTAGCCGGGTTAAAATAAGTAAATATTGTGTATCAGTTAAACTCACGTTTCCGAACATGACCGACCGCATCGCGACGCTTTGTAATTGTTATAAGACGCTGCTCACACCTATTTAATTTTAACACATATTTTTGATACAGTACCTATTGTATGTATATATATTTTTTTAAAACAAATTAAATATCACTTACTTCAACGGTGAAGGAAAACATCGTGAGGAAACCTTCACGCCTGAGAGTTCTACATAATGTTCTCAATGGCGTGTGAAGTCTGCCAATCCGCACATAGCCAGCGTGGTGGACTATGGCTAAACCCTTTTCATATTGAGAGGAGACCCGTGCTCTGTAGTGAGCCGGCAATGGGTTAATGATGATGATATTTTTTTTCGGGCTGTCTATTAGCTGTTTTAACCCTATTGGTTGCCACAGCGGAACCGGGCTGTTTGGCGAGCTTCGGAAAGAAGCTCTGCCAGAAAGCCTATTGTATATTATCTAAAATCCAATATCGACATTTAAAAATTCATAGTGGTCGTTACGTAACAAACAAGATGAACACACCTGGCCTATTTCCGAATATAAAATTCAGCTTTTTGTCTGTGAATTACTGTGCCATTGATACTGGTCGGGGTTTTCCCTGTTCATTGCAGCTTAAATAAACATAGCCAAAGAGCATTTGACACTCGGTCGTTTAATCTATCACGATAGTATCATAACTTGGCGCGGCGCCCGGAACTGTGAAATAAGTGGGAAAATATGAAATTCATGTGTTACCTAAGTGTTTTATAATTCGTACTTTAATTTTCTTTTTGAAACTACTTTCATACAAATTTCATACACCTATTTGGTCCATTTGGAGATGAATTTTCCAAAATTCTTTGTTAGCGGATACCTAAGTATTAATAACTTTCTATATGAAAAAAAAATATTTTATTTATTTTATTTTATACACTACGTTTTGATTGTTGGCACAGGGATCTTGAAATGATCGTGATCAGCCCTATACGTTCAGCATATTAAGATGGCCGTTAATAAATCCGTCAGTCTTCCAGATTATTTTCTTTTGATACAAGGGCCTCGCTGTTTTTCTCCTACACCAATCTGTTATATTTTCGGGAAGATAATCTTATCTTTTCTGTTTTGTACTTTGTCTGGTGTAAGCTTTTTTTAGAGTTAGAATTCCACTAGTCTAAATCGCAAGTGATGTCAAGAAAATATTAACCATTAAGGAACCATGTTACAAACCTAGAACTCTAGCCAGATAAAGTAAGGTACATATGAACGAATGAATAAAATCTAGCCGCCTATTGCTGCAGCGTACAGTGCCTCATCATCTTTTTATTATATCTGTTAGGCACACATTATACGATTCCAAGGAGAGGAAAAGGAAGGATACTAAGTTCATATCTTGTATGACTGTTTCATATATCCTTTGGTGGTGTAAAGGTAAGGAAAAAATTTCGTATTTTCCTCAACAAAATGAAAAGAGTTGAAGCTCATGGCTTGTTGCACAAAAGGTGCAAAGTGTATGTGAAATATCCAAGCTTGCATACACAGCAAAGGGGTTCTGTATAACAACAAAACAGTGTACTATGTAGTTATTAATTTTAGATTATAATAGCGACTTGTTACGTACGTAATATGACCGAAACATTTGTAATAGAAATTAGTCGGACTAACAATAAATGTTTGACCAAAATTGAAATATTTGATATCCAGTAAATGTCGAAATGGTTGCTTTAAATTCAACAATTCATTGAATAGGTACATATTAATTTAGACATGTTTTGAAGTTGATTTAATTATATAAGGAAATATTGTGACGCTCTATAATTTAGTTTTTTTTAAAGTAACACCTTCCGCAAATTTAATTCGCCACAAAATAGTAAAAATGCCAATAAATTTGAATGAATTGTTAAATAGATTAATCATTTTAGTAGCGGTGATAGCGTTGTGGGTACAAGTTTGGCATGCTTTTTGTCGGGACAGAGTTCGGTTTCCGGCACGTAAGTTTAACTTCTCCGATTAACATCTCACTTAATTTATGTAATTTTGAATTAAATGTTATTATTAAAGCTCACTTTAATGCGAGCAAACAAACTAAAATAAACCTGCATGCCTAAGAGTTCTCAATAATGTTAACTACTGCCAAACCCCTCTCGTTATGAGAGGAGATTCGTGTCTTTTACCGACCGGAATTATTGTTCGATAATAATGGTGAAACAAATTATTTCATATGTACATATACAGGTGTGGTAATAATTATGCACGATGTGAGATAGTGATAACAAAAAAATAACCAGCTAAGTTAGTAGTTGTTGGCTTTTTTTTAAACCTGAGCGCGTCAGGTTTCGCATCGTACTAACGTACCTCGGCATTTCAGTTTTGTATTCAGTGTATATTTTATACCTTTCGCAAAAAAATGCAAAAAGACTTTTTAAATCAAACTACAGATTAACGTGTTTCAAACAAAAAAAAAAACAAATAAACAAACGTAAAATAAAGTATAGATATTAATGAGTTGTATTAGTTTTTCAACGAATTCATTTCATTATAAAAAATAAGTTAAATACATTATAGAAACATACACGAACGTTTCAACAGTGGCTATTCTTAACGTGATCTTGAGGCTTGCAGTTGAAAGACGTCAATTTCTAATGTTCTAATGTAACAGATAGGTACACCCATAAATAAAAGTTTCTTTAAACGCAGCAGAATAACTTTAATATTATTGTGTATTACTTTTATAACAAGTTTACCCATTCTAAGTAAACAGGGAAGGAAATAGATGTCATACGATGAACATTTCTCATCGGATCTCTGAAATATCACCATCCCCAAGGCACGCTAACTATAATTGCAGCTCCAGGGTAAAAGGAGTCTGATGAAAGGACGTTAAACACGCCTGAATAGCTGACACACGCACGCCATACGTCAAACGTTCTTATTTTCTTGGTGACAGAGTTCAATTTAACACGAACCCAACTCGCGTGCATATTACAATAAGTGGGATTCCTGTGAAGGAAGTTTAACTAGGCTTTTTTACTGGGACCTAGTGGTTAGTGTTGGTATTTAATGAATATTCTGTGTGACTCCAGTCGCAATAATTTGGGACTAATGACGTCAACTTGTACGGGGTTTTGAAACCTACAGACTTAAGGTTTTGAACTGAGACTTTGACATGTTATCATAGGAAATGGAGGATTTAGAGGTTTTATTTCTAGCCTTGTCATCATGATCAACCCATTACCGGCTCACTACAGAGCACGGGTCTCCTCTCAATATTAGAAGGGTTTGGCCATAGTCCACCACGCTGGCCATGTGCGGATTGGCAGACTTCACACACCTTTGAGAACATTATGGAGAACTCTCAGGCGTGCAGGTTTCCTCACGATGTTTTCCTTCGTCGTTGAAGCAAGTGATATTTAATTTTTTTTTCAAGCACACATAACTCCGAAAAGTTAGAGGTGCGTGCCCGGATTCGAACCGCCGACCTCTGATTAGGAGGCTGACGCCCTAACCACTAGACTATCACCGCTTCAATATAATTAATAGTATGATAATTAATTATCTTTTAAGTGAAGACTAAGCAAGCAGAAGTCGTACGTACGACATACGTACGTACGTGTTACGTGATCTTTTTTTTTTTAATTATAATTTAAAAAAGGTTTTTTTTTAAACGAGTTTTTACGGCTGCAACATTCGTTTTGTATATCCAGCCAGACCAAAAATAGACTACATAATGTATCACAAGCGTCAGATGATTACTACATCTCGTTAAATTTACTCTTATATATTGTATGCAGAGCGACTCTGTTGCAATTTACGAATAAAATTACCATCCAGCTATATATAAACAATAATAATATAAAAAATTGGTATTTAAAGTGTTCACTACAAACTACAATAATGTCAAAGAATTTTTTATTTTATTTTGGAAAATATAATATAAATATATATATTTTAAATATATAATTGTTCTATAAATATGTTGTGAATACCCCAAGCAACAAAAAAAAAACCGGTTTAACTGAAAGTAAATCTAATTTGCACATGTATTTATCCTCGGGTCACTGAATATACAGTGACTGTGATTGAGTTAAAAATAAAAGGTTGTAGAATCAATGAGTTTATCAAAGGGTCTTTACAAACTCGTATCTCTGTTTTCGACCAACTCCAAATTTTAAGCGGAGTTACTCATTTCTGTGCGTTACTTTACTTTTATGTTCGTATTTATTTTTTCACCGATTTTCCATTAATGCTTGGCTGATTTGTATGGATATATATGTGGAAATGATGCAATAGAATCATTAAGTGGCAAATAACTTCCTACATTAATCACTAATAACAATTGAAAATTGTTGATATTATTTTGAAAAATTATACTTAATTTTGATCACCACGGTTAATTAGTTTTTTGAAATCTCATGTTACTCAAAGAATAGATCTGCTATATCTTTTATATATATATATATATATTTTTTTTTTTAATATAATAAAGATTAATGGCTACATACCACACTTAAAGATCGTAAACCCACCACGCTACTGAAATGAAGATTTTATTTACGATTAATTATTTATTAATTATTTATCACGAAATATTTGTTGTAGCCTGAAGCGACGATTTAAAGTGGATGCTACAAGTTTTCTAAATCCAGGTTGGTACTGAGACGTTTTAAAAAAACATTAAAATACTGAACCACTAGCCCAAAGAGGCAGGATACCACCTTCACAATTGTGATAAAGATGAATCAATTACTACACGCAGTAATACGAATTTAAGATGTCGGGGCATTACAGTAAAACATCTTTATATACTACACGTAGTACTCTTGATTACATTACTTACCCTTCCCTTACTTCGCAGAATTCGGGACTAGACTATTAACAAAAGACTGAACTTAATATAAAACCTCCCGCTTATCTCTCTCTTATAGTTTTATGCCAATGTGAATGGACCCGTACTTTCGTGAGCAGAAAGGGAACTCTTAAGCGAACTTTCTGGATTGTGTGCTCAAGAACGACAAAACTTAGATTGTCCACACCAAGTTCGTTATTGAATACTTTATAATATGTGTTTAGGGTAAAAGTTAAAGTTCACCATAACTCCCTGCACTCTGCACGGCTACGTTGCCTTATTTTAAACCCCCGAAATAAATAGGGGTGTTATAAAACACTTTGTTTGTTTGTCTGTGGATTTATGTGCACGTGTTATCGAAACTCTTATACTAATGGACCGATTGCAACGTTAGCGTACTCGTATTTTACAGCGACAAACTTGAAGGAGTGCTGCTGATTATTTATTTAATTCTTCATCATCAGCATCATCATTTCAACCGATAGACGTTCACTGCTGGACAGTAGTTTGTAGGGAGTTCCAATGGCCACGATCTCGGGCCGCTTGTATCCAGCGGCTCCCTGCGACTCGTTTGATGTCGTCTGTCCACCTTGTTGGGGGACGACCAACGCTACGTTTACCGGTACGGGGTCGCCATTCCAGCACCTTGGGACCCCAACGTCCATCGGTTCTCCGAGCTATGTGCCCCGCCCATTGCCACTTCAACTTCGCAACTCGCTGAGCTACGTGGGTAACTCTGGTCCTGCTACGGATCTCTTCATTTCTGATTTGATCAAGTAGAGATAATCCTAGCATTACTCTCTCCATTGCTCGCTTTATTTAATTACTGCAATATTATCAAATTTTTTGATGTATTAGTAAATACGAGGCGTATTCCTATATGGTTTTTTGAATTACATTGTAACATTTCTCCATCCTAATCTTATTTATTTTGCAACTTGTCCCAGTATTAAACCACTTTATAAATAAGAATTAATTACTGACGGGTGATAATTAAATAAAAATAAAAATATTACTAATAATAATTCATAATTAAAACTAACATAACAATAAATTCAGTGCTTTCCGGGATCCTTGGGTTTCCACATGTAAGACGTTGATGAAGATTTGAGCTTCTGCAGTGACCACAGTCCTGAGACCCAACATTTCGAAAGATCGAAATACAGATAAAGATTCATTACAGGTTGTTGACAATGTAACTTACTTCAGTGCTCCAGTTTTAGAATGTTGTTCGATATTTTACTTATATTATTATTATCAATCCATTATTGAGGTCTGCATTAATATTACTCCATTATTTGGCAGGTGTGGATTTTACTTAATTATTTGTGATTGAGCATTGGTCGTCAGTACATAAATTTTCTCATTTTTTGTTTTTTTATCCACTACAAGCTAGCCCTTGACGGCAATCTCACCTGATGGCACGTGATGGTGCAGTCTAAGATGGTAGCAGACTAGCCTGTTAGGGGTATGGTAAACCCATACCCCTAACCCCCCTAATCGGTTTTTAGGCGACATCGTGCCGGAACGCTAAGTCGCTTGGCGACACGTCTTTGTCGGTAGGGTGGTAACTAGCCACGGCCGAAGCCTCCCAGCAGACTAGAGTTGAGCCAGTAATCGAACCCAGGACCTCCAACATTATAATGCGAAATCGCGCCACGCAGGTCGTCTTCATATTGATGCTGACCGCCATGGCAGCTTCAATATGAAGACATAACAAACTTAAGATACTGGTAGATCAATTTTCTTAAAGAATCTTGTAATAAATTGATATTTTTCCTTAGTTCGTAAGTTTCGAGTATATCCTCTATACTTAGGGTCAAGTGAATCTCCTCTATAATAACGTACTAATCCTCATCGAACAAAATTTATAGCTTTCAATTTGGATGCACGATGAAGTTTGAATAGTACTTATATTTGGTTGATTGCACTTATTTCAGAAATTTTCAGGATTGTCTTATCTTTATAACTTGTCTATAAATTCGGATTGCCAGATGCTCTTTTAAAGTTTTCGCACTAATACGAGTAAGTCAGTGTTATTTTGTTTCTATAAGCATATAAGTATAAGCCTTTTTATCAATACGTAAAATAATTTATATCTCCAGCAAACGTTATGTTATCATCATCATCATCATGATCAACCCATTACCGGCTCACTACAGAGCACGGGTCTCCTCTCAATATGAGAAGTGTTTGGCCATAGTCCACCACACTGGCCATTCACACATGGCAGACTTCACACGCCTTTGAGAACATTATGGAGAACTCTCAGGCGTGCAGGTTTCCTCATGATGTTTTCCTCCACCGTTGAAGGAAATGATATTTTAATTTTTAAAAACGCACAAACCTCCGAAAAGTTAGAGGTGCGTGCCCGGATTCGACCTCTGATTAGGAGGCTGACGCCCTGACCACTAGGCTATCGCCGCTTCCAAATGTTATGTGACGTAAATTAACGTTATGTGACGTGTTCTAATTATAAACACTTCCATTATTTAAATATGATCCCGAAATCAAAATATTTTTGATGTCCCAATTTAAAACGTCGTCACAGGTGCCGGATTAATAAAACCTTTTGATCAAACCCATTAGACAAACGGGAAACGCTAGGAACCTTTAAATCATTATTTCATAATTCAATTTAATAAATGAATATTCAACAAGTTTTATTGAGTTGCGGGTTACATATTCAAATCATTCCCTATCGTCTGTAATAGAATTGTTTTAAAATTTCTTAAATATTGCGTGACTTTATCGCAAAATATGTATAAGCAGCTATGGACTTTTAAATAATTGAGTTCAAATATTGTGAGATTGTTTTAATAGTTTAATAAACTATATTATATATTCAATACAAATATTGTTACCGTTTTAAGACGCTTTTATGCAGTACAAAGTAAATTTTAGGTTCTGCCATAAAAAATAAATTAAAGGTTTAATTAGGTCAAGGTATATCACTGAGCCAGTCATTCATGCATTTTTACTTGCACAGTTTTAGACTTCTTTTGCTGTTCTTACTGTTAGGTCTTCTAATATTGACAGAGATCAAAATACTGACTAGGATAAAGTAGATTAGTATTAGAACTAGATTAATTGTCAATGATACGTTAGTGGATAGAGATTGGTTAACTATTCTCAAATAATCATCCTCAACGGCAAATGCGTAAAGATGTAGACAGGTATCTTACTCGTACCTCTCTGCTACGCGTAATCTTAACACATAGATCAATATCAGTTTGTTACACTGTTTTAATATACACTATTTAAATTGATCCATATAGTTTAACTACGTCTACTTTCCACATAATTATCTCATAACTTATAAAATATATATTTTTTTATTTGTGTGAATTATTTTCATAATAACTCAGTTTATTTTGGAGCGTCAAAGGCAGAGCTTAATCATGAAATAAAAATCCAGCATAATACTAGCAAAGCATAATACTAGGTTCCGATTGTTATCATCCAAGACCTACAGTGTCTTCCTAACATAAACAAAAGTACGCCGGAGCCATGATTCAAACTTGTGTCTTCAGTTATCTGAGTAGAACACTGACTTTGCTTTCCTTCATACGTCTAAGCAATTGAAGGAAACCGGCATCAAGTGTTGCCAGTTTTGGTTGCGGCAGTGACAGTTTGTACACAGAATTGTTCAGGGTCCGTGGAATATTCGGATAGCACTGACATAACGTGCGTCCGTCAGGGCATGCTCCTGAATACTGGTACAAATAACAGTTTACGAACAAATTTTGACGACCTCCGTGGCACAGTGCGTGCGCTGCGTCATTAAAAAGTTGGAGGTTCTGGGTTCAATTCCCAGCTCGAGTCTGGTCTGGCTTCAGCCATGGCTAGTTACCACCCTACCGACAAAGACGTGTCGCCTAGCGATTTGGCGCTCCACCATGATGTTGAGTAGAAAACATTTATAACTAAGTACTCCTAACAGATTAGCCCGTTATCATCTTAGATGGCATCACTTACCATTAGATGAGATTGCCGTCAAGGGCTAATTAGTAGTAAAATTAAAAAAGAAAATACAATATCAACTGCATCGTTGCCAAATAAAATAATCTTTCGGTTCGAATGTCTCGATCATAACCTCTTCGGAAAGTTCTCTGAATCTCTCAGAAAAGTTATGTTATCATTATTTGGTTAAAAAAGTCGGAAGTAGAGAGAGAACGAGAAATTAATGAGATTACCGGATGAAATTACTGAACATATTTAATTATTTTCATATTTTACAAGAGTTTAATTAGTTCTTACCAATTTGTGCCAATTATTTTATATTCATCCCTGATATAGGTAAAACATACGGGCTCCGACTCTGATTTATCTGGAAGGTAATATTCTGAACTTTATTACTTATGTATACTTTATATTTATGTTGTTATTCTGTACTACATAAAAGTAAAAGCAATAAAGAACTCAAACAAATTACTTACTAGATAAGATTACATAAAATGACGATTTATTCACATATAACACCAATATTAAAGGTAATTTATTCGTGGGAATAGATATCCGCACAAATAATAACTTACCTTTACACTCGCAATTTTTTTACCATTACAAGTTAGCCATTGACGGCAATCTCACCTGATGGTGAATGATGATGCAGTCTAAGATGGTAGCGGGCTAACCTGTAAGGAGTGTGTTAGACCCGCACTCCTAATTGGATACTACACGACATCGTGCTGGAACGCTAAATAGCTTGGTGACACGTCTTTGTCGGTAAGGTAGTAACTAGCCACGGCCGAAGCCTCCCACCAGACCAAACTCGAGCCGGGAATCGCCACGGAGGTCGTCAAATGTATAGATAGGCATAATCCTACGATTACTACGATTCTACCATTCGAAAATTCACGATAAAAGATAGAAATCTATAAACAAATATTATTAATTGGTTCTCATACGAGAAGATAGTCCGTTGATTTCAAGAAATCCGTATGTGTGGACAGATTCCGCTGCAGTATATTAAATTCCTTTCTAATCATATATATGGGAGTGAATCTGAATAATATGTGAGAGTTCGATTCCTTTATACGAATACCTGAGTTTTATTCCGCACTCCTCTACACGAAGGACTTTGGATAATAATTCAGCACGATAAATTTTTCATAAAGACCTCACGTTGGTATGGTATGAATATAATAGGTATGTACACTGTATACGAGTAAGTGACAGATATATGAAGCGCAATTTTAGCATAGTCATGAGAAACTTTCCAGCGTAGTTGTGCAGTAATAACTTTGCAGCAAGACATCCTTGTCGTTTTCCATTCTCATTTAAGTCAGTCTAAAAATTTGACTCGACGTTTTATGAATTCAAGTTTTATGTGATGAGAAGTATTGGTTGTCTTTAGATAGAATTTAAGAGAAAATAAGGAGTTGTTAGTATTTAAACATTTCTTTATGAGACATCTATCTATATAAAAGACTATTTTGTCTATTATTTATAATAACATAAATCAACGTGTTAGAGTTATGGTTAAGCTATACCCCTAATTGTTTTTTACGCGACATCGTGCCGGAATGCTAAATCTTTTGGCAACACGTTTTTGTCAGTAAATAGCCAGATCCCACCAGACCAGACTCGAGCCGGAAATCGAACCTAGGTCCTACAACTTAATAATCCGTCCGAGCACGCGCTGCGCCATGGAGGTCGTTAAATTGTGTAAAAAATGTCACATACGAGTATAATAAGCTCGATAGATTTCGCTGTTTTATTTTAAAGTCACGCTAACTCTGTGTTAGTATTGATTTAAATGACCAACTGAGAAAGTCAACTACAAGAGAATTTCCACGTCAACTAGAAACTCATTCAATTTTCATTAACCTAGTGTACTAATTAATGACCTTTCTAAAAAACGTTATAGTATTACAAATCCTATTTCGATACTACCTCCCTAAGGGCTAGTTTGGATTGTATTATCGATGTATAGACGTGTGTACAAATCCCAAGCATAATTCGACACACGTCAGCGAAGTTTGCAGTATGACGCCCTGGGGCATAGAAATTTCGCCAGAACTCAGTCGATCTTAATTAATTAATTTGTTGTCCTATAGCTTGGGTAAATAAATTCAGCTATTCAATGTGAAGTTTCTAAGTTTGTTAACCTCCCTGGCATCGTGGAGAACGTAAGAGGCCCCGGGTTCAATTCCCGGCTGGGTCGATTTGGGAATTGAATTTTTTTAATGGTATCTAGTCTGGCTTACGAACTGGCTAGGTTTGCGGCCAGTTCCCACCCGAGCGATAAAGACACAAAAAAATTTGAATTTGTTAGAATTTGTTATGATAGAATAAAAAAAAAGTAGTCTTGAATCCCAATTACATTGTAAAAACAACCTGTATATAGGAATTTAAATGAACTAAGAATAAAAAAAATACTCGAAAGTCTTATTAAAAAGTTACAGGCGCCGGGCAAGTGAAATCAGAACAGCATTCATCTTATCCGACGGTGAATCATTATTGATTACTGCAGCGTCATCCCAAATCGCTTTGTACCTAACTCGATACCGTAGGTTAAGTTTGAAACTTAGATAAGTTGGTCCTGAATTCAGTATACAACATAAACAATAGTTGTTTCGAATCGAAGATCGTTCGAACTATCTTCAGTTACGAACCCGTTTCTTTAAACAAAAACAACAAATGAAAACATTACGGTCGGTTGGAAAACCATATATTATATTATTTTCATGCCTTTGCTCATAATAAAATTATTTAAGTTTGTTCACAAGAAAATATTATTTATATATACAAATGTAATGTGACCAACAAAGTATGTATTATGTAACAAACAAGCTTATGAATAACACAACCGGTTATCTTCACTAAAAAGTAAAAAAATAAATAAAAAAACAATTAACCCGACTGCATAAAAACTTATTTAATAATTTTATTATCTGTAAATTTTTAGAATTCTGCGAAAAGAATTATATACAAGAAAAATTGTTATTCAAATGAATTATAATACTGGATAACAAAATAATTATTCAGTATTGCTTAGACTACAGAATTCCTTTATAGTTTTATAATAGATACATAAAGACTACTAAATTGTACCTTCTATTTCATTGTATTAGCATTTTGTATTATAATCTGTTGTGTACAATAAAAGTATATTCATTTATTCATTCATACAACAAATAATAAATTCAAATGCAGTAAAGAACGTCTCACAGTCGGTACACGGCCATTTTACCAATTAAATCTTCGCGATGGGTCCGGTCTGTGAGTCATTCTTTATTGCATTAGAATTTATTATTTTATTTTAAAGAGTTATTTCTCTAAAGTACTATCTCAGGAAAAAGTTTATGACTACCATTAAACCAGCAATACCTCATCGGTATAGTTTCTCGGAGTTTCATCGGTATAACTTTTCGGAGTTATGTGCGTTTTTAAGCAATTAAAATATCACTTGCTTCAACAGTGAAGGAAAACATCGTATGGAAACCTGCGCGCCTGAGAGTTCTCCATAATGTTCTCAAAGGCGTGTGAAGTCTGCCAATCCGCACATGGCCAGCGTGGTGGACTATGGCCAAACCCTTCTCCAAGAGAGGAGACCCGTGCTCTGCAGTGAGCCGAGAATGGGTTGACCATGATGATAGTTTCTCGATTTCTGACTGTACTTTTGATGTACTTACAATTCTTATAATTATAATTAACTATCTTTAAATTATAATTTCATTTCTTTATTTATAGCTTGATCCAAATTGATTTAATTTCCATACAATCGTCTATTTATTCAGGTCTAGCGGATACACTGATCGGAAACGGAAGCCTTTGTAGCCTGTCCTCTTCAAATACTAAATTTATTTTAGTTCATTGAGTCTTATACAGCCGGAAATCGAGGGTTAATAACATATTTATACTCGTAGTATTGCTGCCATACTACGAGTATATTATGCTTACTTATATTAACGTGTGTATTTGTTGCTTTGTCCTTGTTACACGCATCGGCAGAGTAATGGAGTTCTTACCAGAAAAAGCATTAAAGCATACACTACAAGTTAGCCCTTGATGACTGTCTCACCTGGTGGTAATTTGTGTGGTTGATGCTGTCTAGGATGGTAGCACGCTAACCTTTTAGGGGTATGGTAAACCCACACTCCTAATTGGTTTCTACGCTTAATCGCTTGGCGACACGTCTTTGTCGGTAAGGTGGTAACTAGCAACGGCCGAAGCCTCCCACCAGACCAGACTCGAGCCGGAAATCGGATACCCAGGACCTCCAAGTTTACAATGTGACAGCGCACGCACTGCGCTACGGAGGTCGTCATAAATAGCAAAAAATACCATAGTTCTTAATGAATCTATGTAAAGTATAAAACCGTTAATATTTCTTCACGATAAGTAAAATGCTCAACGGATTTTGACGTTTCCACGTATTCAAACATCTCAGCTTTCTATACAGGTATGTCTGTCGGTTTATATACGGGATTTCGATAAAACGTTCACAGGATGACTTTTTCAAATATGAAGGTTTAATAATGAAACTCAGATGTATAAGATGATGATGTATCAGGGAACATAGAGTGTAGTTGGTAAGGTTGTTGTGTTCTTTAGCATGGGAGCCCCAGCTTTTTAGGGTGGCCATCTGGCAGATGCTCGATACAAGGAGTATCCGAGCGTTCAGCGCAGCCAGGAAGGAGGACATGCCAGGTGGTTATAATTTAGGCTATACCCCGACGGGGGTAAGTCCCACATAAACTCAAGCCAAAGGTGCAGGCATAGCCTGAAGAATTTCCGTGCAAATTTATATGGGATAAATTTACTTAACAAAATTGTGCGCAGAAATTCCACTAGTTTGAAATAAAATTCACTGCACAGTTACGTTAGTAAAAAAATCAATAACATAGCTACTTTAGTATAATTTGAGTGCTTTGCCTTCGAATTGGTCAAGATAAGTACTGGTATGTCACAGTGAGTGCACTTACAATGATTATTTTGAACGAGTTTCTATCGTTGAGAAAACACGCCACCTTGTTTTCGCTTTAGTCTACCAGCTTCCAGGAGTGATATTTGTTTGTATATCTTGTTTTTAACACGGACCAGGTCACCTAGTACTAGTTTTAAAAAACTAACTAGCTAAAAAGTAAGGACCACCATCTATCAGTGACTAGACCACGGTCGGTAAGAAACAAATAAATACACCTTTAATATATTTTTTTCAAATGTACGCGCTATAATGCTTCCTTTTCCCGGCCATGATGTTGCCAAAACTGAGTTTCACTTTTACACCTCGTGTGCAAATGTTACATTTGTTAGTGTAGAACAGTGAGGCGTAACTGAAGCGTAGGTACTTTTCTAATTTAATCTAAGTAGAATAATATATTAATAGAAAACCTTAAATTACTGTCTGGATCATCATCATCATCATTTCAACCGATATATTTTGTAGGGAGTTCCAATGGCCACGGTCCTGGGCCGCTTGTATCCAGCGGCTCCCTGCGGTTCGTTTGATGTCGTCTGTCCACCTTGTTGGGGGTCGACCAACGCTACGTTTACGGGTGCGGGGTCGCCATTCCAACACCTTGGGACCCCAACGTCCATCGGTTCTCCAAGCTATGTGCCCATTGCCACTTCAACTTCGCAACTCGCTGAGCTATGTCGGTAACTCTGGTCCTTCTACGGATCTCTTCATTTCTGATTTGATCACGTAGAGATACTCCTAGCATAGCTCTCTCCATTGCTGGCTGAGTGACTCTGAGCCTTCTTATGAGGCCCATAGTGAGTGACCACGTTTCTGCCTGGATAATAGGATTTAATTGAATACGGTCCATGACCGTTTTTTGAAATTACGACCTTATTAATTAGTTATACGTAGTAGTTTCGCTTGGAGATTACGATGGCTATTTTCTTTATTGGCCGTGAAATAAGTTTAGTTTTCAAGTGACTAACTATTAATTTCTTGGAGTGAAAACGAGCTACATTTTAATAGTGCCGAAAATTGTCTAGCATTGTACTCTTGCGAAGGTTTCAATGTGATATAGACATGAAACGTATATAGACATGAGATTCAATCGCCCGTCACGACTGATATCAATTTCTATATTTCCATCCAGATTTTTATGCTATTGTTACCGATCGTTTTCAATAGCAATCCTTTCATTGCCTGTCAGTTCTGAACATGTCAGTCTGTGACTGACATGGCAAACGAATACGACTGTATATTTACAAAAGCGATACAAAATGTTTTTGTTTACGCACACCAATAACCATTCGTCAAGAAAGAAAATACACTTTTTTGTGTACACAGAGAGATATCACTTATTATTTCTTCCTGGACCTTTTAAGCGTCACATTATCAGGTCACTGTATTAAATACAGTTGTATCACTGTTGAATTTTATGGCCTGAAAGCGATCTTTACTATGGTAAATTATTTATAATATACTAGTGGTATCTGTCATTCATGGTAATGCCACTTATTATTATTAGTCTGATGAAATGCATATGCATGCACAAAAAGGAAAATTTTGATATATATTTTAATCTAAATTATATGCAACCATATAAAGGTTTATTTTTGGGGGTGAAATCAGGGTTGAAAGATTATGAGTCTCTTTTTATAAAATAACTTAAGAAAACGATCGAAACGTTCGGCCTTATCAAATTTCCATGTTTTCAGGCCCCTTTTTCTTTTCTTGAAGTTGCTAACTCGTGGCGACCTGTCATATTCAATATTTGTGAGTGTCCAATTCACGCTTGTTAAAATATACTATCTATAGAACGTATATTTTAACAAGCTGTCAACTATTTGTCTTTATATATATATATAAAGAAGAACAGTTGACAGCTCGTTGTAAAAGTATCTGAATTGGTCTGCAGGTTTGACGATATAGAGTTTTATCACTGATATATTTAAAGTCAATGTTCGGAAAACTGCCATTAAATATTTAAAGACAATTTGCACGTACGTTCGAGTTTTACGGCATCATAGATTTAACTATATTACTCTCTAGGTAGCTATTCATAACTCTAATGGCACATTGAGAAAGCTCCTAATCTTTTAATCATACATACCTACACCGATCCTGATTATCTCAAATAAAATATAGGTTGCACAGTGATAAAAGGTATTTACAACTGTTAAATAAGTTAAAGAGTTTGGTATTATAGTAAGTGCGTTTTAATTGTAACAACAATGTTATAAAATTTGAGAGTGCTTTCCAACCTTCTTTTATAGAAACAAATAACATCAAAATGTGGACTTGTGAATATTTGTGTATCATTTCTGTTTACCTATTGGAACGAAGTTCCTTATTGCGCGTTGTGAAAGGGGGCTAGACGGAAAAAAATCTTACGAAAAGTTGTCACGACACTTTTTATATTATAATTATTATATTATATTATATTAGTCTATTTTTTCTTTGAAACAGCACAACTGACTCGACTGATTTGACTGCTAAACACTTTGGCTTCAGCCCTTAAATTAGGCGCATCCATGCCAAAATTCTACCTCAGTTTATTTGATAAATTAAATAGCAACAGCTTCCTTTAAATAGAGCTTCTATTTTCGTGGCTTTTCCCGCCAATCGTATTTATTTGATTTGCCAGCTTTCGTTCAGGCAAGGGTACTCGACATTGCAGAATAGCGACTAAAGAGTATACAAACACTACGTTACAGTCCTTTGACCGGAACCTTTACCCGGGACTTACAAAGCAAATTAGATAGTTTAAAAAAACGTTTCAGATTAAATACATTTTGTTAATTATTTTTTATACTCAGTTCGTCGTCGCCTCCTTCAAGGAGAGGCGGCAGAACGGTGCTGGGACACGCTGGAATCGTGCGTCCAGTGGTCGGTCCAGCGAGCCTAACTCGTGGCACAGGTGGGGCCAGACCTTTCGCTGCCCGTCCTGGTTCGCACCATGGTGGCCAGCGAGACGTCTTGGCCTTCCGTCGCCTCCTTCTACGAGGCGACGGAATGACGATGATGACGCTGAAGGAGGCGGCAGAACGGCGCCGGGAGAATGACGCAGACGCGCAGGGCGCTCCGGCGTCGTACGGCGGGGCGCAGGCGACGGGCGTACGATCGCCGCCTGGTCCGCTGACGAGGAGCTTCGAGTGACGGATGAGATGCATCCTCACCCGTCGAGCCTTATCCTCGGGTCGTGAGGCGCGTCCAATGTTCCTGGTGTACCTCGCACGGAGTTAGGGGGCCTCCATCATAGGCCCCCCGTGGAGGGTCTGCCTCAGCGGACGCCGCTGGCTGGGTTGCTGTCGAGTGCACAAGTGTTCCCGTGACCCAGCCACCAGGCGACGTGAAACAGCATCGCTGGGTTTTAGTGGGTATTCTCGCCTAGGTCGCCAGTCTGGCCGCCGAGGAGTCCCACATACCCCGTCGGAAGCGGCGCAGTCTTGCCTGCGTCGCTTCCGGAGGGGATGCGTAAAAGCTTTTCTCAGTGGAAAATAAAATATATACGCAGTTCGTAAACGTGATATTTTGCGTATTCGTATTTTAAATACTTCCGCGCATGTTTGAGAAACTTTATAGTATTCTAAACTATGAATAAATCAATCAGAGGTATTTATATAATAGAATAGCTTTCTATTATAACAATGCTATTTCCAGTACTAGATACAAATACCTACCTGGTGCAGTAACGCCCTAAGTCACTCGCAAACTAACATAAATTTCAGTAAGTGTTCAGTGTCTGACCCACATTACGGTATAGTAACATCGTTAGGTGAACCCTTATAACTATTGTGTTTCGGCAATACATCACCAACTTGGGCTGGTATAGAGGAATCCCAAATATTGTTTACGCTAACTGAGTTACCTTACTTCGCACGAATAGCCTTAAATAATACTATTAAAGAAATACCTATGATGTTGTATGTTACATAGACGTCTTTTAGTTACAAAAGGTGAGCCATACCTAGTGTCTTTTTTTTTTTATTCACCACAAGTTGGCCCTTGACTGCATCTCACCTGATGGTAAGTGATGATGCGGTCTAAGATGGTAGCGGGCTAACCTGTTAGGGGTATAGTAAACTCATACTCCTAATCGGTTTCTACACGACATGGTACCGGAACGCTAAATCGCTTGGCGACACGTCTTTGTCGGTAGGGTGGTAACCAGCCACAGCGGAAGCCTCCCACCAGACCAGACTCGAGCCGGGAATCGAACCCTTGACCTCCGAATTTAAAATGCAACAGCGCACGCGCTGCGCCACGGAGGTCGTCAAAGCTGTGTTAGAGCTGGTGTCAAGATTCCTATGTCATAAGAGCGAGGAATTTAGAATCCACCATGCTTCTGCAACGACATTTAATTATGCAATCGGTGGGTTTTTAAGACCATTACAACTACTTTATCAATCTATGCACATTGCATGAAGAAATTTACCAACTCTGCACATAACTATGACTTGTGTGGTGAGTAAATGAATATCTTGGACAATTTTAACATTTCAAATCACATTTCAATCATAAAAGTGTAAATGGTAATCACCCCTCGTCCACGTGAAGTATAGTATCCAATACGTATAAATTATCGGGCAATTCAATTCAATTTTAAATTCTGTACACGTACGTAAAAAGGTCTGAAACACGGCCGAGGATCGAATAACCGAATGAAATCGATTCTTCTACATTCCAGTGAATACGAACACTCGAATGCCGATTATTATTATGCATCAAATACGAAGCAAATAGAATAGGTTGAACAGACGCGAGAAGGGTGACCAGGGTTTTGTCAGAATGGTTGACTAAAAATTTGTGGCGACAGTATATAAGCGACTTCGGTCAAAATTAATAATTAATTCAAGCCAAACTTTCCAATAGCATATTGAATTTAATTGTGTTTTCCTTGTCCTTTTCCTGTCGATAAGGATGACGATAAAAATTAGCCCTTGATGGCAATCTCAACTGATGGTAAACGATGATGGAGTTTAAAATAGAAGTGGACTGACCTATAAGGGGTATGGTAAACCCTTACCGCTAATTGGTAAGCTTAATCGCTTGGTGACACGTCTTTGTCGGTAGGGTGATAACTAACCACGGCTGGAGCCTCCCACGTACTGGCAAAACGAGCCTAAGCGTTTCGATATGATGCCAAGTAGAAACTTATTAACAGGAAGGGTTCAGCTGGAAACGCACTTTCACTTAATATTAGGTTACCCGTCTTCTCTTTTGCTCGCGATGTAATAAAAAAACTATTAATAAGAAAAAAAGTTTATGATAATATATTTCAACTTCTCCGACATAATGCTTATATTTGCAAGTTCGTATCATTCTATAGTAAAACTGTAGTATTTAACAAACACGATTTAAAATGGTTACCCTACACGATGATTAATATGTGCCATGAAAATTCTGGTTACGAATGCGAATGGAAATATCATGTTTTCGTCCATCTTATTCAATTACTTTCTAAAATTTTTAAAGGAAAATGTCTTTGTTACATAATGCGTAAAATAAGAGCTTCCATTAAGACTGGTGTCTCAAATGAATACTATACGTAATATAGATCGACAAATACTTACGACTGCCGTAACTGATTCTTGATACAGCACACTAATGTGGTGTCTTCACAAGTTGAAACCCCGGTATTGATTTCCCACTAAGATCAGTTGTAAAAATTTCCTGCTACAAAACTAGCAAATTTAGCTAATTCTAGTAGGATGCGTCACAGAAATTGATTACGAATGTCCATACTAAAACAAATTTGGTTTTGTTTTTGTTCGTATAGTTGTTAAGCTTAACCGCTTAATCGATGTTGAGAAAAGCCCATGCCGGATAGCTAGCCCCCTGGTGCGGGGCACGTAATACTCCTTGTACTGAAAAATCTGATTGATATCAAGTTTAAATGAATATACTGATTAATTTAATCTTAACGTACAATGTCATTTACCCTCATATAAGATGAAGTGAAGTAAGGGCTAGATATAAAATATTTGATATCAAATTTACTCAAAACATTCTTCTATTTAATTTATCCGTTACTAATGAATAGCGACTGAACAAAGGGAAATCATAATGTGTTCTCGTGTTTTCTATCTGTGAAGTTAATTAATTTTCCAAGTCGTTTAAGGAGCTCTCATTTCTCCCTTGTCATTGGAATCTAGATCTTAATTAAAACGCAATCGTTCAATATCTTTCCACGTGAATGTTATTTCAGGTTAAGGGTCGAAATGAAACTGTTATAATCACAAAATAAAGCGGACAATCTCTTTGTGTTACTCTCATCCTTGCTTGAAACGTTAGCAAAGCAATTTACGCCCGGTTGGCACATCTGAAACCCCTTAGCCAAGAATTAATTAATCGAGCTAATTCCGTGGTCGCTTTTAAATAAGCATCTGTCAACGTTGACATTGCAACGCTCGAGAAAATAACAAGCAAATAATTCTAATAGCTAAATGAAAACGCTACTCGGGAGAATTTTTTTCTTCAACATTGGAGCCATTCGTTAAAATTAATTACAGAAAGAGCTCTCACGGTTTTCTACTTGTTAAACTAGAATTCAACCGGAGCAAGTAGAATAATTTGTCTGGAGAGTTATTTCAGAATACTTGAGTCCTTTCTCTTTAAGTGAACAAACTCTTATTCGTAGATGAATAGGAATATATTTGAAATGAAAATAACTTGAAGTTTGTGAAATTACCTGCGACAGATTCTTTTTTAGGACTTTTTTATTTACTTAAATAAAGTATTTAAATGAACTTATTATGATTATAAAATTTAGCAGTTTAGCGGCAATTATGCATTTTAAGATATTTAATTTGAGTTTATTATTTATCTCATTACATGTAGTCATAATTGTGTACTTGCAATTGTTACGACGTTTATTATGTGTAAATTTAATAAACGCATTTTTCTATAAAAATATTAATAAAGTAATTCTAATAACCTGGTAATGGTAAAATAGATCTGGTATATTTATTGCAATAGGATAAGCTTTGTAACGCTACAATTTCCACGTGTACGGATGACAACAATATTTTGCGAACGCAATTGCCATGTTTGCGTTATCCAATAAGCTTTAAAAGCACTCATAGCCTTTGGTTAGACCATTACGCTATTGAAAACTATTTTTATATTGTCACTCTGGATTGCAAGTAATATTCTATTGCACTTATAACGATTGCGATGTTTGTCTGTGATACTTAGTTGAAACTACGAAAGAACTTTTGACGCTGATTTCGATACGTCACCTGTAAAATCATATATTTTGACGTCGTTAGAACGTAACTTATTCCTATCAAATGAAAAGGTTGATATTGAAATGTTTTAGTTCAAGTAGCCCCAATGACCCCCAGAGGTAGAGCTATCTCCCTGAACTTTGCTAGCCTCGCTCTTTGTCGCTGATATCCAGTTGTTAGCCAGTCAACGTGCCCCAATTTATTTCATAATATGTCATACGTGGTTGTCATGGTTTCATCTACGCTAGGTTTTCGTGCTTACTTAGGAAATCCGAACAGGTATAACTATTATTGAACTACCACGAAATTAATTTTGCCAATGAATAATAATCACGACAGAATTATCTCCCTTTAGACCCTAATTTAACACTGAAACAACAAAAGTTATGCCAAGCAATCAGCCTTAAGTAAACTATACTCAAATTGTTAGGCTAAATTTGAAATTTCAATTACTTAGGTAACCGTGATCATACATATTATCTTAATTAATACACCAAAGTAGTTGGTTAAGTTGAACGTGAGTAATTCTCAGGGTCAACTAATAGGGCCGATTTGCAGTTAAGTGAGTTTTAGCGTACTTGATTGTATGCACTGTTTATTTGTTATTACTCTACTTAATGGGTTGAATGGAAAATTATCTGAGCAAAAAAAAAATACCATTATGCTTTTGAGAATTTACGACTGTTTTAAAAATGTATCTTAGAGTCCTCGTATGAAATTTGTCTATCTTCCAAAGTACAAAAAAAAAAAGCTGTAAGCCCTATAATACTCCAAAGTTGGGCTCATGCATTTTCTCTCAATTAAGAAAAGAAGGAAGGTAGAGTTTAGACTATCTAAGCTATTCCAATGTGTGTGAGACAGTTTTACATGCCCTTCTTGGCACAGATGTAGCCAGTAGCAATACTTCTGTGAGAGTATATGCGAAAACTATAAAAAAAATATAAGGCTTACTGCTTAATGCACATAAAATGTGATTTAACCAGGGTCCTTACAGTAACGATTATAAGTTAATCGACTTGAAAATGTTACTACCGATTTTGGTTTCCATATTAGTAAAATCGATAGGGTTTTTTCATGTAAACTTAATACAGGTATCTATGACACATTCATATCATATATTTTTCATTGTTTTATTTGGGATAACTACATTTGTTTTCATGAAACTTAAGCATGGAGGGTTTAAGCGTACAACAAACTTAGCTATGTTTTTCATTATCTCACGTATTCATTAAATAATTATATTTAATGAATCCTTGAGATGAAGTTCAAAACTAAACATTAGTATCCTTTATGTCCTATAATACTTAAAATCATTATAGGATTTTTCAATAGGCTCACGTTTTATAAACACTTTGAACTCACTTTGAATTTGTGATAAAAGAATATACCATTTCCTTTAAATGAGTTACTAATTTTGAGCAGCCTTCTAAATCGCTATACAATTTAAAATATTTCCTTAAAAAATGTCCCAACAACCGATAAATGATATGTTAAAAAAAATTGAATAAATAATTGTTTCATACAAAAAAATACATTTTATTATTGCGAAAGACTTGACTAAACTACTATTGGTTTCTACAACAAAGAAATGTTGGAATTAGTATATACTCCACCTGACCTTAATGATTATTCCATGCATAATAAATGTATTCACCAAAGCTCATGGGTAGGTACGAAATAAAAAAAAAATGTATATTCTTCTTAAGAATATATTTTGCTTCTATATTAATTAATTTATTTACCTGCCCATGTGCATAGTCTTTTTAACACTCGTGCTATTCTATTATGATCATTGACATGTCTCGTATCGCAAAAACAGCACTCGAGTTAGAATTACCACCATTACGTAACATTTTTTTCTTTTTTTAAGCCATTTAAATCAATGTTTTTTTTTCTTACAAGTTTCAGTCAAATTTTATATTATAATATCGTCACAAGTGTTTGGTAGAAGTGGCCTCTCCTCGCAACCTTAAAATTAGCCTTACATCTAAATAATTCAATTTATACCTATAATGCAGTAATCGACAGACTTACTTGCTTTTTAAAGGAGGACAGAGGCAGAACAGAACTGCAGATGTCGCAGATATTCCTATGATCATTCAGCATTGAGCATATTCTATAGACAGGCGCATGCTGACCAGCCTTGGTTCGACAAAACGGTAAATGAAACGGTTTTTGATTCCGGATAAATATAATAATCATCATCATCATCATGATCAAGCCATTTTCAGCTCACTACAGAGCACGGGTCTGGCCATGTGAAGATCAGCAGACTTCAGTGATGCAAGTGATTGCTTAAAAATGCACAAAACTCCGAAATGATAACATTTCAGAGGTGCGTGTTCGAACCCCCGACCTCTAATTAGGTGGCTGACGTCCTAACCACTAGGCTATCACAGCTGAGAATAATACTATGTATTATCTGTGTCTGTTAGCAAAACAAACAACACCCGTAATTTCCGGGTCTATGTTACTACCTAAATCACTCACAAACAAATGCCAAAGTGTTTGGGATTCGTAGTTCATTACAAGGGTAAATTTCAACATCGTTAATTGATCCCCTGGTACTGTACAAATAGCTAAACTCTATTTCTTTGCTTTACACTGAAAAGTTTAATTAATTGTCTGAATTATCGATTAAACGTGTAATTTGTTAATTTTGGCTATGTTTATCTTTTTATTTGTAAAATTTGAACAAACAATGATGATTATTTTGTAAACAGACAAATATTTATTTTATTTAATAACTATTTTAATAAAAGCTTTGGAGATTGAGATTGGAAATTAGCACCATGAATATTTACATTCTAAAAATAGTGTCCTAGTTAAGTAAAAATTCGTATTGGAAGTAAGATCGATTTTAGAATCAGACTGACAAATATTTACAAACGTTATATTATATAACCTAGGCAGCAAAATTATATCTTATACAATTTACCAGCAGCCCTCATCGCGTAACTACCCTAGTGAATAGCTCTCAAGATACTGGAATCATTGCTTAGATTCTGCTCTTTGTATAACTTGGTACCGGCTCTAAGATCCACGTTCGCATATCTAATCTATGATCGTCTCCATCTCAAAATAAAATTTCTATCGAATTTTCAATTGCATATCCTTTAATGGTTTGGCAACATATTTTTCTATTTGTTCAAAATATTTTACTACAAACACATTTACTTGTAAATCTAACCGTCCTCCAAAAACTTTACACTTATTCATGAAGATCATTAGTAATGGTATTGGTACCATTATTAATGATCTTCATACTTTGGTATGGAATGGTACATGGTAAGAATGGTATGCAATGACAATGCGGTTGTGACAATGTCATTCATTACCTAATATCTATATTATACCATCTAAATGCCTCGCATTGCAGGAAGCAAAACATTCAATCAATATACTATACTTTTCAACCACTTCAAAATAACTTAAATAAAAATGAAAGAAGTTGCGAAAACGTTACTTTTGTAATAACTGAGCAATTATATCATTTCATCTTATATTGCCATTACTTAAAAACTTTGGAATATTGTAATCAACAAGTACAGAGTAATAAATATTGAACAGTTTGATATTTATTGTAAAAGTTAAACCATTCCGTGATCAAAATTGCATTTTGCAAAATATTATACTGTAAATATAAACTTTGTTTGAATTCATATCATACATTTTTTAATTAAAAGTACTGTTTGTTTAAAAATACAATATTATGCGTATGTTGATGATAATAATATTATGAATAAAAGGAAAAAAAAATCTAGAGTTAATTTCATTAACATACACGACTTGTCTGATTAAAGTACTACTAGCCAGATCTCCATTATCAAAGGATCCTTGAATGTAGATTAACAGGTAGAATTATCGTTTATTTTATTTACAACTTAATTGCACAATATAAAGACAAACAAAAGAAAAGTGAAAAAAAACATTAAAGCAAAAGGCCACCTTATCACTAAAAGCGATCTCTTCCAGGCTACCTATTTGAAAGAAGCCGACAGATATATAAAGGCGGGAAATCGCAACACTTATACATATTTTATTATATACTTATAATTAAATACTAGAAAAAATAATATAAATAAATAATTTCTATAATATATATACACACTAATTATAAATTTAGAAGGGAGACATATAAATTGAATTTTACTAAATTATTTTTATGAATTTCCACTAACATCAATAAAGGAAGAACCTCGTTGATCTTAGTGTAAGTTTCCCAAGTCTTAGAAGAAATTAATCGGTTATTAAAAATTCCTAATATTAGAATATTGTTGCTGTCAATCTCCATATTATCTAGTAAGCTAAGCTGGTCCCATTTAGCCGGTTACATTCTTAAATGCCCGTCAACTGGGAGAACAGCGTGGTACTCATCACGCTGTCTATAAACTCCTATGGTATGCTTTTAATCCCTCTCACCGTGAAGAGAAGAGTCCGGAGAACATGGTAAGCCATTGTTTCTGTAATTATAACAGTCTTCGTCAAAGCCTGCATGGAAGCTTTTGTGCTAAAACCAGGAGGAGTTCCAGCAGTGGTACTTAAAAGACTGATGATGATACGGAGATAGATATATAAACTTTAGTTTTTTATTTACATGTATTTTATTCATCCGATTACACAGCAACACCGCCTTTGAGGTAATGTGTTGAAAATGCAAATTACTTGCTAGAAAAAGCAAACCTTATTAACAGCGAAAAGCGTTTTACCTACAAAACATTTTTATGAAGCCTTTACGAAACTTTAATTAACAGCACGGTCTCTAAAATTTCATTAAATCGTATAATATTTTTGTCTTCAACCCTGAGGGGAGTTTTTTAAATAATTTACGGTAAATTTTTATTCTCTTTCATTATGTTTTGTTTCAGGGCCAGTGTTACTTGTTGTAAGTATCAATATAAAATGTAATTATAATACTTAAGGCCTTACAAATAAACGTTGCATTACGTTGAAATAGTTATGCAGTGTATTGTCGCACTTTAACTGCCCGCCAATCTGAATTCATGTATGAGGGTAATAGCCACATTCATTTGTAAATCTCTAAGACTCTCTACTAGATTCGTACATATATTAGTATCACATATTGTTATAATAGTGAATTATTTCACCAAATAGATGAAAATAGATACACTATTATTTCACACCGCAGAATGATGGAAATGTGATTCCATAGGACATAAAATATGTAAGTAAGATTGAAAATACAATGGAGAGGAATTATACAACTGCGTTCCAATAGTGTAATCGTAACGTAGTGATTTCATTCCGTCAACCAAAGCCACAGGAAAATAACTCTATAACGATCTATAACGATTATCTAATAACCAGTAACGATCCGAACAAATATGTAATGAAATGTTTCACCCGTGGCGTAGTCTTTGAAGCTGTGATAGCCTAGTGGTTAAAGCGTCAGCCTCCTAATAAGAAGTCGGCAGTTCGAACCCGGATACGCACCTCTAACTTTTCGAGTTAGGTGCGTTTTTAAGCAATTAAAATATCACTTGCTTCAACGGGGAAGGAAAACATCGTGAGGAAACCTGCACGCCTGAGATTTCCTCATAATGTTCTTAAAGGCGTGTGAAGTCTGCCAACCCGCACATGGCTAGCGTGGTCGACTATGGCCAAACCCTTCTCATATTGAGAGGAGACCCGTGCTCTGTAGTGAGCCGGCAATGGGTTAATCATGATGATGATGACGGCAGTATCGCAGTCGATGACGACCATTTAATCTAGAAAATCACCAAATGCAAAAACAAAGAGCTTCAGTTTATAAATGATAAATGACGTACGTGTTGCCTAGTAGGAGACCCGTGCTCTGTAGTGAGCCGGTAATGGGTTGATCATGATGATGATGATGATGTAGTCTTTTGGTAAGAATTTTCTGTAATTACTTAAAGAATCCGTAACTTACACGCTGTGAAAATAAAAACTATTTTGAATCAGATACCGGTGTAACTGGCATGCATGAGTGTACTAACACTGGTATGTACGAACGTTCTTCAATCAATACCGTCAACACGTCGCCAACCTCACGATCGAGGCCAATCGCACGGGATTCAGCCCCGACTTGACTGATGGCACAAGATTTACTGCTGCAGCCACGAAATAGACTAAAAATTCACGTTAGATCAACCATATGTACTGAATAATTCAAATCGCATTTTAGAAGAGGTTTTCCAACTTGCATATGCATAGTTCAGGCGCTAAAATTCGTCGAGAAAATGGTGACCAAAAGTTGTATTGAGCATGTGATGTATTTGAATAACATATTACTTTGCAGCAAATTGAGTAGAAAAGCTGTATTCTTTTTCATGGCAGACAAACTGGCATGAATGTGAACGATTTACATATAGTAATTCAAATGGATAAAAAAATACAACGCACGGTTGGACAATTTTCTTTATTGACGCTTAAATGACTGTATTATAAGTAAAAAATAAACATTTGATTCTAGCGCACAAAGGTAAGGTTCTAGGTAAGGTAAGGTTCTTCATATTTTTTTACCGTCAGGTATATTAATCAACGATAGTCTCATATTAACGTCGATGGGAGTATTCATCAGCAACACTAGACTATTCAAGTCCGACGGCAGATCATTGGCTTTTTCTGTCCTAAGAAAAATAAATTTAAAGCATTTTTTTTTTATACACTACAAGGTGGCGTCTCATCATGATCAACTCGTTACCGGCTCACCACAGAACAATATGAGAAGGGTTTGGCCATAGTCCATCACGCTGACCATGTGCGGATTGGCAGATTTCACACGCCTTTAATACCATTATGGAGAACTCAGGCGTGCAGGTTTCCTCACGATGTTTTCCTCAACGGTGCAGGAAATCATCGTGAGGAAACCTGCACGCCTGAGTTCTCCATAACGTTATTAAAGGCGTGTGAAGTCTGCCAATCCGCACATGGTCAGCGTGGTGGACTATGGCCAAAACCTTCTAATATTGAGGGGAGACCTGTGCTCTGTAGTGAGCCGGCAATGGGTTGATCATGATGACGATGACGGCAGTATCGTAGTCGATGACGACCATTCAATCTAGAAAATCACCAAATGCAAAACCAAAGGACTTCTGTTTATAAATAATAAATGACGTACGTTTTGCCTAGGGTAAAACGTTGCACGTTACAAAATTTAAAATGCCTATGATGCGGAAACATCGTTGGAATTCATTGGAATACCAATAATATTTTATTTCGGTTTCGAATTGTGCTTTTCATTGTTTAAATTTTACTGTTTTGACCCGATTAAAGCCCACATTGAGGCAGCGTGGTAAGTCTATGCTCTCAAATTCTCTTTCACGAGAGAATTGGCCTTGAATTGCAATGGGACGTTAACGCTCTAGTAAAACTAATGAATACTCCAATATAAATTAAAATGAGAACAACGTTGATTGATATAACGATTAAAATAATATGAAGACTACCTTATCAAATCTCTATAATATCTATTTTTCTAACTAATTTTTACATATATCATTACTTACTTTACAATGACTCAATATGTAAATAAAATCTTCGATACTTGAATATAACGAATATATCGTTAATTTCGGGTCATATTAGAACCTCTTTAACTGGTTTTAAGGTTAAAAATACCAAGACGAAATAAAATCCATTGATTTATACCTTACACATACTATAACATTATATTTTTTAAGTACAACATAAATCATCTTGCCTCCGATTTGAGATCGGTATTTATGATTCACCCACCCTAAGTTATGGGTGTGGATCTAATTTGTGTTATTGCACTTGTATTCACGCTGAGTCATAAGTTCGAGTAAGAATTTCATTCATATCAAGCCAATTTTTGCAATACGCTAACGACATGGGTAGAGTTGTTATGAACCTTTATGTTTTATATTATTATAGATCTTGTTTGTATATCTTACGATTTTATAGACTCCCACCCTAGCTACGTAGACTTCTCTTAGGACATCCCAGCGTTTTATACTGCGTCTTTTGTCAGCCGGAAAGTCCGAGTCGGTACCGATCTAAGGCCAATTTAACATTTTCGCCTCGCTGTGGAGGAGAAGTATCCATAAGGATTTCACAGAAATAAAAGGTCTTCTTGTTTATAAAGGGGTACCTAGTTGCCTTTCTATTATACTGAGGTCTAATAAGATAATTTATGCTCATCCCGATTATATATTTATTAAATAATTCAAGACGCTAATGCAAAATGATATAGAAAACCTTTAACCTATTAGTGGCCACGGCAATAATGGTCATCATATTTTACTCCGCATGTGAAGGCAAAAAAAATAGAGAAAACTCGACCCACGCTATAAAAGGCACATACCTGCTCCTTATTGCTCGAGACTCCCTTATCGCGCCCTTATTGAAACCTAAACGTCCCCATGGGGCCTGTGATGGCATATGAGTAATGGGTGTGGAAAGCATGGGGAACATAATAATTGCTCACGTTTACAAAATAAGTATACTTACGGCATAATAACAGTATATACACTATGTAATACATAACAGTAAGTAATATGTACATTGATCCATGATCAAGAACCGAGAATTTAGATATAGAAAAAAAAAGTCTAAGAGATCTAAGTGTATTTTTTAAGATTTTTAGTTTTAGGTTCATCTAAGTTTTATTTTAAGTTTTATTGTTAAAATATATTTGTTTTACCTGCTAATATGCAAATATATAGATAATATTATATCCTGATCTGGGTTGCCTGGCAGAGATCGCTCTTTAGCGAAAAGGCCGCCTATATTACCTGTTTTCGTTTCTGTTTGTTTCTTTTTTTGTGTGGTGCACAATAAAGTGTAATTTCATTTAATTTC
Organism: Lasiommata megera; assembly: GCA_928268935.1. NCBI lineage: Eukaryota > Metazoa > Arthropoda > Insecta > Lepidoptera > Nymphalidae > Lasiommata > Lasiommata megera. Next base: position 13,454,610 of record OV743314.1, on the reverse strand, counting down.
ATTTCATATTTACGCTTAATGTGTTATATTTTATTTTTAATTTATTACTAATTGATGCCCGTGATTTCTTACACGCTGATTAAGATTATTAAAATATTGATGGTACTTACTAATTTTATCGAGAACATTAATCACGTTAATATTAATGATGGCATCGCCATCCCTGAGATCTATTTTAGTGTTACCTTAAATATTTTACTATAGCAACACTTCTGATAGGTATAAAGTTTCAATAGGACAGGTAATAAATAAAGACCTTGGTTTCGGTTCTTTATCTAGAGCTTGCGACTACATTAACGTCAAATCTGCTAAAAATGTAATAATTTTATCAATGTGAGGCGAACGACCAGTACATTTTGGCAATAAAGGCAATTTCAAAGGACCACAACTATATTTTAGCACTACAACTAACACTATAATTTATATTTATCCGGCTTAAGAAACGCAGATCAGTTAGGTTGGTATAAACCTAACCGATCTGCGTTATGTTTAGATTTATACCGCCAGACAAAATGTATGCAAATTAGCTAGTAAAGTTTCGCTTGAATAAGTATTATGTTTTTGAGCTTGTGATGAGGCAAGGGTTAACTATATGCAGATAAAGTATAGATATTCCTTGAAAAAAAAAAATTAAAATATCACTTGTGAAGGAAAAAATCGTGAGGAAACCTGCACGCCTGAGAAGTTCTCCATAATGTTCCCAAAGACGTGTGAAGTCTGCCAATCCGCACATGGCCAGCGTGGTGGACTATGGCCAAACCCTGCTCATATTGAGAGGAGACCCGTGCTCTGTAGTGATCCGGTAATGGGTTGATCATGATGATTCCTTGAAAGTATCCAGCTCAAAAAAACAGTATCTCCTATTAAAGAACAGTTTGGCTAGAGTGACACTATTAACTATAAAAATCTCATCTTATTTCAATTGCATGCAAATAATTCTATTCAAAGCTAATTATGACGTGCAGCTATATTCTACCCTTGTATCGTCACTAGAATTGTAGCCTTTGAAAATAATTTCAAACAAAGGTAATTAACTAAGAAAATATGTGTATTTTGGAAAGCGGGAAAATTTTCTGGGTTGTTGTTTAATAGCGTGAAGCAGCGGCCAAGTGGCGAGTCCAAGAGTACATTTACGGATCGTGTGTCCAACGTGAGAGGAATTACGTGCTCCAATGTTATTCCATTAAATAAATTCCTTCATTCATTCCAAGATTTATGTGAGAAAAGAAAGGATAAGGATTATTAAAGTTGGTGGGTGTTGCACTTCACTGCTTATTCTAATGAATATAATATTATAATATTTTTGTTTTATTCACTACAAGTTAGCCCTTGATGGCAATCTCACCTGATGGCAAGTGATGATACAGTCTAAGATGGTATAAAATGTAATATAATTATATCTGTGAAATATAAAACTAAAAAAAGAATTTCACTTTCTGTGAATTTACATCGTCACTATTATACCCCATCACATAAATAAGAAAAATCAATTGAATGCATTTTAGATGACGCCGTTTTCGGTTGTTGTTTTTATGTGCTCAGATGTCATTCATAATAAAACAATCGTTTAACCTCTTTTTTGTAAAACGGATAAAAAGCAATAGACAAATTCAGGAATCAGTCTGTGGTTGCGTAAAATAATTCAAATTGCTTAACCACCGAACACAAATAATTGTTGTTTTGCAATGCATAATTATATTAGATCAGTGTATTTCTCTGTGTCGCACCGAACTACAAATTAATTTTGTACTTGCCTACATTTATTAAAAAAATATATGAAATCGTTATAACTTAGTACGTTTCGTTTTAAAATATATTAGTAATTATTTAGCTTTTAAGTAAGTATTATGTAGATTAGCATGTACGTGTAAGTACTTATTGTCGAAGGTATTGTCTGGTGTACGGAAAAATTCAAGTTACGAGTTTATGATTACACCTAATTTTTATAAAAACTATGTAAATGTTTTCTCTTAAATAAATAAATAATAAAATAACTACTCTCTCTGAAATATTCTCTGGTGCTCTTCGGAATGGCAGTGGAGATGTTCTATACCTAATACTTTACTTTATTTATTCCACGTACACGCACTCAATCTCCAATCGCATTAAAGTTTAAAGAAATTTTTCAACTTACCAGCAGCACCTCAAGAAATGTATAAGCCTGTCCGAGAAATATAAATCATTTCTCCTAGGCCATTGGATCGTGAAGAATGCAATTTCAAGGGTGGTGTATCAACTACCACAGTTCTGTTTTGCTACGGTTCTACTGATATAGATTAAAAATTTCACACAGAGGTCCCGACTTGAAATCTATTGAGGATTAATAGAAATGAATAAGATCTTACCAAGGAAACATTTTTAAAAGTTCACTTTCACTATTACTAATCCCTTATATCAGTTATTATATTTCGCGGACTACAAAATACTAATGAACTCCGTCGTATTATTTTCAGTAAGTCTCGGGTGATAAATTTGTTTGAAAATCTATTTTATTACAGTGTTACAGTACCTCCCGGTAGAAACAGTTTTAGACTATTATATTTAGATCCTGCTGACAAGTTGGCAGAACAAGGTTTCCTTTTTGAACAGGATGGTGCTCTTTTAATGTTTAGGCACCAATACGGCCGGGCCATTTTATTATTTATTTATTTATTAGTAGGTATGTTTATGAACTCCTGAAGTATAAAAGTGAATATCCAATTTTTTATATTCCACGACAACCGAATATTAGTTGTGTGAATTTTAGCTATAGCAATTTTATTAACGATAAACTATTCCGATGACAGGGGATAAAGATTAATTAATAAGGTGCCCGGGCTACGAACCGAGAGAAACACAGAAAGCATATCGTATTTAAATGACAGTACATTTATATATTATATAAGCATAAAATGGTCGTGGTGGGTCACTAGCTAGTATATCTATACCTCCAATTACAAAACATTACCCTCATTTTCTTATAATATTGAAAATATCTACAGTGAATAATTTAACTATTAATAATTTCGAGAGACATCGCTTCTTCTTAGATTCACAATATTAATGTTTTTATAAGTTCAGCGCATCTCGTTATTTCATAATGTTTTCTCTATTTTTGCTCAAAGGAATATTTTTTATTTCTTTCCTCCTTAGCTTTAATTACGAGTACCTCTTTGATGTACATTTTAGCAGAACGGTTTAAATCAAGCTCTGAATAAAGGATACAGTAAGCTATATTTCAGTTATTATTTATAAATCATTTCTAATAAGATAACGTAATCGTTACTAGTTTTATTTTTATTTTAAATTACTAGTGTGCAAGGTTAGCAAGATGAAGAGCTTTTGTTAATTTTAAAGGGTCCCCGAGGTATTTGTTATATAATTTCCCATTTGTTTTGAATAACAAAAACTAACAGTTTTGGCAGTGATCGCACTGTTATGAAAAAGTGCTGTTAAAATATCTTCACTCACATTACACCCGTTTTTGATAGAAAGACTAGGTATCACGTACGTTTTATTTTTATACACTAAAAATCAGCCCTTGACGGCTATCTCACCTGGTGGTAAGTGATGCGGTGCTCTCTAGGCTGGTAGCGGGCTAACCTGTTAGAAGTATGGTAAACCCACGCTCCTAGTTGGTTTCTACGCGATATCGTGCCGGAACGCTAAATCGCTTGGTGACACGTCTTTGTCGGTAGGGTGGTAACTAGCCACGGCCGAAGCCTCCCACCAGACCAGACTCGAGCCGAGAATCGAACCCAGGACCTCCAACTTTCAAAATGCGACAGCGCACGCACTGCGCCACGGAGGTTTGTGTCTTTAACCAACCATGACTTCAAAATTCCTGACCAGATTCGGTCTTTTAGTGTGTAGTTAGAATCCTTTTATATCATCCCAAATGTCACTGACTAAATTTATTGTAAAAAATTGTGGTTTCTTAAAGTAAATAATTTCTTAACTTTTCTCCTTTTCGTGTTTTGTTATTTAATAATTAATTAGAGATTAAACTTTTATTCTTTGACTGAAATGTATTGCATCCAATGCGGCGCCCCCAGCCGAATGCGATTGAATTTGAGAGTGCAATCTTTCAAGGAATTTTTCTATTACCTAAAACGGTGGCGTGTTATTTCATATTGCTTATTGAGGGGTCACAAAATGAGTTTTGCTTTTCCTATTATTACGTTCCTTTTAAAAATAGGACGTGAAGTTAAAAAAGAGGATAATTTCTTTGGCCCTAACTATTTTAGATACCTTAAAAAAATACGACGTGAAGTTAAAAAAGACGATGGCCCAAACTATTTTAGATACCTTAAAGATTCTAATTTTTGTATTAATATGTCCCATAATATTTTCTTGTGTTTGCACTACGCTTTTAGAAGTTCGGAGTCAAAAATAAAATTATTCACGTCACAATTGTCTACAACGTAGTGCTTGCGAGAGTATATGTATAATAGAAATAGCTTAATTTTCAGCTGAAATGTAAGATTCGCCGGGCGCTCTCTTTGTCTGTGAGCAATCAGTCAAGTGAAAATGTTACATTTACTAGTTTTCAACAATAAATTCATATAAATTATTTCATTATGATTTTTACGTTTTACTGTATGTTTCTTTTAATGATTTCGTACACTTTTTTGACGAATGGAACAATGTTTGAAAACTTACTAAAGAAATTGTAATCTACAAACATACCTACCATAATGAAAATTAAAATCGCATGTGGTGCACACATCTCTTTACACGCTCTACACGCATTATGAGTAGAAACCGACACCGATAAAGATGTGTCGTAAAGCGATTTAGCGTTCCGGCACGATGTCGCGTAGAAACCAATTAGGAGCATGGGTTTACCAAACCCCAAACAGGTTAGACTCCTATCATCTTAGACTGCATCTTCACTTACCATCAGGTAAGGTTGCCGTCAAGGGTTATCTTGTAATGGATAAAAAATATATATATCAGTAGAATTATATAATAGTGTAATGCCAAGAGGACCTGCTAAGGGTAAGATTAATACAATATACTGACACTACTACTAGAAAATTAAAGTCTTACTCCATTAAACCATTATAATTTCACCAGCAATAATATACGCATAGAGAGTTGAAACAATGCAAGTTGCCGTTCGTAAAAAACAATCCAAAAGCTAAAACAAACATATTTCCAAGTTTAAAACGAATATGTGTCGTGCCAACCCTACATAGCGTAGGTTAGGTAAAAAGAAGAAAAAGTGAGCTACGAGTATGACTAGGAATGATTAATTTACGGTCTGGGTAAACGTTCCGCCAGCACAAGAATATATCTTCCGGAGTTACCTAAGGTTTAATCACTTTATGTTCAAATGTCAAACATAGTCTAAAATAATATCATGCTTAACACTTTAATGTTTGGGTTATATAAGTACATTTCGGCCTACTCTTGCACGTGTGTCACGTCGGTTCTCTTCAACCGCACTTGATTCTGATACCCCAAGGCTTTGAACCTTAGCCTGTTTATTTAGGCGTTTGAGCCTACAGTTTAGCATTAGTTTTAACATGCTTTTAAATATATCACGATAAATAACGAAAATTTTGTACGTTCTTTTCACAAATTTTGCAGGTATCATAACTAAATATTTTTTTCATAGCAATGGTTTACCATACGAAAAAACTTTACGCTATAAAAATTCCAAATGTCCTAACAAGGAAGCCCACAAGAAATTTTGCTGAGTATTCAATTATTAATGTCTATTTAAATGTGTTTTATGATATGATTTCTAACAATTCAAATCTATTGTAATTGTTGAACTAGACTTGAAATAATGAGAATTATAATTATTTAAAGATCTTGTCTCGGATACTTGACTCCTCTAAAATTTTTGCCTTACGGGTATATCGATGAAAATCCAGTTATACCTACTCATGGCAGCTTTTCCGAAAGCAAAATGGCAGGTAATCAGACCCTATATTAAATATTCTAGTTTTCAGGCCATAATAAGTGTTATTTCTATTCACAATGTAATTTGGCTAATTGTACAGCGCAAATGGAACCTCAAATAAATAGTGATCACAATGTTATGTTGATTGAGAAAAGGTGCTAAAAAATAATAAAGTACACATTGGCGTTCAACAAATAAATAATTTAAACTAATTATTTTCATCTATAAGATACATATGAGAAACACTATAATAACATAACTTTAATCCGAAAAACTGAAATAAATAGATGGATAATTTAATGCAAATAGTAAATCAATTATAAAATAACAAATCGTATGATACGGGAACCTATATAAGATATAACCTTTAATAGTTTAAACTTTAATAACTTTTCGATATAATTCGTAAAAATAGTTCAGTTATATATTTCATAAAATATATATTTTAAATCAAGCAAACGCTAAATAAATTCTTCAAATAACTTGAAAATAGAAACACAAACAAAATACATAAACACTGCCAACTTAATGTTTGAGTAAGATTCTAGAACCTCACACTTAGAGCTGACAAGTTTCGTTTTCGTCCAGCAAGTCGTTTCACGCAATATTGCCTCTTATATGCACATCTTAGTGCTTAGAATGGCAACCATAAATTTTTTTAAGAATATATCTACTTTCTTTCGCATGTACAGTGTAAGCATGATATACGACTACGAGGCTGGAGAACGTTAAATGTGCAGTACAGTTTTCCAACTGTCAAACTTTATACCTCTGAATTTATATTGGAAAATTTGGAATCGTGCAGTGGCCAATACTTTATCTGCGAAAATGGAGAGCATATTCGTGTTAATACAATCGTATTGCCATTTCATATTTTGACAGTACTGTATCTTTGACACCTTCAAATAAAACTTATAAAAGTCTATTGATGCCGTAGACAGAGAAACTCACATTGAAGCTATGAAACATTTAATATCTAAAAATATCTAATTCTCTAATGTGGAAGTGAGAAGTGTATATACGATATATATTTAAAATATTGAGACAATAGTATCTTCTGTCTCATACAGCGCGCTTGTTTTACGATTGTCGAGATTTAAAAGTTCGCCAAACATAATTGTTCTAGTACTGGCACTGTTACCACTTTTCATTAAATCTGTTTTTCATTTTTATTTCAAGAAGTTTCGGCCTTTTGTTTTTTTGTTTTTGTTATCTAGAAAAATCTGAAGAAAATTATGCGTAAAAGCAAAACTTAAGTTTCATATTACAATCTCGTGTCAGCCACCCGTTTATACCTTTTTGTATTTCATCTGAGTAGTGAATGATGAATTAATGAAAACATTAAAGGTGAAAGACAAAAGACGTGATACTACGTGCATATTTGACTTCAAGTCATAAAGAGTTCAAGTGTAGTACGATCTATTCCAATGCACATCTAGGCGAATCTAGACGGCTAACGCGTAGGCATCATTTATAACTTAATGTACATTTCAAACAGTTATACTGCAATCCAAAAGCCCGCATGTCCGATTCATCTTAATAATTGGTCTCTGGAAAGGTGTAGTAACGATTTATATTATGTAGCAACACGTACGTTATCTAACGATTTATCGTGGGCTTTTCTTATATCAATGAAAGTAATCTCTTTATACCTACCTTAGCTTCATACAATAGAGATCGTGTGATATGACCAACTGTATAACCAAACCAAGGATTCAGAAACGAGAACAGGATTCAGAATTTAAAAAAAAACAGCTTAATAGAGTTCACCTTAGCTGGCATTAAATAAATTTTGTTTTGTAACTCATGAGATGTTTCAATAGTAAGCATGTTTGACTGCAAGTCACGAGAGCAATTTGAGGTCAGTTTGAGAGTTAGCCTTCAGATAATTCTTAGGACGGATTAAGAAAGTGGTGAAGTCCAAGCCCGTGACTCGGAGAAAAAGTCGTACTAAATTGTGATAGCAATGAAAAAAAAAAATTATGTTAGAGTATCAAAGGCCAATATTAAATTAAGATAATTTTTAGTAAAATTCGAAAATTGTCCAACTTGTAAAGTATTAAAAAAAAAAACGTTCTGTTAATGATTTTTTCATTTCATTCTGTTAATCAGAGGAATTTTTAAAAACTTATATGCTAGTCTTACATGAAAGCCACTATATTCATCAGTAGAGCAGTGATGAGAAATTTACGAGTCTCTATCGTTATCGGAAGCTGTGATAGCCTAGTGGAAGCTGTGATAGCCTAGTGGTTAGGGCGTCAGCCTCCTAATCAGAGGTCGGCGGTTCGAATCCGGGTACGCACCTCTAACTTTTCGGAGTTATGTGCGTTTTTAAAAAAAAAAAAAAAACAAAATTTAAATATCACTTGCTTCAACGGTGAAGGAAAACATCGTGAGGAAACCTGCACGCCTGAGAGTTCTCCATAATGTTCTCAAAGGCGTGTGAAGTCTGCCAATCCGCACATGGCCAGCGTGGTGGACTATGGCCAAACCCTTCTCATATTGAGAGGAGACCCGTGCTCTGTAGTGAGCCAGTAATGGGTTGTTCATGATGATGATGATGATGATCGTTATGTAGACACATTTCTATAATTGAACCAGACGGAGACTTAAAGCCCACAATTCCCCACTATAAAATATATTCAATCGAACTAAATCCAGTTCAATATATAGTGCTGGGTGAACTTCGTGGATAAAGCACCGAATTTTACTAGAAACTTCCACCGCCTCGGAACTTTGCAGGTATTTTATCCCTGTCTGGTGTAAAGTGGAATCCTGTTCCATTCAAATACTATACTCGTACTTCTTTATTACTTTCAATTTTATTGAAATTACTTCTGCGACATTAAACTGTGCATTGTGTTATTGCATCCAGTACTCCCACTCATAGCACCATCAGGGAAAATACAGACATTTTTTTAGTTTAAAGCTCTAAATAACTCTTCTGTTCCCCGCGGAGTGATATATGTTAGGCATTTTATCTGTAAAAAAATATAGGTTCAACTAGAGTTTACTTCAACATAAAATGAAGGCATATTCCGGTAATACCAGTACCGGTATTTCCGGTTTCGACTGAATTACGATTTAGCTCTATTTAGCTCTATCCCGTAACTGCACTTTCTTAATAGAATTTCTATTACTTTTTTATTGATACTGGAAGTAATTTTAACTGAATTACGATTTAACTATATCCAATAAAAACTTCATTTCTGGGAATAAAAATAAAAACATATATTATTCTCCGGCCCCTAAACTATCTTTGTATATTTAATAGCCTTAATCCTTTGCTATATTGCTGCGTAAATATTTGGTAGTTACATATTATATATGTAACAGGTTTATAATATCTATATAAACTTATTATACGACCCAGATAAGTTTAATGAAAATCTATAGTAATAGAGGACGGAAATTTTCAACAAGGAGTAGTAAAAATCACTCACATTAAGTGAGAGTTTAAATTTGAATTAAATATGTATATTACTTCGCACTCTTTCCACACATTTAAAATGTTTGATCAAACTCGAATGAAAACCAACAATAAAAACTTAAAGCTTGGACCGACAGCTTATGTGTACGCGCTACACTCATTTAGTGGGACCAGAAAAGCATTAAAAATAAAAAATATATACAATATAAATTTCTGTAATATATGGGCAAAAGGTGGAAAGTTTCTGTAAAAAAAAAATTAAAAGCCAATTTTCAAATTAAAGGGGGGTGAGGTTATTAATTTAAACCTCACCCCTTGATTTGTGGAGTGTTATTCTACCAGTAAAAACCCAAACTCAAAGAGGGTTGAAACAAGGCGTTCGTAACAAATATACCGAAAAATACCGGATACCAAAAAACAATGTATTTTATCCCAAAGACTAACCCCACATATCGAGGAATATGGGGAAGAATAAAAAGTGATTTATAAAGGGGGTGAAAGTTGTTTCTTTTATAGAAAAAGATCTCGGCATTCCAAAGAGAAAGACTTCCAAAAATGCTCACCTCCTACACATAGAATTTTTACAATCAGTTTGTACCATTTTTATTAACATCCCGGTGCAAACTTTTAAAGGGGTTTTGCTCGCATACGCAAATAAAAATGTATCGAAAAACTGTTAAACTGCGCTTTTTATTACACGCTTATCTCCACTATCCGGGTTTATGAGTAACTGACATCCAATAAAAACGTAATAAATGTGTTGTCGATTAAAAAATCGCGACCTTTCGATGATCCGCTTAACAAGTAGTATTTTCGTTCATTTTATTTATGCTCTGAATTGTTGGCATTAATTTGGAGCTCAGTTATTGGAATAGGATAGAATAAATTTGTTACCAATTTAGTTATCAAAACTCACTCAGCTTAAATTATTTGTACCATCTTCATATTACAGTTATATTAAAAAAATATAACTGTACAGTTATATAAAAAAAAAATATAACTGAAATACGAAGATTGACACCCAAAAAGACAGAAATTTCAACGAAAAATTCTAAATCGGCTTTGCGCCATAGATTTTTTTATACAGTGCGGTCGTACTACGTAGATTTTATATTTTTCCAATTTAGAAAGCAGAATCAGTGACTAAGTAAGGGTTATACTTTCTTAATTCCATGTTTCTAAAGTCATACTTTTTGAGATCACGTGATTAGTTAATCAGTCAGTCAGTCAGTCAGATAACCAGTCAGTAATGTAATTTACGGTTAAATATAAAGCGTTGTAAATAATATGATGTTTCTATGCGTTTTCATTCCGAAGTTCAGTTGGGCAAAGTAAAATTTCATACAATGTAACTCCTAAAAATTACTTTTCGAACAAGAGATAAATAATAATCGAACCAGTGTCTGAATTTGAAGAATGGTGGCTCGTAAACTGTATCCTGAGGGCCCGGAGTACACTAACCCTCTCAGTGATTTGTAAGATTTACTCCTCCTGTGTGGCCTAAATATTTTATTCCCGTGTGAGTTGAGTGGTCAACTCAATTTTCTTTATGGAATGTAAAATAGGCTTGTGAGGGAAATAGGCTAAGTTCGGATTATGGAAACTGAAGTGAAATGTCTTTCTTCTTTTAGATGAATGGTTTATTTATCTCTTAACATTATTTACTTTACTAAAACATAAATGTTTCGTTGGTCTATTGGTAAGCATGTTTGACTAAGAATCACGAGGTTCTACTTTTCACTCTTAGGACGATTATTGTTGGTTATTGTTTTTAAAATCAAATTTAAAAATCATCTCAAGATCAGGGATGTCCCTCAATAAATCAAATTTTATTACTAACTATTGTAGTGAAAAGGATTAGATATATAATAAAAGAGATTGGGTATTCGTTTATTATTGTTTTGTAAAAAAAAAAGGTTGTAGTTAAATGTGACTATGTTTATGGTGATAATAAAAGAGAATATTTGACAAAGTAAATTTTGGAATTTCTCCAACACCAGGACGTGTTTTGTGCCCTCGTAGTTTAAGAATGAAGGAACCCTTATCACCATTCTGTAAAAATTATACGTTCTATTATAATCTGTACTAAAACTTTAAAAAATCTGAGTCGTTAGGAAATAAGCGTTATCCATTTCCATGTCCCCGATAAATATTCCCTCACTGTTGTTATTACTAACAACACGTCATGACCTCGAAGCTCAGCCTCGGGCTCGCCATATTCGCCAACAAGAATTGCGACGGATGATGGGCCTTAATTATTATATTAATTAGCCTTATTCCCTATCTCAATTGAGACAGGAAGCACGTTCCCAGCTGGGATAACTCTGCAAGTGAGAATGAAGACTCTCGCAAATGCCATCTGCATTACAGTATCTTGCTTTATAACATTTGTTGTTGTATAGGAAAAAGTTGATTGAGTTCTGTCTTTTTATTTTTAAAATGTTCTAGCTTTACTTTCTAAGATGCTAAAGCAAAGAGCCCCTAAGGGACTATTGAATATAATCTACGTAGCTTTAGCACAGTCAATTCTAGGCTATTGTATTCCTTTCCGCGGTGGTGCTGCTTTACTTTTAAGGTTCATTGAAGCAATTAGTGTTCCGATATATAGGCTTAAAGTTGCATATAATATGGAACTTTATAGATTTCTGAAGCATCTGCCTTACTCATCACCGTGAGGCAGTTATAAATAACTCTAGTTCGTCTAAAGACAATTTTTAAAGAAAAGAAAAACATCTACCGCGAGTTAAACTTATATTTTTTTTTTTTCAAACGGCATAATATCATTTAAGTATGCCAATTCTTTTTGTTCTCTTGTAATTGTATTCTTAGGAATTTATACGATTCGTATGCACATCGCACGAAGTGAAGTAACGGATGGTCGTAAAAAGAAATCCCCGGACACTGTGGAGATTTCCTTATTTTTATGTATTCCAGGAAATAAGGTGTGGTTGCACCTTCACTAAAATATGTATTAAATAAATATGTAGATTCACAAAAATATTAAATCTTAGACGTTAAATTCGCTTTTATAATACTCAGTCGTCATTCCAGCTGCGCTCAGGTTTCCTCATAGGAGAGACTGATATAATTATATAAAAGCATTGTTTTTTTATTACATATTTTACTCAAGTAATCAACTCAAACTTGCTTCGCAACTTAACAGATGCCACCAGAACATCCGCTGGCCTCGTGTTCACGAAGAAGGCTAGACGCCAGGAAAATCATTAACAAATTTATCTATTTTAATCAAAGTTAAACTAAGTCTGGCTATGACATAATCTCAAACAGTTAGGTATCGTTTGAAATAACAAGACTCTTGTACAAATAGTAGTAGAGCTTAAGAAACAAGTTACAGTTTATAAACTATTTCAACAGTCTGTTAAAGGCTACATTAATCTAAATACAGGCTCAACTAATAAGGCTAAGTTATTGAAAGACTCAGCCCTTTAATCTTACAACAAACTTAGAGGAAAATCTTAGTTATCATAATAAAATCCTTTATTACACAAAAGAATAGCTTCGGGCTCCAAAATTAGCCAAATTTGACTAAAGCACTTCCATCAAATAAGATTTGAAAATTAATTCAAATCATAAGACATTTCTCCAAAAAACTTAAGGATTTTAACAGCCCTGTTTATATTTCTAACTTCACTGCAAGTCAGATATATAAACCCACTTCGGATCCGTGCTCGAGATCTGCAGCAATTACAGTGACCATTGGCTCATGGAAGATCTAACCAGAGTCATTGATTAGATCACCAAATTAAATCGCCGATAACTCGTGCTTTCGTGTTCATACAGGCCAGTGTGCTGGGTGCCTCTGATCTTAGATTCAGACGTAAGGAGTCGACAAAATCAGCCGAAAACGCCTAGCTACTATTGATCGAGTACGTGTCAGCAGCAACTCGCAGACATGAAACAATCATGTTGCTGACATCTCGTTGGAAATTTCCCGCAGGCGCTAATCGCCGACACATCCGGGTGGTTTGGCGTTAAGGAGCCTTTAATGATGTAAAATGGTGGTTGACATAAACGGTAATAGTACTCACATACCTATCGTTCTACTCCTTGTTGCAGTCTACCCTGCTATTTAAGATAATTCAAAAGTGAAATATCAATTTAGTCCTTTATTAATTTTTTCGTTATTTTAAGACTAACGTGGTTATAATAGTGTACCTCTTTATATTTTATGATATCCTGGTACATTTGTCCCTATATGAGAATTTATTTGTTAATATACATCAAACATTTTACATTAAACTTAGATTAACCTAATATTATTAATTAAAAATCTTAAAAAATAAATAAATATATAACATCATAACTAAAATATATTATTAAAAGGAGTCCCTTTAGGCAAGGTTCCGAAGATACTGGCAGCGTTCCCCTTTTGAATTGCTAGACTAATTCTTTGTCCGAGGTAGCTGGCAGCTCTTCGGCCCCCTGTAATGTCGACTAACCTTTTTGCTATTTCCTTATGTTATAATATTATAAAAGATGTGATGTGACTTTACCTAAACTTAATTTTTATTAAAATTATTTTAGAATTAGAAATCAAGTATTAATTTATAAATGAAATGTCAATTTGTACAATTATAAAAGATGTCAATAATTTTAGGCAGTATATTTGTTATATTCAAATTGATATGTTTCATTTTCACATAGTTGTTATATACGAGTATGTCAGATATTGTAAGGGAGAATATTAACCTAGTTTAATTGTGTAGGGCCTGTGATAAAACGAACTACACGGAACCCGAGGTCTGTTTGTGCGTGGTGTTCTAATCGCAAACCTGTAAATCAGTTCAGGGTAATCAACATCATTGTGAAAAAAAAAGTCATCGACAACAGTTGTCGTCTATTTTCGAGTTTATAACAGTATAAACGGATATTCAGATGATAAGTACAGTGAAATTGAAGCTTACACGTATTTTCTTCACATTTTTTATTCCTTCAGGAAATTGCGTTGTATTTTGTTAGGCCACTCAAACCGTCCCCGGAAAAGGGCCTTTTCGTCCAAAATCTCACAGAATATCATTGAATAACTTAAATTTTTTCTGCGCTCAGGGCAAACATCGTTGCTGTTAGTATGAAAATTATTTCCGAAGTTTTAGCAGCAAAAGTTTTTTTTCTCGGTGTTATATTGTAAATATGTATTTTATTTATACACGTGCTGCTTATCTTCACACTAAATATTATAAAAGCGAAAGTTTATATGTGTGTTGCAAACCACTACTTTTGAACTGATTTGGCTGAATTATATGATGGAGATAAATTATACTTAGAGATAGATTATATTGATAGGTTTATTTTTATCCCGGTAATATCCATGGTCTTGAATTTCACGTCGAACGGCAACAACTATGGCTATAGAATGCTATAGCGAACTTCCTTGAATTTCGTTTGATATATAAAAGAAAGAGAGAGAGAGGAAACCGGAGTAAGACATTTGTAAGCAGGCGAAAACGCGGGCATCAGCTAGCTGTTTAGAATGTTTTAATTACTGTAAGCACGTGTTGCAAGAGACAGGAACACTTTGAGTGGGATAGAGGAGGCCTATGCCCAAAATTGGGCATTCAATGAAGAATTTAATTCTTAGACAATTTTCCAATTTTTGACATTTATATTATTTGACACATGACATTATAATTTTGAATTGGAAATAAAGGCTTAAAAAGCATGTGTTGACGTGGACGAATAAATCATTTCATTTCATAAACGGTGTTATGTTCATGTATGCTAATATTAACCTTTTCCGAAGATTATACGTCACTTTATTGCTTTTCGGACGGTAAGCACGAACTATATAAGCTTCTTCATTAGCAAACAAAGGAAAATAGCCTTCCAATTCGAGAGCGAAACTTTGTTTACGGATACGCCCGTTGGTCTTGTTGGAGACTTTCTAATCATTCGATCGCGTCAAAGGTACACAAGTTTTGACGAATTCCGTGCGCTGTTGCATTATAATGTCTGGTATGGTTATGAGATCTGGCGGGAGGTTTCGGTCGTATCTAGTTACTACTATGGTGACAAAGATGTATCTCCAAGCGATTAAGCGTTGTGACCCTCGACGGCACGTCTAGTCCTGTTTTATTAGATGAATAAATATACAAAATCTTAGATTTGGCTACTTTTGTGTATATAATGTTTAATTTTTAACGCTGGCGTAGTAACTAACATGTTTTCGAAACCCAAGTTCGATTCCCGGGTTGAATCAAAAATTCGTATTGCTTTTTTGACAAAAAGTTCTCGATACCGTCTCGGAGATATTTGCCGAATATGTTTTATTTAAAACCGTCAGTTTAATAGTTTTATTATCACATCTTGTGATAATAATTGTCAAAGCCCGCCGACCAACACTAACTTCGCGGTTTTATTGCCTACAACTCTCTCTCCTATAAGGAAGGTACCCTGATCCCAGCCGTGGACTGACTGATGATGTAGATTAAAAAACACACTAACCCCCTTAATCTTCTCATGCACGACGACCTCCGTGGCGCAGTGCGTGCGCTATCGCATTATAAAGTTGAAGGTCCTGGGTTCGATTCCCGGCTCGAGACTGGTCTGGTGGGAGGCTTCGGCCGTGGCTAGTTACCACCCTATCGACAAAGACATGTCACCAAGCGATTTAGCGTTCCGGCACTATGTCGCGTAGAAACCAACGGACCCGACCTAAGCGCTCCTCTCCGAAAGAGAGAAAGAGACCTAAACATATCCTTCACGGCCCTGACGATCAGATAACTACTGACAAAATACTCGTACCACCTATCACACAATCATGCGCTACAGACCGTCTTCGCCGGCAAAGACGAGGTCCCCGCTATCTTACGTCATCCGGACGTAGGCTTCATCCACTGTCTCGGAGACGTATGGACCACTCAATGTCCGACCCCCCGTTATCCCAAACGTCGCCTCAGCCGAGGTTTGGCCTCACAGGCCTTCTTTGAACCCTAGGGCTCAAAATTTGTATCGGCAGAGCTTCTTTCCGAAGCTCGCCAAACAGCCCGGTTACGCTGTCGCAGGGTTAGTACAGCTAATAGTCAGTCCGAAAAAAAAAAAGTAGAAACCAATTAAGAGCGTGGGTTTACCATACTCCTAACAGGTTAGCCCGCAACCAACCTAGACAGCATCATCATTTACCACCAGGTGAGATTGATGGCTATCTCTATAGGGCTAATTTGTAGGGTATTAAAAAAAAAGCAATGTTTTTTATTACCGGGCGATCAAAGTGGAAGTGAATAAAATATTTTGGTCCGAAAGGTAAAGCTTACAAATCACTGAGTGGGTTAGTTAAGCCCGCGGGGCACAATTCATGTCGGGTTGTTCGAAAAATTGTTTCCATTGTTGAAACTTTTTCTATTCTGTTCTATTACGTCCCTTGATAACGGCTTTAAACATGTTGTTAAGTCAATCAAAATTTAATTCAGCAATCTCGTCTTTATATTTCTTATTAGAATAACGTTGTTGTGCTTTCGAGCAATACATTCAGTTACTTTTTTGGCTTAGCATGTGACCAGTATTTTTTTTTATTTGCCGTTAGTTATGGTTGTTATGAAGGGGTGATAGCCCGGTAAAGCGGTGATAGCTCAGTGGTTAGGGCGTCAGCCTCTAATCAGAGGTCGGCGGTTCGAATCCGAGCACGCACCTCTAACTGAGTTATGTGCGTTTTTTTTTAAACAATTAAAATATCACTTGCTTCAACGGTGAAGAAAAATATCGTGAGGAAACCTGCACGCCTGAGAGTTCTCCATAACGTTCTCAAAGGCGTGTGAAGTCTGCCAATCCGCACACGGCCAGCGTGGTGGACTATGGCCGAACCCTTCTCATATTGAGAGGAGACCCGTGCTCTGTAGTGAGCCTGTAATGGGTTGATCTTGATGATGATGATGATGTTTGTTAGTCGTGAATTACTTACTTTAAGAAATTTCTTACATTACTTTAAGAAAGAGACAAAAATATGTTCACGAACGTATTCGTAGAGATTGTTATTTTTAAAACATTTATTCTTATTTCATCATATTTGTACCTAATATGCTTGACAGGTATACGATCCACTACATAAATATGACATTATATTGAAGCGATTCTTTATATCCAAGATGGCGAAATGACAAAACTTTGGTGCAATAAATAAAGTGAATATATCTCAAAGTATATTATGTTAACATGGTATACCTTATCGATGTACTTAGGTGAATTAACTTCGAGGCCGTAGGCCTTTCTTTATTTTGGTCGATATTGACTTAATAGGGTTGGCCAAAGTTTGTTCTTAGCTTACGTTGATTTTGTCAGATATTATTTTCATACTGATGAGTAAAAACCTAATTTATCGTTGTCACATTATTTGTTTTATTGTTCGTCGTGAAAATTTAATCTATGGTAATAATAATTCATATTGCTAATTGTCTGCTTCCCCTAGTTATAGTCAAGATTATATTTTAGCTAAATATTAGTCTTTTCATCGTTTGATTTGAATCGAAGCAATTTTAAATGAAATATAAGTTAACTTGCTTTAACCTTGAAGAATAAATCGTGAAGAAACCTGCATACCTTCTACGTAATGCTTTTCAAAGCATATAAAATCTTCTAAACCACGCTTGGCCTATATGCGTCGTGTACCAATGATCGTGTCATGTGTGTTGTGGGCTGGTAATAGATTAATGATGATGATTTGAGGTTTGTATAAGTAAAATACATTTATTGAGGACGAGAGCGCGAGCGTTCGTGTTACTTAGACACCAGGTGACGCGAAGGAGCATTGTTGGGTTTAGTAGGTATTTCGGTTGCCACTTTGGCTGCCGACGATTTCCACATACCCGGAAGTGGTTCAATACTGCCTGCGTCGCTTCCGGAGGGGATGCGAATAAGCATTTTCTAGCATTAACAAATAAATAAATTTGTAAAATATATTTGGCACAGCCCTAGTCACCCTAACGACGCCTCCAATAAAGTAGAGAAACGGAGGGAGTGAAAAAAGTAATCAGCTCAGTCATCTCAATGCAAACAGTCAGTTTCCTATATTTACGAGCCGTTTCTCCACAGATTTGCGAAACCACGACTGTCACGAATTTTAGGGATTCGGAATGATTGATATAAACAAGTCAAACATATACAAAACACTCCTTTAAAGGACAAATATCAGGTAGGGCATTAGATAATTGAATGTTTCCCCTTATATTCCAGGGTTGAACAATTTGAAGGGTTGTCTGGAGGAGATTTTTGACGACCTCCGTGGCGCAGTGCGTGCGCTGTCGCATTAACAATTGGAGGTCCTGGGTTCGATTCCCGGCTCGAGTCTGGTCTGGTGGGAGGCTTTGGCCGTGGCTGGTTATCACCCTACCGACAAAGACGTGTCACCAAGCGGTGTAGCGTTCCGGCACGATGTCGCGTAGAAACCAATTAGGAGCGTGGGTTTACCATACTCCTAACAGGTTAGCCCACTACCACCCTAGACAGCATCATCACTTACCACCAGGTGAGATAGCCGTCAAGGGCTAACTTGTAGTGTATGTAAAAGAAACGATTTAAGCGAGCCATTGCGTTATCATTTTTATTTATTTTTAAATTTGACTTTTTTTCGTTTGGGAATCCATTTCAAATTTCAATGGTCATTGCCGCCGTTTTGTCTGTCTAGCGAGGTTTCTACCAACGCTATGTTTTTCGTTGCGGTATCGCCATTCCATTGCTTTCGGAGCCCAAGTCCATATCTCGCTGAGCTATGTGCACCACCCATTGCCAAACTCGTCCAGCTTTATATGTAAACATAAGCTCTATTGTTCTAATTTTTCCAATCAACAAGTAGATATTATCCAAGTATAGCTCTATTTGCTTTACTAGCTGATTTCTATATAGCATACTTTGACGTTGCTCAACCAAAGTTAGTGATAAAACAAGACAGATATGTCAGAAAAATAGCTTTGTCCCATTTTAACTGTTTCTTCAGTCAGAGGTTCTTCTTCTCTCTCTTCTTCAGAGAACTTCAAGCAAGCCTTCTTTATAAGCACCATTAAGCATGTATTTTATAGTGAGTATAGCTGCTAGTTCCATTTTTTAAAAGAATCTATTGAAAATCTACTAACTAGTTGTATAGTCATGGGTGTAGTTGGCCATCTAACTAGTGATTTCTCTTTTATAATTTAATGCTTATCTAATGCGAAATAAAAAGGTAGTTGGTTACACAGACAAGCTTATCGTTGAAAAACCAATCCATTAAAGAATCTCGTGTAATAAATACGTTATGTCCCAAGCGCATACACCCACTATCGCCATTCAATTGTTAGTGTGATAGGATTGAGTAATATTCCTCTACAAAATGTATTAAAAATTCGAAAATAACCGCACATTACTTCTACGCGCCGCCTTCAAATGCACGCCAAGTGCTCTCTTGGGGGAAATGGTATAACAAATTTTCTACCGTCACCCTCAACACTTTACTGACGCAGGTCTGTTGAGGGAAAAAATTCGCTGTAAAATTGGTATTTCTGAAATTGAATAGCACGTGCTATTTTCTGATATATATAGCATAATTTCCTATGATAGCATGAAACTTACACACACACACATAGATCCATATTTCTAAAAAAGTTTCACTCGAATACCGGGCTGAGGAAACGTATGAAATCTTGACATTATAACGCACATCTTAGTAGGACTCAGCATTTTGCATTCTTAAAACAAAAATCATTAATGATATTGGATCTTATAACTTCTAATTCTTATAACTCTTTCAGATTGCCATGATTCCTTGAAGAAACTGGATTTCAATAAATCGCCATGGCAGTTTGTAATTTAAGTTGGTAGCTTCGGTTTTAAAATGGAACTGTAGGATTTGAGTTTATTCACCAGTTGTAATTCAGCTTCAAACTATAATCTTAGTGATTTAAAATAGTAAGGACCTAGAGACACGGAGATAGTAAGACCTTCTCGTAGAGACTCAGTTATAGTAGCTAGTTAGAGAGAAAAGAAATAGTAATATTACACTTTGAATGAAAACCATATTTGAGTCAAAATACTTATAATACTGTTTGCTATTATATAAGATACGTTTTTTGGAATAACATGTTGACACAGTAAAAAGTTCTTTAACTTTTTTTGCTTGCGGTTAAATTGTTTTACTTTTTTTATCGTTAAAAAGACATTCCAGACAGATTTCCAATGCAAACTGTCGAAACGTCAAAACATCAATTCCGCAGCTCCTCAGATTATTTAACGACTAAATTATCGGTAGTTGAATTAATAATTGCTCTTCATTTGACAGATTGGATGGTCACCAAAAATTTGTTAAAACATTTTTATTTCAAGCTCTATTATATTTGTATTGACGCAATAATATACTCAAAATTATTAACTAGATTTTCAAGCTCAAACAAATTATTTTACATGATAAAGAATGATATCATATGTTCGTCTACAGGATATCTCTCTCTTTGAGTTTGGTGCAGTGGCTAAGCCGAAACTAAACACTGGGTAACATTCAAGAAAAGAATATTGTTAATAGCCAGCAATAAGTGCCTGCATAATCACTCCGAATCACCAAGACTAAACACATGGCACAGACAAGTGTTAGATAGAAGAGACACTCCTCCTACCCAGGCGTTGTCTTTATTGGGAATAGCTTTGATGGGAAACAAAATAACCTGGATTTTAGTATTCCCTACAAAAGACTTATATCCAACAGTTAACGACAATCATTTGAAAAGATGATAATGATGATGAAACAAAAAAATACACTTTCGCATGTCTATTTAATAAATACGCCAATCGGTTGAAATTATGGTAATTATGATGAAACAAAAAAAAAAACAATACCCTTTCGAATGTAGGAAAAAACAATACGTATATCTAATATTTCTTACCAAAGATAGATAATTTATCCCTATGATATTGTTTTGTATATGCCTAATACAATCACAACGGAAATTTCACTAGCAAAGTAACGTAAATTGAAAAAAAAACGTGAGTTCAAATTTTTGGCAATTTTAGCCGACAGCACTTATGTACTGTAAAACTGTACACCAGTAATGTAAAATTACTTTGATCGAAGAATATAGTAATAATGATGATATTAATAATATTTATAATTTAAAAATAATAGATAGATAGATATCGGAGGTCAGTTTTTTTCCCAATCGTGCAATAACATATAGTAAGACTTCGGTATCATGTTTTAAAGTTTAACTTAATCAAATACATTCGTATGGGGGAGTGGATGTGTGGGTGTGTTACATATTGCGTATATTATATTTGTTTATATATATAGATATTAGTTTAAAATTTAAGTAGTTTTAAATCACACCGCTTAGATTTACCTGGTGTTCACGGATTGAAGCAAATTACTTATGCTTAAGTAAAAAGGTGAACAAACAGAGAAGCGTTGAAAATGTAAATGGAAACTTGATGTTATCTATCCCAAACATTTACCGACTCCGTTCCACTGTAAACAAAATAAACAAGACCCGATATCGACAAGCAAGGAAATAAGACCGCAAACGAAGCCGCACGAAATCAATGTTACCTTAGTTTTTCCATTACAAGTTTCACACGCAACAAGGGAATTACAAAGGCACTAGTTAAACTACCGGTCGTTATATCTGAAAGACCAATATGTGTTACATATGTAATTATTTCTAAATTATAAAACATAAATTAGATCTATTAATAATATATATAAAAGAAAGTCGTGTTAGTTACACTATTTATATATCGAGAATGGCTGAACCGATTTGGCTGAAAATCGGTGGGGTGGTAGCTTAGAACCAGGAGACGGACATAGAATAATTTTATCCCGTTACACTTCCCGTGGGATTTATGAAAAACTGAAATTCACGTCAGTGAACTATAACTATAGTTTCAACTAACCGAAGAAATTTTCCTCGAATTGGTAGCTTATTCCATGGGAGTTTTTAAAACTCTTAATCTACGCGGATGAAATCGCGGACATCGACTAACTACGTATAGTATTTTTATTAATTCGTTTGTGCCATAGCCGCCAACATTTTTTATTTTCTCTCTCTTCACTTAGTCATCCGCTCAGACTTGTTTATATACAAGTTACGTTAGTCACTATGGCCTGGTCTGGACTGGGTCTGGCAGCTGTACTCGTATGTTGCACGGTGAGATCTATTATTATTTATGTTTAAGTCACTGATCTCCTGAGCACCTAGGGAGTTTTTATGACTTTTTTTTGTGAGTTTCATTGGATTCCTTGATTATTCGGATAGACAACGATTGACTTGTTAGATGGCACTGTGATCAGATACCATGTATTTTACATATGTCTGCCGGATTAGATTTAGAAATATAATGCTTATTCGGTATATTATCTTCGTTGTAACGATATGAAACGATGCGCATCGATGAAACGTATACATGAATAGGTAATACATAATCAAATAAAAAATATTCAGTGCATTTTTAAAGCTATTATATATATATATTTTTTTTCGGACTGTTTATTAGCTGTGCTAACCCAAGCCAAGCGTAACCGGGCTGTTTGGCGAGCTTCGTAAAAAAGCTCTGCCAGAAGAAATTTTGAGCCCTAGGGCTCGAAGAAACTAAGCGACGTTTGGGATAACGGGGGGTCGGACGGTCGCAATTATAACCACTGTGCGTCGCTACGCCTAAAACCTGTCTAACTAGAAGTATTTAATTATGGCATAAATAAATACTAAAAAAAAAATTTACAAACAATCACTATTTCATCGAGATTAAGGTCATCTCCATTATTCTCACTACTAAGAATAATATGTCACCTTTCGAAAAGATTAACTTTAAATATAAGTTCAAGGGTAAAGTATGTAAATATAATTTACTAATTGATGCTCACAGAGAGATTTTCTATTACCATATAATGTCAGATTTCAATGAATTTGTATTGCTTCATATTTTACCTTCAACCGCACATTATATCGACCGTATACAAGTAAACCAATAAGGAATTAATTAAATCACGTATATCAAAGACTTCACTAAGTTAATATATTTACGCCTGCTAAAATGTCCAGGGCATATGTTATGTTGACAACTAAATTAAAATATGTGGGTTACTGCTTTGTGGAGGAGCCATGTTTACTCTGTATATAGGATAAAAATACAATTATCTCTTACACTATAAGTTAGTCCTTGACGGCTATCTCGCCTGGTGGTAAGTGATAATGCAGTCTAGGTAGGTAACGGACTAAACTGTTAGGGGTATGGTAAACCCACACTCCTAATTGGTTTCTACGCAACATCGTGCATGAACGCTAAAAGCCTCCCACCAAACTAGACTCGAACCGAGTATCGAATCCAGGACCTCCAACTCTATAACGCGACAGTGCACGCACTGCGCCACGGAGATCGTCAAAGATTGTTTTAAAGGTTAAATAATATACATCTACAGTAGTTAATAAAATTGTTTGCATTAAATATTAGTGATTAGCATAATATATAATATAAATAACATACATCTTGATTAATACATTAAGTTGACCTGGGAAAATTGCTAGGCCTGACCAGTTATATTGGGGTTTTCTCAGACGATTTTCTCGATCCGTCTTTTACATTACAGATCTTGTCTTTGTCGGTTTCGGTTATTAAAACCAACATCCACCGTTTTATACTATTAATACGACAATTTATATGGAAGGATGTCTGAATGTCTGTTGATCGTCTGTAGTATAGAGGTACTGTGTAAATTGGTCAAAATACAATATACTACAATAACTGAATTTTTTCCGACTTAATTTACTCTTAGTTTGTAAGAGAAGATATAACAGAAAAAAACTTAAGACCACCTTTCTTTAAGTGTTAAATTGTCCTACCACTTATAACTTCGGTGCTGACAACACCCTTACCTACACCTTTTAATTGTTTTAATAAAATGTTTTTACCTACACTTTTAGGTAATATAAAATTTATAATGCATACATAAGTATTCAAAAACGGCGGGTTTCGAACCCACATCTCTGCAGCAATGGCGGCCTGAGCGCCTTGCCAATAATAAACAACGGTCCACATAACAATGACGCCAAAATTAATTTATGATTTTCACCAGTCATTAAAACTTATAATTGCTTTTAATCAATCGAATGTGTAAATTAGTGGAAAATCAGGTCTATGTGTGAATACTACTTACATCATGAACGACCTATTGCCGGCTCACTACAGAGCACGGGTCTCCTCTCAATATGAGAAGGATTTGGCCATTTTTTTTATTTTCATTAGAAGTTTGCCCTTGGCGGCAATCTCATCTGATGGTAAGTGATGGTGCAGTCTAAGATGGTAGCGGGCTAAACTGTTAGGGGTACGGTAAACACATACTCCTAATTGGTTTCTACACGACATCGTGCCGGAACGCATGGTGGTAACTAGCCACGGCCAAAGCCTCCCACCAGACCATACTCGAGACCCGGACCCGGAAAATACCCGGGAACCGAACCCAGGACCTCCAACTTTATAATGCGAAAGCGTGCGCGCTGCGCCACGGAGGACCTCAAAATACACCACACTGGCCATATGCGGATTGGCAGACTTCATACGCCTTTGAGAAAATTATGCGTGCCAGGGACCGAAACCCCGTCCACTGATTAGGTGGCGGACGTCCCAACCACTAGGCTAGCTAGCTCTATAGGCTTGATAGCCTATGAAGCGGTGATCCGCTTAACTTCTTAAACTCGAACTCCTTTTTTTCGAACTCCTTGCATTGTAGGCATAATAATGGCCACCCGATAGTATGTTTTTACTGCGCAGGCTGATTGAAAAGGCCTAATTGGAAACACCGCACGTTCTGCAATCAAAGTCGCTCACACCATAAATTCGTTCGGTGAAAGCTGTTGACGGCGTGAATAGGGTTTTAGTGATAATTACAGTACATGTATACCTACCGTTCGCATTAGGCGTGTAACATTCATTCGACAAATACCAAAATGGTGGAAATTTCCCCGCTTTGAAACCGATGTCTGTTTATGATTTGATTTCATTTCACTTTGTATTTAATTTCAGTAATTTGGATCGCTGTTTAGGTATTGCTAGGTGAGCTTCGCGAAATAACTAGTTAAACCTGACACTTCGTCTGCGATAACAGAATTCACGCTACAAGACTACAAAAAATTAGAAATTCATTTAAAGGTAATTGTATACAATTTTATAACAAATTGCCAAATGATATTTCTGGAATGTCTCTGAATAAGTTCAAAGTTTATATAAAACGTAAGCTTTTAGAAAAGTCCTACTATAGTGTAAAGGATCACGTAAATGATAAACAAGCATGGGTGTGAAATATTGCTCTAATAAGCTCTTAATATAATTTTAAGTGGCATGAGATGGTGATAATAAAAATAAAATTTACCTGGCTACGTTTGTTGTGGGCTTCTTCTTAGAACGGGGCGCGTTTGGAACCCTCATAGCTTTAGTTTTAAGTTTACGAATCTAGTTATCACCATCAAATCACTACTATGTAAATGATTGACGCGTCAAAAGCGCCTTTTAAAGGCCTATTTGAATAAAGATTATTTTGAATTTGAATTTGAATTTGATCAATCCCATGAGAACTTCAACTTTCTTGGGTTAAAAGTAGCCTATGTCCGTATCAAGGGTGCAACCTATCTTCTTGCATTTTTTTTAGAATCGGTTTCACGGTTCAAGGCATGAAAAGGTTAAGGCATAAAAAAACCAAAGTTAATTTCAAATGTATATTTACTATACCCCGCGGATTAACCGCGTAGTTCTCATTTCCGTGGGAATACCGATATAAAATATAGCCTATATTACTCGCTGATAATAATAGCCTTCCATGGGTGAAAGAATTTAAAAATCGGTTAAGTGGTTTAGGTTTGATAGCGTTACGAACAAACAAACTCATAATAATTCGTAATGTTAGTTAGGATATAAGATGGATGGGCTGTCAAGTGATGATTGTTGCTGTAGCTAAGTTGAATTAAATGTGTATCTAGCACCTAAGGTTATTAAAATGTAATTTTTTTTTCATATCAATCTGTTGATGGCGCTTCGAATATATAAATCTATACAAATAAATAAAATTGGAGTGTCTGTTTGTTATATTGAAATAACTGTTTTTTACTAACTGCATATGAATATATATACGGTACATACCAAAATAACATTTTTTACAATTTTTGTCTGTCTGTCTGTCTGTCTATTTGTTCCCACTAATCTCTTAAATGGCTGGACCGATTTTTACGGGACTTTTATTAGCAGGTAGCTGATGTAATAAGGAGTAACTTAGGCTACTTTTATATTAGAAAAAGTGTTTTATTTTAGAAAAATAAAGTAATGTTGCAATGTCCAAGTACTGTCCAGTATGGTGCGCAACTCACGCACATGCCACCACCTATGCCATCACGTCTCGGGCGCCTTCCACAACTTCTCCCACCAACGAATCAATATCCGATTTCAATCATTCTTTTTTTTTAGAAAGGAGATAGTTTAATGTTCATCCTGTAATTATTTCAAGTAATTCGAGTTAGTAATCTATTGCTTCGTGATTAAAAGACAAACAAACACACTAACTCAACGCAGATGAAGTTGCGGGCGTCAGCTAGTAAATAAATATGACAGTGTCTTGTGATTTTTCCAGATGTCACGTTTTTGGATTTGATTAATGGCCGATCTCTGCAGTTCATAGTTTAAACATTCAGTTTTAAGCTTCACGTATGAATTTTCTGGCATTTCAAGAGAAGCCGATCTATGCCTAGTAGTCGAGTTGTAACAATGTTACGCAAGTTTTTTTACAAACCAGTTGTTTCGTTACAAGATAAAAATAATGACAAATAATGAAATCATAACAAATGTGGATTACAAAGTGCGACAGCAAAGTGCAAGGTAAGTGACGTTATAAAGCGTTACAAAAATGGTAAAAAGACAGAGAAAGGCATTATGTTTGCGAGATAAAATCCATGCCAGTAACATGCCGTACCGTTTCGGATATGGATAGACAGAACATGCCAACCTGAAACTCTCAGCTCCCGTTGACCCAAATATAAAAACAAAATGTTTGCAAAACGGGATCTAAGAGGAAAACGCTCGTTTCTTTCTAATTATAAAATAAACGTCATCGCCTTTGATGTTGCGTTTACTCGATTTGTATTAGATATTCTTCTACGCTGAAATTTCACTTTTAAAATGACCTTTAACCTTTATAAAACAAAACCATACGTGTTGACAGCTTTTTTGCTTTTTTAACGCTGGGTAATGCGTTAACGCTTACCTGCGTGGTATGTGGGACTCGCCAGAGACCAGAATACCCACAAAAATCCAGCGATGCTCCTTCGCGTCGCCTGGTGGCTGGGTAACAGGAACGCTTGCGCACTCGTCCGCAACAAAAGTGTCAACAGCTATCAAGTATTTATTACTACGGTTTATAATACAAATTCTATTATTTCTACTCACATTATCCATTAAGAAGTTTCTTTTAGACGAATATAACCTTACGAAATTAATTTAGGGGAAAACGTTCAAAATAACAGACTTGTATAATATATAAAAAGAAATATGTTATTAGATACATGGATAAGTTACTTGTAACTTCAGTTATAGTTATTTTAACTGTAGATCAAAACCTATTCGTAGTGAAACTAACACAAAAATCAAATCCTTTTAAATTACAGTTTATATACTGGAAATATGTATATAAACTGTCAGTTAAAAGGTTGATACCTAAATATTTCAGGTATTTTATTTTTATTTGAGCATCTACTTGGAAATTAATATGAAAACTATTTACATTTAGTAGCAATTGATATTATTATGAATTAAATAAGTAAGGCCAACAACTAAATCTACCATCTCAACAACC
Organism: Lasiommata megera; assembly: GCA_928268935.1. Taxonomy (NCBI): domain Eukaryota; kingdom Metazoa; phylum Arthropoda; class Insecta; order Lepidoptera; family Nymphalidae; genus Lasiommata; species Lasiommata megera. The sequence continues at coordinate 13,426,494 of OV743314.1, read as the reverse complement.
CGTTACATCAAAGTGAAACAAAAGTTGTGGCATATGACAACTTACAGTTAACTAATCTAACTAGAGACTGCGATGAAGCGAGACTACATAATGTCTCCTTAGCGTCTGGTGTCTTATGCAAATATCTGACTGAACTTTGAAACAATTTGTACTAAAAGTGCCATAATCCGTCTAAAGAACTCTTGCTGACTAATACGTGAAATGAATAAACATTGAAACAAAAAGTCTTCATGTCGAAGAGTTAACTAGTGATATTATTTTTTTCGAACTTTGGCGTAAGTTGGTTTGTCTGCGATGAAATAATTTTGGCAGCTATCTAATAGAAAAAGAAGTAAGTAGAAGTATTGTAATTACAGTTAAGGTTAAATTTCAAACAGTCTAGCAAGCTCTTGCAACGGTTGTGCACTATGGCTCGTTGAAATCAGAAAAAACACAAAACTTTGCTCAGTCCAAGTTAGTGTTAAAACGATACAGATTTAAGTCACATAGTTTTTTTGCTGTTATGATTGAGGTAAGGCTAACCGGGATTTATAAATCTCAGCATTAAATCGCATCTTAGGGCGTGATCATAATGAACTCAGCGAATATTAGTCTGGTAAAGGATATTATTTATTGCTTAATGCAGAGGGACATTTTGTTAACTTGCAAAAGTTTGGGTAAGATGGCATACCTCAGTTCTAGTGCTAGTTTTAGTATAGCTATTCACTTTCACAGGCACACACATACATGGCTATAACTGATAAGACGTAGGCCTATTTAAAAGTTTACTCCACTAATAAAGCTTGAAAGCCTACCTATAACTTCGCTGACAAAAAACAAGCAAAGGTTTAGTTAGGTTTACTCGCACATTTTCGTTTTGTACAAAAACATGAAACCCTTCATAACAATGGAATTATTAACCTCAAGCCAAAATCACCTAAATACAAGTTTCTTGCATGGGAACCTTCTTTGATTTTCAACTTCATTTCCTTCCTTATTACTTTAGAAGTAGCCGCTTGGTTATAGCGGCTGCAGATATCACACTCAATAATATTTCAATTCTCTAACTGTTAACGTTTACGAGATAAAACACGCTGGTAGACAAATGATCGGTCGGACAAAAGCTTAGTCCTTAGACTTCTTTTGGGTACGGAACTAAAATTTAGTTAAAGTAGATAAAAGTTCTAACCTTGGCTTAAAGTTATACCTAGTATTTACAGAGTCAAGGTTGGAGACCTACTAAAACATAGCCGTAATAAAAATGTCACAATAGAAAGACCAAACATAAAAGAAGCCCTTCTTAATTAATAGCTAAGTAATTTGTAACACTACAGAGCTAACAGTGTCCAATAAAACCATGTCTTCCTACATTATTTCAAAATAATTCTCTTTTAAAACTAGACCTTTACTCCTCATTTCGCAGCATTGTAAACATCATAAGTCTCTCGCTGAGTTAACTAATTTAAACTTTTCCGTAATTGAAATAAAGTTGACATTAGTTTGAAGGAAGTATTCGGACTTGGTCAATTTTTATGTGACGGTGTACGGCGAGTAATGAAAGACGGACCGCACGGGGCGAGGCAAATTGCTTTCAGACGACACGTTGCATTAGGATGGTACACGCTTTGTTACATTATCCAACACAATTATATGATAAAATGAAAAATAGTTCAGGAATGTTGAAAAATTACCCAAGCGTCGAGAGCGTTTCCTTTTAGGGGCATTATCTGATAATAAATAGCGGGTAAAGTAATAACGAGAGTGTGGTATTTCATTACCGTGTCCCGAGTGTAAAATCTTTAGATTTTTACACGGAACGTGTTGTGCGCAAAGTAATGGTTGTGACTTGCTCAGCATAATATCAAGGAATCAAGCATATAACGCTTTTACTTAAATCGAGCTGTACTTTTTTGATGGTAAGCTAACGTTTTACTGTTATTTAAAAATGCTTATAAGTAATGTGATGGCCACCCTCCTAACTCCGGGCTTGTGCAAAGAATTTTCTCAGAAAAACCAACACTTTTCTTAATCAACCCGGGAATTAAGCCCCTAGGACCTCGTGATATATAGTAAAAAAGTCAACCACTAGATCAACGAGGTATGTATCTATAAACAAAGTTAATCTAATCAACGCTTCAAAATATTTTTCACGGATACTGACAGAAATGCATTTCAAACCGCAAACCCTGTATTTTGTTTGATTTATCTACGATTTCATGAACGCAGTTTTGAGTAAAACCCGAAAATAAATTTACAGGCTTCCACAATTCCTACGCGAATTCTAAAAGCGAAAAAAAAATTCCACAGGAAAAAAAGAATCTATCCAAAGAAGCCTAGAAATTGATTCACTAAACCCTAAACAACAAATAAGGACTGTTTTCAAAGTCGATACGTCTTGATTTTGCAGATTTGCCAGCAATTACGGAGGTTTATACCTAATTATACCTATAATTCATTGAAATATCACTTGAAGGAAAACATCGTGAGAAAATCACCATAATTCTCAAAGGCGTGTGAAGTCTGCCAATCAGCACATGGCCAGTGTGGTGGACAACGAGTATGTGCTCTGTAGTGAGCCGGCAATGGGTTGATCATGATGATACCTAATTCATTTTTTAAAACAACGCGGTATGCAGGGACACATGTTCGGTTATTACGGGTAATCTCTTGTTACATGGATATTAAATCACAACAAAATAGTTAGAAAAGCCAATAATTAAAATGCTGTATGTATTAATTATAAATGGGGAAGTGTATTTTTTTGTATCTAATTATATACGGTTGGAATCACGTGAATTATTGTCGGAGTATACCCAACTATTTTGGAACCTATTGCGGAGCGGCTATTGAATAAATATTATATTGGTTCGGAACCATATATCCTATATTCCTATTCCTATATTATATATAAACGTGAAAGTGTGGGTGTTTGTTACTCAATCAAAAAACGGCTGAACGTTTTTGGATGGGCATGCATGTAGCCTTTAAAAGAAAGGAAAAGAACATAGGCTACCCTTTATACCGATTCCTTAAGTAATTCCCGAGGGAAAATTGAAAATTAAGCGGCGGGCAGACATCTTTGGAATTGTGTATGAATTTTCTATACCGATCTCTCAAATAGTCCCGTGGGAAGATTAAAAACTGTTAACGAGACCCATTTCTGAAGTCCACGAAGAAGAAGTCACGGGCAGAAGCTAGTATCAAATAATTAAGATATGAATTTCACTGGGCTGGCTTTCAGGCTGCGGCCGTGGCTAGTTACCACCCTACCGACAAAGGCGTGTGTCGCCAAGCAATTTAGCGTTCCGTCACGATGTCGTGTAGAAACCAATTAGGAGTATGGCTTTACCATACCCCTAACAGGTTAGCCCGCTACCATCTTAGACTGCAGCATCACTTACCATCAGGTGAGATTGCCGTCAAGGGCTAACTTGTAGTGGATAAAAAAAAATTAGATAATTACGACTCCAATTTTCTCTTTATATTTGTGTGGGATTAAATCACTAAACAATTATCCCATGGTGCACATCTTAGTCCTGCAGGATACTTTTTAATCTGAGATTTTGCGGAAAAAGAAACTGTCGCCATTGAAGTCCTTCGGCTAGTTTCAAAATATTTACGTTGATAAAGTTACTTGGCTTGAGAACAATATTGATAAATTCAAAGTTAAACAGGAACGATGGACAAGGAAATTAAGTAAACTGAGAATAGAGACAACTTTACCGGGAATTATTTGAGTAAATATAATTAAAGAGACATCCCCTGTAGACAACTTTTAATCGGCTTTCCAACGGCCTTTTGTTGGGGTAGAAACTTAAAAAGGACTAACAGCAAACTAAAGTAGCATCGGGCCTATTACAACTTTGATTCCGTGTACCATTTAAATGGTTTTAGACTAAAAATAAACATTTGACACCCGAGTTTATTGTTTAACATTATTATTTTTTTATTTTATTTATTTATTTATTTAGGTTTACCAACAGCTTATACATTATAATTAGACTAAAATAATATATACATATAATAAGGTATTAAATCTTAATGCTAAGCTAATTATAGGTAAACACCGCATGCAAAGGTGTATTACATTACAGGTGGAAGACTAATTAAAACTAAGTGAGTAAACAATTATCAAAAAATAAACGAATTAAAACAAAAATAAATATAAAGCTAATCTATAATTTACTTAAACCAACTAGGACCGACTTTCGAAATTCAGTCAAATTGTAACAGTGTAGATCTGGTTCATGAAGTTTATTAAAAAGTTGACTAATTCTTGGTACTGGCGAGTTAGCACCCATTACTGTTGAACGTCGCGGGAAATGCAAAAGTGAGTTAACTGGCTTTCTTGGATATCTAGCTGGGACCCTCAATTTAAAACTGTTTACAATCGATGAGCAGTCGATTTTATTATTAAATATTTTAAATAAAAAAATTAAATCTAATAATTTTCTGCGAGTTTCTAAGGAGTTCATGTGGAAATATCTCAATCTATCGTCATAACTACGTAAACATTTGATTTTTCTAGCCATAAAGGTAAGATGCCAAAGAAACCGCTTTTGCACTCGTTCAATTCTTAGCATATGAGTAGAGTAATGCGGACGCCAGACAATACTGCAATACTCCAAAACGCTAAGCACTAATGCTTTATATAAAAGAATTTTCGTACTAGGCCTTAAAAATTCTTTACCATTTCTAATAACAAAACCTAACATTTTAGATGCTCTCTTAGTTACACTATCAATGTGTGGTACATAAGTTAACTTGCAATCCAAAATTACTCCCAAATCTCTGACTAAATTGACTTCTCTTACATGAAAGTTGCCAAGGAAATAGGCAGACTGTATGATATTAACTTTTCTTGTAAATTTTATGTGAATACATTTCTTAATATTAAGATCTAACCTATTTTCAGTACACCACTGTAACATTCTGTTTATATCGGCTTGTAATAGTTTTACGTCATCGAAAGTATTTATTGTTCTAATTATCTTTAGGTCGTCGGCATACATAAAAGGCATGGTGTTAAGAAAACAGTTTGTAATATCATTTATAAATATGTTGAAAAGTATGGGACCTAAATGTGAGCCCTGAGGTACACCTGATTTAATCGATTTTATAGCAGATTGATAACCACCCACAACTACAAAAAAAGAGCGATCAGCTAAATAAGACTGGAACCATCGAAGTAGAGACCCTGATATGCCGTATACAGCAAGTTTCTGAATTAATATACTGTGGGAAACAGAATCAAACGCCTTACTAAAATCCATATACACTGCATCCACTTGTTTATTTTTGTCAATTATTCCCGATAGATGTTCAACAAAAGTAACAAGATTGGTAGTTGTTGATCTAGATTTGACAAAACCGTGCTGATAATCACTTAAATATTTGCGAAAATAGTTATGCAAATATGGACACAGTATAGCTTCAAAAATTTTCGCAAAGGTTGATAACAATGATATGGGCCTGTAGTTGCAGACTAAAGTATTATTATCGTTTTTAAATATTGGCACTACCTTAGCTAATTTCCATGGGTCAGGAAAGACACCGCTTGCTAAAGATTTATTATAAATTATTGTTAGGGGTTTTGTCAAACTACGTGCACATTTATAAATAAACAGCGGGGAAACAATGTCTGGACCAGTGCTCTTTGAAGTATTAATGGTTTGTAACTTATTCAGCACATCCTTTTCACTTATGCATAAAATCATAAAAGAGTCGCAGTTCGTGTTAATTAAATTAAAATAGCTGTTATTAACTGCACTATGAATAGAGTGATTATAGTTAACATCATCTTTATAAACCGTTGAGAAATAGGATGCAAACATGTTACATATTTCGACCCCATCTGATGTTGTAAGTTGTCCATCAGACATTGTCGCAGGATAAGAGCAAAAACCATCTCTTTTTCGCTTTATATAAGAAAAAAAGTGAGATGAGTTTTTTGCAATAAGATCTTCTATGTTACAAATATAAAGTTGGTAGCAATTTTTTGTCATAATTTCACTGCGTTCCTTTAATAGAAGGAATTCTACTTCATCTCTAGGGTTTTTGTATTTTTTAAATCTAATTCTTATCCTGTTTTTCTCTTTAAGCAATTTGATGAGACTACGGCTATACCAGAAAGGAAAACATTTATTTTTAGGCTTAGACAGAGGCACGAAGTCATGCAATACATTATTGAGTATACTGTTAAATTCATTTACCATTTCATTAACATTACTACATTTATTTAAAACTTCTTTCCAATCCAGAGAGTTAAGAAACTCATTAATAATTTCATAATTAGCTTTTCGAAAATTATACTTCTTTAAATTAGAATTGTATGCTAACATTTTAAAATCCTTATAAGTAGCTCTGATCAATAAAGGTGGATGATACTTATCAACATTGCAAAGCAAAATATCAGATTTCGTTACCGAGCACTCTGGTATATCCGATAACACAAGGTCAAGAATCTTCTCTTTATCATTAGGTATAAAATTACACTGTCGGAGATGATTAGTGGAGAGAAAATCGCTTAACTTTTGTGCAGGCAAAGCATTACAATTAATCAAAGATAAGGTTTGGGAATCCCAATCAAGAAAGCTCATGTTGAAATCGCCGACAATGCATGTGTATCCATCTAATCTATCTTTACTTTTATTATAAGTATCTATAAACGCTTCTAATATTTTTTTATCAAACGGAGGCGGTAAGTATATAGTGCATATATTTATGTTAGATACAGATTTTTTATTTCTAAAGTGTAAAGATACCCAAAGGTCTTCGTTATCTGTTTCAAATTGCTTTAAACGTTTAGACTTAATTAAAGATTTAACGGCTATGAGAACACCACCTCCTTCTGATTTTTGACTGCTTGAAGAACTTCTATCCCTTCTGTATACCGAATATCTATCATCGAAAAGCTCCGTACTTAAAATGTAGTCCTTCAGCCAAGTTTCCGTTAGAATAATAACATCAAAATTTGTACAACATAACGCTTTATAAAAGTCCAATGTTTTGGTACGCAGTCCACGAACATTCTGATAATACATTTTCAATGAGTCATGCATTTTTAATTTTAAGTACCAAAACATGTCAACCTTGGGTTACTTAAAAAGAGAAAAGAACTAGATAATATTCTTCAGAGAATCAAAATCTCGTATTAGGCGATATTCCGAGTTACTATCTTTTCTTACAAATATTCGCCCATTGCGGATCCACGTAAATGTATAACCTTTCTCTTTAGCCTTCGCTCGTGTAGCTGCGTGTAATTCTTTGTTGAAAGCTGATAAATGCTCTAATACATATATAGGCTTTTGAACACCAGTATACCCAATGTGAGACGAATTAAGTTTTTCAGTCTGTTTCTTGGATTTATTAAATTTTGTCACAGCAGCTAAGACTTTATCGCGCGTCAGAGGGGAATTAAAGTGGACAACAACAGATCTAGGCCTTGGACTATCTCGATTCTTCTTTGCAATACGAGTGCAATGTAATATATGATCCTCCTTTATGTCAATACCAAGTGTCTTATTAAGTTTCTGTACAACTTCAATAAGGTTTTCATTTTTGTTTTCAGGCAAACACTGTATCTCAATGTTACTAGCTCTTGCATTTTGTTCAAGGATATTTATTTGAAGTGACATTTGCTTAATAACAGTCTGTGATTTGTCATTTTGCTGCTTCAATTCTGTAATTGTTTCAGAAGCTAATTTATATTCTTTCAAAACATCATCATATTGAGCACCTAAAAAGGCAATAGAATCCTTGAGAGATTGTACTTCACTCTTAACATCCTTGAGTTTATTGTTTATCAGATCACACATAGATTTATTCATACGAGAAATCGATTCCTCCATCATTGACCTCAGTTCCTCACGAATTATATCGCGTATTTCATCGCATGTTATCATATGCTCTGTAGGCTGAGTAGGAGATGATAAAGCCATGCGTTTCTTAGAACGGCTAGTGATATTCTGACTCGTATCCGAACGAACTGGAGTGTCATCATTTCGACTAACTTTCACATCAGAACATAATGGACACTTCCAGTTATTACTGTTAGTTCTCAGTAAGCCAGCTTCTCTAGTATTTGTTGGCTGCAGGCAGAGTACGTGATAAAATGTGCAGCAGTTGCGGCATTTAATACTATCCTTATCGTTGCTTCCCGCATTGTTATCACAGCAACCCCAAGTTTTCGAATTAGACATTTTGCGAAAGTAGAAAATTTTAATCCCAAGCAAACTAGTAAAAATTAACCAAAAAAGAAAAAAAAAAAAAAGAAAATAATGTTCAATTTGAAAGTCCTGCCTTACTAAGATTCGAACTCGGTACACACTGATTATTCAATGCGTTGTCCGACACCTGTATTATCTAAGCTATCAAGCCTGTTACGGTGTCGTTAAAAATATTGACCAATACTGTATTGTGACGGAGCAATAGGGAAACATTTTAGCTGATTACCCACTTTAAATCGGACTAAACACTAGTCATCACTGAGTATTGAAAACATTTCTTATTTAGTTCTATATTTGTTTACGTTCACTTTTTAAACTTCACAATGATACTTTTGTGCACTTTTTAACTTGTTTTAAAGTATAAACTGCTTGTGTTAAATTATTAACTGCTTTCGAGACAATGAAATGAATATTTGTGTTGCACATAAATAATCACGTCCACCGCGTAAGTTGACCACGGAGCGAATGAATAAAATAAAAGGATTTGAGTTAAAAATCCTACTAATCCAATCTATAATAATATTACAAAAGTAACAGTGACATTTTAAGCAAACAGCTTAATAATTTGTGTGATTTTAAATTACTATTTGGCTTAACCATTGTGATCATTCTTGGTGCATATATTGCAACCCAGAAATAAATATAGGATACTTCTTATCCCGGATAGTAACCAGAAAAAGTTTATGATAATAAGAAACTTAGTTGCCTATGTATAATCCTAAATAGCTTAACTGATTTTGATAAAAAATTGTTTGCATCCTTGAAACAGACATAAATTACTCCCAAAAAAGTAAACAGTTTCCACGGGATTTAAGAAAAGAGAAACATACGTGTAAAATTGCGGCCATCAGTTAGTAATTCAATCATTTTCGCAAAATCCACTTGATATTTTATTTTTTTATAATTTTGTAAATTTCTAGATATATGTATCATATTTGACGACCTCCGTGGCGCAGCAATCGCGCTGTCGTATTATAAAGTTGGAGGTTTTGGGTTCGATTTCCATTTCGAGTTTGGTTTGGTGGGAGGCTTCGACCGTAGCTAGTTACCACCTTACCAAGCTAAGCGGTTAATTGTACCGGCACGATATCGCGTAGAAATCAATTAGGAATATGGGTGCACCATACCCATTACAGGTTAGCCCGCTACCATCTTGAAACTGCATCATCACTTACGCCAGGTGAGATTATCGTCAAGGGCTAACTTGTAGTAAATAAAAAATATGGGCTTTGTCTGAAATAAATTTTGACGACCTCCGTGGCGCAGCGCGAGCGCTGTTGTAATTTAAAGTCGGAGGTCCTGGGTACGATTCCCGGCTCGAGTCTGATCTGGTGGGAGGCTTCGGCCGTGGCTGGTTACCACCCTACCGACAAAGACGTGTCGCCAAGCGATTTAGCGTTCCGGCATGATGTCGTGTAGAAACCAAATAGGAGCATGAGTTTACCATCCCCTAACAGGTTAGCCCGCTACCATCTTGAGACTGAATCACTTACACCAGGTGAGATTACCGTCAAGGGCTAACTTGTAGTGGATAAAAAAAATATGGGCTATGTCTGAAATAAAGATTATTTTTATTGTATTTCGACGAAAACAGAATATACAGAATGTATCCCAGCACTTCAAGCGGAGTACGTCAAACTTTCAAAACGAAATGTTGGATTTTTAAAGCTAACAAAAAAGGGTGAGTTGCTTACATTGTTCGAGTTGTATCTCGGCCCCGGTTCGCACGCTGCCTTCCACTGCGATGGCCGGATAGGATTCGATTCGGTTTTTTGGTTTTCGGACGTAAAATACATGTGTTGGCATTTCAAAGAATTTAGTATGCCAGGAAGGACGACTTTTTCCATTTTATTTTCGGACTGTTTGACGCACAGACTGACGCATGAGGTCTACCCTGATACTTCTAAATAAATAGCTACATATAAGTCTACATACTGATCTGTTGAGTCTACAACACCGATCCAGCTGAACATAAAGCAACATAAGAACATAATTCATGATTTTAGTTCCAATAGTTTACGACACATGTCATACATCGAACAATACTTTAGGTCATATGATATAACATTTATGTCATCGCATTTATCAATAATTATTCGTGTTACAACTTAACAGTATTTAGTTGATATTATGATATGTGAGGGCTTTGAACCTCTATTAATAACTATTAAAATGATGATATTATTAAAATGTTCTAAATATCTAGTTACTAGGCATCTATGGCTGTGTAGGAATTTACCTCTGGACTTTTGAGTCCATGATAAAAATACATAAAAAAAACACGTAGCCGCTAAAACATATAAGGCATCGAATTCGAAAAGACTATTCTTACTTAAAGTAAACTTTCCGCATTTTTGGTTACAAATATCTTATGAATTTGACGTTAAACGTATTTTTAATTTAATGATAGAATATTTAAAATAGTGAATTACTGGGTGCTGTTATTTTAACCAGGAATTCATTACTTACATTAATAATAATTAACGCTTTCCGGGTAAAGTAAAAAGTGTCATAGTGAATATAAACTGTGTTGCACAAATTAATGGACGTAGTTCTCTTTATATGGTCCAGCCCGGCTTCGCTTACGTTAAGTTTTGACTATCACACAAATTTCAAGCTCCTACTTGACCTCTCAGGGCATGAATTGCTTTAAATCATCTTAGCGACGTAGACGTGTCCTAAAAGTTGTCCTTAGGTCAAATTTCAGCCTACATTGTCCATATAATTCGTATAGTTTGAGGTTTTTTTTGATATATCAGTACAGAAAAGACGTCTATTCTGCATCTTTCTATTCTCAAAAGCCTGCGAAATCTACATACCCACACTTAGCCAGACTGGACTACGGCTAAAACCTGAGCTGCTCACAGCATAAAACCGAACTTGATTTGTATATAGAGAATATCATGCTCTTCAGTGGGGGGGAATGGGTTGATCGTGATGAGAATGATGTTTTAATAGTAGACGTTATTTATATTTTATCAACTGTGATACAGAAAAGCATTAACAACAATTATGAGGTAAATTGCTATGAAAATATTAACTATCACTGTACATAAAACACAAAATTAACCTACATTATGAATTCAAAATCTGAAAATTTCAATGGGCACGGATTATTTAACGGAAATTAAACGGCGCACAGTGGCAATTTGGTATTTTAATGTCCCGATTTAAATAACTTAATGACTTAACTCTTTGTTTTGAATTTATAAGTTCACGCCACCTTTTAAACCGGCAAAACTTTGTAAACTGAAATGAAGCTCAGATGAAAAAGTTATGATTTTTCTTCTAGCTTAATTTATAAATACCTACCAATGTTATATTAATAACTAGGTAGATAACTATTTAATAGTGATTAAAATTATTGAAATGATTCTAGTAGTTTATCTTTCAAATCAAATCTTTATAATATTGTATTGTTACAAATGTAGAGAGTAAACATGGAAGTAAAGATAAACTGAAAATTAGTAATAAATCGCATATCATGATCAACCCATTCTCGGCTCGCTATAGAGCACGGGTCTCCTCTCAATATGAGAAGGGTTGGCCATAGTCCACCACGCTGGCCATGTGCGGATTGGCAGACTTCATACGTCTTTCAGAACATTACGGAGAACTCTCAGGCATGCATGTTTCCTCACGATGTTTTCCTTCACCGTTGAAGCAAGTGATATTTTATTTTTTTTAAACGCACATAACTCCGAAAAGTTAGAGGTGCGTGCTCGGATTCGAACCACAGACCTCTGATTAGGAGGCTGACGCCCTAACCACTAGGTTATCACCGCTTCTGATAAATATTTAATAGTGATTAAAATTATTGAAATTAATTTAGTAGCTAGTTTATCTTTCAAATTGTTCTCTTTATAATATTGTATTGTTACAAGTGTAGAAAGTAAACATGGAAGTAAAGATCATCTGAAAATTAGTAATAAAGTGCATATATATTGGATTAATTCAATAATTAACAGTAAGGCTTATTAGTTATAAAGTCTTAATGACTTTATGTTCATATTAAAGTCACTGTCACGAAACATTAAAACATAAAAAACGCCTAGCTAGAACGAATAGCAAAAGTGGGCGGGCAGATAGTGGTACAAAGTTTTTTCGTAAACAATAAATATATAAATTCATCTATAGATCTAAGTTGCACACCACGAGATAAAATATTTTATTGAGATTACGCCCACGAACCCTCATTGCAGCAGTTTAGTGGATCTATGCACGATTATTCTCTCTTATAGATGCCCAGCGGTGGTTTAATAGGCTCAGGATGATAATATACCTACCGTAAAATTACCTCAACATATTTTGTAGATCCCGTGGGTAAATTGTACTGCTTCAAAAGGTAGAATTTGATAAAAACAACACAGAAATCTAAACAGAATAAAATTTTGCTCTCGAATTTGTGAAAGCTTAATGTAAATAATTTTAACCTTTATAACAAAGGTTACCAAATTTGTGCTAACTTATAATTCACTATGATATATAAACACGACCTCAAATTTTCCAGCGCTTAATAAATACAGCAACAGAATAATAATTATAACTCAACGTGATTTGATATTTATAATTCTAGTTAAATATTTGTTAACAGAGATAATAAACAAAATTTATTAATGACATGAAAACAAATTGAACTCATAACTAATCAAAATTCATTTGATTCGTTACCACTATTACTAATAATAATTAATAATTATTAAATCTAAAAAAGAGTGAGTTACACTGGTTTTTTTAAAAGTCCCGCAAGAACCATTTTTTTCCTGGGCTATAACATCAGACATCTGTTTTCTGCTTGACATTGTAAGAGGGTCAATAATTGATAGTCCGGAACTACTTTTTAAGATTGATTTTTTTTTGCACCCTCACGTTTCCCTTACTATATTATACTCGTAGACATAAAAAAATTCTACACACCTTTAACCAAACTATACATAGATTGAATTATTATTATTTTAGTATCTCGCCTTCTTAATTCTCTCTATACTGACCCATGCATGATATATATATTTATATGCATGGTATAACATGCAAATAAAACTTCATTTTTATATGTATTTTGCCTCACTTTGAAAAACTAAATGTGTTAAACCATTAAGTTTAAACTGTGTTGCATTCATAGCTGTTGGTTAAACATGAAGTTAAAAAAAACTGTTAATACCGCCACTGAGATCGTTATCGTGGGTGCCTATTTAAGTGGCTCACTTCTTGCCCGGTTGCTGAAAGTTTCAAACTTAATTATTTAAGAGAATGCTCTGCTGATTGCTAACAACTTTCTATAACTATTTGTCGTCAAGTAAAAACTTAAATAAATATGCCAGTTAAATTGAAACTTTTCTTCCAAAAATATCACTAAAATTATAGCACTGTCCTCGTGGCGTCCCTTGTTATTGCTATTTTTCATGAACCAATCACGTGCCACCGTTTCGGCGGGAACCAATAGCGTAGCACCACGGCATAATGCCAACCTGCTTAATTCATTCATAATAGTTTTCTAGGCAAGTTTTATGCTCTTTTGTACGTATATAGATTAATAACATTTTAACCCATACAAACAACTTATAAAATATGTCTTAATAAATAAATAATAATATATAGCTTCTTAAATCGATAACACACATTATATTTTAATGTTGAGAAAGTTTTTTTTTTCATTTTCTTAATTTTGCATATCACTTATGATGACGTCATTTATCAAGCAATTAAGAGACAAAAAGATCGTAAATGGTAACTCCAAGAAAGGAAGCTTTTTGAATTTTCTGAACATGTCAAAACCGTTTACCACAATATCTGCGACGATTTTCCAGTTTAACGCATAAAGCCAATCGTACAGATGAAAGCTGACACTACGGCAACCGTACACAATTGAAATACGACTGTAAAAATTTATAGCACCAACCGAGTCACTGTCGTGAGACGTGTGACTGTGAATTATATATTTCAAAATGTGAATGCGGGGTTTTTTTTAAGTAATGTTATGAGAAATACAGACACATCAAAATCAGTCGAGTAGTTCTATTAGAGTATGCACAAATAAATCTACACTGAAGCTGAAAAGTTTTTTTTTTGTAATAGGCCAAACAAAAGTGTCTTTTAACCACACACTTATTTGATGGACAAAGACGTGTCGTAAAGCGATTTAGCGTTCCGGCACGATGTCGCGTAAAAACCAATTAGGGGTCTGGGTTTTCCATACCCCTAACAAGTTAGCCCGCTACCATCCTAGACTGCATCATCACTTACCACCAGGTGAGATAGCCGTCAAGGGCTAAGTTGTAGTGCATAAATAAATAATTGGTAAACATCTTTTGCCGTACATCAACAGTAAAATCGACGCGTACGTTGTTACGGTAAAACGCCTTTTGTGCCGTTACGACTCGCATATGGTAAATTCTACTATCATCTTTAATATTTCACATGACCACCACTAGCTATTTTAGCATTTTTGTGAGGTCAATCTGCTCAATATGTCTAAGAAGAAACTCGCTATATTTTTTTCAGTCCAACAAGCCACATTTCCATTGTCACCCTTAGCCGAGGTCCAAGTCTCATATGACGCCCTTAGGGGATGTTTTCCCGATGTCATCGAGCCCAAGTGTTATTCTCTCAGACTGAGCTAGGCACTCGACAAAGCCCCCGGTGACGCAGTAATAATTAATAGGGGTCTGCTACTGTCGATTTGAAACAACAACTAATTTTCAAATTGAATAAACTTCATGATCAATCCATTATCGGCTCACTACAGAGCACGGGTCTCCTCTCAGTATGAGAAGGGTTTGGCCATAGTCCACCATGCTGGCCATGTGCGGGATTGGCAGACTTCACACGCCCTTGAGATCATTATAAAGTACTTTCAGACATACAGGTTTCCTTACGATGTTTTTGTTCACAGTTAAATCAAGTGATATTAAAAGATATAATAAATATATCTATATGTTTAAGTTTCTTATCGGTTACTCTTTGGTAAAATCTGCTTTCTAAACCGGTGTGTGTTTTAAACATACAAATTGGACATTTATAAACGTTTTTGTTTTATCCAACCAATGTTGGCTCTTCAGAATTTACCTGCGTTGCGTCAAAGAGTAAAACAAATTTTTTTCTGTCATAACTTGAACCAACAGAAAAGTGTCGACTATGAAACTTTTTTTTTCTGTACTGTGAATATAGCAGAGTTATTTCGGCGCACCCAAATCTCGAGGGATGATAAAATATTTAACAATCACCGCAGGGGCGTAAACCTTTTATTCCTTGATATACCGCATTGCGGTGCCTTTTAGTGTCAAAGAGTATATAGTGTATGCCCTGTCAAAAAAATATACGCCTTTAAATAAAAAGCTAAACCTAGTATTAGTGTCCGTATTCCTTTTTCCCCCGAACAAAGAATGATAGCCATAGACTAGGCAAAACCGGCTTTATCACTACACGACCAGATTCTGCTTGCAACTCTTGCGTATTCGATCAAGGAATAATATCTGTGCTTACGTGAATAAGTAAATTAATGTCATTTTCATGTTACGTGCAAACGGACAATCCCCAACTTTACCCCATATATTACTTTAATGTTATTATTTATATTAAAAAATGATTATACGAGAACTTTTAAAATTTAAGTCTTGTCCTAACTTGATAACACTTCAAGACATTTTTTACGTAAAAGTTGTAAGTTTAATTAGGCGTATAAAAAGAAAATGTCTAGAAAACTACGTAATTATATACATAATAACACTAAGAAGAAGCATTTAAATTTTATTATAAATAACCGTTAAGAGGAAAATCATTGCCAATTTACCTTTCTTCTAATATACAAAATATTAATCAGTTTTCTAAGAAATGAACATTTGAACGAAGGTAGCAAATTACGTAGTGATTTGGCGTTTTAAGCGTTTACGGTTGTATAAGGGTATTTTGACATGGAATAATCGGCCATTCTTCATCAAAAAGTTATATTAAATTGAGTATGATGTCAAAAATCGGATCGCATTTACAAAGATGCATCCTTCAAAGTACCCTTTGGATCATTTTATAGTACTTCTGATAATGAACCCTTCTCAATATGAGAAAGGTTTGGCCATAGTCCACTACGCTGGCCGTGTGGGATTGGCAGACTTCACACGCCTTTGAGAACATTATGGAGAACTCTCAGGCGTGCAGGTTTCCTCACGATGTTTTCCTTCACCGTTGAAGCAAGTGTCACTAGTCATTTATGTTTTTATTTTTTTAGTAATTGGGAAACTTTTCCTGGAGACCCCACAATTGTCTAATTCATCTCAAGCGGGACAAAAAGAAACTCGCCGCATTACAAAATAAAATTGCAAAAATAGTCATAAACAAAATTGCTACTAAATAACTGATAATAATTTCAATCTGGAATACAGTACGTAACACACGGTAATGTGATTTCCTGAACAAATGTTAACATCATTAGATTTATATAACAACTAATCCTCTTACATGTAATCAGTCAATCTCATTTCAGGACACGAGCCTATTGCAAGCGTTTGCATCGAATAACAATGAATAGATTAGGGACAAACTGTACTCGTCCGATGTTGGAATGCGAAATGTCTGATAAGCTGAATCAATGAGACTGGCAGTTAAATCTGGGCGGATTTTGGTCACTGAAATTGATTTCTCTGACATCGATTACTTTACTCGCTCTTTCTATAGCACCTCGTTAAAATATTGGACAAAAGTGGGAATTTACACAAAAAAATAAGTGTTTCAATTTAGTTTATTGCGTAGTTTATAAGAAATAGTATTTAAGAGTCAACATCTGGCTCAACAAATGCTTATGATAATATTGTGCCTGTGGTATTTTAATATAAATACGGGTTCATTAGCGATACACTTCAGCCTTTTAGGTAAAAGGGTCTGATGGCGCCAAGAGACCTCTTGGTTACTTAGGTCGTAATAAATGAAAAATAATAATTATCAAAAATCCGTGACAGCTTAACAACTTCGTTGCTCAAGGTTTTTCAAACTATAATACTAAGTAGATTTCTAATTATCTTACGGTCTTCAAAAATAGTTTTTTAACGACCCGGATTTTTTAAGACCACTCATCACGCTCACGCAAATAATATTATGTTTGTAAATACGCCAAACAATTTTGTCTAATTAGTAAACGCGGATAAATATATATTTATAGTAATGGTCAAAGCGTTAAATTTGCCTTAATATTTTATAAAATTGCCTTAATCCTAAGAGCCTTATCAAAAAAGGTTAGATACCAATTCAGTGTGCTCGAGCAGTTCGAGCTGTGATAGCCTAGTGGCTAGGGCGTCAGCCTCCTAATCAGAGCTCGGCGGTTCGAATCCGGACACGCACCTCTAACTTTTCGGAGTTATGTGCGTTTTTAAAAATTAAAATATCACTTGCTTCGACGGTGAAGGAAAACATCGTGAGGAAACCTGCACGCCTGAGAGTTCTCCATAATGTTCTCAAAAGGCGTGTGAAGTCTGCCAACCTGCACATGGCCAGCGTGATGGACTATGGCCAAACCCTTCTCATATTGAGAGGAGACCCATGCTCTATAGTGAGCCGGTAATGGGTTGACCATGATGATGATGATGATGACCAATTCAGTCCTGATTCTGGAACTAAATGTTGAGGATGACATCTGAAGCGCATTAGAAATTCACAAAAAGCTTTTAAAGAACGGCCTGAACTCACGCTACAAGGTTATTCTTTCCTTTTTTATTTGTCATTAAAGGCAAATTACACTCTTTTTAATGTAATAAACTAACATTACAGATTTTTTAAATAAAACTTCGAAGAACGGGCTAAATTCGTATAGATATATAATTTCTTGCTTTAATGTTTCTTATTGGAGACAAAGAAATACTTATTACAAAAAAAAAGAAACAAAAACCAATAAATGTAATACTAGGTTTAGCAACACCGATTAGTCTTGTATTAAAATGTCCAGTAAAGCCGCTGAACTAGGATTGACACTTAAAGCTGACTGGATAACCGTGGCTGTAAATTCACCTCGAATCGTATGCTGATAAAAACGGCTGGGACAACAATTTCCATATAAATAGCGCAACTACAGATTAATTTTCTCCGCCCTCACAGTTTTTATCATAATAAAGTAAATAAAAAATCTTTATATGAATTCTTGCCTATGTATAAAAATCACAGCTGTATTATTATACAATGATTACTTTACCTACTTAGATATACCTCATCATGCTCATGCGCATGCTATATGCTCAATACTCCATATTCAAGCAACATTTCATTTTTGTTAGCTAGTTATCATGGATATAGTAAGTTGGCCAGAGTATTGCCTGCGGTTCCAAGGTTCCCACAATGATGACATTATGGTCTAGACCCTAAGCAATCACAAGACTACTCGTAGGAAACCCTTAATAATATGTTCCTTAAGACGCCCAACTATTTAACAATGGCTAAATTTACTGTTGAATATACTCGTAGTTAAAATTAAAACTAAGCCAAAGCCAAATTTAAAAATGTTTCCTTATAATTCCACACACGAATTTAGGTTTGGTCTTTTATTTGGTTTTTGCATTTGAGGTGACAGAGATTCATAGATTTTTTTAATAGGGAAATTAAAAGCTGAATTGCTACTTGTTAACGAATTTTGAATATCATATGTTTATGCTCTTTTTGCTAAACCTCATCAACAAAATGTTTAGTTACACATTCGCATGGATAAAACTTTGCTTTCTTGACCGTCTTCATTTCCATGTAACTGTACAAATTTGGTAAACCCGAAACAGTTATGTGAAATAGAGAAATTAAATATTTTATCATAAATTTTACGAATGCTCCGAAACTTATTTAATCTATTTTCGTTTTCCATATCCATTATAATAACGGAGTTTTTGCTTCGAAAAGTTTGTCAAAGTTTACAAAACGTGAGAAAAAATTATACTCTAAATGGAAATGCGTATGAGATCCAATAAGTTTGGACGTATTAAGAGGGAGGCGTCAGAATCAATCCCTGCTTAATAGTATAAATTTTAGGCGTACATGCGTTTTGTTTCAAATCAAATAATATCAGAATAGCTTTATGCATTAACACACTAATCGTTCATATATATCACATTTCTTAATATTTCTATTCGTGAAGTGATGGTGATAGTTATCACCATTGTTATAGGAAACTATATTTCCGAAAAACCGGGACAAGTTTCCGGGGTATTTAAAAAATAACTTCTTCGGCTGAAAACCACAACTGGAATTAAGTATACAAATACCTTTATTCTGTGAAAGCCATTGTAGTATTTTAGCCTGGGTTAACAAACTTAACGCCCGGGAAGAAATATAATAAATAAGAATATTAAGAAATACGATCAAAAGCTGCTTATCAAATATGCTTAGTTAAAGTTAGTCGCATAATGTAAGTAATATTGCGTGCATGTTGACGTTAAGATGTGGCGCCGATGTAACAACGTTATTTGTGTAGTTAATCTGTCAACAGTGTTCTTAACGTATTCAGCACGGAACGTGATTTCAGCGAGGATTTGCGCTTCGACGCTTATTGCTTTGCGTCAGCTAAATAAGCTGCCGCGGCTTATACTAGTTGTTATTATTAATCGTTAAAATGAAAGGCTTACTATACTATTATTATAAGAGCGTTGATAGCCTAGTGGTTAGGGTGTCAGCCTCCTAATCAGAGGTCGGCGGTTTGAATTCGGGCACGCAACTCTAACTTTCGGAGTTATGTGCGTTTTTAACAATTAAAATATCACTTGCTTCAATGGTGAGGGAAAACATCGTCAGCAAACCTGCACGCCTGAGAGTTCTCCACAATGTTCTCAAAGGCGTGTGAAGTCTGCCAATCCGCACTATGGCCAAACCCTTCTCGTATTGAGAGGAGACCCGTGCTCTGTAGCGAGCCGGTAATGGGTTGATCATGATGATGATGATAAGAGTTAGAGGTAATTCATCAAGCCGAAGCCTCCTACCAAAACAGACCAGAGAAAATTCTGAAAAGATAATTTTCTTAGCGGATGACTGCGGGGTAGGGAACCAGAGACTACTTTTTCTTGTCGTTGTAGATCGGTTCTTCTTTATGGCTTCCTACGTCCATTGGTCTGGATGGAGTGAGTTTATGTGACCCCCCCCCCCACCTGTAGAGGGTATACCCAAACTAAAAACTATCACGGCACGTCAATCTCGCTGGTCTTGCTGGCTAACAATATCCGGTGCACCGGCCCGAATGCTGTTCTTCCTCCCGGACGAATTATAAGGGTCCCACAGCACTTGGACACACGTGGAGGTTACCCGACCTGGCACCCCACCTGGGACTACCCTACTTATAATACCATAGCGCTCAACACTGCGCCAGGGCAGTCGCCAAGGTCAAGCTATAGCAAATTTTTCCTAGATAATAACAAAGGTTGTATTATTATAGTGCTGGAACTTTACCTAGGTGCTGTCATATTAAATATGTATATGTATATCTATCCAATGTTTATCTCTACGATATTAGCTATACGTGTGCCAAATCACAACAAAATCGGTGCAGCGCATGATAACTAATAAACTAATAAAGATCTATCATAGACCCTATCGCATTCATAATTTAAGTATGGGTTGGTTAACCAATTAGAGGCAAGCAATTGGATAATATCACGGTTAAGAAATTTCTTTTTCTAGGAATAAACTTAGGCTGGGATCTATAGTATATATATAGTATATTTTGACTTAAGTCAGCTAAATTTAGTGTTAAAGCGGGAGAGATTTATATCGGACAAATAACTCTTTCTCGCTTTAACTCCTGGTAAGGCTAAGCGCGCTTTATAGATCTCTCACTTAGATATCTAGATTATATTTCAATTTATTTTGCAATCCCGCCTTGGTGCTGTAATTAGTTATGCCTAAACCTTGAATAATGTTTCATCATGCTACGTTATAGATTTCTTATTTCAGCTTTAATAATTGTAATATTCTATTCTGTATAGGCGCTGATTTGGTAACGTTTTTGGCTATGCCTATTATGTATGCGCAATGTCGGTGCGAGCGAAACCAATCTTTAGTGTTATAAAAAATAAACTTGAAATTTTATACGAAATTTATGTCAAAAGTATTTGCAAGTATATTCGTCATCCGTCATCACTATATGAAAAATATAAAAAAAAAAACATAAGCCCGACTGCATGATACTAAATTTCATATAGAGCATGAAGTCTACACGACCATTTTTAAGCATTTTAAGGTTTCAAATTTTTTTTAACCAAATGAAATCTTAACATAATATATATTTATATATTTTTAATATACTTTATTTTGTTATTAATAGCTTAAGTGATTTCAAAACTACGCCTTTTGTTATTCAAAGATCTATCTAAGGACATGGGTTTTTAAGACGCCTATAACAACACCTTAGTTGTCGAAATCCATCCAATCGTTTGTAAAATATGGTATTGCCGTGATTTGTATGTTTGAAGATATCGCTTCCTTGGCTGCCGGGTAAAAATATAACACACAAAAGAAAACAAACTTTTACGTGTTATTAGTTCATGATATATCTAGAGATAGTCACGACCGAAATCTGAGATGTGGTCGAATATGTTTAGAATTGATTGTTGGTTTGTGTAACGAGCTAGCTTACCAACCTACCGACAAAAACAAATCGCCAAGCGATTTAGAGGGTTTAATTTACCCCTAACAGGTTAGCCCGCTATCTTAGACTGCATAATCACTTATCAGGTGAGAGACTTAGAGGTGAGAGAGCCGTCAAGGGCTTACAATATAATAATACAATTTTAACATTAAAACTTTATATGAATACTCACATGTAACTCAAGTGTACTGAAAGATGCTACCAAGGTTTTTGACTATCTACTTCAATAAAATGAGAAATCCTATACTAAAATTATTGCAATTATTGCATTGTGTTTGAAGTTTTGCTGATATCGTGATTAATTTAGGATTAGTCTTTCATCATACATTGTTTCAACTCCATAGAATAGGTATTGCATTTTAACAATAGATACTGAACTTTACTTTGAGAATCGCATTGAAAAATATTGGAACGTGAGAATTGATTTTTTGCAAGACATGTCGCAGTTACTTTCTAGAATCTGGTGTAGTATAAAAAGCCTAGCCGTATTTCAGGACATCGCTAGATCCTAATGCGGCTAATAAGTAATCTTTCAGGCGAAATATAATTTTGAAATCGAGATCGTTACTAATAGTTCGGTTAACTTATCGATTTGGGTATGCAATCTATATACATAGAGTCTGGTACTAAGTTGTTAGGTACGGCTAAATAAGGTCAGATTACTTAGCTCATGAGTTGTAGAATCACGCTATACGAAAAATCTATAGTGAAAAACCTTTATTTCTTTTATTTTTATTAGTAAGAAAAACTTACAACTAAAACAACCTTTTGTTACAACAAAAGGCGAATAAGTAAAATAGTAAAGTAGCCACAAGCTACAAGTTTTCACAAATGGAACTGAAAAACATAGTAGTTAAAAGTTTTGCGAATAGTAAAATAGGAAAGACAACATTGAGCGCTTACAGCTAAAAAAAGGAATTAAAGAATTGTTGGACACTGTACAGCGAATTTCCTAACTTAGCTTGTGTTGAAAAATCCACTGGCCCGAATTTAACGCACTGATTTAGCACAAAAGAGATAAATTTTTCATTATGTCTACTAAGTTTGTTAAAACATAAGTAAGATTAAGGTCAATAGGAACCCTTTGCGTGTCGAAAATTATTTAACACACAATTGCCTAAAAAAGGCAAATGTTCTTGGTGTTTTTAAGTTTCATGTATATGTTATGTAGATTTTTTGGCCGCCATGACTGCCTAAACATATTTAAATGTCTGGTATCATTAGAATAATTATATCATTTCGAGTAACACTGACTAGAGATCAATTGAAACGTATGTATACGAATTACACTTTGATTGTACGTTTGTGTGTGTGAGTGCTATTTATATAACAACTAGGATTTCTTTAATACGTTCGATTTTTAAATCTGACCGCGACATATCCATAAGTGTTGTATGAAATTAATAAACAATAAAGTATGATTTAAAGTCATTGTACTCAATAGTTTCAATGACATACCACATAATTTACTAAGTAATTGCTGTTAGTTCTCATAAAAGGTTGAAACAAGCTGGCATGGCACAAAAAAATACATATTTTTGAAATGAACATATGATTTTTTTAATTAACTACATCTTGGTCAAACATACTTTAAAGTAAGTTTGACGACCTCCGTGGCGCAGCGCGTGCGCTGTTGCATTTTAAAGTTGGAGGTCCTGGGTTCGATTCCCGGCTCGAGTCTGGTCTGGTGGGAGGCTTCGGCCGTGGCTGGTTACCACCCTACCGACAAAGACGTGTCGCCAAGCGATTTAGCGTTCCGGCACGATGTCGTGTAGAAACCAATTAGGAGTATGAGTTTACAATACCCCTAACAGGTTAGCCCGCTACCATCTTAGACGCATCATCACTTACCATCAGGTGAGATGAAGTCAAGGGCTAATTTGTGGTGAAGAAAAAAAAAAAAAGTAATTCTGTTCTAGCAAGAGTATCTGGTCCCTTTGCCGGAAACTACACAAATTACCGACGAAGAAACGCACCCGCCCAATAGTCATCCTATAAATAAAAAACATATCAGGCATTGGACTAAAAAATTGAACAACGAAATTAATTTCGTGTGAAAACAAACAGCGTCACTATACTCGACAGCTAATTTCACGTTTCGTTTACATCGAACGAAATAATCTATTTTGATCTGACGTGAAACAGTCCATGTATTAAACCCGTAGCAGGTATATCAAATATGGGTTTAGATTGTACGCAAGGGAAATTGGATGATTTCCTAACTAATAGAAAACGGAATGAATGAATGAACTCACATTAATACAAAAAACCTAAGAGCTAAGTGAGAATTTGACTCACACATGCAGGCTTTCGTACCAAATAGGTTCTTGAATACTTAATATTATTTTAGATTTTATCAATACTGATTTATTGTGGGCATTAATTTTACTTAATGAACAAAATGTGGGTTGAAAAAAGTAAACTGTGTTATTATCACAAGTGACTTCTTAAGATGGCAATGTGTAAATCTGCAAAGCCGTCTTTATTGCCATTATTATTACGGATTATTAAAATCATGCAAAAACACAAAAGTAACATGGCTCTTATCTTTAATGTACTTATGTAATGCCTTTTATGTACCTATAACTTCCTAAATTTAAATTTTTTTTTTTGTTGTTATAACAATTCTGAAACGAAATAATTAATAAAAACAAATAAACCTTTGATTGAATTGATGATTCAAATAAAGAAAAAACTTAAGTTTTAATTTCTAAGTACTGCTAGTAAGTGTATTATTAGTTCTTCAAACTATTAACCATCACATTGTCTTCAACTCCTTTACCTAAGAAAACTTTAAATTCATTACGATGACGATTAAATATATCAGACGGAGGAAAAAATATGGATCATATTTATAATCTTTCTTTTACGACATTGATTGATTGCTGAGATGACATTAGGCTACAATATTAACTTTGTTGCACTCGGGCAACACACATAAATCCCGGGTGCTTTACAGTTTGACACAGGCCTAACAAGTGTAGGCTACAAGAGAGAATTTATGTTATCTGTTGGATGGAAGCTGTAACAGGATCATATGCCTCAATACAATATCATTAAGCTGCATCGAGCGATAAGCTCCGGTGGGAGCAGTACCGAGCAAGGGATGGACAAAATATTTTAATGAGGCTATAGGGGTACTGTAGGGTATTGGGATTATGGGATAATTTGCCAAACTCCTTCCATTATTATATCCAAGAGCGCGTTTTTATTATATGTTATTGATAGTTGGGTTATTAAATACAATATTTCAACAATTTAAAAAACATAATTGGAGACTCCGGACATTGTTTATATTTTAAATTTAAAGCCGCAACTCGCAATAATTGTCGCTAAGTTATATCTCCAATTGAATTTGTTCAATTGTTTTTGCTGTATTACAATAAATATTTTATTATTAATCCTTTAAATAGTCGACTGATCGAAGGCAATGGAGCTCGATTTGTTTTCGATGCAACAAAGCTACCATTGCAATATCTCTAGTGTTCATTGACGTTAATTTGCATCTGTATTTCATTTTACCAATACATAGAATCGTGTTCCATTTCTATTCCGGTGATATTCCGAGTTACCATATTATTATAATGATATGGGAGACTATTCTGAGTCTTGCTTCTGATTTGGGTATTTAGTGAGTAATTTTGCGTAAACTTTCATTATTATATTTATCTTATAATGAACCCGACCCAGGAGTTAAAACCCGGCATGGTTCTTAGTCAAACACGCCATCCCTCAGATCAACGGTCAATGTTACAGTTTAGCTTTTCGTTTGATACCAATTTTTCATATGCCAACCAAGTGGTCTAAAGGATCTAAATATCTCATTGGACCGGATAAGGTTGTTCAACATCACCACGGACTTGTTGCGCTAAACTTGAGTGGACAATGCTTCTTCTTTCCAAGCGAGGCTAGCATTCTCCCATTCTAGCATCTCGAAAATCCAATATCTGTTAGCTAATTTCTATTTAATGAAAATCCGGCGAACACAGCTCGGAGACAAAAGCCAAAGCTTTACAGATGACCAATTTTTTTAATTCTTTTATATACCATTATATTTAATATACCAATGCTTGTTTCGGATTTTCGTTTCGTTGTCTTCTGATCGGTGACTCCGAGCTGGTGGCCCTGTTTTCCGAGATACAGTCTTAACTAGTTCGGAAAACAGGTGCATAATGGTAGTGTACTATATTAGACAATTTAAGTTATAAAGCCGTGGATAGTGTTGTTAATTGTATATTTATTTATAGTTATTATGTGTTAGTTTATCTTGTATTAGTATTTAATATAGAATTGTTTACTGTCCGTCTGTTGTAAACCTATATGTATGTATTTCTTTTTTCTTGACACAACCGTAACAAATGTAAAGATACGACTTAAGTTGAAGAGCGTCTAAAAGTTTTTACAAATAACACTTATTACACACGTTTGAAGTATAGAGACGAGAACAGAACCAAGTGACAAAGTTCCTGATTACACTCTCCAAAATCCCACTACATAGCTGCTTAATACTGCACTACTGGTATGGACTTCCTCAAGTGGTCCTTGAGTGAATCTAAGCCATCTAATCAAGCTCACAGTTAACGACCATGTTTCGCAGCCGCAAGTTGTAAAATTAATTGAAACTTGGCATAAAGTGGTTATCCTGGACAAACATTTCTGTCCCAGTATTAACCCTTTAAATGGTCGAGTGATTGAAGGAGGAAATGGTGCGCGGTTAGTTGTCGATGCAATTAAGCGACCATGGCAATCTCTCTAATCTTCGTTACCGCAAATTTGCATTTGTTTTACATTTTACTAGCCTTTTTAAAATAGTCTAGTATTTCTTTAACTGTGTAATAAATATATTATAAATGGTTTCATTTCTTTTCGTCAATTATATATTTGATTTTTATATAGGTATATGATATTTTAATATTACGGCTCGCCTATGTGCACTGTCCACCTGTGATTTTGCCACATGCATGCCACTGGAGCGTAGTGTTATGTTAAGTTAGCCCAATTGACCTTCCTCAAAGTTTGACTCGTAAAATACAAAAAAGTTATTTCAAAGATATATGGCGAACTTGCGACCAACTATGTTTAAAAGAATGCAGATTAGGATATAATTTAATTTTTTTCAATACGTTAAAAGTGTATTTTTTAAATGTTTTGCCACATATTTGTATTCAATGCATCGCCTGCAGGGAATATATATGAATTAGCTTATTTCTCCTTACAAAAGTTAATGTTGACCCGAAGGCTTCTTATAAGATTTTATCTTTGGAATTAAACAATAAAATACTGTTTTAAACTTGAATGATTTTTTAATTGTTCAAACTTCTAATAAATCAACATGTCAATAATGGGGCATTTAGAAACGAAATTCTGAGTCATAGAGCTATTGCTTACAGTTACTGATTAATACGCTCACAGTAAAAAAAAACTTTGTTATCGTATGACAGTTAACCAGATATATTGGAAATGATATTCTAAAATGTAGGCCTAGATAAAACATAACATTAAAGCCCATTTTGTTTTATTATCAATTATTTCATACATATCAAGAATATTTTTTTGTTCCATCTTTTGGCACTTGTGGGACGGTGCGGTAGCCAAAATCCTTCTCATACAGAGACGAAACCCGCGTGTCCAAGTACTGATTTCAATTCCGGGTCAAAACATTAAAACGGTAATGGACACATACTTCGAGCTGGGTATAGACCTTTTATTGCTCGATTGATTGAAGGAAATGGAGCGCGGTTAGTTTTCGCTGCAATTAAGCGGCCATGGCAACCTCTAATCTTTATTGCGATAATTTGCATTTGTATTACATTTTACCAAGCCACTTATATTAACGCACGTCGTTATAGAATACTAGACTTCGCCCGCGGCTTCTTTTAATTTGAATTTCCCATTCTCTTAGACGATACGTTTACCCAATTCCAGACTTTGGTACAAAAATTGTAGCCTAGTGGTTGTGAGGAAACCTGCATGCCTGAGAGTTCTGCATAATGTTCTCAAAGGCGTGTGAAGTCTGCCAATCCGCACATGGCCAGCGTGGTGGACTATGGCCAAACCCTTCTCATATTGAGAGGAGATCCGTGCTCTGTAGTGAGCCGAGAATGGGTTGATCATGATGTACAAAAATGAATACTTCTACTTTGTTAAGGAGTTAATTTTTAGAACATTATGATTGTAATTGTTAAAGCTTATTACACCACATTGAAACAGCGTGGATGGTCCATGCTCTTTTTATTACCGTTGCCCATGAATAGTAGTCAATATGTTACCGCCTGAAGCAATCCTGGTAGCGAGCAAACTGTTAGGGGTATGGTAAACCTATACTCCTAATTGGTTTCTACACAACATCGTGCCGGAACTCGTGGCGATCCGTCTTTGTCAATAGGGTGGTAAACTAGCCACGGCTGAAGCCTTCCACCAGACCAGGCTTCATTCTCCGGCTGGAGCCGGGAATCGAACCCAGGACCTCCAACTTTTTAATGCGACAGCGCACGCGTTGCGTCACGGAGTCTTACGTCTTTAAAGATAAGAGGTCTTAAAAGATAGGAGGTCTATTTAATACAATTAATTATTAAATAGACCTCCTATCTCTTTAAATATGACCTCCGTGAATTTAATACATTAAATGTAATAAATAAATTAATATATTAATGAACTGTTTATAATAATAGTGAAAGTGTACAAAAAAGTAGGAATATTTCAGACCAACCAGCATTAAAGTTTTGGTATAAGCGTTGTATTTTATCTATGCTCTATGTTATACCGCTTAGCGTATAGCAGCGTAGAATTACTCCGCTTATCGCCCCAACATTTAGTTCTTCGGATTAGTTTAATACAGGCGGCTTTAGTTCGCTTTACGGGGGATTACAGGCATGGCTTCAACTACTTGTTTATAGCCAAGTATTCGTATTTAAATACCTAACTAATATTTTGTTAGTTCCTCTTTTAGGCTTGGACCGTTCGGCATTTGAAATTGGCGTGTCTATTTTAGTGTGTGTGTGTGTGTGTGTGTGTGTGTGTGTGTGTGTGTGTGTGTGTGTGTGTGTGTGTGTGTGTGTGTGTGTGTGTGTGTGTGTGTGTTTGTGTGTGTATTCGTGTGTGTTTGTGTGAGTGCGTCTGTGTGTTCATCCTTTGAAAAAAAGACAGCTGCCAAATATGTTTGCATATAAGAAAATATACGCATATAATAAAATATACGTTTTTTTCCTATTTTACAAATTGTTATTTACTTAGCTTATTATAAACATTTTTACTTTATCACTAGTAAGTAACATTTGGTTTATCGGTGCTTAAATTTTTTTATTGAAAGCAAACATAAAATACTTAACGACTTCCGTGGCGCAGTGCGAGCGCTGGCGTATTATAAAGTAGGAGGTCCTGGGTTCGATTCTCGGCTCGAGTCTGGTCTGGTGGGAGGCTTCAGCCGTGGCTAGTTACCACCCTACCGACAAAGACGTATCGCAAAGCGATTTAGAGTTCGAGCACGATGTCGCATAGAAACCAATTAGGAGTGTGCGTTTACCATACTCCTAACAGGTTAGCCCGCTACCATCTTAGACTGTATCATCACTTATCACCAGGTGAAATAGCCGTCAAGGGTTAACTTGTACTGTTAAAAAAAATCTCACTTATAAGTCTATTTTTTTTTTCTGGATTTTGCACTATTTATGTTCATATTTAGGAATACATATCTTAAAGTAATACAATAAAACAATCTACTATCATCAATGGGTCATATTAACGCCTGAAGTATTGATAGACATATTGTTATAAAGGTAAAATTCGAGTGAAACTAAATATATATTGCTATTAAATGGTGAAAGTGTAACAATGGGAAATGTTCCTGTGGGATTTAAGAAAAACATTTACAATAAGCTTATAGTTAAGCCGATCCTAGAAACTGGCATAGAATATTTTTATCTCGTGAAAATTTAAAGAGCGCCCTGAGGGCATATAAAATACGTCATCTACGTAGTAAGGATATCACCTAGTAAATAAATATACATATAATCAAACTGAGTAACTAAAGAGCATTTGTTTTAATCCTTTAAGAATGGCGGATGACTCGCAAAAGTTTTCTATATATAAACTTAGTGTAAACGCATAATTCAAATTAAAATTCAAATAATCTTTATTCAAATAGTCCTTTACAAGGCACCTTTGACGCGTCAATAATTTACATAGTAGTTATTTGATGGTGATTACTACATTCGTAAACTTAAAACTAAGGCTATGAGGGTTCCAAATGAGCCCCGGTCTAAGAAGAAGCCCACAACAAACTTAGCCGGTTTTTTTTTCGTTATCACCATCTCACATAATCAATAATAAATTATAGTACCTATGGAGATAGAGCAATTCACACCCAAGCTTTTTTATCGTTGATAAATTAAAATTCAAATTCAAAATAATCTTTATTCAAATAGTCCTTAAAAAGGCACTTTTGACGCGTCAATAATTTACATAGTAGTGATTTGATGGTGATTACTACATTCGTAAACTTAAAACTAAGGCTATGAGGGTTCCAAATGAGCCCCGGTCTAAGAAAAAGCCCACAACAAACTTAGCCGGTTTTTTTTTCGTTATCACCATCTCACATAATCAATAATAAATTATAGTACCTATGGAGATAGAGCAATTCACACCCAAGCTTTTTTATTGTTGATAAATTCAAATTCAAATTCAAAATAATCTTTATTCAAATAGTCCTTAAAAAGGCACTTTTGACGCGTCAATAATTTACATAGTAGTTATTTCATGGTGATAACTATATTCGTAAACTTAAAACTAAAGCTATGAGGGTTCCAAACGCGCCCCGCTCTAAGAAGAAGCCCACAACAAACTTAGCTTTTACCTATGGAGATAAAGCAATTCACACCCAAGCTTTTTTATCGTTTATATAATCGTAAATAAAATACAATATCCTTTGAATGAGTTACTAATTTTGTGCAGCCTACTAAACGGTACTACAAGTTTACTTTTACTTCTGATGTTCAGTGCGTTACAGTCCATTGATATTTATGCCCAAGTAAAGGTACATGGGTTTGCCTATAATATAAAATAAGTGTAGACGGATAAATTATCCGTCTAAGATAAGTATATATTGAGTTAAACTACGAATAGCAAGGCACAATATAGGTAGTTACGCTTTGCACTGTCCGTATATTCAAGCGAAGTAGTCTGTCCAAGTTGTAAACTAAACTATTAGGTACCGGTGGTTAGATACTCAATTGACCTAATTCACCTGTTTCTTGATTGAACTTCTATTTATATTTGACGGTGTTATTACTTCTAATTTACTCTATTTATTTCTTACAGCCTGGTACCGAAATGTTCTCTGATGGATGAGAGGGAATCCGGGCTTTGAACCGGTAGAACTACTTATTATTATAATTGTACCTACTAGCTGTCGCTCGCGACAACGTCTGCATAGATTAAGAGTTTAAAAAAGTAAACTAAGATTATCTCGTCTTATTGCCGTTCCATATATAAATCTAATTTACAGGAATTCATCAACAGGAAACTCAGTTTCATAAATCTCAGGAAAACTATAATTTAATCCGGGATACTAAGCAACCTATGTGTAAAAAAACTATCTTCAAATTTCGTTCAGTTCTGGGAATCGAACCTAGGATCTCGAGATCTTTAGCGAAACATGCTAACCACTAAACAAACAATTTATTAACTATTATATACTAAAACTAATATCGATAGGCTATCGCACTTGTTTTTTTTTTCAGAGATCTCCGGCTTCGCCATTTCAACGTGATGATAGTAAAAAGAGTTGTCATTTAAACCCCCAAACTCAACGCGTCTAAGTTCCTTCCAAGAGAGAAAGCAAATGACAAAAATTGGGGGATTCAATTTATTTAATAAGAAGCCAACGTAGTATACAATGTCTTACCTTAAAATAATTAAAATAACAACTTAATAATATCATTGTACACTCCACTTACAGACTAACTCAGCATGTATCACTAAAATTACAAATTTAACAAAAATAACCAAGAAAATAAATAAAACCAAATAAAATTAAAACATTAAATTAGATATTGATTGATGATGATTTCTAGAAACGGACGATTTGGAAGAAGCTGCTTACTAATTACGTAACAAAAACATAGATAATAAAAAAGGATAAAGGTACTTCGAAGACTAACCAAGCAATAGGCAATAACCATAAGAGTCCCTTCCATCCATTAGTTGAATGTGTATTGTACACGGGAAAACAAGTTTGCATTGAAACAGCGCTCATTGTGTATGAAAAATGACAATTAATCGTGAACGGAAAATGTGCTGGAATACGGAAAAATTACCCATTCGTTCCGAGCGAACGAGTGATAAAATTGTACAATGGTCTCCTATTCAGAATTTCCAATGTTCATACTGACCCATTTTCGTATTTTCAAGGATCTGCATAATTGCAAGCATTTTTAAGTCACTTCTGAGCTTGGTGTTATTTTTGCGTAATGAAGATACGTAAGAAAAAGGTGTAAAGTAAAACTGCGATATTTCTTTTTCTTTAAACTTAAATACCTGATGATGACGAGGAGTGTATTTTTATTGCATAGACTATTAATGTCTTAATAGCATGGCTGCTTACTATGGTCATTATAAAAAGGCTCAGGGTCACTGAACGGGCGAGAGAGTGAGAAATGCTCGGAGTATATCTATGTAATAAAATCAGATGTGAGGAGATTCGTAGAAGTTACTGACATAGCTCAACGATTCATGAAATTACCGTAAATATAAGCGGGGCAAATAGCACAAAATGCAGCGTTAGTAGAACTAAGTAAGCAGAAAACATATTCGCAGGCAGCCGCTGTATGATTAATAATATCATTAAACCTTATAGTGTTATACTAACTGCTTATTTTTAGACTTAATTTGGGATTCTATTTATTAGAATCTGCTTTAAATCGTTCGCCTAATCCCGACTCAACAGAACCCAACATCTGACGCTGGTAGTCGACGCAAGTGGATGAATATTCAACCCGTATTACAGAACAAGCCGGCTGTGTTGTAGATTACATCTTTGGTTAATGTATTTGTTATTTGCGAATAAATTAGATTTCTTGATACGATTACAACAAACCGTACAACATTCGAGAATAGAAAGAGTAAAAACGAACTTTGTTTCGAGTTATAAACAGTTCCCTTATTCTCTCTCTTATATATAAGAGGGTTTTTGGAGCATAGACTCATCACAATATTCTATAAGGGTTGGTGGGGTTTCATAACAATCATCACACATTATGATCAGAATCAATGGCTCATCATGTTTTCGAGGCATATTAGTGCACGCTGCCATTTTCCCAACTACGAGCTTGAACAACTCTTAGTTTAACCCGTGAGCCCGTTTTTTATCTACTACAAGTTAGCCCTTGATGGCAAATTCATCTGATGGTAAGTGAAGATGCAGTTTAAGATGGTAGCAGGCTAACCTGTTAGGGGCATGGTAAACCCATACTCCTAATTGGTTTCTACGCGACCTCGTTGCTGGAACGCAAAATCGCTTTGCGACACGTCTTTGTCGGTAAGGTCGTAACTAGCCACGGCCGAAGCCTCCCACCAGACCAAACTCGAGCCGGGAATCGCCACGGAGGTCGTCAAATGTTTATTATAGACTCCCCCATGTGTCATTCTCGCTACACCGATTCTACCATTCTAAAATTCACGATAAAAGATAGAAATCTATAAACAAATATTATTAATTGGTTCTCATACGAGAAGATAGTCCGTTGATTTTTATAAATTCGTATGTGTGGACATATACCGCTCCAGCATATTAAATTCCTTTCTAATCACATGTATGGACAAACACACACACAGGTTATACACACTTTTACATTTATAATAGTCGTATTAAAAAACTTTTGAACAAGCACAACTCCAAAGAAAATAAGTTAAACGCTGTATCTATACAGCTCAGCTTAGAGTGTAAATTTATGAGTAAACAAACAAATCACTGGGGTTTGTGTTTATTTGGCAATTTATATGGCCGCTGGGGATTCTGTTCATTTTCCCATATACATCTAATACTGACATACCACTGTTGTTTAAACTGTGTAATTATAAACTTCTCGAGCAGAAAACTATTAATGCTGCCACGATTTTCATAATAACAATAATAAGTATTATAACGCTATTAGCTGTATTAGAGTTACAGCGCTGTTATATTAATCGTTTGTACTAGCTACGTCTTTTTTTTTTTTATAAATTTTATTGCACAAAAAAACTGTACATAAGGCGAACTTTATGCTAAAAGCATTCTCCACCAGTCAACCTTGGAACATTAAGAAAAGTAATAGTAGGAGCACGAACAAATAAAAAAAAGGAAATGTATATATGTGTACATATAAAAGTAATGGATACAATAATAAAATAATAAATAGTAATTAGTCTTGTAGTTTGGACGTGAAAGTGAAAAACCCTTTGTTAAATTTTGGGTCGTTTCATCGTCATCCTATTCCTCTTCCACGTCTCTTGCTCCTGTGCCTTCAGAGGACTTGTGGGCGATGGAAGTGGGGTCATCCATCAATCTCAGTACGGTCCTCAAGTTGGTTGGTGTGCTGTTGTTCCGGCACACGTCTAACAGGCGAAACTGGGCACGTTGTGCCGTGCCCGAGTAGTGTCTGCTGTGGCGGACTACCGCTGGTGGAGTTACGGTTGTATGCGAGAGCGTTCCCGTGGCTCAACCATACAGCGGCGAGCAGGAACACATGGAGGTTTTAGTCAGTAGGAGTCTGACATAACCTCTGTGCTTCCCCGTGGCGCAGAGGTATCCATGAGGATTTACCCACGATAAAAAAAAATGGACTTGTAGAATTTAATAAATATTATTACAAACTATCATCATTATCTTAAGCTGAATGATATCTTACTTTATTGATTTTGTCTGGTAGTTACCTCCTTAGAGACAAAGACGTGTCGCCAAGCCATTTAGCGTTCTGGCACGATGTTACGTAGAAACCTTATTGGTTTCTATGGTAGGTTCTATGATCATGGGTTTGCCACACCCCTAATATGTTAACCCGCTACCATCTTAGACTGCCTCGTCACTTACCATCAGGTAAGGATATGCAGGCGTTTTTCTAGACCAGCTTGCCTAAATCTGTACCCGATATAAATATTACCCGTTTTTTCCAGACTTATAATATAAAATATATGGACTATGGATCCTAATATAGATTTTCCACAGGAACAAAAGTCATGAAAAATCTCGCATATAAATGTAACTTAACTACTCTTACGTGAACATTTGCATGAACAAAGGTGAGTGAATTTTAACGTGACCTGTAAAACTATTTGAAATGCACCCTAGGTGCTTCATTCGTGATTTATATTTGAGCTGAGATTTCAATTCCCAATAGCACGGATTCTTTGAAAATCCATTTCAGCTGCAGGATGGTAATCGCTTACATCTCAGCTAGGTGATCAAACTACCTTAATGTATTGCTTAACTTAGTTGCAAAGTTATTCAACCGCGAGATAGATTGCAGGATGATACAGAGTCAGGGGATTCGAGTTTCTAGTACTTTCAATTGAGCGATTGAATTTTCAATCACGCCCCTGGAAGTTCACACTGTCTGCAGAACTGAGATTAGAGTAAAATTGGCTACGAAAATTCTAATGAATTTTTCGTGAATTCATTCTAGGTATACGTTTTGTTTTTAACGACTCGGTGTCGTTACATCACGGCCAATCATTGTAACGGAAATATATACTACTCATATAAACCTTCCATAACAAGTAACATAGGATACTTTCTAATTAAAAAAAAAACAAAATGGTTTATTAAACAAACAATAGTTATCATATTGATTCATTTCTATCGTAATGTTATAGTAAACTATAAATTTGAGGAATCGCGTAAGCTTTAATAAGCAAAGGAAACTTAAGAGCATTATTAAAATTTCATCATCATCATTATCAACCCGTTACCGGCTCACTATTCTATTCAGTATAAGAAGGGGTGCAGCTGTAGTCTACCACACTGGGCAAGTGCGAATTGGTAAAACTCGCATGGTTTCCCTACAATGTTTAACGTTAAAACAAGTGATATTTAATTTTAAATTGCTTAAATTATATATAACTCCCTAACCTAACCCCTCTTTTCGTAATATTGTGACAAGAACAAATTAAAGACGCTCAGCTTTAGCGGTGAGATAGTCATACAAAGTTGTTCGCTTGGTGTGTATCCAGCGAATACCTTAACTGCAGTATATGCGGGTGTGACCTACAAAACCGCAGCTTGCATTACGCAGAGATTATGGCAGCTACTTGGAATTACACGTTTCAATGGCTTCCTACCTTATGAAAGAGGAGCGAACAATGCTCTTGTTGAATTGGCATAGATCATAGGGTTAAAACAGAGCCTCCAGTTTTTTTACTCTACTAATAGTTAGTTCTTGATTGCTATCTCATATTCTGGTAAGTAACGATGCAGTCTAAGATGGTAGCGGAATAACCTGTTACGTATAGGAGTATGGTATAAATATCTTCTTGCTAATAAGTTTGTACGTGACATCGTGCGATTGGTGCCAGGGTGGTTACTAACCACGGCCGAAGCCTCACACCAGACCGGACCAAAAAATAATAAGAGTTAATATTTTTTTTAATTTTTTTGCCAGACATCAAACTCAGGATCTTCCCACTATTAAGAGCAAGACACTGCGCTAGGGAGGTATATCTAATAGGTTATCTAATATAAATTTGTCATAACTTGGTGTTGACGTATTTACATGTTTTTTTTTACAGGCATACTAAGTCGACCAAGCGATTTATCGACATGCGAGGTTGCTCTGGTGTCACGTTGGTATATTGATACAGATTTATTATATCATCATAATTAAAACAACCTACATGCAACTATAGCGTAATATTTTTTAGAAATATTATACTTTTATCAAAAATAATAAATTTCATGCATATTTCAGTAAGAAGCCAAAGCATATCAAGGACCCAGAAGTTTTCACTACTAATAATTTTCATAATATATATATTTTAACTTATTATTTATCTGTCACCAACGGAATAATGATGGAGAATGCCCGTAATATATCTGCATATACCGTAATACCATAACTAATTAAGTGTTAGACAGATATTTTATGTTATACAATATATTTTAAAGGTTACAAGTGTTCGATAAAAGATTTATTTGTCAATGTAATAAAAATCAAGCATTAATATGTACGCACAAATTATAAAGAGCCTAATAGTTCTCCCGTCGCTCTGTTATTTAATCTTTGCCAGTTATCACGCGTCGGCTCCCAGAATATGTTAAATCGGTAGTCTCAGACTACTGGCGGTATATGCGCATTCATAATACAACAAATTATAGTCCTATGCCATCATAATAGCCATTCAACGCCACAATAATGAGGCAGTGGAACTTCGACTAATGTACTATAATTTACTATGGATCGAAGGAGCAAAGCTCTTCTATATAAGCGCCGAAAGGGCATTATTTATTCTATTATTATTCTTTATTTGTACACCACATATATATAGAAATAATAAGAAAAACACATAGGCTTTTATCCTAGAAAAATCCATGGTTACTGCGAGATTTGTGAAACACTTAATTTCACGTCGACGAGTTATAAATTAAGCAGTGATAGCCTAGTGGTTATGGCGTCAGCCTCCTAATCAGAGGTCAGCGGTTCGAATCCAGGCACGCACCCTAACTATTCGGAGCTATGTGCGTTTTTAAAAAATTAAAATATCACTTGCTTGAACGGTGAAGGAAAACACCGTGAGGAAACCTGCACGCCTGAGAGTTCTCCATAATGTTCTCAAAGGCGTGAGAAGTCCGCCAATCCGCACGTGGCCAGCGTGGTGGACTATGGTCAAACCCTTCTCATATTGAGAGGAGACCCGTGCTCTGTAGTAAGCCGGCGATGGGTTGTTCACGACGACGAAGAGTTATAAATAGTAAGTACCACTCGAGATTTAGTTTGTTATAGCAAACTGCTCGAAACAGGATTTATATATTTGAGAAATCAGCTAGTTTGTAACATTAATAGGGTTTTTTTCATCATTGCAGCCAGCTGCTCATAGCCACAAATGCATGAATGCAAAACCTCCAACGTACCGAAATAACTATAGCGAACGTAGCAATTTCTCGTTCACTGTATTGCACATTAAAATTGAAGCAAAAGTGTTCCGCAGCACAGAATGTACAATACCAGTATGCGTCTTCCACACCCGCGCTATGTGACATGTTATTAAAATTTTTGTTGAAATATGAAAATGAAAGTACGCGCTTATGCCACAGTGGGTATCTCAGAATTTTACTACAACTCATAAGAATTTATAATATGTTCCTTAGAGCAGAATATTATGCTAAATTCCATTAGGCTTAGGTCAAATTTAAAATCCAGGCGAATTATCATCGAAACCGATAGAAAAAACGAGCGGGTTCTGAAAATTTATAATGAATATAATTTTATATAAGGAACACTAGGACCAGAATATTATGTTATATTCATTTAATAATTTATTAAAATATAGTTATCTAGGCGAATGATCATCGTCATCTAATACAAGAGTACTTAGTTGAGTAGTATACTGAGAGAGTTAAAAACAAGAGATTAGTACAAGAACAGGGCGGGGTCTGCCAATTAATTAGAAAACCTCAATTCTTAATTAACTTTTGACGACTATAGTGGCGCAGCGTGTGCACTGTCGCAAAATTGGAGGTGGTTCTATTCCCGGCTCGAGCCTGGTCTTGTAGGGGGCTTCAGCAGTGACTAGTTTTATCCCATCGAAAGAGACTGCCGCCAGCGATTCAGCATTCCGGCTTGATATTGACAGGGAAACCAATTAGGAGTATAGGTTTACTATACGCCTAATAGGTTACAGCTTGGTAGCCGTCTAACCTGCTGTAGATAAAGCTAAGTAGTAGGAAGTGCTGCAGCTGTACCTAAGATGGCTGCAACATCACTTACCATCAAGGGAGCTTGCCGTCAAGGAGCAACTTGTAAAGGACAGAAAAACTAATTTTCACTTAATCTGAGAATCGAATCTCCTACTATGTCGGAGTATAAATAAAAAGGTACAATGTTAAAAGGAAGGTAATAAATGTTGTATATTATAATTAAATATTTTCCTTTTGATGTCAGGACATTTCACGACCCAGCACTTTAAAGGATACCTACAGTTCTAACACATTTGTATGTAAATTATACGTACGTAAAAGTTATACGTGAACGAAATCGTAGTCAACTTACGTTGCGTAAAAAATCGACAAAATATCGACAAAGATCCGTTGTTGATTTTATACTGTAATATATGTATTTCTTCACTTCTATAAATAAGTTATACTGTCACACGCAAGCAATTTATTGACAGAATGTACAATATTATGACGCATTAGATTAAATATCTCTTACCTACACTATTCTCAAGAAAGTGATAGAAGTGTGGGAGTGTCAAAGCAAATTACAGATACTGTAAATAGATAGATAAAAAGCGTATATATACAATGAAAAAATAACAGAATCTTTATAACATGTAACATTAAGTATTCATTCTAGGCGGGTACATTGGAACTTCCGGAATATTAAATCAAAATCCGTAACTAAACCAAACCTTACCAAGCAGTAACACGTATTAAATATAAACTGATAAAACACATTATGTTCTGTCCATAAATTTGATCTTGTTTAAGTTCGAACAACTTTTATAATACGATGTGCAAGTTGGTGAAAGTTGGGCAAGAAAGTTACTAAGTAGGCGATACTTGTAGATCATATCGATATAATAAAGGAAGTTACCGACAAAGTAGTTTATAAGTTTAGTAAGAAACGATGTGCTAAGGACAGTTCGGAGCGGTACTATCGTATCATAAATTTATAAGTGATTACGAATTTCGGGGACACGTTCATTCCATTTCTAAAAATTGATAGGTAGTCGAAGACAAGTGTACATTTTTTAGGATTTTTTTTTCGGACTGTCTATTAGCTGTACTTACCCTATTGCTTGCCACAGCGTAACCGGGCTGTTTGGCGAGCTTCGGAAAGAAGCTCTGCCAGAAGAAATTTTGAGCCCTAGGGCTCGAAGAAACTAAGGGAACGACTGCTTAAGGGCGCCTCCTTTGAGGCCGAAGCTTGGCTTGGCTTAGGTACCTTGCTTATAAATAATATATCTATCTTACCTATATATATATATATATATATATATATATATATATATATATATATATATATTATAAGTAAAGTACCTAAATACCTACATATTATTTCTAGATTATAAAATCATAAAAGTAACATTTTGTTTAATGTGTTTTTTTAACAAAACATTTTTTACACAAAACATCATCCACAGTTGTTACCACGCGTCCTTAAATCGCTATGCAGGCATTAGAGTTCTAAAGGATTATTCTTCTGTACTTGTGAATCCATTAAGCCAGGCAGATAACCGTTGCAGTGGTTTGTTGAGATCCATTTCACTGAAAATATAAAATGGCACAGTGAAATGTTTAATGTATTAATGCTCATTTGGCTTTCGCTAAAACATAAAATGCGTTTTTAAATTCTCCAAAATGGTTGTAGATTCTCGTTTAGCTCTTTGTATGTTCTTTATTGTATGCCAAGTACATATTTGATAAGTTGATGGATAGAGTAAATAGGGTGGGTTGCAACTAAAAATGCTAGACACATTTAAATTCTCATACGAGAGCTCATTTCTCATTGGGTGAAATCTGTGTTAGCTATACAGAGATGGGTGGAGTCTGAGAGAGGAGTTGACTGGACTGGAACGGAGACCTGCGGTATGAAACCAATCTGCATGTTAGCAATATATGACATACGAGTTTCAAACTATCTCCCAGTAATCTGTTAGACATCACTGATTCTATCTCCAATATGTGATAGCTAAAGCCCGGCAACCTACATTGGAATGCTCCAATATGAAATTACTTAAATATAGGTAGGTACTCGATCCCAACCACGTAGATTGGCATTTTGTCCTACCATTCAGGGCCATTCGCTTTTCAAAAATTTGAATGAATTCTAAAGATTATTATTCAAAGACACATTTACTTACAGCTTACTCCTTTCAAACCCCAGAGGTTTGGTCCGCCAAGAGGTATATTCTTGGTATTTTTAATGTGGTTTGAAAGCTCAGAGCAGATAATATAAAGTGCGCAAAAGAAAAAAAAATATGTTTTCTTGAAATTGAAGATTTATAACAACTTTTATAGAATCCAAAAGACGTTGACCTACGCTCAAAGTTAATAATCAATAAATTCAAACATTTTCTTCAAATAAATTTTCTTATATTAATAATAACAGGGAAGGGCTAAGTTATACCGCTGAAATTTGAAACTGCATCAATTACAATTGGGGCGATTCAATGAGCCCTAACTTGCAGCAGATAGAAAAAAACATAATTAATGCTTAATCGCTAAATCGTCAAATTATCGCGTAAAATAATAATTATTATAAATATTGTACCGTATTTAAGAAGTGCTTTCAAATTTAACAAAACATTGTACACTTCACAAACTCCGTTGGTTTTTTATTCGGGTAGCCATTTCAAATTATTACATTATTTTTACATAATATCAGGGGTAAATTTTGCAAGTTTCACTCAAAATCTCACACCATAAAAATTTTTTGGCAATTCAAAATCTATGTCTATAAAAATGGCAATTTAATACCTCAACCCTATTATTAGTGATATAGAAGTTATTATATTTAGTTATAATTTTACTTAGTTTAGTTATATGATGATGACTATGATCAGATCAGACATCTATGTCTGATGTCAATATCTGTGTGAAGAGCGAAACATGCCTAGATATCTGTGTGGTTCGCCCGATACAGATTTAACGTATGAGGAATAAATAATTTAATAAAATCACTGTACAGATGTGTGGTGATTAAATTATTACCCATTATACGACATAGTCATCAGGAAAATAGCTTTTATGCAAAATTATGTAAAAGTTCGTAATTTATTATTAAACCTTTCTGAGTAAAATTTCTAGGTTTTGCCATGTCGAAATTTGAGGTGCGCTGCAACATTGTAAAGTCGATCTCAGGTTGGATTTCCGGCTCGGTTATCTGCTAGTGTCACTAATTTCGGTTGGCACAGGTCTGGTGAGGGTCTTCGGCCACGGCCAGTTACAACCCAATTGCCAAAGACACACCGCCAATCGTTTTAGCGATCCGATATGTTACCACGTGGATATCGATCAGGAGAATGGGTTCAGTCGGCTATTTTATGTCTATGCAGTTGTAAAAACTTATAACGATATAGTGGTAGTTATATTTTATATGAGCGAACAACAAAAGATACAAGTTTGTGCAGATCCGAGTTTATTGTGCGGAATTCAATACTTCCCGTCTCAAATGACAGCAAGTTTCGTTACACCAGAAGTTACAACATTGTAAATTCGGTGTAACTTCAAAAACTACATCCGCATTAAAAATAAAAAAACTACTTTAGTTGTTTCTGAAATATCATACTTCTTAGAAGTTACCTTGTTTAATATCAGTTCAGATATTATCGACTAGCGCTCTCCTCACCACTTGTTGACATCATGTCTTTAGCAAAGATCAGGGTAGAGTTGGTACAGGATTCGTCTCCTACTTGACCGCCTACTTTTTCTTTTCCATTCCTAGCCGACAATCCAGAATGTGCGACAATTACTGGTTACTAATTATTAAATCCAAAAACATAATTTTAAAGAACCTTCAACACGAAATTGCTGATTACTTAGTTCAAAAAATCTTTTTTTTTTATCCACTACCAGTTAGCCCTTGACGCCAATCTCACCTAATGGTAAGTGATGATGCAGTCTAAGATTGAAGTAGCGGGCTAACCTGTTAGAGGTATGGTTAACCCATACTCCTAAATGGTTTCTACGCGACATCGTGCCGGACGCTAAATCGCTTGGCAATACGTCTTTGTCGGTAGGGTGGTAACTAGCTACGACCGAAGCCTCGGTCTAGACCAGCCTCGAGCCAGGAATCGAACCCAGGACCTCCAACTTTATAATGCGACAGAGCGCGCGCTGCGCCACGGAGGTCGTCAAAACAAATTTTAAAGAACCACACACGAAGTTAATAATTATTAAGTTCCAAAAACCTAATTTTAAAGAACCGATAGCACGAGGTTTCTCATTACTAAGCTCCAAAAATCTAATTTAAAATCGTGTTATCGGTTACACGTTAAACTCAATACATGCAATGGAATTTATCTACTGTAGCGCAACAATGAATTAGCTGAACTTCACAACACCCCGATTTATACACTCTGCACTTACACTCGAACACCGTGAAAATCCTTTACTGTTGTCGGTATTTGTTGTAATCTATCTTCTATTTGTGCGATACGAACAACAAATGAAAGTTGAATCAGGTCTGCAGAATTGAAGCAAGTTTCCACGAAGCTGAGTTTGAAGCGTGCAAAATGAACGTTTCCTATATCGCATCGATGTATCACCGCTATTGTTGCATTGTACTTCATTGCACCATTTTGTAAATACGTTGTTGGAACTTTTTTGATTGATCGTGCAACATCCCCATTTGCTTATGCAAGATAAACTGTTATAAGAAAAACTTTATAGGAGCTTTATAATCACTATGAAGTTTGATAAGTCAAGTCAGCAGTTTTACATTACATACAATATTAGTTAGCGCGTGCGCATTATAAAGTTGGTGGTTCGGTTTCTGGCTCGAGTGTGATCTAGTGGGAGGCTTCGGCCGTGGTTCGTAAACAGTTTTAAGTACGTTCTTGACTTAGTTATATTATGTATTAAAGTATTGTAGTTATGTATATTAAACTCCTATCCATATCCATATCCCCTCACCCTAATCATTTAATATGCGACATCGTACTTTAAGTGGTTTAGTTCCAAGAAGTACCTCTTTTAGTGGTACGTCTTGAAAGTAGCTACGGCCGAAGCCTCCTCTCTGAATAAATGTCTGAAGTTGTATCTTAGGTAGGTTTACTCATTAACCCCGGCTAAGTAGACTTTACAGAGAATTATCGGTCAAAGACAAGTTTATCGATTTCTTCTGTG
Organism: Lasiommata megera; assembly: GCA_928268935.1. Taxonomy (NCBI): domain Eukaryota; kingdom Metazoa; phylum Arthropoda; class Insecta; order Lepidoptera; family Nymphalidae; genus Lasiommata; species Lasiommata megera. The sequence continues at coordinate 13,382,654 of OV743314.1, read as the reverse complement.
ACAAGATCAACAAATTGATAGCTAAGGCTATAATTTTTTTTTTAAGTTTTAATTAAGCTAACAGTGTATAATATTTTTTTTTAAGTACGACCGTTAGAATATTTATGCATGATGTGGGTACCTATAAGTGGAAATATGCCAAACTTCCTTATATTTAACTAAGTTTATATATTTTACATGTACTTTTGTTGGTGTTCTTAATAAATAAATAAAGATTGACATGAATGTTTTACTACAAAATATTGTACCGAGTAAAGTTTCAGGCAACATAGCTACGTCGTTTTGTCGACGCTTTAGTCAGAAAGTTTGTCAAGTCATAAACTGGAATAGATATTCAAACCGGTTTGCCAAGAACTTCTGATTTCCAAGTTTTCATTTCGATCTTCACTGAACACGACATTTGTGTATTTGGACTGAGTATTTCAGAACAGTATTTCTTTTGATTTTGATTTTGAAGAGATCTATGCAGACATTTTATTATCTACGGTTGCTTGTGAAACCAATGGTCATGTCAGGATAGAGTCAGTAACCGATTGACAGACCTTGTAGATACATAGAAGCGACCATAAAAGAAAAGAAAAATCGAAACAAGATTTCTTACATCCCAGTTTATAGCGTGGAATTCAATATTTCCAATATCATCCGTTTACGATTTGTCGTTGGATCAATGGGACTTTGTATTTTATCGTTTATCTCAATCATACAAAGTTGATAATGCTATTCTGTGAAAATTGTGTAAAATAGATAAATACTTATTTTGTTGAGTCGGTAATGCTAATACTATGCCTCGCCGCTATACTGGGTCAAATTTACCTTTACATAGGATATTATTTCAACTGTATAAAATTTCGGAGGACAATTGATTTAGTTCTAAGTGCATGATAGGCTTCATTTTTTTTTAATATTTATAAATCTGCGATCAGTCTATCAGACTATAAACAGGTGAGTTGCAGTAACAGATTGTTGGTGGAACTTAGGACCAGTGCCCTAGATCCCCTTAATAATGAAGCATAGCTCTTTTGAGTCTCTTGATGGAGGGAGGCTGTAGCAGCGAGTATGACAGTGGATTTGGATGCGATGTCAGGCGATCCCTATAGGTAGCTGTATAACGTTTTGCTTCATCTGTGATGGTTGGAATTTCAAGATATTCGTGGATTTCTGGATAGGCTTCATTTAGTTTAATTTAATTTATTTTCTGTCATAATTGTATTTTTGTCTAAGTATATTTTATAACAGGTGTTAAGCTAATAAAACACTTATTGCATGCGGTGTTTGCCTGTAAGTAGCTAAGCATTTTTGTGCTGTACCTCATGTACTAAATCGTGTACTGTGAAACGATTTGGTTGTCGGTGACACAAATAAATAAGAACAAAAAAATTACCGACAAAAATAACAGTTAAAATAATTTTAAGAAAAATAACGGATAGGTTTTACGCGCTTGTCTTGTGTTTTTATATTTCTTTAAATATTTACTACATTTTTATTTTTAAATTGTCAATTAGTTGTATCTAAGTAACCTTTCGTATGTGTAGGTGAAATTAAACATGTCTAATTTAACTGCCTAATCGCAACTAATTAGCCTGCTATCATCTTAGACGACATACATAGAACGTATTTTCATTTTGCTTAGTTTTAGTTAGTGTTAGAACGCTATACGCTGGACCACAATGTTGTTTCGTTTTAATTATCTTAAGTCAATGGTACTCGTAATTACCTTACCTTTAGCTCGCTTTATAAATTTCGGCCAACAAAAACTTACCAGATGACAATGCAATCGATAACATGTATTGATTTAAAAAATTACCCACTTTATATAACAATTTCATATTTTATTTGTTATTTAAAGATTTTCAATTCATAGAATCGCAGAATTCAGTTTAATTCAAACAATGTGAAGGAAGTAGCCATTTCTTTGTGAAATATCTGTAGTGAAATTTCAATAGCAAAAGCGTAGAGAGCATTGGCTAGTAAACTCAATTGCTTACAAAAGTGACATAAAATAAGCTACTTCCAACAATGCTACACTCTCTTCTCGAGTTAGGACCCTACTACATTTTCAAAAGAAACGTGTATCAATTTTATTTTTACCTCCAGCCAGGTGGAGCGATGATCTCCGAAAAGTGGTAGACTCGATGTCTACCACTTTTCGGATTGGATGCGAAAAGCCTCTGTCCAGCAGTGGATTAATATTGGCTTATGATGATGATGATTGTCACAATCTACTGTGTGTGTGTATGTGTGTGTGTATGTATGTGTGTGTGTGTGTGTGCGTGTGTGTGTGGTGTGTGTGGGCGCAAGATACACAAAAACTGACAATTTTGTAAAAAGTCAATATGGGATTACAAGTGGCGATTTTAATGAATATACAATTAATCTGAGAAATAATAAAAATCATCTTCCAAAGAATACGATATACCGTTTTGGTTCCCACTTCAATAATTTAAATAAATTATTGAAGTGAAACTGGTAGGCCTAAATAGGCCTACCAGTGATTTTACATAAATAATTAATTTTATCTTAAACTATCCATTAAATATAATCCAAAAAAAAATTGTATTTCGCTTAATTTTTGTTAAAAATCTTCATATATAGGCAGAATGATAAAAATGATCGGTTACAAAATATTTTATTAGAGATGAAAAGACAAACGAGACACATTTTGTGTGTAAGCATAAATACCGATTCAGGATATTTTTTTATACAAAGACAGACTCACTTCGAAGTCGTGATGATTATAAAAATTAACATTAACATCATATTATCGCGATAGTCATTAACACTAAAATTAAAAAACAATATATTGTTTTAAGTAAAAAAAAAGTATTTCTTATTTAATAATATGATAACATTGGTAGGGGTTTTACTCCGGATACGGTCAAATAGTTTTGTTGACTGCTATCCTGAAATTTAGTCACTGAAAATAGATATTGAAGCCAGTTCAATAAGAGCATTTGGATTCCACGTCCCTAACACAAAATGTGAACGGAAGAAAAAACTGTACTACGTTGTATTGCCATTCAAGACTCGGTTATCAACGTCACGAGAAAACAAAATTTAACAGGAGGTGAAATAATTCACACACACACACACACGATCAACCCATTGCCGACCCACTACAGAGCACGGGTCTCCTCTCCATATGAGAAGGGTTTGGCCATAGTCCACCACGCTGGCCATGTGCGGATTGGCAGACTTCACACGCCTTTGAGAACATTACGGAGCACTCTCAGGCGTGCAGGTTTCCTCACGATGTTTTCCTTCACCGTTGAAGCAAGTGATATTTTAATTGCTTAAAAACGCACATAACTCCGAAAAGATATAGACGGACCCCCGACCTCTGATTAAGAGTTGGACGTCCAACCACTAACCAGGCTATCAGAGCTTATATACAGTAAAGAACGATGTAACCATATTTTAACATTGCAATTGTTGGGTGCTATCTACATTATGAATGGTGATAGAGGTGTCAGATTCCCTTACAACCGCGTACTTCTATTAGCATATTTCAACAAAAACTTAAATAACGTGTCACATTGCACGAGTGTGGAAGACGCATTGTATGCATTCAGCGCTGTGGCCTTTGGGAGACATTACATTTGTAAAATATACTACGTAACTAACTCTTCATATTACTAACTACCTCGCTAGTCTTGCGATTACCGTTTTAAACTGCAGTGCCAGGTCGGGTTAAGAAATGGTATTGGATTAACATGTTTAAAATTTCCATTGGCGGTGCTCATTTCCAATCTACCCAATGACAAAATATTTGGCTAAAACTAAAGTATCCCAACTGAGGATCTGCTTCCTAACAACTTATACTAATGCCCATTCGACTGCACACACACAAACACACACACACGTCTCTACTAATCGCTTGGCGACACGTCTTTGTCGGTAGGGTGGTAACTAGCCATGGCCGAAGGCTCCCACCAGACAAAAAGACGTGTCGCAAAGCGATTTAGCGTTCCGGCACGATGTCGCGTAGAAACCAATCAGTAGTATGGGTACTATACCCATAACAGGTTAGTCCGCTACCATCCTAGACTGCATCATCATTAAACATCAGATGAGATTGGCGTCAAGGGCTAACTTTTAGTGGATAAAAAAAATAAAAAAATAAAGTTTTCTGGAACTTAATAATTAGCAACTTCGTGTTATCGGTTCTTTAAATTTAGGTTTTTGCATCTTAATTATTAGTAACCAGCAATTGTCGCACATTCTGGATTGTCAGCTAGGAATGGAAAAGAAAAAAGTAGGCGGTCGAGTAGGAAACGAATCCTGTACCAACTCTACCCTGATCTTTGCTAAAGACATGATGTCAACAAGTGGGGCGGAGACCGCTAAACGATAATATCTGAACTGAAGGCCGAAGCCTCCCACCAGACAAAAAGACGTGTCGCAAAGCGATTTAGCGTTCCGGCACGATTTCGCGTAGAAACCAATCAGTAGTATGGGTTTACCATACCCCTAACTGGTAGCCCGCTACCATCTTAGACTGCATCATCACCGGGCGAGATTGCCGTCAAGGGTTAACTTGTAGGGAATAAATAAAAAACTACCAAAAAGCCTTATACTCTTTGACAGATATGATTTTATTATTTATTATTATATTTAGAAAAAACGATTCAGTTTCGAATTTCGAAGGTATTGACACAGATTTTGCTTATTATTCTAACCTAAACGTGATAGATCACTAGTTTTCTCCTTGACTCGGTTGCCATCTGACCTCCGCAGTATGTTGAGGTTAAACCTAGAATAATGTTCAAACGGGTCAACAATTTTAATATACATACTTAATTGCATCGGATTTTAATTAATTAATACTGATGTTGACACTAATCAAAATGTTGACCTAATTTGTTTAATCTGGAAAATCGGGATTTAAAGTAATAAAACGGTAAATAACCGTGTGATTGTATCGCAAATAAACCGATTTAGAGTATCAGATTCGCGTAGGGTTTTGTACCATGTTGGGGCCTCATTTATAGGTGAAGGGTCTGTATGTAATCGGAGATACCGCTGGCTGGGTTGCGGATGAGTGCACGAGCGACCCACCCACTAAGCGACACGAAGGAGCATCGTTTTATTGCATATTCTGGTCGCCACTCTGGCCACCAGTGAGTCCCACATACCCCGCTTCCGGTGGGGTTGTGTAAACGCATTTGCCAGCGTTAAAAAAAGAACCCCCGGTGGTCGGTCTTCCTCGACGGACACCGCTGACTATTATATTAATATGGTATTTCCTTAACGCAGCCACCAGGCGAAGCATGGGAACATTGCTGGGTTAATGGTTATTCTGGTCGCCGCTTCCGGAGGGGATGCGATAATGATGAATCGGTATTTTTGTATGTTGGATCCCAGGTTGGCTTTAATACTATGGCTCCCTTTTGACTCGTCCAGGGGGAATAGCGTGCACCCTGGAATCATCGGTTAACAATTTATCTTCTCGGATATTGTAAGCCAAGCTAATTACACGACCAGATGGCATTTTCCGCGCGTCCTCAGAACCAGTGCATTGGATGACCCAGAGTGATGGAAGGCCCGTTCAGGTAAAGACCAGGAGGGCGGGGATGCGCCTCCTGAGTCGTCGGAGTGCGGATGTTTGGTATGACGAACCGAACCAACAGCTTAAAATTATTTTAGAGTGACCCCCACCCCCCTCACTGCAACATTTTAAGAGACAAGAACACCTCTTCATTGTCATTCCACCCGTTTTTATTTTATGTGACATACGAATTGTAACCCTCGTAACGCAAAATCATTAAAAAAGTTGATAAAAAATTATCATGAAAGAGTTTAAATTTTCAGTAACAAAGCCAATATAAATTGCACGTTATAGAATTCCGCAATACTTCCATACGTATCGTAAAAGCGCAAAATTCAAATATCAAAAATTGGAAACACGAAACACCGAATGGCGTATGAAATTGCAACTCTACAAGAAGGCCATAACAGTTTCGGCTCGACGTCGTTCATAGTCCATAAAGTGGTTGCCGAAGTGGTGCCGTTTTATTACAGTCCAGGAAGGCGCAATAGAATTAAAGTATTGCTAATTTCGAACAAATAATACTATATATTTGTGAATGTTATTAGTAACGTAAGTATTATATTATAACCAAAAGCAATCAACGCTTTATTAGCTCTTCGTCTTACGGCAAACTTACATATAATAGCAACCTTGTGAGAGGAAATTATTTTTTTATTTTCTAGGCTGTATTGACAAATCAATTAGTCAGTCACCTTTGGCTGAATAAAGAATCGCAGAGACTCACTTCATCTATTTTTTTTTAATTTATTCATACACAGCCAATACGTTCTGTTTATTCGCAATTAGTTTTTAGGTATTATTATTATTTAATATTAATGAAACCGAAGCCCAACGTGATTAAATACTGAGCACATGAAGATGAATAAAATAGAATATATTATTTCACAGTATTGACTCCTGGATCCGAGTTCCTAGAGGAGACGATACCCAGCTCTGAGCAAAACAATCTCCTCTCATACCATCGTTAATAGAAGAGCATTTTTTTTTTTTGCGTTTTGTATGTCTATGAACTCGAGTGTATGTTTTAGAAGGTATGAAACCGATTTTAGCCCCTATAATTATTATCATAAATTACACATTTCAAAATTTTGGGCTAAGCACTATATACAGTACAATTTTTCTTATAAAACTAATAATGAAAACAAGATAACATACCTCACTACAAATTCAGTATTTTTTTTTTGTCATTTAAATAACATTTCGTTAAAGTTTATCTTGTGCAAAAGTTGTTAGCATTCCATTAATATCACGTAATAAGTTTACCCATTTCCTTAGCAATTTATATGTTAAATAGTTTTTGTATTAGTTGAATAATTATTTCGTGCTTCAACTTTATGTACGTTATAGAGGTATTTCGGTTCTCAACACAACAATACATCGACCGCTGTTGAAAGGTCAACCGGGTAAATGTGAATTGGCCATAAATGTAAGATTTGGGGAAAAGGGAACCTTCTATACCTATTCTCAATATGAAATACGTAATTAAACTAGAGCCGCACACATTTGCAAGTTGCCTCGACCAATCGAGGTCTACCTGGGAGAAAAATATGGTGTCCTTATTTGCGTATACCGTATCGTAGCTTTTACCGGGTCAATCCGACACCCCAACCCTGTCGTAGTTGCGGCTTCTTTTTACTGCCCCGACCTAAGCACTCTTCTCCGAAAGAGGAGACCTAAACATATCACAGGGTTATGACAAGGTCAAGACCCTGACGAACAGATCTGACAACATCGTACCACCTATCACATAATCATATCCCAAACGTCGCCTAAGCCCAGGTTCGTCCTCAAAGGAGGCGCCCTTAGGCAGACATTCCCTTAGTTTCTTCGAGCCCTAGGGCTCAGAATTTCTTCTGGCAGAGCTTCTTTCCGAAGCTCGTCAAACAGCCCGGTTACGCTGTGGCAACCAATAAGGCTAGTACAGGTAATAGACAGTCCCAAAAAAAAAAATTACCGGGGCAGATGAAACTTTTTTCATGTCTACTATAAAAAAAGTTTTCATTTGCCGCGGTAAGGGTAACTTACTAAAAAACCCTTTTTGCGACAAAATGGATGAATGAAGAAGTATTGCCCATTTTTTCGCTCCGTTATTTAGGGTTTGACTCTTAAAAATTTTTGTCATTATATACGGTCGTCAAGGGACCCGAAATAGTTTAAATCACTTGTTTGTTTCCGTTTAAGTACGAAGAGCAGTAAAATAACAACAAAGTGAACGGTATCTTAATACCTCATTACCTTTTACTGGAGTAACCTCGCGAGTAACAAATGGCAACACAAAACAAACCACTGCAACACATGCGGCCCGTAACGCGCGTGATATATCATTTTTACGACTCGTACTTGCCCGTATTAGCGTATCTCGAGAATTAATAGGGCAACATTACATGCATTAGGTAGTCGAAATACCCGCTACTTCGTCAGAGTAACATCCCTGTTACACTTTTTGTCGTAGGGTCGTGTCGTATCGGACACGATATTTTTGGTCATAATAATGTCGTCTCCTTTTGCTTTTTTTTTATATTATTATTATTTATTTATTATTAATATACAAGGAATATACTTAGTTATACAATAAAGGCACCGAAAAAATCAAAGAGGTTTGTCCTCGGTGCCAATCAGTAACTTAACAGCTTAAAACTAGAGGAGCTGAGTAAACATATTAGGCATGAAAAGAACATTTCCTAACTAAGTTAGACGGTCGACACTAATGAGTCAACCGTCCAACTTAGCCAAAAATATTCTTTTAATTTCGGTTTGACATTTTTAATGACATATACACAGGTTAGCCCTTGACCTACCATCCTAGACGTTTGCAAACTTTTAGTGTATAAAAAAATAAATATAAATGTACGAATTTGTTAATTAGCCAATATAAATGTATTTTCTTATGTAGTATAATTATATTTATTAAAAAATTCAACAATACAAACGCATTCGGAATTCCTGAAGTTTTCAGTCGCATTTCCACTAGCATGAGAGACTTGAAAGTGGACACGGTATCACGCCAGCTGCAGTACTGTCTTAATAAGAACGAGGACAAAGACAACGGGCGGAATCTCGGCTAACTGTAGCGTGCGTTTAATAAGATTCTTAACAAAATTGCTTAATTTTAGAATATTACTCCTCTTCGCTTAGCCTCCAACAAATAGTTGGGATGCCAGTTAAGTTGGTCAACTTGTAAAATATTAACATTGCAAAATATAATACACATAAAGTGAATAACTAATTATAATTAAATGAATGAAAGGTATATAATATATAAGGAATTCTCTCTACCAACACCTACCCTCCAAAGCGATGCTGTAAAGCGACTGGACTTTTGGTTTAGACGATACATATTATGTATAATATAAATTTATTATTATTACGATGATATAGTTGGTTGAACCTTTTATTCTGGGTAAAACGGTTTTAAATTAGTTTTAATTGGTATTCTAATTGACTTACTTTATCGTCGAATTCAGCGATAATATAGATGTACCGGCTGAAATACTATTTTTTTTTCAAATTCATATAATCTTTATTCAAATAGTCCTTTAAAAGGATTGTTGACGCGTCAACAATTTACATAGTAGTGATTTAATGGAGATAATTACATTCGTAAACTTAAAACTAATGCTACTATTGGGTTCCAAACGCGCCCCGGTCTAAGAAGAAGCCCACAACAAACCAAAAAGCCAGGTAAATTTTCTTTTTGTTATCACCATCTCACATGCCCATTAAAATTATATTAAGAGCTTAAGATCTTTTAACTAAATTTTGCTAGGTGCTAATAAGTTTTAAATTTTTGATAAATGATTCCTTCGTCATCTAGATGCTCTAGAGAGTTAGATTTTATAGAAGCCTAGGGATAGATTTTATAGAAGCAATTTAAGAATATTAATATATCAGCCGCACTTGATATACCCGAAGTAGCTACAAAATCGACGAGAAAATTATAACAGAAAAATAAAATAATAATATGCTATATACTTTTAAAGACTAAAAAATTATCAGGCCTTAAACAAGCAGTATTTCACAACGGACCTAATAATAGGGTAAGTAATAATATTTTTGAGATTTACCTGTAACGTAAAAAACAGCTTTATATATAGAGACGACCGAAAATATTCGTGTTTTTCCAGAATTTGCATAATTTTCCCGAGCAAATAGTTAATTCAGAGCAAATTGACGTGCGTCAAGTTTTGCCTCGTGCTAATAAGTTTAAATGAATTATCCACTGATTATGCATTATTGAGCATACATTAAAATTTAAATTTTAAAATTTATTTCACATAATTAATTAATTGTAGCTATGCGATTCACAGAGAGGTAGCGCGCGGCCCAATATTATGGAATTTGACTTAGACTTCCTTTAAATGTCTTGATGGCCTAGTGATTAAGACTTTAGCCTCTTTCGGAGAGACCTAATTTTATTCCCGATACGCACCTCAATATATCGAGTTTATATGGGTTTTACACAATTTTAATTAAATATCAATTACTATATATAGCGTTAAGGCGATTTACTTATAGCTTTGGGTTTGAACGACTTTCTGTTATACCCATGTATAATTACTGATGCAGATTATCTTTTTTTTACACTACTAGTTAGTTAGGTTATCTTACCTGGTGGTAAGTGCTGATGCGGCCATGAGGTGGTAGCGGGCTAACCTGTTAGGGATACAGTAAACCCACACTCCTAACTGGTTTCGACGTGACATCGTGCCGGAACGCTAAATCGCTTTGCGACACATCTTTGTTGGTAGGGTGGTAACTAGCCACGGCCGAAACCTCCCGCCAGAACAGACTCGAACCGGGAATCGAACCCAGGACCTCCAACTTTATGATGCGTCAGCGCACGCACTGCGCCACGGAGGTTATCATGCAAGTAAATATATTTCTAGGGTTTTCAACGTCTGTGCCTTACCAGTCATGACATATGGAGCTGAAATGTGAATATTCACAGTAGGCCTAGTCCACAAATTCAAAGTTGCTCAGCGTACTATGAAGAGGGCTATGCTAGCTGTTTCTCTGAGATAGAGTCAGGAAGCTGAAGTAGTAGGCGGACCACTTCTGTTGCAGAAGCGACGGCCGATGGACATACAGGTTCTGGAATGGAGATCGCGTACCTGTAAGCACAACGTAGGACAACCTCGTGTCCGCTGGAACAATAGTTTGAAAAGGCTGGTAGCTAGTGGATGAGGAAGGCGGAGGACCGTGTGTGGTGGCGCGTGAACGTCTATAGGCTGATTCAGGATATACTCACGCATAAAATAATAAAACCATAAATGTTGGCACTCCTTCCTCAGTTTAAAAAGTCAGCAAGTCTAACAATAAATCAACAGGTGTACTTCTATGGGACTAGTTTAATCTAAGCCAATGCATCATAAATTAGTGGCTCGTCAAACTAACCAAACTTAAACATATATGATGGAACAGTTTATGACGTTGAGGACAAATTCCTTACAAGGTAACAAGGGTTCACGTATTTGGCATTCCACGAATGCGTAAGAATTGTTTTGCTTTCTCGATTCTACGCACTCAAACGTCAGATGTCTATCTTAGACACACCCGTCTTCCCACCAATATAGTAGAGGATTTATTAAATTTATTTATATAAATACTTTTTATTAATTAATTACATTAATTAAAGAAGCAGCATGTTAAAGTCAGCTAGATGCATTCGCTTAGTAATCAGGTAGCCTTTATAAGGAATACAAGAAGTATATTATTATGATGAAACAAACAAATGTATAATATTACTAGATTCAATTTTTAATAATTCTGATCCTAACTTTTATTATGAAATGGTATTTTGTTTGTTTTTAGTACGCTCTCACACCTAAACTTTTAAATTGATTTTAAAAATTCTTTCGTCTGTGGAAAGCTACATTATAATTTTACAGGGATGGAAACTATGTGTAACTATAAAATAAATAAAACTATATATTAACATACATACCATGAGTATGCAAAAAATATGCAATTATAACCAATGAATCCCCTTTACTGTGCATGATACTGAAATAAAACAGCATTCTTTGATACATCCAATGACCTTGGCTGGTATATATTCATTGAGACATTCTACGGATCAATAGTTGATCTGGGTACGAATGGCAATAGTTGAAAACTGAAGCACAATAGATGCATTAAGTAAGTATTGATAGCTCTTCCGGAATAAAATGTATCTACCACTCATATAACCTGCTTCAACTCAGGAGTCAATAAGCCTCCTCTAGTCAAGTACGCTACACCTCAGCTTGCATAATGCAGCTTTAGGTATTTATAATGCGGAAACTGCCTCACTGTTGCGAATACCTTGTTCAACCATGTTCGAATTCAAAAATGTTACATCCATGTAAAACTGCAATAAAATGAAGCGTTGATACATATTCGTTCTCTTATTGAAGTGAAACTTCTTTAGAATCGTTGTGATTTCAAACCGGATGCAACGGAAAAAACGACAGGTAAGAGACACAAATACAAAAATGTGTAGGATGAAGCCGGTAAAGAATAAGACTACTATTTTATATTATCGGTCTCTCCTCTTTGTCGTCTGTAATAAGTGAGCCAGAGCGAGAAAGCAAATGTCGGTGTGTATGTATATTGCACACTGTTTAATACCTATTTTTGTGTTTTAGTTTTAACTTCGTTCCTTAACTTAACCAAAGCAACGAAAACGTCCAAGAAGTGGCCACAAAATTCGACTACAAAATATCACAATGTCCTTGATTCAATTTATTGGTCGTGACAATATGCGTATTGAATTTTTCCGTCAAAGAAATTCTCGGAACCAGTACGGAACTTAGTTTTCGTGCCTCGAGCTGTCTGTCATACATGTGATAAATAGTTAAAACCCGCTAACTTACACTAACATAACTTAGGTACCAAAGTTCTGAATATCTATTCTACGAGAGAGAATTATTTAGAACTTTTACATCTTGTTGCAGTCAAGCATATTAAAGACTTAATTGACTGTCATCGTTACTCAAAATAAATGTTATAAAAGCCAATCTTCTTAACCAATGGAGAAATAAGAATGAAACGAGCGAGCAAGTGTAAATAGCATCTCATTGGCTAAACGACGAATTACAGACTATATATAAATATATATATATATATCATCATGATCAACCCATAGTACACCACGCGGGCCATGTGCGGATTGGCAGACTTCACACGTCTTTGATAAGATTATGGAGAACTCTCAGGCATGCAGGTTTCCTCACGATGTTTTCCTTCATCGTTGAAGCAAGTGATATTTTAATTGCTTAAAAACGCACGTAGCTCCGAAATGTTAGAGGTGCGTGCCCGGGTGTAACAAACTTCTGCTGTACACCTCACCCTTTATCCTCCTGACCGTCTGTCCCAAGATACTACATTTTGAGTCGTAATACGCAGTCAATTAAATTTTCTACATAACTATAGCATTTAACAAGGCAAATAATATAAGATACGAAAATATTATCGAACACGAAGTATTATGAGTGATCGTTTAACGCACTCCGCTACACAGCCGCGGAGCCTACAGGTTGAATTCTCTGTGTCCACCGCACTACAACATATTTTTATTTACCTACCTACATTTATTTAAAAAAAAAATGATTTTAATTATTACATCTAGTTTTAAAATAACCTATATTTATATTAATGATGTTTATTTTTAAGTATTAGTTATTTAGCTTTTAAGTAAGTATATATACCAGTAGATTAGCGTGTTACGTGTAAGTACCCAATGTCAAAGGCTAAGGTGCACGGAAAACTCATGTTACGAGTTTATGATTCATCATCATGATCAACCCATTACCGGCTCACTACAGAGCACGGGTCTCCTCTCAATATGAGAAGGGTTTGGCCATAGTCCACCACGCTGGCCATGTGCGGATTGGCAGACTTCAAAAGCCTTTGAGAACATTATGGAGAACTCTCAGGCGTGCAGGTTTCCTCACGATGTTTTCCTTCACCGTTGAAGGAAGTGATATTTTAATTGTTTAAAAACGCACATAACTCCGAAAAGTTAGAGGTGCGTGCCCGGATTCGAACCGCCGACCTTTGATTAGGAGACTGACGGCCTAACCAGTAGGCTATCACCGCTTCATTTTACAGTTTATGATTACACCTGATTATTATAAATATTGTGTAAACGTTTTATAGATAAATATTATTATTATTATAAAAGAAATGTATATATTGATGGGTGGTAATGTACCCATGTACACAAGTTTGGCTTGCTTTCGAATTTTAACTTTACTTCATCAGTACTTTTACCCCTAAAAAGTTTTTCTAGCTTGATAAGAAAATATGGCCAATATCCAAGCGCCTTGGGATCTCCCCAATCCGTTCGCAGCAAAGTTTTAAGGTGCCTGAATTGTTGTTCGATCCTCAATATATTTTTAAATTAAGGCAAGGGTATCGTATAAACTAAAGAAGTAAAGTAATAACAGAGCAGATAAGATATAAAAAAGGCATATTTTACGTTTTAAATCAAAATAATGTATGTAAAAAAAAAAAAACAAAAAAGAATTTGCATTACGTGATATAATCATTGGCTACATTTAAAGCCCGTGTGAGACAACATTTTCTATCTCTGTAAATATTTATTAACGTAATTATTTGTATATTTATTTCATGTATATATTATACTTTAGATATGTATTATTTTGTATTGTTATTATTTTATATATGTAGTAGCATGTAGTTATTAGTGTGTTTGTATATATAGCTTTTTCTAGCTTTTCTTATTTTTTTTTTTGCAACTTCCGTGTAATTTTTAATACATCGGCTTCAACGAAATAGTTACCTGGACGAGATCACTATTAGTGATAAGGTCGCCAGTTGCTAATTGTTTTGTCTTTATCTATGTTATGTCCTATAGATTGCAATAAAGTTATATAAATAAATAAAATAAATAAATAATTATAATAAAACTGTAACAGGACGAATTCTGTACAATTTATTTTGAAAATTTTAATTGAAGGATGCTTACTATCGATACTGAGGCTAAAACAATTTTTTTTTGTCTGTCTGTCTGTCTATCTGTATCTTGGCCGCGCATCACGCCGAAACTACTGGATGGATTTGAATGAAATTTGGTATACAGGAGTAGCACACACACACATTAACACACACTAACTCAACGCAGACGACGTCGCGGGCATCTGCTAGTATTAAATTACAATGTATATCTATAAATTACTTGTAAGATACTGCATCGAAAAATCAGTTTAATACTAGAGGGCCAATCAAATAGTAAAGAATTACCACTACTATTGATAGTGGCTTCACTAAAGACGAAGACAAAGACCTGTTTCTAAGGATGACGCATTATACTGGTAACGATTGTGTTAAATTATAACAAATTAGTCTTCTTTTTTTATAATTTTATTATCTTGACAATAAACAACTATGTATTTTTGAAATTAACTTAAATAATAATCAATTTGTCAAAAATCAACCGCGCTTGTACCGCGTCCTTCCAAAAACGCCGCCGCTCGTTCCCGCGCTTTTTCTCCTTTTTATCCGTTCGAAAACCGAAGTTGTCTCATCTTTTTAATCAGCACTCGTACGTCATTTGACATTTGAAATTGATAGTTTATTTTCGTAATACAAATATTAAATTAATTGCACTATAATATGATCTCTAACAATATTTTCACATAATGAAAATGACCAGTATTGTAAAAATCAATGCTGTATTTCACTGGCGTGTGTTTGAGACTCCGAACACACACAAACAGTAAGTATGCTAGTATTGAGCAATTGCTAAATCCTCATGGCATGTGATATTAATATTTCCGTACCTCAAAGCAAGTATCCTACAAATGCTCATAGCTAGCAAATATAAACAGCTACCTTAGTATGAAGGTTTAAGCATACTCGTTAAAGAAAGTTACAACAGCTCAAAGCTTAGTTTCAAACAATACCTGATTCTGCTTTTTGGTAAGGATATAAGTACTTGACTAAGTCTAGATATACCTTAGATCCTTGGTCTATTTTTTCTAATTTACGTCAACTATATCAGTAGGTAATAATATCGCCTAAATATTTTTGGCGATACAAAAATTTTTCAAACAGCATTCTGAGAACTGTTATAGACCGATACGACTCTCCAATCTACAAACAGTTTTTAAAATTACATGTAGATTGGGAACTGTCGGGTCGGGTTAATTTAATGTTGGATTTATTTTTAATTTTTATGTTTCGTATTTTATAGTGTAGTTATTGTATCATATTGTAAATGTAAATTGGACCTAGTTGCCATAATAAAGAAATTATATAAAAATAAATAAATGAAATAAAAATGTATCCGGGATTTTGACTACAGAACCAAGCGAAATAAACTACAGTACGTTCATAACTATCTTCTTCTTCTTGCCCTTATCCCACATTATGTGGGGTCGGCACAACACGTCTTCTTCTTCCACTCACTTCTATCAGCCGTCACCTCACTACCCACACCTTTTACCCGCATATCCTCTTTTACACAATCCATCCATCTCGTCTTTGGTCTTCCTTTACTCTTTTGCCCTTCCATGTTCATATATAACATTCTTTTGGTGACATCACTTTCTTTCCTCCGCATTATATGACCATACCATGCCACCCTATTACTCCTCATCTTTTCTGTCACTGGCGCTACTTTTAGACTTCCCCTTATATATTCATTTCTTATCTTATCCAGTCTTGTCACACCACACATCCATCTCAACATTCGCATTTCTGTCGCATGAACTCTTCTTTTCTTTCATAACTTACGTTCATAACTATATGGTATTAAAATTGAGTGTAGTTATTGGAAGTATTTAAATATTGAATTGGTCAAAGTATGTCGAGTGAAAAACTATAAAAACATTTAACGAAGTATCAGATCCGATATTGAAAACGAAAAAACCTTTTTTTATTAATGGCATAATTTCATTTTACTAGATCTTACTTAGATAGATCTCAGTGTATCTATTATATTATATTAACTACTCAACTTATGTGGTTAATTTTTACAGAACTATTAAGAAAATATAAATAACGTAGGTACGAAAATAAAACTACATTAAAACTTACACGTCTTCGATACGTCTTCGACAAGGCATAGTACCCGTATGAAAAACCCAACTAATTATTTAGCCAAGCTATATATTATATATTTCCTATCTAGAATCCTCGGTAGGCTCAATAAAACCCTTTTTAATTTATATCATATGCCTCGATATACCTCATTACGATGGTATCGAAGACGTAAGGGAATTTATGTAATTTTTGGTACCAAGATAAATTTTATATAATTTTAATAAAATTAATAGATATTTATAAATAATGTTAGTAGTAGTAGTTTAATAATTTTATGTCGATAAAAAAGAGATAAAATATTGAAATCAATTAAATACCGGTCATAACCGGTTTTTCCGAAACCTCTCAATCGACACCACTTACCACTTGAATGATTAGTTTAATAGTATACGAGATAAAACGATAAACCTATAACGCACACCTATTTTCGATATGCAAGTTAATTTCTGCAGAGCCCGAAATTTAATTGAATCAATAAACCAATCAAAACAATAACCAGATAAAAATGATTTCATATCCATTCCGCGATCGCAACAACCGGTCCGATCGTAATGAAATTACTTGAAACCACCGTAATTTTATTACAACTGTAATCACCTCCGGAACATTTTAATTACACGTACAATGTATTAAATTAACTGAACATACAATCACGGATTTTATCGGGATGTACGATCGCGTATTTCATTTGAATACCCACCTATTGCTTTGTGGATATAGAGTTTTTGGATAGCCTAAATTCTAAGCATGTTTATAGGTAAGGCACATGGTTTACTACAAATCTTGTTTTTTATTTTGACTGGATTACCATCTTCCTGAAAGTCGATTTAAGATAGTTGGAATGTGAGATTTTGATGTTTATGTTATACTTGCTGAATACCCGTTCCCATGTGAATACGGGCATAAAATATAGCTTATAACACTCGCTGATAATGTGGCTTTCCATAGGTGTAGGTGAATTTTTAAAATTGGTTTAGTGCCTTAAGCATGAAAGCGTTACAAACAAATGAGGAAAGTAAATATACAATTACTGTTGAATTCATAATGAAAAGGTTGTTAACTTTGCCTTTTGTAGCCTACTTAAATAAATGTATATTGAATTTTATACAAACAAAACGCGCACCATAGTATTCAAAAGTTTATTAAAATAATCATTATAAGGCACTTTGATAACATGATTAATACTTAATTATTTGATAACTTTTCCATCATTCCACTATTCATTAAACTGAACTAATATATTCATTGAAATGTTAAAAAACTTTTCCTTTTACCTAAAGTTAATTATTCCTACATTCTCATCAGCTTATATTAGTCTTTCACTTGGTTTATTGTGTATCGAACAATCGAACGTGTTTATGTGAGAACCAAAAAAAGTTGTCACACTAACTGTTTTGCGAGAGTTGCGTCGGCATACTTTTATATAACTAGTTAGTACACGCATATGATACTAGAACCAGTAAAAGTTATATCTCAAAAGGTAGCGACTAGACATGGCAAACGTCTGGAAACCAGAAAACATAAGTGAAGTATGCCTTCAAGCGCAAGCACCTTTATCAGTATGCTCCCCCTCGGCAGTTATGTACTTGGCACTTTTGACACGACTTTACGGCGGTGCTACCATAAGCTTACCAAATTTGAACCTTAATTCAAACAATAAAAATTGGTACCCCCAACAATTATCACCAGGAAATAATAATCCATCAACTTCACACTACGTTTCTGGGTATACACCAAATCAATATAGTCCCTCTGCTTCTCACTCCCAACCGTCTTTTTCTGGGGATTCTTCGTCTGATGATAACCCAATTGTTGTAATACGTAAAACCAGTGAATCGTACAATTATTCAAAGGAGGAAATAATTTTGGGGGCAACTCCAGAACCAATGTGGAATAGCAATAATGGACGGTTATGGAAGAAGGGAGACAGTCAACGTTATGACTTTATTATTGTGGGGGCTGGTTCTGCCGGGTGTGTTGTTGCCAGCCGCTTGTCAGAAGTAAAATCTTGGAGGGTAAGTTTCTTTATAATAATTAAATAATTTCGCTATTTATTCTCGAGGTTTTATACCTCGCTGGAGTGGAATCAAATTCTACACCAGCGATATGTATGTATTATAAACAACAGAAGCAACCCATTAACCATAATGCAGAAACCATCTTACTCTCACAGACTTATTCCAAAATAAGCAAAAATGAACAGTTTCTTAATTATAACAGTTCGAATACATGGTATAGATAGCACTTACTTCCTAAACTCGAGATGATTCTTGCGAAACACCTTTAATTAAAGATTAAATACCAATCACTCACAAGGTGAGCTTCCATCCCATTTCAAATAAGAGCTTAAAATATAAACTGCATCATACGAAATATCGTCATTTCATCGATAAGCTAGAACTGCCATCTGTAAATCAAAAACAAACTATAAACACGTCAAGTCTTAGTCTTCTACTCACTGCAGCTTGTCAAAGATTTGACCCGCACGGAACGCCGGCAGATGTGAAACGTCAAAGCCGATAGTAGAATATACGTAGAGGGGCATGAGAGTTATGCCATTGGGCGTGCCGGTATAAGGGTCGATTAAAATTACATCAACAACGAGGTGATGCCGCGAGGCCTTTTTCCCAACGGGGTCTAGTGATCGCTGGGAAAAAACTACAAGCGATGTACGCTTTATAAGATGATTCCCGCGACTTTATTTACCAACAAACATATGACTGGTAATTAGAACTTCTTATATGCGGTTGAGAGCGCGAGCGTTCCCGTGACCCAGTCACCAGGCTACGCGAAGGAGCATCGCTAGTTTTAGTGGGTATTCTGGTCGCCACCCTGACCGCCAGCGAGTCATAAAGTCCCTTTTTTTACTTCATTATCATCATTTCAACCGATAGACGTCCACTGCTGGACATAGGTTTTTTGTAGGGAGGTCCAATGGCCACGGTCTTGGGACGCTTGTATCCAGCCGCTCCCTGCGACTCGATTGATGTCGTCTGTTCACCTTGTTGGGGGTCGACCAACGCTACATTTACCGGTGCGGGGTCGCCATTCCAGCACCTTGGGGCCCCAACGTCCATTGGTTTTTTACTTAGCTTTACATTAATTTTTTTTTCACAATTCTTATAAAAATTAATAAATTAATCATCTTCTCGATCTCTTTGTCAGATCATAATCGTGAAAAGCAAAATCGAATTTATAGTATAAGTATGAATAAAATAATTAATAAAATTAGGCATCACAAGAGTACTCCCCAACAACGACGTATACCGGTAAAGCATGATGGTTAAGCGCAAGGCTATATCGTACAAGAAAGAAACCTTTACACGCGGTTTCGTTCTCATTTCATAAAAAGGAAAATGGTTATCAACTGGTAGTGTTACACGCTGTGATTGTTTCACCGTGAGACCGTATTACATGATTTTATTGACTATAAAAGCTATTCTTAATTAGCGCAGCGTAATTACTGAGGAAGTTATTTATAACAGATACTCTCTGACCGTCCGTGGTTCTGTCTGTAAGTGTAGTTTATGTTACAAGCTGTAAATAAATAAATTTTTCACATAATTTTTATTTCTATTTGTCCTTTTAACTCAGGTTTTATACTTAACAGATGGTCTCAGCCTTATCAGACACTGTAATATAAAAACAAATAAATTTTCATTTCATTCCTTTTTTCATTTCAATTATATGCCTAAACTAGCCTAACCTAAATAACTGAATGACGACAGTATTTAAATTAGGCTTATAGAAACATTATTTTTAATGTGAACGATTATTAGTACATACGATTTTATTTGCACGCAAAACCTACACTCTTCTGTATAGTTACAATGTCACAAAAGCTAAGATATAACCTACTTGTTAATAGCAATAAAAAGTATTTTATTCTTATCGTTCCGTGGCCCCTTTAGGTAACAATGAACTGTTGACAAGGTCAGTTTTTATAGTGTCCGAAAATCGAGGCATTCTATTGTGTCACCTTGAACTCGGAACGGAAGACCCTGAAAGGCCTACCAACAAATTAATAGACTGGGTCGCGCCAAAAAATCGCGGGCAAACGAGTAGATATGAACCTAAATGTGATTATCGCCACTCATGAACATATATGCTACCTATCCTTCTATCGGTTTTTATTACTGAATAACTTAATTGCTTGGCGGTAAGTCTTTGCTAGTAGGGTGGTAAAAATCCGAGCCGGAAATCAAACCTGAGACCTCTAAATTTATAATACGACAGCGCACACGCTGTGCCACGGAGGTCGTCCAAACTTCTAGTTATTTTTAATTGGCTACAGTTTAGTGACAAGTTATTGTCGATAACTTTTATATGAGGAATGCACACTATGCATGAAAATACAGGTTTTTTAGTATCACATTCACACTCTGAGGTAACGGCAAAAACTGAATGACTGAGACACATATTTTTTTACCAATATGTAACTAACACAGTCATGGTGAGTGCAATTTAAAGTGTAATCCGGAAAAGTTAATTAACCCATTTGAATGATATATGTTACGTTGTAAACTGAATAATTTACTTTTATATTATAATAGTTAGTATACAGTTATATATAATATTTAATTTGTTATAAACTGTACTTTAAAATTAGGATTTTCAATGGTCATAAAATACATTACCAATATAACTTTAATTTAAATTTTAGATAGTATTGATCAATCTGCTGATAACTTTCGTTTGGAAATGCCGACTATAGCCATTCATTTATAGATTTCTTTTCCATTTACTAACTAAACCCTTACCTGCAAGCCCACCTGGTGGTCACTGTTGATGTAGTCTAAGATAGTAACGGACTAACCTGTTAGAGGTCTGACAGTCATCCTAAACCCAAACAGTATTGTTTTCTACGCTCCCGAATACAACGTTAGAAATGAATATATATGGTAGGTTACTTAGAGTATTTAAGAGGGGTTTATGAAAAACTATTACTCCTATTTAGCAATGCGGCGCTTTCCGGAACTTTCTTTAAATTAGTATCGCCTTAACAAGAACTTTTCTTTAGAAATTCTCTCTTCGATATAAAATATCTGGAAGGTAGGGTTTTTTGTAGTTAAAGACGATTTTATGTTAAAACAATGGGCCTATAAAATATCATAAGTCGTTGATGATCACATGATAATGATTTTAACCATAATCTACAGGTATTGGACAAGACCAATTTCCTAAATCGTTATCGATAGACTTTATAAACTTTGTGACCCATAGTCAAATATGCTCACAACAAGGACTCCGGGGCGGTTCATAAATTTGAGTTAAAAAAGAAAATATCTCATTCGCATCGAATAACAAACTAGTTACTCAAGACAGGCGATAATACCTCAGAGATTTAGGGCGTGAAAGTCTCTACCAATAATTCGTTAGTATATCAAGTTGTCAACTCCGCTTGAACGTATCTCTTCAGCAGTATTCAAAGTCACTTCCAGGTAACCGTGACTCCTAGGAAACGAAACAATGACACCGTCTCCGAAAGCGAAAAACTTTTACAATCGCTGTCTGTCGCTAGTTCTTGTGGAACTGAATTTCCAACTGCTTACTGGTAGTTTAGCAGAGAACCGTTTTACAAACCATGCAATAATTTACTACATATTAAACAGAGTAAAAAGCCACTTATTTACGCCGAGGAGGGTGGAATTGGTTTGCTTTCCCGAGTTGCACAACGAACTACAGTGTTGACTTTCATTTATGAAGAATTTTAGTTACGAGCGCGTTATATTTATTGAATAAATTGCAGTTTTTTTTTTTTATCCACTACAAGTTAGCCCTTGACGGCAATCTCACCTGATGGTAAGTGATGATACAGTCTAAGATGGTAGCGGGCTAACCTGTTAGGGATATGGTAAACCCATACTCCTTTCGGTTTCTACGCGACATCGTGCCGGAACGCTAAATCGCTTGGCGACACGTCTTTGTCGGTAGGGTGGTAACTAGCCACGGCCGAAGCCTCCCACCAGACCAGACTCGAGCCGGGAATCGAAACCAGGACCTCCAACTTTTTTTATAATCTGACAGCGCGCGCGCTGAGCCACGGAGGTCGTCAAAAAGTTTTCCATTAATTTAGTGCAAGTAGTAAAATCTTTATTTTTAATTAAAGAATCTGTTTATCATGCTTAATATTATTATATATTATGTGAATTCAAATTCAAGTTCAAAAAAATCTTTATACAAATAGTCCTTTAAAAGGCACTTTTGACGCGTCAATAATTTACATAGTAGTTATTTTATGGTGAAAACTACTAAACCAATTAATCATGAAACTTTGAACACATATTTTTGGAGGTATTAACGTAGGATATATTATTTTAAAAAACAATGAAATATGAAAAAATGGTTGGTTAAAATATACTTATGTTGATTAATTTATATTGTAATGATCTCTGATACTTATTTAATGGCTTCAATGCGAGCGAAGCTGCGGGAAAAAGCTAGGTCCTTTTGTAAAATAACAAAAGTCCTGACTCACTCATCAACGGCCAGCCTAAACCCTTGGACGCAGATAGCTGTTCTTGTCGCGAGGATCCTTTTATGACGTAAACAATATATAAGGCCTAAATGGAAATTGAAACCCTGATGTAGAAAAATAGGGGATGAAAATTTGTATGAAAATCCTTAATGTTTGAAATAAATTCTTTAAAAATTTCTACTACTTTTCTACTTTTCTACAACTTTTTATCTGAAAGGCCATATACCTAATATGGCCTTTCAGATAGAAATTAAGACAGGCAAAGAAAAGTTTGCAGGCAGGATAGTTTGTAGGGAAAACGACATTTTCTATAAAAAAGTGGTATTTGGACTTTCGGTTAAAATAAATAAATTCTCGAGGAAGCAATAACGCGCACGGGTGATGCGACGGAGTGGGTTGGAGTATATTGTGTGTGAATACCAAATGAAATTTTTGTACGGGAAAGGTTCTTCCTATCCAAAGTGAAAAGCTATGTCGCGCCCTAGTTGAATATATTTTGAAAATTTTGTTTAAGATAATAGTGTCTAAGCGGTGATAGCCTAGTGGGTAGGGCGTCAGCCTCCTAATCAGAGGTCGGCGGTTCGAATCCGGGCACGCACCTCTAACTTTTCGGAGTTATGTGCGTTTTTAAGCAATTAAAATATCACTTGCTTCGACGGTGAAGGAAAAACATCGTGAGGAAACCTGCATGCCTGAGAGTTCTCCATAATGTTCTCAAAGGCGTGTGAAGTTTGCCAATCCGCACATGGCCAGCGTGGTGGACTATGGCCAAACCCTTCTCATATTGAGAGAAGACCCGTGCTCTGTAGTGAGCCTGTAATGGGTTGATCATGATCATGATGAATAGTGTCTACAGCTAAAATATTATTTACTAAATGAGTGGAACACAAAATCAGATTTTCATTTCATTTTGTTCATTTGTCTGATCTGATCCCGAACCACACAATATATACTGAACTGATATAGACCTGACTGATACTGATGAACTGATATAGAACTGATTTGACGACCTCCGTGCCGAA
Source organism: Lasiommata megera (assembly GCA_928268935.1). Lineage (NCBI taxonomy): Eukaryota > Metazoa > Arthropoda > Insecta > Lepidoptera > Nymphalidae > Lasiommata > Lasiommata megera. The sequence continues at coordinate 13,358,557 of OV743314.1, read as the reverse complement.
GTGCGCGCGCTGTCGCATTATAAAGTTGAAGATCTGGGTTCGATTCCCGGCTTTTGTCTGGTCTGGTGGGAGGCTTCGGCCGTGACGAGTTACCACCCTACCGACAAAGACGTGTCACCAAACGATTTAGCGTTCCGGCACGTTAACCAATTAGGGGTGTGGGTTCATAACAGATAGCCCGCTACCATTCTAGTCTGCATCATCCCTTACCACTAAGTGAGATAGCCGTCAAGGGGTAACTTGCAGTGTATAAAAACAATTAACTTTCATAATATCAATTGAAACTAGTCGTACGTTGTCTTGTGGCCGTAGTTGTCAGAAAAGTCGTAATAACAATTGAATTCTCTGTACAAATTTTTCTGTTATAATTATACTTATAAAGTATTATAACTATTTTATAATAAATTGTTAAAATAAATTCAATAACATTAAAAGTACACGTGATAAGATATTTTGGAATGATTTATCACCTTTGTTCGTTCAACCGTGACAAAATCGTTTAAAAATAGATACGAGTTCCTTTTTACTTTGATTTGATTCTCACAACAATCCAATCTAATGTAAACACAGGTAGAATTAAAAATGAGTCTTGATTATTTAGTATTTTTTGAAGTGAAAACTTCTTTAGCGGCGTTGAGCACTTTTTCTGTAATGGGTATAAAATCTTAAACTCGCGTCAGGACACGTGACCTGATCGAAAAAGCGTAAGACGAATGGAGAGTAGACAGCTATCCCCTCTCTACGGCGCGGCGAAAATGTATGCCTGGGCCTACTGTTTCGTTTAGGCAGCGCAGGGCGCTTGCGCGAATGTTCGTGTATGTTACACGAACATTCGCGTTATGAAAAAGTCGTTGAAATTATGGATGAAAGTTGATTTTTCGGAGAGATAAACTTTTTAATGTAAAATAATTGTAGTAGTTTTAAAGTGTTAAATTTTTAATGTAATATAAATTGTCATGTTTGTGTACGATAGCGCAATAAATGAATATTGTATTCTACCACATAAATGATAGTACTTTTATACTGATAAAGCAATTGGTGCAAAATTATTCCCTAACCATTCCAAAATATCAAACATGCTCAACGTTAATAATCAAGTTTTCACTTCTGCCGGCACTCCCGGAGTGCAATCCGTCTTTTTTTTAATCCGGGGAATCGTATGTTATCTGTGTACAGTAAATGTAATATAGATACAACTAAAATAAATACAGTTATTTAAACTGAGCTATTAATAATCTGTACCTTGCACTTTCGATCCGCGTTTACAAAGGGTTGTAAGTTAAAACACTATGTAAACGTGGCTACCTGCCTAACCCCCATGGGTACCTAGGTGCCTTATCTTAAACGCCCTTCCCATACGCATTATAATTTAACGTCTCATTATCTCTTGAATTATACGCATAAACAACATTATGTAAAGGAAAATTTTCATATGCTTAAAATGTCAGGATAATAAATTGACTTTTGTTTGAGTAAACATTCACACATTGTTAGGCAATGATGATAGAAAAATCTATTATTATTTTCGTTAAATATTAATGAAACGTTTTATTATTCAAAGGATTTGGTGGTTTTTCTTTTATCTTGCTTTAAAAATATCATCATTTCTGTTTAAAATCTATACAAAAATCAATGGTCGCATGTCCTCTATGGGTTCCAACACCAATAAAGTGATGAAATTTCGTATGAGTTGTTTGAAGAATCTCACGACACGACGACAGTTCAGGTTTAAAAAATAAGCGTTGTTTTACGTCGCATTACAATAGAGATCCCTACTAGTACTAGTTACTAAAATAATATATATAATCTAAATTATATATTATAAATCCTAATCACTTTAAACAATAAATCTTATCTTATCTTATCTTATACAAGGTGTCTCAAAAGTAAGTTCACATTTGCTTATCTTATTACGCGAAAGCAACTATTCTGAGGGGCGCGGGGGGTATGTCAGTCGGTAGTCTGGCTCTTGGGAATTTAGTCGCTATGGAGCGTTTCTCTGGGGCGGACCGTGCGTTGTGCGTACGTGAGTTTTACAAAAACGGTAATTCGGTGACTGTAGCGCGTAGAAAATTATGCAGTATTCGACATATTCGTCACTTAAATGATGCGCCTAGCACTCGTCTCATTGCAAAATGGGTTGAGAAGTTTGAAGAGACTGGGTCAACTCTGGAGAAACCAAAATCTGGGCGACCAAGAACATCAAGAACAGCCGAAAACGTGGACAGTGTTACTCAGTCTATTCGAGATGATCCAAACCTCTCGATTCGGAAGCGTGCTGTTGCTTTAAATGTGCACAGATCTTCATTATGCCACATTTTACACAAAGATTTAAAGCTGCACCCGTACAAAATTCAGTTAGTGCAAGAACTGAAGCCTCAAGATGCTGGTCAGAGGCTTGCCTTTGTAAATCAGATGATTGAGCGCTTTCCAACGTTCACCAACATCTTGTTTTCCGATGAAGCCCATTTTCATCTGAATGGGCATGTAAACAAGCAAAATTGTCGTTACTGGAGTGCAACCAACCCAAAACAAAAACATCAGAAACCGCTACATTCACCCAAAGTCACCGTATGGGCAGCGATGTCGGCGCGAGGAATTATCGGCCCTTACTTTTTTGAAGATGGAAGGGGACGCACACTCACAGTGAATTCAGAGCGTTATGTGGAGATGTTAGACGAGTTTTTCGTACCCCAACTGCAAAACTTTCCTGGTTACAACCAAAGAACATGGTTCCAGCAGGATGGAGCAACTTCACACACGTCCAACAGATCTCTGCCTCGAGTTCGAGAAATTTTTCCGAACAAATTAATCTCCAGGCGAGGTGACATAAATTGGCCTCCACGGAGTCCCGATTTAACGCCTATGGATTTTTTCCTGTGGGGTTATGTCAAATCAAAAGTTTACGCTAATAAACCGACTTCCCTGGCACAATTAAAAGAAAATATCCGTCATGAAATGGCAGCCATCACGGAGACTACCTGCCGAGCTGTCATAGGCAATTTTAGTGCCCGACTAAATGAATGCCGAGAGCGCAACGGTTTACATTTGGACGATGTTATTTTTAAAAAATAAATTCCCAAACAGTGTACTTCAATATAAAATAAACATTTTTTCAATAAAGCTAAGACTTTTCTTTTAAAAAAAGATTTAAATGTGAACTTTCTTTTGAGACACCTTGTACATATCATCATGATCAACCCATTACCGGCTCACTACAGAGCATGGGTCTCCTCTCAATATGAGAAGGGTTTAACCATAATCCACCACGCTGGCCATGTGCGGATTGACAGACTTCACACGCCTTTGAGAACATTATGGAGAACTCTTAGGCGTGCAGGTTTCCTCACAATGTTTTCCTTCACCATTGAAGCAAGTGATATTTGAATTATTTTTTTAAAAACGCACGTAACTCCGAAAAGTTACAGGTGCGTGCCCGGATTCGAACCGCCGACCTCTGATTAGGAGGCTGACGCCCTAACCACTAGGCTATCACCGTTTCTTAGACATATATAAATATTAAACATATTTAAATATTTTAATCGGTCCAGAAGTTTATTAATATCAGAAATAAAAACAAGCAACGTGTGTGTGTACATATCAAGTAAATTACTACAAACTATAAAAATAAGGTAAAATTCAACTCACGCCATGTTTGAAATCAGTTATCACAAAAGTATAGAACAAAGTTTGTTATAGTGTAGTTAGTGAACGGATATCGTGTATCTCGAGGAAGTTGTAATTTCTTCTCAAAACCGAGGTCTTACCTGATCTACTAAAGTCACGTTCGGAGAAAATCGGTTAGGTTTTGTTATAATAACTCTCACTTTTCCTTGTAAATTATTATAAAACAATGGAAAAATGAGGACAAGGCCTTGTCCAATCATTAATTAGCTACACCAAGGAAAGGTAAATGCTTGATAAATCTCCATCACTGCCTGGCTGACAGAAACAGTAATTGTGCTATCGTCCACCAAATCGACTCCACACAGACTCCAGTTCTGACTCACAGTTTCTGGGCCTTACATTACCATTAAAGGATAGCTTTAAGTGATAAAGCCGACTTTGCAACCACCACTTTTTTACGTATATTCTTGTAGCTTTATTGTCTTGTATTTTATCGTTATTCTATTTGACTATTTTCTGATCCAATAGAGCGCTTTGGCCGGGGCTAGATTCCACCAAAACCGCTAGTCCGCTACCATCTTAGACTGCATCATCACTTAGCACCTGATTGCATGCATTCAAGGCTTAACATGTTGTGAATAAGAAAACATAAAAGCCAAAATCTGCCGTGCTCGCATTGCTTGCTAAAGATCAAATGCATAAAATCACTCAAGAACTGCCCATTTTTTTTCACTTTTATTTACGTATATACCCATTAGTCTATATGGTGCTCACAGGTATCCTAGTGTGGAGGCCAAAGGAAATGGATTGAATTTAATCTTTTTGAAAAAAAAAAACCTAAAATGGGACTCTGGACTTATATATACATAATACATATCAGATACAAAGAGCTCTTTGTATCTGATACTGTATAGTACAGAGTACTGCTTCCCTTGGAAAGCACTAATTCTACCAATCCCAGCATATCTTTCACCATCGTAGGATTGCCGAGCTAAACAAGTCGTCAAAAATAATAATGTGCATTGCATTTCTTACATTATTGCCATGGCTCATAGCATTCGTTTCTTACATGCAAAAGGTAATATCGTAATCAACTTGTGGTAATCAACATAGAAATGCAAATTTTTGTGTTGAAACATTTTCCGCTTGAATGTGCGCTACCTTTTATTCGGCATTATCAAACGCTAAACCTTTCGACCGATCGTCACGTCCAGATCCGTTACGCAAAACGCCACCTATTGTCAGATAGCGCTAACGTTTCCATTTTAATCGGAATAACTGTTACATCATTTGCTTCATTCATTGTAATACTTGGTAACCTTGACTGTATTTATTTTCGGGTTTTTCATTTCGACGAAACAATTATTATCGAAGTGTATGCAACCGCGTAACGAATTTCAGTGGCCGTGGTAATAGGCCACCAACATTGGTTACGAAAATGGATGAACAGGTTATATTCAATAGCTGAAAACCTATCGTCTCATTATCACTTTTTATAATTCCGTACTTATAAATAAACTAAAGAAGCATACGAAATGTAAATTTTAGCAGACAACTTCGATATGGCGATGGATTTCATAAATCAAATTCAAATTCAAATAATCTTTATTCAAATAGTCCTTTAAAAGGCGCTTTTGACGCGTCAATAATTTACATAGTAGTGATTTGATGGTGATAACTACATTCGTAAACTTAAAACTAAAGCTATGAGGGTTCCAAACGCGCCCCGGTCTAAGAAGAAGCCCACAACACACTTAGCCGGGTAAATTTTCTTTTTGTTATCACCATCTCACATGCCACTTAAAATTATATTAAGAGCTATCTTATTAGAGCAATATTTCACACCCATGCTTGTTCATCACCTTTACACTATAGTAGGACTTTTAATTAGGATCTATAAATATGTCACATATGCGGATATCAAACGGTTTTATTGGTTAGTAAATCACTTAAATTTAAATAGGATCTGACTTAGATCGTCGAATATAGAGACGGAACTCCTCAGAGGAAAACAATAAATCACTCTTAATCAGTCCATAATACAAGAAACAGGGAAGTTCGTTTTGTTTTTTAGTGTCCGGTTACCTTATCTGATAGAGGTAGATAGAAAGGTACAGTCATCATCATAATCATCATTATCAACCTATTACCACCCCACTACAGGGTACGGTCTCCTCTCAGCATGAGACTGGTTCAGCTGCAGTTCACCATGTTGGCCAAGTGCAAATTTGTAGACCTCACACGCCTTTGGCATGCAGGTTTCTTTTTAATATTTTCCTCCACAATTCAATCAAATTAAATTTAATTTTAATTGCTTCAATTGAAATTAGCATAATTGATAGAAGTTCTATTCGTCAGTTGTGGAACGAACGAACGAACGATCTCTTTTGTATAAGTATACAGGACTTATGTATAACAAGCTTGATTATGCGAGAAACATGGTGATAAAAACAACAATCCCATTCCTTATGTCATAGGCTGTGAGGTACTTTATCTTATATAAGACTGGAAAATACCCTAGCACAACTCGAGCTCTGATTGGAAAGCACAAGTAACACTGACTTTCAGATAATAGCGATGAATATGACCAAAACCGACATGTTCTCCTATAAGGCACCAACGAAAAGTTAAATTTGGCCTCAAAGTCCAACTTGAATAAATGTGTTTATGTATAATGAGTAAGATTCATTTATTTTATAATGATTTTATAAACTAAGCAACGAGACTTTTTTTTAGTAACAAACACATACAATAACTCTTTACTTTACTTACAATAACTCGTAAATCACAAATCGTCACCATACTACACACTATAACAGTACTAAAAAACCCCATCAATCTAATTCAAATTCAAATAATCTTTTTTCAAATAGTCCTTTAAAAGGCACTTTTGACACGTCAACAATTTACATAGTAGTGATTTGATGGTGATAACTATATTCGTACACTTAAAACTAAAGCTTTGAGGGTTCCAAACGCATTCAATAAATCTAATCCAATGCTGAATATTTTTCATAAACGAAATAAATTCCCTAAAAAATTATATCTTTCTATCATAACGACTAAAAGTAAACAGACAATTTAATTTCTCGACGCTGACTATACAAATCCTCTTACAAAAGTTAAAGCAAACTTACGATGTTCTAAGTACTTGTAAGAGGTTTGAAACACTTTGTAAGTAGCCTGAAATAAGGTAATGTTATTTGCTACCTTAATTTACGAGTGTGACTTCTAAAACTATGAGTATCTTTCAGAGAACAAGTACTGAAATAATTAATTTTAAGGTTGAATTCAGTAAAAGCACTTCTTTTCGAGTTATTACGCATTAAATTACGATTAGGAATTTATTCAAGCACTTACGCTTTTGACGACCTCCGTGGCGCATCGCGTACGCTATTGCATTTTAAAGTTAGAGGCCCTGGGTTCGATTCCTGGCTCGAGTCTGGTTTGGTGGGAGGCTTCGGCCGTGGCTAGTTACCACCCTACCGACAAAGACGTGTCGCCAAGCGATTTAGCGTTCCGGCGCGATGTCGCGTAGAAACCAATTAGGAGTATGAGTTTACCATACCCCTAACAGGTTAGCCCGCTACCATCTTAGACCGCATCATCACTTACCATCAGGTGAGATGCAGCCAAGGGCTAACTTGTGGTGAATAAAAAATATATATATACATAGCTACCCACTGTAATAACATTCTTCCGCAGAAGCTATGTTGAGAAATGAGATGTACATGTGCGACAGTAGCCACTTAATATCTAATGACCCGTCTGCTAGTTTTTTCGTGTAAGTTAGTTGTAATCATAAACTTCTAACTTGAGTTTTTCCGTACACCAGAGCCTTTGACAATATGTACGTACACTTAACACGCTAATCTATATAATACTTACTTAAAAGCTAAAAAAAGAATAACTGATTTTAAGAAATAAAGCAAAAAAGGTCTCTTTTACTGAAAGAGGACACCCGTATAAAATAAAAAAAAGCTACATAATTACTACTTATAAACTAACATCATTGAACTTAATATATTTTAAAACTAAATGTACTAAGTAATAACGATTTCATATATTTTTTTAATAAATGTAGGTAGCCAAGTAAATGAAACAAGCGAACTGGTTTCAATTGGATTATGGGCTATAAGCTATAAGTTGCAAAAGGCTATAAGCAGTGACGTATAGTTTATGTGCAATAATCTATTGTTTTTTCATCTTATCGGACAAACATATTATATTATACTCTTATGTTACTAATCGTCTACACGACAGAACCGATTTCAATACCATCATTTTCTAAGATAGGCGAACTTTCAGAAGCAATTTACTATAGCGGATAATGTGTCAGTCAGATAAATCACAGAATTAACAAAATACCTGGGCGAAGTCACTAGCAAACTAAACTAAAGTACTTTCCACAACCATGTCGTTAATTCTGTCTGTGAGATATTAACTAAGTCTGGATGGTATGATTAATCTACCAACAATGCAAGGCAGTTCCTATCTATATTAAGTAAATTCAAACAAAGTTCGAACTAGTTCTGCTATTTTCAGCACTACCCTATTCAGGCTTCACAACAGTTCCTCAATTAATAACGGAACTTTGAGAGTTCGAACTAAAAGTTGTTGATTGGAATAAATTTAATATTTTATTATTAAAGTTGATATTTTAATATGCTGTTGATAATTAATAAAGTTATGTTATTTTCGCTACTAACAAAGGACCCTATTTATAAAAGTAATGACCTTTTTGCCCAAATTTAGATGGTTCAATTTACGCTCTTTCAATATGGTCTCGCGGACTTAAAATATTATTCTACCATTTAAGGGATATTTTTTTTTATCCACTACAAGTTAGCCCTTGACGGCAACCGCACCTGATGGTAAGTGATGATGCAGTCTAAAATGGTAGCAAGCTAACCTGTTAGGGGAAACCCATACTCCTAATTGGTATCTACGCGGCATCGTGCCGGAACGCTAAATCGCATTGCGACACGTCTTTGTCGGTAGGGTGGTAACTAGCCACGGCCGGTGGAAGTATTAGCTTAGCTTATCGGAAATGAAATGGCAGGTTAGCCGTCTCAAAGTAGCAATAAAAACATTTATAAAACCGTTGCACATGTACTGTTGTGCTGGTAAAACTATCCGTGATACGACATTACGTCCCATAGACATACCCTGAATCAATATTGTAATTGCAAGTTCCAAAATTTGTCACCACTGGACCTTTATAAAGCTTACCTCTGTACCAGATAGGTTTACCATTACTATGAATCATACAGAAAATCCCGTGAAAGTACCTTTAAAAATTCGAAATCCAATTTAATCGTATTGTTGACGTAAAAAATTTGCCTCGTAAACGTTGAACACTGCTGGAATTATTTAAAAATACACGCAAATGTGTTCAGCACGGAAATGTCGCTGGGCTAGTATATCTACAGGCAACAACAATATGACAATCATTAAACTGTTTAAAATCATCAAAAAACACTGTAAAAATACGGCATATTCTTTAAATTCGAACAATAATTGATTCAACATGTTTTTTCGTTCGGTAAGTTTCTGTGATGTAAAGAATATGTTTGCATTAAATGACAAATTATATGTGTGTAAGTCTTTTCCAATTATTGAATGTTTTATTCATCATCATAATCATCATCATCCTCTTCGTATTAATTGCCTACCAGAGTAATAAGGGCTCTAATGTGGGTTTGCTGGCTTCAAAGATTTTCATCACTTATCGTTAATAACCAAGACCAAAGGATAAATGTGTTAAAACCCGAGGCACGGGGATGTAGGCTGCCAATTTCGTTACTCCGGGCTAATACTGAGATTTTCGATATAAATCCAATAATTCACACATCTTAGCTCTAACTGGAAATTTCTTTCCAGATCTAGCAAGCCGCAGTGAAAAATGCCAACTTATAATACACCTATGAAGTAGTAGAAAGTGGTATAAATTATTTTACACCAAACATCTGTTTAATTAATAATTTCATAATTTGCAAAACTCAGTAAAATTTCAAATTAAGGTGTTACGAGAAATGTTCTGAAAAATGTTGGAATACCGTTTGAGTTTTATGTAAAAAAGCATGTAGAAATTGTAAAAACACGTAACTGCGCTGTAACATCGCTATAATCATAAAACGTAGCAAAATCATGATAGCAACAACGTAAATGGAGAGCAAAGTATAAAATTTAAATATCACTATATTTTATCGTGTTGAGTTAATTTTACTTTGAATGTTTTAGACTTTGTATTTACGTTATGTCAGATACTTCCACAATGAGTTGGTATTTCCAACTATGAATAACATGGACCTAGGTTCATAACACGGGTCAAGCTTTTTAGGTATTGGGATTTCTTACAAGATTTTTTTCGTGGGTACAGATACTAAATGACGTTTACTAAATTGTGGCATTCCAAGCAATTTTTGGTACTTGAACTAATGAAAACTTTTTACTTTTTAGTGGACAACATAGAATTCCTAATCTATATCTTACAATCTTTTTTTTTGTATTTAGAACAATCTGCTAGAAGGCATTTAATGTCATTCATTTCAAACAGTTAAAATTTCCAAAAAGACAACTATACATATAAAGTTCTTTTGTTAAGTAATTTGCACACAGTACAACTACGGACTATTTTGGTAAATATATTAAACTAAATAATGTCAAAATTATTTAATAACTAAGCAGTGGAAAATCAAAATAATAATTATTAGTCATATAAATCCTCCGAATCAGTTTGTGAGTTTGTAAAAAAAGTCACTGTTTGTCCAGCGCATCGCACCAATTTAGACTGCGGGCTTACAGCACGCCCCGAGGCTTTGAAAGATCCGACGCCGCTTTTCGGCTTTCGTTGGTGGTCGCTTTGATAAGCCTTATTTTAATAGCGCGAACTATTACTACTATACTATAGGGTACAAATTATGCTCCAATGAGCAACGTGGTAGAAATTCAGGTCATTCAACCACTTTCCCTACAAAGGAAGAAACTTGTGTAGTGTACAGTAAGAAAATTGAAATGACAGTGATGGTTAACATTTGAAAAAAAAAACATAGTCAAAATATCTTACTAACCGCGAGTCTTTTGAGCGTTGTAGACTGGATGTGAAATTATTCAATTTTCGAAGCTTAACTAAACTCAATCAAACTTTTGAATTTAGTTTGGGAGTGCTCATATTTCATGTTAATTGTTACTGTAGCAAAACAGTTGTTAGTAATTTTGATTGGAGATTTTGTTAGCGACAAATTTTAACTTTAACTCATACCTGATTATTTTATCAGATCGCATAATATCATTTTTGAATGGAGCTATTAGGAGATGGACGGTCTTTTTTCTAGCAAACTGTTTCAGCGTTAATAATGGCAAAACTACTACCTAATAATGATAAAATTGATCCGATGGATTTCAGCGAAGCTTCTCTCGAAATAAAGTTAGATTCAGCAGATTTCAACGGAGTTAAGAGCAGCGTGGAGATTCTGAGTTAGAACCATTTATAAGGGGAGCCTGTACCCAGCTGTGGGGCTTCAATAGAGGAATCATCTTCATCATGATCAACCCATTACTACAGAGCACGGGTCTCCTCTTAATATGAGAAGGGTTTGGCCATAATCCACCACGCTGGCCATGTGCGGATTGGCTGACTTTACACGCCTTTGAGAACATTACGGAGAATTCTCAGGCGTGCAGGTTTCCTCACGATGTTTTCCTTCACCGTTGAAGCAAGATTTTTTTTTTAAACGCACATAACTCCGATAAGTTAGAGGTGCGTAGGTGCCCGTATTCGAACCGCCGACCTCTGATTAGGAGGCTGACGCCCTAACCACTAGGCTATGACAGCTTCAATAGAGGAATAGAGATGAAAAAAGTTAGTTTACTCGGAAGGGCCAATCAGTTTTGCTCCAGATTCTAGTAATAAATGATATTTTGCAGAAGAAGATCCCTAAAATGGGGGGGTGGGGTTACCGCGTTTGAATAAAATAAATGAATATTTATATATGTTTTGAAAAAACCCAAATAATGCATGAATGTAATGCATATATACTTTTTTAGTGTTCACCTTATTAGTGATCTTTTTTAACCGATAGGACCACCTAATACAACATTCGTTTTTTTTTTCTTATGTGGGTAAATAAAGTGTATTTAAAATTTCTTTTATTTAAGCAATAATCATTATAGTAATTGCTGACATTAGTTCCTTCAAACGTATTTGAAACATACATGCCCTATGTATGTTTACTTTACTATGTATGCATTATTGCATAGCACAAAAAGTTGCAAGAGTAACAAACTTAGGTATAAAGAAAAACTATATAATATTAGGAGATATTTATATTAAAATCGTACTCATACAATTTACCCAGCAACTGGAATATCATCAAGAAATTAATTCTACATGTTTAATACAGAATGAATTTCTTGATGATATACATGTTCTATAATATAAAGTAGAATACCTAGAGAATTCATGTATAAATTTTTATGTATGAAGAAACTAAAGAATGGCGCTCGCACTCGTATATCTAGCGAGCCAACCCGCTGTTAGCACAGCAAGTGGCCTTAACTAATTCCTTACTTTCCTACGGGGTATTCCAACCGAGAATACTTCCAGTATTTATTCGTTAACAAATGAAACAACATTATGCCATCTTTTAATATTTTTACACTACATTAGGTACATTCTGTTTTAACGTGGATATAAATAATTATTATTGTTCGCAAAGTTTTTTTCTATCTGAGAGTCCTTGGACTATAATCAGATTTGAGGTGTTAATTGGCTATTTAGTTCTTGTACATTCATTAATAGATAGATAGATATACTCTTTATTGCACACTACAAACATGAATCCAAAATAACTGAAACAAAAATTAAATAAAAAAAAACAAACATAATGCGCAAAGGCGATCTTATCGCTAAAAGCGATCTCCTCCAGACAACCTTTTGTGAAAGGAAAGTAATTAATGTAGCTCCCTTTAAAAAACATTATAATAATGTTATGTTATGCTATGTTAGGTAGTTGTGCTCGTTTCAGGCGGAACGTGTTGTCACTGGCGTCTAGAAGCTTGACGGCTAGGCTGTTTTTTGGCACTCAAACCTCTGTCTGTAGGCCTTAAGTGTCTTGTCTATTTCTTCCTTAACGGTTGGAGTTCGCAAAGTTAACAAAAGATTATTTTAAATACATCGATATCTGATTTTATTCACCTATTTAATTTTGATGAGTTGTCAATTTTGTTGTATCGTTTATGATGAATTGATCTAATTTGCTATTGTCAATAACTACTTCACTCGAAGGTATTTGCCTCTGTGAATATTTATCAGACGGAAACTTAAATATCGTATCAAGCGTGAATTGAAGCTGTGAATTTTCATATCAAGTATTAAATTAAACTAAACTGTTTACTCACGCACTGAATTGCCATCTGCGCTTTGTTAACCAGTTTAATATCTCCAAATTTTAGAGCATATTTCCCTTTCCTCCTCCTCTCCGTCGCCCGATGAATTAAGCTATGAAAATTTTCTTATGTACTATTTCCTAATACTTTACAGGCTTTAGGATTTCAGATTAATGTATCACATTAAAATACTAGATATATTCTTAAATGCACAGTATCTGATAATGTGAGGAAAGATCGCCTTATGTATTATACTTCTTCATTTGTTTGATTTCTTAACACTTTACATGGTATATACATAATTAAAATGAATTTCAATTAATTTTTGACCTGCTTTTTCAGATACTTTTAATTGAAGCCGGACCGGAAGAGCCAGATGTCACAAGCGTACCCTCCCTACCACAGCCTCTAAAATGGTCAAACATTGATTGGAACTTCCAAACGCAACCTGAAAAACTAACGTGTAGAGGGGCCGTTGGAGGCAGATGCCATTGGGCAAGGTAATCATAGAATAATTTTGGTGGGTCCAAGTTGAGAATACCTATGCTAACACTTTTATCAGCCTTTCGGCTAAAGATTCTAGAAAACACTACCAATCGATAGTGGCTCCGTAATCTAAAATAATAGCCAAGCTCACTAGGTATTACTACTGAACACTTGTTTCACTTGATTATTTCTATTTTCGCTCATAAAACAGACAACTTCCGTTACGACGTAAGTCAGTTTTTCTATCCATATCTAAAGCTTAGAAGCCTTTTTATTTGGAAATATATGCAATTAAATGCTCCAGAAAGGTTTGGAGTTCATAAATTTCGAAAAACGACAAGTAAGTAACTTCTGTTGACATGTAGGTACCTACAGTTGTCTGCTAATTAATTACTTGTTGTCACGATCGATTATGATCTTTTGAGTCCCTGGCACTCAAAATAGGTCGCAACTAAAAAAAATAATAGATCAGAGTCCAAGTAAAAACCCCCAATACATATACACACACACACAATATGTACATCTAGTACATAACATAACCTGATTAAATATATACATTATACAAGATGAATATAAAAAAACATCATACATAACATACCGAGTTCATATATATATTTGAAGCACTGATTGGGTTATGAAATCTGTGTGTCTCTGAGCTATTATTTCAATTAATGTTTTATTCAAACGGCCTCTTAACAAGTGCCTTAAATTTATTTACATGGCTATATTGGGATTCATAGTCATAATAAATTCAGAGTATTTTTGAATAAATTTAATTCGGGAAAACTACGCATTTCCGTGGAAATTCAAACAAAACAAAAATAAATGCGTACGAAAGTGTGGGCAACGGTTAATACAATATAAAACTGCCAGTATATCCTTTAATTTGTGTACTATATAGCCCTTAACAAACTTTGTTACAAGAAACAAGCAAAAATGTTATACGAAAAACAGACTATTCGGCAGTAGACTCGATAAATCACGATCTCCCAACTGCCAAGTTTTAGCGGTGGAATAATGGCGTTTCTTAGGTCGTAAACTATCTTGTGCACAAGAGAGAGAACGTGACTACATTGACTGAGTCAATTTGGGAGCAGCTTGCAGGATCTATTATATTTCAGAAGAATACTAATACGATGGCCATATTTCTTAATTATTAAATTTTTTATTTTTTATTTTATCCACTACAAGTTATCCCTTGACGGCATCTCACCTGATGGTAAGTGATGATGCGGTCTAAGATGGTAACTGGCTTACCTGTTAGGGGTATGGAAAACCCAAACTCCTAATCGGTTTCTACGCGACATCGTGCCGGAACGCTAAATCGCTTGGCGACACGTCTTTGTCGGTAGGGTGGTAACTAGCCACGGCCGAAGCCTCCCACCAGACCAGACTCAAGCCGGGAATCGAACCCAGGAACTCCAACTTTATAATGCAACAGCGCGCGCGCTGCGCCACGGAGGTCGTCAATAATACAAGATGATAAAGCAAAACAGTTAAAACATTTTCATGTCGCTAATTTTTATGCTAAGAATCTTAGTATTGTTATAATCGTCATCCTTTTAATTTTCCATTGCTTCACAAATACCTCCTCTCTCATTAAAGAAAGAGGTTTAGAGCTTAGACTCGCCTTATTAAAAGTACCATTTAGTAAGATGGTACTTTTAATAATAGCCGGGGTTGAGACTCTCCGAGACTGGAAGGATTGTTTTGATCCAAATTGCTTAACTCCGGATCGATACACATAACTTTAAAACAATTTTTCACCTTGGAGTTGAGTCCCAGGACCTCTTGATTCGCAGTCAAACTTGCTCACTTCTTCACCAATAAACCAGTTCACAATCATAAACAAAAATCTTATCATCCCTCCATTTGATTGATTTAGCCTAGTAACAGTGAGTAATGTGGAAGGAAGTTAGAAGCGTTTATTCGAAACGCGTAATTGATACATCGTATCTTGTCTCATACAGCGTGCCGGTTTTTTGCTTGGCCAACTGTAAAGCTCACTTATCAAAATGGTAATTATTACTACTGATAAAGTTAGCTGCATCAGGATTTGCATGTTTTTAGCCTCATTTGGGGAAAATTTGGCATAAAGCAATAATGTAATTTCAATTTGGCAATAATATAGTTTCATTTTTAACGAGCTCCGTGGCGCAGTGCGTGCGCTGTCGCATTACAAAGTTGGAGATCCTGGTTTCGATTCCGTTTCCCGGCTCGAGTCTGGTCTGGTGGGAGGCTTCTGCCGTGGCTAGTTACCACCCTACCGACAAAGACATGTCGCCAAGCGATTTAGCGTTCCGGCACGATGTCGCGTAGAAGCCAATTAGGAGCGTGGCTTAACATACTCCTAACAGGTTAGCCCGCTACCATCCTAGACAGCATCATCACTTACCACCATATGAGATAGAGGTCAAGGGCTAACTTGTAGTGTATAAAAAATAAACTTTTCGCGTGTGATCGCATGGTATCTACATTTATTTGTATTTCACAACAACGTATAGATTGTGCTGGGAGTATGACAATACAATTACACACCAAGTGTACCACGAGAAGAAGCACTGTCCCCCCTAAGAGCAATCAATTTAAGTAGAATCAGTCAGGTTGAAGGGCTGTCGGTATGCATGCATCAGTCCCGTGGCCCGGAATAATGAGGAATACTACAATGTGTTTCATAACTTTGCTATCGATAATCCATATGTAATGACGAAAGTGGTTTGAATGTATAATTTTAACCGCTACACCGAGCTTGACTAAATTTGGTAAAGAATAATTTGGCAATTCTTCAGAACACCGGGTTCTGAAGAATTGCATGTTAATGGATTTTTATTCAAAAAGGCCCTTTGGTTTGTTTGACACTAGATTTGTAGAGGTCTACCAAAGGTGATATATATATATTTTTTTTTATCGCTGCTGGTTAGGTCTTCACTGTAATATCACCTTGTGGTAAGTCATGATGCGGTCATAAATGATAGTGAGCTAGCCTTTTAGGGATATGGCAGTTATACCTACTAAGTCCACGCTCTTAATCAGTTTCCAAGCGGCATGGTATTGAAAAGCTTAATCACTTGCCGTCGGTGGAAGGTCGGTAACAAGACACGTCCTTCACCTTTCTCCAGGCTAGAACAGATGGAGTTCAGAGTCCAGGACCTCCCACTTACACGACATTAACGTTCATCACTGCGGCTTATTGTGTTGTGAAATAAAAAAAAATGTTTATTTTTTACTTTGCAGAGGAAAATCTATGGGAGGTTCCAGTGCTATAAACTACTTAATCTACATAAGAGGAAATAGACTAGATTATGATAACTGGGCTGCTATGGGGAACCCCGGCTGGAGTTATAATGAGGTTTTGATTTTATTATCTACATATATATATGTGTATATATTTATGCTTGGCGACACGTCTTTGTCAGTAGAGTGATAACTAAACACCGCCGAAGCATCCCCCCCAGATAAGACAAGAGAAAATTCAAAAATAATAAATTTCAGTTAATCCTAGCCACGGATTGTGCCCAAGACCTCTGATTTAAATCCACAGTGCTCAACACAGTGCCAAACGAAGCGTCAGGGAATTCGTCAGTCAAGACCTATCGTGGTCTTGCCCGCAGCCATGGTTGTAGAAACATTTCCATATGGCTAAACATCGGATCATACTCATAAAAATATTTTGTTGATAATGCCCATATTGTTGCAGTAATGTACAAATGAGGATATTTTTCTTGAATTTATTTAACATAATTTACAAAATTTAAAACTAACAATTGTTACAAAACGGCACATTACGATTTATCAATGATTGAATATATTTTTTAAATTGTATGCAAATATGCAAACATTCGCATCAAAAAAGGCATTAAATTAACAAGAAAAATGATAAATTTCAAATAACAGATTAAGTGCTACCTAATAGTTTCCATCTGCAAATCAAATTATCTAAGACTCTTCATAATACTGATATGTGAGTAATGTAAAAACGCAAACATTTTAAAACACAGTTTAAATATTCATATCACTGAAACTAAGTGCAATTGTATTAAGTACATAATAAAGAATAATAACTATGAATGCAAATTTCAAAGTAAGCATTTATAATAGTAAGTTTTACAAGTTTTTCAATATCACCAGATAGATAATGAGAAATTTAGTTCCACACGGAGAAGTTGCATATCATAACGATTTTACAGAAATTCTGATTGTATTGATAGTAACTAATATCAAAATTATTATTGCAGGTTCTGCCTTATTTTAAAAAGTCCGAAAATAACAGGGACTATGGAGGAAAAGATACCTACTATCATGGAGTGGGTGGACCACTGAATGTTGAAACATTTTCTTACATAGACGCCAATACGATTATGTTACTGGAAGCTTTCAATGAAACAGGACTGCCAATAGTAGATTTAAATGCTGAAAATAATATTGGCTCACAACTAGGCCAAGCCACTGCTAAGAACGGTCGCAGATGGTCAGCAAATATGGCTTATATACGACCCATACGTAATGTCCGTCCAAACATTGATATAATTGTTAATGCGTTTGTTACAAAAGTAATTATAGATCCAACGACAAAAATAGCGCTAGGTGTGACTTATTTAAAAAATGGTGTATATCAAAATGTATATGCCAGAAAGGAAGTTATAGTGAGTGCTGGAGCAATAAGTTCACCAAAATTACTGATGTTATCTGGTATCGGCCCTAGACAACACTTAAAAAGTTTGAATATTCCAGTGCTATCCGATCTACAAGTTGGACAAAACTTACAAGACCATGCAACTACAGATGCACTCACTATCAGTCTTTCGAACAAAACTTCAACACTTATAACCGGCCCAGAACTTCTTAGTGAGATAACAAATTACTATCGGCAGCCACTTAATCATAAAAGCGGTCCGCTATCAACCACTGCTTCAGTTAATGCTCATGCATTTATAAAAACTAAGTACGCCCTTGAGAATGCTCCTGATATACAATTACTTTTTGAGCCTAGGATTGTTGAAGACTTTTATGCAGATCCACAAACTGATTTGCAACTGCCTGTATTACCCTTATCTTTCTATAGCGGTCTTGCAGCAAGACCATTTTTACTCACACCACGAAGTAGAGGGCAGGTTTTGTTGAATCAAACGGATCCGGTATTCGGACAGCCTTTAATATATCCAGGATTTTTTACTGTTAAAGAGGATGTAGATGTGTTGGTGGAGGGTATGCGATATGTAGTCACTTTAGAACAGACAGAAGCGTTTATAAAAAATGGTGCACGCTTTGTCAAAGCTCCAATTAAGGGTTGTGAATCTTATGATTGGGGGTGTTATGATTATTTTTTTTGTTTGCTTGTACAATATACATCTACTATTTACCACCCTGTGGGGACATGTAAAATGGGACCGGCTGGAGACAATAACGCAGTTGTAGATGCAAGACTGTGTGTGTATGGTATTAGTGGTCTGAGAGTTATTGATGGTTCAATCATACCAAAACAAATAAGAGGAAATACAAATGCACCAATAATAATGATCGCGGAAAGAGCAACGGATATGATAAAGGAAGATTACAACTTTTAATATTAATAATGCCACAACAAATTTTATCTCTAATATCATATTATTATTGTGTTTGTGATTTATAAATAATTTATTTAATTTTTCTCTATTACTATTAACATTTAATTAGATTTTTTTAAATATACCGTATACAGTACTTAAAACAGATAACATACCGTTGTTAATGTACTTGTTGCTATAAGGAAATGTTGAATTATAATTTTTTGTCTGCATATGACAGATTTGTCATGTATTGTTTCGTACGTGACTGGAAGACGTTTTTATATTCAGAAACATGGTGACCACAAGGCGAAAGAAAATAGTTATCTACAAATTATATTACCCATGGCGTTATACACAGGTACGGTAAACCCATATAGTATATAACCCATATAGTATACGGTAAAACCATAATATTATTTAGGTTCCGTACCCGATTCGTGCCAACGGATTTTTTTTACCAAGCCACGGCAGTCCGCCCCTCCGTTCATACGACCCTGTCTGTCAGTGGGCTGAATTACTTGAACCGCATAGGTAGTGGGTAGAAAATGATAATGATATCGTTGGCCCAAGTCCGGGGCATAACTATTGCACCAGCATTGGAATATATTTATTATGCGAAGTGAACTGAACATATCTATGAATTGTATGGCTGGAAAATGCCATGCCATGCTATGCTTTGTTTTTATTTTATTATAAGTTTTTCTTGTTTCTGCTCAGTGCAGAAACTTTTATTGATTGTGTATTTTTTTTTTCTCGGCAATGTTTATGTCTATTCTTAAGTTTCTTTTTTGTATCTATATGTATTAGTTTTTAAGCAACGACTATTTGTGCTAAAATTTTGAAAAAAATCACAGCTGCGGAGGAAAGATATACTTTTTTTATTTATAGAATAAAAATAAACGAAACTTGACAGATTAAAGGTGTCCCCTTAAAAAAAAACGTGTTTTTTTTGCTCGATTTTAATAATAAAGATAGTATTTGTATTGTCGATTGCACCTTGTTACGGATCCCTAAGGCAGTGATCTTTAAAGTGAGCTTACCTTTTTCTATAGAATCAATTAAAACGAGACAACGACATAAGTTTGTCTCGTTTTTATACTAACTTAGGCTAAGCAAAGTCAAAGGATCCTCTTAGATCTCAGGCTTAGTATGCGAGTTCAAGTCACACAGCGTACCCATATGCTTTATTTTAACCGACTTTACAAAAGGAGAAGGTTAACAATAATATACCTTTAAGAATGACCTAGGTATATTCATCGCCAAAACAGCTATTTTTATGGCCCTACGATCAGTCTGTCCTTTCTACAGACCTATTATTTGCCTCAATAAGCAGTTGAATACCCAAATAACCCATATAGTCTGAGAAAGAGATTTGTTTTCACTTTTTAATCAATACCATAATAAGTGCTTGTTACTCCTTGTATGCCGTTTATTAAGCATTAAATTATTAAAAAAGAAACATATAATCCTGAGCAAATTGTCGGCTTATAACTTCGTCTCTACAATACTCCAAGTTTTGGTACCTTTTTTGTAATGTTAAGAATTTTCAGCAACATTTAGTGCAAACTGTAATAAGAAATAACAATAGAGGTGTGTTAAAATAAATAAAAGTATAAAAAATATAAAATTATTTTGAAATGTGTGATTTTAATATATTCTAATATAATACCGCTACCGCGTACCTACCTAACTAATACCGCGTCTGAGTTTCTTTCGGGTTTCCAAAAATTCCGCGGAAACCGCTGTTTTCTTAGTATAAAATGTATCCTACATCCGATTCTAGAATGCAAATAAGTGACAAACAAACACACTTTATAATATATTTATGGATTACTAATACAAAGTTTAAAATAATGTTACTAAAATATTGTTTATAACACAGATAAGCAAAAATGGACTTGAATGGATTGAATGGATTTTACAGTTCGTAGGCTGAGTATGAAGGTAATTGGCAGATGCTTCTGCGTCCAACGTATCCAACGTCCAAGGCTCTATCTTAAAACATATGATACATACGATGATGATGATGATGTAATAAGTCTGCATGATAGCAGACATATGAGACTTATTTCAATTTAGCAGTAGCACCACACAATCTTTTCATCATTTCCATAACAGAACAATCATTATTAGCCAGAAATAATACAAAACAAAGAAACTGGAATCGCACTAATATATACTGTATGTGCGAAAGTTTTTAAGTGTGTATGTATGTTTGTTACTCCTGCGAACCGAAACTACTAAACCAACTTGGCTGAAATTTTGAATGGTGATATATTAAACCCTAGATTACCAAATCCATAGAAAATCCATGATTTACGCGGGATTTGTGACAAACTGAATTTCAAGCCAGTGATCTTTGGCTATAGTTTGAAACAGCGAACTCTCTCTTAATTAGATTTATATGTGTGGAAATAGAGTTTAAACAGGCACAAGATGAGTAATTACACATGGGATAATCTTCAATTATAAATGTTGCTTATTACACAAGAATCTTTATTTCCTTACCTTATATGTATTTATAATTTTATTATTACACACCCTTACCGCGAACCAATAGAGGCATCCCGAATACTCAAACCGCGTCTAACACTATAGCTAGAAAAAATCGACTTCTTTTACCTTGTAAGGTTATCATGCTCAGCCTATTAATGCTCTACTGATGCGTACGGATCTCACCACAAAGGAGAGAGAAATTTAGAGCTTACACCCGCCACAGTGGTAGAATGCTTTTCGATGGACTTTAGAGATTATTACACTTGTGATACTAACCAGTCCCAATATACTTACGTGCTGTAAACACTAGTGATTTCTTTGCTCCAAAACCAAAATTTAACCACCTTTGGACGAACCTAGAACTCGGACGGAGAACATCGTCCAAGCTGGAGCTACCGGTATTGTCTCGTTTGGAATACTTAAGTTGTGTTGTTACTTATAACAACAACTACAATAAAATAACCCACAATGATTACCAGAAACGACAGTTGACACAATATCCATTTTATTTTCAGCTCTTGCAATAGAAATTAGAAACACGCAATTTGAATGTAAGAAACGCGCAATACGTAAATGAAGGAAATAAATATGTGTGCTTGTAGGACACTAGTCATTGAGATTCGACTTCCTGTGAGCACATGCGGATAAAAGAAAAGAAGAAGGTAGACTGGCGCTGGCGTTCTGTTTGTCTTTAATTCTAAAAAATTTGCCGCACATAAAAATATTTAACTTTGACAACTACATTGTCTTCGTCAGAAAGAGGCGATCTAGTCTAAGGCATATTTTTAATGGTTTGATACGGGTCAATGGTCCTTAACGCATAAAAAAAACTCTTTATTACTCCTTATTACAATTAAAATTTTTTTGAACACCTTTTTAGTATTGCGATTTTATTTAGAAAAACTTAATATCTTACCCGCGAAACCAATATATTGAAATTTGAAACCATACTTTTAAATAGTGTAATAAATAATACGAAAAAAGAAATACTGAAATGGATCTTTTTATTTGTTTTCTGTTAACTATGTTTTACAGGATTTCTTAAAAATAAGAAAAAACACATTTTTTGTAAGTCCTGTAGATGATGTATGTAGCTGAACCATTTCCTTATTTATTATTTTTAAGAAATATGACTATGATAGTAAGAGACGTATGATATGCTCACGAACAGAGTTTCAATTTCTGAGGAATTAATAAAGAACCTTCAATTTCTTTCTTTTTTCAATTTCTGGGGAAACTTTAAAGTGTATGCAAGCTCATAAGCACCATGCGAAAAATTATTAGTAATTAGAAAAACGCATATAAGTTGTATCCCATTAAACGCTACAGAAGTGTTATCTTATCTAAATACATATGCCTACCTGAGATCAGTCCTTGGACTATAATCAGATTTGAGGTAGTTTTTGGCAGGTCTTGTAAGTCAAAAATAAAGTATAATCATTTAATTATAAATACATATACAAACACGAAATACATTTTAAATCGTAAGTTTTTCAATCCTAACAGCCTTTTTTTAGTATGTGTATCGTACAGGAATTCCAACGCTTCAATAATTTACCAATACAGGGTCGACAGTGCTTGATGTTCACTCGTATTGAAGAACTCAAAAACGTGTGGTTTTTTGTTTTATTTAAATGAGTCAAATGTTTAATGCTTTAAAACGCAACTGATTATTATTTAATTATTTTCAATAAAATATTTTACAGAAACAGAAGTTCAGATACAAGTTGAGTGTATGCTAATATGGCTTGAGTTTAACGATTACTATTTGTTGTTCTCGTTAATGTTCGAAACTGTAACCCTAATTCGAATCCCAGAAGTAGGTTACCCAATATATACACGTCTTTGTCAGTACAAAGACGTATCGCCAATCGATTTAGCGTTCTGGCACGATGTCGCGTAGAAACCAATTAGGACTGTGTGTTTACTATACCCCTAACAGGTTAACCCGCTACCATCTTAGACTGCATCATTACTTGGTGAATTAGTTGTCATAGACTAACTTGTAGTGTAAAAAAAAATACTATTATTTGATGCTGCTGTTATTCACACACCTGTAGTCATATTTGCGGTCATTTGTTATAGGACCAAATAATATATTAAGCAAGGTGAAAATGTAGACTGAAATGACCCGATTGCATGGCTGAATTCTGCCCTAATAATCAATTCATAATACATAAATGTTCAGTAATTATTCAGAAGTGAAAATTACTTTTAAAACAGATTAAAAAGATCAATATTTCTTCTAAATGATATAAATAATTTCATAGCGTATTGTTCATAAATAATATGTCATCAAAATATTTAAGCGCAATTTTTCTATTATACGATCTAAAATATATATGATATAAATAAATAAAAATCTCTAGCTTGGTCTCTGATAATACAAATTAAACGGATTTTTGATTTGATCTCCTGTATATTAATGAATATGAATATTTTAACTAGGGCATAGCTCCATATACATACCTCCAAATGTCACTCACGCGATCGCTATGGAGTGACATTTTACTCCGTAAAATGCATTTTCAGTGTGATAAAACAAAACCGCATTTTCTTCATAAGCTCTTCACGCTTATACGCTCTCGTAATTAGTTCGTTAGTAGGGAAATAGATATAAAGTACATGCAAATAGAATACGCGGTTATAGCCGTGCTTACTTTCGGTTAAGATTGACAATCGACCTATATAATGTTTTTATGTGTATATTTTATTTTTATTCTGTTGTTTATATATTTTTCTTGTTTCTGCTCAGTGCATAATCTGCTCTTATCAATAATTGGATCCTAACTTTTATTAATTATGTATTTTTTATCTCTATTAATTTTCTATTTTTTTTATGTAGATATATATATAAAAGATTATATATGTCGATTGCCCTTGATTATAAACTCCGGGCTAAGCGCTATGTTTAACTAAGTTCTGTATGCATCCAATTACAAGGCTGTTGCAGAAACAAGCACGTCTTGTGATTGTTTACTCCCATGACGCAAAATTGAACACAGCTACTGGCCAAGATTAGATACCGAGGTGTTTCACTTTAAGAAAAAGGACGGGATCAGTAGCCCTAAGTACAATGATAACGCATCATTGGTAGACTCCGAAACAGGTTCGCAGATGAAAGCAAGAGTCGTATTGAACCCAAAATCACAAGCCACGGAACGACCTTGGAATTCGGATATCCATACAAAACACTGAGTGCTATACGTATAGCACTCAGTGTAGTCTAGCTGTGGACATCCATTAGCTGATATTATTATGATAATAAAGCGGTGATAGCCTAGTGGTTTGGGCGTCAGCCTCCTAATCAGAGGTCGGCGGTTCGAATCCGGGCTACCACTTGTTTCAACGGTGAAGCAAATCATCATGAGGAAACCTGCACGCCTGAGAGTTCTCCATAATGTTCTCAAAGGCGTGTGAAGTCTGCCAATCCGCACATGGCCAGCGTGGTAGACTATGGCCAAACCCTTCTCATATTGAGAGGAGACCCGTGCTCTGTAGTGAGCCGGTAATGATTTGATCATGATGATTATGATAATGATAATAATGATTTTGATAGGGTTACAAGTCAACTTGAAGGGAATTCCATTTTAGCAACTCCATTGTTTGTTACCAACGCCTCAATGAACACAAGTGCATTATTCTCAGCCTTGATATAAAAAGTAGTGTAGACTTTTCCTACTAGTTATCGTATCATTCGTTTAGACGCGTTCAATCACGGAACACGGGAATTTAAGTGCACTCGCAAACTTTTGATAATAAATTCTGTGTAGATAAATTTGAAAAGGTTAACTAACATGATTTTGTTATAGTCCTTTATTTAGTGAAGTAAAGTTAAGTGACTAAAATGGCAGCGACGTGGACGCCACTGGAAATAAGTGAAATTTGCTATGAACAACACGCCCCTTTGACCCAATGTTCATCGACCGGCTTTATGTTTTTGGCATTGGTGACTCGTCTCTTTGGCGGCGTCACGTACAGTGTTCCATATCCAAAAAAGAATCCGTATGATATATATAGTGATGAAATTTTGAGTCCGGGGTTATATTCAAATTCGGAAAATTCAAGATCCCACTACAATTATCCAGTCGGTGCTTATTACCCTAATTACGAAATCGGATCGCCACATAGCAACCACCATCATTCACATCCTCACGGAAAGAATGGTTACCAATATGATTTCGTCAGCTATCATCCTCTGCCACCATATACTAGCAATTTTGATGCAGGTCTACCTAAATTGAAATCTCACCAGCATATTGGTAATTTTGAGTTTCTTGAGAAAACGTTTGGAGATTTGGGCTTACAAGAAACTAAGGCTGTGCCAACAGTAGTACAAAAAGACAAGAAAGAAGGGAAATCAAGAAGTAAACGCGAATCGCAAGAATATGACTTTATAATTGTCGGTGCCGGTTCAGGCGGATGTGTTGTCGCTAATCGCTTATCAGAAGTAAAGAAATGGAAGGTGAGTTCTTGAAATTTTATAATCATTAACTTTTACACTGACTCCCAACTACTTTTTTTTTCTATAATTAAATTAATCAATCAAATCTTTAATTATGAAGAAGCTAACGAGCAACGCACAAGGAAACGAAGGTGAAGATGTAATGTACACATATATTTTGACGTCACTGAAAAGAATTAGAAAACTATAGAAATAATAGTCCAAAAGATATGAGTAGAGGAATTATTAAATAGCTAATTAAAGTGTTTACATTTCGTGGTAGTTTATTTTTAAATAAATATTACAGTACATTGTATCTTCCAATGATGTTTTTTTTATACACTACCAGTTAGCCCTTGACGGCTATCTCACCTAGTGATGCAGTCTAAGATGGTAGCGGGCTAACCTGTTAGGGGTATGGTGAATCCACCCTCCTATTTGGTTTCTACGCGACATTGTGCCGGAACACTAAATCGCTTGGCGACACGTCGTTGTCGGTAGGGTGGTAACTGGCCATGGATAAAGCCTCCCACCAGACCAGACTCGAGCTGGGAATCGAACCCAGAACCTCCAACTTTATAATGTAACAGCGCACGCGCTGCGCCACGGAGGTCGTCACTAAATAAATATTACAATACACTTACTACTTTCACTGATGACACTTAAGCCCCATTGCGGCAAACAATTTTTTGTAAACCTCTTAGTTTTTTATACATATTGCTTGAATTTTGAATAAAGACTTTGTTTAATATCAGTTCCTCGGGTATAATTACTTTATAACGTAATTTTACCACATACAATGGGTATGTAGGGCGTTGTTCTACTTCATTGATTTAAATAACCTTGAATTTAAAAGAAAACTGTTGCAAAAATATTTAATGAGTGTACTGATTATTTTTGTATTGCACATAATATGTCCAATGGATTCAGTAGAAGAATATCCAGATATTATGAAAAAGGTAATTTGCATATAGCAGAAATGATGGTTAACATGATTAGTATATTGCGGACAGATATGTGTGCTTTCATCAAATAAAAGTTCGTTTAGCAAAAATATTAACATGCTTATAATAATTACTACTTATTATTACCCGGGTTTCGATTCACATAAAAATTATGATGTAAGAGTATGTGAGTTCTTAATCAAACTAAACTACGTCTATGTACAAAACCACCACTACCACTCAGACAAAAAATCTGATAGCCGATCAACTGTACTGGCGTGTTCGCATTTTTAGTAGTAGTAAGATATTTAACCATCATATATATCCAACATACCACCTCTGTTTATTTTATTTACTACTTGCTTTTTCTGCGGCTTTGCTCACGCTTAGTGGAAATTTACAAATTTAAAACCTCTATTTTGCCGCCTACTTTGTAATATCTCTATGTTTATACCAAATATCAGCTTAATCCATGTAGAGTTTTATGCTGAACGTCTATGAATCAGTCAGGCATATATTACAAATCATAACATATCTATATATATTTATATATATATATATATATATATATATATATATATATATATATATATATAATAAATAAATAAATATATACAATTTAGGTTTATTGTATGTAGGAATGCATACATATAATACTTTTTTTAATCATGAAATTGAGCCTGTTAACTTTACGCAATAATATGAAGTATGGTTATAATATAAATACTAAAGTGTGTCTGTTTGTACATTCATTTATTTCATATCGGCTAGGCTCAGTAATTGACTCGATTTTTCCTGTTTTTATCTTTAGAAAAATAAAGGCTTTTTTTTACTTTTTTAAAAAGGATATTTGTTAATTGTTATTTAAGACACAGGTATCCCAAGTATATATCCAAAGTTTCCATCGAAAAAAATCCTATTCAGACCTTGTTTTGAAAATTCTAGTGTTAAAAAAGCTTAAAGACTTAAATGACAACAAACATCACAAAAATTTGATTCAAACTACCCAAGTTGAGCTAAGTTTGCTTGTATGAAATTTTGCTACCTGGTTTTACTTTAAAAGATCTGCAGAAAATAAACAGCATAATTTTTTCGTAGAACATAATATAATGTTTTAATGTATGAATTCTGTTTTAGATACTCCTGATAGAGGCTGGTCCTGAGCAACCAGATGTAACTATGGTGCCTGCGTTTGCACCAACTCTAAAAGGCTCTAATATTGACTGGAACTTTAGAACTCAACCAGAAGAACTGACATGTAGATCTTCTAGAGGTCAAAGTTGTTCTTGGACAAGGTAACTATTACAACACAATTTTAATGTATAATGTTATAAATATCAAAAAGGTTGATAATGATCATTATGCAGTCCAATACAGGGCACTGGTCTACACATGGCCAAGTGCGCATTATTTTGACATAAAACGTGAGATATGAGACGATATAACTAACTTTTCAAAATAGTTATCAGGGTGATATAAATATTTTGAAAAGTTAGTTATGTACCTAACCTAACCTGAACAAAGCCTATTAAATTAAGGCTGCTGGGCAAAGAACGCCCAGAAATCAAAACCGCGAACTCATGATTCGTTATCATACTATACTATACTAACTGATAAACAAGCGAGGCAATGCAGCACAGCTTTATTGATACTCCAAATACATACATACTCCAATGTATTAGAGTCAATTTTAAATTATGATCAAAGTTGAACTAAAAAAAATACTCTAAAATGACAGATAAAAGTTTAAATTCTTCATCAGTTCAATCATCTTCCGAATTTATTCAAGCGTAATGCGCTTTCATAATACAAGCGTTACTGTAACCTTAGTTCACTTACGCATATTAGGAAACGCGCTCAGTTCGTGATTACCAGACATATGGGGGTTTAAAACAATTTATAAATTTCCTTTTACCAAGTGTGGGTAAAACAAAAAAGTTAAACAAAACCAAAAAAAAACTAAAATTAAAAAAACACTTAAAAAAAATTTTAAACAAGCTAGTTGTCATCTATCGTTGACATCGTAATATGGACGTCTTATTGTAATATGGCTAACTGAAAACTTAGATTAAAACTGCAATGTTTTCTACTTGATGACGCTGACTGACGCTAAAGATTGGTGAAAAGCATAGATTAATTTCGGTGTCGGTGATATGCGAACTGTTGCTTAAATGGCAAAACACTAAGGCCGCGTGATGTGAGTTCGAATCCCGCCCGGTTCCGAAACTTAATTATGCACTTGCATACTTAAAGAAAATAGCATACATAGATATAATCTCTAATAAAAATATATACCATTATTGAATTAATTATGCTGTCTTGGACTGGCGCATCACGGGGAAATTAAAGACGTTTTATATTGAGTTTTATTATCTCGCATTATTGCATATTTAAATATTGAGGAATATATAAGTGAAGTCAAAACTATTAAAACCACCATTTATTCAAGTTAGATATTTTAACGTTTCAGCGGTAGAACTATGGGAGGTTCCAGTTCAGTCAACTTCTTGGTATATAACCGAGGAAATCGACTTGATTACGATGGCTGGGCTGGATTGGGCAACTATGGCTGGAGTTATAATGAGGTATGATATGTAACTGTTATCATTAAATTTTGACAATAATAGATCGTACAGGTGTACGATGCGCAATTAGGGAATATTAAGCCTAAAAAAATGAAAAACTTTTATACCACATCACTAGTATAGTCTTTATAATATGGCATTTTCATATACTAATTGGCAATATGTTATATAACAGATAAATTATCAGAGACCTACTAAAGTTATTTTAAGCTTTGGACTTATATGTGGGAGGTCTTGAGTTCAATCCAGGGCATTGACAATTTTGAAATTTATCGTTTCTTAATTTTCTCTGGTATGGTCTAACAGGAGGCTAGTTTCCCCTACCACCAAGTTCCTTACTCCTAACAGGTTAACGCTACCATTGTGGAAGCAAGTGAAAAGTTAAATGTGCCCGGATTCAAACCGCTGACCTCTGTTCAGGAGGCTGACGCCCTAACCACTAGGCTATCACCGCTTTAAAAATGGTTATGCATCTCAATTTCATTGCAATTTGCATATCAATTTCATTGCACCTAGGTACAATGGTAACACAAGTTTCAGAAACATTCCAAATATTACTAATAATACTGTTGTAAACACAGAGGTAACTTTTGCGAACACAGAATCATCTAACACTCGCTGAACTTTTACACAGACATTAAATAAAACTTTTTAATCTAATTACAGTTTCAATATACAAAGAGTCGCGAATATTTATTGCTTCTAACATATACAATATATGCATAAATTTTTTTGATATTTATTTCTTGGTTTTCTTCCTTTGCTTTTAGGTGCTTCCTTACTTTAAAAAGTCCGAAAACAACAGAGATATAGAAGCTTCCGATAAACATTACCACGCTGTTGGTGGACCACTTAACGTAGAAAGATATACCTATACTGACATAAATACGATAATGTTAGTCGACGCATTCAAGGAAAAAGGATTGCCGCTAAACGATTTAACAGCAGCAGATAACTATGGAACTGGTTTATCCTTATCGACTTCTAAAGATGGTCGCAGATGGTCAGCAAATATTGCTTTTATTAAACCAATTCGTGAAATTCGCCCTAATATTGATATATTAGTGGAAGCTCGTGCTACTAAAATCATCATAGATCCAGATACCAAAGTAGCACATGGGATAACTTACATTAAAAATGGAAAATTTTATAGTGTATATGCTAGAAAAGAAGTTATTGTTAGCAGTGGCACAATTAATTCTCCAAAATTACTTATGCTTTCTGGTATTGGGCCTAAAGATCATTTAGAGAGCCTAAATATACCAGTTTTGGCAGATTTACACGTTGGTCAAAATTTACAAGATCATGTTACTACAGATGCTCTTATTATATCTCTCACAAATAAAACTTCCACCGAGGTCACTGGCCATGAACTGTTAGATGAAGTTCAAAAATATAAACAACAACAGCCGAAGAAAATTGGACCATTAGCTACTACAAGTACTCTGAACTCTATTGCGTTTATTAAAACAAAGTACGCGTTTGAACCTGCACCAGATATTCAATATCATTTTGATGGAAGAAACGTTAGAGAGTTTTATTCAGATCCAACAACTTATTTAGCAGAAAATTTCTTTCCTTTATCATTCTACGATGGACTTTCAGCGAGACCACTACTGCTAACACCTAAAAGCAGAGGATTTCTCTTATTAAACCACACTGATCCTATTTTTAGCCAGCCACTGATATTTCCAAGATTTTTTACAAATAAAATAGATTTAGATGTACTGTATGAAGGAATTAAGTTCATTGTAGGCTTAGAAGATACTGAAGTTTTTAAACATAATGGTGCTAGCTTTGTCAAAGAACCAGTTAAGGGCTGTGAAGCATACATTTGGGGAACATATGACTATTTCGCTTGTATACTTATTGAATACACAAGCACTATCTATCATCCAGTAGGCACTTGTAAAATGGGCCCAGCGTGGGATAAAGAAGCAGTAGTTGATCCCAGATTGCGTGTTTATGGTATCAAAAATCTTAGATTGATAGATGCGTCTATCATGCCTACAATAGTAAGAGGAAACACAAATGCACCAACGATAATGATTGCTGAAAAGGCTTCAGATATGATAAAAGAAGATTGGTTGACACGGAAATATACTTAATTTAATTTTAAATTATCGGTTGTAAATAAATTATCAATAATTATAGTCTGTAATAATTGCCATTAATATTACAGTTTCAATTTATTGTTTTAGTTCAATTAAATATAGTATTAGTTGTGTCTATTTATGTACCGTTCTCGGGTAATATTCAGAATGTTTTGTCAGAAAAAAATACAGCATGATCAAACTGGATAAAACCTAATTTTAATCATGCATTGAAATTAATTATAGAAATCTAGTAATTTGTATGAGTTAAATATTTAAAAGTGTGAATGGTATAAATCTATAACTAAATCTGTTTGGAGTGGATTATTTAAGTTATCATATAAATAATTAACTTAGATACAATTATTATACTTTTCTACAAAAATATGTTTGGATTTCGATTGAATGAAGCATTGATATTTTTAATTAGTAGTTTACGTTAAATTTTTATATAATTTCTAACTTTTGTCCGTTTCAATGAAATTTAGTATGCAGTCTCTTATTTCTAAAGGTAAAAGTGATAGACTTTCATATGTAAAACAAACCTATTTTATTATTTATGCCAAATTTTGCCTTATAAGTCCTGCGTTATTATGTCAGTCAGTCAGCCTTCACCTTCTGTAAATACAGATGAATAAGTACCAGATCACAAGAATGATAGCAGATGTTCACAACATCTGATGCACTTGTAATTTCATCTGTATTTACAGAATTTATTTTTACCTTCTGATTTTTGGGTTTTGATGAATTTATTTTTACCTTCTGGTTTTTGACCTTCTGGTTTCCAAGGAAACCATTTAATTTAACAGGCCGAAAAGTAACATTCATATATTTGACTTTAATATACTTTTCCGATACAAAGTTACGAAAGTCCTATAACCTTTAGTCCATACTACCTTATGGACAAGCAATCAAAAATAATAAATAAAACTGCCTTACAAGACTTAACACAAAGTTTTAAAATGTTAGGTTTTAAAAGATGTTTAGTGCAATCTTAATCTAAGTTAAGGATATAAAAAATAAGTTTTCAAAATCTATATAAATATAAGTTTTTTATTTTCTATATTATGTTCATAATAATTATGTTATGTGTCATACATTTTATATTATATTGATAAAATTATTGTGACTTTATTAAAAACGCCAAGATTAAGAACAATTTTTCAAAATGTATATAAATATAAGTTTTTTATTTTCTATATTATGTTCATAATTATTACGTTATGTGTTATACATTTTATATTATATTGATAAAATGATTGTGATTTCATTAAAAACGCCAAGATTAAGAACTACTTTAGAGTTATTTTTTTAACATTTTGGTGGTTACATACTACTAACATTTGATTTACTCAATACGCATCGTGTGTTGATCCATCAGATGATATTATATATAAATTACTTTTCTCTGGTAGAAAGCTTCAGCCGTGACTAATAATCACTTACTCGGTAAAAACAACAAAAAAAACATCACTCTGTAAACACAATTTTTTTACTGAACATAAACAAATCTCTCTCTGTCTCGCTCTTAATATATAAGTGCTATTTTTGAATTACTATTACGATATTCGCTTATGCCATGGCCCACAATAGTCCCATCTGGTTCCTACACCCCCATTATCTTGCTTCATAAACTGCTGAGACGGAAACAATCTGAACCAAGACTCGATCCTTGCAAAATCACCACCACATTAAATTTAATTTGATCTTGTCTCTAAAAGGTTAATTTTCTAGGACAATGGTAACATCGGGTGATGTGGGTGGTGAGTTGATGTGATAGTTATTTTTATGGATAAATGTAGTCCAAACTACCATGCTAAAAGTAACCTTCAATAAACTCTTATTAATATAAAATTAACACTTAACATGTACCGATGACAAGTCTAAAATTAATGATATTCTTCTGTACAAAGAACATTATAAAAATTGTACTGTTAATTTAATGATTACTATAAAACCACTATATACTTTATTAAGGTATGTACATTAATTATAATTGTATATAAATATTGAATGATTTTTTTGTACACAAACGTAAATTACTTTATGTACTAATTCAAAATAAAAGTTGTAACGGTTTAAATTCATATTCCTTCCAGGCGTTTAAAACTTTATATTAAATTAATGAAATCGACGGGATTTAGTTAATAGCTGGCTTGTCAAAAACAAAATTATGTTTTAGACGTACAGATTTCAAACCTTATTTTTATAAGATATATCAGATTTACTTTTGATTTACTAGCCAACGTTTATAAATAAAATGCTAATACTGGTAAATGTGTATGTGTCAAACAACATCTATATACGTACTCTAAGATTTCGACTACAAACATCCAAGGTATACTTTATTGCTTGCAGCTATTATTTTATAATTTACTTTCGTTATTGAGTACTTTCTGTAGAACTTTAAACTGCACTATACCGATTCTTTCTTAGTAGAGTACCGGTTAGTGTAATTTTAAAACCTCGGTTTCAAAATCTCTTGTGCAAGTCCCAATGGCTGCACACGATTTATCATGCACAAAGAACGCTAGAACATCTAACTAGAGGTCATAGCCCCGTTATATTTTAAAACGTGCTGAAATTTTTCCTCTCCACCTTTGCAGGTTTTTTTCTAAAAATGTCATCTCTGAAGTAGTAAATCTTAGCGACTAACGAGATAAAATGAAACAATACGCGACGTCCGTGCACCTCTAATTGTGTACTGTTGTTAAAGTTTGTAACAGAACTAAAAATATTGCTAGAAGGTGTAAACTTTTTGTAAAACTCAATGTTCAATCGAGTTTTTCACACAATTAAGTATTTTTTTATAAAATTCACTTCATGTCTTTTCTTCAAGACTTTCATTCAATCAGATCTTAACTGAATAAAAATCAAAATTGCTTACATTATTTTACTTAATAATGTAAATATACGATTTAATTTTATTACCAAATGTAATTTCGTTATTGACAAGTTTTATAAACTTTGCAGTGATTTTTTTGTATAGAATTCACTTCTCATATTTAGGATTCCGTTGCTAAAGTGATATCGAACCCTTAAACCCTTTAATAGAACTTTTTCTATCTAATTTATTTGGAATATTTATAAGGCTTTTTCAACTTTTTGGCTAGTAAAGTAAAAAAGTTGGTACAAATTAGAGCTACGAAATTTGTAGCGTATATTATGAAAGAAATTCATTTGCTAATTCAAAAATTGTTGCTATTTTTTTTCATCACAGTTTAGTTTGCACCAAGACAAATAAAAAAACTATAAAGTTCTATATATAATTCCAAAATGTGATGGAATTGGTATTTAATATGCCACCCCTTTATCTTCAAAGTTTGTAGTGCGACAATCTGGAATATTTATAACCCATGCTCCGCTAAATCATCTAGTACATTTGTTGTTTCTCTGTCCACTGGATTTACTGATTTATCTTCCCCAATGTCACGTGAAACGTTGAGCTGAAACACTAACACTGGTTAATGCGATTTAAAGTCCTCTACTTTTGTATTTTATCTTCCATGGACTTTGCTTTGACGCGACAAAGCCTTGCGAACTGTAGTTTATTCAGAATCGCTTTATTGCTTTTGTTTTTGAATTTAGGTGCACTTTTGATTCCTGTTTCAAATGAATTATGAAACGTGATTTTAAAAAGTGCACTTTCAGATGATTTTAACGCAAAATAGCTCTACTTCCCATCTTCCAGTTTATCTGATAAGTTGATTTGATTTTTGTTGTTCTAGAAAGCTTATTTATAATGTCATTGTATTACTACAAACATTAATTAGCAGACTTTATATTTTAAAAGTGCTTATAAAGTTAACCTACTTGATATTATATATTTTTTTAATTACTCGCTGTGGATTCTATTATTTATATCCTAGCAAATTAATTCGATCATAATGATTTTCAATACAAAAGCAAACTCGAAATTTAATATACGTTTGAAGTAATAATTATTTCCGTAGAAATATTAGTTCATCATTCAAATACGAAACCAACTAGGTCAAAACAACATACAATCACAAAGTTTTATATCTTCTGTAGTCTCCTACGGACTTTGACGCGACAAAGCCGTCCGGAGTCTAGTTTACTCGGATTTACTTTATTGTCTTTGTTCTGAATGTATATGCGCTTTTGACAGTTCCGTAGCAAAATAATATGTTTCAAATAGAAAATAAATTTTATTCCATAGAAATTGAAAATGGAAGTGTGCATACATTTATAAAAGCTTTGAATAGGTAGGTAGGAATAGAATCAAAAGTTTCGACCAATTGTTTATCACACTGGCAGCTCCACCAGTTGCGTGACCAAAACGAAGAACATCAAAGTATAATACTAGGTATGTCTGTTTCACAATTTTACGTATGAATGTCATCGTCACGCACAAGCATTGTAGGAGCAAATAATTGTTTAGTAGTAAAGTCGAAACGGTGATAGCCCAGTGGTTAGGGCGTCAGCCTCCTAATCAGAGGTCGGCGGTTCGAATCCGGGCACGCACCTCTAACTTTTCGGAGTTATGTGCGTTTTTTCAACAATTAAAATATCACTTGCTTCAACGGTGAAGGAAAACATCGTGAGGAAACCTGCACGCCTAAGAGTTCTCCATAATGTTCTCAAAGGCGTATGAAGTCTGCCAATCCGCACATGGCCAGCGTGGTGAACTACGGCCAAACCCTTCTCATATAGAGAGGAGACCCGTGCTCTGTGTGTGAGCCGGTCATGGGTTGATCATGATGATGAAAGTCTGAACATAAAAGAGATTGCGCCTCAAGCGGATGTAGCCTAGTTGAATACTGACTCCAGATTTAGCAACCATGGGGTCACCAGGTGATGCACCCTCAACAGATCTGTATACCTTTTTTTGGTAGCGCAACTAGTTGATTCAGCCATATTGAATTTCTTCATGAAGTAGCTATATCAATAACCCAAATATATATTCATATATTAGAGAAAACTTGGTTAGAGTAGTAAAATATAGAGTAGATTTTTATTTCAGCAAGGACATAAAATGAAATATAATAAAATTGCTCTCTTCGCCTAACGAGGTGTTAGAGAAAAGAATTAAAGAAGAAAAGTTTCTGCGGTTAACTTATGTAAGAACTCCTAACTAAATTAAAATTCTTTCTCTGACTTGAATAAGTGCCCAGGAGTTGGATACATAGGTACCTCATTTACAATTTACTCTTTGCGTAAACATTTCCTTCGTCTGTCATCTTAATATACCTTGACAAACTTTTTTGCCGCTCTGATATTTGAATTTAAATTTATTTCACTAAGTTCCTAGTTCTTTTTTTTTATACACCACAAGTTAGCCCTTGACGGCATCTCACCTGATGGTAAGTGATGATGCGGTCTAAGATGGTAGCAAGCTAACCTGTTAGTATGGTAAACCCATACTCCTACTTGGTTTCTACACGACGTCGTGCCGGAACGCTAAATCGCTTGGCGACACGTCTTTGTCGGTAGGGTGCTAACTAGCCACGGCCGAAGCCTCCCACCAGACAAGTTCCTAGCTATTTTAACAATAAATATATTTATCACATAAATAGGGTTTATTTTTTATAAAAGCGTACCCAGTGTTTAGTAATAATAGCCATAAATATTTTCACTACCAGATCAAACAGTACCAATACCGTTGCTAGCATATACGGAATTCGCTTATCCGCCCCCTTGAATAACCACAAATCATAATTTTGTGGGAATTAGTTGCAATGAATGGAAGATTGTTCTACAATTTGCAACTATGCACGATAAATAAATGAATCTGTGATAGCCTAGTGGTTAGGGCGTCTGCCTCCTAATCAGAGGTCAGCGGTTAGAATCCGAGCATGCACCTCTAACTTTTCAAAAAAGTTATGTGCGTTTTAAGTAATTAAAATATCACTTGCTTCAACGGTAAAGGAAAACATCGTGAGGAATCTGCAAGCCTGAGAGTTTGTAATATTCTCAAAGGCGTGTGAAGTCTGCCAATCCGCATATGGCCAGCGTGGTGGACTATGGCCAAACCCTTTCATATTGGGAGGAGACCCGTGCTCTGTAGTGAGCCGGGAATGGGTTGGTCATGACTATAAATAAATTGCTATTTATATAGAAGATCAGAATTGTGGCAATATGATTCGTTTACATCGTGTGGTAATAATGCAAACGGAGAGTTCTCAACAGTTATGTTCAGAACTCTCCGTTGTTAAGTTTTTTATTCATAAATGTCTCCTATCTCACTTAAAATATTGCTATGGATCAAGTCCCAGTTAGATTTTATTGTTATTTTTTATACACTAAAAGTAAGCCACTAAAGGTAATCTCATCTATTATATGTGATGATGCAGTCTAAGATGGTAGCGGGCTTACCTGTTAGGGGT
Organism: Lasiommata megera; assembly: GCA_928268935.1. Classification (NCBI taxonomy): domain Eukaryota; kingdom Metazoa; phylum Arthropoda; class Insecta; order Lepidoptera; family Nymphalidae; genus Lasiommata; species Lasiommata megera. The sequence goes on along the minus strand of OV743314.1, from coordinate 13,320,599 downwards.
ATGCTAAGCTCATACTCCTAATCGGTTTCTACGCGACATCGTGCGAAACGCTTAATCGCTTGGTGACATGTCTTTTTCGGTAGGGTGGAAAGTAGCCCCACCAGACCGAACTAGAGCCGGGAATCGAACCCAGGACCTCCAACTTTATAATGCGACAGTGCACACGCTATGTAGGATGTGAGTGTTTATGAGCTCCACTTATATAAAACAATTAACTAGCACCTATCGTATAATTCACAATAAAGCAATTGAAAATTATTATCATCTAACTTTTACAAAACCCGACAAAGTTATGCAGTTTCAACGCTCACTCAGCACAAGTCTGCGGATAAAGGCGAGATGCAACTCCGATATGAAATTCAAATGAGCCGCTCAGGTGCTCTAATTTCCTACATCCTTTTGTTATTCCGAATGGACTTCAGTGCTAGAATCTTCTCTAATAATATATAAAATTCTTGTGTCACAGTTTTCGTTGCCATACTCCTCCGAAACGGCTTGACCGATTTTGATGAAATTTTTTGTGCTTATCCGGTATCTATGAGAATCGGCCAACATCTATTTTTCATCCCCCTAATGTTAGGGGAGTCCACGCCTAAATTTTTATTTTTTATTTTTTAGACAAAATTTTTAATTTCTATTTTTTTATGATACAACATACAAAAATACATACAATCCTCAATTTTCAGCCTTCTACGATCAACCCTTATTTTTTAATAGCCATTTTAGTAATTTAATAATTTTTCCTCTCCGGTCGAAAACTGAACAATTTTCGTCTTTATTGTGAATGTTTTTCACTCTAATTCGACTAAAATTAGAAATAATTTATGGCAAAACAACGTTTGCCGGGTCAACTAGTAACATATAATATTGTTGGAGAAGTCTGATTAAGTATCAACAAAAGAAAGATATCATTAAATCTAATACATGATTGGAACGGATATATTGATATAATGAACTTGGAGAATACAATAAAGCGATTTAGTGATGAAAAAAATTTAATATACGATTGCGTAATATTATACGATATATGATTATAGAAGATGTGCTAGCCTAGTGGTTAGGACGTCCGCCTCCTAATCAGAGGTCGGGGGTTCGAACCCGGTCACGCAATCTATAACTTTTCGGAGTATAATTTTATAATCCTATGAGTTTGCTATTTTGATGCTATAGGTGTTTCGCGTCCGAGAAGTCACGCGTTCCTCTTCGGTTTCACGCCGAACACGTGCTGGATCACACGTGGAATAGTTGCAAATTTTCAAAAGAGCTCGCGAAATATCAGAATGCTGTGGTGGGTTTTTTTTGCCATTTTCTTGGTAGGTCAACTCAAGAACACGCGAGTGTCCAGAGAGAACAAAGCGTTATTTGTCCATCTGGTGAAAGTACTATCAACGGTACGACTTTATATCATTCAGACCATGCACCCAATCCATTTCCACATAAGCTTCGCAACTTGTATAACATATTATGTTCACCTATATTTACATATCACCTAAACATCATCATCAAAAAATCGGCATTCGTCTTTTATCGGTGTTTCCAAATTTCAAGGCTGTGTTACTTCTGTCTTGCGACTCTCTTGTTTTCTTTCTAATGCAGGTTTACCGTTTTCTGGTACATTCCCTGGAACGTACATTTTCTGGTACATGTTAGGTAGAATTCCCAAAAAAAAAACTGAAACAACCATCGATTGGTTATCTGAACTATGTCTCCTACCCGTTATATATAATGTATATATGTCCTACAATAAACTTACTGTTCTGTATCTTAAACTGATGTTCATCATCATACTCTCTCATTCCAGTAGACAAAATGAGTTAAGAGCAAGTTTCAAAGTTTCATCCATAGTTTTGCGGATTTTCTCATTTCTGTCTGTTGTCAGTTGATATTACATAACAATGATGTATTTCTTGACGCATTTAATGGTGCGAGCTAAGTTAACCCAGTCCCATTTTGTGTAACGTGAATGTATGTAACATACATAGTTCTCCATAAGTTTACGTAATGGAAACAATTGAAACGCTCAAGAAGATCCTGAAAACTTAAAACAGTAAAGTTTTCGTATGATGCGAAACCGAGCAAAACAGACAAATTGTCTCTCCGTTTATGTTAAAAGTTCTCTGTTTTGCTGAACACTGTCGCATGTATTCTCCTACTGTATTCGTTATTAGAATATGCAAGTTTATGCAGTAGGGTATAAAATAATGAACATCGTCGTCTAAAACAATGTACCATTTAAAATAATAATGTGACGCAATATAATTTTCGTATAGAACACATTGTTACATGTTCTGCACTCTTAACTGTAATAATATATAAAATAATTAATGTATTTTATTTGACTAAGATTTTACAATATTTTTGGAAGGAATCATTTTTACAAAGGAATATGTAATTTCAATTAATAACTACAATGTTATGGCAATGACATGTTTACAAAGTATACATTCCCATGATAGAAAAAGAAAATTACATATATTTACATAAGAGTTCTTAAAATTTTATACAAATTCTTTTTTTTATATAAAAATATTTACCAGTGGACGCTACACTAGGTATGTATCGTAGAACAGTGTAGAAAGCAGACTTTGGACACTCGGTTAAAATACAATAATGAAGGTAATTTTGAGAAATCGGCCAACTTCAAATAACTTGACAAAAGCAAAAGGTATATAATGAATTACTAATATTTAACATACAAATTATATATACAGATTTACTCCATGAGGAATTTTATACAAAATTTCAAAGCCGCTGATAAGTTTATAAAGTTTATGTGAGATAAAGTATAATCAAAAAATTGCGAAGCAGATTTAGCAATGAGCTGTACTCGTAAATCAAATAACGTTGACTTTGAAGGTCTACCTTTCTAAAATTTAAGAATGTATAAAATATACCTGTATGGCCCTCAAAAAGTATCAATCGAAAGAGTAAGTCAGTCAGTTGTTAACACAGGTAATACTGACAGAACGGTTAGTTTTTTTTTATAAATTGCGTAAGTAAATTTAAGAGAAAACTCACGCAACGTGACATTGAACACGAAACCGTTTCAGAGAATAGCGAAAGTCGATAAATCAACCGCAGTCGGCACCTGTCCTTTCAAGCTTTTATTAAAAAACTTTAAGAGTTTCAAGCTCGATTTCTGACCTCCCCTCACGCAAATTAATTCGGAATAACTTAAATTATCCAGTCAAATGTCAATTCGATCGGGGATCTTTTTTTTTTTTTACATCACAAGTTAGCCTTTGACAGCATCTCACCTGGTGGTAAGTGATGATGTAGTCTAAGATGGTGGTGGGATAACCTGTTAGGTATATAGTAACCCACACTCTTACTTAGTTTTAACGCGACATCGTGTTCGTAATCGCTTGGCGACACGTCTTTGTCGGTAGGGTGGTAACAAGCCACGGCCAAAGCGTCCCACCAGACGAGACTCGAGCCGGGAATCGAAACCAGGACCTCCAACTTAAAATGCAAGAGGTCGTAAAATATAGTATAGTCTTCACCTGGGAGAAAAAAAGATATTAATACTATTGCTATTAAAGTAGCTAAAACTCGCGACCGTACAAGATCTAGATCTTTCTAGCAGGTGAAATGATAAACTCAAATTTGAGAGCCAAAAAATTTGATGTACAGGATTAGGAAAAGAAAGGGATTGCGTCTATTAGTATATAAACGGAATCATGCTTAGTCGAAGAAGAATATTGATAAGATCGGCCGAATAAAATATTTAGAAGCAAACTAAAATACTATTTAATATTTTTTGGCTGAGTTGGACGGTTGACTCATTTGTCTAACTCAGTTAGGAAATGTTCTTTTCATGCCTAAAATGCTTACTCAGTTCTTTTAGTTTTAAGCTGTTAAGTTACAGATTAGCACCGAGGACAAACCTCTTTGGTTTTTTCGGTGCCGTTATTGTATTATTAATTATATTCCTTTTATATTAATAATAAATAAATAATAAATAGTTAATAATGGCCAAGCAAATTAAAGTACTCTACAATTGCAATTGCGAAGCGAATTAATTTAGCTGGAGAAAAGCAGCTCAATTACTTTGAGTCAAAACTTAACACATTCCGAGTATTTTTTTTTTTTCAAATAATTTAATATTATCTTTCTATTGTGTATAAGTTCACTAATTTCTATGTTAAAAACTTATGGATTGTGTTTTTAGAAAAAAACTGTATTTTTGATGATAAACATATATTTTTTTAACTATATTTAAATATAGTTAAAGTGTGTTATTCTGTTTTATATGGTATTAATATTCGTAACGATATCATAAAATAAATCATCCGAACTACAGTAACTTTCATAAATTGACATCTTAGTCAGCGAGGGCGAGTAAGGATCGCTTGAGCCCCTTATCACTTATGCCCAATTACAAACTAGTGCATAATATTATATATGCTATTGACGAACTTCTCTCCTTGAAGTTTACTTACAGGAGAATTTAGAATGAATGTAAATTATACTATCTAACTAAAACTATACTTTATATCATCATCATAATGATCAACCCATTCTCGGCTCACTACAGAGCACGGATCTCCTCTCAATATGAGAAGGGTTTGGCCATAGTCCACCACGCTGGCCATGTGCAGATTGGCAGACTTCACACGCTTTTGAGAACATTATGAAGAACTCTCAGGCATGCAGGTTTCCTCACGATGTTTTCCTTCACCGTTGAAGCAAGTGATATTTTAATTGCTTAAAAATGCACATAACTCCGAAAGGTTAGAAGGTGCGTGCCCGGGTTCGAACTCCTGACCTCTGATTAGGAGGCGGATATCTTCACCACTAGGCTATCACAGTTTATACTTTATATAGTGCAGTCCAAAATATTTTTAAAATTTCACTTACCATCAAGTGAGTTCTCAATCAAACAGTAACTTATATAACAGCAGATTCAAACACAGATAGCTTCTATAAGGTCTCTACGAAGAATAAGTCTTAAAAAATTCATCCCCTGAGGGGATAATATAGGGATTTGAAATCAGATGATGGTTTATTTTTCGGCTTAACCGCTAACCAGAATGGTTTCAACTTTTCACTGCGCGTCGGGGCTTACACGGAAGCTTTGCCAATGGGACCATGGAGAGAACTGAAATTTAAGAGTTTCTGTACGTAATCAAACGATTGTATGTGCCTTTTTATATTACAAAACTTTTTATAATACAAAACAGTTCTTGATATTTTGTTAAAAACTGCTTTGAATATTAATTAACCTTGCTTTATTATTATTATTAGCGGTGTACGATAAAAGTGGAGTGTCAAACATATTTTAATAATATAAATCATTTAAATGAAAACTGAAATGAAAATGAAAAATGAAAATCATTTAAATGAAAATTTGCTCGTTGCAATTCGAATATCTCTTCTTTTATAAAAATGTGAAGAAAATATAATAAATAGCTTATAGAAGATACATATCGTGCAGCACTAGTGCAAAAATAGTCACCATTTTCTGTACCGATAGTTTATGAAAGGAGAAAGATGTTGGCTAGCTTTTATCGCAGACAATTTACAGTACCGTGCATACTTGTACACGCGAATATTGAACGCGTACGATACCGCAAGCACTTTTAGCTTACTGTAAATAATTCTAATTGGTGTAGTTCGCATGAATTGCTCCAGACTAAGCGATCGGAGCGTAAGTCGGGCGAGATCGGTACAGATTAATCGACTAAGTAAATTAAATGGACCCATTTATGTACATCGATATTATATAACATGCCTGTAAACCCCAAATTGATTCGCCGTATCATCGTACATGAGTAGCTAGCCGTATAATTGGTAGAACTGAAAATTGAGGTCTTTAGCCTCTTCTTTGAAGTATATTGTATAGCTTTGCTGTTATTTTGTTGAATACCTTTTGAAATGCTAAACTATTTGATCTTTACCTTCACAATTCAGAACTGACTACGTTGTACGGTTATCATTCCCACCCCCAATTTGATTTAAATACATTACATATTATAGGTTTACGTAAATATTACAGTAATAATTAATCTATATAACTTTTTAATGCAGTTTGGTAATTAAATTCTATATTAACTCAGTAAAGTTTGATGATAGTCTCAATAAGTTTTTAGGTCCATCTGGTAACGACTTTTAAGCAGAATCGATTAGAGGTACAGCTTTTCGTAAGAGTGGTGATTGACGAAAACAAAAGCCATACTAGACTAGGAAACTCAAGTAACTCTCACATTTCTAAAATGGTCTATCTCCGAGATTTAAACACAGGTCCATATATATACCGCCACTCCAAGAAGTCGTCAAAAACTATATATGCTGATAATAACGATGATAATAATGAATGTATGCAGAGAAGTCAATAAAAGGCCCAGAATTATTTTGACAACTCTGTCATTAAACCTGTCGGGCCCTTTCATCTGGTTGACAATAAAGCACGCAATAACAATCAAGAACTGTAATTATGGGGGAAACATTAACGTCGTGACCCCAAGGGAGCAATACGGTTGGTCCGTTTTTGAATAATCCTGCCCCTTAATATTGTGTGCGTTCATACTATGAACGATGTAGATCAGAAAACCGGTTGTCAAATCTACTGAGGAAAAATAACTTTTCTTTTTTATTAACTAAGAACTGTAGTAGGTACTTCAACTGTTAGAGAATTCAACTCAAAAGTTCATATGAAAATTTTAAGCAATTTTGTTCCGTTTTTGTTCGTTCACGAGATTCTTAGTGCGAACAATTAACTTCAGAACAAAATCCAATCAGGAAGTTATCAATAAAATGCTTTGTTTTTTTTTTATGTATGTATAACATATAATATCTAGAATACTATCTAAGCATACACAATACCGTTTCCAGGTAAACTGCAAGAAAATGCTTCATGACAATAAGTTCACCACCATTTATAAAGAATGAAAACAAATAATAATTTTATTTGGAAATTATTAAAAAATAGTGGTGGTAGGTACTCATAAAATATTTAGCCACAGTTACACTAACTATGAACGTGTCTTTTAACATGATCAGGTACCCTAAAGGATCGCTTATGAGTCGTTATCCTTCAAAATTACCTCTGAAATGTCGGCCATAAGCAATATGTATTATAAGTAGTACACCTTAAACCTTTATATTGCGCGTTTATGCTCACAAAATTGAGGCTAAAAGTTATTTGGTAATAGGTTTTTGACGTAGAATTAAGAATAACGACAGTTTCATTACGACTCTGAATTATACTAATACTCTACTCTAGTTTACATTAAAACTTTTCCTTAATATCGTAGGGGCAAAGATAGGCGCCGCGAGCTGATCCCTGTCATTGTCTCGTGTTACTTAATAAACGATAAAATGGTAGAGATATTTGTCTCGTGGCACGTATCTAAGGCTGAAATCCATAAAGCACGTTTCCTTACTTCTGATTTAAAATACAGTTAAAACGAGATTTGTTTCAGACACATAATATATTCTTATTATAACTCTTTCTTAAGTCTAAGAGTTGGGCTAATCTCGCTTTATAAATATAAGCCCGACAGTTAGAATTTGTTAACCCATCAAATCGACTACAGAAGTTTTGGGAGTGTTGGGAGTTAAAGATTTATAAATTTTAACATAAGGTTTATGCCCGTATAGTCTTGTTTCATATAAAATTATCGCATGAAGTCCTGTAAACCCAAACCAACAAGAAAGTGAAAGAAAGGAAATGTATTTATTGTTGTTGAGTGGTACGAACAGTACCTACATTTGATTTTAATGCATAGGCAACATAATATTATATACCTAAATTAATAAATAATATCACCCAATATATTCTCAAAACACCACGTATTTTATCTCTCTCTCCCTGCCTAAATTTTAATTATGTTCAATCAAAATTTTATCTAAAATACATTAGCTTACTTGTCAACCATGCAATAAAGTTAGCCGTATCACTAAAAACTATTTATAGATCAACCCTGTTAGAGCAAGATTTCTTTTTTTATATACACTACATGTTAGCCCTTGACGACTATCTCACCTAGTGGTTAGTGATGATGCAGTCTAAGATAGTAGCGGGCTAACCTGTTAGGGGTATAGTAAGCCCACACTCCTAATTGGTTTTCACGCGGCATCGTGCCGGAACGCTAATACCCAATACCCAAGCTTTTTTACCATTTACGTAATCCTTTATACTATAATAGGACTTTTCTATAGAAGTTTTAAATAAGTTTTAAACTTATCGAGAGAGTGGAGGTGAGTTTATCATACATATTTAGATTCAATTTAATTTAATCTATTTTTAATTTAGTATAATTTCCTTCAACGGTGAAGGAACGTTAAAAATACCGTGAGAAAAGTGACATGCATGGTTGGATTGGACATTGAATGGTTTTTCCCTTTAGTGGGCTGATAAATTAATTAAAACAAGTAAACAAAAATGAGCGTCTGTCTTTTTGTAACTTCAAACAGTTGTCGCACATATAAATTCTTGTGCTTTAGTAATAATCAGGTTAGGGTTTTTCCAATAGCATTTCATTTAAGCAATCCAATCAGCGCTAGGATTCCACCAGCGCAACGTTTTTATATCAGTACATAAAACTGAATTTAGATTGCAAGCACAGTGTCAGATTTAAAACTATCGGAATAATGTAGACTCCACCGTGCTTGCCATTCTTCTTTCCGTTTCTTTCTTCTTCTGCGCTGTTATTGTGATAATTGATGAAAATACATAATGCCATCAAGTCCACTTCAAAGGATTTACACACCTTTTTTTTTTATTCCATCACATGTTAAACCTTTACTGGAATCTCACCTGATGGTAAGTGATGATGCTGTCTAGGATGGTAGCGGGCTAACCTGCCAGGAGTATGTATGGTAAACCAAAACTCTTAATTGGTTTCTACAGCGACATCGTGTCAAACCGCTAAATCGCTGGGCGACAAGTCTGTGTCGATGAAGTCTGTGACAAGCCAGGGCTGAAGCCTCCCGCCAGACCAGACTCGAACCGGGAGTCGAACCCAGACCCTCCAATTTTATAATGCGACAGCACACGCGCTGCGCCACAGAGGCCGTTAAAATCATGATACTGTTTCACTAATTCATTGTGCATGCTTTGACTCATTTGATGTCACTACCGAATGGCATAATATGTGTGTGTAAATGGATATTAAAACGTTAAAAAATTACTGTGCGTGCTTTATTCAGTAAGATGCCACAGTAAATATACTTTTTATTTTTTTGGATACACAGCATTTTATCCTGACCTTTTTGCGGAACCTCTGAAGGCCAAACAAAACGAGATATTAAGGCGAAGACACTTACAACGACCCCCACATAAATTTCCCGCGCTGGCCGCTGTAACAGTTATATACGACTGTAGACTAACGTGGATTTAACTTACCCACCGGCCGTATTCTTGTCGATATTCATGATGTGCGAAATCTAGATACAACTCTTTTAAATAATTATGTGAGCCAGTCACACTTCAATCATCAAGTTCAAGGGTAACTCTAGGGTAAATCTGGGGTATCATCAGTTACCAAGCTAATGATACCCTAGAGTTGTTGATTTCCTCTGATTAAGATGGTGAAGAAAACGCTTGACGACCTCCGTGGCGGCGCGCGCGCTCTGTCGCATTGTAAAGTTGAAGGTCCTGGGTTTGATTCCCGGCTCGAGTCTGGTCTGGTGGGAGGCTGCGGCCGTGGCTAGTTACCACCCTACCGACAAAGGCGTGTCGCCAAACGATTTAGCGTTCCGGCACGATGTCGTGAAGAAACCAATTAGGAGTATGGGTTTACTATACCCCTAACAGGTTAGCCCGCTACCATCTTAGACTGCATCATAACTTACCATCAGGTGAGATTGCCGTCAAGGGCTAACTTGTAGTGGATAAAAAAATAAAACTAAAGAGGTATAGTTGTAATAAGTTTTTTTGCGCTATGTATCAAAAATGAATTCATAACAAAACAAACTTTAAAGGTGGTTTGGTTTCTGGGCAAATCGTCACGTAAGGAAAAAGTGTTATGTCTCCTCTATGCTTATTCGGTTTCAATTCTTAAGGTTCCGTCTGCTTACGTTCGCTAACCACCATATATGCTTACATCACATGGAAGTTAATCTAACTTTTTTTCCATGCATGGGCCAGGGTAGTCTCTTTTAAGATTTTCACTCTTGGCAAAGTGGTCGTAGCTATGAGCTAAGATCATGTATTGTTACTCTTGCGATCTCCCTGCAACGGCATATTTTTTTGTGGAACGGGTGGCAGCTCTTGTTAGATCGGTCCTACTACGATTTTGATGAAGACAGCTACCAGATATTTGGTAATATCTATCGTCATTGTGAAGTGGCTAAAGAACATTGAAAAATCGCAATCAACCTAGCGATGAAAGTATCTGGTCTTTCTTAAGCTTAAGTAAAGAGGCTAGTCTTTGGCTAAGCATTCTGAGGGTCTACGTCTCCATTCCTATAACAAGATGTCAAAGACAAGACATTTAATTTGATGAACTTAGGTATTTTTTTTTTAACACTACAAGTCAGCCCTTGACGGCTATCTCACCTGGTGGTAAGTGATGATGCTGTCTAGGATGGTAGCGGGCTAACCTGTTAGAACTGTGGTAAACCCACGCTCCTAGTTGGTTTCTACGCGACATCGTGCCGGAACGCTAAATCGCTTGGCGACACGTCTTTGTCGGTAGGGTGGTAACTAGCCACGGCCGAAGCCTCCCACCAGACCAGACTCGAGCCGGGACTCGAACCCAGGACCTCCAACTTTTAAAATGCGACAGCGCACACACTGCGCCACGGAGGTCGTCAAAAAATTCTTCATATAACCACTAACTTTTCTTATGCATCGGGTGCGAATGTGCTACATTTGTGAATTCGACATCTTTGTTTTCCGGTAACATTCTCTCAATAAATTACCCGCTATTACCTTAACGGCGAAAAAGTAAGCGTTCAAAAGATTTAGGTCGAATCAATGTGTGATTCTAGCGTAGGTTAAATTATGGCAATTGAATCTGCTACATAATATATTTTTGACTTACTTCTTTCTGGCTACTTAAAACTATTAGGAGTAATTTAATACTAACTTTATTATCCTTACTTATTTTAACAATACGAATATTAGTTTGTATGACCGATTATCGTTTAATTTTGCATACACGTTTTTAGGGATACAGAAAAGTCAATAGGATGCCTAGGGGTTAATTTTTTGGGTGAAATCTTAGTAAGGACTCTTAATTTAAATCTTTGTGAAAAGTACAACCTGGATCGATTGACACTAACACGAGTGAAGCATAAGAGGTTAGTAATGATCTTTCTTTAAATCGGAAGAAACTGCTTGACCAAAGACCTGAGAAAGTCGAGTGTCTTGATTTTGAGAGATTTTCGCCTCTTTACCAAAACTGCGCTGAAAAAAATTTAGATAATGATAAAACACTTGAACTCACTGTACTGGACGCATTTTAATGAAGACGGTTCAATTGATTTCGAATTTATTAAATCCAATATTTTTTTTATGTATTTAATGCGCATGAACAACAATTATTTAGTTAAAACACGTATATCAAAATGTTTTATTCACACTTTCACGGTGTACTTTCGAAATTCGTTACTCCAAATTGGGGCACGTTTCAGGGTGAGTTATAACTAATCTGCTTCGGATTAAAAGTTTTGTTAAATAAATATTTATATGTTTGTTCATAATCAGCAAATATGTCAACCTTTTATTACGAGTATTTTCCATCTTATCAAAATCCATAAAAAAACTCTCCTTCAATTACTTACACCATAAAACTGTGACAGTAAGATATATTTGAAATAAATGTGGAGAATACACAAAACAAGGATATCTCAAACACAAAAATAAAAGTTTAACAGATGTTCAATAACTCAGACTTTATGCATGAGATATATTGAACAGAGTCATTATCATTCCAACCCATAGCATCCGACCGCTAAGACGACCTCTGTGATAGAGGGCGTGCCCTGTCACATTATAAGGTTGGAGGTCCTGGGTTTGATTCCCGGCTCGAGTCTGGCCTAATTGTCAGCCATATCTAACTAACTAGTGTCGCCAAGCGATTTAGCGTTTCGGGACAACGTCGCGTAGAAACCAAATAGCATCCTCAATAGGGTCTCCTCTTTCATAGCAACGATGCATTTAGAGGGCAGATCCTCCAGGTTTCTCATATGCATTCCACATTGGAAAGGCATGAAAATTATTTTTTCCTTTGATCTGAAAAAGAATACTTATAATTAATAATATTATATTTTTCATTTATATGATCTGGGAAATAATACTTATAATTAATAATTGACATGGGAGTGGAGTAAAAAAAAAAATTAAAATATCACTTGCTTCAACGGTGAAGGAAAACATCGTGAGGAAACCTGCACGCCTGATAGTTCTCCATAATATTCTCAAAGGCGTGTGAAGTCTGCCAATCCGCACTTGGCCAGCGCGGTGTACTATGGCCAAACCCTTCTCATATTGAGAGGAGACCCGTGTTCTGTAGTGAGCCGGTAATGGGTTGATCAATGATGGGAGTGGACGGAGCAACTGCGGGCAGTTTATATTTTAAAACTAGTATTTAAAATTTAAATTAAGCGCTTCGTATGCAAAATAGTAAAAGGAATACCCCTTTTGAAAAACTGTTAACAACTTAGTTATGTAACTAGATGATAAACATTTATTTTTCCTAGTTTCCACCGCAACGCTTGTTACAAAGTTGTAAAGTATACCGAACATAAGTAATAGTGGACATTAACTGCAGTCGCATTTTCACTGCGCTTTACTTAATTACTGCTCTGTAAACAGCTAAGGCGAGGCAATGCATGGCAGGGTGGAAATAGGCCGGGAGATAAAAGCTTATCGTGCTGAGTCGTAGAAACAACATTAAAGGACACTGATACGAGTAGATGTACTCAAAATTAACGAATGTAGTTATTACTGTCACCCATTGATTTACCACTAGTCGTAGATAGAGCGCGTCATACAAAAACAAAGCGAGAATTTGTCACCAACTAACTATAAATTCCTACATATCGGTATATCGATGTATTACAACACGTCTAATACACTAGACATCTGGCCGTTATAGATGTAGCGGCGCGTAGTGCTTTGTAATACATTCGGATTATACGGCTCGAGTGTTAAAACCGGTTACTTTCGCTTAGCCTTGTTAGCACACACTTGGGGGGAAAGGAGTGCACGTGTCGCCATTTGTGCACTACATTTCCGTCCCATTTTTTGATCTTTAATGATCGATCTACGGCTAGTGGTAAATGAATGCCGTCACCTCACGAATTCGAATAATAAAAAAAACTTAGTAATAGCTTTACATGATCAAAAGATTTTTGTTATTGAATTTGAATCAACGTGAACCATAAAATAAACGGTTAGTGAAGAACAAGTGCGTACTTTAACTATCGTTGTTGTGAGAAATGAATACAAAAATATGAGTGTAAGTATTATGGTAACATTTTGGTACCATTTGCCCACCCATTGCGTTCCATTTTTCCAGTAAGAAAATAAATAGTTTATTAAGATAGTTTCCATTAGGGTATGCTCACCAAACTATCTCAAATATAATAAAAAGCAGTAATTCGTGTACGAAACTAACTGTGCGTGATGACAAATAAGCTAGTTGAGACTTGTTTATATACTGGGCAATATGCATAGGCTGTATAATTGTAAATAGAACATTTCGAGTTACAATCAAATTAGATCTAAATTGGGAATAAAACAAGCGCTCTGATTGCGTAATTTTATGTAAATACCGGGTCCACTCGGCTGACCAGACACAGTTTTCCCTCAATGCTCTAATTGAGCTCTCAAAATAGTGGTACCTGAGCTGGAAAAGAATAAATGAAGAAATAATATTATTTCTATTATTTATATACACACCGGGGTTTTCTTTTATGCACCGACCAATCCAGCAACAGCGAATGTACAAAATTTATATTATTTTTTACAACAAATGTACTATAACTAAAATTGTCTAATACGAGTAGTACACTACCATTATGCACCTGTTTTCCGAACTAGTTGAGACTGTATCTCGGAAAAACAAAAGTGTACAATATCCAGTACCGTTACCAATGGAAGTCAGATAACTGTCTCCTAGACTATCAACCCCGAGGCAATCAAGTGCACATGATGGTAGCATTTCAGACTTCCCCAGCGCTTTGCGAGATGCATGCCTTTAGACCCTCAGCACTTAAATAGCTAAAAGCGTTGTGCAATTAAGTAAAACCAGAAGGCGACTTTCATAATGTTGAACACATTAAAGCTTTATAAAAAATGTATGCAGGGCTCAAAACGCTCAAAAGTTTTGCAGTGTAAAGTTAAATACCCAAATATTACCTGGCTTGGGAGGTCGGTGTTAACTTTAATGTTTCAAAGGTACAGATATTTATTTTCATTCGTTTTTTTTATACACTACAAGTTAGCCCTTGACGGCTATCTCACCTGATGGTAAGTGATGATATAGTCTATGGTGGTAGCGGGCTAACCTGTTAGGGGATGGTAAACCCACACTCCTAAATGGTTTCTTCGCGGCATCGTGCCGGAACGCTAAATCGCTTGGCACGTCTTTGTCGGTAGGATGGTAACTAGCCACGGCCGAAGCCTCCCACCAGACCAGACTCGAGCCGGGAATCGAATCCAGAACCTCCAACTTTATAATGTGACAGCGCACGCACTGCGCCACGGAGGTCGTCGATGTAGCAAATTTAACTGTAGACGACTTTTTTGTGTGTTTTTTGTTTTATGACTATGGGAATTCGATAAGGTTTAAGAAGAAGCCCACAACAAACTTAGCCATGTAAATTTCCTTTTTGTCATCACCATCTCACATGCCACTTAAAATTACTTAAGATTTATCTAGTTACTATCTTATTACGGCCCGTCCGACCCCTCGAGTTTTGTCTGGTGGGAGGCATCGGTCGTGGCTAGTTACCACCCTACTGACAAAGATGTGTCGCTAAGTGACAGCGATCCGGCAAGATGTCGCGTAGAAACCAATTAGGCTTTACCATACACCTACCTAGCCCGCTACTATCTTAGATCATCACTTTCTAACAGGTAAGTGGTGTAGTGTATAAAAAAAAAACTCAAGTAAAATCGCGGGAAACAGCTAGTTAATAAAAATCTACGTAGAAATGTTCAGCCTTTTAAAACATCTCGGATGTTGACATATCGGTCAATGACCGAGACAATACGGCCATTATATGTTTCCAGTCTACTGAGCCCGCAATATAAAAAAGTTAAAAGACAAAACTTGACGAGAAACTATACAAATCTTTGTCAATATTTAGTGGGTAGTTACATGCAAATTAGTTTTAGAGAAATCATTATGAAATTCGGATTTTGAAATGAAGTAAAAAACTAGCATTGAGTATTCACCTACCAAAGCAAAGTTTCACTACAATCTGTTCAGCCGTTTTATCGTGAATATATAACAAAAAAGAAGAGAACAGTTTATTTTTACATTTAATCCGCTTCAACCATCCGAAGCTAAACCAAGGTTAAGTTTTTTTGCTCGGACCCTACGATTGTAGGGTCCACTGGCAATTTTTTTTTTAAATGTATAAAATAGCTGTTTGTAAAGGAAATACTTTAGATTTTTTACTGGAATAAAACTTTCAAGAATTCCTATGTAACTTCTCAAAAATATTGTAACATCTCAGTTAGTTAAATAAAAAACATTATTTTTATTACATTATTATTTATTAACTAACCATCGATGAGTCTTACCACAGGTATACCAATAAATTTAAAATCACCAGCTTAAAGCAGTTTTACCAGTAACATATATCACAGAAACCGAGTATTATCTTTTTTTGGATCTACGGGCAAATATTTCACACTAATACGAATTTGTAAAATAACACTGTCACTTAGAACGCTCATGAACTACTACATAGAGATAAAATACCTACAAATAGTACAGGTATCGCTTGTTTGTATTGTTCTGACAGAACAAGGTTAGTTGGTGCTATTTCAACATTTTCGCACCAATAAGCCATTATCATTGTTTTTGTTCAACGATCCTATTGATACGCAGTAATGTACAATTATAATTAATTATCGACTAAATGAGATATTTTGTTTTGGGCTTCTTGTTAGACCAGGGTGATTGGGGAACCCTCCCAGCTTTAATTTTAAGTTAACGAATCTAGTTATCGCCATCAACTGATGAATTAAAATAATGAAAAATAAATTATATGTACATTCATAGATGCCTTCATTAGGTTTAAATGAATAATACAATTTAGATTGATTTGATTTATTGATTAAAATTAGTCTTTGCATCATCATTACCATTAATAACCCATAAACGGCCCACTGCTAGGCACGGGTCTTATCTCAGCATGAAACGATTTTAGGGTTAGTCCACCACGCTGGCAATGTGCGTATTGATAGATTTCACACGCATTAGAAGTTTACGAAGAACTCTCAGGTAAGCAGATTTCTTAACGATGTTTTCCTTTAAATTCAAATTGAAATTCAAATAATCTTTATTCAAATAGTCCTTTGAAAAGGCACTTTTGAATCGTCATTAATTTACATAGTAGTGATTTGATGTTGATAACTACATTTGGAAACTTAAAACTAAAGCTATGAGGGTTCCAAACGCGTCCCGGTCTAAGAAGAAACCCACAACAACCTTCAAAGTAACATAAAAATTGAAATCTATCTAACTAAAACAGACGTAACTGCAAAAAGTTAGTTTTTACATAATATAATCATTGAGTGAAGCTGTGATAGCCTGAAGCTGTGATAGCCTAGTGGTTAGGGAGTCAGCCTCCTAATCAGAGGTCGGCGGTTCGAATCCGGGCACGCACCTCTAACTTTTCGGAGTTGTGTGTGTGTTTTTAAAAATTAAAATATCACTTGCTTCAACGGTGAAGGAAAACATCGTGAGGAAACCTACACGCCTGAGAGTTCTCCATAATGTTCTCAAAGGCGTGTGAAGTCTGCCAATCTGCACATGGCCAGCGTGGTGGACTATGGCCAAACCCTTCTGATATTGAGAGGAGACCCGTGCTCTGTAGTGAACTGGTAATGGGTTGTTCATGATGATGATGATGATGATTGATTAAAATTAGTCTTTGCATCATCATTATCATTAACAACCCATTAACGGCCCTTTACTAGGCACGGGTCTTATCTCAGCATGAAACGATCTTAGTGTTAGTCCACCACGCTGGTCATGTGCGTATTAACAGATTTCACACTCCTAACTTTATGAAGAACTTGAGAGTTCTTCTCAGGTAAGTAGGTTTCTTTATGATGTTTGCCTTTACCGTTAAAGTAACATTTTATTTTAAATCCATCTACTCGTAACTAAAACAGACGTAACTCCAAAAAGTAAGTTTTTACATAATATAATCATTGAGTCCCGAATGTATAGGACTGCAAATCACAATAAGCGGTTGTCATTCATCAAAGTGTCAGCGCGGCGACACGCCATGAAGCGGAAGCGGTGACGCGCGATCATTCAAAATCGTTATATTGTATCGGAAAGCGTTATTTGTGAATCTAGCTTAGAATTTAATGTATGCGGAACACGTCTAACTACATTAAACACGTTTGGGGAAAAACACCCGAGTTTTCGTTGTGTTTTGTTTATTCACTACAAGTTACCCCTTGACGACCATCTCACCTGGTGGTGGTAAGTGATGATGTAGTCTAGGATGGTAGCATGCTTATATGTTAGGAGTATGGTTTAGGTGAGTTTACCCACACTCCTAATTGGTTGCTACTCGACATCCTGCCGGAACGCTAAACCGCTTTGCGACACGTCTTTGTCGGTAGGGTGGTAACAAGCCACGGCCGAAGCCTCCCACGAGACTAAAATCGAGTCGATAATCGAACCCAGGACCTCTAACTCTATAATGCGACAGCGCACTGCGTCACGAAGGTCGTCAAAATACTTAGGATTTATTTCGAAATCATTAGGAAAAATTTCAAATTCATTTTACATTTTCCAGACACTATGAATAAATTCATATATTAATATGCTTATAGATTACTAGATACGAGTAAGCAATACAAGCAACAGGCTGCATCCATCAGATCGCAGAGCAATGTTAAACAATTCAACACTGGTGGACTATACTCTCCGTATCGAACGTATGAATGCGATTACAGGCGGATATCTGTTATGCAATTGCGGTTCTCCTAGTTATGCGCCTTGAATACGTGGAGATATATGCCTATACTAGTTTTACAATTTAAATTAAACACAATTTTAGAGATAAGATATGATAAGATAAGTTAAATACTCTTTATTGCACACAAAGTTTAAAGAAAAAACAACACAGAACACTTAACACATGAGTATGCAAAGGCGGTCTTATTGCTTAAGCAATCTCCTCCAGGCAATCCTTGGGGAAAGAATTAAATAAAGATAAAGGTAACAGTGCAATTTTTAAAATCGAATATAAAATATCAATAAATATAATAAATAAATAAATACTTTTATGTATTAATAAATATATATCAATACATATACACATACAAAAGAGATGCATTCACAAGAAAAATATTTATATTAAGCTACCAGCCTTGAAAATTAGCGTTGCATGCAGTGTTTTATCACGCTCTGACATTTGATAGGTGTGACAGTTGAAGTGTGACGGAACCCTGCGTAACTATACCGACGTTATGACAGGTTTATTTGCGAGACCGTAGCGCTGATATATACAAAGCGTACTATGACCAAAGTTTGCGTTAAAACGAGACGTATACATGACAGACAAATAACTTTGTATCGTTTTAACTGTCTTAAGTGAGAGATAAGGCTAAGCCAGCTTTACAGATTTCAGACTAAAACTTGGAGACTTACCCTTGACATCTCCGTTTGTTTTTGTATTATCTTAAATTTTTAGAGACTAAAAAAATCTTCTGTTTAGAAATACGATGCATGCTATCGCTATAGAACATTTTAACACGATCAGTTCATCTATACAATCATGCATAGGTAACGGAAGTTACTTTTTGCATCTCACAAAAGCTTCCCAGGATATTTTCCTCATTAAAACGTATTCTATGTCCGTCTCTAGCTACGAATATCTAGTACCTAATTTTAACATGATCGGTACAACAGTGGCTATTTTCAGTTATAGAAGCAAGTGTGACTGTCATACTGAGACGATATCGGGTCCACAAAGACATAATGCTATTTTTTCTTCTAATGATATGATGACTGGCTCATTTATTGCTAAAAATTCAGCCTGGCTCAAAAAACATACAGTCTGACGGAAATTCATGTAGCCACCTTACGTACTATATTTAAAAAAAAATGCTTTATTCATGTTCTATTACAAGCATTTAAGAAGCGTTCATATATAATATATTTTTCATTATTTAATTCGTGAGGTGATAACTACACTCGCCAACTTAAAACTAAAACAAAAAGGGGCAATTTGTCAATCACCAATTTGTAGGAACCTATACATATTAGGATTGTTTCTACCCCGACCGTTTTGCACGTAATAAAAATTCTTTGAATGATCCTATTTAAACTTTACTAGTTTAAAATAACTTTGAGCGACAGTCTTTTACGTCTTTCCAAGTTTCTTGTTAGCCTTTTTATGCCTTTTAGCTCCCTCTTCCAAATAGCAGCAGTATTTTATAACCGTTTAAATAAATATGGTCCCACTAACGTTTAAAGCTGAAGTTACGGAACTTTTATAAACTTTTCGATATTTATCTACTAAAAGCAGCTTTAATTTTTGTGGCGTTCGAGAATTTTCGTTAATTTATCATAGAATACCTTATTCAGGACAATTGTATATAGTGGATGCATTCAACATTACAAGTCTTATTTTTGTGTATTATGCAACTTACTGACTGCTAGAGAGACTAAGAAAATATAAGTAAAATTATTTTAATATAAACATATATATTTGAAATTTTAATGTAAGTCTATGAAAATATTAAGATATAAAAGAAAACACTGGAAAAAAACTTGCAGTCCAGTAAACTAGACTAAATAAAGACAGAAATTCATTGAAACCTACCGAATTAAATCACGACAATCTATCAAATGTATCTACATAAGTTTTAAGTTTTCGTATGACGTATGCTTATAGAAAATACTATTATAATATTAACAAAAGAAAAAAAGGGGAAAAATTTTTACGATAATTTCTCATGTTTCAAGTTATCCATGGAGATTAGT
Source organism: Lasiommata megera (assembly GCA_928268935.1). Taxonomy (NCBI): domain Eukaryota; kingdom Metazoa; phylum Arthropoda; class Insecta; order Lepidoptera; family Nymphalidae; genus Lasiommata; species Lasiommata megera. The sequence goes on along the minus strand of OV743314.1, from coordinate 13,300,458 downwards.
ATACAGGTTTCGGTAGTTATAAAAGAAAGTTAAAGAGTTAAATAATTTACGAAAGTTAACTGGTTAGAATGGATTAAACTCAGGGTCCGCAACGAAGATATTATCATTTATTCCTAATATCTTTCTAGTCTTTCTCAAACTTTGTTTCATAACTAATTGCGAACGAAGAAGCTTATGCTCGATCATACTGGTTTGTAATGTTTTAGTAAAAATCGTTTATTAAAAATTGGGTCGAATTGAATTTTTCGTTTCAGCTTCACCATACATTTCCACACAATGATCTCGTTTGTGATATATCAAAGTCCAAACTAACAGTTCAGTTGTGGATAGAATTGCCCCAATTTAGGTCAAGCGTGAACGTATAGTTTTTATCATACTTACTATAGATGTTATTACAGAGATCTAAGAGTTCTTGCTGAAAAGTTCGAAGATGCGATCAGCTTTGCAACTATGCGAGCTTTCTAGCTTTTGTTAGCACAACTCTGAATAATATAACTTATGAACTTTTATTTTTATATACTACAAGTTAGCCCTTGACTGTAATTTCACCTGATGATGACTAAAACTAACGCCTTAGAGTACATATCATAAGGCTTCTTAGACTACATATTGTTCCGTTACCGTCTTTGGTAGCGGGCTAATATGTTAAGATAGACCCACACTCCTAGTTGGTTTCTACGCGACATCGTGCGGGAACGCTAAATCGCTTAGCCAGACGTCTTTGTCGGTAGGGTGGTAACTAGCCACGGCCGAAGCCTCCCACCAGACTAGACTTGAGCCTGGTATCGAACCCAGGACCTCCAATTTTATAATGCAACAGCGCACGCGCTGCGTCACGGAGGTCGACAAAAAAGTTCACCCAATATATCAAGGTGTATTTTAAGGTGCCAGTGTTACTTTTAGGTTGAAGTTATGAACTACCTTAGTTAATTTTTTTATTAAAGTGTTCTTTACTACATTTGGAGGAAATATAATATATTAAAAATATACTCGGTAATAGGTGGACTGTACAGATTGCTGAGAGATGTGGCTTCAAATCTAAAAATGATGTACTTATATTCAATTTCCAAACACAAGGGTTCGTGGACCGCATACGATACCAAGCATCTCTTCGGAAGTAGTTCTTGGTCATGCCATATTATTTTAAGAGCTGATCATCGCTGTGACCTGCATGGCACAGTCATGAACAAAGTGGTTTATAACACCACTGGAGAAGACAATTTCGATCGTAAATTTTTATTTTCACAATTTATCTGATCTGATCTGGCTGGAGATATAATAGTTACTGTATAATGTGCCGACAAAACCGTACTGCCAAGCGAAATATGGTTCATCTCCGATCCCGCATCCCAACATTTTAGACCGCAACATCATATAACTGGATAAATACACTACTAAAATTGCAGCCTAGGAAAACATTGTAATATTCTCCCTCATTGCCACTACATCTTCACGAATCCTCTTGACAAGACCTTGTCAGAGGAGCCGTATATTTTAACAATTTTTCTTCACAATGGGGCATAAGTACTGGTCTAATTAGCAACTATTTATAGACCATTCTAATGAGCATTAATACGACACATCTACTGTGAGTCACTGTTGGATATCCCGCAGAGTACCTGATGCTACAACATCAGATTAATGTAACCAAAACTCCGAAGTACTACCAATATACACCAAAATACAAATGAACCGGACCTGTGAAAGTGGCCTGAACAGAGCTTCATACATAAAAGCTTATAACCATCTCAATTACGTCAGCTTTCGAGACGATAAAAACGGAGCAACGATGCCACACACATACACACACAGAAACACGATAAACTGATTTAAATTATACACCACAATTTTTTTGTGACGGGGCTTAAGAGGTACATTTTGGAAAAGGTATAAAATATCCATAATATTCGCACTAGTACCCGCACATAAAACCATTTCCACTTTAAAAATCATAAAACACTCTACTATATGGAGATTTTAGTGCCCATAAAAACTTAGCTCAAGGCTAAGAAATAAAAAAAAACTTTAAAAGTCATAAAAATGTCTTGTCTTGGTATTAGCTTAATAATATATCTATCCTTACAAAATAATAGGTAAATAAATATTACTTATATTTACGATAATTTTGAACAGTAAATGTTTTGGGGAAAGATATAAAATACAGTTTAGACCTAAAAAATAATATGAACTAATAAATTAACCTTATCAATGAAATTTTTACTTAAATTGCACAATATAGCATACATTATATGTTGTACACCCCGGTTACGCTGTTGCAACCAATAGCTAATAGCCAGTCCGAAAAAAAAAAAATATGTTACCTGTGTCTGAACTCTTTATAAAATTACGTGGAACCATTAGTTTTCCAAGAATAAAAGCATTGTATTGGAGACGGCCGAAAAATAGAGACTGGCCCAGCTCAACTATGAAGCCTGCATGGGGAACATGGTGTTATTTTTTTCAAACCCCCGAAACGTCAACCTAGTTCCTATATCCTGCATGCAATATGTTTGTATAAAACAAACAGCCTAAAATAAATCGAATAAAGAAATACCCAAACTAACAAAATTACTTTTAATTAAAAAAAAGAGGCCTTCAGAAACACTTTGGAACTAAAAAGCAAACAATAATTGAATATCTTTATATACTGTAAATATATTCAATTTTTATTAGAATATTATTTAATAAATTAAATTATTATTTAACAAATTTTATACAATTTCTTAACCCATTCTTAACCTTATCGGTGTATAAAATTAAGTCTGTGCCCCCATACTCGTACGTAGAAATATAATTTCACTTTCAATTTAATAAACATGTGTCCGGCAACACATCAAGTGAGACAAACCGAAGTTGTGAGAAAACAAAAAGAAACTGAATTGGAAACGAAGAAAAAACTGAAAGGAGTTCCTTTTTTGTGAAGTCGGTTAATTTATCGACACAAGACACAAATTTAAACATTTTTTATATTAGTATTGTAGACGGATGTCGACTACTTTTTAGCCCGGCAAAATATCGGACAAAGTCCCGGACATATGAAAAACCGCTACCATTACCGAAGTCAACTTTGTTGTTAAAAGTTAAATGTTAAAATACCAAAGGAAATTTCACAGGATTTCGCGGCGCAATATTAAAAGCCGAGCTTGTTGCCGCGAACGTATTGTTTTCCCAAGATTTTTCTTTTCCAAAAAAATAGTAAACCGAACCTCATGGTTTAGAGGATGAGGTTCATTTTTGTTTGTTACAAAACCTTGTTTTCAAAGCTCTAATGAAATATTGAAAACATCAGCTTCTGCCTTTGACTTTACTAATTGGGACTAAAGAAGTTACAGTATGTACTCTCGGTTTAAAATAAATGTGACGTCGGCTTGATTTTTAGTTATTTTTTCCAAATTAAGATAAATTTATGGAAATTTATATAAGGGGACTTAAGGATCTCTAGAGTATCGGAGTCCATTGTTTTCACTGTAGCCTTAGAAGTAGAGCTTTCAGAATTCATCGGTATAAAATATAATCAGTGGGTAACTCACTGGCCCATGTGATGAACTACCTGACGGATCGGGTTCTAAACTTACGTACTCCTAAGTGTGAGCCGTGAATGTATAATATGACGTTGGTGTTCTTTAAGAAAAGATTTTTCGTTCATTATACTCCAGAGAGGAAAAGTTGTGTTTTGTATGTATGTCAGTCTGTGTTGAAGTTACAAACACGAGAACAGTGAACTTGACTGATGCCGCGAGAAAAGGTAATAAATAAAGATTAAAATATTACCAATATTGGAATTGGAATACTTTCCATTATGTGTGTAAAATATAGAATAGCTTTGGTTCATAAGAGATACTAAAAAGACGAAAATAAAAAAGTTTTCGACGACCTCCGTGACGCAGTGCGTGCGCTGTCGCATTATTAACTTGGAGGTCCTGATTTCGATTCCCGGCTCGAGTCTGGTCTGGTGGGAGGCTACGGCCGTGGTTAGTTACCATCCCACCAACAAAGACGTGTCGCCAAGCGATTTAGCGTTCCGGCACGATGTCGAGAAACCAATTATGAGCGTGGGTTTACCATACTCCTGACAGGTTAGCCCGCTACCATCCTAGACAACATCATCACTTACCACCAGGTGAGATAGCCGTCAAGGGCTAACTTGTAGTGTATAAAAATAAAAAATAAAAATTAAGTAAACGCGATACGGAAACATTTGCGTGCTAATCTAACTCGCGATTTATTTTTAAAGTTAATACAATACAAGTAAGGTAATTTTCATTTACTTATTATTTACGTACCTTGGCGGATAAGATATTAATAAGCATTTATCAGTAACAGTGCAACCATTAAAAATAAAAAATTTAACAGAATTTCGCTGTATTATAATGTTCCTTGCAGCATTCGTTAGGGGATTCCAATTAAAAAGAACTTTTCAGACAGTTAGCAAGTTTGTAAGAGTTTTTGTACTTCCGTAGTAGGCGACAGACAACTTCAAATGATCACTTTTTGTTTTAATGTTTTTTTCATTAGTAGTTTATATTTGGTACAAATTGCATGGAAGTATAACCCTTACTAAATGCCTACGAGTAAAAATTTTAAATTCAATTAATTTGTTTATCAGTATTTTGCTTTGATACATGACCTTCATCCGTATTTGGTAGACATGGCTATGTGGAAGAAATTCGACCAGTTAAATATATATGAAAGGAATAGGTTAAACTAAAGAATATACCGATGACTGGGAATATATTAGAAAATTGTTACATTTTTGTTTAAACAATAGCAACACCGATGGATGGATGGATTTTACTCTATTAAATTGTAAGTAATTTAAATTTAAATCGTTAAACATTTTTAAAAGTCGACTTAAAAAGCTTTATTTATCTAAATGCCATATTAATGAATAGTATATGTGTACTGATATATATTTATTTATATATAAAAGTATATATTTATATGTTATATTTATTGATATTTTATTTTATGTTTTAAATTGCGCCATTACCCTCATTTTTAAATTAATTCTTTCCCCAAGGGTTGTCTGGAAGAGATTGCTGAAGCAATAAGACCGCCTTTGCATACTTATGTGTTAAATGTTTTGTATTGTTGTTTCTCTAAAGTTTGTGTGCAATAAAGAGTATCTTATCTTAATTTATTGAAACATTTATGGTCGTCTTTGTTTTAACATGCCTACGTGCTACTAATCATCATCTGTGTCAAGTAACTTAACTGAAATGTTCCACTGTACATCGAACCCGTCCTCTATTCAATATCATGCAAAACTCTCTCCTCAAGTCCGTTTAGAATATTTTATACCCCATCATATTTCATTTTGCACCAAAACGTTCGAGACTCATAAATCGGTCCAGCAATTGATACACGGACGGAAGAACGGCTGTTTATACCGAACCGTTGGTTGCCCATGAAATTGAATATGTCCACTGGATTTGTATGCGCGTATAATACAACGCGAGCTTATATTTAGATTTAGGTATAGAGTGAATGGAAGAGACTGTATAATAGTGGCGTTCTTAAATTTATTCTTAGAAAAACAGGCTTTCATATTATAATTATAACATTAGCAAAAGAATTTGTAGTCGTTAACGTAGTAACGTACATAGTACGTTTTGGTATGATATGCCAAGGTTGTTGCCAAGTTGAATAACTTACCTACAACTATTAACTACTGCTGTACTATCTCCGCACAAAGTTTTGTGTGTCCAGCAATCGAGCAGTATAGCTAAGTAACGGTAAGTTCGCTTCAGTCGAGAACTTTAGCAAACTTAGCATTACCTCCGACCTAAGAAGCAATGAAAACGAGACAACGTTATGTGCCCGACATAAGTGTGTCTCGTTTTAACAATAACTTTGACATAGCAAAGTAAGCACTTGGATCTCAGCATAGAAGACAGCTATACGTAAGCAATATAGTTACTTCTAACTTTGTTTAAAGAAAACGCTAGATCAGTATCAAATTACTTTATTGCAAATATTATAAGCGTATTTCTATCTATAAGTACCTGATGCATGTGATACTGTACGTGTTTCCAATTTTAAAATGGCCAATTGATAGAGTTGTTTTTGAGGTTTGACGACCTCCTCTTCTAACATACTCATCGTCACTTACCATTATAACGCACGTCTTGCTAAATTGACTTATCGATGTAAAGTGGATGAAAAAAAAACGTTGGATTTCTATCTTTAATGATAACTTCAAGTTAACACCAATATATTTGTCAATGTATGTTCTTTTATTTTATTGTACGGTCTATAAAAGAACATATACCAAACAGATGGTCAGGAAAATGGTTCTTAACAGGTTTGTTCCTGCAACGCTATGCTTTCCGGCATAGCCCACCTCCGTGACCCAAAGCCTTTGTTATTTAACTCGTGAAAAATAAACAATCATCATCATCATCATCATTTTCAACCAATTGACGTCCACTGCTGGACATAGGTCTTTTATAGGGAGTTCCAATGGCCACGGTCTTGGGCCGTTTGTATGGAGCGGCTTCCTGCGACTCGTTTGATATCGTCTGTCCACCTAGTTGGGGATCGACCAACGCTGTGTTTACCGGTGCGGGGTCGCCATTCCGGCACCTTGGGACCCCAACAACCATCTGTGCTCCGTGCTATGTGCCCCGCCCATTGCCACTTCACCTTCGCAACTCGCTGAGCTATGTCGGTAACCCTCGTCCTTCTCCTCATTTCTGATTAGATTACGTAGAGATACTCCTAGCATTGCTCTCCCCATTGCCCGCTGAGTGACTCTGAGCTTTCTTATAAGGCCCATAGTGAGCGACCACGTTTCTGAGCCGTAAGTCATCACTGGCAACACGCACTGTTCGAAAACTTTAGTCTTCAGGCACTGAGGGATATTGGATGTTTATTTAAAAATAAACAATGTATATTAAAATTAAACTACAAAATTCATTCTTTGGGCGCTTCTAGAAATTTTCTGTATCCATAATGTTTTTTGGGATAAAGCGATTTTGGGTTAAAGCATGTGCCGTTTCGCATTCATCATCTTCAGTGTTTATTGTTATAAAAGGACCTAATGTCACTAAATAGTTCACCATTTTCGACCCAAAGTATTTGCTTTACGGTTGAATTTGCATAAACAAGGCATTGAATTACGGTTGTGTTTACCAACACGTAAATTAATTTCCACCTAAATAGTGTTTCTAGAGTGTTCGCGAATTTGCTGGAAAATATTAGTGACATTTAACGATGGTTTTCCCAAATGAGCTGGTGGCGTCGCCCAAAATTTATTATTGATAGTTTTCACACTAATTATATCCTGCCTACACTGTGCGTTTATAACCTTACATTTTGGGAATCCGTATGGAAATGGTGGAAAGCTTTTATTTTAGGTATTACTAATGTTATCGTTTTAAAAATTTGAAATATTTCATAAAATATCTGTTCGTTAAGTAATAATAAATATATAACAAATAAATAAATTAAGAAAAAATGGCATTAAAATCAGTGTCAATAAATCGGTAACGGTTAGAAAGTCGTAATAAGGTTTCTATTATATAAAATCAGAACTAAAATACTTTATTGCTTCCGAAGGATGTTGAACAGCGAAAAATCTGAAATTAATACAGTTAATATTGGTACTATGAAATCGAAATAAAACGCTCATTTTAACTAGCACAGTTATTTAGAACGAAGGTCAAATCATAACAAATAACAAAGAACTTTTGCTAGTAAAATTACTGTGCCAAAGTCGCATTGGTAAAATTAATAACAAAATACAATCGACAACCTTATATCTGATGTTTATACACAAAATATATGTAATATTGTCAAAAAATCTAATTTGATAGCGGTTTATGTAGGTACACTTTATGTTTATGTGTACATTCCATTACTAACTCAGTTTCAAAACAAATCAGCAATACAAATCAGCTTACATATTTTTATTTTATAGGTGCTTAAACTATATATATTGCCCGTTTACTTTATTATTTTATAAAAATAAAGTATACTGATACCTCGGAGCGAAATTATTATTCGCACTTGTCGGCTGACGGTTTATAGTGTTAACAGGTATAATATGGAGGTTTTAATTGAGATAAATTTGTATATTGCGAGCCTGTTTAGTTTTGTTTCGAAAACTATAATAAGTTTTTTTTATAACATAGTTTTATATGTATTTCAGTGTTAAGCGTTAATGAAGTCGGATGTTTTTCAGAACTGACGAAGACTCAACTGCCTCAACTTACATTGGATCGCATGATTACGTTTCAGAAGGAGATTAAGATATCAGGTTCGGTTCTTGCGTTATACAAATGAGAACCTATTTGTACCAATTTATAAAATGATGCCGTTTTGTGATGAAAGCACCTTCAGTACTTATTATGATAATAACTATATACATATTGAAACCCTCCAACTCGTGTTAAACCAAAGAGCTCCTAATCTCACTCTCCTTCACAACAGAGAAAGCATAGGCATTCTATCTTATGCGAGAAAGAACACAGAACATTAACCGGTTGACAATAATTATGACGATGATGCATCAGAATTTGATCATCAGATCAAATTATTACTTTGGATAAATGCAGGTGAATCCGCACGGCACAGCTAGTCTTCCCCAAATATCGTTGCGGTAAAATATATAAAATAATATTTCACGCTTTTAATTTTAACCTGATACCTTTAGAGCCCATAAAGATCAAGTTCAAATAATAATTTACCGAAAACCGATAACCAATTTCAATAAATTCATCCCAAAAATCCGGTCTTTGGCACATAGCAGGATACGGGACTAAACATTATGTATGCTTATTTATAGCATAGGGGTCCGTATGTAGGACAAAATGAGAAAGAGTTTTTAAGATTAGATTTAAAGATTTAAAAAGTTAATCGAATTTTTTCAGATAGCCCTTGATGGCTATCTCATTTGGTGATGATGCAGTATAAAATAGTAGCGGGCCAACCTGTTAGGTGTAAGATCGTGCCAGAACGCTCAATCGCTTGGCGACACGTCTTTCACAGTAAGGTGGTAATTAGCCACGGCCGAAGCCTCCCACTAGTCCAGACTCGATCCAGGAATCGAATATAGGAGGTCCAACTTTATAATGATAAAACTAAAGTCCGGTTTCTTAATAAAAACTAAAACACTGGGTTGCTGTAATAATTTTTGGTACTTATGAATGACAATGGATGGATTTTGACCTCGCAACCGGAATTCTGACCTTAAATCCTCATTGTATGACCTAACCGCTGATTGGAGAAAGACTAGCTTGCCGTACATAGTAACAAAAACTAAATATAATATTTCATTCCAAACACCCTTTTAGGGTTATTTAATATTAATGAAACATTGTAGCGATATTGCGATATGAAATCGTCACGTAAAGAAAAAGCGATATATCGCTTTGGTCGGTCTGTGAAATTAAGGACTATTTTTTTTATACACTACAAGTTAGCCCTTGACAGCAATCTCACCTGATGATAAGTGATGATGCAGTCTAAGATGGTACTGGGCTAACCTGTTAGGTGTATGGTAAGCCCACACTCCTAATTGGTTTCTACTCAATTATTATTTTAATTATTGTATATTTACGAGTGTTGTTTGTGAAAACTACCAATGATGAAATTTAAAAGGGAAATTAAATTGAACGCCTTATTTGAGAAAGCAGGACGAAGAAGAATGAAACGTATATTAAAGTAATTACCGGATAAAGTAGATTTAAAAAGCTCCATTTTGAAATCTCACCCCATTTGAATGCAAGAAAATCTAGTATTATGAGGCCGAGATTAAAAGAAACTCCTGAATATTTATGGTTTTAACGGCCTAATTTGCAAGATATTAATCCTCGCTGAATTAAAGATACTATTCAAGCTGTGAGAGCAACGCAAAGCGCTTTATTAGAGTGCGAAGGACTTTTTATAAAAATATAACTATAGAAACATCTAACAAAAGTTTTATGGCTTTGTACGCATATTGTATAAGGTTTTGTTTGTGTGAAATTTCTTTTTATTTCTATTTCAGATAGTTTCCCGTGTTACAATGTAGTCTAAATCGTCTTTCCGTACATTCATCATCATCATCATGATCAACCCATTACCGGCTCACTACAGAGCACGGGTCTCCTCTCAATATGAGAAGGGTTTGCCATAGTCCACCACGCTGGCCATGTGCGGATTGGCAGACTTCACACGCCTTTGAGAACATTATGGAGAACTCTCAGGCGTGCAGGTTTCCTCACGATGTTTTCCTTCACCGTTGAAGCAAGTGATATTTTAATTGTTTAAAAACGCACATAACTCCGAAAAGTTAGAGGTGCGTGCCCGAATTCGAACCGCCGACCTCTGATTAGAAGGCTGACGCCCTAACCACTAAGCTATCACCGCTTCCATACATTGCTCGGACCAAACTATTAAAGTATCAAACTCAAGCTATAAGACCGCCTTTGCTCGTTATGTTTCTGATCTACTTTTTGTTTTCACTTGTTTTAGATTCTAAGTTTTAATTTGCAATAAAGACTTTATCTATCTATCTATCTCAATTTTACGCCTTAAAAGTTGATTTAGAATTACTTGTAAACTATAATATATAAATATTATGAACGAAACGGTGTTACTAATTTTAATCTATAAAATTAATAGATAACACCGTTTCGTCCCATTACTCGTCAAGATTCATTATGGAATACATTATTGTTGTTATATTTTTCTTGAACAGTTCTGCATTGCTTGTGAGTGAGGCTATAAAACCGTATTAAAAATAGAGGATTTAAGTTGAACAAACTCGATTGTATGCATTTTTTCACGTACGTTCACCAATTTCTCTGGCAATCGCTCACTCACGGGAATCACAGAAGTCCGTTTATTTTATTTACATTTTTTTAATAATATTGGGTTTTTTTTATGGAGAGCTATTTTTGAATATTTTATTTGTTTATGACTGCACTCATCGAGTATCTAAATTAAGACAAATCTATATATCCCATATCTCATTTATTGAAATATAAGTATGGATCACTGAACCTAAGAAATAGTAGTTATTCGTATACTAGACTTTTTATGGCGTCACAAATACTGTGACACTCCATATCAGACAGATATGACATCTCAAGTTTATCACAGTTTTACAGCGCATCAGCATCTTTATGTCTAAATCTAAATAATAGAGGATTCAAATATATAAAAATACAAATATAAAAGAAATAACTTCATCCATAAAACAGTATCCACAATTGGCACAGTTTTTCAAAAAACTCGCAGACTTGAGTTAGCTTAACAAAGCCTTGATCTTTGATTACAGGTAACGATCTTGATTTTTTGTATGCTAGATTTCGCTTAGAAATTGATAGAGGTTTTTTAGCGATTTTTCTTTCGTTTTATGAAAAACTAATTCGTGACATCACTTCTTTATAACAATAAAGAATAATAGAAATTAGCTGTTATTTTGTACATGAGTATGATTATAAATACACTAATTAAGAATAAACCTTAGTAGCCTAGTTAAATTATTAGTAAGCTGTAGGCTTCGAATTATTTATGTTTGTAGTATAATTCTTTATGTGCGTATTGTAATATTTTTTTTTTTGTTTAGTTTAGTTGCTAGACTGCATATTGCCTATCTATAATATGTGAAGCTTAATGTTGAATATCCTGCCTTACCGGGATAAAACGCACTTTAGTATTATACACTCCAGAATAAAATTTATCTTTGTAACCAACTTCGTCAATATCGGTGCAAAACTTGAGCGTAGTATAGGTGATGCCCTTTTGCAGTAGTAAGCCCTGTTGTCTTGTAAGTGTGGAGGAAATTTCGGAGTTCATAATTTCTGAATATCCTCTAGTCTGATCTGGTGAGAGGCTTTAGAGGCTGGTTACCAATCTACTAACGAAAATAAGCTGCCAAGCGATTAAGCGTTTAGATATGTCATCGTATCTAAACGGTAGAACGGTTGGCAGCGTAGAAATCTATAACAGGCATAGGATTAATATAACTGTCATTTGTCTAACCAGGTTAACCCGCTACCATCTTAGACTATGCAGCAATGTCGGTGGAAAGAACAGTCAATTCTAGCCACGATCATGTCCGAGCGATGACAGAGTTGTTTTTTACGCTGCTCGGTAGCGTGCAAGTTTGCGACATGCGTTTAACCAATCAAGAGACTAATTCAAACTGGCGCGGTCTGTGGTTGGTCAAAATTTTGCACACAATGGCTGACGCATTAATTAAGCCCAAGCTTAAGAATAGTTTGCTCATTTACAAGTATACAGTTGCAGTGTATGAAACAACTACACGACTCATGATTTAATAAGCGTGAGGGCAGTACAGTTTCGATCATACTTCTAGATATGCAGCCAAGTCATATAACAACAATAGGGCTTTCAAATTGAATAAATAGTTATTTAATAAAATATTAAAATCAAGTTAAGAGAACAGTAAAGATGGCGACAAAACTCTGAATATTCATTAGCAAAGCCTCATTTGCAAAATTAATCCTAAAGTCTTGGAATTTCTTATTGTTTGAAACGCTTTAACGCCCCCACTGAGTAAGACAATTTAATTAATTTGTGTTTGAATTTGAACTCTGTTATAATTTACATCGCCAAAGGGCTCTATGGCGAAGTTAATCATAAACCTTCACGTGCTTTTAAACCTCTATTAAAAGTTTCAGCTTTTTTATTTTTATTTTTTTTACGATCCCGATGCGCTGCGCGTACGCTATAGTATAAGGAAATTAATAAGGAAATTGGAGGTCCCGGGTCCGATGTCTGGCATGAGTCTGGTCTGGTGGGCGGAAAGTTAATTTTTATAGTATAGTAGTAGTGTAAAGCTATGATAGCCTAGTGGTTAGGACGTCAGCCTCCATATCAGAGGTCGGAGGTACGAATCCGGGCACGCACCTCTAACTTTTCAGAGTAATGTGCATTTTTAGAAATATCACTTGCTTCAACGGTACAGGAAAACATGTGAGGAAACCTGCATGCCTGAGAGTTCTCCATAATGTTCTTAAAGGCGTGTGAATTCTGCCAATCCGCACATGGCCAGCTTGGTGGACTACGGCCAAACTCTTCTCATATTGAGAGGAGACCCGTGCTCTGCAGTGAGCCGGTAATAGGTTGATCATGATGATGATGATGATATAAATATATACCGGTCTAAGTTTGTTGTGATCTTCTTACTCGTAGACCACTTTTCAATTGATCCATCTTGTTTGTTACCCTCCTAGCTTTTGAGAAGACCCGTACTCTTTAGTGGGTTGATCATGATTAATACACCGCCAAGCGATTAAGGATTCTAGTATGATCCCGCTTGGAAATTGATTAGGAGGATGAGGTCAGTTGGCAACACATTTGTGCCGCCTCTGGTGTAGGAACTGCGCATGGGAGACGGTAATCTTTTTCATCAGGACACTAGTCTATTCATTATATAGATGGGTATTTTATCTAAATACTATACTCATCTTACCTAGGCATTGCACGCATATTATTACTATAATTCATCTAGAAATCACGAGGTAATAACACATTGTTGTTATGTAAACTGAGATACATTAGTTAACGTTTCTAATTACAATTGATACGCTTTAATTAGTTCTCACTAAGCGACGTGATAGGCGTACAGGTGGCGTAACAAATTAATGGAATTAGCAAATTAAATTGATAAACTAGACGTGTCAATATATTAAAGCTGAGATAGAAGACGGTGAGAAGTTAAGAGCCGTTTAGTAACTCCACTTAGAATTATAATATGAAATCGTACGTCAATGTTATACTTCAAAGCGTTGTCTGGTAATATAACATGGATAAATATTTATGAGCTTGAATGAGTTCTGTCTTGTTACTTGTTGCAGTAGGGTTTAGATGTCTGCCCGGGAGTTCAATGGTGTTCCCCGGGCGTCTGGAAAACACAGCTTGACGGACACGCCGTGATGGTTTTTAGTTTGGGTATAGCCCCTAGGGGGGGAATCCCACATAACCTCTCGTTCTGGCCAAGGGACGGAGGTAGCAATAAAGCTTTTCCACCACGACAAAAAAAAGAAGGGTTAAGTCGCGGACGAGTGTGCAAGTGTTCCCGTAACCCAGCAACCAGGCGGGGAACATCGCTGGGTTTTGTGGGTATTCCAGCCATCCCGGAGAGGACGCGTAAATTTCGGCGACCTCCGTGGCGCAGTGCGTGCGCTGTCACATTATAAAGTTGGAGGTCCTGGGTTCGATTCCCAGCTCGAGTCTGGTCTGGTGGGAGGCTTTGGGACTGGCTAGTTACCACCCTACTGACAAAGACGTGTCGCCAAACGATTTACGTTGCGGCACGATGTCGCGTAGAAACCAATTAGGAGTATGAGTCATACAGAGCCATACCCCTAACAAGTTAACCCTCTACCATCTTAGACTGCATCATCACTTACCACCGCGTGAGATAGCATTCAAAGCAAACTTTATAGTGTATAAAAAAAAGCCCCAGCGTCAAAAAAAGTCTTCAGATAATATTTTCGTCTGACAATCCCCCGAGATTTCATCCGCGTACAATCTCTTCTTCTTCTTGCCCTTATCCCACATTATGTGGGGTAGGCACAACACGTCTTCTTCTTCCACTCACTTCCATCAGCCGTCACCTCACTACCCACACCTTTTACCCGCATATCCTCTTTTACACAATCCATCCATCACTTCTTTGGTCTTCCTCTACTCTTTTGCCCTTCCGCGTTCATATATAACATTCTTTTGGTGATATCACCATACCATGCTAGCCTGTTACTCCTCATCTTTTCTGTCACTGGCGCTACTTTTAGACTTCCCCTTATATACGTCCGCGTATATATGATATATCCGCGTACAATCCTGATGCTTAACTATTTTTATACTATATATATATATTATATATTTACAGCAGATGCCCTCGTAGTAGTTCGTAGATTGTTTTAATTAATGGATTATCCCATGTCTCATTCTTGCTACCATTCCCATTTCCGCTCCCTTTCCCAACATATAAATCAAATGTCGAGGAAGTTCGCTAAGACAAACTGACGCTATAGTTATAGATCATTGACGCAAAATTCAGTCTTCACAAATCTCGCGGGAACCTTGGATTTAACCGGGACAAAAAGTAGCTTATGTGTTAATCCATTGTGTAATCTATTTCAGCCAAATTAGTTCAGATGCTCCGGCTTATAGGAATAACATATATACACATACACAAATTCAAACTTTGTCATTTTTAATATTAGTGTGATACGTCGCGTCTCATCGCCCAACCACTTACATAGCTATATTACATACTAGCTGTTGCCCGCGACTTCGTCTGCGTAGAATTGCTGATTTCCGTTGAGATTGAGGTTACCCGTGCGGCCAATGCCCTGCTTCAGAAAGTAAGCTACAGGCAAATGTCAAATTGCGTTTGTCAATTTTCGTGTTTCTAAATTAAAAAACATAGGACTTTCATACAAACTTCCAACCCCTCTTTTACCCCCTTCGGGGTAGATTTGGATGAAAAAAAATTCTAACCTTATATTTACGCCCTAAAAGAAACCTATTTTCAAAATTTCAAGCTTGTAGACTTCATAATAAAAAAATAAGCAAAAACTATCATCCCCTATTTTACCAGGGTGGTAACAGGTAATATTTAAAAAAAAATTGATGTACATGTTTTTTATTTATTATTATTAATCTTAATGCAAATTTTTGTGTCTCTAACTCTAAAAACAAAGAAAATTCATACAAACTTCCAACCTTCCCCCTTTTACCCTCTTAGGGGTGGAATTTCCAAATATCCTTTCTTAGCTGATATCTCTTAACTATCAACTACCTACTTGCTAAATTATATTTTTATACGTACAATAGTTTTTGAGATCTCGTGTTTAATCAGTATGTAAGTATGTAAGTGCGATTTTGGTGAATCGTGAATGAGAATTTCAAGTGGGGGTTGTCGACACGTTTGTTTTTGTTGATTTAAGAGGTTAAGCATAAAAAAAAGATCACTTTTTTTTACATCTGTGACGTTTAACGTTAATTTGTCGCTAAATCGCACGAAACACGGGTGAGTTAAAATTCAATATTGCATTTTATTGCTGGTGCATCTTTATTCATTTTGTTTCATAATTAATGTGTAATCTTTTTTACGTTCAGAATCGGAACACAAAGCCTGTAACTCAAGCTCAAGTTGCTCAAGCTGTGTTGCTTTTGAGTCAAGGGCGAACGCAGAGAGAAAATGCTGATTTGTTAAATGTACCGCGTACAACCCTTAGATACGCCTTGAAAAGGTACGATCAGACCGGCCTGTACACGAGGAGACCAAGAAGTGGCGGATTCAGGTGTACATCAGCGCAGGACGACCGATTTATCCCTCTCGCAATTTTAAGAAATTGGTTCCTTATTTCAATTGAAATAAGGTAGCGACTACAATCGGCAAGAGGGGTCAATGTTAGCGAGCGGACGACAGAATGGATGAAAGGAACCTGCGTGCTCGAAGACCAGTGTGAGGTCCAGAACTGCTCAGACAACATCGCTAGCACGACTTCATTTCGCTCGCAAGCATGCGAATTGGACTACCGAGCAGTGGAGTAAAGTTTTGTGGACAGATTAATGCACAGTGGCCTTAAGAGCTCCAGATAGCCGTGAACGTGTATGGAGACGGCGTGGAGAGAGATTTCTGCCAATCACTACCAGGCAAATCGTAAGTTTTGACGGTGGATCCTTTATGGTTTGGAAGGGATAAGTACAGGCGCACGTACAGAGTTGGTGGTAGTTGAAGACCGTTTAACTGCAGTCGGAAACATTGAAGAGATCCTCAAAGATCATGTTTTATTTTATGTGGAATTCATTGGGAGCGAAAAATTTTAACTAATGCAAGATAACGCACGACCACACACTGCAAGATGTGTCAACGATTATCTTTCAGGGGTAACAATTCCTAAAATGGAGTGGCCAGCTGGAAGCCCAGACTTGAATCCAATAGAACACGTCTGGGACATACTCAAAAGGCGCATCCGAGGCAGTCCCAACCCCCCAGAGACTCTCAGTGCTCTGAAAGCCGCTCTGGTGGCCGCCTGGGAAGAAATTCCCCAAGTGGACATTAAAAACATTATCCACAACATGCCTGATCTCATGCAGGCGGTCATCAGAGCCGGAATAGGTAACACGCGTTATTAATTTGAAGTAATTTTAAGGTTTAATTTGTAAAATTCATTAATAAACATTAGTTAAATTTGGAGTTTAATGTCTTTTTTTTTTATTTTACAAAAATTATAATAAAGTTATCATGATTATTGGATATTAATCATTGCATTTAGGATTTCAATAAACAATTTAGGTTTTCAAAACAAAAAAACAGCCTTTTTGCGGTTCATTATAATAATAACCCACAAAGTGCATTTGGGCCACTTTCCGTGCCGCTCAGTGTAGATTACCTTGAGCATTACCTACTTCTCTGGCTCGGCTCCCAAGAAGCGTAGCCAGAGTTTAAAAAGCATTACTATAATATAATTATTCTCGGGATATTGCCCGTCAAGCTCAAAAAGGATTCGTGGCTTTCAAGCAACAAAGCAACATCAACTTTATTATTAGTAGTCATGTAAAATATTAAAACAATAATTATTTGACATGATATTGAATATTCATGACTAAACTTTCACTAAGAATAATCTTTTCCAAGTTATTTGTTGAAGTGATCGCAGTTAGCAGCTTGAGTTAGTTTACTCACTTTATTGACTTTTACGAATCGGATTTTGTATTAAATTGTATTATTAATTAAGTTCGCTGTGGGGTAATGTATAACGTGACGAGAAGCCAAACACGATTTTGCGTAGAAATCAATTAGGAGTATGAGTCGGCCATACCCTTAACAAGTTAGTCCGCTACCATCTTACTGCATGATCACTTACCATTAGGTGAGATTGCCGTCAAGTGTTTAAAAAAGCAGACGATGTCTGGAAGTTTTTGATAAATAAAATTGTTACTCACACTTTATTGTTATTATCCCACCAGACCAGACTCGAGCCGGGAATCGAACCCAGGACCTCCAATATTGTAATGCGACAGTGCACGCGCTGCACCACGAAGGTTTTTAAATAATGCTATTTAAAAAAAAATGTCTACAGCAACAAGATGATGTTACTATACATAGCATAGCAAATTACACTGCAGTGAAATTTAAATATATTTTAACTTTGTTTATAAAATGCGATGTAACTTTTCTTAACCCATTATGTTATGAAAACATTAAAACGTAATTCGCGACAAAGTTGAAAATAAATAAGTAACTAGTTTATATTCTATTTGCTTCAGAGGGAAACAAAAATAGATACTAGAGGGCGCTTGACTCGTAGATAAAGTAACGCGGTCGCTGTGTAAAATGAGCAAAGTGGTCGACTATTAAGGTGTATTCTTCGTGACGATAGTGAGGGCAACCACTTAATGCGAACGTTTATCGAGTATTTACGGAACTATGTTGTCAATATATCGAGCGCCTGTCACTTCAACTGAAAGAGTGGAAACGCTCACCACTCTAACGTAACTCTGCACGCACTCTCGAAAACACTCTCTTTAAGAGTAGGTATGAAGGGCGGTCGGTGCAATTGTATAAAAGGTAGAATGAATGTGGATGCCAGAGGGCGCTTGACATGTAGATAAAGTAACGCGGTTGCTGTGTAAAATGAGCAAAGTGGTAGACTATTAAAGTAATCTACCTGGTTGTAGTGTTGTGGCACACTAATGCGAAAGTTTATCGAGTTATTTTCTGAATTTGTAGCAACTCCTGTATTTTCAACTGATATGATTGACACGTAAAAAAAGTACAAAATGTGGTACAAGTTTGCACACGTGGCAGAGTGGCAGAGCTAGGAAACACGTAATGTGAACATTTACCGATTATCTATGAAAGCTAGATTCCATGAATGCCTTTTCGTATATTCAGAAATTTTCGAGCAAACTCATAAGGTTAAGCATATTTCGTGCCAACAATGAACGTATAGTTGATCGAAAATCGATCAGTTATATCGTGCACGCCACATTTTATTAAGCGCTGGCACGCATTAATAACATTATGCAAATTTTGAATACTATACTATTATATGGAAATTTAAAAAAAATGGGCTTCTTCTTAGACCGGGGCGCGTTTGGAACCCTCATAGCTTTAGTTTTAATTTTACGAATATAGTTATAACCATGAAATAACTACTATGTAAATTATTGACGCGTCAAAAGTGTCTTTTTAAGGACTATTTGAATAAAAATTATTTTGAATTTGAATTTGAAATTCAGTATTAATCATTTAGCTTCAATAGAATCTCCGAAGTAAATAAAGGTTTTTTTTTTTTTCTAAATTAGGGTCCGAGTGTTTCCGTGACCCAGCCACCAGGCGACGCGAAGGAGCATCGCTGGGTTTTAGTAGGTATTCTGGTCGCCAGTCTGGCCGCCGGGGAGTCCCACATACCCCATCGAAAGCGGCGCAGACAACACTGCGGAAGGGAGGAGATGCGTAAACGCATATCCCAGCGTGAAAAAAAAAAACAAAGGACCATTCATTCCATATATTTTTCGATATCTAGGATCACATCACTAAAATGCATTAGTGTGCAATGGTTTGGGTTAGACGCAAATTGGTGGAGGGAGGTAACGGGCAAACAAAGTACAAGCAATGTTCAACTCTGTATATTAGATTTCTCATTGCTGTTTGAAGATATTGGGCAAATTAAGGCAATGTTATTGGGATTTACAAACATCACAATGAATACTTCGAGGTACAATCCTTCATAATGAATAAAAATCGGCCACCAAAGTACAAACGCACTTTTATTATTTTTTTAATTGTTCACATGTGTAGATCGATACAGAAAAAGGAAATCTCAAACTTGTATATCATACCCATCTTTCTTAGTCGTGTAATATGTGTATAATGCACGTTGCAAAGTTAACCATAACCACATAGTTAACTAAATAACCCATTTATGTGGCATGTTCAAGGTGGTAAGTAACAATTAGTAGGTGAACATGCAATTCGAGATGCGGTTCTGTAAAGGTATGGATACGGACTTCTGAATTCAATCATTCAGGTCCCAACTTGTGGTGCCGCATAAAGATCATATAATTAGAATTTTTCAGTATCATGTGCCTATAACGAATTTCTTCAAGTAAACGTCAATATCGCACTATTCCAGGGATTGATTGTAATAGATCAAAAGCAACAATTTAACTTTTTAGTTTGATTAGTTGACACTTTTCTACAAGTAAAAATACGCAACTTTAACTTGAGAACCACGAATTCAGTAAATCGCAACTATTGTAATAATCACATTGTTCGACCCACTGTTAGTTCTCCTTAATGTGATTCTTCCTTGAAAGATTCATGTAAGAGATCTCCATAATTTTTCATTAATCTTTAATGTTTTTATTTTAATTTGGTGCATTAAAGTAATGTGACAGATGTTTGTTAGAAATTCAACAAAGGAAACGAGAAATACGTGAAATGTGAATTGAAGTTTTAAGTAGTTACGTACGGTGTGACGCTGTTGGAATGTGATGCTGTCAGCTTTCATTTCATCATCATCATCATGTTCAACACATTACTGGCTCACTACAGAACAAGCGTCTCCTCTCAATATGAGAAGGGTTTGGCCATAGTCAACCAAGCTGGCCATGTGCGGATTGGCAGACTTGACACGCCTTTGAGGACATTATGGAGAACTCTCAGGCGTACAGGTTTCCTCACGATGTTTTCCTTCACCGTTGAAGCAAGTGATATTTTAATTGTGTAAAAAACGCACATAACTCCGAAAAGTTAGAGATGCGTGCCCGGATTCAAAGCGGCTGACGCCCTAACCACTAGGCTATTAAAGCTTCATTTAGATACACCAAAAATTCAGTTTATCATTAGTCTCAATTAAATAAAACAATTTCTTCAGAGCACGATCTTCTCTGGCCAACATTTTCCGTTTTATCCTGTTGACCTACTAATTATCCTAATCTAGATCTGCCAACTTTTAAACGTAACTTCTCAGCTCATTAAGGGCAACCAGTAACATTTTATGCTACAATATATACAGCGCTGACCTAAATATATTTAGAATCTAAACTGAAATAGCTTTTTTTTATTTAAGTAAGTTTTCATCCCCCGTTTTAATTATGACAGATTTTTTATTCTGGCGCCTTTCCTCTAAAGTTTTGGGAGGTTATGTCATTCAGGACCTTTTTGGGACCGAATAATATGTCTTAAATTTCACGAGTTAGCTGAATTTAACTGTGATAGGATTTTATCAACGTAGCACTTCCCCATTAAAGCTAAACTTGGGATTTTAATTAGTGTGTTTGTGTTGTGCTTTGTATAATTTGCATGGGATGTGGAATCTGTTTGTCAATCTTCTTCGGTCAAATAGTTTTGCCGAATTTCATACTTTAGCCGCACAGCCTGTTAAAATTTGATCTTAGATTTTAAATTGACGACCTCCGTGGCGCAATGCGTGCGCTGTCGCATTATAAAGTTGGAGGTCCTGGGTTTGATTCCCGGCTCGAGTCTGGTGTGGTGGGAGGCTTCGGCCGTGGCTAGTTACCACCCTACCGACAAAGACATGTGGCTCAGCGATTTAGCGTTCCGGCACGATGTCGCGTAGAAGCCAATTCGGAGCGCGGGCTTACCATACTCCTAACAGGTCAGTCCGCTACCATCTTAAACAGTATCATCACATACCACCATGTGAGATAGCCGTCAAGGGCTAACTTGTAGTGTATAAAAAATAAAAATAAAAAACATTGTCGTTACATATTTTTAGGACGGTATTTATAAAAAGTAATTTTTTTGTCGCAAATTTTTCGCATTTTGCATGATTTTTAATCCATTAGAGATAAACATGATCAATTCAATACCTTTGCATACAATGTCTATAGTAGTTTCGTATTCTGAGATAGAGACCAACCCAGAAAATGCCAAATAATCTAAAGTAGAATTCTCGACACTGTGTAAAAAACATAAATCCAACAAAAACCTGCATATACTTAACATATCAGGAAACACTCATGATTTAGATGAGAGTATATAAATTTAAAAACGATTTGAGTGTTTTCGATAAAACGTACAGGGTACTGTAATATTGACCGGCAATGCAAAATTTGAAAGTGTGTGCAATTTAGATGTAACCTAACCTAACAACTGACTAGAGACAGTAGGTATTAAGAGAAATTGAAATAATAAGCATAGCAAGCATAAAAACGTCCAAATGCTTGCTCATTCTTAGAAACAAGAGATTTATAGCTTAGACCCTTCACGCTGATCATTGTTAAAGCCCGTCGATGAATTCAAGAACTACCCGCGAAGAAACTTCCTTGCGGTAAATAGTCCCGGACAAAGAAGAACGATGATTTCCATCAATCTCTGAGACTTTGGACTTCTTAAGTGAAATTTAAATCAACTATGTCTAGTGTAGGTTGTTTCGAATGGCTGGCTCTCTTTGGAATTTTATTGGCTTCGAATAAATAGAAACGTGTTTTGTTTAGATTAACAGAATAATTATATCAACTTTGGTGAACAGTGGTATTAGTTCATAAAAGTAAAAGTAAAAGTTAGTGCGCAAATAATTTAAATATTTTTTTAACTTTATGTGCGAATCATCGAAATATTTTAATTTATACATTTATTCTAATAAGATAGCTCTTAATATAATTTTAAGTGGCATGTGAGATGGTGATAAAAAAAAAATTTACCTGTCTAAGTTTGTTGTGGGCTTCTTCTTAGACCGGGGCGCGTTTGGAACCCTCATAGCTTTAGTTTTAAGTTTACGAATGTAGTTATCACCATCAAATCACTCCTATGTAAGTTATTGACGCGTCAAAAGCGCCTTTTAAAGGACTATTTGATTAAAGATTATTTAAATTGAATTGAATTGAATTAATGCGATCAGTTATTATGATTTTCTAATTTAAATATTTTTAAGATTTTACATTTGCGGATTGGCGTCCGACATCTAATCCGATGAAGTAAAAAAGCTTCAAAGTGATATAGCGGAAAATATGTGAAAATTTAAAGCTCCATTATTAGATTCGGTTAGACTATACCCAGTCAATATGTAACCTACCAAAGGTATACTTTATTTTACAGCCGTGCGTTGGTGTATAGGATTTATGACGGTATGGGTAATTTAGAGGGTATAAGTGCTTTATTTTATGAGCGTTTTGAGTTAAAGCGTTTTACTTGTTTGTTTCTTGTGCTCTTGGTGTAAGGGAGCTGTTTTCGCTTATACCATTTCAAGAGTTGAAAACTTTACAATATACTTATGAGGAACTTTGTAATCTACCAAAAGTGAGCTTCGTAAAGCTACGACGTCCCTTTAAGGGGTCGTCGAACTTTTTAAAGAACACTGAAAATGTTGGCCTATTTAATTATTATTGAAATCTACAGACTTGGCTTTTTAGAAAAGCCAAGTCAACATTGCCGTTGAGATAATGTTTAAGTTTTTTAATATTCGTGATAATTAAAAACTTTTATTCTGAAAATGTTTTACTTTTTAACTTTATTACAAATATAGACCAAACACTGAGAGTTCACATGTTACTGATATGGGGACTGATGATGCAGTCTGGGATGGTAGTGGGCTAACCTGTTCAGGGAATGGTAAGCCCATAATTGGGTTCTATGCAACATCGTGACGGACGCTAAATCGCTTGGCTAACTAGCCATGGCCGAAGCCTCTCACCACATCAGACTCGAGCCGAGAACTGAACCCAGGACTTCCAACTTTATAATGCAACAGCGCACGTGCTGTGCTACGTCATCAAAAACTGACTGAGAAGAAGGACCTAGATTGTATAGGAAAGACTGCTAGTGAAATGAGAATTGTTCAATTGACGAAAGCACTTGGAATATTAACTTTATATAAAAACGTCAAATCAAAGCTGGCCTTATTTGCAGATCAGAAGATATATTCAGTGAATATTGAGATAATTTTCGAATAAGTTTTTATTTATGTATCCAACCAAATCGATTTACTTACAAAAAAATGTAAATATAAGCAAGTAATAGACTTTTTGTTAATACCACTGACGAAAGCCAGAAAAAGTATTGCAAATATTTAGAGCGATCTTGCTTTAAAAACTGCAATGACGTAAGTTAATTGATGTTAATGATTACTTTATCATTTTTAAGTCCTTGAACTCGATTCAATACAATATTTTATGTAACTCGATCATTAGTATAGACAAGTTCAACAAAGTAACACGTCGTTTCAAATTGTCGGGTAGTGAAAAAAAATGTTACCGGCATGGACTCCGCGAAATATAAGTGATATAATATGTAAAGAACAACAAGCTCCTTTAACGCAATGTTCATCTACGGGAATAATGTTTTTAGCTCTAGTGTCGCGTCTTTTTGGCAGTGCGTCACACTCCAAAAGAAAATCAAGTGATAACAATGATTTTAATAGACCAACATCCCTCGCAAAATTGGAAAATCAACGTCTTATGTACAATAACTACCCGTTTGAGTCTTCTAATCCTCCATTTGAATATGAACCATCGACAAATTATCGCCTCACGTATCCTCAAGGAGAAAGGGACTATTTGTATAACATTTTTAACTATCACCCTTCGCCATCATACTCCAACTTGGATATAAGTCATTCACAATTAAAGATTGACCAAGCTGTTAAGAAATTCGGTTTCCAAGAAAAAGCGTTTGATATCGATAACCAAGTATCTAAGAAAGTGCCACTGTTAAATAAAAAGAAAGGAGGCTATCAAAAATGTAAGAAAAGAACTGACAAATATGACTTCATCATTGTCGGTGCTGGATCAGCTGGTTGCGTTCTTGCCAACCGCTTATCAGAAATTAATGAATGGAAAGTAAGTACTATTTACCTAGATACTGCTGATCATGATCATCATGATCAACCTATTATCGGCTCACTACAGAGCTCTTAATAAGAGAAGGGTTTGGCCATAGTCCACCACGCTGGCCATGTGCGGATTGGCAGATTTCACACGCCTTTGAGAACATCATAGAGAACTCTCTGGCATGCAGGTTTCCTCGCGATGTTTTCCTTCACCGTTGAAGCATGTGATATTTTAATTTTTTTGAAACGCACATAACTTTGAAAAGCCAGAGATGCGTGCCCGGATGCAAAACCGCCGACCTCTGATTAGGAGGCTGGCGACCTAACCACTAGGCTATCACCGCTTCTTGAATAATGAAAGCTTATTAGATGAACTTTTAATTATGTTATAGTCTGGATTGTATAACTTTACTGGTTTCTGATATAGGATTCTTGGAATAGTTGTTTTTTTTTTGTTATATTTTTATATCGAATATCATAAATTGATTTATATAGAAGTAGATATCAGAGAATGGTATCTGTAAAACTTATTGTTATACTTTAGATCTAAAATGATATTTTATTTTATTTACTAGGTTTACTAGTGGTTTTTACATTTACTTACACTATAGTTACATAATAATTGACATGCTTACTGTATGTACAGTTTAAGTATAACGTGCAGTTTAAGTTAGAAACAAAATGAAATCAGTTAATACTGTACATAATTTTAAACATTATAAAGAAGTATGTCCTTAATAAAATGTAGGTTAAAAATAAACATCTGGTAACATTTAAAATACAGAGTTGAATTTTTGGTCTTTGTGCACGCGTATTTTGCTATGTTACGAAGTCCAGTTTTTAAGAATAAATCACAAAATGTTAACACTAACAAAATAATTCATTTAAGGTATATAATATGTTCATAATACCCTCTCCTTGACAACAAAACCTATTTATAATAACGATGAATAAAATGTTGTGGAATTTGAAATAAACTTATTGAAATTTTGTTCATTTAATTTAGATACTTCTGATTGAAGCCGGCCCAGAAGAACCCGACGTCACTATGGTTCCATCAATAGCAGCAGTACTTAAAGGTTCTAGCATCGATTGGAATTTTAGAACCCAACCAGAGAAGCTGTCGTGCAGATCTGCCAGAGAGCAAAGTTGTTCCTGGACCAGGTAGCAACATTATACTATGATTTCTATAGTGGATACATTTTTTCATGTACAAAGGGGGTATCCGTAAATCCAATAATAACTGACGTCAGATTTGAAAGGCCAAATCAAGGATTACTTAGTTAGAAAGATTAGTAGTTCCAAGTGGGGTCACTTGGAACCTGAAAACACGACAAACTATTACACTTCTACCACACCAGCAGCACCACAGAAGTATACAACGATGACCCGTTTTAGTACCTCGATAGCCTCCCACCAGACCAAAGAAAATCTAGAAATTTTAATGGAAATCAAAAATGAAAACCTCGTGGTTTTTATAATTTTACTTAAATGTTTAAATGTACCCAGGTGAGACAGTATAATTAATTTTTCAGTGGTAAAACTATGGGTGGTTCCAGTTCTGTTAACTTTCTGGTATACATGCGAGGAAACCGACTCGACTATGATAATTGGTCAATGCTGGGCAACTATGGTTGGAGTTATAACGAGGTGCGTAGATCGTATTTCCACCTCCATCCGATGTATATCTTAAGCAAAATAGTGCAAGGTAGTTTAAAACGGACATAACATGTTTAATGTACTATTTTTATCAGAATTTTCTGAATTTCATAGTAAATTATACGTATTTTATTGTTGTGTATGTATTTTTTTAACTATTTTCAGGTTCTTCCATACTTTAAAAAATCTGAAAACAACCGTGATCCTGAATCTTTAGACAAATACTACCACGCCGTTAATGGACCACTTAACGTAGAAAGATATTCCTATACGGATACAAACACGATCATGTTATTAGATGCATTCAAAGAAAAAGGATTACCAGTAAATGATCTAACGGCAGCAGATAATTTTGGAACAAACATTGTGTCTTCTACTTCTAAAGATGGGCAAAGATGGTCTACAAATATTGCTTTCATTAAGCCAATACGTGACAAACGTGCTAATATAGATATTTTAGTGAACGCTCAAGCTACTAAAATAATCATTAATAAAAAAACAAAATCAGCTCGCGGCATAACTTATACTAAAAACGGAAAATTTTATAACGTGTATGCCAGAAAAGAAGTTATTATTAGTTGTGGTAGTATTAATTCTCCAAAATTACTTATGCTGTCTGGCATTGGGCCTGAAGAGCATTTAAAGAGTCTAAATATAAAATTGTTAGCGACTTTACCAGTTGGTCAAAATTTACAGGATCATGTGTCAACAGATGCTCTGATAATATCCTTATCAAATAAAACTTCAACTGCAGTTACTGCTAAAGATTTACTAAATGAGTTAAATAAATATAAAATGCAACATCCTAAAAAATTTGGCCCATTGTCGTCCACAAGCGTCCTAAATAGTGTTGCGTTCATAAAAACTAAGTATGCTCATGAACCAGCACCTGACATTCAATTCCATTTCGACGCAAGAAATGTTAAAGAATTTTATTCAGATCCTACAACTTATTTGGCTACAAATATTTTCCCTTTTTCTTTCTACGACGGTCTGGCAGCTAGACCCATTTTACTTGTACCTAAAAGTCGAGGGCATCTTTTATTAAATCATACTGATCCAGTTCTCAGTCAACCATTAATATATCCGCGATTCTTCACAAATAAAGATGATATTGATGTACTGGTTGAGGCAATGAATTATGTTGTAAGTTTAGAAGAAACTGATGTATTCAAAAACAATGGTGCTAGATTTGTTAGAGAACCAGTTAAAGGATGTACAGAACATATTTGGGGAACGTATGATTACTTTGCTTGTCTACTTATACAATACACTACAACTATTTATCATTCGGCAGGTACGTGTAAAATGGGGCCAAAGTGGGATAAAGAAGCCGTTGTAGATCCTAGATTACGAGTGTATGGTATCAAAAATCTTAGAGTGGTCGATGCGTCTGTAATGCCTGTAATAGTAAGAGGAAATACAAATGCACCAATCATAATGATTGCGGAGAAAGCTTCAGATATAATAAAAGAGGATTGGTTATCACACAAATACAAATAATTTAGGTATAATATTTTATAAAGCTTTGTTAAAATAGTAAATTATTACATGGGGGTCGCTCAGTAAAAAGTGAGCAGAGCTATGGAATACAATTGATAACTTATTTATTTATTTATTTAAAAGTAATTTAATAATTAAATGGTATTAAAGTTATTCACTTCATTAAGAAGTCGGCGTAGAATACTTTTTCTACTCTTAATATCCAGAATATCTGTAAGTACTACTGTCTAGTCGTATTCAACTTTGATACTTATAATGGATATAAATCACAATCTAATAACAAAAAGTAGATATATATATCTATCTGAGATCTGTCTATTGGAGCCTCTAGCCGCGAATAAAGACCGACCATGAACATATTTTCTAAACCTGAGATGTGATGGTATGGCTAGGAAGTTCTATGGGCCAAAAAAGAAGCCTGTTGACGATTTGACTATAGATCATAACTGACCCGACACTCACTGAAGATTTGACCTTGGACTTTGGCACACCCTATAAAAGACCTTTACCCAACAGTTGACAGTTACAGTTATTCGAAGGCATATTTTTGTCGTAATGACTTTTGTTCATAAATATTATTAGAAATGTTTTATATGTTTGAAATTTTGAATATTTCTATACAACCTTACTTAGATTTACACTTATTATTAACTTGTTTTATATTCATTTTATTTTTAGTAAACACATGATATAACATCATTCTTAATTTACATTTTGAAACAAATACATAACATTGTAATGAGTATAAATACACAACAAAATATTGACATAGTGTCTCTTAATTCATAGATTAGACTGTTCTATAAAATTAATAACTAGCTTTTACCAACGGCTTCGGTATTATAGAAAATAGAATAAAATTCAGTATATATGTATTTGAATGCTAAAATGTATAAGGAGCTGATTATTTTTTTTTACCCACTACAAGTTAGCCCTTGACGGCAATCTCACCTGATGGTAAGTGATGATGCAGTCTAGGATGGTAGCGGGCTAACCTGTTAGGGGTATGGTAAGCCTATACTCCTAATTGGTTTCTACGCGACATCGTACCGGAAGGCCAAATCGCTTGGCGACACGCCTTTGTCGGTAGGGTGGTAACTAACCACGGCTGAAGCCTCTCACCGGACCAGACTCGAGCCGGGAATCGAACCCAGGACCTCCAACTTTATAATGCAACTGCGCACGCACTGCGCCATGGAGTTGGTCAAAGTAATTGTTATTAAAAGTGAATCTTTTATAACTTGAAAGAATTTATGGTATTTATAATGATTGTGTAAAATAAACTTTGTTTAATTTTAGTTCCTAACCCAAACAATGAGCTATTCCGATGTGATTTCCAACTATAGGTATTTATAATATATATTTTTTTTACTTTTATAATTGGCCCCATCGGCTGCATACGATTCGTCACGTACTACGAATTTCAGAACATTTCAATTAGACGACTATAACCCCGCAATATTTTTAAAAACTGTTGAAATGTTTTTGGTCACTTTTTTATCAATGTCATTTTTCGGGGATATCTTATACCTACCATGTTAAAAAAAATAACTATGAATTTTTTTTACTAATGGTGCTACCAAATTCTTATCTCTCTTAATACAATTTTTTTTCTGGCTACACACACATCTCAATACTATAAGCGGATTAAAGATGTGTCATTAAATATAAATAAAAGAAAACAATAACGAGGTTTTAATGCGAACAATAAATATTGTGATCTAATTAAAGTATTGGTAGTTTTATTTTTTATTTGGTATACCTTTTAAGATCTATTTACGTATATATCTATTTTCAGATATGTTTCCGTCTTATCAAAAAATCATTATATTGTAAAGTGTCTACAAAAAAAACTGTCCAAAAATTACAAACAATGACTCGCAAAATAATTTAATTCTTTATAGTACAGAATGCGTGACTTGCAAATCCATGGAATCACTTATGTATTCCTTCCGTGATAGGCGATGATCTGTAAATTATGCGATATCGTCCATACATATTTTTACCTTATCTGACGCAGCTTTTTTTATGACTAAGCCTTTAATCCAGATTCATATCATAGCTCAGTAATTATATTATAACAGGCGTCTGATGTTATAACAACTTCGGCTGCAATAAGTGGCAAACCTAGCACAGAATTACTGCCTAGCATTTAAACGTTCTGGTACGTTGAAGTTTAGTGATCATTATCATCAGAAATGGGTATTTTGCTGGAAATTCCAAACTTCCATATGTTATTTAAATCGTTCGTTATTTTTAGCTTTTCTTTATTCATTCGTACACCTATGGGCCCCAATTTCGTTACGTCTGTTGAGTGGGCTTCGTTTAGGCTTAATATAGAGAGATTAGATTATAATTCTCATGAGAAAATGTATATGTTGGGTGTATGCATGCTTTATGAATAAGGAATTCGTTTACTTTGACTCTGAACACTTCTGAACACAGAATATTTTACTCTATAAAACCTTTTGAAAATGTAGGTATATAATTATAAACTGTATATTTTATCATACAAACACACAATTTGTCTATAGTAAAATATATAATGTTACAAAATATCTGTGAAGCGGTGATAGCCTAGTTGTTAGGGCGTCAGCCTCCTAATCAGAGGTTGGCGATTCGAATCCGGGCACGCATCTCTAACTTTCGGAGTTATGTGCGTTTTTAAAAATTAAAATATCACTTGCTTCAACGGTGAAGGAAAACATCGTGAGGAAACCTCCACGCCTGAGAGTTCTCCATAACGTTCTCAAAGGCGTGTGAAGTCTCCCAATCCGCACATGGCCAGCGTGGTGGACTATGGCTGAACCCTTCTCGTATTGAGAGGAGACCCGTGCTCTGTAGTGAGCCGGTAATGAGTTGATTATGATAATTTGTCCAAGTGGGCGAAAAATCTCGCATAAATCTTTAAAAGAAAATGCTGACTGAGAAGTAAATTTTGTGTTGTACAATTGCAATGAATAAATAAATGAGCAACCCATATAGTTTTAACTGTAGACTTATATTGATAAAACAAACGTTTCACGTTGAAAATAAAAATGGAAAATATTATTAAATCCTTTCAAATCATCAGGCCCAATAATAAAATTCCACAGATATAACATATCGGTTGTTTACTTATTAGGAAATACATCATAAATTTTTAGCGCCGAAAATTTATAGGCTTTAATCCTGGATTGCGCAATTAACCAGTTTATGGCGGATAAAAGTGGATTTAAAAAGTTTTATAGACACTCGTCATGTTTCCGAGTTTATGCCGCGTTAAAACATACAGTCGTGCATCGTGAAACAAGTGTTTTAGTGTGCTAAAACGAGACTGTGTCTTTGTAGGCATTTATAGATATGAGCTGCTTTTAAGATTTTGTAAAACTTCATAATTGGGATTCTCTTAATTTCAAAATGTAATAAACATAAAAAATAATATAATGAAATGAGCATCACGAAAACGGACGTTTTTTTGACTTAATTTTTAACTCCATCCTTTGGATAGTGATCAATCAGAAATAATCCACCAAGCGGCGGAAGGCTGTGGCGCATTGCGTGCGCTGATTCATTTTAATGTTGGAAGTTCTAGGTTCGATTCCCGACTTGAGTCTGGTCTGTGTGGTGGCTTCGCACGTGACTAGTTACCACACTGCCGACAAAGACATGTCGCCAAGCTACTTCCCGTTCCGGCACGATATCGTGTTGGAGTTAGTTTTAAGCGGAACCCCTTACGTTAGGCATTAACGCTCAATTTTCCTGCTTGCCCTTTTTGTTAAGCCAGATTTAGTATGAACCTGTGTGTTTAGTAATTTGTTCTCAAATAGCACTCATAGCTGATCCATCCCTCCAGGTAATACGTGTAATGGTCATAGTTTTTAGTAGGTTTGTTATGTAAAAACAAAAAATAGTGGATGAAGTTTCGCGTAGAAAAAATTTACTTGTCAGTTGTACACACAGTGACCCATCCATGTTGCTGGCAGCCAGACGTAAACAGACGAAGTAGCGGGTGACCGCTAGTCCAACAAATTAACTCTAGTGTAGATTTATGAAATACAAACACTCAACTAGTATGTTATGACAACAAAAGAGGGTTCCAGAAATAAGTTTTCTTTGTAAATTTGGATTAATTTCCAATATCTTACGGACCACTGTAGACTTTGATGTTAAAGTCAACAACCGTTTCTATTATATTATTTTTCTCGCACATCCCACCGTTTCTATGTCACGTTTATATAACTTTTGACATCACATTCAATTCCGCTAAAGTGATTCTTACTGTCTTAATTATAAAGATGAACATTCTTTAAACAAAAAAAATGTTTATGTCCCATTATTTTTCTTTAGAATTCGTATTATTCTTGAAATATCCTTGCAAATCCAAGGCTCTTTGTAGTCAGAATCACTTATATTTAGAAGATTCATTCGCTTAATTAATACATAATTCTTAGTTATAACATCAATGCGAAAGTACACGCACGGACTTTTTATTACGGTTTTACTATCATCTTTTTCAGTTTGGTCGCGCAGCAAAATCCCTATCTCCTCCAAGCCTGCCGTAAGGAACTTCGTTCCAAAAAATACATTTAAAAAGCAATGTTGTACCCTTTCAAGGTATAACTAATGTTGATATAAAAATATGTTAAATCTCTAATCACACTCATATTATGAAAGCGAAAGTTTGTATGTACACGCCGTATCTACTCAATCAATTTCGCTGAAATTTAGAAGAGTAACATTATTCCCAAGATAAACATATAGGCTTCTTTATCCTGGGAAAATGCATACTTGCTTTTGGATTTGTGAAAATCTGTCATTCACGTCGACAGCTAAAAGTTTAGCTATCTATAGTTTGCATAGCAATATTCATCGAAATTAGATATATACGTTGGGAAACGGGAACGAGTCACGAATGACACATGGAGCAATCTTCAATTGACAACGTTGCTTTTATAAACTCTTAATCGCGGGCAGCTGGTTTCTATCATCTTTATCGTTAAATTTGTTTATGTGTCAGTTGAAATAAAACGAAAAAATAAATATTGATTTCCTTTACACAACCCTTAACTTCCAATTTGATAGTGAAGTTATACTAATCTATCTTGTTAAAATAATCATATATATACACCTATAAATACAGGTATAACAAATAGTATAGTAACAGTTCATTCAGAGAGCAACTAAAAGTATCGATCTCTCCGGCCATGAGATTAAGGATGCAGAGGGCATGCGTCAGCGACACATTTTTTAACAAATTGGTGTACCAATACGGTACGATAGCAATCAGCAGTGGACGGCGTTTCCACACCACGTACTTCTCCGGGGCACATAAACTCACCTGACCAGGATCAGGATTACCTTCTCTAATTACCTTAAAAATATTTGTAAAGAGAGTAATTTCCCTACTAACTCTCAGCTATGTCCAACCATAATATATTTTAGTCACGAAATTGAGTTAGTTGGTTGATAATTCTTTCACAAAGCAACATTCACAGATATAACATAGCGGGTAACAAAGGATAGAAACCACGTGAATTCATAGCATCGTCGGAATGCCATAAACCTACAGTACGTAACAGTCTCGTCTATCAGAGACTCATTTTTCATTGCAACATATCCGTAACGAAGGTAGCAGCTAGGAAGTCAT
The DNA here is from genome assembly GCA_928268935.1 of Lasiommata megera. Classification (NCBI taxonomy): domain Eukaryota; kingdom Metazoa; phylum Arthropoda; class Insecta; order Lepidoptera; family Nymphalidae; genus Lasiommata; species Lasiommata megera. Next base: position 13,266,894 of record OV743314.1, on the reverse strand, counting down.
TCAGGGGAGCATTCAAGTTTTGAATAACGCGATATAATAGTTCGGAGGAAAATGCATTTCGTTTTCGTTCATTTTCGAGTTTCATTTTACGATTCACTAGCTGTTGCCCGCGTCTTCGTCAGCTTTATTCATATATCATATCAATCCAAGGTATAATCTATAATAAAACCTAATTTCAGTGAAATTGGTTCTGTAGTTTTTGCGTTAACATACAAACTTTCGAGTTTATAATTTCAGTAAGGATTGAATTTTTATTATCAATACATCGCAGTTTTCCGATTTCGCTTTTACCAAATACCGTAGAATTGGATTATCGTATAAAAGATCCAAAAAAATGACTAGACGAAAAAATATTTGTAAATTCGATACCAACGAATAAAAACGTATGGCGGTTGAAGCATTTCGAGGGGACTTAACCCCCCAACTCTTCCCCTTCTGCCTTCAGCTTTGACGATATATAAATGTTTCATAACGAATGTCTCTACGCCGGATTCGTAGCGAGTACGTAGTGAAAATAAAGAACACATATCAACCGATATGTCCAGTCAGCTTCATTCTCTTTTCGCTATGCCAGTTTTTACAACGAAAACACGGATTGGCTGAACACACGAGCTATTCTGAAGTTCGGAAGATTTTGATTTTATTTGTGCATTTTTTTAATTCTCATTACTCTGGTGGTCTATTGTAATGCTACTCAATGCTTGTAATGAATGGTAATAGTGAAGAATTAATCCCCCTCGGTTATCGGTCGCTATCAGTATCAGACTAGTGATAACTTGCCACGTCTGAATCCACCCAACATACCAGACAAATTCCTATTACCTGAGATGGTACCACCAACCTTTCACTTAGGTATAAGACAACAATGCCCCCAACTTTGCCGAAGAATTTGACTAAAACAAACTGTGAATAAGAAATATACAAAAAAAACACAAAAAAACAATTTTTAATGGTAAACTAGTAGCTTAAACCTTAAAACATATTTATAAACCTGCTATGAGATAAGTATTGTTGTTAACTTATAAAACTGAATCCAAATCAGTCTAATAATAATTTATGATAAAAGGGTACAATATTTTTACAAGTAAGCCCTTAGACGTAAGACGTGTCGCTAAGCGATTTAGCGTTTCGGCACGATGTCACGTTGAAACTAATTTGAAGTGTGGGTTTACCAGACCCCTAACAGGTTATCCCGCTACCATCTTAGACTGCATCATCACTTACCACCAGGTGAGATAGCACTCAAGGGCCAACTTGTAGTGTATAAAAAACCAAGTCTTAAGACATAACAAATTCTCATTACCACCCACGCTGACATACCTCTGTGCCACGAGGGTAGTCTAAAGCTCTTCTCTCTAGGACTAACTTCAGCGTGTCTTGTTCATGGCCTAATACCAACAAAACAATGCTGAATGCGACTCAAACAATGCCTCTATTGTGCCCACAAAACTTCACTTTGTTGGGTTTTGTCCAATGTACATGTAGTAAAGGAAAGGCATTCACTTCCTGTGCCCGAGTTTATTGACTTATTCAACTTGCTTATTTAGTTAGCTAAGACAGAAACAATTACGGCATATATGTATCTCGTTGATTACCGCGTTATCGTCCATGTATAATTTACGGGATAATGTCTGTGAAGTGACTATAAGCGGCGCACGCGTCGCAGCGCGAATTACGGTTGCAGTACAAGATAAGGAATAAGAGGGTAGTCGAATAATAACCGTGGACATTGACAGAATTCTTAATTCAAAATCAAGCCAATACTTGGCGTTACTATAAACTATCAGAATACAGGTAAATGCATTATGGACCGAGCTATGCTTTGAGTATGAATAAGCAATACTGCTACAGATAAAAAAAAAGTTACTAGGTAATTTTGTTGGAAATGGTTTTTTGACTATTACGTCTTCAAATTCTTTGCGTTTATTTGATAAACTTAAATTTGTATTAATTATAATTTCCTGTTTTTTTCTAATAATTTATTATTTTTCACATTTGTTATAACATTAGCTAATGGTATAATTGTGATTTACCTTGCTCAGAACTTATACAAGCCTAAATAAAATAATAATATTTGTACAAAGGCTTTTATAACAAAGAATTACTATTAGTGTTAGAACTACTATTATAGAATATAGTATTTACCAAAGCCGTGATAACTTCGCTTTTACAAATAAATTTAAAGTTTGTTCCCCAATAGCTAACGAATCTGTCTCTAATCAATTATCTAAATAACTTTTCACAGCGACTGGCTATATCTAGCGCCTTTGTAACTATACCTACAAGGAATTACTACATAATCTAAGGAGTCGTTACGTCCACCATTAAATTGAAAGCCATAAGTCACTCTAACTTAAGCTTTATAATCAAATGAGTTTTCAACTAAAAGAAACGTCTTCTTTTATGAGACATTTTTTTATGCACTACAAGCTAGCCCTTGACGGCTATCTCACCTGGTTGTAAGTGATGATGCTATCTAGGATGGTAGCGGACTAAACAGTTAGAGGTATGCTAAAGCCACACTCCTAATTGGTTTCTACGCGACATCGTGCCGAAACGCTAAATAGCTTGGCGACACGTCTTTGTCGGTAGGGTAGTAACTAACCACGGCCGAACAACATTCAAGGGAAATGATAGCTATCACCGTAAAAGTTTACTCATTGTACGTTTGGTGATACTACTGAATTTCCAAAAATTTGTTAGCTATTGTAATAGTTAAGATAATCGCGAGATTTTATAAAGCATTTATTAAGTTATACCCATTATTTCTATTTTGGGAAGAAAAATTACGTCTCATTTAAACTTCAAAATCCATGTAAAAGAACCAGCTAAGTTTTTATTTAGTTGAACTCGCATACGAAGGGTTATGTTCCAACAAGGTTGAGGACGAGTGCATCGCTGGGTTTTAGTGAGTATTTTGGTAGCCTCTCTGGCCGACGGCGAGTAACACATAGACGCAGGAAGCGTGGGCCGCTTCCGAAGGGGATGCGTAAACAAACATTTCCCAGTGTTAATGTGGTTTCATTAAAAATCGAGCAATAAAACACACTAAACAATATTTTCATGTTTAGGATATACACTATGTGTATATTACACTTTCTACCTGTTACGGTTAATGACATACAGCCTATTGTCTGACAGATGAAAGGCCCGTTGAGAGATGGAGAGCGGAGGCTTGGTAATGTGTTCCCAATGGCACACTTTGGGTAAGGAAACCTCATAGGAAAACTTGTTATTAATCAATCCGTCCATCAGTCCGAGTGTTACGGTCCTTTTTCTCAGTGACATCTTGAAATCTCAAGCAGAAACTTACAATACCAAAATCAAGTATCTGTACTTTATCTTTAGTTAGACGCAACGAAAGAATCAGCTTTTCAAAGCGTGTATACTCAAGATATTACTTCCCATATACCATAAAAACCTATCAGGGTATCTAGTATCTGCTATCCTGTAATTTCACTCGAAAGATTTAAAAATCAAGTTGAAAGGCGTTGGAATAAATAGTAAGGTTACCTAATTGATTGTATGAAAGGTATTTATTTGCAGATACGGAAAATGGCATGTAGTAGTACGTATAGTATTCTAATCTAAAGGGATATTATTTTGTTTTTATGTTTTGTTTTTTAAAGTGGCTAGGAAATTTCGGATATTTGTATAATATTATTAACATACCACGAGTGAATTAGTGTAGTACAAAGATGCCGGTGACGGGTCTGCCTTGGCAGACGCCGCTAGCTGGTTCGAGGGTTCCCGTGACCTAGCCATCAGACGACGCGAAGCAATGCTGGGTTCTAGTGGGTATTCTAGTTTCCAATCTGGCCGCCATCAAGTCCCACATATCGCGCCGGAAGCGGCACAGTTCTGCCTGCGTCGCTTCCGGAGGGGATGCGTAAGCGCATTTTCCAGTATTACACACAGAATAAAATGTCAAATGGTTTCGAAGTGAAACAAAATATTCTTCACACGAAACTGGTTACGTTGTGTTGGTTTTGTCGGCGGCCGTTTCAGGTGCCAAAAATCTGTTACTGCGGAATACATGTTTAGTGTAAGGAATAAATTTTCTCAGATGTTGCAATTGAAATCTTCAAATTTACTCCTCCAACGGTTTATCTGGTGATTTAAAATTAGCTATTACATAAATCGTACGTCTTTCATAGGTATAGAAAATTCAGTGAGGGTGTCTGACTAAGCTTAGTCGGTTTTAATCCTCTTTATAATAGAATACGAAACTAAGTTAACTTAGCTTGTACAAAATATACTTATATACGTCAACTTCGCTTTATAAAAATAAATATCGCTACTAATTACTACACTGAGATAACTAATTACTACACTGAGATAATAGCCTAGTGGTTAGGACGTCCGCCTCCTAGTCAGAGTTCGGGGATTCGATCCCAGGCAAGTACCTCTTAACTTTTTGGAGTAAATTAAAATATCACTTGCGTCAACGGCGAACCCTTCTCATATTGAGAGGAGACCCGTGCTCTGCAGTAAGCCGGCAATGGGTTGATCATAAGTGTTACAAAAATGATTGATAAATATTTATCAATCAGTTTAATTCAATCCAAAAATCTTGTCAAGACATGTTTACCTTATTTTATATTACTTTTAAATAAACTAAACAATGATTTACATAAGCTTTACAAAATGTTAAAACATTAATAGCCCAATTTGATACCGGTAGTTCTGACGAAATTAAGCACGAATAATCAATACTTTTTGATTGAACCTTTGGAATTCAGTAGAAAGGATAGGCAGTCTTTTGCTACGCAGTCAGGTGGCTGTTAGAATTAGAGTTATAAGTATAATAAAGTTTATATAACAAAGTGAGTAATTCTATCATTTAAGAGCCAATAAGCTCTCGTATATTCACACTCAACAAAAGCACAGGCACATTTTTATCTCTAAGAAAAGGAACACAGATTATTCAATTCCCTTGAATCTTTCTTTGAATCAGTTCGATTGTACAAAACTAGTTGCGTTATTGTATCATAGCAATGTTTGTACAAAGTGAAACTCCGCTTAGACACACGAGTATTAGATAGTAGATTCATAACAAAACTATCCGAAATGCACTTCGGATAATAGCTTCCTAGATTTCTATTGTGCTGGCATGTTCTCGATTTGAATTCCGTATTTATTTATAACAATATTGAGGCAGCTATATTTTGGTAAACTACTGTCATATCAAGCTCGATTTGAATTTCTTTGACTATCCCTTATGTCTATGTCATGTTAATAATAATACAGATGGCCATGTTAATATTTATATCACTCGCTCTTAAATCAAGTTTTGTGGTGGAATGGAAGTGATGGATTTATATTGTTAAATTATTACTTATGAAAAAAATTAACTTTTTAAGTGAAGTTATAGGATCAGTAATGCGGTAAACGCACAACTCGTTGGTCAAACGACATGAAACCTAACCGTGATGGTGATGATGATAATAATTGCTACTAAATGCGAATAATTTTTTATGTCCATAAAGGACTTACTACTGAGATCTTCATCAAAATATAAAATAAAGGCATGGCTAAATAAATAAGTATTATTCAGGTTGATAGCCTAGTGGTTCGTCTGACTTCTAATCAGAGGGCGGGGGTTCGATACCAGGCAAGTTATATCACTTGCTTCAACGGTGAAGGAAAACATCGTGAGAAAACCTGCATGCCGGAGAGTTCTCCACAATGTTCTCAAAGGCGTGTGAAGTCTGCCAATCTGCACATGGCCAGCGTGGTGGACTATGGCCAAACCCTTCTCATATTGAGAGGAGACCCGTGCTCTGTAGTGATCTGGCAATAGGTTGACGATGCTTCAGATTTAACGTTGACTAAACCCATCTCAGAACTCGTCGATCTGATAAAAATCCATAGCACGTTGAAATTGAAGGTACTCAGTTTGGAATCCTTTTTGGAAAATATTAAGTAAACGAGTCACTAATTGAGGGAATTACTTAACCAATGGCCCTTATAATTTGATTAATTTGAGGTCGTGTTTATGGAATAATTGGGTTAATTTGAAAAATGGTAGGTACGGTATGGCAGAAAGCAGTGAGATGTTATTACCTCGACAACCTCTATATACCTAAGTAAATATCTTACTAGCCCTAATTAACAACAACTCCTTATATTTTTTTTAAACAAAACACATGTATTGCAGGAAAACAAACATATCGGCACACAATATAATTAGTTAAACTAAAATTGTCTAATAGTACACAAGCATTACGCACCTGTTTTCCAAATAAAAAACAGTATTTCAATGAAATTTTAAATCAAACTTACACTTTTCCGGGTAACATGAAAAGTTCAAAAATGTACCATTTTTCACAAATAGCCTATTTTACTCGCAAAATCTGTTTTTTTTTTTATTCTAAGTCAACCTTTCATTGTAATCCTGCGAGGTAGTAAGTGCTGATGCAGACTGAGATGGTAGCGGGCTATACTATGACGGTTATGTTAGGCAGTTATATTAAAACCTTACCCCATCGGTTTCTACGAGTCATCGCAACACAACATTAAATTTCTTAGTGGCACGACTTTGTCCGAAGTATGGTAACTAGCCACGACCATAGTTACGCACCAGACCATACCAGAGATAATCTCTCATAATATAAGAACTTTTAATTTAGACCTGCATCCCAGTGACTCAACCTGATTAGTGATCCTGAATTTATACGGTATATAAATACGGTACGGTAATAACATCTTTATATAGATAACATCTGTAACGATTAATTATTTTTCAGATAGGCTATTCGCATCAACAGTTCACTAGGCTCAGTCAGCTAGACCATAATGTCCCGATTAGGAGGGCTATTTGCGTCACAGTTACAATAATTTTGAGGGTCACGATTTGGGTGATTACGTGCGTCATAGTTACAGAAACACGTGGTTGGCGACACGGTGAGGGTCACCGTGTTTGTCATAGAAATCATTATTAATGGACTAATGTCAAATGCACGGTGTTTTGCTCTTAAACCAAGCGGCTTTACTATTTATTCATAGGTCTACGTGTACACTTCAGTCTTGCACAAAGACTCAAGAGTTTTTTGTCTGATAACGTTACTGGAATACCTGAACTGTGAGCGAATCGTCCAATTATGTATAAACATTAATTGTTGAGATTTTTCCACTAAAGGTTTACACCACATTATTAAGTCGAGAATGCTTGCACTTGATTGGTCGAGAGTCACCTATTCCTCGTTACAGGCACCGCTCGTTAAAACTTAAAGCTGAATGTGGTAGCAACGTCCACAATAATATTATATGTCTACTAGATATTATGTGCCTAATTTGTATCTGGATGCCGTAATATTGCAAAAGTTAAAACTAAAATTAAAATTTGTACCTTAGTAGGTACAACTTGTAATTGCAAAGTTTGTTTGTTTTGTAAATGCATTCACCTTTTAATTTATCCTAACGTATAAGAATCCAAGTAAGAACTAAAAAGTTAGGTTAACCTTGTGCACGTACTATCGTACAGTACTATTTTTTATGTTATGTTGAAAAATTCAAAATAACTTTAATTCATGTAAAAGGCATCTATGCGTTCATATATTATAATACAATATATTTTGCATTATTTTAATTCGTGATTGTGTTTACTACATTCGTTAACTTAAGACTAAAGCTAGGAAGGTTATTAGCGCGACTAAGAAGAACTAAGAAAAAGCCAGCAACAAACTTAACTAGCGATAGATATTGGGTCCGTTGAACTATAATCGTCCTTGAGTTAAGCCTTGTCCAATGATATCAACATTCGTATTAAACGTAATATAAACAGCATTTACTCGTATTTAAATGAGACAATAGAAACCGCAAATAGTTTGGAAATAGTGGTTTGTGTATCAAACGAATGATTTTAGATAAGTTTCAAGTTTTGTCAAATAATGTGGTGGAGTTGAAACGCGTTATCTATCATCAAGTTGTATTGAATACCTATTACATAATATTACATAATTATACAGTTATATAATATATTTTTTACCAGTTTGCGTCTCAAGGTAATTTCTTGAACTTGCAGATATTCGAACCGAATCAATCTCATCCAAAATCTTCAGCGGCTAACCACCATCGCTTTAGTCAGCATTACTTTAAAAAGAAACTTTATATTCAGAAAACGTTAACAATATTAAAATAATAATGCCCAATAATAAGCATGTGTTAAGCCATGTGTTAAATTGAAGCTGTCCTTTTTTCTTTTTCGTTTTATGGCTTTACACAGATTAGCCAATGTCAAGTTTATTATTTTATTAGTTCTCTCTTTTTATGGCTTTGCACAGATTAGCCAATGTCAAGTTTATAGCAATGTAGAAGTTAGTGAGAAATGGCGGGAAACTTCGCATCCGCGGACGCGGCTCCCTCAAACCTTTCCCAAATCAATACATTAATTCAAGAAAAGCGTGAAAAAACCGCGCCCGCCACATACGAAGCCTCCCACCTTTTTTGTCAACTGTCCTTTTTGTACTCTTCATTCCTGTTTGAGATTAGTTTTCTAATCTATATCCGCTCTTAGTTTATACTCTGAAGTTTTCGATTTATTGCAGTCCGAATGCTGAATAGACAATTTATTTGATGAATATTAATCAAATAAATGAAATATTAATCTTATAAACCAGATAGTAACGTAGTTATAAAATGGTATTTTTTCTTGTATAAGTTGAACGTGACCTCATTGCTCGAGTAACAGTTTCAATTCTGCAGATCATACACCAACCGATTACCTATTTTTTTCTTGGTTTGGACATATTTATCAGTTGGATCTCTAAGGAGCCTTAGAGTTCTAGCGCAAAGATAAATAATCTTTCTATTAGATGATAGAAATAAATAGTGAACGAGGGTTAATCTTGACAGACCGGAAATAATTAGTTCCGGTCCAGCTACCGACTAAAGGACTCTTTACTCGAACTTTTTATTCCCATCTATTCTCCCGACAGGACAGAGTAGAGGGACAGACGGGAATAAGACTGATTAAACACATATCCTTAGAAAAAATGTTTTAGTTTTTTTATACAAAACGCTAATTTTATACTTTAATCCATTTTTTTTATAGTAATTCACTGTAATACTCAATTCTAATTGTAGAATCCTTTTTTTCTCCACCCAAAGTTATCCTTTGCAGGAAATCTCAACATATTTTAAGTGATGACACAGTCTAAAACGGCGGCGTTATCTGATGGTAAACCCATACTCTTAATTGGTTTCTACACGACATCATACCGGAACGCTAAATTGCTTAGCGACACGTCTTTGTCGATAGGATTTTAACTAGCCATGGTCGAAGCCTCCAACCAGACTAGACTTGAGCCGGGAATCGAACCCGCGACCTCCAACTTTATAATGCGACAGAGCACTGCGCCACGGAGGTAGTCACTCGACTATCATTTAATCCCGAGTGATTCACTGTTAGTCGCAGTCGTATATAATCCTAAAATCTTCATCGGTAAATACCGGACTAAATTCAAATTCAAAATAATTTTTATTCAAATAGTCCTTAAAAAGGCACTTTGGACGCGTCAATAATTTACATAGTAGTTATTTCATGGTGATAACTATATTCGTAAACTTAAAACTAAAGCTATGAGGGTTCCAAACGCGCCCCGGTCTAAGAAGAAGCCCACAACAAACTAGCCGGGGTTTTACTACTTTTAGTCGCCCATACGAAAAATACACGAGTCTACTTGGGAAGCTCCTATTCAGAATCCTATTGAAATTACTTAGTCCCTGGCGTATTGTAACACAAAAGTAGGACAGACAGAGGCATTGTATGAAAAATTTTATTCATACGGATTTTATACTTGTCTGTAGACATCACTGTCAGTTATTAAACTGACTTATTGATTTTTATGTTGCTTCTCGATCTAGAAATGACACAGTTTTGTAATGGTTCGGTTAAGATAATAATTTTCAGTTCCAACCATTAGTTAGGTTATACGTTAAGTCGCTAAGTAACGCTAAGTGGATACCGGCTAATATCTCTTACACATAAGTGATAAGAATCATCAATACCCCACAACCCGTATTGTAGTATCATGGCCCCTCCTACCTAAATTATATAACTAAGCTATTCATCTCTTTCTTAAGAGTAAGCAAACGTGTCCCTAAAAGTGAGGCATTCATGGCTGGGTATTTTAATGACAGTCACTTGTCATAACAAAAAACTTAAGGGCACCTCTCTGGCTGAGCATAGAAACTAGATTCATCCGCTCGCTCGTTTCATATTCTATGAGTTTCATTCCCTTCCCATACATCGCAGACTTGAGTTCAAAAGCTTCGTTTCACGGATAAAAGTTACTGTAGTGCCACGCAAACTGTCATTAGTAAATTAGAGATTTTTTCGGATCACCAAAAAATTGGGATTAACTACACTTTCATTCGAGTGAACTAGTGTTTTTTGCATGCAGCAGCAGTTAAATTTTAAAAACTCATTGTCAGTATCACTAACGATTCGTATAACGCTTAGAGCTGAAAAATCAAAGTAAAGGTGGAAACAAACTAAGAACAAGCCATTTCTTGGGTATATATAAAGGAGTAAAGCACGCGATAGTTGGGGACTAAAACTAAATAAATGAATGGACATAAATAAATAAATGTATTATTGTATTGTACACAACACAAAATTACATAAATACAGAGAAAGGAAATAGCGTATACAATTATGCTACCAATAACGTAAAAAAAACAAATAAGAGGTAATATGGTGATTATAAAGCTTTTATACTACTACAAGATACTGCCCGCGACTTAATTTTTATCTAATATTTAGATATCGAAATAATAACACACACTTTCACATAATTCATATTATTTATATTATTTTTAATATCCTTTCTGTTTGTATTTATATATAACTACAGTTATGCTTAGAAAATAACTGTTTATATAATTTTTAAATTACAATTGAATCAAAATGGACGAATAGGACACTTTAAATATAAATTCTAAAAACTAGTACTGCTAGAGAATGACGCATTCAATGAAATAAAAAAAACTATTCCGCCTTTTTATCGGTAATATTACAGGTACTGGAAATCACCTTACATATGACCTTTTTTTAACTAAGGCTGTAGTACCTACGATAGTTTTGATATAATTGTCATTTTAACTGATAATATATTTATACCAAATTAACTGTGTGTTGTATTTAACAAAAACTCACGTGGTCGAAGCCAAGGGTTCAAATTAGTAAAGCATAAGTTGTTCTATTGTCGTTTCTTAGTTTTCCTGGATTAAATGTCCATTGTTCTATTGAAATAAATGATCGCATATTGAGTATTACGCTACCTTAAGTGTAATATCCGGGCGTGGGCAAAAGGAAGAAAATTCCTTTGTTTTCATTCGATATCGATTGTGGTTCGGGCTGACTACGTAATTTTTGTACGAATGTATTTTCTACAAACCGACAAATTAGGCTCTCCACCCCTCGCTTTCTTGGTTTATTCTAGTAATTTGATTGATTTGGAGTCGTTTCTAAAGTCAAATTATTAAACGTCCGTTTAATTCAATCTTCTTATACTTTTATAAGGTTTTTTAGTCAAATACGAGATGTTCAAAGTTTTTATAAAAAGGAAGCTTATAGGAAATCCTATTACGATATTAAGGATTATGTAAACGATAAAACGATAAGGTGTGGATTGCTCTAACTTCATAGTTAATTATAATTTATTATTAACAGTGTGAGATATAACAAATAAAAACCCGGCTAATTTTGTTATGGACTTCTTCCTAGACCAAGATGCGATTGGAACCCTCTTAGCTTTAGTTTTAAGTTGGCTAGCCACTATTTTCATGAAAACTATAAAAATATTTTGTGTAAGTACCCTCTTTGTCTCTTAATTTTTGTATCTATTATTTTATTTTTTTATGCATCTTCCTTTGAGCCATTTTGAAGTCAAGCGCTGATTAATAGCCAATAAATAAAAAAGGCCGCCATTATGGTTTGGTACGTACATTTTTATGTAAACAATAAAAATATTTGGTTTACCCGTTTTGTTTACTTCATTCTTAATTTTTCTCACTGTACCTTTGAGCGATGATAAAGTCAAGCGCTGATATGGACCGATAAATAAGACTAATAAAAAAAGATTAATCGAAGTCGTGTTTTTACCTACTAACATAACTATTTTATTGACTACGTAGTCAAAAAGTATCTACAAGATTTCCTTCCTCATGTTCATATCCCCATAGATATCCTTAGTCGCCGAAGTTCGTCTACACGCCTAGATATGACGGTGAGAATAAAATTTGCAAGTTCAGATGGGGAGTTGGCAATGCTTAAAGATGTTTACGCTCCGTGCTTCAATGTACATCGCTATGCTCGAAGGTTGTGCTGGGAAATCAGTAAGCTCTACAGGTACATGGGACACAAAAACTGTTAGTTTGACGCGCAAGTAATCCGCCGTCGACCCACTTATGCGGCACGATGGCTTGTTGTCTGCGTCTAGCAACCTCGCGTAGTACCAGCGACACCTACCAATTGAGATTGCATTTAAGATCTACCTTACTTGTAGTATAGAGATAAAAAAAGACAAGTATGCCTGCAGTTTGCAGACGATATGTCGTAGTAAGAAAAAAAATTGAAACTGGGCTTCATAATTTTAGAAATATATACAAATGCTTCTTTACGTATCTTAGGTTACACAGACCTTACATTACGTTTTTCTCTAATATGCGTATCGCGCTGTTCAGTAAGTTCGTCTATAAGAGATTGCTAGCAATAATGTGCCATCCTATATCCACGCGCAGTGACCCCATATCGCTTGACTGTACGCTTAATGCACATTTGTGATCTACGCACACAGGTGTGTTAGCGCACATGGGCGAGTTTTTTTTATACACTACAATTTAACCCTTTACGGCAATCTCACCTGGTGGTAAGTGATGATGCAGTCTAGGTTGGTAGCGGGCTAACCTGTTAAAGATATGGTGGTATCACGCGACATTTTGCCGGAACGCTAAATCGCTTGGCGACACATCTTTGTTGGTAGGATGGTAACTAACGGCCGAAGCCTCCCACCAGACCAGACTCGAGCTGGGAATTGAACCCGGGGCCTCCAGCCTTATAATGCGATAGCGCATTCCGCCATGGAGGTCGTCTATAAAAGATTATGCGTGGAGTATTTGAATTGCGGGTAGTTTTGTTGCTTAATCAATATATATTTTTTTAGATCAAAGTTGCTCGAAAGTGGCAGATTTCTGCACTGCCTTGTTGAAGTTTCTCATTTCGTAACAAGATTTGATACCGCCGACTAACCCGTCAACAGAAACTCCGGTAAGCTATGTTGATGAGTCAACGACTTTGGCGTGTAGACAACTGGGCCAAGAGATAAGATCGATGATGTAATAGAACTAATTAAACGAAATTTAAAATGACATAAACTTAAACAACCATTGCACAATTTTGCTATTGCATACTAGACAAACTTGTATCGTGGATGCGTATTCAATCATAATCATAATCATTTATTTGCATGAATGTTAGTAAATAATTAGATGGTATATACAATTTTGTCAATAAGTCGACCATAACATTCAACTAAACAAATAGTGTGCAAAATACAAAAATAAACTTTAGTACTAATTCAAATTACATCATTAAAAATTCATCAAATCTATTATTCAAAGTCAAATTATTATTAAGTGATAATAAATAAATAAATAAATTATAAGGTATATATGTTTTTTAAACAGGTTTTAATTGTAAATATTCGTTTATAAAATAGAAACATTTTTCTTTGAGCCAATTCTTTAATTTAACCTTAAAAGTTTGGAGAGGCAGGGCTTGTATGTGAGGGGGTAACCTATTAAACAACATAACAGCCATGTAATAAGCATTTTTTTGAAATATGTTTAAATTACATTTTGGTTTATATATTTTGTTTGGATACCTCAGATTTTTTTAACGCCTTTGCGCTCAAAATAGCCTGGATGCGTTTTCACCATGATGCATATATCTTTAATGTACATGCTGGGCAATAGTAGCACATTTAGTTCTTTAAATAGTGGTTTGCAGCTATCAAGTATAGTTTTCACTCCACTACTGTAAGTTTTTTCATAATGAATAATTATTATTCAAGAGAAAAACATGTTTCACCTCTGCCACACGCGCCGTCCCTTGGCCGTCAACTTTTTAAATATAAAACACTTTCGTCTGCGACATTAAAAGCCGTGTGTATCAAATATGAAATCCTTAGGGATAACGCGGCGTTCTTGCGGCGAGAATTCCTTAACAAAGAACAAAATGTTGTGGAACACTTACTATGAGATATATTGCGTCCGTTCGCTCCACTCGTTACTGGTGTTCGTGTATTGAATTCCTATACGTATTCAGGTTATGAAGATTGCATTCTGGTTCTATGGCTTACTATATATGTATCTTATAAGTCATTACTGATAATTAAATAGTAAACTAAACGAGGCAAGTTTGAGTTTACTATTTCATCATCATCATCATGATCAACTCATTACCGGCTCACTACAGAGCACGGTTCTCCTCTCAAAGGGTTTTGGCCATAGTCCACCACGCTGGGCATACGCGGATTGGTAGACTTCACACGCCTTTGAAAACATTTTGGAGTACTCTCAGGCATGCAGGTTTCCTCACGATGTTTTCCTTCACCGTTGAAGCAAGTGATATTTTAATTGCTTAAGAACGCACACAACTCCGAATTTGCCAGAATGTATGTACAATAGTCAGATGTTAGTAAGCAATATCAATTGGTTAAGATGTCATTACATTCTACTAAATTATTAGTGAGCGAATTTTTATTTAAATTATTAACATCATGAAAAATATTGAATATCCAATCAAATTAAAATAAATACAATAAATTATTAGATAGTAGATTATACTTAGGGTATTTTTACTTAGGGGATTATACTTAGGGTATTTTTTATGAAAATTTCCTACAAATTCGATTTATATGTTGGAACGGGTGCGAAAACGGGAACGAGAACCGGAATGAGACATGAGATAATCTTCAAATACAAACCAGCTTACTAAGGTAATTTTATAAATGCTTAATCTACGTGGATAAAGTCACGGACGTGAATGTTTGATATCTTGAAATAATACAGAGGATTCTTTTCCTGAAAGCTTTACAAATATTAAAACATTCTGGCGTAAAATTTTAGCCAATTTAAACGATATCTTTATAAATTATAGCCTATGTGGTATTATGAACCGCGAAACCTTAACGAAGCAATTTAGATTTCAGTAAACCTAATATCGTAATGAAATTCATTGCAAAGTTACTTAATTAGGGTTTCGTTGCCAAAATCTTCGGGGAGCATTTTTATGAAACGCTTTCTCAATTAACTTATATATATATATATTTTTTACCACAACCATCATCATGATCAACCCATTTCCAGCTCACTACAGAGCACGGGTCTCCTCTCAATATGAGAAGGGTTTGGCCACAGTCCACCACGCTGGCCATGTGCGGATTGGCAGACTTCCCACGCCTTTGAGAACATTATGGGGAACTCTCAGGCGTGCAGGTTTCCTCACGATGTTTTCCTTCACCGTTGAAGCAAGTGATATTTTTTTTTTAAACGCACATAACTCCGAAAAGTTAGAGGTGCGTGCCGGGATTCGAACCGCCGACCTCTATTTAGGAGGCTGACGCCCTAACCACTAGGCTATCACCACAACCATGAATGAACATATTTATTTATAACAACTGACACTTAAAATAAACCTTATATTGAACCTAAACCTAAAAATCTAAAAAAATATAATATGAACTTTTATTTATATAATATTTTAAAATTGATGGATATATCTACTAAAAGCATCATGAAGTTTCTTTTACATTTTTTTTATGAAAATATGACGCTTCAGTATTTGAATGCAAAATTACTTACAGTAATTATATGTTGTCGTGACCAATCAATATTAGAGCCATGCACAATATTAAATTGACTCTGTATAGAGTTATATGTTCATGTAAAAGAAAAACTACAGGCTATAAAATTGAAATAAAACTGCTAAATGAAACCGTATGAATAAAACCGATATAAGCGGGGGTGATCGGAAGAGTTTTACGGGATTCCAGGCAATATTGGCTCCATGTAAAATGGAATTTATTGACGGTAAACGACTTTAAGCGTATACATTATTCTCTTACAGAATTAAGAGGAATAAGAGAGGGTGATGGCGTATTTCTCTTTCAAACTGCTTAAAACTTTTGATAATGATGTGTGTGTAGGTATCCTGTATCACTAATGTAAGTTTTGTTGCTAACTATTTAGTGCACATCTACGACGACCTAGTTTGGAGCTTACACCATAACTGAAGCGTAAACGATCGCATAGATGATGCGGGCTGCAAAATGAATATATTATATCCTATAATACATGCTGTGATAGCCTAGTGGTTAGGGCGTCAGCCTCTTATTCGAATCCGGGCACGCACCTCTAACTTTTCGGAGTTATGTGCGTTTTTAAACAATTAAAATATCACTTTCTTCAACGGTGAAGGAAAACATCGTGAGGAAACCTGCACGCCTGAGAATTCTTCGTAATGTTCTCGAAGGCGTGTGAAGTCTGCCAATCCGCACATGGCCAGCGTGGCGGACTGTGGCCACTTCTCATATTGAGAGGAGACCCGTGCTCAGTAGTGAGCCGATAATGGGTTGATCATGATGATGATGATGATATCCTATAAATTTATATTCTATACACATGTATATCATCGAACAACGAACCATGTAGAAGCTCTATTTATTCTTAACTTTTTTGATATAAATCGAAACATTTTATTTTTTAAAGCTGGGAAATGCGTTTACGCATTCCCTTCCGGAAGCAACGGAGGCAGAACTGCGCCGTTTCTGGCGGGGTATATGGAACCCGGGGTAGGCGGCCAGACTGGTGACCATGATACCCAATAAAATACATGAATCCAAACATGTTGTATCTTATTACAAATCATAAACAAGCAAAATGACGCAAAATTACATGCTATTAAAACCTTCATTTAAACCATTTATTTAAAAAAAGATTGTCATATTTTTTCAATGAATATTTTTTTTTAAAACACATAATAAAATTGGTTGCCATTTCAAGTAGAAGATCGGAAACTTTAATTATATTGGACGCAGACAAAGTTGCGATTAAATGCTAGTAGCAATACAAAAAGTACCCTGTTTACTTTAGTTTGTAATGAAACACAAACAAACAAAGGTCCGGTAAAGACATTTGCAATAAAAGCAAAGATAAATGCACCTTTCGCGAGCGTCTACCAACAAAGCACTCAAGTGCCGGAAAACACTGTAAATGAATTTCGTTTTCTGCTCCTCTACTAAGGGAGTATGTAGGAATCATGATTAGCACCGTACTAACCAGGCATAGAAGTCTGGAGGAAAGCTTTTACCGCACATCTCTATAGCACAGTGTGGTGATTATCATTATCAGCCTATTATATGTCACACCATGATAGAGTGATTAGAACTGAGACCCACCACGTTAATTCTTTAATTTATTTAATTTATAGATAGGCTAGGACTTCACTACAATCATGCTTTTTTTTTCACGCTGGGAAATGCTTTTACGCATACCCTCCGGAGGCGACGCAGGCAAGACTGCGCCGCTTACGACGGGGTATGTGGGACTCCCCGGCGGCCAGGCTGGCGACCAGAATACCCACTTAAACCCAGCGATGCTCCTTCGCGTCGCCTGGTGGCTGGGTCACGGGAACACTTGAAAGCGCACTCAACCGTGGCCCAGCCAGCAGCGTCCGCTGAAGCAAACCCTCCACGGGGGGCCTATATTGACCCCCGAGCTCCGTCCGAGCCGTGCCAGGACCATTGGACGCGCCTCACGACCCGAAGATTAGGCTCGACGGGTGAGGATGCCTCTCATCCATCACCCGGAGCTCCTCGTCAGGGGGACAATCATGCTTGATGGAAAGCAATGATGGTAATGGGTGGAACGCGCTTGGTGTGCTTTTCGAGTCTAAACGTTGCATATTGATGAATTTTTTTTATTGATAAATCAATTAAACAGTTCAAAATAATTAAATTTACAGTGATCGTCGAAGACATTGAAAAAACCCACAGAGATTTGGCCTCAATGTCGTCCGCACTCAGCGCCTTACATACTAATTATAACTCACTCTCGTACATACAAAGGTGGATAATATTACTATTCAGCCAAAAAACTACTTCCGAAACAACCAAATATATTGCAAAACACGTCAATACATAGGTAAATAGGTTTCCTCATTCATTATCACAAATTAGACTCATATTGCTATAGTCAACTGGCTGTGGTCTGATTCGGTCTGTTCTATTCTGGTGTGATCTGGTCTGGTATATGATTGTGTCCTAGTCGGGCATCAGACGAGAGGTTGGCGGTACATTCTTAAGTATGAAGAATAATTGTATGAAGTTGTTCGGAGATATTTAATGAACGAATTGTCATTGATAGACAAATGGAAATCTATTTGATTCAACTCTCCATTTTATTATTTAAAACAACAACACTCTTAGGTCTAAAGTGATATCATTTGTGGTCTAAAAATACGTAGAGTGCAACTTTTTTTTCACCAAATTTATTAATTTTAGCAAAAAAACCAAACATTTATAATTTAAAACTATTTTCATATCCTTAGCACTACTAAAACGTAACCAAATATTTTTATTACTCATAGTCTCAGTTTAAAATTCTAGTCCAACCAAACATTTATAGAGTTTAATGAGAAATTTTGTTGGTTATACAACCGAGGCGCCGACTCGACCACCTCCGTGGCGCTGTGCGTGCGCTGTTGTATTATAAAGTTGGAAGTTCTGGGTTCGATTCCCAGCTCAGTCTGGTCTGGTGGGAGGCTTCGGACGAGGCTAGTTACCACCCTACCGACAAAGACGTGTCGCTAAGCAATTTAGCGTTCCATCACGTTGTCGCGTAGAAACCAATTAGGAGTGTGTTTACCATACCCCTAACAGGTTAGCCCGCTACCATCCTAGACTGCATCATCACTTATCATCAGGTGAGATTGCCGTACCGACACGTTGTCGCGTAGAAACCAATTAGGAGTGTGTTTACCTTACCCCATACCATCAGGTGAGATTGCCTTCAAGGGCCAACTTGTAGTGTATAATATAAAAAAAAATCTGCAATTTGGTAAAAAATAAACAACTGATTCTAAAAATACGCAGTTATCACTTCTATCCACATTCCAGCAACAATGCTTCTAGTCACGGCATCGCATGTCAAAATGCAATGCCGCCGCTAACATTAGCTTCATATTAATAACCAGACAAGGCAACACCTAGTTTTGTTGTTATCTGGTTAATTGGATAGCTTTCATGTTAGGCAGTGATTTGCAAGACAGTGATTAAATTTGATTAAATTAATTTGGAATAGAGCTTCGAGTTTGGAGTTAATTAAAAAGATCTCGTTGTATAGCAGATTTGTCAAAAATAAAAAGCATATTTTTTTTATTACATTTTTTAGGAACCTTTTGTATATATGTCTTTATTTATTTATACAACTTTATTGCAATATATAGGACATAACATGAAAATGAAAAACAATCAGAAATTAAATCCTTTTCATTTTAAAAAACACGGAAGTTCCAAAAAATTAACAAAATATATATATATACACACTTGTAACTACATGCTACTAAATATGTATTAATATATTATATGTAATTTATACATAAAAGTATATATGTATATATTATATCTATTGGTAGTATTAATTATATTTAGTTTGTATATTGCGTCGTTACACTCATCTATAATTTACTTCTTTCCCCAAGGGTTGTCTGGGAGAGATTGCTTAAGCAATAAGACCGCCTTTGCATACTCATTTGTTAAGTGATCCGTGTTGCTATTTCTCTAAATTTTGTGTGCAATAAAGAGTATTTATCTATCTATCTATTTATCTATCTATTTATTTATCTATCTATCTATCTATCTATCTTTCGGCAAACAAAGCATTAGCATTAAGCATGTCTGCAAAATTTGATGGTATAGTTAAAAGGCTTGTTAATCTCCGTCTATGTATTTACGTTACTGTTAGCGAATGTTACGTGTTAAACATTTAAAATATAACAATACATTTACTATAAAAGATCAGTAGAAAACTCCGTATTACACAAAAATAATTATGTAAAAATTAAAAAAAACAACAAATACATAATTTTTTTTATCTCTTTACGTATTTCTATAACGTATACGTAAAACAACCGTATTATCACACAGTCGGTTCGCTTGTCTGTTTATCCATTTCATTAATAAAGAAAATTGATTACTCCCCATTTACTTATTGAGTATTTATTATTAAAACCTACAGGGTATTTTCTAATGACCAAAACTGATGACAAAAAACTTAAAATTAGACTTTCAGATTGAATGTATATTCTTTTGAATTTGACACTGAAAATATTTATAATTTTGGTGTGTAAAGACTATACAAACATAAAAAATCTTAATATCCGCTGCACAGAATATAAAAAGATGTGAAACGTAAATGACTCTAAACTTTTACGATGTTGCATCCGCTTCTGGAAAACACTTACATTATTACTTGCAACACAGTTGTGACTTACAATAAACAGAAATATCCAATTTATACGTTTAATTTAAGTATTTATTATATCTATATCTTAAACTAAATATATGTGTAAACATACACACCCACATGATATACATTTTGACGACCTCCGTGGCGCAGTGCGCTGTCGCATTATAAAGTTGGAGGCCCTGGGTTCGATTCCCGGCTCAAGTCTGGTCTGGTGGGAGGCTTCGGCTGGGGCTAGGTACCACCCTACCGACAAAGACATGACGCTAAAAATAAAGCTAAGAGGGTTCAAATCGCGCCCATGTCTAAGAAGAAACCCACAGCAAACCTAATCGGGGTTTTTTTTGTTATCACCATCTCACATACTTAATAAAAATTATAGTACCTATGGAGATAGAGCAATTCACAACCAAGCTTTTTTATCGTTTATCTTTATCCTACGAGTAAATGCTTAATATCGTAATATGATTATTCTATAAGCTTTCGTTTTATAAAAACTTTGAACTTATTGATAGACATCTCCAAGATATCAATAGGTAATTTATTATAATATAAAATACAATTTCCTTTAAATGAGTTACTAATTTTGTGCAGCCTACTAAACGGTACTACAAGTTTACTTTTACTTCTAATGTACAGTGCGTTACAGTCCACTTTTTTCTTGAGTTTATCAATATTTAATGAACATACATTAAATGGCGCTATGCACTGTCATTATTTTATAATCTTTAAATTTATCTCTTAACCATATGTCAGCAATTCACACAGTTCATTTTTTATAATATTTGCGTTGCACACTACAGAAAACAGGAATAAGGACTACAATATCAAGTATAGATTCTAAGAAACCAACGACAGGAGTTGGAAGAAAATTTCCGCGCTGCTCGGTATAAAATATTCTTTTCACTGAAAATATTTATATTCCATGTGAAAAGAAAAATATCTGTAAAAAATGTTAACATCATCCCAGCATAGGCTACTGAGGGAACTAGGGCGTAAATGACTTCAACTCCAAAACTGTTGCAGTTTCTGAACAACTCTCAGAATTTCTTGCAACGCCGGTCCGCTTTCAGCGTTTCCTTCAAAACATAACAAATTAATATTTTCATGTTGGATGCTATTTATGTTAAGGGCACGAGAGTGACAGTGTAATGTATCCATAGATAAACTAAATCTTTTTATGTAGCTTATAGTTCTAATGTAATCCCTTTGTACTCTCAAGTTATGATATTTTTTTGTGCGACCATGTTTTTTTTTTACTTCTACCTTTTCAAAGGTCTATATATATAGAGCATATAAACAGTGCATATATGTATACGTATTAAAGTATTATTCTCTAATCGAAGCTGTGATAGCCTAGTGGTTAGGACGTCCGCCTACTAATCAAAGGTCGAAACCTCTTACTTTTCGGAGTTATGTGCGTTTTTAAGTAATTAAAATATTACTTGTTTCAACGGTGAACGAAAACATCGTGAGGAAACCTGCACGCCTGCGAGTTCCCCATAATGTTCTGAAAGGCGTGTGAAGTCTGCCAAACCGCACATGGCCAACGTGGTGGACTATGGCCAAACCCTTCTCATTTTGAGAGGAGACCCATGCTCAAGAAGATGATATATAATAACGCAATGAGATTTAAAACAAGACATAAATAATCCGCAATATTAACACAGTCACTATGAAACAACTTAAAAGTTACAATTTTCGCATCGTTGCCACATTTAACGTTATAAAAAAATCAGAAATTTCAGCGACCCCAAAAAATTTACGCTAATATCTGAGGCGACGATGTTAAATGGTGTAACGCGTATAAATATTATTTATGGCGTAATAACTGTGTTCCCGTCGCCTAATAAATAACTTTTACGCTCACGTTCCCATAGACTTCGGTAACATCAGCAATCGTTTCCATTATCACGTAACGTCTTCAAACCGGATGTCAAAATAACGCAGGGCTTCAAGCTATCAACCAATTAATTCAAATAATAAAGTACATGCGTTGGTAACTTACATAGTAGTGAGTTAATTGTTGATAATTACATTCGTAAACTTAAAACTTATTAGGGTGCCAAACGTACCCTCTTTTTTTTTAGGCTGGGATTTTTTCCGGATCCCCTGCCGAAGCGATTCAGGCAAAGGCTTCTGATAAGGTATGTGGGACTCCCTGGCGGCCAGACTGGCGACCAGAATATCTACTAAATTTCAGCGATGCTCCTTCGCGACGCCTGGTGGCTGGGTCACGAGAATGCCCGCGCAGAGTGCCAAACGTGGCCTGACCGAAGAAGAAACCCGTAACAAACTTAGCCGGGTATTCTTTTTTGCATTCTTTTTTTAGTTATGTCTATAATAATTGTAATAGCTCTGCCCGCCGCTTCTCTCACGTTAAGTTCGTCAATTTATGTCTGAAACGAAACAGACAAACTAGCATAGTTATAACTCATTAAAAAATCTTATTTTACTGTACAATCCGACTAGTGGTTTAAACCATCTGATAAATCACTCAGTCTTGTGTCACTTATCTTTTATCTATACAGATGATGTATTTGTTGGTACTTGACTGATATATGCTTCCACAAATGCTTGGTCTATAACCGTTACGAAGAATTTAGCCATTCATTGATAAGATTATTCATAATTTCATTAGTAAGAAGTATTTAAAAATATATTAAACTGAGAATCTAACTGTCGAGTCACTAAAAAGGTCGAATCTATATAATCTAATATTTATATATATAAAATAAGTAAAAACGAAATGGGTATTAATACCATTTTTTCGAATTATTTATTCTACTCCTCCTAAGAAATAAATTGAAAAATTTACTATGGATGAAAGCTGACTGAACCTATAATCATTTTTGAAAAATGTTTAATTGAACTTAAAATGCAACTAAAGAAGGTGAGGTGTTAAATGTTCATATATTCCTTACATCATTCCATTAATCTGCAATAATACATTGTTATTAGAATATGTGTTTTACTGAGAACATAAATGACGTTCAGTGACAATGTAACCGGTTACTAGAAGGTGTTCAATACTCATTGAAGACAAGAATAAACAGAAGGGCAAGTTGTTTATTTCATCGAAAATTAAATATATATTCTTATCGCACAGAAGATTCTTATGCTAACAAGGCATCACTTTTTTTTAAACAATAAAAGAAATAGCTTAATCAATTACTGAACAAGCATAATAAAATTAGCAAAAAGTGATTACGTAAAAATAACATCAAGATAGAGGATCATTTTAAAAGTTGGAAAAACGGAAGCTTTTCTTTGCTACGAAATTGTTAGAACAAACCCAGTGCTGACTCGAACTTCGTTAAGAAATTAAACTCTGAATGAGCAAACGAAATCATTCGATTACCTTTAAGACGCTAAAAGCCGACCCGGTCACTGGAGCATTATTTTCGTCTCGGAATTTTAAACATTTCAATATGATTAAATTTTGATACGATTTATATTTACACCTGTTAATTACGAGGGGTCTGAGTGAAAAATATAAGAAAGAAATGTAATTTATATGATATAAATAATATTTCTTTCTTCTAGTTACTAGATGGAAAAGTTATATGATATCTGACGTAATTATTGTAAGTTTTCATTAACCTTATTTATATCATGGTCAAACGAGCAGATAGGTCCTGATGTTACGTGATAATCAATATCCATGAACCTCTACAGCTCCAGAGGAGCTTGATGCATTACCAGCTGAACTCATCCTTCTAATCGGTTTCTATTCGGCATCATGCCAGAACGCAAAATTGCCTCGGGGCATGTCTACTCTCATGCTCGGTCATCGCGACCAGCCTACACCCTACACCCTACAGAGTAGGGTGTAGGGTGTAGGCTGGGTAGGATGTAAGTAGGGTGGCTGGGTAGGGTGTAGTGTAGGGTCGCGATACACGGCGGAGGTCGCGAAAACGTAATCAAAATTTAACAGTTATTTAAAGGCCCACTGCTGGGCTTAGACCATCGCACTCATAAGAGAGAAGTACTTAAGGCATTGACAGACATACTTCAATGTGGTTTGGCTTTCACGAACTATATCATAATGCTTTAATGATTTAGTGGGACCGGTTTGGGGAATTCTTAATTTCGGAGTTTTCCATTGTTTGGTCTAGTGGGAGGCAACAGTGGTTGGTTACATCCCTATACACAAAGATGTGCCGCCAAGCGATTAAACTTTCTGCCACGAAGTCGCGCAGCAACCGTTAAGGGGGTTCCAACTTTCAGATTAGCCCACTTCTATCTTAGACTACATTACCCCTTACCACTATGTGAGATTATGGTCCTAACGTGTAATAAAATAAGTACATAAAAAAATATTGAATCCATAATTCCATACTCATATTACAAATTTGATAATTAGTAACATTGGATAAGTAGATAGACTGCACCCTGGGGAAGGTTATAGAACAGTTTTAACTAGCCCGGGAAATGAGACTGTTCAATGTGATAAGAACGAAGTCATAGGATTAGTAATATAATTTTTATGTATTTTTACAAATTACTGCGTAAATTTCATCCAAAATAAAACGCTATTAAGCTGATGCTAGTTTAAATTGCAGAAGTTTAAATTTCAACAAAATCTAAATCCTTGCTTTCCGTCATTCAGGATTAAATTTCAAAAATCCTTTACATATCAAAACCTACACAAATTAAAAAAGAGGCTTAACAAATCTAGTAAGAATCCGTACCATCCAATTACCTATGATTCGATTTGTTCCATCTAGACTCAGTCTAAAAATCTCACAAAGGGTTTTTAGAATTGAAATTCAACTCTTTGTTACTCAATTCATACAAAACATTCTACGTATCAGGCAAAGGAGTTAGATATTCCTACTTGTAGTTGCAATTTCATTTGTATTGATACCGATACAAGAAATTCCTTTACAATAGGGATGTATTCACATCCCTCTTGTATTTCTGAATTATTGAATCCAATGTTATTTAATCACACTCATATCGAAATGTGAATGTTTGTATGTAATTTAGTTTCTACATGTGTGTATGTTTGTTACTCCTTCATGCCGGAACTTCTAAATCTACTTCACTCGGATTTGTTTCGAAGATACTCGTAGTTGTACCATTGATTAACACGTAGGCTTTTTATCCTACTAAAATCAATAGTTCACGCGCCGTTTATGAGATACCGATTTCATGTCGATGATTACATGCAGGTTACATAAGGAGGCCTTATCGTTTAGAAGCGATCTCTGCTAGTCAACCTTAGGATCAGGAAATAGTAATGGAAATAGAAAGCAGATTGTGCACCTTAAACATGCATTCGATAGCTTGAAATTTTTGTTGGAAATCTCCGACAAATTCGATTTTTATGTTAAGAACTAGATAGATAATCTTTGAAGAAAAACTTTACGTATTAATATCACGTATTACTTAAAAACAGGATCCTATTAGCGCCTTTCGGATTCTGAAGCTTGAAAATAATTGTAAGCTGCCTCATTGGAAGCTGCGTGCTCTGAGCTCTAAATCCCTCTCACCTTATGCCTGAGTTTAGCGGGAGAGAATGCCTATGCCCAGCGGCGGGACATATAATGCTTGCAGGTAGAAGATAAAACATAGGAATGCACAAATTTGGGCACGACTTGTGGACTTGGAAACCTAACTGAGAGTGAGTGTGAATAAAATAGTTTCTATTCTCTTTACTCTATTTATCATCGTCACATATGAGTTCTCTCGCTTAATCAGGTGCACTGTGCACCAGAGTGTACAGTGATAAACCCCGCTCTTCTAGGTAATTAATATAAACACGCTATTTTAGGATTTCAAGCATAAAACGGGATTGTTATTTTATTCAGTTGGAATTTAAATATTCCAGAAGTATTCTGATTCACATGCGGTTTATTATTTACATTGTTATGTATTTTTTGAATTTCATTTTGTAATTGGATATTGTTATTTTGCAACGCGCTCGAAAATCGTTTCGTGTCCGTTGTTATTTTTGTTTTATTTGTTTTTCAACGACATCAAAATAGCAGATGATTATTTATTTCGTGATGTTGGTAACCCAGATTTCAGTTTACATCTCATTCCCTTTTTCATTGAAAGAAAATATATAAATTAAAAGCAAAACAAACGCGCAAAAAAATGCTTTTAACATTTAAGAATGTATAACACGTTGTTATTCTATTTTTTACATTGCATACACTAGTCTAGTTAGATGTAGCAAAGAGCGTATATACCTATATGTCTCCCTTATTCGTTATTATATTAATAAAACACAAGGTTACTTATTCTGTTCTTTTGTAATAAGTTTTTTCTGTTTTTTTTTATTTGCTTTTAGTTAATTTAAAATATTTAGCATATTATATTATTAGCGACCTATGAGCGTCGACTTGAGACTATATATCTTTTTTACATATAATTCTGTTGGTGGCGCTTTGATAAATAAATAAATAAATATTGCATTAAATGAAAAAAAAAATACAATTTACCAATAGAGGTGGTGATAGCCTATTGATTTTCTGACTCTAGCATGCTATCTATATATGGAGTTATGCGCGTTTTTTAATATAAGCAATAACTCAAAACTGTTTTGATGATATTGTAACGAAAGCTGCATACCTGAAAGCTACGCATACTGTCCTCAAAGGCATGTCAAGCGTAGTGAACTTATGGGTTGTTAGTGATGATGATGATACAGACTATGTATACTATAGAGGTCAGATCTATTGAGGCCAAATTGAAAGTGCGACATCAGCAAAGAAAATAACACAAAGGCTTTAGGCTTATTAGGATTTCTATTTAACGATTTTATCTTATAAATCGATATAGTACTGATAAAGAAGTCACATTTTAACGGGAACGTGTCAATCCAGACTATAAACCGACGGAATGGATCCGCCTTATTGGAGGAAACAAACAGAACAATAAAACTCTTTATTGTTCCGGGAATGGACGATGGAGACCGGCCAACTTGATGATATTATGTGACAGTGTTTTCTGTTAATCAATTATTTAGAGATGTTTTAAATCGTTGAAATCGATGTTAAAATTACGGTTTATCGGCCTATTAGCGTTGGACTGGACACAGACCTCCTTTCTCATACAGTAATTAAGACCGTTGCCAGGCTGGAAGGCCGGTGCCTTTTTATTTTACCCTAAAAAATGACAACATCATGAAGATGAAGCTACTCAGCCTTACACCAGGGAGGCAGTAGGCAAGGTTTTCTTAGGCAATCTCGAATCTTCCCTATCTTACTGAAGGTGTTTTTTATACACTTCAATCTAGCCCATGACGGCAATCTCACCTGGTGGTAAGTGATGAGGCTAAGATAGTAGCAGGATAACTTGTTAGTAGAATAAACTCACACTCATAATTAGCTTCTACGCGACATCCTGGCGAACATTTAGCGTTCGCCACGCTTGGCAACACGTCTTTGTCTGTTGGGTGGTAAGTAACCTCGACCGAAGCCTCCCACCAGACCAAAGTCGAGCAAGAATCGAACCGAGGAACTTCAACCTTATAATGCGACAGCGCACTTACTGCACCACGGCGGTGGACACTGGTGAGATTTTAGTGATTAAGAATCGCATTTGGCCCGATTACTCCCTCATGATTTTGAGGTATAACGTCATTCACGTACAAAGAAAGTTCTATATATGTACCTTCCTACAAATCGCTTGGGTAGTGCTTAACAACCGGCAAACCAGCAAGCCAGCATATCTCTTATTTGCCATACGACTAACCTAAAATAAAACGCCGGTGCTTGGAGTGCGATGTGTCTAAACCGTCGACACATCACTCATTAATGAAGAGTGTCGCATGGACGCTGCAGCGTACTCTTCGCTAGCGGATTTTGTGATGTGGTGTTGTAGAGATAGTGCACGTTATATGTTATAGTTTAGTTAGAGTAGTAAGACAATCAACGTCGAACCAAACAGACGTGTTACTAATTTCCTATCCCCCTTCCCCGCACGCTTCCGTGACATCTAGCTACCAAAGATAGATACCGGTAATAGATTCCATCATGGTTTATAGTAGACTATAATACGCTTAAGCTGTGATAACCTAGTTAGGACGTCGGCCTTCTAATCAGAGGCCGGGGGTTCGAACCCGGGCACGCACCTCTAACTATTCGGACTTATATGCGTTTTTACGCAATTAAAATATTAAAACACTTGCTACAACGGTGAAGGAAAACATCGTGAGGAAACCTGCACGCCTGAGAGTTCTCCGTAATTTTCTCAGGCGTGTGAAGTCTGCCAATCCGCACATGGCCAGCGTGGTGGACTATGGCCAAACCCTTCTCATATTGAGAGGAGTCCCGTGCTCTGTAGTGAGCTGGCAATGGGTTGATTATGATGATAATACGCTTAAATAAAACCCCTGTAAATAGAAAAGCATATACCTCTCTCAAAGCCACTGTAACTTCGCGACTTTTTAAACTTTATAAACCAACATTATTTAATTGGTTCTTTTAAGGATAATCTCATATCCGATCAGATCATATTTTTTTTTTCCGGGTGTCCTCTTTCAGTAAAAGAGACCTTGTTTTGCTTTACTGTCAACTTACATACTTTACAATTTTTAGTCTTAATAATATATATAAGTCATTTGTAAAAGACTTTCCGTTAAAACTACAATTTAATTATTTAATTAAATTTAAATTGTAAAAATTACAATTTTTACAATTTAAAACCAGATAAAATACAATTAAGACGATTACAAAAAATATAAACAACAATTAAATTAATACAAAATTACCATAATACACATAAAACAAAATTTTAAAAGGTCTAATAATTAATTAAAAACATTAAAATCACTTAAGTCTATCTTAAAACTAAACGAAGGTGCGGTCTAAATGCTTCGAAACTCAGATCAGATCATATTAGACCACGTAGAGTTACTGCAACTTCTCCATCAGACTTATAGCAAGAATGTATTTCCGGTGATGTAACCGGTACCAAATGCTAAGCGCATAATAAGCCCCCAATTTAGCTCTGCCTGCTAATTTCATTCCACAACTTCGCAAAGTTAAGTTGTGAGTGAAGTAAGACGGCACGAGCTAAATTGAGGGCGTGACATCCGTTTAGCGTTTGGATCCAGTAATATAAGCTGTTGGCACCATGTTATCGGATTCAACGCTATCGTCCGTGGCGTGCACTTCATACGTGCATAAAAGCCTTCTATTCTTTAGTTTCCGTATAACTTCATATTTGCAAGAAACCTTTCGAATAATGAGCGAGCAAAGCTGGTTTTTAATGGAAACGTGTTTTGAAATAATTAAACTATTATAACACAAGGAAACGTTAGGTTTCACTTTCTATACTGATGTAGATTCTTGCGTGATACCGAATCTGGAATAATAATTAATATTTAATCGTCGATATTTTGACCTCTCTGTACTCGTTGTTACCCAATTTATCTTCCCAGGTCTAAACAAACTTTTACTGACTTAGAATTAAATATTATAAATTTAGTAAAAATAAAAAGTATAAATTATAATTATATCAATAAATAACTCTTATAGTAATTGAATAAAACCAAATCACAAAAAACAATAATAAAACATAAAATATTAGTTTGACAGCCTTCTTTGTAATAATATTGACGACCTTTGTGGCGGAGCGCGTGCGCTGCCGCATTGTAGAGTTGGAGGTCCTGGGTACGAGTCTGGTCTGGTGGAGGCTTTATTCATGGTAGTCGCCACTCTACCGACAAAGACGATTTAGCATTCCAGCACGATGTCGCGTAGAAACCAATAAGGAGTGTGGGTAGTACAAAAAATATTGTCACTTGTACAAATATAGAACAGAAAAAATTAAACTATCAACACACTTAGCAGAGGTCTGATATTATTTGGTCTTTTTAAAACCAGTGGACAGACAAATATTTGTACCGGGTAGTTATTATAATATACCCACCCTTGTTAAAATAACGAGAAAACAGAAGGAAGAAGCACCCTTCAGTTGGATTCAAATAATCTCCTTTGAAGTGATTCAGTAAGTAATGATAATACCGCTAACGTTTCTCTAGTCTACTTCATTATAAAGGTTTTCAATATTTTAAAGGAAATCTTTGTCGGTCTTAGCGTTTTAGTAGGTTAACGTGATTAAAAAAATCTAGGTTCAAAAATAATAAATATTTTGCCTTATAAAAAGTCGAGCAGAAATAAGTATAAGTTAGTTTTTGAATAATTTATTAACACAGAGTTGAAGGTAGGTCTCAGTATGAAATATACAGATCGCATGGAGCGCCGCGGTCGAGTGCATCAGTGTTCCCGTGACCCAGCCACCAGGCGACGCGAAGGAGCATCGCTGGGTTTTAGTGGGTATTCTGGTCGCCAGACTGGCCGCCGGGGAATCCCACATACCCCGTCGGAAGCGGCGCAGTCTTGCCTGCGTCGCCTCCGGAGGGGATGCGTAAAAGCATTTCCAAGCGGAGAAAAAAAAAAAAAAACAGACCGCATGGATCTTGAGTGAATGGTGCTGAAAGAGAGAGAGCGTTGGTGTTATTTAGCCTTATACAGTAACCAATGATGAAGTTTCATTAAACACTAGGCATACTACGAACACAATTAAACTATTAAGTAGAATATTACGAACCAATTCACCGGAATGTAAATATATGTTATAAAGAACATACTAGTTAGAATAAGCTGAAAACATTGACTAAATACATTGTATTGAATGTAGTGTATTTCGACGACCTCCGTAACGCAGCGTGCGATATTGCATTTTCAAGTTAGAGGTCCTGGGATCGATTCCCGGCTCGATACTGGTCTGGTGGAGACTTCGATCGAGAGTTAACAAACTACCGACAGAGACGTGTTGATAAGCGATTTAGATCCCGACACGACGTTGCGTAAACTACGAAACCAATTAGGAGTATGGATTATCACGCTTTAATCTTAGACTGCATCGTCACCAGGTGAGATTACTTGTAGTGTATATAAAAAAATTTAGTCGATCTCTTACTCAACGACTACTTGATCAATAAAGAGCGCTTTATTATTTTTTTTTCTTCGGACTGTCTATTAGCTGTATAAACCCTATTGGTTGCCACAGCGTAACCGGGCTGTTTGGCGAGCTTTGGAAAGAAGCTCTGCCAGAAGAAATTTTGAGCCCTAGGGCTCGAAGAAACTAAGGGAACGACTGCCTAAGGGCGCCTCCTTTGAGGCCGGACCTCGGCTTAGGCGACGTTTGGAATAACGGGGGGATCGGACGGTGGTTTGGAATAACGGGGGGGTCGGACGGTGTCTTTATTATGTTACAATATGATGAGTTAGGCTCTGATACTCGCCCAACATCGGGGTAACTCCTTCTAATTTTGTGAAACAACCTTCACAATACAACTATGATTATTAGTTAAGCTTAAGAAGACAGTAGGATAATATAATTTTCAAAAGTTTATTGTCTATTTAAAATAGCTAAAGTCGTTCATCTACACCATTAGTGGGTAGATATCAAGAAGGGGAAAGAAAAATAACCGCTAGTTATACTGGTAATCGCACCTGATAATCCGTTTCATTCAACAAGAGGTTTAGTTTTTCTGTTGATAATAAATAATAATAATAAAAATATTTGTTTATTTAAGAAAAATATTACACAATTAAGAAATATCACAATTTTTATAAAATTCATGTGCAATGATAACTTGAGCTTTTCCGTACACCAAAGTATTCAACATTAGGTAAACGCAAATCTTGTGGTATAATACTTACATAAAAGCTAAATAACTACTACTTTTAAACTTACATCATTGAACTAATTATAGGTTATTTTGAAATAAAATGTAATAAATAAAAACACTTTCATAAATAAATGCAGCTAGGTCAAAGAATAAATTTTACTTAGTATATTTATATTTTTATATCTATAAATTGTTTTATTTTTATGTTAATATAATTATAAGTATAGTTTGTATTACGTTTGTGTTGCGATAACTATTTTAGTGTAAATATGTAAAACTAGATGTCGCTAGACAGTAAGTACATTATCTCGCAAAATTATGGTATATCCCAAAGTGTATGTAATCACTACGATGTATATTTGCCATTATGAGACTAATACTAAACATGTATGTTATATCTATTTAAATTATTATTATTTTGTAAAAAAACCCTATATTAATTTAACTCAACGGCTACATACTTTTAGGTCTTCATTGAATGGTCAGTTTAACACAATACGAATTTGCCTATAACGGTCCATGACCAATTGTATATGTTAACGATCCATGAACAAACTCACGCAATGAAAATAAATACTTTGTTTGTACAAAGATTACAGATAATGCTGATAGCAATCATGAAATAAATACAGGTTGAGGACTTGAGAGAACTTGTACCCACAGCTTTTTGTTCCGTAATATTTTTAATTAGATCTTAGATTCCCCTAAAGAAAAATAACTTATTTAATCTAACTTTCAACAAATATCGCGATAGTATCTCGATCTCGTTAAAATTGGCAGGCGAGGACATTTTCGACGACGTAGATGTTTTAATGTCCGTCCATCCTACCTTATCTCTAAAAAGTTAGCTCATTATGATTTCTTGTTTAAGTTTGGCGCATGGCTCCAAGAATCTAATTATTTCAACTTTCCTACGATAATAGAATTCTAATTTGGTTGTTTACGCACATTAATTTAATATCATTTTGTCTAGATTAATTGAGATGTAATTTTTTTCAGTTTTAATGTCATCATGATCAACCCATTGCCGGCTCACTACAGAGCACGGGTCTCCTCTCAATATGAAAGCGTTTGGCCATAGTCCACCACGCTGGCCATATGCGGATTGGCAGACTTCACACGCATTTTGAGAATATTACAAACTCTCAGGCTTGCAGGTTTCCTCACGATGTTTTCCTTCACCGTTGAAGCAAGTGATATTTTAATTACTTAAAAAACGCACATAAGTTATAAAGTTAGAGGTGCGTGCCCGGGTTCGAACCCCCGACCTCTGATTAGGAAGCGGACGTGTTAACCACTAGGCTATCACAACTTAAATGTATATGACTTGAATACGACTATACACACAATAACCACTTGGACCACGGGTTTCGTTGAATATAATAGTTAGAATGCCCCATTAATAGCCTGTGGTCCAAATGTTGGAAAGGCTTGGACCAAGACCGCTGAATGACCTGTACTTTCAAGCTTCCGTTACACACAAACAACGTACTTCTAAAGTCGAAAGATTGTGTAGCCGTTTTGCAATACCTCAAATCAATCGATTCCATTAGTTAAGTAACGCTACCAACCCAATTAAGTAAATGTATGGTATAGATCAAATTTGAAATTCAACTTTTGTTAATTTGCCTCAAGTAAAACGAAATGAACGACCACTCTTTCAAGAGCGTATCGATAAGAAGAACGAACAATCAAAAATTATAATCAAATGTTTCTTACATTTGATTATAATTTTCTATGAACTCTTAACGCAGAGTTGTCCGCTGTAGTCTTATTAGAGGGAAGTAACAGGTTGAGTTTATCTGTTCTATTCTAGTGGGAGGTTTCCGCTATGGGTAGTTAAGAATTTGATACCATGCCGTATAGGTATTGATTAGGGGAATAAGTTAAGCTACTTTTTACAGGTTAGCCCAACTAACTGCATTTTAACGTACCAACAGGTGAGATTGCAGTCAAGAGCATATTCAGCAGCTCATTTCAGTGATATTTTCTAAATGCCTTGTAGGTCTAGTGACTAACTTATTCAACTATATGCAATGACTATTCATATTTATAAGACTATTATTCCCTTAAGTCTACTATGACTATAGGATATAAATGATATGGGATGTATGGGATGATGTAGGTATATATTATGCTTGATAGGTATACCACCACCTGTAGCTTTATGATGCGTTTGAAGAGTACTGGACGTTTGTCCAACTTTTATGAGCATCGTAAAATTCTTCAAATGTCCACTGTCATCGTAAAACTGTGAATTTGACAAGATGTATGGTTGCGCAAACCATGTGAAAATTATATATAGGAGTCAAAAATACAAATTTTAGTAAATGTTCCTTTAATGAGTGGTGTTGGGCTAAGTTTAAAACTTCAGCCTCCTTATTGGAAGGCATTCGATCCTTTCCGAGCACCTGTTAGTTTTCCAACCTATGAGCATTGTCGATGAAATATAAGTTTTAACGGTGAAGGAAAACATCGTGGGGAAACTTGCATGTCTGAAAGTCCATAATTTTTTCAAATTCGCATGTAGTCAATCCGTATGGCGGACTAAGGTTAAAACCTTACTGAGAGAATACCCGTGCCCTATTATGTTATAACATCACACATAATTGTGTAATAGGTTGATAATGGTTATGATTGATAACTGAATTTATTAATATTACGATTATATTTTTTAATAAATTGCGGTTATCCGTAATTCCTGAGCATCCCACAAATTCCAAAGATCCTCTTTTTAAGATTCAAAACATACTTTAAAATGAGCATCCAGTTTTAATTGAGAGGAAACTGATTGACAGGATGTAGGTCTGTTCATGAAATTTTTATTTACACCAAACGTTTTAAGATAGTCGTGAGATACAGGAATGCAAGCACGGAGAATGATGCAAATACTGATTTACACAAATCCCTAAGCTAAACTAAACTGACTGGCGTTAGAGTAGTACTATCCTTCTCCTCAAAGACTAAATGAATACATACCAATATTTTGAAACTCTTAATTTAGTTTATAGATTTGTGTTAAAAATAAAACCGTAACAATTTAATATTAATTTTATTTCTCAATAACTATGATTTTTCTTCCTCGTCGTCAACGGGTGGCTGTATGTTGAAGCGGGAAGACGCTTGGGTTTGTATCTCTTGGGGCTCTTCCACGGAAGGAATCCTGTACGCCATCAGCGCAGCGCCGTAGTTGCCTTGACCCGTGTCCCAAAACACTATCTGGAAAATATTATTGAAAATTACAAAGAACTGGAGCAAGACCAAAGATAAGATTGATGGATTATGTGAAAGAACATCATGTGTGTGTAAATGATTATAAAGGTGGTTAGCAACTTTACTGTTTATACGAGTAGAAATGAGTGAAAGAAGATTTGTTGTCTCCAGCTGACTTAGTGTCGGATAAATGCAATGCAATATTCCTTGTATTTTTAACGAACTTCTTACGGACTGCCTCATTGACAATGCAATTCGAGGTCCCAGTTAAAGTCGCTAACGTCTTATAATAATTATTAAATTTTGTCAATTCCAATGCACGGAAGTGTAGCCCTAAATGAAAATTGCCAGCAATAGGAAACGAATAGTGTAAATATGAAGATAACTTTAATTATAGGAATACCTTCAAAAGAATAAAGGGCTTTAGTTCAATCACTGAGCAGGTTCCCGAATAGACCTCAGTAAAATTACTCCCAATTTAGATATATTGCAACTCACCTCGTCATCAATAAGGTATCTCACATAGAACAGTTCATTGAACTTCTCAAAGCCCAACTCGTCGGCGATCTGATGCCCGCGGGCGGTTGTAAAGATACCAGAAATAGCTGGAACGTTCGCGTTCTCGCTGAGCGCTATCGCTGCTTTCAGCATGTCTTTGCCTAAACCTTAAAAGAGACGAGATATTTGCAATACACATATAATGATTCTCAGGAGGCAAAACAAATGTATCTTCATCATCATAATCAACCTTTTCATCATTATTTCAACAGTTTGTTCTCGTCTTCAAAACTGACCCTCACAAAGAATTTTTAATCTTTCTTAGCGGTAGACATATTAGCTATCTTTGTCATCATCATCATCATGATCAACCCATTACCGGCTCACTACAGAGCACGGGTCTCCTCTCAATATGAGAAGGGTTCGGCCATAGTCCACCACGCTGGCCGTGTGCGGATTGGCAGACTTCACACGCCTTTGAGCACATCATGGAGAACTCTCAGGCGTGCAAGTGTCCTCACGATGTTTTCCTTCACCGTTGAAGCAAGTGATATTTTAATTGTTGAAAAAACGCACATAACTCCGAAAAGTTAGAGGTTGGTGCCCGCGAACCGCCGACCTCTGATTAGGATTCCGACGCCCTAACCACTAGGCTATCACAGCTTCATATCACAGCTATCTTTGTGCCAACGCTTAAACAGTTCTATACAACCAGAAGAATAATTAACCTTTACTAAATATGTATATAAAGAGTATCACCACTCTCTTTTATATACATATACAGTGAAGGTAAATCATTATAAACATGTTATTATCATCAATAACACATCATGTTACTACCGAGATCGGCCCTTTTCTATCATTTGCTCATATAGCTACCACACTAATCGAATACGGATTAAGACTATTTACTATCAGGTGTTATTCGTAAACATGTGGTTTCCCAGACACAGAGCAATATTAAAGTCCGTATTGGATCTGTTTCGGTCACCCAGCCTGAATGTGACCAACTTGGATCAACACTGATTACGTACCAACGCAATCAACAAATTTGCGCGATCCAAACCTACGTGACCCAGTTACGTCACTGACTAGTAAAATTTTGCTAAACCTTCAATGTTGACGGACTGAATATAATCTTTAAAATGGTTTACTATCTAGTTATATATGCTGTCGCATTATAAAGTCGGAGATCCTGGGTTCGATTTCCGGCTCGAGTCTGGTCTGGTAGGAGGCCGGCCGGTGCCGTAGTTACCACCCCACCGACAAAGACGTGTTGCCAAGCGATCTAGCGTTCCGGCACGATGTCGCATAGAAAAAAATTTGGGGTATGAGTAATCATACCCCTAACAGGTTAGCCCGCTACCATCTTAGACTGCATCATCACTTACCATCAGGTGAGATTGCCGTCAAGGGCTAACTTGTAGTGGATAAAAAAATATTTAAAAAAAACTATGATATTTAGTAGAGTAACTCTTACCCCTGTGCCGGTACCTGGTTTTCAACGCCAACAGATAAATTTTAAAATAACGTCTCACACCCAGTTTATCGAATAGATCCACGGGTTTCTCAATCGCTCTATAGAATGTCATCACAGTAGTGTATTGCGGGTTATAAGTGATCTTCACTCGACTGAACGTTCTGGAGAAGGCACCTGAAATTATTTACAAAAGCAATGATGAGGACTCCAGAGGTTCACAACATTCATTAAGAAGTAAATAAATATTATTAAAAAAAAAGTGGTTGTCTGTTATTTCGTTCGCTTATAATTAGTGTTTATATATTTTTTTTTATTTAGACTAGGCATTACTTAACTTACTTAAATTTAAAAGTATTCTCGTGTACTATTCGTCTGTATGTACTGTATATCTATTTCCCCATTAAAGTTTTAATAGAATTGTGCTTTAGCTTTATCCCACAGGACTCTCTAGCCAATAAACTATCGCCATGCAAAAAAAAAACAAACGTTGCTTTGTTTATGCGAGATTGAGGAATAAATCAACAGATACACTTTCGCATTTATATGATTTGTAGTCATTATTAATCTTACCACAGATTTTTATATCTCTAACATCAGAACTTTGGACTTTACAGTTTTACAAATGCTGGTTATATTTATTTTATAACTAAATTATAATATAGGTTAATCCTATACCACCATTTGACCAGAATAATGCATAATGAATAGAAGCAGGTGTTAATGAATAGAAAGGCGTTACTTTGCGGAAGTCCATGACAAACAATAAACAGCAAGTATAATTTGCTATATTCAGAATAATGCAATAATAAAAAAAATGTTGATCAATGATGAACAAACAAAGAAGAAATTCAGGTAGAAATAAGACAATTGCTTACCCACAGCACAAATTCACGCCTACAAAATACTTTAACCGAAACAATATCGTGATGTAAGGCCCACCTTTCACATGTTCGCTTATTCGCGATACCAACAACTTTCCTTAATACCGCCTTACCCCGATAGACTACTTGGAATCCAATTTACGTTCAAATGGTTCAGTGCAAGTTACAGGAGCGAGAAATTTCTCTTAAATTACATTTCACCGTAATTCGCTCACAAAGGCAACATTTTTTTTTTACACCTTACCTATTATATACACTTAAACACAATATACGTTAATCTGAGATGGAAAATCTTATATTGAAGTGTACCAACCTCAATAAGGTTTTTCTGCAAATTACTCGTAGGAAATCTGAACTTGTATTATAATAAAAATAGACTTATAATAATCTATACATCACGCATCGCTTCAAAAATACTAAACTGATCGAAATTTAGTACACTAACGTAGAATACTCTGGATTAAGCTATTTTTTTGTCTCCAAAATATAGGCTAATAGGCTTTCTTCATGGAGGAGATGAAACATTTTGTAAATTTTACTCCATAACTTTTTAAACCTTCGCCAATGCTGACCATTCGTACTTTATTAGAATTGTTGTATGATAAGTTAATGTTTGCTTAATTTTCATAAATATTTGATGAATTTTATTGGAGATATAGACTCCGGTCTAGATATAGCAACCCCTCACTTAAAACTTAACCATACTCAATAC
Organism: Lasiommata megera; assembly: GCA_928268935.1. Classification (NCBI taxonomy): domain Eukaryota; kingdom Metazoa; phylum Arthropoda; class Insecta; order Lepidoptera; family Nymphalidae; genus Lasiommata; species Lasiommata megera. The sequence continues at coordinate 13,227,922 of OV743314.1, read as the reverse complement.
ACATCAGTAAGATAATGATCAATCCGACACCCCAACCGTCTCGTAGTTGCGGCTTTTTCCTCCTGACCTAAGCGCTCCTCTCCGAAAGAGGAGACCTAAACCCATGGGTAGCAGCTAGTTAAGAAAATGATTTCAAACCAAGATACGATCAAATTCGTAATAGCATAAACAATGTTATGGAAAACTCTAAAGTTTAAAATCGACCAGAGCCTGTTCAATACAGAGAAAAAAGATTGGCCTTACTTGAAAAATATATTATCGCTAATATAGATTTGTAAATTTGATTTGTGATTTGAATCATCAATACAGTGCAGATTGTTATTAAGGACACTCGTATAGCTTCAAACTTGCACCATACCCCAATTCCTAAAGCTGAATTCGGAATTCTTTTACGAATGCAGTAAAAATTTAGGCTCAAAGCAGTCAAGCAATCCGCCCTTAATGTTATGAGCACCGATACAGAGGAAACTGGGTTTATGTGAATCTATACGATTGATATTCGAATAAATTCCAAATTCTCAATAGTTCCACCGAAGTGCCGAGACAATCTAAAGTTTGATCGGCCGCCCCACCAGGGACTTATCAAAAGTCATATTGCAACGCCGTTATATTTCCTTATCTGTCTCTGAATGAGATTTTTTGTACTTATATCCATATTAATATGAATTAAGAACTAATTTTAAATTTATTAGAAGCGGTGATAACCTAGTAGAAGCGGTGATAGCCTAGTGGTTAGGGCCTCCTAATCAGAGGTCGGCGGTTCGAATCCGGGCACGCACCCCTAAATTTCGGAGTTATGTGCGTTTAAAAAAAAAAAAATCACTTGCGGTGAAGGAAAACATCGTTAGGAAACCTGCACGCCTGAGAGTTCTCCATAACGTTCTCAAAGGCGTGTGAAGTCTGCCAATCCGCACATGGCCAGCGTGGTGGACTATGGCCAAATCCTTCTCATATTGAGAGGAGACCCGTGCTCTATAGTGAGCCGGTAATGGGTTGATCGTGAAACACTAATTTTAATATTTTTTTAGATTTTATATTCTAACTATATTTACAAACATATATTTATTAAATTTATTTATATGCAACAAAATTGCAAACTAAATTGTAACAACCTTATTTTATAAAATTAGAAACTTTAGTTGATATAGTCAACCAAGCGTCATTATTGTATTCTTTCAACTGTTAATGCGAATAAGGTACTGACGAGACAGGATTACCTAGTGTGGGTACCATCGAAAAAAATGTTAAATTATACGTATGGTGTTTTTGGTAAAATAATAATTTTTCATTTTTTTTTTCATTAGTGATTTGTGTTAGTAATTTGTGTATATTTTTTGTTTTTAACAAAGGTTTTCTGTAAGGCATTTCCTGCATGAGGCAGCCTGTATTATATGATTTGTCTGTATTTCTTGATGTTACACGCAATAAATGTTTCTCTCGAAGGTTACAGGCCTTTTAATACACCCTACGGTTTGTAAGAGTCAAGTGACGCACGATGACAAGGGACGCCTTGGATTGTAGAATGAAGTTTGAATACGATAAATTATTCATCTTACGAAAACAAGATATCAACGGGAACAGACAGTGTTAATATATTATTTTTCCATGTACTAACTTTTCTCCTGTATCCTCATTATAAGTACACCAACCAGTTTATCTGTGCCTTCTTTAACAGCTGCTAGTGACATTTTGTCTTTCATCCATATTCTGACATTGTGGATAAATTCATCGACACCTTCTTGTTCGTTGGATATCTTCACGGAACGATACGTGATCTGCAATAAGAAGTTTTTTAGTTCTAAGGTTTTTATAACCGAAATTTTACATACATTTATAAAACCGCACATAAAAAACCAGCCTATTATAAAATTAAGAGGTCCAAAAATAAATTTGTCCTGAGAATATTTTTGTTAAAATATACGTGGCAATAACAACTCCAAACACTCTAATAATAATGCTGGGACCCCCAAAAACCTTGAAAAACAAAATTTTGTCAAGGAAATGTAGCACAAAGTCATAATTTTCCTACAATATAACACAGTTAAGCAGTAAAACTAACTACTTAAAATTCCTAATAGGTGTCCTGAGATAACAACTTTTCTCTTATATGGGAGCTTACATAAACTTAATATGATATTACGCGAGAATAATGAACACCTTAATGTTGTCACGACCTCTACCTAAGTAGATTCTAAAAGCGAAGTAAATTAATGTACAACAAGTGCCTTTAAAGTAAGGAAAAAGATATTTTAAAAAATACTGAATATAATGGTTACGCGTGAAAATCTAAATAATCTTGAATTTCTTAACAATCTCAGTAATGCTGATTGTTGTATTGTGTTGAAATATACTTTTGGAACGTCACGTCTATCTGTTTGTTCTAACTCTATCTAGAAAAAGGTGGCATGAAACTTTTCAGTTCTATGGCAAACTAGAGCTATGGTTAGGTATATAAGGTCATAGACGTGAAATTCAGTTTTTCACAAATCCCGCGGGCACGTCGGATTTTTTCGGGATAAAAACAGCCTATTCATCCAGGGTATAATGTATCCCCAATCCGATTCTGCTTTAGTCAAATTGGTTTTGTAGGTTCGGCGTGAAGGACTGACAAACCACTAATTTTATGTTTTAAATTTAATAAGGGACGTGCTTATCTTATATAAACCTTACCTACCTCTTTTAAGGGGAGAAGCCAGATAAGATCCCGTACAAATATCGTCGTAGCATATCGTCCAAAGATTAGTTAGTAAGACAATAGAATGGTTTATATTTACAGCCTACTACTCCCAACCGAAATCATTAAAACTATCCCAATGGAATTATCTTAACTATTATATTTTAATGTTATCAAAACATTTAATTTTCACAATTAGAGAGAAATTATAAAAGTGCTTAACAAACTTCAAGTATTTAATTAAAGAAACCCCAAAAAAAAAGATGAATCTTTCTTTTAAAATCTCAATTTGTTTAATTTAGATACCTTGAACTGAATTAAATAGTAGGCTAAAGATATGGTAAGGTTGTGTTACAGCAGTTCGTGAAATATTTCTTTTTTATAAAATTTGTCTCCTTGCTTTAGCGATGATTTCGTTTGCGATGACTGTCTTGTCTATCATCAATTTGGTTACATAAATTATACAATTAATTACATAAGAATTATGTAAATACTATAATGAAATAAGTTTAGAGGTCTCTGTTGAAAACTGATTTGGCATAAGCAGCTAAATTAAATCCTACAAACATCATTTGTAATTTCACTTCCTTATTCATTATTCCGAGCTTTTCGATTCCAACGAGCACCAGTTCTACTCAATGCCATTTAGAGATGTGTATTCAATTATGTATGTTACACACACGTAGCAGGAAAATTTGCATTCGTGTTTCTAGTTTCAATAGTTTGAAGATATGACCCCTTATATGGACAAATGTTTGTATATAACGCCACGGGTTGCCTATACTTCTACTATGAAATAAGCCTGTGTTCATTAAAGTCTTACGCTGATTATGATGTTGACGGTGATAATAATGACTTTTCGCTGACCTTAAAAAAAACAAAAGATAGTCCAAATCCAACCTCATTTTAAACCGAGATCATTTCTACAGAAGATCGTCCACTTTATGAAATTAATCACTTAACAAACGAATTATATCCCAATTTTTAATTTAACGTTTGGAACACTCGGGAAATCTTCGCAATTTTTAATAAAGTCAAAGCGAATATAGCTTTTCAATCCCCTAAATCTTTTTCCGGTCGGTTAATTAAATTAATTTGAGGGATTCGCGCCCCGAAAAATGCGTTTCCGATTTGAGGTTCCATTGTCAATTTATTCTTTGTTAATCTGAGAATTAGGGCTTCCTTTATGCGGATCACAGGCTTTTTTTTAATAACCATCAATACAATGAGTATTAACAAAACTATTGAGTTGAACTAGCTGTGTACAGTCACAGATAAAAAATATCTGCCACGCTTGATCGTTTTAATAAATAATAAACTTGTTTAAAAGAATATTAACAAAGCTACACATAAATAATTTCAAAAAAAATGTAGTTCAAACAGCAGTCATTTAAATGTTCTGTCCTACGAACTGAATTAAACGGAACTTTCAGGTAATAGTTTTTTGAAATAGTTCGTTGCAGCTTGTGCTAAATTCGCTAGTCGAATATTTCTGTCTCCGATAATGAAATTATCTCGTAAATGTAAAATGGTAAGTCATTTTCTATAGTAAAATTTTAAGCATAATTTTAGTCTTATTACCTATCCAATGCATAATTTAATGATATAATCGTAGAATTAAAGATTTTTAATATAGTCATTTAGACTGAAATATATTTAAAAGCAGAATACTTTTCTATTTCTTCTTTATCTTCAATAATGTATTCCTCTTTACTTCTGACAATCGTAATACTAACCTCCTCAGGTAGATAATGTTTCTTCAACAAACGTACGGCGTCCTCATATCTCCTGTCTTGTAAGTCTTCAAACCTGATGCCGCAAGGTACTCGGCCCCATATTGATGGTGCTTTTATCCTTTCTTCCAACTGTTTCATCTTCTCGACCTCTTGTTCTGCGCTTTTAGCCATTTTTCTTCCTTCAGTTTATCTGTGGAGAATAAAACTTATATCACCTGCTTAACCAATTCAAGACACTAAATTATTTTACATATTTCATTGCATTCATTTTTTTTTGTCTTTTTTTTGTCTTTATTTGTAAATGCTTGTTTGTAACTGGATGAACTGCCTTTAATAAAAAAATATTATTATTATTATATTATATTGCATTTGTCCCACCTGTATAAAGTAGGTAAATTTAACGCAATTATTCTCATATAGGAGTATGTTGATGTGCAAACTTTATACTTATAGTGATTTCTTGGATTAATTAGAAGTGACGACAACAATTAGCCTAACTTCAGCTTGTCACGTCAGTATGAGGTGCGAATCGTGAGATTAAAATGTATGATACGCGTTGGCAATGTACCTACCTAAATAAACACCCTTGTGTAGCTTTTCCCCAAGCGAATATAGTACACCTATTTATAAACCAAGAACTAGGTGGAAAAACATTCAATTTTGATTCCTTACCGAATCGTCAACAGTAATCACACTCTTTTGTATAACTTAATGGAACTCGTATGTTCATGCTCTAAAAGTCAACGATAGCAAATTTAGTATTGAAATCTAAGAGTACGTCATTCTTCCTAAGAGATTTTCGCTCAGGAAAGTCGACAGCATTCACAACGAATTTCAATTCCGTCTCCCAAGTTGAGGCGTCTCCAATATTATTATAGTTTCCTCAAACCCAATATTCAATTTATAATTCAATCTTACGCTACTTCGATTTAATCTAGAATTATCTAGGAATCCAAGAGTCTCTAAAGTTACCTTTGATCCAAACTGTTACCCTTTATCCCCTGTTATCTTCCTTAACTATAACCCTTTGTGAGTCGAACTAATTAAACTTAGCACAGCAATAATTTGGAACGTTAATCAAAGTTTAACTACGGCATAATTGAAAGGTAGAAATCCGGTAATGTTTATATTTTCATGTAAACAGTATTAAATGTATGTGTATTAAATGTCAAACGAACGTAAGAATAAGCTTTTTATAAAATCTGTTATTCCTATTGCTACAAAAAAGTATTTAGTGTACCAACTTCATTGTATTTTCGTATCCTCTTTGTATCCATTTACTTGACATTTTAATGCCAGCCATCTTTGCGAAAATCACAAGACAAGTCGAACTCTATTTTTAAGATTTAACAAGATTTAGATTTAGAAGTTTTCTTCTACGTTACTATTTAACTATAATAACTTAACAAGGATACTATACGGAGATGCGATACGATACGAAGGGCTTAATTGTAAAAAAAACCAGTAAGTGCAAGCCAGTCTCAAGCACTGTGAGTCCCGTACCTTGAAAGCAATCTTACATAATCATCATCATCATGATCAACCCATTACCGGCTCACTACAGAGCACGGGTCTCCTCTCAATATGAGAGGGGTTTGGCCATAGTCCACCACGCTGGCCATGTGCGGATTAGCAGACTTCACACGCCTTTGAGAACATTATGGAGAACTCTCAGGCGTGCTGGTTTCCTCACGATGTTTTCCTTCACCGTTGAAGCAAGTGATATTTTAGTTTTTTTAAAACGCACATAACTTCGAAAAGTTAGAGGTGCGTGCCCGGATTTGAACCGCCGATCTCTGATTAGGAGGCTGACGCTCTAACCACTACTCTACCATCATAATTAATTATTTCCTAATTATTTTACGAGATTTGGATCAGAGACAATGAATAACAAGGAAATTACATTGCAATGACTACTAATATGTACATCAGTTTCCATCGTTAACACAGATCTAACAAATATATTATGTAAGTTCCCGATTAAGGCTAACAAGGGTCAGTTATTTCCATTCCAGTAGGTAACAGATCCCTAGAAATGAATAACACGGTCCCGGCTTCTAATTTTTAGAACGGTTTAATTCAAAAAATGCGTACGCTCCTTTGTGGGTGCAAATTTCGCTACAAATATTTTACATCCCGTTTCTATGTAAAGCGTGAAGCAGGGTTGCGATTGAGTTATGTAAATTTCAGGTCGCTATATAGCAAACTTCTTATATATTTCAAACGGAGAAAATGTTCTTAGCTGAAAACGTTAATCTCAAATATTTACCCTTTATTAGTAATTATCCGCATCTTTCTGTGTAATTAATCGGTTTATTCAGTCACCGCAGTGAAAAGTTAGATCAGAAACTACTGGATAAATGAGAAAATCCTAGACTCTGATTCAGTCTTTCTTACGATGAAAATAGGTTACACAAGTTAAAATTGTTTCAAAATAGGTTCAGCCATTCTAAAGGGTTTGCTTAAATATAGTGATGAATCCATCTCGAAAGACTTTCATGATCATCGTATGATAAAACCACTGTAACGCTGACTCGATTCTGGTCTGATGGAAGGCTTTGGCTGCAGCTAGTTATTACCCTGCTGACAAAGACATACCGCCAAGCGACTCCAGTATGATGCCGCGTAGAAGCCGATGTGTTCCGCCGACAATGCAGCGATGGCCCTTTTGGTGTTGGAGATATTGACGAGCAGACAAGTAATGAGGTGCTAATAAGATTTTGAAAGTAAAAACCGTCTGTCTTTCCATTCATCTGTTAGCGAGCTGTTTCACATGAACTGTACTAGGTACAGAGTTGTAATTTAAATAGAATGTTTAACATTTTAGGCTTATTACATTAAGGTGTTATTCAATTTATATATTAGAACCGTCTATAGAGCTGTGATAGCCTAGTGGCTAGGACGTCAGCCTTCTAATCAGAGGTCGGGGGTTCGAACCCGGGCACGCGCGTATAACTTTTCGGAGTTATGTGCGTTTTTAAGCAATTAAAATATCACTTGGTCCAACGGTGAAGGAAAACATCGTGAGGAAACCTGCATGCCTGAGAGTTCTCCATAATGTTCTCAAAGGCGTGTAAAGTCTGCCAAGCCGCACATGACCAGCGTTGTGGACTGTAGCCAAATCCTTCTCATATTGAGAGGAGACCCTTGCTCTGTAGTGAGCCGATAATGGTTTGATCATGAACCGTCTATAGAAGACAATCTACTCGTATCTATTGATAAAAAAACTGTAATATTTTTCGTGAAGTATCACAATATATAACATCCAGTTTTATTGATAACAGAGTTTTTATCAAAGTCGAATGGTTAAAAATTTGGCAGTTTTTGGGAGAGTTGAAAGCGTAAATTTTTCTTTTGTTCGCACAAAACTGTGAGCGAACTCGAATTTAAAGGCTTTAAAAATTCATCTACTTTAAAAAGAGTATTCCAGTATTTAATTGCGATTTTTTGCGCACAACCGTTGTACGAAAAAACCTGAGTATTTTAAACCTTACTAAAAAAGTAAAGTTACTCTTAATAAAGCCCCTGTAAATAATGTTAACAAGATAAAGTTTAGTTAGGTTACCTACTGAAAAATCTCACGTTTGTACTGTTAATTTTAGGAGTTACGTGCCCTTCAATTCGTGCAATATTTAATTAAATGTTACTCTTTATAACAGTATAGGAAAATGGCATTAGGATACGTCAATATTTTTGTATCATTCTCATAAAATAGGTAAAAAGTTAAACATGTACTAAATAATTATAATATAATAATTTCAAAAGTATAAAATTATAAGCGTTTTAATATTGCCAATTAGAAAGAGACATCATCATAAACCGTGATATAATGGGTCAAAAACACCGTAGATGTCTAAAACGTAAAACGGAAATTCGTTCCTTACAAATTTCCGTTCGGCCCGAAAGGTACAGAAATTCCACCCCCAAAAGTTTGAAAGGCTAATAAGTTTATGGTACGAAGTTCCTTAGCTCTTGGTTGGAGTTAACTGGTAGAAATCGTTACGAAAAGGGAAAGCGTTATGCCCCCTCCACGCTAGTGATTCTGTTCTTCCAAAGTATCAAAATCGAATTTTATTATCAGACTGAGTAGATTACGTCATATGTTTATCATTATGTTTGTATGAGAGTGTGGGTATTTGTGCATGTAAGTTTATGTAAAATCTACAAAATATGATCTAATTCCAGCAGTGTATGTAGATGGACGACTTTATATACAGTATTCCAACTTCATACAAGCGGACGAAACGCGAGCTATGCCTACGTGCCTCGATCTCGGCGTGCGCTCGGCATGCAGACAGTCGCTACTGTGCCGCAGTGAGGAACGGATGGTATTTTGTTTTTTTAACAATAACAGCGCGATTTTTTCACTAAAAAATAACTTCAAGTACATATTTAACATGACGAGTAGGATATATTGTGCTGTTTTTGGCTGCATTAATAATAGTTGTTTATTGTACTGTTTGTATGAATAATACGAGAAAAAATAAATTTGACAGTATGTCTGTCACTAGATAGTTGAAATTTGAACACAAAGTAGGCAAATGTAATTAAAATGCTGAGGGCGGGCAGCCCTATCGCATGTTTAGGTGCCGCACAGCTGTAGGTATTTATTTCAAAGATAAGGCCAAGTTACAATACTGTATACATAATATTACCGTGACTTTAACGATTTATTTATTATCGAAAACGTACTACATATCAACATGTTTAAAAATGTCAAGGTCGTTATCATGGGAACCTACATAATACATAATTCTGTCTTCCAAAGTATTTGTTCAAGGGAAACTCAACAAGCACATGTCGGTCCGAACTAATTTGCGGGCACCCTTATCTAAAGAGAATCTTGGATACAGGTGTGACGTTTGATTAAATAAAGGGACCTTCGACCCTCCCAATCGTTTGCTTATCTGATAGAATTGTCTTTGAGCAAACATTGTTTCACTTGTTTACTGGTTGACTTTGAGATATCTATTGAAGGAGGTTGAAACTCGAAATGCCTTTCTCCGCCTTAGCAAACCATAGATAATACGAGCATAGTCCCACTTTTCGGATAGGTATGTGATTTTTATCATCGACTGAATAGATAGATATAAAACGTAAAAAGATTGTTGGTTTTAGTAGTTTATAAGCGCAATCCTCTGTTTATTACTAGCCTATGTAAAATTATTTTTTTCTTACAAAACCTGATTTTATTAGAGAAGTTATTGTATTTAACACGAATCAGGCAATTTCGTAGACAGCTATTATAACGTAGTCAGTACACTAGAGAAGGGTTTTGAAAATTAATTTGTAAAATAGGTTTTTCAAATTCGAAATGAAACAGACCATTTATTTTGATACAGATCTCTGATTGATTGACAGATGGTGCACTCTAGCCTTAATTTTTTTGACTATAAAAAGGCTCGTACTATGGCAGTGGGACGTTTCATCCGGCTCACTACAGAGCACGGGTCTTCTCTCAATATGAGAAGGGTTTGGTCATAGTCCACCACGCTGGCCATGTACGGATTGGCACACTTCACACGCCTCGCCTTTGAGAACATTATGGAGAACTCTCAGGCGTGCAGGTTTCCTCACGATGTTTGCCTTCACCGATGAAGCAAGTGATATTTTAATTTTTTTGAACGCACATAATTCTGAAAAGTTAGAGCCGCGTGCCCGGATTCGAACCCCCGACCTCTGATTAGGAAGCTGACGCCCTAACCACTAGGCCCTCATCGCTTTTTAACGACGTTTACAGGCTGAGAAATATGATGCTGAACCTATGAAGTCATCTAGAATGTTCACTAAAGTGATGTAGGTTAAAAGGAAACAAAACTCACACAATTTCCGGCTTGTGGAGCAATGTGTGCCAAATACCGGCTAGCACCACTGACTCGCCGATGTAACTGAAGAAAAATGGAAAAAATAAATCGATACCTATATTTTGTGTTTATGGTAAAACTGAAAAGTTTCTGTGCGACGCGGTTCGTCGCACGAATACCGCTGCTACTGATAGTACGAGCTTTTATCATCCACAAATGTTCCGTATATATATTACAGTGCGTGTTGCCAGTGATGACTTACGGCTCTGAAACGTGGTCGCTCACTCATGGGCCTCATAAGAAGGCTCAGAGTCGCTCAGCGAGCAATGGAGAGAGCTATGCTAGGAGTGTCTCTACGTGATCAAATCAGAAATGAAGAGATCCGTAGCAGGACCAGAACTACCGACATAGCTCAGCGAGTTGCGAAGTTGAAGTGGCTATGGGCGGGGCGGGGCACATAGCTCGGAGCACCGATGGATGTTGGGGTCCCCAATATTAATTTATAGCGAATGCCTCAGTGTGCCGTGGCAAGTATTTAAAGTAAGTTAAAAATAATAAATCTTATTAATATTAACATTGTTTCTTAGAAATGTATACTAACATTTTATGGGCCAATTGTCTGAAATAAACAGATTTTATTTTTATTTATTTATTTTTCATTTTATTTTTTAAATTACGCAAACCACCACAACATAAAGTTCGGGAGAAAAATTTTTAAGGGGATTTTCAATGATAATCTATACTCATTAGAAATAAAAGGGACGACGTCAATTATCAAAACGAGATAGCAACATTAGAATAAAAAGTATTTTCATCGAATGAAAATACATTAAAAGTATATTAATTATGATGAACATAAGTAGATTTTTAACTAACTGAAATAATTTACGAAATGGGCTGCTAAAAAAAGTTACTGTGGCGGGTTGGAAAGTTTGTTATTCAATAAAATAATAAAGACTGAAAAGGCTTAGATGAAACTTAAAGTATAGTTAATTGATAGACTACGTTTTACGTCGGAAAAGTGTACGTATTTTATTACACTACGACTACCCTTAACCATAAACTGAGCTCGTGGTAAGTGATGATACAGATCTAGCACTAGGATGGTAGCTGACTACTCTGTTAGTATTCCAGTTTTTTTTATAAGCCATTAAACCTAATAGGTTTCTACGCGATAGTGTATTCGAACGCTAAATCGTTTGTCAGTACGGGAGGCCGTCAGTTCTTCATACATTTTTGTTTTATCCACTACATGTTAGCGACAATCTCACCTGATGGTAAGTGATGATGCAGTTTAAGATGGTAGAGGGCTAGCCTGTTACGGTTATGGTAAACCCATACTCCTAATTGGTTTCTACGCGACATCGTGCCGGAACGCTAAATCGCTTGGCAACACGTCTTTGTCGGTAGGGTGGTCACTAGCTACGGCGAAGCCTCCCAACAAACCAGACGCGGGCGGGAATCGATCCCAGGATCTCCAAATTTATAATGCGATAGCGCGCTCGTTGCGACACAGAGGTCGTCAAAAACATACACAAAAAAATCACATGCGAACGAAGTCGTGAGCAACAACTAGTAAATTAAAATTAAGGCCATTTACTTACATGCTACTTGAATCTGAAATTACAATATATTTTTTATACACTACAAGTTAGCCCTTGACGGATTTTCACCTGATGGTAAGTGATGATGCAGTAGTAAGATGGTAGCAGGCTTACCTGTTAGGGGTATGGTAAACGTGGGTTAGGAGTGTGGTCTCCTAATTGGTTTCTACGCGACATCGTGCCGAAACGCTTAATAGGTTGGCGACACGTCTTTGTCGGTCTTTATTAAATTCAGAATCTCTAGGTCTAACGACAACACAACGTGCCTAAATAAACTAATTTGATATTATATTTAATCTGTGTACGGACCTTACATGCAAATTGTATTGCAGTCTTGGCAATTTATATATCACATGCTAGCCGGCGATATTGGAAAATCTACGTTATTATTAGTCTGGATGTAATAAAGTCTAGATCAAGCGCAAACTTTTCAATCAACAATATCTAATCTACGAAGTTAGATGAATATGGAAATCAGGTCTTGAAGTAAACAATGCGGACCCCTAACAGCATTGAAACTAGAATCGATCGTAATGGTTGCTAATAAATCAGAGGCAATGCAAAGTCGCTGTTACTGCCACACTATAGCTCTTTCGCCCAACTTCTATTGCTCCACTGTGTAAATAACAGAGAAAGAATGACTTGGAAAACCGCATCAACCGCAATGCTGTGCAGTATTAAAATATTATATATGTTTTTTTTTCATACAGCACAAGTTAGCCCTTGACGGCATCTCATCTGATGGTAAGTGATGATGCAGTCTAAGATGATAGCGGGATAACCTGTTAGGGGTATGGTAAACCCATACTGCTAAATGGTTTCTACACGACATTGTGCCGGAACGCTAAATCGCTTGGCGAAACGTCTTTGTCGGTAGGGTGGTAACTAGCCACAGCCGAAGCCTCCCACCAGACAAATATATTAATAATCCAGTGAAATTTTAATAATGCGCAACCCAAAGTTGTATTGCGCGTTGTGTTTAATCTCTATATATCTCTATCCTATCAGAGATGATACGGATGAGTCTTGTGAAGAAAATGATTATCTCATTGAAATTCTCAGACCCCGATGACCTACATATCTAAAGGAAAATGTAAGCCAAAATATATGTTGTGGGTAAAATATAAATAGTATAGGAATAAAAAAAGAAAAAGAAGAAGAATCGCTGCGATAAGGCCACCAAATTGTAATATCTACTGTTTTCGTGTTATTTTCTGTGTTTTTTTTTATTTTTTCCCATCTTGTGGTGTACAATAAAAGTGTATCAATTCTTTTAAGTTTGCTATCAAAACAAAAGAATGGGATACAGATCTTAGATCAAGAACGCTACGCTAATCCTTCGTTATGATTATGATTGATGATTTTGCTGCGCGTGGTAGGTTAAAATGGATCTCAAGTTACAAAGTTCCACAGTTAGCAATGTTTACCAACCACCGCTTATAACTACTTAGCGGTTGAAGGAGAGAGAAAGAATGTGAAATCGGCAGGAGAACCATAGTTTCCGATTTAGCTCTGTAAGTGAGCCTGAAATGGCAATGGACACATAGCTGTGAGAACCGATGGAAGTTGGGGTACCAAAATGCTGGAATGACTTAACTGGTCAATTAAGTGTTGGGCACTAGTTAGCCAGATGATCAAAGGTCGCAGGAAGCCAAGTTGTCCAGGACCGGGAAGTGGACTTTGGAACAAAAGGCCTATACCAGCAGTGGTAATGCATGAATTGGTTGTTATGATGATGGTGACCTACTACTACTACTTTGATATCCCATCACGCTACTTGAAAGGACAATAGGTTTTAAGGTTCGCTTCCGCTAACTGGTATCGCTTACGCAGAATAAACTACCAGGATAACAGAACCAGCGCAATGTTACCTGTTAATCATGTTTTATTTATTTATTTATTTATTTTGCATCTGGCCCGGTCAGGGCATTGCAAACAGTAGATACAATTTTAATACATTTTTTAAACACATAAAATTCTAATATCAAAAAATTCCATAAAAAAAAAAAATAATAATAATAATAATAACACTGAGTATTTGCACAGACACAACCAAGCAGCCAAAATCCTTCACCAAGAGCTTGCTCTGAAGTACGGTCTCCTGGATGAGAGGTTGCCCTATTACCAGTACACACCGGTGCCGGTACTCGAGCGCGACGGAGTCCGGCTCTATTGGGACCGGTCCATTATCACGGACAGGACTATTCTCGCGAATAAGCCTGACATCGTGTTGGTGGACCGGGCACAGTCGAGGGTGTTTTTGGTGGACATCACCATCCCATATGACGAAAACCTCGTGAGAGCTGAGACGGAGAAAAAACGTAAGTATCTCGATCTGGCTCACGAGGTTTCCGACATGTGGCATGTGCAGTCTGCTGAAACCATCCCAATCGTAATATCTGCGAATGGGTTGATCCCAGTAAGCCTCGCTCACCATCTGAGGCGACTGGGGTTCCGTGGCAGTTCGCTCGCAGCCAGGATGCAAAAAGCGGTCTTGCTGGACTCGGCTAGGATAGTCCGCCGGTTTCTCAACCTGTCGCCCTGACCCCCGGCCGTTTGGTCTCCCCTGCCGGGGCGTAATCCTCCGCCCGGTGCAAATATAAAAATTAAAAATAATAGCAATAATAATTCAATTTGTCAATATTCTGATAGTCAAAATAAAATGAATACAGATTATTACAATTATTTCAAATCTAATTAAATTAAAATCAAATCATTCTAATAGAGATTCTAATTAGATTAATCTATGTTCCTACGAGTATCACGCATAGAAATTTAATCTTAAATTTAATTTAATATTTTGTTCAAAAAAAAATATTAACGGAACTGCGGCGCGCTTTTGTCGGTACGGAGGTAGCTATATAGTCATGGTCAAAGCCTCGACTAGACCAGAGAGATCACCCAAGAAAGACCACAGTTCTTAACACTGACCATGAAGGTTACCTTGGTTAATATGTGTAGGAAGCTATTTCGGCGTGCCGACGCTTGTTAAGGAGGCAAAATTGGAAGCAAAACCTAAAAGCTGCCAAGACCAGATGTTTTTGCACTCTCGCACTCCTAGGGTCTTTATCGAGTAGTCACTGCAGAGTGAGAAGAAAATGGACCACTATTACCTTGTTTAATGGTTAAGATCGTCCAAGCGGCAAAAACAACGTAGTTATGTTAAATAGAAATCATAGTTACGAGTTAGTTTACAGTTATAAGTATAAGGTAAATTTATTTTGAAAATTTTGTGTTAGGAAACTCGTAAGTTCTGAGAGCGTGTGAAAATTAAAATAAAGGTAAACCAACCTTAGTGTGAGTTTTCATGTCCAATCCAATATAAGGATCAAAATAAGGACTAACCTGAATGTTGGACTAATTGATATAATTGACAACTTCATACAAAACATGTGGCGTTAGCTTCCACGAAAATAAATCTAAGAGTGGTCTGTGCATAGAACTGAATGAACATCAGGGCCGGGGCAGTTAGCCGGATTTGACCAGTTAAATCTGGTTTTTGACGTGTCACTTAAAAATAATAATTATTAATATAATTAAAATATATTTTGTAATTTTGCAGATAACAATTGAGCGTTATCATATTACAACTCGAAGTATTGTTTTTATTGATACTCAAAGAATTTTAGAGCACAAAAAGCATTTAATTATTTTAACGGCACAGACCTAAACCGCAGCGGAGAGATGGCAAACCGTAAAAATTTAACAGACCGTAAAGTGGTGATTTGTTTTTTTTTTACGAGTTGTAATTACTTCTCATTACCAGTCATAAAAAATATCGTTAATCCTTATTGTGAACGCGACGAATTAAAGTTATACAGGAAAACTGCACCTGAGTATACCCACTCGTATCCGGGCTGTAAATAAATTTTGCAATTAACTGCTCAACTGTGCCAAACCAAAGCCAACAAAGAACCCTTATAAGTTTTGATTGTATGTTTGTAAGTCTGTTCATGTTATGTCTATCCTTATTTATTATGTGATTATTATCATGTTTTATAAAGTAATTGTAATCATACTTAAATCAAAATCGTTTATTGCAGGAAAGTAGTATATTCATATAAAGATCTTAGGATTAAAGAGTGCTAACACATTTTGCCTAACAGGCGTGCAAGAAAATAAAATAAAATCAAAGGCAATTTAAAAATATAATAAAATTTATTTATATATTACACCATGCTGGCCTGGTTCGGATGGAATATTATGGAGAACTGTCAGATATGATATCTATACTATAAATATATATTTAATCTCAGTTTACTACTATGATCCTCGGCACGTAAGAGGTCCTCTCACTCTTCATTGCATTTTAAGAAATAAAGTATAACTTGCTTTAAATTTGAAAGAAGTCCTCACTGGTGGTAGACTATTAAAAACCCATCTCAGAGGAGAACCTTGTCCTGTATTTGTTATGATGATTAGCTAAATCAAATTACGTAGTTTAATACTAAAAAGTTCAGTTGTTAAAACTAATGTAATTTTGGATACAGCCAGTGATCGTAGCTCGCTATTCTCGTTAAAAGGAATGTCGTGAAATGGCGATTAAGTTAAAATAATATGATTTAGTTGGCCACCAATTAATTAATCTCATAAATTTTCGTACATATTTTATAAAATACGATTTATTACGTAATTATTTTCTTCCAGTCGGCGCTCTTTCTTCCGCGGCCGCAATTTGCAAAATGTGCTGTTCTCATGAAAATATTTTTAAAGCAATAATTAAGTCAACACTTAACATTTCCTTTTTAGCAAGCGAAATATTTTAATTAGTTTGTCCGAACTCACGGCACGACCCGCGTGTAAAAGTGAGGTCAATGATATGCAATAGGGTACCAGTTAAAACATATCTTTAAATCTTGTATTAATGATTGATTTGTATAGACAAACGATGATGATGAAAAGTGCAGAAAACATCAAAACAAACACAACAAATATTAAAAATTAACAACAACAATATTCTTGGTTGCTTTCTATTTTTTACGACCGATCGATGATTGTAGCCTAGTGGTAAAGATCGATATGTCGCGAAAAGAGAAAATTCTTATTAAAATTCTCATGCGCTTTCCTAGTAAACTGTTTTCTGGGCTAAACATATGTAATTCAAAAGTATTTTACGATCTGAAGTTGATAATGACAGTTCATCGAAAAAGGAAGCCATTACTTACAAATCCATAATTACAATTTATGACATATGGTGTGTTGTTTCTTAAGAAATAATAAAACGGAATTAAATAAACTTGTCACTGTCAATGTATGCAATCAAATTGTATTTGAGTTTATGTAAATACAATTTGATTATAAAGTTGGGAGTTCCTGGGTTCTATTTCCGGCTTGAGTCTGGTCTGGTGAGAGGCTTCTGCCGTGGCTAGTTACCACCCTACCGACAAAGACGTGTCGCCAAGCGATGAAGTCTTTCGGCACGATGTCGCATAGAAATCATGTGAGATGCCGTCAAGGGCTAACTTGGACAGTGGATAAAAAAAACAGGATTATTTTTGTATATATATAAATAGGGTATTACATTTGTGTTGCATAAAACCATCCACGGTAACGGCTCGATGACTTTTTGACAACACCCGGCCGTGTACTGCGGTATAATTTGTAATTAAAGGCGCAGGTGTGTTTTCAGCATTGTCCTGCAGATTTTCCGCTTCACATATACCTCGTTCTAATGGGATTGCGAGGGATTTTTTTTCTAAAATTAGCCTAAAAAGGGTACTTTGTGCTGTGAATAATAGGTTAATTACGAAACCTTAATGCGTGGAGAACATGAGTTACAACACAATATGCTAAACAATTGAATTATGTTTCTTAATATAAAAGTTTAACTAATAACAGATTGAGCGCGTGAAGTCTATTACCAGCGCTTTGGCTTATTTAGTAACGAAGCCTTACCGACTAACCTAACCTAACTTAACCGTTAGGTTAGGTTAGGTTAACCTAAAACCCCTTGTTATGCTGAGAGGAGACCTATATCCTTTTGTTGGCTGATAATGGGTTGATTGTGATGATGATGAGCTAACAAATAACATATATGTATTATAATTTCACATATAAGTACACAGAACGCATGATCATATAAACATTTTAAGTGCTACAGAGTTGGTAAGTGTAAAGTGTTAATGATTTAAGCTTTACATTTTTCATTCATTAATTTCGTGCGTGTCGTTCGTTAAATTAAATTTCTTACTTAAAGCAAATTTAATTTCAATATTGACAGTATACGTTTACAACATCTGTATACATAGTACAGATTATCTTCGTGTTTACGGCGAACATCGGTTTACTTCTAGAAATAATTCTCATGTCGTCGTTTTTTTTTTATACACTACAAGTTAGCCCTTGACAGCAATCTCACCTGATGGTAAGTGATGATGCAAGTCTAAGATGGTAGCGGGCTAACCTGTTAGGGGTATGGTAAACCCACACTCCTAATTGGTTTCTACGCGACATCGTGCCGGAACGCTAAATCGCTTGGCGACACGTCTTTGTCGGTAGGATGGTAACTAGCCACGGCCAAAACCTCCTACCAGACCAGACTCGAGCCGGGAATCGAACCCAGGACCTCCAACTTTATAATGCGACAGCGCACGCACTGCGCCACGGAGGTCGTCAAAATCTTCACCCATTTCAACCTGGGCGCAGCAACTTTGGTAGATGGATGTCCTAATATAACCAGTAATGTTTACCTGCTTATCTATATATTATATCCTGGTCTGAATTGCCTGGCAGAGATCGCTTTCTCCCCCGACCTAAGCGCTCCTCTCCGAAAGAGGAGACCTAAACATATCCTTCATGACCCTGACGATCAGATGACTACTGACAACACACTCGTACCACCTACCACACAATCACACGCTACACACCGTCTTCGCCGGCGAAGACGAGGTCCCCGCTATCTTACGTCATCCGGACGTGGGCTCCATCCACGGTCTCGGAGACGACCCTCCCGTCATCCCAAACGTCGCCTAAGCCGAGGTTCGGCCTCAAAGGAGGCGCCCTTAGGCAGTCGTTCCCTTAGTTTCTTCGAGCCCTAGGGCTCAAAATTTCTTCTGGCAGAGCTTCTTTACAAAGCTCGCCAAACAGCCCGGTTACGCTGTGGCAACCAATAGGGTTTGTACAGCTAATAGACAGTCCGAAAAAAAAAAAAGAGATCGCTCTTTAGTGATAAGGCCGTCTATTGTACCTCTTTTCTTTGCTGTGTATTTCTTAGCTGTGTTGTATATCTTATTTTGTTTAATTTCTTTTCAATGTTTGGGATCTCAACTTCCCTAGATCATGCTAGGCAATGTGTGATTTGCCTCGAAGATCAGTAAAACTGAAATATCGTCTCTATGGTAGATTACGAATGCCAACCTCGCGGTGTTTTTCAACAGAACTAAGAATTAAGTTTCCTCATTATTAAAAAAAAGTTCATATTTTAATATGAACATTTTTTTTTCAATATTACTCTTAATATTTTCAATATTAGTATTTTGTATTAAACAAGACGACAGCGTGATTTCGTTTGCAGGTAAGTACGAGCAATAATCGAGTTTACTACTAAGGGAAATGTATTTTCCTCCGAACCATTATGGCTTGGGCATGAAAATGTATTCAAAAGTTGATTTCATCAGAACTGAAGTGAACCAAAATGGAAAGTCTGTGTTTTTTACAGCATTTTTAAATGGAGTTTGTCGAGTGTATGTCGAGCATTCGAAGGGTTCGTAGACAGTCGTAGCTGTTCATAACGAAAACTCACTTCCTAACTACGAGTAGCTACGAGCGGTTTTTTTATTGACCGCGATAGTTTCGGTGTTTTAAAAATCCTGCGGGAACCGTTTCCATTTCCGATCGAAATAAAAAATAATTGACATTGCACACAACACTGTGAATAAATGTTCTTCACGTGTGAAGGAGTTTTTAGATGAAAGATTCCCGGCTAAGCTTTTTTTGGGTTTCTTTTTAGACCTGGGCGCAATTTGAAACCTCTTAGCTTTCGTTTTAAGTTGGCGAGTGTAGTTATCACCATCACTAATAAAGTAATATACATGAACGATTCATAGATGCCTGTTATTGGTTTATATGAATAAATCCATTTTTGTTAATGATAACCCGGCTAAGTTTGTTGTGGGCTTCTTCTTAGACCGGGGTGCGTTTGGAACCCTCATAGCTTTAGTTTTAAGTTTACGAATATAGTTATCACCATGAAATAACTACTATGTAAATTATTGACGCGTCAAAAGTGCCTTTTTAAGGACTATTTGAATAAAGATTATTTTTGAATTTGAATTTGATATAATAAACTGCCAAAAAAGTACAACTAGATACAGGCTCCGGTTCCTATTACAAGACACTTGACTAGTGAAATTCGGAACTGTGTTTATATTTGCTTAAACCAAATATAAATGGAATGGAAATATTTAGAAGATATTCAAGCTGGCTACGCGCGAGATTATAAGGTAGCACTTGGGTGGGATTTAATCTAATGGTAAGCTACGATGCAGTCTAATACGGGAGTGCGCTTATTTCGAAAGGGCTTGGTATTTTATGAACTAGATACGCGATTCAACGCGGTGTCTTTCTGAATTCATTAGCTGTATAGATAAGACCAGTCCAGAGTCAATTTGAATATTATGATATCTTTCGTCCTGCACCACAAACTTTAAGAACCATTACCGCTGCACAACACAGGTCATGAGATTACCAATATTCATTACTTCTCGCATTATTTTATTAACTAACTAATAAAAGCTGGTAATTGACAATGCTTTTATTATTTAGTTAATAAAATAGTATTCCTTAAACAGGTGCAGTATCTACTCCAAAATATTTGAACCTTTATTTCTCAAGGTGCCATTTTTTTATCATTATTAAGGTCAGAGACGTGTTTTATAAAAATAGTTATACATCGTATAATATTGGGAAATTAATACAATTAACTCTTTTCTTTATTCACAAAAAAAAAATACATTAATTTGTAATGCCTCAAAATTATGAGTAATTTATATTAAAGTTAAATAAGTGGAACTTCTGTTGTTGCAGATTAGATGACAAATAATTCATATCAGTTTTCTAAGATGTTACTTTTAGTAGAAAACATTCTAATTTGTGAAACGGTTTTGTAACCGAGTCTTTACATCTCTGAAATCAATGACTCACAGGTTTTATTTGTGGAGAAACCCAATCAATGGAAACAATTCTGTTGAACGGTACTATTTAAACCAAATTAAACCGGCCAAAACTTAGCAAAATTTCGGAAGTTAAATAATAATATTTTTTATTAGAAGATTTTAGATATTAGCATAGAGACTTAAGATGTGAGAGAGCTTAATCGCGGATAAAGGTATCTTATTAATAAATTCTATACATTACCTTACAGATAATATTTCGTATGAAAATAAAACCGGTAGAGCATAATAATTAAATTTCCCTCCGAAACCTTAATTTCACCCTCGAAGTTACCACCGGCTTCATTATCACCATGCGTACAATACAAAATTGTTCATTACATACTTTATTTTCAAATTATTCTTACCTAAAGCAAATGATTTTCGAATAACATCATTCCACATGAAATAACGGCGTAACTTCGTTAGCAAGCCTTAATCGAGTTCGATGTCATGTTCCTGACTTGCTTATTAACTTGGTTGCGATTTTTCTAACAGAGAACCTATTTATTTAGATCGTTGTTAAGTGCCCTTAAATTTTTATTGTTTGCTTTTTATTTGTATGTCTTCCAAATAAATCTTGCTTAAGTATGACTTACAATAATTATTGATTATTACGGTAATGTCGATACTGCAAATTTTTTTTTCAAGTTCAAAATAATCTTTATTCAAATAGTCCTTAAACCTAAGGCACTTTTGACGCGTCAATAATTTACATAGTAGTTATATGGTATAGTTAGTATAGTATAGTTTCATGGTGATAACTATATTCGTAAACTAAAACTAAGGCTATGAGGGTTCCAAACGCGCCCCGGTCTAAAAAGAAGCCCACAACAAACTTAGCCGGCATTTTTTTATGTTATCACCATCTCTGCGTCGAATGTTGTCGAGAATACTGCATTTTAGAAAACTTTCCACGCCTGAGTTTTGCGTACAAAATGAGCAAAACCTTTTGTTACCATATGACTCAATAAAACGCGGTGTAGTCTGGAAAAATATTTTTAAGCCACTTTAGACTATGTCAAACAACAAAGTATGAAACTCGGAGAAGAGAGGCGTACTTGCGACGCATACTCTTTTTATTCACTATAATATTAGGGTGGTTTAGAAA
The DNA here is from genome assembly GCA_928268935.1 of Lasiommata megera. NCBI lineage: Eukaryota > Metazoa > Arthropoda > Insecta > Lepidoptera > Nymphalidae > Lasiommata > Lasiommata megera. The sequence goes on along the minus strand of OV743314.1, from coordinate 13,205,844 downwards.
AAAATACGTAAATCTAATAAGACACTTTTTGGTTGATTGGAAGAGATCGCTATGTAGCGATAAGGCCGAAGGATAGCGATGTGTTATTTTCTTCTCTTCTTTTCTGTGTTATTTTCTTCTTTTCTTCGTCTTATTTATTTTTTCCTATGTTGTGGTGTGCAATAAATGTATAATCAATCAATCAATAAAGACACTTGAAAATCGGTAATTTTGTATAGGATCGCATCTGCGCGTTACTGTCAATACTACAACTATAATGGCTTAATTTGCTTTCCGCGGTACGGGAGTGGCCGCAGCCAATTTCCAACATTCCACCATTTTCCACCTTCTGTATCAAGGTATAAAAGTATCTAGTTCATGAATTATTTACGTAAAGCCATCTGTAAATAGGAACACAATTAATGGAAACAAGTAAGCTAATGCAGGATATTGGAATATTTTTATATTATCTCCTTAATAATATTATTAATTTAACAAAAAACCAACGGAAACAAATACACGTGGGGTTACCGAATATTAGCGAGAATGCACCACAAATAAACGATATTTTAAGTTTAGCTTAAGTTAGTAGTTAAAACAAAGAAAGTAAATAGAAACTCATGTGCAATCAAATTTCTAGTGTAGTTGCAATGTAATGCAGAGTTTGCTTCACATCAATTAGATATTTTAAGTGGCATGCACTTCTTAAATGCACAAAAGCAGTGCATATCCTGAGAAACATTAAATGTTAAATAATAATTTAATACAACTTTAAAATTTAATACATTTAACAAGTTAGTCCTTGACGGCAATCTCATCTGATGTTAAGTGATGATGCAGTCTAAGCTTGTAGCGGGCTAACTTGTTAGGGGTATGGTACTCGTAAGCCCACACTCCTAATTGGTTTCTACGCGGCATCGTGCCGGAACGCTAAATCGCTAGGCGACACGTCTTTGCCGTTAGGGTGGTAACTAGCCACGGCCGAAGCCTCGCACCAGACCAGATTTGAGCCGGTATCGAACCCAGGACTTCCAACTTTATAATGCGACAGCGCACGCACTGCACCACGGAGGTCGTCAACGCAGTGTTGTTGCAAAACTTTCTTAGACACATTAGTGTGTCACTCAATGCCTATAATGGATAAGTTTTTTTTTTTTAATATTATTTCATATGTCTGCAGACTCTGGTAAAAAACTATTACTACTGGGTATTGTGAACCTGTATACAAAATTGTTGTGCATGTTATTCTGGCTGCAGTCCAAACTTGGAATGTAGGCTTCTATATTATGCTAGAGCGCCTAAGACTACGGGCTTACTGAGGCCCCAACATTGATACCTGTTATATAAGTCACATAATACTAATAGCTTTTATACTGGAGAAAACATTATAATGAAATACCAAAAAATGAGTTGGCAAATACCTACGTGTCACAAGTAATTCGAAACTATGAAAAATTTCAACTTGTTCGTCATAAAAATCTTTATTAGAAAATTAATCTTAGGTCATTTAAGATTATGTGTTGGTTTTATTGGGTGTTTTTCATATCTAAGATGATTTTGGGTAGGTATGTCGTAAATTCCCATTGTTTTCCTTTTTCCTACGACTTAATAAGTATGTTTGTATTTTAGATACGACAGTGTCAATGGACGAATAACATGGAGTAAAATTGTAGAAAAAACGCAAGATTTTTTTTTCACAAAATCAATACACAATACAATGTTAAGTTTAGTTGAAATTTTAAAGACCATCAAGAGACATTATTGCCCTCGTTTTAAAATACGAGTACAAAAAAATTGTTATAAATTTTGTAGCCTTAATACGATAAAAATAAAATTCACAAGTTGTTCAAGTATCTTCCATAATTATTTTATTGTCCATACATAAATTAGAGTGAGATCCCAAGTGTGATAAAAACGTTCCTTATATTTTACTTTATATTTTATACTGCTTCCATTACTTGCAAATTACTGGGTAAGTCAAACGAAGCAAAGATGTTCAAATTACCATCGAATCTAAGACAATTGGGACTTTATTAAATGCAAAGTGTTACTGCTTGTTAGGTTGGCTGCAGTCCAAAATCGAAGAAGATCCTACGTTACTTGATAGCTTGTATAAATTTTACCGAATAACATGAATATGGTTATAACTTAGTTAAAAAATTCGAACGCAACACGTCATGCTAAGGAAGCCAAAATAATCTGTTATTGGAAACTAATTTGTTGACCTCGGTGGCGCAGCGCGTGCTCTGTTGCAATAGAAAGTTTAAGGTCCTAGGTTCGATTCCTGACTCGAGCCTGGCCTGGCGGGTGATTATGGACGTTGCAGTTCCAGCACGATATTTAGGAGTATTCTCTACCATCTTCGACTGCATCAGCATTTACTACAACATTTAACAAAAAACCTTATATACCACAACACACAGATCACACTGAATGCGCAATCAACGCTGGTTTTCCTTTTACCTACAGCATCATACGGAGATGTTGACTTTACTGAGCATATTTGATGTATTGTAGAAATTATAAATGTTAGGCCGTGCAGTAATGTAGTTCGAGAATAGCAAATAAAGCTTAATTTTCATTGGAAACAAACAAGGATTTGACTTTTCCTACTCCCTGAACGAGTTTAGCGAACAAGATAACTGCGGAGCTGTTGGAGCGATTAGTAAGAGGCTTTATTTTCAATCTATCAAAATATATGGAAAAGTATCATCAATAAATATATGCACTTTTGCTATTTGTTTTTGCTGTCAAGCAATTCTTTTTACCGGTTTGTAGTTAGGAAATTAGCATTGTCCATTCCCGTATTTCGAGAGCACGTTAAGACGTCATCATGATCAACCCATTGTAACGAAGCGTTACACTTTTTAACTTATTTAAGTATGATATTTATAGTATTCTTATCTATTAATGAATTGAAAATATATCTATTAATGAAATGAAATTTATAATTTTCTAAACGGTGTTTTTAGAATAGCAACATCACCGATATTGCTATTTTAAAAGCAGCCGCAATAAAAAAGCCGTTAGGCGCGAGCGTCGCTTCCTCGTTGGCTGGCGGGGGCACCTTCAACGCTCAGTCGTCACCCATTCGCTTTAGAAGTGGGACGGCTGTCGCCTTTACCAGCAAAATACAAGTCTAACGTTTTAGTAGACGCGTATTTTGTTTTCTTTATTAATTTACATTAACGCCAAGTAAATTACAACAAATTAATTATTCTCAGTGTGTTTTAAGCTCCCGTACTAGGGTAAGTTGAATGGCACATAAAATTGTTATCGACCCCCATCAATCATTAATCATAGCTTATTATTTCAGTTCTTTTTATCTATTCCATTATAGTAGTCATAATGTTTAATTTTACCTTTTCCAAATTCTCTTTTGTATTAGTTTAATAATTGCTTATTCATCGTAATGACTCAGTTTGATTGCATCATCTTTTTATAAGACAACCCTCCATTTTCTTTAGCTTGCATTTTAACAGTAATTCTAATGCTTCTATCACTCTTTTAGCCTTCAGCTTTTAATTTTTTATATTGTAAATTCCGTTCTGATTGTATCTACCATCGGCAACTCTTCTACGTGTTAGTACGAACCTTTTGTGTTGCCGACGGTGGTCACCAGAACGGAAATTGGTTTGCCAGTCACTAAAAGCTGGTTGTATCAAATTCCAGGAGTATAGCTGGGGTTTTCTCTGCACCGCTTAGTGCATAGTCTCCTGGACGCAGCGTGCGAGACCTGCTGCACACCACCGTTCCTGTCTCCTCTTCGACCCTTGGCCACCCTACATCTTCGGCCGTCACACACACGGGGGAGTACTATGATATCAGCATAAGCTCAGGCGGATATTGCCCGTTACCACGACCCTATAAATTTTGTGTGCCTACCAGCCTAGCCGTGGCATATTTGCAACATTTGAATAAATGCTTGGTAAGCGAGCCTAGTTTTTTATTTAAAATCCTGGTAAGCCGCTTACCGGCACGCTGCCCTCCTTGTTGGCCGCTTAGCCAGCCTGGTCCGGTACACTGGCGCCCTGATCGTGGTTATCTGCTTGTGCTTATGCTGTATAGTAGGTAGTTTTGTTCGCTGTGTAGTTGTTTTTGTAAAACGCTTTTATTATTTTTTGGTTTGCAGTAACTGAGGTTAACGTAGTATTTTTTTCGTTTGATTTCTTTTGTTCTTGCCACTGTTTACTATATTTACAAAACTGTTAAATCGTAAATTTTAATTTAGTACAGTCGGCAGAAAAAGTTATAACTTATTTTTCTTGTATATTTTTTTTTCTGATTTCTGTTTTTTTTATAAAGTTTGTATACTTTAGTACATACTTTGCAATTATAAAGCTGCGTTCACACCAGTTACATTTTTTTTGATCATAATTTTTTTTTACATCTAATTTTTTTTTACATTATCATAATCAACAAACCAAAGCGTTCTGTTAAGTTGATTGTAACAGAACGGAATATTTTTTTTTTTCACTCTCTTAATTTTTTTATGTGCCATTTACAACGAACTTACGAATTTTTTTTTCTTCTGATTTGTTCATTTACTTTTACCTTGTTTAGGATTTATTTTTTTTAAATCGCATTAATTTTTTTTTTTTTTTTTTTCTTTCATTATGGCTTATCCAATTAAATTTTTTTCACTTCAAAAGTCTGAATTGGAGTACGAAGTAGCGGTTAGAGGTGAAACACCCGCTAGTACTGTCGCTGACCTCAGAAAACAAATTAATAAACTGAGTCAGATTTATCCATCTGAGGACATTTTGTGCTCCCATCTTGAACCCGATGAGGACTTGGCCAGTTGCTTAGTTCTACTGGATAAGATCAATACATCATTTATTGCTGATGTTGTTGATAAAAATACCCTCGGTCGCAACGAGAATCTTTTACATCATTTATATCATAGATTCAATAGAATCGAATCAAACAAAGATACCTTGGATGATCAATTACAATGCAATGTATTGTTCAAGGAGCTTTATACAAAACTTATTAATTTACAAAAGAAGAGTGTTGACCCACTGTCAGTAGCTGGGCCAAGCTCCGATTATCCGATGCCTTCTGCACCTATTAATGTAAATGTCACCTGTGAAGGTGGTAACCGAATTTCATCGGACTTAGGTAAATTAAAATTTAATGGTAAAACGTGTGTACGCTCCTTTATTCAACGAGCGAACGAATTTAGTTTAGCTCGTAATATATCTGGCACGAAGCTTCTTGCTTACGCTACGGAGATTTTTGTTGAGGATGCTTTACACTGGTACCGCGGTGTTAGGGAACAGGTTTCAACTTGGGATGAGCTTACCGTTCTTTTAAAGACGGATTTTGACAGATCTGATTTTGACTACCGCCTCTTATCTGAGATTCGCGCTAGAACTCAAGGTAAGAACGAGAACATTACCATTTATCTATCCATCTTATCAGGCATGTTTGCCCGTCTGTCAAAACCCTTGCCGGAGGAAGACAAGCTCGAAATAGTGTTGCACAATATTCGGCCCTTTTATGCAAACACGTTAGCCTCTTCTACACAAATTGATTCCATAGAACAATTACGATCATTGTGTAGAAATTATGAAAATGTTCAGTCACGTTTATCTACGTTTCGTGAACCTTCGGCTGCCACTTCAGACACATTAGCACCGGAGTTTGCGTACAAACAAGACTCGAATACTGGCAACAATAATTATAATTCACATTTCTATAAAAAATTCAATTCACAACATAATAATGATAATAAACAATCGGCTAATTCTAAACCTAACACTACTAATAATGATAATAATAAACAATATTTACACTCTATCAATAAAACTAATCCTACTAATACTTCTAAATCTAACCTATATTGTCCTCGCTGCCGAGTCAAAACGCATAGCTTTAAGGACTGTAAAAATACTGAGGTCATTTGTTTTAAATGCGGTTCCAAGGGGGTAAAAAAGCCTGACTGTCTCAACTGTAATAAAATATCAAAAAACTAGGTTTGCAGAATTGTAGCAGTATTACTAAAGTTAAAGGTCACCTCGATAAGAAAGAATGGGAGGATTGGCTAGATACTATTCGTAAGTTTTTCGATTGCTACAAAATTGCTACAATTCTGCATGATAAACCCTTAGATGATACTCGACCCTACGTCAATATTAAAATCAATGATATTGAGGCGTCAGGTCTTTTAGATTCTGGAGCGACAATTACAATTGTTGGCAATGGTGCTCATGACGTCTTGCTTAGTCATGGTCTTAAATTGATAAAGGACGATGAGTTATCAATTGTCGCTGCAGGCGGAAATTCATTTGGCAGTATAGGATATATTAATTTGCCGATACATTTTGAGAGCCAATTTCACATTATTAAAGCACTTGTTGTCCCAGGAATTAAAATGTCGCTTATTTTAGGCATCGATTTTTGGCGAGCTTTTTATTTATGTCCAAAATATTTAGGTTCGCTTAATTTATCAGTTGCACCGCTCATGGACTTAAATGCTAATATTAATTCAAAAAATTTAATTCATTCGTATGAAAATTTAGATGACACTCAAAAAGCTATTGCAGATAATGTCATCGCGCAATTTCGTGACATTTCTTTTGAACATCGTGGTCTAGGTCGAACACATTTAATTACTCACCGTATCGATACCGGCGATTCTCCACCCATTAGACAGAGGTATTACAGACTCTCTCCTGAGAAGCAGAAGATCCTTGTCGAACAGGTTGATGAGATGCTAGAATTAGATGTGGTTGAGCCGTGTGAGAGTGCTTGGCAGTCTCCAGTTCTCCTAGTCACTAAAAAGAATGGACAACCTCGCTTCTGCCTTGACAGCAGGAAACTTAATTCTGTGACGAAGAAGGATGCCTATAACCTGCCTTACATCTCGGAAATCTTGGATAACTTGCGCGATGCTAGGTTCCTTACTAGCTTAGATTTGTCCAAAGCTTTTTGGCAAATCCCTATCGCCGAGATAGACAGAGATAAGACAGCTTTTTACGTTCCAGGCCGAGGTACGCTACGTTTCAAGAATACTCCGTTTGGATTAACGAATGCTCCCGCTACTCAACAGCGTTTAGTTGATGCCCTATTAGGTGATGTTGATCATCGCATCTTTGCTTACTTAGATGACATCATCATCGTCAGTGGTACCTTCGATGAGCACGTTTCTCTCTTACTTCGTGTCTTGGAGAAGTTGCGTAAGGCGAACTTAACCATCAACCTTGACAAGTGTGAGTTTTTTAGAAATCAGCTCAAATATTTAGGCTATGTGGTTGATGCAAATGGTTTAAGGACCGACCCAGATAAAGTAGAGGCCATCCTTAACTACGCTACTCCTACAAATCGTAAGGAGCTTAAGCGGTTTTTAGGCACTGCTACCTGGTATCGTCGTTTCGTGCCAAATTTTAGCACAATTGCAGGGCCGCTCAACAAGCTGACTTCCAATAAAAAGAATGCTCCACCTTTTCAATGGTCTGATGAGGCCGACGCTGCTTTTAAGAAGCTCAAAGAATGCTTAGTTTCTGCTCCAGTTCTTTCTTGCCCGAATTACGATTTGCCGTTCGAAGTCCACACCGATGCGAGCAATTATGGGGTAGGCGCTATGCTTACGCAGACCATAAATGGCGAAGAGCATCCCATCGCTTATATGAGTCGATCGTTGACGGCAGCTGAAAAAAACTACAGCATTACGGAGCGCGAAACTTTAGCAGTTCTTACTGCGTTAGAGCACTGGCGTTGTTATGTGGAGAACGGGAAGCCTTTCAGCGTTTACACCGACCATAGCGCTTTAAAATGGTTCCTTTCGTTGAACAATCCAACGGGTAGGCTTGCACGATGGGGTTTACGTTTGTCGTCGTTTAATTTTGAAATAAAACACCGACGTGGTGTCGACAACGTAATTCCAGACGCGTTATCTCGGGCTGTAGCTGTTTCTTCTATTGTCACCGCCAAATCTGTCACGACTACCAATGACGATTGGTATAAAAATATATTTAATAACTGTCGCACTAAACCTGAAAATTTTCCAAATTACCAAATTAAAAATGATTGTCTCTTTCGGTTAATGAAAAATAAATGTACCCTTACGAACGAATTTTCATGGAAAGAAGTAGTTCCATCTGAGCTGCGCGAAAAAGTCATTATTGAAAACCATAACGAACCAACAGCCGGTCATTTAGGCATTTTTAAAACGTATCGCCGCATTGCCCTTAGATACTTTTGGCCAGGTATGTACCGAGATGTAGCACGTTATGTAAGTTCATGTCCAACTTGTTTGCAGTATAAAGTTCAAAATCACGCTACGCTCGGAGAGATGGGTCGGCCTAAGCAGTGCTCTCGGCCATACCAAATGATATCCGTCGATCTAATGGGTCCTCTTCCAGTGACACGTAAACAAAATTCTTACATTTTAGTAATTACCTGTTGTTTTTCAAAATTTTGTCATATTTTTCTATTAAAAAAAGCTACTTCAGATGTAATAGTTAAAATTTTAGAAGAACAAATATTTTTAGTTCACGGCGTCAGTCAGACCATATTCCTAGACAATGGGCCTCAGTTCATTAGTAATGTTACAAATAACCTTTTCAAAAAATATAATGTCCCTAACGTTTTTTATACACCTAAATATACCCCCCAGGTTAATACTGTGGAGAGGTATAACAAAACAATTATAACATGTCTTTCAACTTTCGTTGACAAGGATCATCGTTCTTGGGATACGTTTATTCCAGCGGTTCAGTTTGCCATTAACAACTCTGTTAATGAAGCGACAGGATTTACGCCGTCTTTACTTGTTTTTGGTCGGGAAGTAATTATTTGTGGTTCCCATTACCTGGACAACGATTTAGGTGACGAAATTTTATTCATGCCCAGGGACGTTTATGCTGAAAACCGTGGTTGCATGAGCACTATTTTTGATGAAGTCCAGAAAACATTATACCATGCCCACGCTAAAAACACAGCGAACTACAACCTAAGGAGGAAGTCATACGAATTCAATGTGGGGGACACTGTTTATAAAAGAGCTTACGTCCTGTCCGATAAGGATAAATTTTTCAGTAAGAAATTGGCTCCAAAATATATTAAGTGCCGAGTTATAACTAAACGCTCGCCACTTGTTTACGACTTAGAAGATATGTCGGGCAATAACTTGGGCACTTGGCACATAAAAGATTTAAAAATGTATCACCAACATTAATAAGTACCATTTTTTTTTCTCATTTCATCTTACGTATTTTATGTATATATGTATGAAGTTTCGTTACATTTGCCCACCCACCTTTATAATATCGTTATAACATTTCTTGCATAAGTCATTAGTTGCATAATTATTGCCATATGACTTTCTTTGTGTTAGGTTGTGTCTCAAAACATTGAAGCTATGAGACATTAGTATAAAAGGTATTGAATGAATGGTTTCTGAAAGGTTGTATGAAAGATAACTGTTAGAAATTGAGTCTAATTTGTTAATGCGGATTTTATTTTTAAAATAAAATCCTTATGAGGGACCGGGGGGTACTGTAACGAAGCGTTACACTTTTTAACTTATTTAAGTATGATATTTATAGTATTCTTATCTATTATTATCTATTAATGAATTGAAAATATATCTATTAATGAAATGAAATTTATAATTTTCTAAACGGTGTTTTTAGAATAGCAACATCACCGATATTGCTATTTTAAAAGCAGCCGCAATAAAAAAGCCGTTAGGCGCGAGCGTCGCTTCCTCGTTGGCTGGCGGGGGCACCTTCAACGCTCAGTCGTCACCCATTCACTTTAGAAGTGGGACGGCTGTCGCCTTTACCAGCAAAATACAAGTCTAACGTTTTAGTAGACGCGTATTTTGTTTTCTTTATTAATTTACATTAACGCCAAGTAAATTACAACAAATTAATTATTCTCAGTGTGTTTTAAGCTCCCGTACTAGGGTAAGTTGAATGGCACATAAAATTGTTATCGACCCCCATCAATCATTAATCATAGCTTATTATTTCAGTTCTTTTTATCTATTCCATTATAGTAGTCATAATGTTTAATTTTACCTTTTCCAAATTCTCTTTTGTATTAGTTTAATAATTGCTTATTCATCGTAATGACTCAGTTTGATTGCATCATCTTTTTATAAGACAACCCTCCATTTTCTTTAGCTTGCATTTTAACAGTAATTCTAATGCTTCTATCACTCTTTTAGCCTTCAGCTTTTAATTTTTTATATTGTAAATTCCGTTCTGATTGTATCTACCATCGGCAACTCTTCTACGTGTTAGTACGAACCTTTTGTGTTGCCGACGGTGGTCACCAGAACGGAAATTGGTTTGCCAGTCACTAAAAGCTGGTTGTATCAAATTCCAGGAGTATAGCTGGGGTTTTCTCTGCACCGCTTAGTGCATAGTCTCCTGGACGCAGCGTGCGAGACCTGCTGCACACCACCGTTCCTGTCTCCTCTTCGACCCTTGGCCACCCTACATCTTCGGCCGTCACACACACGGGGGAGTACTATGATATCAGCATAAGCTCAGGCGGATATTGCCCGTTACCACGACCCTATAAATTTTGTGTGCCTACCAGCCTAGCCGTGGCATATTTGCAACATTTGAATAAATGCTTGGTAAGCGAGCCTAGTTTTTTATTTAAAATCCTGGTAAGCCGCTTACCGGCACGCTGCCCTCCTTGTTGGCCGCTTAGCCAGCCTGGTCCGGTACACCATTACTGGCTCACTACAGAGCACGGGTTTCCTCCCAATACAAGAAGGGTTTTGGCCATAGTCCACCATGCTGGCCATGTGCGGATTGGCAGACTTCCCACGCCTTTGAGAACATTATGGAGAACTTTCAGGCGTGCAGGTTTCCTCACGATGTTTTCCTTCACCGTTGAAGCAAGTGATATTTTAATTGTTTAAAAACGCACTTAGCTCCGAAAAGTTAGAGTTGCGTGTCCGGATTCGAACTGCCTTTGATTAAGAGGCTGACGCCCTAGCCACTAGGCTTACACAGCTTCAATCCTTAAATCACGCCAACTCACATTGGACGTCAAAGCTACAAATCCCACTCTGATATGAGAGAGTTCCAAAAAGCTAAACACTATGATGATGACTCGTATGCATCCAATGTGCTTAGACCTGTTTGAATAAACAATGACTTTGTTCTTTTTAAAAGATGATGATATAATAAAGTACGAAATTGATTACCTGAGTGGTCGGAGCAGTTTACGTGGGTTTCAGCCAGCTATTAAATAACGTGTAACTCCTTTCGACTTGGATCACGGCCAAGCTAACAAGCGGTAACATGTTGTTCCCAGTCGGAATCACCAACGTCTTAAATGTTTAAGGCTGAATTTGCTTTACTAATCGCATTGATAGTTGTTTTTTCAGTACCTATTGTACTGTTGGCGTATATCACGTATTCTCGTAGCTTCCACCCAATCATCCGTCTTTTATCCCCTTATTTGTTCTTTTCAAGCCCTTTTTATAACAACAGCAACAACGGTTACAAATAACAGGAGATCGAGGCACAGTTTCAAAGCATAGACCAACCAATTGTGTATGGACACGGTCAATTTCCTGAACCCGGACTAGTATTGAGAATTTCTATCAGAAATCTAGGAATCGAAACTAAGAGTCTTGAACCGTTGTAGAACAACGAGATAATATAGATAATTATTATTAATACTTATTTTACAACATTAGTTACCCAATATTAACGATGTTTTACTTCGGAGGCTTTTTTAAAAGTTACTAATTTGAATTTTTACTAAAAGCATGAGTTACTAATTTTAGGAATGATATGTAATAACATTTTCAATCCAATGGACATCCAATAGATATTTGAAAATAAATTAAAGTACACTATTGTGACAATATTTCAAGTCATTAAATGGCGGTCCAGTAAGTTTTCCTTTTATCAATTCCTGTTACATTTGCTAAATATTTTCGAGAAAGATATTAATATCAGCTTTAACATCGTGAACGTTTTCACATAAATATTTATTAGGGTCTTCTGGTGGAGTAATCTTCGTACCTACTAGTCATCCGTAACGTGATAGCATGTATTGACAAATGTTTAGGACAAACTTAATATTTTAACGTAAACGCTTTTATACCAAATACAAAAAAAACTTCCTTAATTAGTCTCTGTATCATTGTACCTAGTTAAGAATCATCATGTCATATTATTATAAAATGTGTGTATGTTTGAAGAGACTAGGTACCACCGGTTCAGAAGGCAGATTCAAGCGCGAATAAGTCGACAAGAAATGGAAGTTGTTTTTTTGAACACAAACTAGTTACAACTGCGATTTTGTTAAATGAATTTTAATATATAATTTATTTTCATGTAATATCACACAGTATAAAAATAAAACAAAATTTTATTTTTATATTAAAATTCAATTTTCACCGATTGTTCTCCATAGAATCTGCATTGATATAATACTAAAACTTCTTCATTTTTATTGCAAATTTTTATTCAGTTTAAATTATTATTTATTGCATAAGAGAAACACATTTATAATCATCCTCTAGAAAATTAGGACTAGGGAGGATGGAGAATTTACCCCAAAAATGTTACACATTAATTTATAAAAAATTAACAAGTTAAAAGTAGAAAAATAATAATTCAAAATGCAAAGATAAAATAACGATAACATTCTTTAGTCGAATCGGCTTCATTAAAATAATAATCTGAACTCATATTTGGTCACCCTACATTACGCCATATACTCAGGGAGCGCATAAAACGAAATCGCCTGAATTGCTTTCGTGTATGATGCCCAGTTTTCAGATCGCATACAGTGAGCCAATCTTGCTCCATGCTACTAAAACGGATGCGCGGTCCGCATAGGGCTGGTCTTATATAGCTATTCAGGTTCGTGCGATGAAGGCTAGTTTCAGTTAGGCCTTAATAGTTTTGTTTTGTATAACAATGCACTGGATTGGTGTTAAAATGGTTGGTTGCTAGATCGAGAGCGAGTGTGTGACTAAGTGCCAGACCTCTCTGGCGGAGTGTTTAGTCAAAAACGTGCAGTTAAGCGATTTAGGTGCCGCATCAAAACCGATTAGAGGTGTGACTAATAGATTAGCGGGATCATTAAATCCGGTTTTTTCTGGTCTAGTGTGGTTAGAGGCTTCAGCCGTGGCCACTCACTACTCTAAGTTAACCGTGCGGCCAAGCGATTTAGGCATAGAAATCGATTAGAGGTTTTGGAGTTCAGATCTGCCGCTACCATATTAGATGCATCACTTACCATCAGGTGAGATTGCAGTCAAGGGCAACTCCCTCATGGGAAGTCTAAGAAGAAGCCCACAACAAACTTAGCCGGGTTTTTTGTTATCACCATCTCTTATAATCAATAATCAATTATGGTACTTATGGAGATAGAGCAAATCACATCCAAGCTTTTTTATCGTTTATATAATCATTATACAATAGAACAGAAGACCACTTATAAAACATCAGAATTGAACACTGATCCAGGGAGATCGTTGAAAAGGGTATCCTTTAATTAGATATATTAAATAGATTATTGGTTTATTCACGTAAAGTATATTTGCAATAACAAAACGATAAAATAGTAGGTACGTAAACTAAGCTAAGCGATGGGTTGATATCGAATGTTAGCCAGAAAAGGATTATAAGTACGAAGAGCCAAATTGTTCCCCAGCCATACATTAGAGTCCGTCTCAAATGACAACCCATTACCATATCAAATTCCCGGCATGTCGCATTCACGTGACTTTTGTCCCAATTAAGGGTCTATTCACAAGTATTCGCAATAGAATTCGTAAACATAGTAAACGACTTTGCGATTGGTGAGCGTGTTACATACTAAGAAGAAACATTGGAATACTTAGAAGATAACAGGATTAAAAAACTTATCACGCAGGAACACTGAAAAGTGGGAAATAGGTACTAACGGTTTGGTTAACAAATATTTGATGCACTGCATTTACACTTTTGCCCGCCGTTTCAACAAGCCTTAAAATCTTGAAGAACGGTAAATAATATTTAGAAGTAATATTAACACCGGTTTTAGAAGCCTACATATCGAATGTTAGGCAATAAGAAAAGATTTAAGTACGCACTGCCAAATCATACAACCATACGAATGATTAACCGTTGCTATACCACATTGTCTTCATATTGCATTCACTTCACTTGTGTTCCTATAAAGAGTCTATTGACACGCATCCGCTGCTGTCCTATTTGTATGACATTGGCCTGATCGTTATTCAAGCGATTCAATAATTAAAGGCTTAAAATTCGCATAGGGATACAGTTTCGATTTGATGGAAAAACCTCTTCCAAACGTTAAATTGAATTAAATTGATTGAATCACCTGAGATAACCTATGAAACCAGCTGGTCTAAGTTGGCATCTAAACGATTTAGATGAGAATGCACAGTCTAAAATACAGTCTGCAGAGTAATTTAAGCTAAATTAACCCCCAAAGTTGGTTGAAAAAACCATGTCGTTATCCTATTTTCACAAAACATGTGTCCAGTAGTTTGGCACTCAAGATATGTATTAGACACGTCAATTCAACACATCATTACAAATTATATGTCGTCTTAATTTCAGGACTGCCTGTCTAAGTTTTCAGGTAACAGTCAGTTAGATATAATCTTGCAAATAGATAGCTATCTTTCGATTCCATACTCGTTGTCTTCGATTTTCATGCAATCGAATAAGTAGAAAATCTCGCACTAGGTATTAATAGAACTTATTCTGCGCTATTGCTAGGGAAATCTTCTTTTTTTCCTTATTTTACGCTATGTGGGATAAATATCACATTATCATGATCAACCTATTGCCAGCTTACTACTGAGCACGGGTCGCGAAGGTTTTGGTCATAGTCCACCGCGCTGGCCACGTGCAAATTGGCAGACTTCACATGCCTTGAAGAACATTATAGAGAACTCTCCGGCATGCAGGTTTTGCCACGATGTTTTCCTTCGCCGTTGAAGCAAATGATATTTTAATTGCTTAAAAACGCACTTAACTCCAAAAGTCAGACGCACGTGCCCGGGATCGTACCCCCGACCTCTGATTAGATAGCGGAGGTCCTAAACTAGGCTATCACAGCGTCACAATTATCACATATCCTATTATAATTGTGGACAAGTTGTTATGATTTTGGCATATTTTCCTCGATCTACCCAACCCTCTTTGGGCGTATGTTTTTTTGCTGGTGGTATATATACCCATGGGTTCAAAGCGGCAATGTTATGATCCCATTTTAATCGCAAAGTCAGTAAATCTCCTATATCCGCATGATATTACAACGGACCCTTTAGCGGCGCTAAAATTTGTTTAAAATTGCAAAATACGTAAAGTCAAATGACGTGCCGCCCATACATCAAGGCGCATAAATATTAATGTTCATCTCAAATGACGTGCCATTAACATATCATATTCCCGACATGTATACCGACGTGACATTTGTATGAAAATCTCGTAATACCCGAACCGGCCGAGATGAAACGCTGACCGACTCTGATGGACATGCGGTGAACAATTTTATAATGTCTCCACGCATCGTGCCTGATCTCGAGCTAGACGTGACCTTTCTGACCCAAAAATGCTCTCAAGTAATAATATACAAAAGGGTGAAGATAGAACTTGAGTTAGGCTTTGATTTTAATGCGTAGCGGGTACGAAAAATGTTATAGACACGCGGTGCGCCCGAGTTCGTACATAAAATTTTGTGAGTTGGTATTAACCGAAGAACAACTGTCGGTACTTTCGTACATATATACGGAAACAAATTTGGCATTTAATATTCTTTAATATTAAATGCCAAATTTGTTTCCATTCAAGACAATTTTTTGATTTTCTGCAACCCAAAAACATTTCACCTAGGGCTTAAAAAGTCCTGCTCACATCCTACATACTAGGATAACATAAATGGTATAAAATTTTACCGTACGTATTCTCGTATATCCCAGAGCTTATAGGTACTAGATTTGTTTACTCACTTGGTTGAGTATTGGCATGCGCTGGACAGGCGGAAAACTGGAGCGAGTCGAGCGAATCATTTGTTGGTTAGTTTTAGCTTCGTTCTTAAAATGATAAGAACGTTTTAGTTTTAGTTAAATAAATTTTACCTACATACCTACCTATTCGTAAGCTTATTGCAGAAGTAGGACAGTACCTACTGTATAAAATTACGTAACAGCGGGAGTTTATTAATATTCTTGATCATGTTGGTAAAAGTATCTAAAAGCCAAAACAACAAAATCTTTGAAAATAACATACCTGGGGAGATATTACAGTTGCCCAATGCATCTCTTTTTTTTATACACTTCAAGTTAGCCCTTGATGGCAATCTCACCTGGTGATAAGTGATATTGCTGTCTTGGATGGTAGCGGGCTAACCTGTTAGGTAAACCCACGCTCCTAATTAGTTTCTACATGACATCGTACCGGAACGCTTAATCGCTTGGCGACACGTCTTTGTCGGTAGGGTGGTAACTAGTCACGGCTGAAGCCTCCCACCAGACCAGACTCGAGATGGGAATCGAACCCAGGACCTCCAACTTCATAATGCGACAGCCCGCGCGCTGCGCCACGGAGGTCGTCAAAATTCAAAACCTCCCCAGGCTACAAAAAAATACAAATTAAATTAACTACTCAATTTATTTAAGTAGCATATAAAAAAATATACATATTTATATAAATTATATATTTATAAAAAAAAATGATGAGAAGTGATTAACATTCATAGAGATAGTTTTTAGAACTGTTTTTTGAAAGAAAAAAAGTACACGGTACATGTTATTCTAATTAGAAATTTTGTCTGTCTGTAACACCCATCAGAAAGGGCGTACAGCGTAGTATATTATGTCGTATCTTATTTGAAAACACGACGTTGATTTTCAACTGAGACCAGAGTGACGTCACAACAAATAAAAGGATGAATAATAATTATTAAAAGAAAAAGAAAGGAAAAATCAAATTTAGTTTTGCAAAACCTGAAATGAAAATATTGCCTAAAAGACACAACAAGCAGTAAATAAATAACTATATTTATTAAGGTGATAAAGTTGTTGCGATATTAATTACGCCCATACTTTCTGCGACGATGCCAATGGTATGATACCGTTAGATTAACTTATAATAAATAGGGTTTATTAAGGGTCGGTTATGACTGATGCCCGGCCTCTTGATTATTAGTAATTAAGAGTAATTTATTCTGATATCTCGTGATACTGATGATGTTTAATGGCGCTAAAAATCTATTAAATGGGACTTACCGATCTTAATATCGGTAAAGGCGGCAAGAGGAACGAGGCTATATTAACAAAGCATTCTGACTGCCTTAGTTAACGCTATAGACTTCAAATAGCTTCGAGAACATCATAAGAACTCACAGGCATGTAAGTTTCGACTATAAAACAAGTGATATTTTAATTTAAAAATTGCTTTAATAAAGGTAAAAACGCACGTAACTCCGAAAAGTTAAACACCCTAAATCATGGCATACTAGTTCATAGCAATTATGCATGTATCTTATTATCATCTTTTCACTTTTTTTTTAATTTTGTATACTCTTGACAAATCCCCTTTGGTTCTTTATTAAATATAATATTACCCTAGCCAAGCTTAATATCATACATCAACATGGATCGTATTAAATCACTACGTGGATTAGTTTCAGCATAAATTCTGCTTTCGAACGAGGTGGCCATTAATAATAATCGGCTATCTCTTGGAATTTGTGCCTAAATAATTGATTTCTCCACGGATCCGCTCGAAATAAGTTTTTATGCGAGCGATCTGTAATACGCACATTAAAATTATATCACCATCATCATATAATAATAATAAATCATTTATTTGCAAGAATGTTTATAAATAATGAGAAGGTTGTTATACTGACAACCCTATAGATACCAGCGAGCGCTACACAGACTAGACTTAGGCTGCGCTTGCGCCGTATCGATATGAAGTATTATTGGATGTTAAAGATGCTTTTTTTTTTAGAATAATTACTGATATTTTAAATGCAAAAGCGTTTTTTGTTTGTCTCACGCAGCAACTTTTTCTTCTAAGGGTTGTATTGAAGTGTAATAGTATACGTATATATAGCACGCAGGCCAAGGCACGATACTGTATATTTCTGAAACTTAACACCATGATTAATGCGTGGGGCAAAGTGGGTATAAACGGCCAAGATTATATGCTCGGGTGAGCGTCTTAAGACGACGCCACAAGTAATTAGACGAATGAACAGTCAGACTGCTGGCTCAGCAAATTAGGCCAAATGTATATAGTCGACAATTAATGACCGAATCGCCGCGAAATGCGATTGATTGTCCATCACAAGTAGGCAGTATGATGGATAAGCAAATGCAGGATGCGCAACGTCTCATTGATTTTAAATGCCTATAGTCTCGTTGTTTCCATGATTAAGTCTATTGTCTGGTGGGAGGCTTCGACCGTGGCTAGTTACCACTCGACCGACAAAGATGGATAAGCAAATGCAGGATGCGCAACGTCTCATTGATTTTAAATGCCTATAGTCTCGTTGTTTCCATGATTAAGTCTATTGTCTGGTGGGAGGCTTCGACCGTGGCTAGTTACCACCCTACCGACAAAGGCTTCTCGCCAAACGATTTAGCGTTCCGGCACGATGTCGTGTAGAAACCAATTAGGAGTATGGGTTTAACATACCCCAACAGGTTAGCCCGCTACCATCTTAGACCGCATCATCGCTTACCATCAGGTGAGATGCCGTCAAGGGCTAACTTGTGGTGTATAAAAAAAAAAGTAGAAGCCACGGCCTGGCTTCGATTTCTTAGGTAGTAGACAATACTTGTGGGAATTTTCATAAAGAAACTCGCAGTACCCATCTAGAGTTATGACGTTAGCGTTGTCCAGACCAGTGTCTTAGAAGCTAGTTGAGCCACACAGTTCTTTTATGTACAGAAATGTGACAATGTAACCCATAATTTCTGCTTGGTGGATAAGGACCCATCAAAAGCTCTTAGTTAACTAAGTTAGATTTTTTTGTTTGTTTTATTTTTATGTGTATCGATGCGTTGCCAGTTCAACCGATCATCCAAATCGTGAAAACGTGAGATCATACTGGAACCGCTCGTCGGTATGTCTTTGCCACTAGCGTGGTACCAACCGTAGCTTCTCACTAGATAGTCTCGAGATGGGAATTGAACCTGGGATCTCCAACTTTATAAAACTGCAACGTACTGACTGCGCCAATATAATATATTTGTTAACATTATTGTGACGTGATAAGGAGTTAAAACTTAGCGATTTTGTCCTGGGTTCGAATTCCGGCTCGAGTATGGTCTGGTGAGAGGCTTTGACCGTGGCTTGTTACGACAAAGATGTGTCGCCAAGCGTCGTCATCATCATTTACCATCAGGTGAGATGCCATCAAGATCTAACTTGTGGTGTATTAAAACAAAAGTCTTCTTTCTTCAGGCTACATCCAGCGTCCTTCAAAGGTTTCCTAAGACAACACCAACACACATCACAAATGAGTAGATGACTGAACAGTTGGGTTACTGGCTCAGCAAATTGGGCCAGATGTACATAGTTGTCGATTAATGACCGGATCGCTGCGAAACGCGATTGATTGCGAATCACATGTGGGTAGTTAGGTACTGTGATGGTGGAGTAAAGCACTATGCCCCTTCAATTACTTGTTCGCACCTATCTGATTTTCTGACTGATTATTCTGATTTTATAGCGGTGATAGCCTAGTGGTTAGGGCGTCAGCCTCCTAATCAGAGGTCGGCGGTTCGAATCCGGGCACGTACCTCTAACTTTTCGGAGTTATGTGCGCTTAAAAAAAATTAAAATATCACTTCCTTCAACGGTGAAGGAAAACATCGTGAGGAAACCTGCATGCCTGAGAGTTCTCCATGATGTTCTCAAAGGCGTGTGAAGCCAATCCGCACATGGCCAGCGTGATGGACTATGGCCAAGCCCTTCTCATATTGAGAGGAGACCTGTGCTCTGTAGTGAGCCGGTAATGGGTTGATCATGATGATGATGATCTATCTGATTTTAACTGCCTCGTTAATTAGTTAGCGTGTTTCACTAAAAGTCAATCTGGTTATTGGTTGAGATTTCCGGAACAAGGCGAAAAAATCCTCAGTAACAGCGCGGAGCATGAAAATTGACGTGATGCTTTAGAGAATCCGCGGTTCAGGTTCACAGACATTTTTTTTTCCCATGGGAAATGCGTTTACGCATCAGGCAAGACTGCGCCGCTTCTGACGGGGTATGTGGGACTCCCCGGTGGCCAGACTGGCGACCCACTATAGCCCAGCGATGCTCCTTCGCGTCGCCTGGTGGCTAGGTCACGGGAACACTTGTGCACTCGACCGCAACCCAGCCAGCTTCACAGACATGTGGCAATCAATATCAAAATTTCTTTGTTTTATTAAGCACTTGGTAATCGGACATATTTTTACATTATTGTTAAGTGTCATAACTACGCTGGTTTGTTTAAAACGTAAGCTTTGTACATACCTCATGGCAGAGATCGCTACTAAGCGATAAGACCGCCTTTTGTATCCTGCTTTTTTTTTATCGGCGGCGACGGCAACCTAACCTGATGGTAAATGATGGTGCAGTCTAAGATGGTAGCAGGCTAGCCTGTTAGGGGTATGGTAAACCCACACTCCTAATTGGTTTCTACGCGACATCGACAACGCTAAATCGCTTTGCGACACGTCTTTATTAGTTGGTTAGTAGCTAGCCATGGCCAAAGCCTCCCACCAGACCAGAATCGAGCCAGGAATTGAACCTAGGACCTCCAACTTTATAACGTGACAGCGCGCGCGCTGCGCCATGGAGGTCGTCGTGCTTCTTCTTTTTTCTGTTTTTCTTAATATTTCTATTTATATTGTTTGTGGTGTGCAAATAAAGAATAAAATAAATAAATAATACCTCAATTTACTCCTTGTGTCCTTCAAAGGTTTACTCGAGACGCAACCAGATGTGGTTAGATGAATGATACAGTTTACTGGCACAGAAAATTAATCTAAATGTATATAGTCGACCATTAATGACCGAAATGCTATTGATTGCCAATCACAAGCACTATGATATATGAGCGAAGTGCGATGCGCTTGTAATGAATTGTTGACGTCTAATTGATTTTAACTTCCTCGCTGATTTCATAGTTATAACACGTTTGACTACAGACCAAGCTTTTTTTGTGGATCATTCAAAATCAAAATCAAAATTGCATTTATTCAGCCAAGCCAATATGTAATTATTAAGTATGTATATATGTATAAGTGTTGCTATTTCCCGTCTTTATTTCTGTCAGTTTCTTACAAAAAGGTGGCCTGGAAGAGATCGCTTTAAGTGATAAGGTCGCCTTTTGCTTTTATATTATGTATTTCTTGTTGTTCTCCTTTCAATATGTATGCAATAAATTGTATAAATAAATAAATGAATCTCATCTAAAAACGCATGTGTGTAGAAATTGGCTGAACAGTGCGCTGCCTCAGCTTGATGCTGCGTCAATATTGACTGCAGCGCTGATTTTCAGGCATAACCCATGCTGATATCACCGAGTGACTGGGAAAGCGCTCCTTTAGTGTGTGAGAGTGTGTGAGCGTGTGCATGTGTACGTACGTTTTTTTTACTTTAATCTAAATATATATTTTTTCCATCGTATACGTATTTGTCATTAATCCTGCCTGCAAAATTTTTGGGTTTTTAATACGACTTACTTTCGAAAAAAATGTTTTCTTCGATAGAGCGAAAAGGAATATTGTTTAAGAGAACTTTATCTTACTAGAACAATATTGCCTTTCCATGGCTGCAGGTAAAAGGATAAGGGGATGACCCCAAACTACATGGATGACAAATGTCCATAAGGATATGAAATGCCTCGGCCTGAGGTTACGAAATTACGATTGACGTGGCTACGTATGGTAAGCAAAGCCGACCCCGCGTAATGGGATATGGCGAGGCCAAAGAAGATCTTACTAGAACAATATTTAATTTAATTTCAGTTCAGTTTTTAAGACACATAAGGAAAACTGGAGTAGTTCAGGGTAGGTGTGTGTGACGGATAATTATTTCTGCGCTACTACCAATCGAATTACCACGAAAAACGATTAGTTGCCAATCGTATGCTTTCGATGAATTGGAAAGTACGGCTTCATTTTATTGATTCTAGCCATATACGTACTAAAGATGAGTGCATTTGTGGGAACGACATTTCCATAAAGGAACATTATTCGTTTTTCTTTTTTTATATTACACAAGGTCTTACCCGGAGCTTCGCTCGCATTGAAGCCATTAAATAAGTATCTGAGATCTATTTATAATATTACTTTAACTAGGACTACATTATATTTCCTACTTATGAATAGTTAGCACAAAAGTGAACAATACTGCAAAAGTGCAGATTTGGTGAATCAGTAGATGTACCTATATCAGTTGACCTATATTTTTCAAGGTCCAGTATGCTTGAAAAGGCATAATTAGCTGGTTGCCAAATCAACTGGGGTCTGCATCCACATATTCCAATTGCTGTGCTACGGATGCGTGCTGAAGTGTGCCCGTGACCCACTGAATAAGCGGCGTGTTGAAATACCGTAGGGTGGTATTCACCAGAAGTCTGGCATATCCTTTTTGCCTTCCCGTAGCAGGAGGTATGATACAACACATTTTTTAACCACGAACTGCTTAAGTGTGGAGGAAAAAGTATATAGGCATTTTCTAGATAAGCACGTTCCAAACCCCACCTCATTATTTTCCATAATCAGGCATAATTGACAGCTGTTACAGAAAAGGTAGGTATATAAGGATCACGAGAAAAAGGTTTAGGTTTTGAGGAGGACGCAACGGCAAAAGAGTTGGGTAATACGTTAGTCGTTCAACGGGGTGTTATATAGCTAGTTTGGCGAACTAGGCCAGATACATTGCCAAATTTACATACTTGACAAACGACCGAATCGCCACGCAATAAGATTGATCGCCAACCACACGCTGTGACGAATGTGCGACGCGATGCTCCATGATTAATTGTTGACGCCTAATTGATTCTAGCGGCCATTTGATATCTGGCGTCTAAATGAGATATTAGACAGGTAGACTGTAAATTTTCTAGTGCCGCATTTGTGGAAATGCGTACCTAATATTTTTGTCATATTGCAAAGCATAAGGTTATCCTTGCTGTCGTTTATGCCTGATGGAAAGCTATGATGAAGTCTACGTTGAAGCGCACTGACCTTGAAATCCCTATTTCCTTTTGCCTCGAGGATACTCAACTAATAAGTTGTATGAAACACAGATGCTGGAAGGTCTTTTCATCAGAAACCACTGTTTACTGTGTCTCACAGTTCTGTGATAGAATAGAGGAATAGAGGAACAAGATTGTTAAGTTTCCGATAACATTCACTGAAGTATATCCTCTAAAATCTAAATAATTCCTATGATAAGATATCATAATTAAAATCTAAATAAATAAATAAATAAATAAATAACATATAAAACTTCATATCACTACTAATTTCGACCAAAGGCAAAAATAAATAATGAATCCATCATCATCATATTAGACCTTTATCAACCATAACTCATGTAAAAACTGCAATAAAAAGGGACAGTAGACTGAATATATTGACATATCTGACAAACGATTGTTAAATCCCAGCTGTCATCACTGAAACGTTCATACAAGGTTTACTAATATTTTATAGAAAATAAAATTAGAAATGAAACGCAAGTTTTAATGGATGATAAAGAAAAATCAGAAGCTACTGAAGAAAAATCGTCGCAAGAAGAAAATATAACTAAAAAGAAATTAATCAACAATGCTATCGTACAAACTCATAATGATGCTGGTCCTTCTAGAATTATAAATTTACCAGGAGCAATCCCACTCACACCCAGAAGTAATCTAAGAACAGGAATATCGAAGTCAGAACATAGTATCAGACAAATTATAACAAGACAAGATGTCGCTGACGCTGTTAAACTTACGTCAATAAGCATTAGTAAAGCAAACCAACCAAAAAATTTTAAAATGAAAGAACTTAAAATACCCATATTAGAAAAATTCGAAAATAAAGAGGACAGTTCGATTACATACAATGAACTAAAAAAGTTTATGGCCTCTTGTTTTAAATTGAATAAAACTGGACCTAATACTATAAATGAAGCGTCAAGTGTGGGTGTTATCGCTGCTATCAGTACTATAGCTAACGATTTGGTACACAATGTTCCAAACGCAAGTCTAACAACGAATAAAAGCACAGTTAATGAGGTAGTAACAAATAAAGCTTCTAAACAATCGAAATCATCTGAAGAGAGTAACAAAAAGAAATCTTCAGGTAATGCGTCAGAAAGATCTGACTTAGAAGTGGTACAACGCGATTCTCTATCAAGCATCGGCTCGAATGTTTGCAGGATTTGCATGACAAGAGGAAAAGAAAGGTAACAAAGTTATTTCTGCAATTAACTTCCCTATCATCATCATCATGATCAACCCATTGCCGGCTCACTACAAAGCACGGGTCTCCTCTCAATATGAGAAGGGTTTGGCCATAGTCCACCACGCTGGCCATGTGCGGATTGGCAGACTTCTCACGCCTTTGAGAACATTATGGAGAACTCTCAGACGGGCAGGTTTCCTCACGATGTTTTCCTTCACCGTTGAAGCAAGTGATATTTTAATTTTTTTTTAAACGCACATAACTCCGTAAAGTTAGAGGTGCGTGCCCAGATTCAAACCGCTGACCTCTGTTTAAGAGGCTGACGCCCTAACCACTAGGCTATCACCGCTTCACTTCCCTATACCGATTATATATCTATTATTAGTCGTTGCTGTTATGAATGTATAGATACACATTCTCTAATACATACAAAATAATATCAACCGTCCAGAATATCACGCAATAAACCAAAATAATACTGGAAGCAAACGTAACCTAATTATTAGGGTCATATTCAGTAGGGCTGTCAGCTTAATCCGCTTTTACAAATACTGCTTATATTCTAAAAGTGAATGAACGTATCATGTCATAGGAATTATGCCCATAGAAATATAATAAAATTCAATAATAAAATAAAATCATTTAAAAATAAACAACGTTGTAACAATTTCAACATCAGAATTAAAAATAAATTTGTGCTTTTATAACAAATTACCAAATGACATTTCACTCAACAAGTTCATAATTTATTTAAAACGTAAGCTTGTACGTGTTGGCACGTGAGATGTTGAAAACAAAAAGAATGTTCGTTTGGATTTTTTCTTAAAGGGCTCGTTTAGAACCCTCATAGCTATAGTTAATGTGTAACATCAACTTGCCGCTATGTCAATTATTGACGCGACAAATGTGCCTTTGAAAGGATTATTTGATTAAAGTTTGAATGATTGATTGAGCAATCTGCCTTGGGTTTCCAAGATTAAATTGCATTTTTGCATGATATGCCATTTTTATGTTTTATATAATTATATATTTTATCTATATTTTTTCAATCGACGTCACATTTTATTTTAACCCATTCTTATAATTCTGGCTATCGCTTGGTAAAAAACTCACGCATACCCACTACAGATTGCAAAGCACTGCACTAGCTGGCACATTTAAAAATGGCATCATAAAACTGTCACAGAAAGATTTTAAAATATTTACATTCGGTGTTGTTGTAAAGCGGTTGAACAGTAATGTTTTGTCTTCCTCTTTCAAATGTAGACTGTTTGATGTCAGTAAGAGAAAAAATACTGTGTAAATATTACATATAAATATATTATATAACTTGTTAGGAAGCAACAACCCTACATGGTCATGTTTGGATACGGAAGCTTCATTAGCACCCGCCGAATGAGTTTGAAATTGCGCTGAACATCGCCAAAATATTTTACTATATGACTAGACTATTAGTTCGAAATTTCAAATTATAAAGGAAATTTAAAGCATATAACCGTTAAAACCGTTTAAATATCTAAAATAATATTTTTTTACTCTTTTTTCACTAGCTGGTATTGTCATGTGTCATTTAAATGATCTTATTTTTTAAGGTTTATTATTAGCCAGTATCATTATCAGAAAGAAGAAATATTTTAATTGCTTAAAAACGCACATAACTCAGAAAAGTTATAGGGGCGTGCCCGGGTTCGAACCCCCGACCTCTGATTAGGAGGCTGACGTCCTAACCACTAGGCTAACACAGCTTAATTAATTAAGTACCATTACTTAATTTGCTTGCTTAATTGCACCTTTTTGAAGTAATTTTTATTCAAATGACTTTGTACATCGTCAGTTATAAATAATTCTCTGCTCCATATTCCACCAGATTAATATCGCCTTGCAATTGTAAGGGGTCGCTGGCAAACGTCCACCTCTCGTGTTTGCAAAGGTGGCTTAATCAAGTGGGTAGAAACCACTGTGAGCTGTGCGGTTTCAGGTAATGCATGTTTTATTTTATTAGTCTTTCCAGTATAAGGCCGAGATCTAACTTAGCCTTACCTCTGACTTAGGATTGAGTTAAAACGAGATAGACTTATGCCGGATATTTTTTTTTCATACACTACAAGTTTTCCCTTGACGGCTATCTCACCTGGTGGTAAGTGATGATGCAGTCTAGGATGGTAGCAGGCTAACCTGTTAGTGTATGATAAAACCACACTCCTAATTGGTTTCTACCCGACATCACGCCGGAACGCTAAATCTCTTTGCGACACGTCTTTGTCGGTAGGGTGGTAACTGGCCGAAGCCTCCCACCAGACCAGACTCGAGCTAGGAATCGAACCCAGGACCTGCAACTTTATAATGTGACAGCGCGCGCGCTGGGCCACGGAGGTCGTCAAAACATACATACAAAACGCTGTCTCGATATAACTATATCTTAAGTTAGAGCAAAGCTGTAAGCTGTAAGTTCCTTTTTTACATTTTGGCCTCAGTGTAGTGTAACGTATGGAAATAATCAAACAATATAACGTAGATGACTTATGATGACGTCAGTGGGTTATACCGTAAGCTATGTTTAATGTTGGTTATATGTCTATACTTATATTATACAGAGTAAAGATTTTTTTGTTCCATTAGATTATTTGTAATAGAAGTTAAAAAGCTATGGTATTCAGAAGATATAACTTATTTGTATAACAATAAATTGAAATAATGGTATCTATTTTATTCAGAAGTTATAACTTTTTTGTATAATAAAAAGGTTTCAGCCTGAAATAATGGTATTTGTACAGCAAAACAATAGGAAACTCGCACCTGCTTTACCTGTTTACTAAAGGTTTACCACTTTCTTTCGCTGACTTCTCTAAAAGTACTGCTTTTCGTAGATCTGAAAAAACTAACCAGTTCCTAATGCTTATCTCTTAGGTTAGTCTTATTTTAAAATTGTACAGAGTAAGCATTTTTTTGTTTCATTACTCTATTTGTAATAAAATAAATGAGCGATGTTAGAAAGTTATTTTATTCTTAAGCTATTATTTGTATATTAATAAGGTTTCAGCCTGAAATAATGGTATTTGTACAGCAAAACAATAGGAATCTCGCAGCTTTACCTGTTTTTGCTGACTAAAGGGATTTTCAATGGTTATTCTTCTGTTTAATAAAATAAATTAAGCAACTACTACTGGAATAACAAAACTACGTTATAGACTTTCAGATACGATTTCCTTATAAAAGCGCCCTTCTGATTAGTTCTTTTCACAATTCGGATATATCGCTACTAGTATTATAAATGTGAATGTAAGTTTGTTTGTTTTCACGCGTAAACTTCTTAACCGAACATATAATGAAACATTGTACACATATTTTTGGTAGAAGTAACATAGAATACTTTTTATTTAATAAAATAGATATATTTGTAATGAAAGACATAAAAAAATATATAAAATATAGTTATCATTCTATTGTAATTAATCTCTGATACTTATTTTGCGAGCGAAGCCGCGCGTAAAAGTTAATCGCGTATAAACGTCATCTCGACTATTCCTAGTTAGTAATATTGTGTTGACCGTAAATTATCACCAGATATAATGTAATTAATTACTAGCATCATAATTAGCGGCAAATCTAATATGGGATAATATGCCAAACGCTATGTGTACTAACAATTAATCTCCTGAACATTTAATGACTTAGTAATATCGAGCCTTGTCATAATGTAGGGCGCATCCAAGTTCATCAGATAGATACACGCATAAAGTATAGGTCCCATATTAAAATCTAATACCTCTTTCCAAATAAAGTTCTCTAGCACAGTGGTGCATTGTGGCCTTAAAGATGGGAGATCCCGGGTTCCAGGAATTACATTTTTCTTAATTAGCTTACGTCTGTGGACCTACTACTATCAGTTAGACTTAAAGCAGTATTATTTTGAAATGGCTATTCTATGTGACGTTCCGTAATATTAAAAAAAAATATCATCATCATGATCAACCCATTACCGGCGCATTACAGAGCACGGGTTTCCTCTCAATATGAGAAGGGTTTGGCCATAGTCCACCACGCTGGCCATGTGCGGATTGGCAGACTTCACGCGCCTTTGAGAAAATTATGGAGAACTCTCAGGCGTGCAGGTTTCCTCACGAAGTTTTCCTTCACCGTTGAAGCAAATGATATTTTAAGTTTTAAAAACGCGCATAACTCTGAAAAGTTAGAGGTGCATGCCCGGATTTGAACCGCCGACCTCCGATTAGAAGGCTGACGCCCTAACCACTAGGCTATCACCGCTTCAAAAAAAAAATATAACCCTAAATAATATTAAATAATACTTTTTAATGGTTAGGCGTTTTAATGGTTAGGCATGGAGTAATACAGGAACGCTAAGTTCCTGAATTATTCCATGCCGGGTATAAAACGTCGAGAGGTTTTAGTTTCATGTTAAATACACCCTACAATTTAAAGCATCAACATCTTGAACTAGCTGTTACCCGCGACTTCGTCTGCGTAGAATTGCTGATTTCCCGTGAGATTGAGGTTAACCGTGCGGCCAATGCCTTGCTTCAGAAAGTAAGCTATGGGCAAATGTCAAATTGCCGATTTTCGTGTCTCTAAATTAAAAACATATGACTTTCATACAAACTTCAAACCCGTATTTTATGCCCTTCAGGGTAGATTTGGATGAAAAAAAAATCTAACCTGATACTCACGCCCTAAATGAAAGCCATTTTCAAAATTTCAAGCTTGTAGACTTCATAATAAAAAATAAGCAAAAACTATCATCCCCTATTTTCCCTAAAAGGTAATATTTAAAAAAAAATGATGTACATGTTTTTTATTTATTATTGTTAATCTTAATGTAAATTTTTGTGTCTCTAACTCTAAAAACAAAGAAAATTCATACAAACTTACAACCCCCCTTTTACTCTCTTAGAGGTGGAATTTCCAAATATCCTTTCTTAGCTGACATCTCTTAACTATCAACTACCTACTTGCTAAATTATAGCTTTATTCGTACAATAGTTTTTGAGATCTCGTGTTTAATCAGTATGTATGTAAGTATGTAAGTGATCTTTCGCTTTTATATATATAGATTAGGACATCTCCTGAATAGTCGAAAACAATATAACCGCTGGCAAAATAGATATTTCCATAAACGTATTAGGCTAGGTAAAAAGTTTGCTGAAAGTTTAGCGGGGGCTTTTAGTGGTTCTCATTGTGGCTATTCTCTTAAAATATCAAGATTAATTCAGGAGCCCCCGGTTTACAATTTTCTATTATAATACGGGACAGCAAACACTTAGCGTTTACGACCTTAGCGATTCATTATGCTGCATTTTTCTTCAGAATAAACCATAAAACCTTCTATTCCTTACCATTTTGTTCTTATTGATATGTAAGCATGTGTTTCAAAATGAATCATGGAAACATGGCGTCGACATCTAATAGAGATTTCTGTAAGTTATAAATATCTTAACCCTTAAAATACATTAGTTATTTCTAAGTTCATTATCAAATTCAATAAAATTATCTGTAATTTAGTTAATGTGTCATCAATTTAGTAGTCAGCCGGAAGGTACATTTCAAATTTGTGCCAACAATTGATTGACAAATTAATATAAAATGCAATAAAGCAAGCCGATTAGTAGTTCAGTAATTAAACGGTACAATGACTAGTAAATTTATCTTCATTTCGCAAAACGTGCTGTGAATGGGACAATTAATTGAATTACGTTGCAATGAATGCTAATAATATGGGGCAAATAAGAGTATTTATGACACAGACTTGCGACTTCATATTTCTGTGTAAAATTAAATTATTTTCCAGCATTCATTCAACTTTTAATAGTAAAAACGATGTTAGTTCAAAACTACTATCTGGGGTAAAGGGAGTATAAACATATTCCTTGAAAGCCGGAAATACATCGATGATTCTTATGCTTTGCTCGTTCTCTTCTTTCACGCAATTTATGTAAATAATATTCATTCCATAATTTATTTCAATTACATATTCTTATTACTTTTTGTACACACCAATGTTCCTTAGTTCATCGAACCTTTGCAAATCCTTCGGAAACCCCACTGGGTTCGACTATTCTTGTAAAAAATACTAGTTAAAGCTTTAAGCTTAGTAAACGGTAAAGGTAGGAAAAGAAAGGTCCACACCTTCTTCATGTTAAACAAACTAATCATGTATTACATTTGCAAAGTGTATTCAAAAATTATTATTTTTATTGAGCATGTTTTTAACATGTGTGGTCTATCGGTACTATAGTTTTTTTTATTGGAAATCTGTTAAAAAAGTGAAATTCACAATTGTTACACAATCTTTATTTTTTAATGTGAGGTCATACGACCTGGAAATGATACGTGATGAGCCAGTCTGATGGTGCACAGCGGCCTGTGTAATTGTATATACGAGTATAAGCTTGCTTCAACGGTAAAAGAAAACATCGTGAGGAAGCCTGCATGCCTGAGAGTTCTCGATAATCTACCCAAAGGCGTGTGAAGTCTGCCAATCCACACATGGTGTTATCCAGTGAAGTGGCCCTTCTGATATTAAGAGAGAGAGAGTTGCTCTGTAGTGAGCTGGCAATGGGTTGACCATGATGATTGTGTGAAGGGTATAGCAGTTAGTTTAAGCTGATATCCCAACGGTTTATATGCGACACACCTTGGTCCACGCCACAGCCAAATGTTAAACTTTATCAGACTATTATAGACAATTTAGAAATTATACATTACCAAAATACCCCTGTTCCAAGCCAGGTATTCCGAGATAAGACCACACCACTGTGCCACAGAGGTCGTATAATTTCATGAAATATAAGCTAATAGATTCCATTAAAGTTTACGTTTCATTCGGCAGTCTGTGGTCAGTCCATGGCTGCTTTTTTTTTTAAATCTACTTTGTAATTGTATCCCGTCTGCACCGCTAAAGCTTTTAAAAGCTCGGCCAGCGATATTTCATTAGTAAAACTTATTTAATGGTCGCCGTCGCAACAGTTGTCGGCACTGGGTAGTTAACCGTTCGTATTCAATTTTAAGAACGTACTTCGAACTTTAATTTTTCGAAAGAAATTGTAACTACTTTGTTTTAACGATCTCACTCTTAACAGCGCTGTCGCGTTTGCAGAATATTGCTTGAATGCATTTTATCAGTGCAAATATAATGCATTATGTCAGGCTTCGAATATTCTAGAACAATAAGTAATTTGGTATGTATATTTTTAACCTTTTTCTCCAACAAAAAACACTACCTTTCTCTATATAGGATTGATGGCTCGGTCCACCAAATTACATTTCTTCATCCAACAATATTTCAGGGCTGATTTACTGTACACATATTAGATGTGGAGTTTATGATTTTTTAATAGCATAGACATAGTATATTTAACTGATTAATTAGTAAGCAGTATATAGTAGCAGTAAGCATTAAAGTAATTTCACGGTTAAACGTTATTTTAATCTGTAAAATTGGTTCCTGAATTAGCTTTTGCTATATAATACGTCCTGTGCTAAAGCGATGCATTGATATGTCAGGTCAGTCACCTTTTCCCTATACTTGGTACATGTACAGATAAGTAAAGTTATTTGATCAGATATTTGTTAGCGGATAGCTAGTAAGTAGTAACTACTGATAAGAAATGTTTACCCATACAAAATTTAATACACTATTCTACATGCCACACAATGTACTATCATCATCTTGATCAACCCATTGCCGGCTCACTACAGAGTACGGGTCTCCTCTCAATATGAGAAGGGTTTGGCCATAGTCCACCAGGCTGGCCATCTGCGGATTGGCAAACTTCACACGCCTTTGAGAACATTATGGAGAACTCCCAGGCGTGCAGGTTTCGACGTTTTTCTTCACCGTTGAAGCAAGTGATATTTTAATTGTTTAAAAACGCACATAACTCCGAAAAGTTAGAGGTGCGTGTCCGGATTCGAACCGCCGACCTCTGATTAGGGGACTGACGCCCTAACCACTAGGCTATCACAGCTTCAATGTCCTATATACTATTCTATATACCACAACCGCGTCACATCGTCCGCCCTCGCTATCACTTTGATTGCTCAGCTACCTTCGTTTAGAATTAGGCTATAATAAAAAACAAACCATTTTAAACCCGAATGTATAAAATCAATAATGCATCAGCTCTGAAATAGGGTAAAATCCGAAAGCCTATAGTCTAATTTCTCTTATAATTTAAACAATATTTTTGTTACTTTTTAATAAAACAATCACAATTCTTTTCAATTTCTAAAATCAACTGCTTCTAAAATATCGTATATTAATTAAAAACAATATTTTAACATTAAGACAAAAAATATAGAATATATGTAGGTACTGTGTAATATGTATATATAGAATATATGTGGGTACTGTGTAATATGGATTCTAGTAGTATATAACAAACCGACCGACATTTTGCTGTCTGTGATAAATCGTATCAAGCTAATTGCGGGTACAGAATCGAACAGATTACGTCTGAGTGAGTTGGAGTATCCAAGCTAACTTGCAGACTTAGAACTAAGTAACAAGGTTGCCTCTGTGACGACGTTGATTTGATTTGATCTTCAATATAAATGAATATTAATTTTGAATCCATCAAGTATAGTTTTTTTTAAAGGATGGTATAATTTTCCATCCTTTAAAAAAGCTATAAAAAAGGTTACCCATAAAATTTACAGTGATATATATTTTTTGCTATTTAAATTTTCTAGGGATGGCGTCAGCTAGTAAATAAAACAATTAACGAGCAGAAATTGGCTACACCCACGTTTTTTCTTTCTGAAATACTCTATAGATAAATCCAAATCTTTCTTTGCTATCCATTACCCCTCTCGAAGGGATTCCTATGCGATAGGAAGTTACCTTTTTTTCTTTATTCATCACAAGTTAGCCCTTGACTGCATCTCACCTGATGGCATGTGATGATGCTAAGATGGTAGCGGGCTAACCTGTATGGTAAGCTCATACTCCTAATTGGTTTCTACACGACATCGTGCCGGAATGCTAAATCGCTTGGCGACACGTCTTTGTCGGTAGGGTGGTAACTAGCCACGGCTTAAGCCTCCCACCAGACCAGACTCGAGCCGGGAATCGAACCCAGGACCTCCAACTTTAAAATACAACAGCGCACGCGCTTCGCCACGGTGGTCGTCAAACCTGCACAGGATTGTGTTGTGTGAAAATATTTCCGAAATATAGAATAAGTTCAGCAGCGGACAAAAAATATATTTTAACGTAACCCAGATTGGCAAAGAGTTGAGAGAGTTGGCAACCCTAAAATATCAGTGATCGACTTAATTTCTCTTTTAACCGATGTTACATTTTCTAGATGTGTAGAAGACTGAAAGTAACTACTCCAATATTAGCTAAACTTAAATGAAACCGTACATCAAGACTGATAGCTTTTCCACAGAAGTTTACTGATCTATTGATTAAACAGTAATCGGCTACACTTTGTAATACACACCAACGTGATTCCACAATGTACTCGGTAGTTATTGCTGTAATAATACAAAGTATTCACTTCATCTTAAAACGTCAGGATGCGTTACAAAGAAAGATGTTAGAACATTACCTTTTGTTTATAACGCCAGGTTTTTTCACATAATAAGACCTTTACCGATCGAGTAGCGCAAAGTTTTATAATTGCATATATATGTACTTGTCTTTATAACAATTACGTTTAATTTATATCCTAGTGAATCACCTGATATCATGATACTATTTATAATTACATATTTTTAAGACAAAGAATATAGTACGAGTACTAGACTAATTATTACATGATGATGATAATTATTACATTTCTATGATGTCATTGATCAAACACTGTAATAAAACGAGCTTTGGTCTTACTGCATATTATGCGTTATATACACATTCCGAGAATTTTAATTGTTTAAAATACGTTAGTTTAATCTTTATTAGACTAAATAAAATTTGGTCAACTTTATCAAACTTTCTTTGCATACAAATTACATAAAAATAAGTTTTTTTGACTGTACTTAATGCTGTTTGTATTAATTAAAACAAAAACGTTTTGTTTGCACATACAACAAGTGAATACATAATATTATGCGTACTGACAACCCTAGCTTAAAAGCGATCCTACCTGAAGTAAACTCACTATGTGTATATTAGTATATAGTATAAGTGTAACATAGTGTTACTATTTATTGGTGCTTTTTTTGTTAAACACAAATCTATAAACTACACTAAACTGACACTTCAAATGGTAGTGTTGTATTTTTTACATAGTGTATACAGAAAGTAACAGAGCTGTCCTTATTTAGCTTTAGTTCGCGTAGTAGAAGGTAGAGCTACGTCGAGGACAAGACATTTATAATCTAGTCAATCTAAAGTTGGTTGCGTTGGGAGTCCTTTCGAGAGCGGTTTCCAATGTCCCTGTCTACTCGATCGGCCCTCCGCGCGTTTCCTCCAGAGGGTTACGTTCGAGCTTGTTAAAATAGTCGAGACGAAGTATCATAGTTTTATGTACATTAAATTCGATCAATAATGTTTTTTTTTTATACACCACAAGTTAGCCCTTGACAGCATCTCACCTGATGGTAAGTTATGATGCGGTCTATCGATGGTAGTGGGCTAACCTGTTAGGGGTATGGTAAACCCATAGTCCTAATTGGTTTCTACAAGACATCGTGCCGGAACGCTAAATCACGTTGCGACACATCTTTGTCGGAAGCCTCCCACCAGACCAGACTCAAGCCGGGAATCGAACCCAAGACCTTCAACTTTAAAATGCAACAGAGGTAATATAACAGATATGCAATCCCAAGCGTTCAGTTTTGGTTTTATAATGACGGTAATCTGTTGAGTGGTGAAATAAATTGAACATTATTTATCTAATTCCTTACCTACAATGGAATATTTCGTTACTTTTATATAATTGCGGACGTAGAGTAAGATAGCGAATTCGAGCGTAAGTTAACTACACTTAACCGTTCAGTCAATCAATCAATCAATCAATCAATCAATCAATCAATCAATCAATCATAAATTTATTCAAATAATCTTTATTTAAGGCACTTTTGTCGTGACATTAATTTACAAAGTATGAGTTGATGATGATAACTAAATACGATAACTTAAAACTAAAGCTGTGAGGGTTCCAAACGCGCCCTGATCTAAGAAGAACCCCATAACAAGCTTAGCCTGGTAAATTTTCATCACCATCTCGCTTGCCATTTAAAACTATTAAAGGGAATAGAAAAGAATATAAGAAATAAGATTTTTAGTAGAGCAATATTTAATACGCAAGCTTGTTTATCATTTGCATAATCCCCTACACTTAAATAGGACTTTTTTACAATCTTAAACGATATAGATGTGCTGCATCTAGTGTTATATTGGTCGGGGTTTTTTCCATACGTTACCACAGAATAGAGCAACAATTGCCTGTACGGTACGAACAATTGAATCCATTCAATTTCCAGTTACCCAGCGATCCGCACGCCTCGGTACACCGTGCTTCAGGCGCTTCGGCTGTGGTTCTGCAATCCACGGAATAGGAGTCACCTACAGGTGAATATGGCGGTGCTGTGTCCATGCATCAGACGTTTAATGGACAGCGAGAAAAAAAAATACTAGCTACTTAATAATAATAATAATATTTATATTTTTTTAGCTCGTACCCGCAACTTTATCCGAACTTTTTTGGTTTTCCATTCATGTGGAACATACTTTTCCAGAATCTATTTAAACTCCTTACCTAATGTTATCGAATTCTAACCTATATAAAATAGAAGTTAAGGGCATGGTTATTACGTATTGATGATAAACTAGCGGACGCCTATAGGCAATATTCGTCATGCCAAAGACTTTAGAGACAGGTTCAAGTAAAAACCTATCAGGAATTGTTTATTCTTCCAACCTAAAAAATAACTTCTGCACGTGTCCAAAATTTTTGGCAAAATCATTTTGATGTTAAAGTCGTAGGTACATCGTCCCCGAGTGTTCTTTCAGGATGAAGAGTGTTTTAGTTTCATCTCCAGGATATAAGCTTTCTTGCGCCAAATTTCGCATATCTAATGTAGTCTCTAATCTATAGGGAATGTAAGGGACGAAAATAAAACAATGAATTCATTACTCTCTGTCCCCCAGCGCTGGAATTTTCGTCGGTACTTTCAGGAATTATACGTTTATATTTTTCAGATTCTTTAACTACATTACAGCATTCAATTATCCATGTAGTCTAACTCAACTGAATTTTAAATCTAAAATAAAAAAATAATGTAATTTCAAAGATAAGCAATGTTAAACGTTGAACTAACTATACAATTACTTTTATACTAAACTATATCTAAAATAAGTAAAAAAACGCGAAAGACACGACATAAAACAGAAAGTCTTCATCAACGAGGTCGCTTGGTTATGAATAAACAATGATTTGCAGATACCCTTCACAGCTCCGAGACAGAGAAAATTTAAAAGTAGGTACCTTTGTTAAAAGCGAAGTTGCAGCAACTTTGAGTTGGCGAATAAAACTTTTGGTTCATTATGAGGAAAGTGGAGGGCCGTATAATTTGGCGCACTCTGGAAAAGCCCTAATGTAATTTTATGGTTAAGAGACTCTAGATTGGTTTCCTAAGAGCATCACAGTACTAACGGATGGCCGCTACCTTGTTTGCACTCCATAAAATATTGTACTTAAAAGCGATAGTGTCTGTTTGTTTGTTTGTTTGTACCCATCTTATCACACCCTTTATCATTTAAAATGGGGTTTGGAAGAAAGTATTTAAATTAAGAGACCTCATTAAAAATATGTAGATTAATAAATAAGGGCTACTTCTTGGCCCGGAAAAAATAAACAAAACACGAGAAAGTTAAACTTAATTTATATGAGTCTTATAATACTTTTTTTTATACCCTATTTTATATCGCTGGGGTGGATATTTAAATTAAATAGCCTAAATTGCATGTGAAAGACCTGGCTACATAAATTCTACCATTTTAGGGATGAGCTCGCAAATCTTTAAGTGATGCCTTCGTTCTAACTTCAACCTATATATATATATATATATGCTTATATAGATGTGTGTAATAATTCTGAAATAATATTGTCCTCTGGTAAGCTAAAGGCGTCCTCACAGTAATTCCACTCCATTTTACTTCGCGTACCATTTGCGACCGCCCTCCCATCCGGCAATACGTCTTCGAATTTTTGTCCGCACTCCAAAATTTTTTGTAACAATTTTTTCCCAACGAATCCGATCGGTCCTCCGCTTTTAAAGGGCCATTTGTGTCGGTACACTTTGTTTATGGCTTTGGCCCGTCACAGTTTGGATAAATCGTTCTTAATATTATTATCATTTCAATATTCGAATGTTTTCTACGCTCGTTATGGGTTTTAAACTTTTCCCATTATCATTCTTATTCCCTTTCATTACTTACATACTGGTAAGTTAGATAAGGTTAGTTAGATCATCACCAAAAACATAAATGTGAAAAAGAGCCCAGTTCGATAGTTGAGCGACGTTTGAATTATAAAATACTTCTATAACTTGTTTTTCTTCAATACCACTACAAGTTAGCCCCTAATGGCAAATCTCATCTGATGGTTAGTGATGATGCAGGCTAACCAGTTAAGGGTTGGTAAACCCACTCTTAATTGATTTCCATACGTCATGCTGCCAGAACGCTAAATCGCTTGGCTCGAGCCGGGAATCGAACCCGGAACATCCAACTTTATAATGCGACAGGAAACACACTGCGCCATAAATATCGTCACAAACGTGTAGGTTAAGTGTAATAAAAGCCACAAAGGAAACCTACTTTCCTTTTTTATATTTTTTAATTTCATAAATGGATATGTCTTTATATATGTGTACAGTTAACCCTTGCTTAAACATATTCCCGTAGATAAATTCTTAATTGAATACCCTAAAATCTAGGTTTATATTTTACTATACAGTTCTGTGTCTGGGAACCTTCTTTACTTTTTCTTATTAAATAAATTATACGTCATATGCAAAATAAAATGTACACCAAGTCTCTTGCCTTATAAAAAAAGACTGGTTGCACTCCGGGAGTGCCGGCAGAAGTGAAAACTTGATTATTAACGTTGAGCATGTTTGATATTTTGGAATGGTTAGGGAATAATTTTGCACCAATTGCTTTATCAGTATAAAAGTACTATCATTTATGTGGTAGAATACAATATTCATTTATTGCGCTATCGTACACAAACATGACAATTTATATTACATTAAAAATTTAACACTTTAAAACTATTACAATTATTTTACATTAAAAAGTTTATCTATATCAATTTCCATATTTTAAGCACTTTACATTCACGAATTTTACGAATACACAACAATGTGATCACTACACAGACGGTCGAGCCATCAGCTGTCACCATCCATGGATGCGCGTGGCACGCTGTAACATACACGAACATTCGCGCAAGCGCCCTGCGCTGCCTAAACGAAACAGTAGGCCCAGGCATACATTTTCGCCGCGCCGTAGAGAGGGGATAGCTGTCTACTCTCCATCCGTCTTACGCTTTTTCGATCAGGTCACGTGTCCTGACGCGAGTTTAAGATTTTATACCCATTACAGAAAAAGTGCTCAACGCCGCTAAAGAAGTTTTCACTTCAAAAACTTCTTTAAAAAAACTTCATTAAAAATATAAATACAAAAGTTAAGGCTTAAAATTTTTTGAAGCCATGTTATTTGTGTTTGTGTCTTTGATTCGTAGTTTAAATTTGTATCGTATGCCTTTTAGAAGTTCTGTTTCCTATCACAAAAAGCCTCAGTAATGCAGGTAAGCGCTTTGCAGTATCAAGAATTTTGACAAAGTTGATATCTTGGCTAGTGTGACGAATTTTAATAAGTAGGTCATAAGCATCCTCTTTTTTTAACGCTGGGAAATGCGTTTACGCATGCCCTCCGGAAGCGGCGCAGGTGGAAGCTGTGACGCTTTCGATGAGGTATGTGGGACTCCCCGGCGACCAGGGTGGCGACCAGAATACCCACCAAAGCTCAGTGATGCTCCTTCGCGTCGCCTGGTAGGTGGGTCACGGGAACGCTCGCGCACTCGACCGCAAGCAACCTGAACTCTTAAAACAGCTAACAATTGATTAATTCTTTTATTTATATTGATGCACTTAAATTTTGTTTAATATATTTTAAGTAGTTTGTGAACAATGTTGCGTTTTTGTGCGTGCTATTTTTGTGCGTGACTGTCGAATGTCTCGAATAAATAAAATATAAAATATCATATAATATAATATATGCGCCCTCCCTTATTTACAGAGTGAAAACTAAACAGGCGTTCAGTAAAGTAAATACTGTTTGGTGGAACAATTCGTTACTGTACAGTATTGCGTCCGTTTTGCACTAGATATTAATCACGTTACTTAGGTGCTAGTTGGAATACCATATTATAATTAATGATTCCAGCCTTTAGTGTACATATTTAATTTCACCTGTCTACAAAATATGTTAGTATATTTGACTCATATAAATTACGGCGGATTCTAGGGTGACAGTAATTCAATAAGCGCCAAAAGGGAATATACAAACTCAATATGCTCGTGTCACGTCAAAATGACGTGACAAGACATATTCAGCGCGCGGTTGGCGGGCGACAGGCGACAGCGCCCCCTTGTGGTCAGGGGTTGAAATACGATCGGGTTGAGAATGGAAATACTTTAGTTATTTAACAGGTCACCGGAGTTTGAACTACAGTTAAAATACTTAAATGAAGATACTAACTTACCAATGCCATATATATAACTACAACTCAATTATAATTAAACTAATTATTAATTTTTTCATATTGTTAGGTAACACTAAACTATGTCTTTACTTATATCTACCAAAATAAAGCTTTAATTGTGCATAAATTTAAAAATAATATTTTCAATCAGAATTAATAGTGACAGCCGATCTATTTTCAATATTTGCGGTTCAACACAACCGGGTTTCATATTAAATGAAAAATATAAAATGAAAAAATATTTATTTCACCAAAAACACAGTTACACAGTTTTACAGTATTCCGATGGTACCCATACTAGGTAATCCTGTCCCGTGGGTACCTTATTAAATATAATAATAGATCTTCTATTAATAGATGAAGTAACGAAACGGTGAGGAATGTGGAAGGGTACCAGAAAGACTAGATATTTTGACAGAACTTTTCAGGTAGCTTAAACAGGACAACAAATTGTAATTAGGTAGGAGTAAAGAGGCGCATTAGTGGGTCCGAAAGCATAATTCCTGTGGGACAGATAACCTTTGTCCAGCCGTGGGACGTTAATGGGCTGTGGATGATAAAGTTGTGGGTCGAGAATTGACTGGTTTTCCCACCAACAAATGAATATGTAGGCACTCTCAGAAGAAAAAAAGCAAATAATAAACATTATGTTTCTGTTTGCAGTCGGATTGCTTGATTTTTTGGCTGCTCTCCACGGTAACCGCCGGCCTCCTGGCGGTATGCATCGTTGGCACACAATACTTTGTGATTGAGGGTAACAATTTTGGTAAGCTCGATGCAGCTAGAAAAAGTGAAGGTTTGTTTTTTTCTGTTTTTTTTTTCTCGATCAAGTCTTGTATCTACCAACTAAGTATACAGTGATCCACTGTAAAAACAAACCTTTTCAGTCCCAAGCTTCATAATAAAGTCATATGTTCTGATCACCTAATATTTCTTAAGGGTAACAATTTTGGTAAGCTCGATGCAGCTAGAAAAAGTGAAGGTTTGTTTTTTTCTGTTTTTTTTTTTGCTCGGTCAAGTCTTATCTACCAATAAGTAGGTTACAGTGATCCACGTATCGTGCTAAAGCACTCGGCGTAATTTATGATTTCGTCAATCTTTGTACACCACTCCGCGCAGACCGTCCAAAATGTGCACTCTGACACCAGTCCTCTTGACGACGTGGCGAAGCGCTTACACTGTCGCATTATACAGTTGGAGGTCCTGGGTATTCGATTCCCAGATCGAGTCTGGAGTTTTCAGCCGCGGCTAGTTGTCACCCTACTGGCAAAGATGTGTACCGGCCAAGCGATTTAGCGTTCCGGCACGATGTCGCGTGGAAACCAATTAGGAGTATGGGCTGGCCATACTCTACTAACAGGTTCGCCCGCTACCATCCCAGACTGAATCATCAATTATCATCAGATGAGACTGGATTTATGGTCTCCATACCTTTGACCTCTTAACCAGGTTTATTTCTTAAACATACAAGGCCAATTTAAAAAAAAAAAACATGCAGTACCAACCTTACCCCTGAATTTGTTTTCTAATATAGGTCCTGAGTAAAGTATGGGGACATTTAATTTATACCTAGTCTTGTTATATCAGAGCTGCTCTTATTGTCTTTCCTATCAAAGCCCAGCAACTGAACATGGGCGAATGATCAAGTAAAAAGTTTTCGCGATTGAAGGCAATTTTTTTTTTTTTTTTCAATTAATTTTCTGATTATTTCAGGTATATCCCATCGTATCACTGAAACCGCAATGGATTTCTTCATGGCTATAGTGTTGTGCGGCTACTCTGTAACAGTTTATTTCCTGTGGAAAGACCACTACGTTATGTGGAACCGCTGGCGTCGCGCCAATGTCAATGTTCAGCTTCTTCTCACTCCAGACACGAACCCTGTCCCTTTTTTACCGAGATCTAGATATAACGTCGTTTGAATAAAACTGCTATTTTTGTCTATTTTGTATTTCTTAAGTGAATCTTTGAGGTCCCAGATTATCCCAGGAGGTAATATAAAAAGCCTTTGGAAATAATAACGGTGTCGGTTATTTCAAATAGATGATAAAGTTACTTATTGTCTATTAAGTCACATTTTTTTTATATTTACTCTCAGATGGATTTATTGGTTTCATTAATTTAGACTCCAGGAAACCAGTCCAGTAAAATAAGATATATCTTATTACTATATAAAAACACGAAATGACTTTTCTGTTTATTATTCCTTCTTGTTCTACCTAGGCTCTACAAAACGGGAAAAAATCGAGTCTGGAGAGGTTAAAACTCATCGTCTGACCAAATCTCTTGTCAAAGACGACGATGGCGAGGAGTGTTTATTTCAAGATGCATGTAACATACGTAGATATCCTGTGTAAACTTATAAGGTAGATACTTTACTCGGTGCCAGTAACCTGCTTTCATTTTATATATCATTATCAACTCTTAACCGGCTACAGGGCATGTGTCTTCTCAGCATGAGAAGGGTTGTGGGCCGTATTGGTAGGCTTCACACGGCTTTTAGAACAAAGTTATGTTTCCATAATTATTTAATAACTACAAACAATGCTTAAATAACATGGTTTGTCGTGTGCCCCATAATTTTTTTACTTATTACTTAGCTTTAATCAAAGAGGATACAAAAAGTGCATAACAATATCGAATTGAATCACAGACAAATAATGAAAGTTAATTCATTGACGGATAAAGAAAAAAAAATACAAGAAAAACGCGGCAAAGAGAAATGAGAAGTGAAAGAAGAGATTATATTCTCTTTGTAAAGTGGTGGCATTTTGGTTGTTGTGACATTTCTTTAAATCTTCGGTCATAGATAATACACTATTAACTGTTGTGAATTGTCCACTGGCGAGTGGCGTCAAATTAGCGATTTGTTTTTGTGTGTTTGTAGTGATTTTTGTAGAACTATTTATGATAAAAAAGTGTTATTATTAAAGAAAAGATGAGTTTTTCACTGGGACAACCTACAACAACGACGAGTAATACATTTGGCAAAAATACCGTATCAGGTAGGTGAATTAACTATTCGCTTATAATTTTGTCAGTATTTGATTGTTGTGTTTAAATTTAGCTCTGACTACCGTAAAAGTTAATCAGTAATTGCACTTGTACCAATAAAATAAATATTTCGTTAATTTTTCATTTATAGGGCCAAATAAATGTTGTGAATAGGTTAGGAAGATTTCTCAAGTAGTTTTGATACCGCAATGCCAACATCTGTATTGGATATATTCTACTTTGACG
Organism: Lasiommata megera; assembly: GCA_928268935.1. Lineage (NCBI taxonomy): Eukaryota > Metazoa > Arthropoda > Insecta > Lepidoptera > Nymphalidae > Lasiommata > Lasiommata megera. The sequence continues at coordinate 13,162,476 of OV743314.1, read as the reverse complement.
CAAGGAGCAAATTCAATTTGTTACCACATACCCGTAAATTTTTTAAGGCTTATTGTATATTTTTCAGGGTCATTGTTTGGGGGTGGCGATGCTGCAAAACCTTTTCAAGCTGGAGCCGCTACAGGTAGAAGTTATTGTGATTTATATTATAAAACAATTACTGTAAGCCTGCCTTACAAAATTGGTGGTGTGCTTAATCATTCTTAACAATCCCATTACCCTTTTTACTAAACACCAAGTTGAGAAACATTACTGTTAGTCCTATAATTCAATTTCAAAAGTCTTCTGATTTAAGTCCACTTCTGTGACCTATTGTTTTTTTAAATACAATTTCTATAATAGAAAATATCTGTAATATAGTATAATAGAAAGTATGTATGTATTTTATTTATTTTTTTATCAAGTTTAAGTGTCATATAAGAAATAGTTATTCAAGTTTTTTTTTAATAGCTTGACTTGAATGTTTTAAGTGACCACGTCAGACATTTTCATGTATGACAATATACAACATCATAGTTAAGATTGCTCAACAAGAAATTATAGTCAAAAATATTATCAAGTTTATTAAAGAATTCACACTATCGCTTTTGTTTACCTTCTTAATACTCCCCTGTACTTTAATATTTATCTAGTTTTTGGAAAAGTTGAGTTTGAAGAAAGTCAAAACTTTTTTACCTTTAGAATACCATAGAGAAAGCTGTCAAAAATTAACAACATTCAGTCCTAAGCTTCATAATAAAGTCATATGTTTTGTTCACCTAATATTTCTTAATTTATAAAATATAATTTAGAATTTACTTACATTATTTTTAACAACATTTTGTTAGATCTCTATTTATTTATGCACTGCTGAAAATTTAATGTTTTATAAAACGGTTTAACACAGTAAAAGTTCCAAGCTTTTATCCATAATGCTAAATATTGCTGACAAATATGAAAACCTATGTGGCATTTAGGTGGTAGCAGGGTGGAAATTAAAATTAAATACTTGCAATTCTATCATAATCATATTGTTATATATCCATTAATTTTTTTTTTAACCTAACCTATAATATATCTAATTTAATTCCAAGCCATCATGCTTAAGTCAGTGCTAACGAAATTGTGTTTTCATGGGACTGCAGAGTAACCTAAGAATAATAATTTATTATAGAACACCTGTAGCCACTGGTTGCCGAAAAATTTGTTGCTGAAAATTATGTAAAATTAATATTTATGAGATTTAAAGTCTAAATGAGGCTTGAACTATACAAATTTTAATTTTCTTGTTGCTCATAAAACCTAAGGCAAAATGTAATATTTAATTACAGATAACAAACCGAGCCTGTTTGGCGGCCAAACATCATCACCCTTTGGAGGCTTTAATTTTGGTGCAAAAACTACAGCTTCAGCAAGTATATGTAAGTTTTGAAATTAATAATAGATTTTGTTAACAATCAACCCCTTTAAAATGTGTTCAATTTGTGAAAATTCATCAAACCTTAACTGCTTTCAGTTTAACTTTGTAAGCAATGACTTGTTACTCTAAACGTGGATGGTTATGGACAATGATGAATAGTAAAGTACAAAATATATGCATTATAGTTGTGATTCTATATTTCTTTTACATTGAGACTGTAAACTGTGTTGAAAAAATTCTTCCACATTTGTATGTGCGAAGATTGGCTGAATAGATATCTGCAAGCATGTTTATAAGTAATTTGTCCAATTAATTGCCACCAATTCATATTCTCTAAGGAATCAATTGGACCTAAATGGCTGAAATTTTGCTCTAGATTTTTGTTGTATATAAGAGATAAGGGCATTTTTTTTTTAATTCAAACCCATACAGTTTGTATGGAAATCCATAATTTTGTAGGTTAAATACATATAATTAGAATTTGGACGTAAATTATTAAACTCATGTCAGTCAAGCATTGTCATCATTGTTCCAACCATTTCAATTCAATGTTCATTTAACTTCTTCATCTGTCTGTTTGTGCTTGGCATCTAACAATGGTGGAATTGCAAAAGCTTTCAAAAGGGCTAAATTTTCTATGCATTTTTATGTAGTTTTACTTGAATTGTTCTTAGCTATTTCATGAAAAGGTTTACTTAGTACTTTGAAGTTTGAGTGTTCTTTGTTTGTCAACAATATCTTCAAACATCATCTTCTCTTTTACAGTTTCTTCAACACCTGCTGCTACTGCTACTACAAATGCTAGTACAACATTTGGGACAAAACCACTAACATTTGGAGCATTCAATGCTCCACCCGTACAAACAGTTGGCAGTCCAGGATTTGGCCAGCCTCAAAAACCGGTAAGATGGCACAAACAGCTATTAGGAGCTATCCATAAATAATATCACACAAATTTCATATTAATTTAAACTAAGACAAATTTTACTTATAGAACATAATTTATGATTTGAATTTTAATAGTTTTTATTATTACGGACACTTTCATGACACATTAAAACTACAGTAAATGTCTTTTCTCCAACACCTGATAAAGGTTCACTAAAAAGTTGAAGGTCACAATAGTTCTGCATAGCTGAGAATTAAAGCTCAAACTAAATATTTTTTCTAATATGAGCCCAATCTTCGGTAAGCCTTAGAGTGTACTGTTTTTTCCGATGCAGTCAAAAAGATAAGTTGTATATTAAATACTAGCCCTGCATTTACTGCACACAGCCTTGACCACCATCGTAACGAGTGAAAAAGTTGCTGCTTGAAATAGGTATCCCTCAAACCCTCAAATTTTATGACATACATTCAACCATTTTAGTACAAAGAGTTAATTACAGAATTACTTATATGTTATAAAAGATATGGTATAAAGTATAGTGTTTGTTTATTGTTTGCACACTTTCCCATTTATAATATTAGTGAATTTCAATTTTTTTTTGTCTCTAGGATGTTATCTATCATTATTCCAAGTACGAAAGTTTTTTTTTAGTGCTAGTCATTATTTTTACTGGAAGAAAAGGGACAGAAGGATTGATAATATTCCATGTCCATCTCAAAGAATAAAGCTATATAGGTGTGTGCAAAAGTAGCACTGAACATCAGATGCCAACACTCTTTCGCATTTATAATAATGGTATGGATTTCAGGCAAATGCTGCAGAGCAACCGCCGGCATTTGGTGCAAACAATCAGGCGGCACCTGCATTTGGTTCTCCGGGTTCACAAGGTTATTATTCCAACCTCACTTCACTTTTCTACTCTAAGTTTGCTCTATTTTTATTTTTCCAACTCAACTCTTCTAAAGCGTCAGTTGTTCACTTAAAGCCAAAATATTCATAACATAACATCAAATTGATTATATTCTCATTATCATACAAAAAAATTATTTACGCAAATATGCTTGGTATAAAAAAATAGATGAAAGTATTTGGCAAATCAATGTAGGTAGACTTGCCAAATAATGTGATTAATTTGTTTATATTAAAATATCACGGGTAGCTTTGGCCGCACCCGAAAGTCATTATTATCTCCTCTCAAATTGAGAGCGGTAAGGTCGTAGTCCAACACGCTGCCGAAGTGCGAAATTACAGATTTGTAGAGTTAAAACGCCCTTCAGAACATTGTGGAAAACCCTATGACATGTATATATGTATGAGACATGTAGATGGTTATCCTTAACAATTAAAAAAAGTGACGTATAATTGCGTAAGCTGTTTACAATTAATCTTAATATTTTTTAGTGACCTTCGACACTAAGAGGCCAAGTCTGCTATTATACCTGTGTCATAATGATCAATCAATGACAACATAGTGCTGTGGAAGAAAAATTAAAATGTTAATTAAAGACATTTATTTCAGCTCCATCATTATTTGGTTCCCCGTCAGGTTCTGGATTCCCATTCGCAAAGGCCAGTGGTGGGTTCTCCACACCTCCTTCTGGGTTCTCGGCTCAGCAGCCTGCCACTGTAAGTAATTTTTTTTGTTGCCTATGCACATTTTATATTCTTAGTTATTTCATGTATCTCCTGTTTCAAATAAAAAAACAACTCAATTGACCTTCAGAATATTGTTTATTTAACTGATCCATATTACTCATGTTAAAAACTAAGTGTTAGCGTGAACATATTTTATTTAGCTAGTATGACTAGAATATTATCTACTCATGGAACATGACTCAGAACCTAACAGCGTGTAATAAGTGAATTTGTATTCACTTACAAAGCCAAGAACTTTGTAACTTATTCAGACTAGCATGCCCTGTTATACCCTAGAAGGGCATGCTAGTCTTACCATAACACTTCACAAGTCTTTTGAGAGTGAAAGGATATTTAATTAGGTTTCATTAATTTTTTTCTCAGGCCACAACATCGGCAAACCCACAAACAACACAAGCTTTTGGCCTAGGCAATACAGCGGCCCCACAAGCAACAGCTGCACCTAGCTTTGGTCAACCATTTGGCTCGAAACCCTTTAGCTTCGGATCTGCTACTACTGCTGCTACCACAGGTATGCAAATATCAATTTTTTTTATCTACAATAAGTTAGCCCTTGACGGCTATCATACCTGATGTTAATGATGATATACTCTAAGATGGTTGGCAAGCAGGCTAATATATAAGGGGTATGGTAAACTCATACTCCATCGGTTTCTACGCGACATTGTGCCGGCAGGCTTTTAGGCACATCTTTGTGGGTAGGATGCTAATTAAAACGGCCCAAGCCTGACCAGCTTACCAGTTTTTTTTGTAATGGTATTAAGAAAAGACATAATATAAACATACCTACTTCAGTGTGAAATGTAAAGTCAAGTTGGTTAAAACTAGTTGAGTTGTTCACAAATTAATTTAGTGAATACTTGGTGAAAATCTAAGACGGACTTAACTGATTTTTGCTTTTCTTTGCTGCTGAATCATCATCATCATCATCAACCCATTACCGGCTCACTACAGAGCACGGGTCTCCTCTCAATATGAGAAGGGTTCGGCCATAGTCCACCACGCTGGCCATGTGCGGATTGGCAGACTTCACACGCCTTTAAGAACATTATGGAGAACTCTCAGGCGTGCAGGTTTCCTCACGATGTTTTCCTTCACCGTTGATGCAAGTGATATTTTAATTGCCTAAAAACGCACATAACTCGGAAAAGTTAGAGGTGCGTGCCCGGATTCGAACCGCCGACCTCTGATTAGGAGGCTGACGCCCTAACCACTAGGCTATCACCGCTTCCTTGAATATAGCTGCTGCTGAATATTATATTTTAAATATATTATGATTTCAGCACCCGCCTTTGGTACACCCACAGCATCTCCAGGATTCGGTTTTGGTCAAACACAGGCCACTCAGCAACAACAGCCCCAACAACAACAGCAACAACAATTGCTTTCAGGAACACCCACAACTCAACAGTCCTCCACACAACAAACTGGTCTAAACTTATCAGGTCAAATTACCTCTCCTTTTGGAAGTCAAGCTTCTACTGGTTTTGGAGGCACTCAGCCTCTTAATTTTGGAACTAAAGCCCCATCAAGCTTTGGATCAACAACTCAACCACCTGCTTTCGGTACAACTCAAGCTCAACCACCTGCGTTTGGTACAACTCAAGCTCAACCACCTACTTTTGGATCAACTCAAGCTCAGCCACCAGCTTTTGGAACAACTCAAGCTCAACCACCTGCTTTTGGAGCAACTCAAGGTCAACCACCTGCCTTTGGAGCCACTCAGGCTCAAACATCTCAACCTAATTTCGGAACAATTACTGCTTTTGGCTCAACTCCAACTGCCCAAGTGTCAGGCACAGCTCAAACCACTCAAGCTCCTTTCAGTGCAGCTCAAACAACCCAATTATCGTTTGGCACACCACCAACAACACAAACAACTGCAGGAGCTCAATCATTTGGTACATCAGCAAATCAAAATCTCGGAACAACCTCAACGGCTCAAGCCTTTGGAGCGACTTCGACCTCAGCTTTTGGTGGGGCAACCACACAAAATCTTGGAACAACCACAACAACCCAAACCTTTGGCGCACCGCAGACCAGTATTAGTTTCAGTGCTAAACCTCAGACAAGCACACCATTGAGTTTCGGAACAACTCCGTCATCTTTTGCTACGACAACTCAACCTGCATCGACTCTAGCATTTGGTACTACTCAATCTCAAGTAGTTTCGTTTGGGACTACGGCTCAAACTACTCAGGCGACGTCTCTGAGCTTCGGTACAGCTCAAACTAGTCAAGCGACTAGTTCGACGACTGCATCCGGGTTTGGATTTGGGACGTCTACTGCTAGTACTACATCAAGTGGACTCGGCTTTGGAACTGGACTATCCTTTGCTAAACCGACATCTACGGCAGCTACTTCTGGGACTAGTAAGTTTAATTTGTTTAATGATAAGTTTTTTACCAGAAACGTATAAAAAGGGACGCGCCAGATTCAGCGAGTAGTGGTCTTTGTAGTGTGATAGGAAATAATGTTTTTAGGATTTTTTTAAGCTCTTTATTAATTTAACACTGTAATAGGTACACAACAATTTAGAATTTCCGAAAACACATCGTACTCGAAATGCGAATAAAAATACAATACCATGTTTTAAGAATATTCAATATATATATTTTTTTCATTATTTTGCAATAGCTCTCTTATCCAATATAACCTGTTTATAACTTAACGTATCGTAGACATAAATTGCAAATTTTAACTACAAGAGAGTCTTAGACGGCCATCTTATTTGATGGTAAGTGATGCAGTCTAAGATGGTAACTGGCTAACCTGTTGGTATACCACACCCATACTTCTAAATGATTTCTACGCTATATCAAGCTGGATCGCTAAATCGCTTTGCGATACTTTGTTGTTCTTTTTCAGTCTTCAGTATTCTTATTCAGTCTTTCACATATGTGCTTTCGTTTCCAGCGTCCGCCACAGCTCCCTCCGGTATAACAGCACTGGGAAAATCCACCGCCGCCACTATGCCCACACTTGGCGCAGTCACTACGTGAGTGTTTTACATCATATTACTTACTTTTCCGCAAAGATCCGCAAAGTGACACGGGGACTTCGAGATTTGCATCGCCGCCATAAGAGAAAATTGCCATCCCCATGTTTGCACCACAAAATTGCTTTCTACCCTGCTTTAAAAGAACTTATCCACTCAGGTTAGCATATTGAGTAATTGTACTCAACTATGGTGAAATATCTTGATTACAGAACAACCGCACCAGTGGCGCCCCCCGCAGTTATATCATCGATAACTTTCTCTCAACTGGAGGAGAGCATCAACAAGTGGACCCTGGAGTTGGAGGAGCAGGAGAGGACCTTCATTAACCAGGCCACGCAGATCAACGCTTGGGACCGACTCTTAGTCTCAAATGGAGAGAAGGCACGTACTAACTAAAGTGTTATTAACTACAACTAAGGGCCTTACAAACTAACCAACGTTTATTTTTAAGGCCTTAAGTGTGTTGATCTAAACTAATATTCTAAGACGATAGATTTGTCTGTCTTTTGATCGATAAACGCGAAGCTACAGATTTTTTTTTTAAACTATTCTACCATTATACAATACTTTTATTCTAAGTAAAAAAGGTTATACTTATTACTAACTTATTTCAGCCTGAAGTAAAGCCGTATTTGTTAAAACAAGCAGTTAGAATAAGTCCTACACAGCTACATAATCCAAGTGCACTGACTTAATCGGACATTGTACATGAATATTGGCGTTAAATAGGTCTAAAACAAACCTGTTGTTGATTTTTGAAGCATATTTAAAAATTAAGAGGCGATTTTCAACTGTCATTATTGGGGGGAAAAAAACAATCTTGTGTAGATACACTTTCGCCGTTAACAATGTTAACAATGTTATTGGATTAAGAGATAAGGATAATTGAAACTAAAATATGTAAGGTTAGGAAACCGTGCACTATGAGGCGTTGTTATGAAATAACATTACGATCTAACCCTTATTTAACACAGGTGACAGAAGCTCGTAACTAATAACTATAAAAAGCATCTTATTGCAGATTCTAGAACTAAACGATGCTGTGGAAACAGTGAAGAATGAACAAACAGGTCTTGAACATGAGTTGGACTTTGTACTGGCTCAACAGAAAGAGTTAGAAGCTCTTCTGGCGCCACTGGAGAAACAACTTCAAGAAGATGCCGGAGACAGAATGAAAGACCCCGAGAGGGAACATATGTAAGTTTATTTTATATTGTTCTCAAATTACCATAGCAGACAAAGGTGGTCCAATCAAAAACTCCAAAAAATATTTTGGTTCTCCTTCAAACTAATGCACTAATTTTTAAGATCACTCAGAGTTTTATATTATGATAATAATCAGGCAAAGCCCATATTTGATACATAAATTAAAAAATATTAGTAGAAACTATTAATCAACAACTGAATCATTTATATTGGAAAATTAATTTATAATAATAAAAATTTAATTAGTCCAGTGGTTAAAAGTTATTATTTTAAATTGGATTTAGTAATAGAATAATGAAACTAACCTTTCATTATTTAATGTATCTCCTCTTTTTTCAGGTATTCACTTGCCGAGACACTGGACACACAACTTCGCCAGATGTCAGAAGATCTAAAAGAAGTCATAGAACACCTGAATGAAACCAATAGAAGTCAAGATAGTAATGATCCAGTTAGTATCATTTGAATCCCATTTACTATTATGCATTTTCCAATTATCGTCGTCGTTATTAGGTTCTACTGCTTTTTCTGTCCAGGTCATGTTGGGTGTATGGAGACTTCTAATTTCTCAGAGGGGGTTGATTGCACAACCAATATTTTTATTGGACAAGGATTGAATTGATTCAAGGTCACATAAATGATGGTTACATGAAATAAACAAAATGTAAAGCGACAGTGATTTTAATTAAAGTTTATTTAAGATTTAAATTTTCTTGTATTACTTGTTCCAGATCGTTCAGATTGGGCGTATACTTAACGCTCACATGTCATCGATGCAGTGGATAGACAACTCAATAGCGCAGATATCTACGAAACTGGATACCCTCAAGGCGACGCACGACACTCTGCGGCGGGATAATGAGAGATCATTCCAACTCACTTATAATTAGCTTTGTTTTACTTTTGTTGTTATTTACGTACAAATATGATAAGTAGGAAAAACCATCTTGTTATTTTGTCAAGAATTTTCATCAACGACGGCATTCTAAGAAAATTTCCGTAACTAAAATACTATTTTTTTTACTTAATATTTAAAAGTGATAGTTTCGTTCTCGGTTCAACTTTGTTCCGGTAGGTGGCGCCACATGCCATCCGACGCTTTGTAGTGACAAAGCTTAGCAATAAGATGATAGTTTACACATAATCATTCATATCAGATTGAATGATATGCATGATAAAAATATGAAAGTTTCAGTGTTATCCACAGTATTGATTGTAAACAAATAAATTTCAATTTTTATTGATATCATTTTCTTTTTGTTTTATGCTCGGGCCTTTGGTGGAACCTGGTGGCCAGATTGGGAAACCGGAGCAATTAACCATGCCCGTGTAGTCCCGGTCGACCATCGTGTTTAACAAAGGTTGCGATCCCAATAGAGTAGATAGATCAAACATCTATTTCTCAATTTACTAAATGATTGATTCATAAATGATTAAAAAAAATGAAAGAAAAGGACATCATGTCTGCCCATTAATTAAAATTAGAAATAAATATTTTGTTATAAACTGTGTTTTATTTCGTATTTTCAGGACATCATGGTTGATCATACACACTATTGTGGTTTTCATCTATGCTTATTCTTAAAAATTGCAGATAAAAAAATATCAGTTAACTGATCTAATTAAATAGAAAAATTTTTATTCAAAAAATACGTTTTACATAACATTTATCCGTTGTTGGGACATCCAATCCATAATTACAGTACTCTGATGCGTATCTTCTTTTTCATGGCTTTATCCCACGTTGTCACAATTTGATAATACCCATTAAACTAAGTCGTTCACAATGAAATTATACTTTTAATCAAATATGAAAAATGATACATACAATTTGGACCTAGGTTTTAGTACCCATCTTATCCTATCCTGAGGCCATGATGGTTATTTTTTATTTAAATAGTGGGAAAAACAAATGGTCACCTGATGTTAGTCAGGCAATGCTAACCATGGACATCTGAAACACTAGAAGAACTAGAAACGATCTGATACTAAATTTGTGATGTGAAGATTCTTCTACTTTTTTTCCACTATCACTTCACTATCCAACCTTATTAACACATTCAATGCCACCACGATTTTCTAATACTTCCCAGCGATGCCGCCCTATAAAAAACGCAAACATGCTAGGTGTGCTCGCGGCACTGCAGGATGGAATTACGTAGCACGCTAGGCGTGTTCACCGGCACTGTTAAGAGGTAAAATCAAAGAAAGCGTTATTTCGGCTTCAACCGTGTTTATTGATCAGTCTTTCTCGAGTTACTGAAGAGATATTTTGTTTTTAGCAGTGTTTGTGCTTTTGAAAGTTAAATTATGGCAGTTAGTAGATTCCAAGGTAAGTATTTATCGTAATTTGATCAGTGAATTTCAACCTTTGGTTACTTATTTATGATTTTTTAGGGAAAACAAAATATGTGCAAGAAACAGTGGAATATGATGATGATGCGACGCAAGCAGATAGCCCACCCTCACAAAAACGCCCAAAAGTAGGAGGTGAGCCGATAACATATTTCTCTTATCTTGTCTTAAAACTTTTAGTGCACTTATTGTGACGTATTGATAAAAATGACATTTATTAAAAGTTATAGCCACTTTATACGACTTTAAATAATTGTTGATCATTATTTGCTTTCAGAATACATCGCGAACGCATCAAGCTCACCGAACTCATCGCAAGATATATTTATAGAACTACAAGATGTACCTTACTCCCAAAAATGGACATATTCGCAACAAATGGATGAATATGACAAAAAGGATGTAAACACCATGACTGACGGAAGACCAACAATTACTAAATATAAAGAAATTGGTACCATGACTGAACCAGGGTTGACTTGTAACAACAATACTAATATTGAAATTCGATGCAATGAATATTTCGGAAGTGTTGTAGCATGCGAGCTAGCAAATTATCACGGTCGCGTTCGTTACGATAAAATGAAAGCTATCATTGATATTTTTAAAGAAAAGTGAGAAATTAGTTGCCTTGATTGTTTAAAAGGTTTCTATGATTCTCTTGAGGAAAGAAATTGAGTTCCTAAGGGTTGTGATTTCAATTGAAATAATAATAGTGATTTGAGAAATCAACGTCTTTATTAAAGCACTTATTGTGTGTACAATATTATAGTTACTACTTATGTTAAAGATAAATGTTAAAAAATCAACGTAATTAGACCAACAATATTATACAATAATTATCAATAGAAATTGTCCTTTTCTTTGATCAAATGCACATTGGAAAAATTTTTTTTTTGATAAGTGGAGTACAACTCTTACTTAATCAGTAGGTATCTATGAATAAGTTTAGTACCACTTAATATTTGTGATACGGTCTGAAACATTCCATGCACAAGCCTGGCTGTTGCGGACAGGTGTCGCAACCAAATAGCGACATTACTCTTCCTTTTTTTGTTCTCCAGCAATGTACGCATCTTTTTCGTTTGGTTTTTCCGTGATAATTTTTTTCCAATTTCATCAAGCAATGTACCTGTCTATGTAATGGGATTTGTTGTTCCCGTTCTATGTAGGGTTCCACGATGGATTTTATGACGCTTAATCGGAAATCATATAAGCTTAATTTTCGAGTTGAATACTCATTGTACAGGAAATAAGAGTTGATCATGACGATCTGCATGATGTGAATGATAACTTTTTTATACCACCGCAAAGATTTATGCTCGCACGTATAATATGATAGCATTTGGTCATGCTTATCTATTGCATTCATATTTTTATTATATTTTGTTATCATTTCTGGTTTTGCTTTACTTTGCCCCCTTCGATTAGTAATAATGTTAAAGTTGCCTTTGTATTTGCTAGAGATCGCCATGACTTCCCTCTTATCCAACCATTTAATTATACACACATTATTTTTATGTTGTATACACAATTCACCTTTTTTTAATTTTGTTTTTACAACTAATTGAGGATTATTTTTTCGAAATTTTCGTAGTGTTCCTGTACAATAAGTATTATTATAGTATAAATCTTCTATCAAATTAACGCTTGTATAAAAATTATCCATAAATAAATGGTGCCCTACATTTAAATATTCTTTTATCAAATGCATTACCACTTTGTTAACGTGGTTTAATCCTCCCACAATAACATCAGACGCACCGCCGTACAGGTGCAGTTTCAATATTACCCCAGACTGGTCAGCTAGTGCATAGAACTTCAGACCATACTTATTTTTTTTTCCTTTCATATATTGCCTAAAGCGTAATCTACCTCTCCAAAGCATCATTGACTCATCAATAACAATATTTTTTGTTGGGTAATATAATTCTGACATTCTTTTGTTAAAAAAATCTATTATATTTTTGATTTTGCTATAACTTGTTGCTGTTTCTCCTATACTAACGCATAACATTCTTAAAATAAGTAAAAACCTATTTCTTGCCATCGTCAATGAAAATATTGGCTGATTAAAAAAAATATCTTGTTTCCAATAATCACATAATCTATTTAGTTTTATAAAACCCATATGAAGAAGTAGGCCAAAAAACAGTTTCAACTCTTCACAACTTATTGCCTTCCACGATTTACTTCTACTTTTGTCCGCACTAGCTGACGACTTCTCGCGTTCACCGTAATTGTTAGTGCAATCTGTTAGCAATTGAAGTAACTCCATATTGCATATAGCATCAAAGTAGCCAATGGGTGTATCGACGATATCTTCTTTGAGGCCTGGAGTCTGCGTGAATGGTATTACTGGATAATCACAAGGATTACCTGGGCACCATTCACGATCGGGTACATTAATAGCAGGTACTTCTTCAATGTTCTGCACTTCCAGTTCGGGTTCCGGTTCCGGTTCGGATTCATCTGTTTCCATTTCGTCAATAATATTGTCACAGAGTATGCCATAGAGCTCAGCGTCGTTCAAACACGAAGTTGGTTCATCTCTTGGAGGAGTTGATTCCAGAGTTACCATAGCTCCTAAAGTTTCTTCTATCCCATGGTAAACCCAATTTGGGTCTTCCCATGAGCAAGATGGCATAGAATTGTCGATTGGATCCATTACCTAAAATGTAAAATCATTTTTTCAAATATCAAAAGTCATCAAAATATTATTAATATGACAGAAAATGATTAAAGTTGCAGTGTACAAATTGTGTGTACAAATACAATACGTTTAAAGTATCCCGCCAAAACTCGCAATGTTTGGACCGATTAAAGTGTATGAAACAAACAAATTATGTATCTATTGAATTTATTATACAGTGTAAACTCGTACAACAAGTGTAAATTCCATGTAACGTCACTCGATTTAACGACAAACTCTCTAAAGCATCGAAATCAATTGACTTTGGTTGGTTTAGTTTGTCTACCATACAATGATACACTCTACATAGCGTCACACTCACTCTCAATAACGACGTAAAATACCTTGTAAGTTGCTAAAATTTATAAAAACTGCGCAGCTGTGTACGTTTTTTTGTCGTTTTATTATCCTAGCCCACTATAATCTCGACAGTCGGCACCATGCAAACCGAACTTTCTAAGAAATTCATTCTTTTGTTTTCAAATTGGGATTGCTTGCACGTGTATCTACTGTTTTTGACCATGACTAATAAATAGGCGTCATTTATTTATTTATAAACACTTACACCAACATTACAGGTTATTACCCAATGCGTTGATGTCGTATACATGTCATGCATTATCTATACGGTATCATTTTTGTCAGACCTCAGTTGCTCACAAACTTTCAAACTGTAAACATGGCGAAGTAAAAGCAAAAGACGTCATACAAAAATAACAGACTATACCCAATAAGATTAAATAAGATTGTTTTTGTGTACATAACTACTAAAACTAGTCTGAAATATTTTTAGAATTCTGATTTTTCTTCTCTCCATTTAACGACACCTCTCTATAACGCCATAAAATGCACAGTCCCTTCAGTGTCGTTATTTGGAGTTTACACTGTATTTGTTAAGATGATTATTTTTCACGTTAATGAAACGAACTATGTAGGTATCTTTCACATTTATAATAAGAGTATAATTTAACTTACCACCGTTTTAAGCGAAGTAATTAGCGAAGCCGGTAAGGATACCAAATTCTTCACAAGGACAAGCTGAGCTCGTCGTAAAAACAATCACAAAAGTAACACTAGTCGGGGTCTTTGCAAGAGTAATCACAAGGTCCAATAACACAAGCGGGGGTCTATGCAAGAGAAATCACAAGGTCCAATAACACTAGCCGGGGTCTTTGCAAAAGCAATCACAGGGTCCAATAACACAAGCCGGGGTCTTCGTAAGTATAAACGTAAATCCAGTGAAAGGAAGAGATCGTAGGAAACATCCGATGTCGAACACTTCGAACACTGATGTAAGGAGCTATACTAATGTTAAAGACTTGCTGCCCGTGGTGCAATAAAACGTGGGAAATAGGACGCCGCCTGTTGCGCTCTCTGTTACAGACCTTACGGCAGGCATGGTAACGTCCCAATGTGCGGCTCACCTAATCTTTTTATGACACTCGGGTTTGTTTTATTACCAAAAAAATAATTGGCAAGCAACTGAAGTAAACGGTATTCCTACTAGGGACTTTATTTATAAACGATCGCCAAACGTATCTAATATTAGCAGTGCCCCGCGGTTTTACCCACGTCTTACGGGAACCATTTACTTTTTAGGGATAAAAAGTAGCCTATAGCCTTCCTCAATAAATGTGCTATCAAACACCGAAAGATTTTTTCAAATGGGCCCAGTTATTCCTGAGATTAGCGCGTTCAACCAAACAAACAAACTCTTCAGCTTTATAACATTGGAATAGATCCTGGGCAGGGTTTTGTCTTCTTCCGATGAATGAAAAGATATTGGTGAAAGACAGAGAAGGAAACAGATCCGAGTTACACAACAGCTGATAAGCGTTTATAATTAGGTACCTAAAGGGGTACATTATAGGTAAATATTTTATGCAATTTATTTTATCTTTTTTGTTCAACCTAAGTGCCAAGGAATAAAATAAATGATAACTTATAAAAAATATTCTATATTTTATTATTGGCATTATAAATGTAGTAAATTGACCTAATAATATAAAAGATTGAGAACTGCTGGAGATGAACACGCCTGGTATGTTCGCGGCATTACATAATAGATTATTTTTGATGAACCTTAAAAAAATATCAGATCCTGGAACCACTTCAGAATACTTTAGCTTACGGCAGAAAGTTTATGCTCAGAGTCTTTCGGACAATAATATTGTCTAATCTTTGAGATATAGATGAAAAACGGTGAGCACGCCCGGCGTGCTGGCGGCATGCAGATAAGAATTAGTGTGGACACGCTAGGCGTGTCAATGGCACTGAATGTGTTAAATCATTATCTCTTTCACACAATACATCCTTCTTTTATGTTAGTCTATTCTTTTGTCCTTTTCACATACGTATTAAACATTCTTCCAGTGTGTGAAAATTAAATTGTAGGAGGGGTTGACAAAATTTGCGCGAATCGAAACAACTATATCAAGAAAAAGATAATTTATTTACTAATGTGAACTGATTTTCTCCATACTTCTGTACGCCTGCAACTTGAACTTTGAAATCCTGTGTTATCTCAACAAATGATGCGTTCGAAATGTGGTGCTGGCGTAAAATGTTGGGATCGACACGATTGTGCGACAGAAACGTATCGATCAAAACACTGCCCTCAGCCATGAAGTTACAAAGAAGATGATTTTACTATATCTTTAGCTAGTAAACTATTCCAGTTATAAAGCATTGTAACTTTACATTCTCTTGTGTATGTAGACATAGAATTACAAGCTTTTTGTGAACAATACTACAAATTGTTCTATTATGTGATATCTGGTCTGCACTGAGGAACATTGAAAACTTCTTGGCGTCAACTCTACAGTGACATAATTTTGATATATCTTCATTAGCTTGAGTTTCTGTTTCAGAGTCCGAGTGATCTATTGGTCCTGTAAATGTATTTAATATATTGATGACATTACTTAATAAATAATAGAGCCAATTTGAAAACCTCATACCTTCAAATGCTTCAACTCTCAAATCCTTGAACCGTGTGGACACTTTGGCCATGTCAGTCTTAATTTGCAACGTGAGTCTGCCCTCAGCTGACGCTCTGATCACAACCTCTTGCGCCATTGTTCTCATTCTATCTATTGTGGTACGTAACTGTTTGAGGGTTGGCAGTTCTATGGATATCTGAAATAATTTGAATTTTTAATCAAAGCTGATTTGAATGTTATTTTAACTGTTATGTACCTAATGCAATTGAGTGTTATTTATTTTCAGCGAAAGGTTGCAAAATTTTGGCCATATACTATGCTATGCTTCAATACAAATTTTGTGATTCCTTTTTCACTGTCATTTACAGGCTTAATTGGGGCAAAGCGTAAACCTAACATCCTTCAATGTTTTAAGTAATCAAATGGTTGAAGCATATTTTTTACCATTTCAAGTTAATTGCTGTGCTTTCCCTGAAACTGTAGATGGCATGCTACACTAAAATATTTGTGGGCTGCCAGCATACCACATGGTGGTGACCGGCAAACTCTTTTAGTGTTCTTGCCATCAACTATCTCCAACATTCCCACCTCTAAATTGGAACTTTACACAGATATGGAGTAACAGATACAATGGAAATCCATATAAGAGTAAAAGAATATTGTTATAAAGAATCTCACATCTGGTGTTTGTACTCTTGGCTCATGGAACTCACTCCACAATTTCCTGGGTACGACCACTACTGGAATGTCATGTGTCACCTGTCTTGTTAGCTGAGATGTAAACGAAGGCTGAAATTATGAATTTATGCATCATTTGACATTAACTCTCATTGGTCTAATGGTAAGTATATATACAAGCAGTATAATTTTTTATATTTCCAAAAAATATAATAGTAAGGAAAAGTACTTAGGAAATTGTGTTGTGCTGTAGATGTTCATTAAATACAAGGAGTTCAGAGAAGTAACTTTAATCATATTACCAATTCAATTTCTAATGTTAAACATGGGCACTGCTTTTTGGTTAATTTCATTTTCAATGTCTTAGCTGATTTCAGTGTAACTAAAGATTTTGCCAGATTTGCTGAAACAAAAAATATCAGAAACATAAGATGTTTTTTCTTCAAGAATTATAATAATAATAAATTCAAAATTCAAATTCAAAATCATCTTTATTCAAATAGTCTTTAAAAAGGCACTTTTGACGCGTCAATAATTTACATAGTAGTTATTTCATGGTGATAACTATATTCGTAAACTTAAAACTAAAGCTATGAGGGTTCCAAATGCGCCTAGGACTAAGAAGAAGCCCACAACAAACTTAGCCGGGGTTTTTTTTTCGTTATCACCATCTCACATAATGAATAATAAACTATAGTACCTATGGAGATAGAGCAATTCACACCCAAGCTTTTTTATTGTTAATATAATGCTTAATACCTTGATTATGATATGATTTTTTTACAAACTTTCGTTTTATAAAAACTTTGAACTTATTGATAGACATCTCCAAATATCACACATATAATCATTATTCTCCTTGAAAAGATCATCTTTATTTTCTATTTCTCTTGGGATACCTAATAAAGGCATCTAGGTTCATGTTTAGCTTTGCAGTTCGGGATAGATTTGGTTGGATAAAAGTAGACAGTTGGGCAAAGCAACATAAATGGGACAACTGACAGACTGTATTGTGTATAAAGTGATGCAGTCAATATTGCCCATAGAAAATAAATATAAATAAAATTTGGCTGTAACCACCTCCACCACCAAGTTTCAAAAACCACCAAGATTTCTCTTGGCCAAATTAGGTCTAGATTGGTGAACTGATTGTGCCAAACATAGATACCAAACATACAGACACACTTTTGCATTTATAATTTTACTTTATTAATAGATGTAGTTATACCTACCAGACATGACTCCAAGATAAATATCCTTATGCTCTTCATCAATGCCAATCATTTGATACTCTGAAAAGAAGATGTCTTGTGGTATCTCACACCATAGCACAGGGGGAGCAGGTCCACTGTTGTCCTCGCTCACTATGAAGTACAGCTTATCATCAGATAACCTTAACACACATTCCTTGGATAACTTGGATATTATTGTCACTATGTCTGGAAAATGTAATAATAATAATGTAATAATGTATTTTATTTAACTAACTAAGATATTACAATATTTTGATATCGTACATAGAAATTCTTAAAAAAATTTAAACAATAACAGTAAAAAATCTACAGTATTTCCCTTAGAAATATATAGCTATTTTATACATTTTTTTTTATAAAAAATTTGCCAGTGGACCCTACACTAGGTGAATACCTGTATTGTAGGGTCCGAGCAAAAAACTTAACCTAGGTTAAGCTAAATAATAATTATCTTCACCAATGGCAAAATCTGAAGACTTTCTCTTACAAAACGGTTAGTTTACCTATATTATACATCAATATAAACTATTACCTCCATGGGGCAGTCGGTGGAAGTGTGTTGACTCACCGTGACTACCTTAACATGCTGCAGCAAAGCAACAACGTCCATTTCGCAATATTCAATATAAACTAAATGTACCACCATAATGGTTGAGCATATAATTAACAAATGTTAAAAAGTAGCTAACAGAGACCTTAGTTGTAAAGCTTGTTTTAAGACTTACATTTAAGGTGCTGCAGCCTTAGATATTTAACTCTATTTACATATTCTAACTGCTGGCACCTTTATGATTTTTTTTTAATTCTGCAGACAACTATAGCTATATCCTGATATTGCATATTTTTAGCCATTCTGTTATTTGTTGGGCCTGCACACTCATGCATGGCTAGAAGTAAAAATTCTTTTACCAGCCTTCAACTACCTCGTCACCAATATTCAATTTTTAATACGATTTAAATTCTATAACATAGACTAAAAATAATATTTATTACAATATAAACTCAATTAACTAAGATTTAGGACTTATACTTTACTTGTGAATTCCCTCATTGGGCCTGCATCTATCATTACGCCACGAAATTTCATGCCTTATTAAATTAACTTTAAATGTGATAAAGCTATAAATTGTTTTTTGTAGCTCTAGATGAAGGAGATAATAAAACTGGTAATTGTATTACTAAACAAGCTTTATAATACAAATATATTATACAAACAATAACAATGTACTCTGCGAAACAAAACTTAAAATGTCAACTTTTCGCGGGCCATGGGTGCAAAATTGACAGATATTGTCTATGCTTTTTGCGAGTTTTTTAATGAAGTATTTCCTTATTAGATTCCTGCAATTTGATCACTTAAAGCGTAGACTACACAACTATCATTTTAAACAGAATGCCCTATAACCCAAGTAAACGTGTCCATTTAAAACAGGAAAAAAACTTTAAAACTCCATTCAAAAACTTATAAACTTCTGTTAAGTAAAAATAGAAGTAAAATTGGTATTTTAGAAACATGATCAAAGAGGATACAAAAACAACGCTAATATTAAAATAGTTTATTCAAAATCTACAAATTGTTTTAAAGAAGGATTCAATTGAATTATGAATATGGAAAGTTGGATTTTTAATGGTACACATTCATATTAATATAAATATGATAATTAAATGTATGTCCATAAAAATATTCCAAAATTAAATTCTGAAAAATCTCACTATAATTATAAAGCAATATAAAAACAATAAAAAAGTATGGGTGTGACTATCCAACTTAATAATTATAATTAAATATTGAAATGTTAGATGGTGATAAAAAATAACCCAGCTTATTTTGATGGGTGCTTCTTCTTCGACCTGGTAGCATTTTAGTTTGAAGTTAAGAACTAGAACTATCATTTCACGAATTAAAAGTATTTTCATAAATAAATTTTCAATCGTACTAGTTCAAATAAAATGTATATAAAATTACATAATATATAATAATATCAGCGGTCAACTGCTATTTCAAAAACACCTACTCTTGCTGCTACTAATACTACTACTACTTACTACTATTAAAATTCTTTATACTAAAATCCGTTTTAACGATACCTCTAAATTGGCTAGCAGATACTAGCGTATTCAATTACTTATATACGAATCAAGACGTTCTAGCCCAGATTCCCGGAATGGGCCAGAAAGTGCTATTTATAAGTAATTGTAAATATCTTATGAAAAAATAGAGTACGATGTACTAAGATAGAAGTATCGAAAACAACAACGATTTATGGATATTTTAAATATATAATGGATACTGATGCAAAAATATAATGGATTACGCCACGGCACTGAGTTAAAATACTTGTACCATGTAAAATGTATATCAGTAATACCTATCAGGTAAGCTGAAATTTGCCATCCAAAAACTGTCCAAAACTGCTGCTTTATTTATGGAGACATTTTCATCTTGAGTAAGTAAAATTATTGAAGCCAGTATTCCAAAAAATACAATCACGAGTCTACAGAGGCTGATAAAATATTGAAACAATTTTTTAGTAGTGTGAATTAAAGATATTAATGTTAGAAAAACGATTGCAGACTTTTTTTCTTAGTGACTGTAATAAACGTGCCTGAGTGTTAAATCTATACAGCGGAAGTCCTAGGATTGTTTGAATTATCTTAGATCCAGGATGTTGAATTCATCTATTTTTATACGATGATGATATAAACACTACGTTGTTTTGGAGGAGACTTGACAGAGCAACTGGTTTAGTTGTGTAATCCTAGCCTTAAGCATAGACAATAAAAATATACTTCCTTTCAAGATGGCGCTTGACATTTTTATATTTATTTACAGTACTTTTCGCTATCTCTTTCAAACATAAGAAATTTCTTACGAACTGATAAGGATAGAAGAAGTTCTCTTTTGATTGTAACGAATATTAACGAATTGTGGTTATTTTAGTTTGTGATTTTATTTATTTTACTAAGTTACCGTGCAATTTTAACTAATTTATTCACACCCACCTTTTATGTCTTACTTTTTAAAAAATTACCTTCAACATAAAACGATCGTTCCTTTATGGAGAATAATGCTCAGTCAAGGTATGTGGTGTGTACAAATGGACTGATCGATAATGTCGTCATTTTATAACCAAACCAAGTTATTCGATACACGAATATATTTAGGTATTGGATCACTAAAACGCTTTGTTTCTAAATATTTTCGGTTTAAGGATAGAAATGAAGATATATAATTGTTTCTGTCCTATTTTAATTAATCGTCGTCGTGTGGGGTTTCCGTTGGGTAACGTTTTTTCTTCGAATTCGATCTTCAAATATTTAACGGATTTAAATTTTGAAAGTAATTGTTTTCTAGTGACAGCCAAGGGTATATTCAAAATAATAATCATTATTTTATCCTCTAATTGATAGCTCTAAATCTGAAAATGTTGACATCGTTATTTCGTAATAAGTTCAATGTCGAACACCATCATTTAGTACGATAAAAAATCAATTTCTTATTAAAATCCTATTGGAAGTCCAAAGCGATATGCAGATTTCAGATCGATATAGTAATAGTGCACTGTAATAGTGGACTAAATATTAGCGCTCCAAAACATTGCTAATACCACAATATTGTAGGGATTGAGGTTATGTTATTTCGCATAATACTGCGAGCTGTGTAGATTGTAGACAATAATATAGTCAGTTTGTTTTTACGGTGCTGCTTATATATTCCTGATCATATAAATGAATAAAAACATGCTTTATTTTGAGGTGACCATAAAGGTTCTTTTTACGGACTTTTAAGAACAGCGGTGAACCGTTGTATAGGTGATTTCGAGTGCATATACAGATATCTCCATGCCGTTTCTTGGGCTATTAACATGTTTTACATAGATATTTTTATATAAATACTTATAGCTGATACTTTGGGCCATTTTATACCAGAAAATTCGATGGTATAGGTGACAAACCTATTGTAAATTTTAAAGCCATTAAATCTTGGCCGATTTTCATCTTATTTCTTTTATCTTGTTAAAATTATATTTCGTTAAGATCTGGTAAATAGTTTTGGATATATAAGAGTTAACTCTTAGCGGCAGGTGCAAACCCCTCGCTTAAGAAATGTCACGTGAGTGAAGGTGAGAAAACTTAGCACTTGATAAATATTGAGTACTCAAACTTCTGCATAAGAGGAAAATTTCGACCTTTAATTTAATAATTACAAAGGGTTGCGAAAAAAACTCGGAACAGTGAACTACGGTTGATATTATCGACTTGAAATTCGGAATGGAAAATTTCGATATATTGAATGGAAAATACTTTCGTTACGGCAAAAACTTTAAATAGGGTACCTACTACCTATCATATGCCAACAAAATAAGATTTTATGATTTCACATGTAGTAGGTATCAACACATCGTCCGTTACAACAGGCAGATGCCCCAGCTCCCTGTACTTGCAGGTCCTGAAGGAGCTATATACTTCGCACTATCTGTTGGTAGCAATCTGGCATATTGGAATGTTGTTTTTACCAAGTTTACTGTGACACACCCTACAACAGCTTCAGAAATTTTGTGTGATGTTGGTCTTTCAAGCACCATTCGTAAAGTCACCCTTACACTCTTCTTTCTGGATATAAAATGTTTTTATTATGTTTCAACAAAGGATATCTCATGTTACAGAAAACATTTTTACATGTTACGATCTTTTAACACTCGTCTCCAGCTACTACCTACAACTGTCTTAATTTCGTTTGTCCAAGCCTTCGTTAATCATTGGGACCCCCAACATCCATTAGTTCTCCAAGCTAGGTCTCCGTCCAATACCATTTGAATTAGCACCTCACTGAGCCATGTGGGTAACTCGCTGTCTTAAGCGTTTCTTTTGATTTCTGGTTTGATCAGAAACAGAAACTAGAATATGTGCCCTTGAATAGAAATGGATAGCGCTCTGTACGGAAGCTTATACTGGGGTCATTCATCAGGCGGTGATGCTGAATGCCAAGCTTATTCATCACATCACACACTACTCGAATATTTCGTTGTTTAGACGATTGTATTGAAATGGCTCTAGAGTCTATACCACAATGACCAAAATATTATCGGTTAACCGTATTTGAATGATATACTTGTCATTGATATAAATACGAAATCCGTGCAAGTCCAGAATATTAAAGGATGTCTTGCATCGCAGCGGTATACAGTTTCAGGGAGTCTACGTCTTCCTGTTTCGTGCTAAAATTGGTCAAACCATCTAATCTAAAAATATCAAAGTGCCGAGTCAAAAAAATACATATTCTACTGTTTTTGATAAATAAAATATGCGTCCATTTAACTCTTATATAAAAATATATATATATATAGCGCAATTTAAAAAAAAATTAATGTTTGTCACTTTTTCAACGTGTATATGCCACTAAAGCACAAAGTTTGCAAAATTTAAATAGGCCGATAATGTCAGAGTTTTTTTTGACCCCTTTAAGTTAGCACAGGGTACGCAAAGTCGAACACTCAGATTATCCTTCACAGAATATCCACAACATACATAACTTAACAACAAACATACTAAAATATCATTAACTCTGATTTATAGCTTAGTATAAAGTAACATAATTGTTGTAAAAATTTTATAGCATGGAAGAAAATGAAAAACCGAAACTTGCATATCAGATAGGAAGACTAAAACTTCTCCAAGCAAAAATCTCATCCGAAGAGAAAGAGGACTTCGTTATTGCTGAAATTAAAGAAGAACCGTGAGTAGCATTTTTATTTATATTATTAGTAGCATTCAAAGGAGACGTCCATATTGGAAGTTCTATAATTGTACAGTATATATGTATATGTAGATTTAAAATACTAAATGATTTAATTTATAAACTACAGATATGACAGCAATCGGAGAGCAGCGCCATCTAGTTTTAGAATCATGTACGACAGACAAGAGATTGGGATCTCCCCCCTCTCTTTACAGGTATCGGTAGTGCATCGGTAGTCTTACTTGGTGGAGCGTATAGTCTGCTCTTTATAAATTACGATACTTATAATTGTAATTCTGTTCTACCAAGGGTATCTGGTCTCTTTGCTTGAAACTACCCACGTCTACCCAAATTATGGACGACGCCCACGCCCCCGTTCATCCTATATATACATATAAATGTAGATTACATTTACATATATACTGTACAAGTCTGTTTTAGTAATTAAGCCACACAACTTAATTAAAAATGCAAAAACACGCGTTTCAATAAAACGATAAAGGTGCCATTTTAACCAGAGATAGGTAGGTACACAAACCATTTTTTGTTCAAGGCGAGAAGGATTACACTTGTAAAAATGGATTTTATGTGAATTTTTAATTAATTACGCATTGGATACAAGAACTCCCGTGCTCCATATATATGTGTACAGTTTCCTTTTCGAAATTATTTAAAAAAAAATCAAGTAAGTGCGTGATTTAATGCTATCACTTAAGTAAATCTAGTTGTCTATCTATCTGTCAGTTTTCAAATTTGTAGTTTTATATCTTGCATTTAATTTTCTAGTCAATTTGGTCCGTCGCGTCACAAAGTAATAAGGGTTGATTGAAAAGTTATACTAATCAGTATAGAGTAGAATTCCTCAGTTTATACTCAAGTTGTGAGTACACGCGATCTTACCTTAAAGTTGCTTGAACGAAACTCCGTTAAGATGTTTTGGTCGAATACCATAATTTTGGAATTTTGACCAATGTCGAATCTCTTTTGATTAGTATTTTCAGTCAATTACCTAACAGACGATTCTCGTTTTGTGGTTATATAACATTTAGAAAAACACGCACATGTTGATATGTAATTATGTACCTAGGTAATTATTAAGGTGGACAGACGAAAATTTCAGTGTTACATACACTACCAGACATAGTTATATTGAACTAATAATGAAATTCAACCGTAAAGTGTCAAATCACACTAAGCATTAGTCATTAGTAATGCCTAATAAAAAATACTGCACAGTGTGATCGGTAGTATAATATATAATGTGAATATTGATAGTAATTTTTAAGGTTGTATAAAAATAAGACGGGGAAAACATAAAATTCAATATTAAACACATAGATACTTTTGTAGTAACAAGGATTGTACCTAGCTAACATTTTTTTTTAATTTTTCATGTAGTAGTAATTATCTCCGATATTAGACGCTTATTTTTTGTAGAGCTTTATTAGTAAATATGGAATATGAAATAAAATGAAAAGTTAAATTCCACGACTACGAGACGAGTCAAGTCGGGTGGGACAAACATGCCGGTTTCTGCGCTTACCGCGCCCCGGCCTCATTTGTTCAGTCAGGAGTCAGGACCTGTCCGGCTCCGCACGCGTTACGGCTGAGCCGAGATTTGATATTACTTTTATTTTACCGCTCGGATCCGTTTAAAAAAAAAGACAATTGTCTATTCGTAGATTTCGGCGCGAAATCCCCCTTTTTACCCTGCATTTTAAAATGTCAAAGTGAAAAGTTATTTTAGAAAGTTATAGTCATTTGCAATGATTGTAAGGTCAAGTTATGATAAGGGTGGTTAATTTCGTCATACGCCTCTTAATTAATTAGTCTTTAAGCGATGCAATATCAAAGTTATGAAGAGGACGACTTGCAATATCGGATTTTCGGTGAATCCTTCAACTTTCTTGGCGAGGGCAGTAGTGCCGCCACCGTTCGGCGCAGAAAGTGAGTTTAGTTTTATATTTCACTGTAAAACACGATAAATAAATTTTAAGATGACCCCCGATGCTCATCGGTTAGAGCTGAGAGCTGTGGAAGGCTTTAAGTTCGATTTCTACCATGCTATATCGGATTCCCCTTAGTCTAGTTTAATGATTTAGGTAGGCACTCTTAAAAAATATTCAATCATTGGTACGTATGTAATACACAATATTTTGTGATACATTACAAAGAAAGATAATATCTTTAGTTTATTTTCCTAAATGTAAATTGATCTTATTTAAACTGAATTAGCAGATTAAAATGGAATTGGCAGGATATTATGAGACAGGTTGTGAGACATGCAGCTGATATCTAAACCTTAATTTAGAAAATAAACCATTTAAAAAAGCGAACTCTTAACTTTTCCTGGTTAGCACTCAATTTAAACTGCACAATGTACTTATCATCAATTGAAGTGATTGCAGTAAAGTTATATCTATTCATATCTATTCATATCTATTAAATAAAAAATAAACAGTTCACCTGGTAGTTGTAGCTTATGTTGTATGGAAAATCTATCAAAGATTTTTGTTCTTTCAGAACATTGAAGATAAATACCTTAATATGAGCTTACACATGTGCTCAATAATAGAATATCATTAAATAATTTAATCATGAAAATACAAATAAACTTTTAAAGGGTACAATTGATATGTCAAATGTCAATAACTTATAATGCAGGGAGTTGTTAGTGATAACTACATTTGTAAACTTAAAAATAAGCTTCGATTGAGAACTATAGCTTCAAACCACATCCTGGTCTTCACAAATTAAAATCACCTCACAAATTAAAATAATGGAAAATATTATGTATGAATGCTTCATAGATGAGTGTATTAGGTTTACATGAAATTATTTATAGGATTTCAATTTATTTTACTAAACCCACAACAATCTTAGCTGGGTAAATAGTCTTTTTATTATCACAATATCACAAGAATTTAGCATAATGGTTGATTGGTTTGCAGAGTGCTTTTTTTTCACACTGCGGGTGAATGGTAGTACAGGCCACTTGATTTAAATTTACCTTTTATTATCTTTAATTACCTTCACCAAAATGTTAAAATGCTCTAGGAAGACTAGGCACAAAATTGAAATGCGTTCTATTTCTAAACCATATTTTACAAAATTGATTTTTATTGGTTCAAAGCTATTTGAGTAGTCTTATTAATATCGCGACTTTAGATTACCATGAATAGCTATACCTAAAGAGTAATTTGTATCTTGTGCTATAATTTGATAAAGCGAAGCGGTGATAGCCTAGTGAAGCGGTGATAGCCTAGTGAAGTGGTGATAGCCTAGTGGTTAGGGCGTCAGCCTTTTAAATCAGAGGTTGGCGGTTAGAATCGGGGCACGCACCTCTAACTTTTCGGAGTTATGTGCGTTTTTAAACAATTAAAATATCACTTGCTTCAACGGTGAAAACATCGTGAGGAAAACTGCATGCCTGAGAGTTCTTCATAAAGTTCTCAAAGGCGTGTGAAGTCTGCCAATCCGCACATGGCCAACGTGGTGGACCCGTGCTCTGTAGTAAGGCGGCAATGGGTTGATCATGATAATGATGCTATAATTTGTAAATTACTTTCAACTCTGAATTTTAGTATAATTCAGAATGTTAAGACTTTGTTACTGTTACATAGATATCTGCAAAGTGTGTAAGTAGGTATACCTAATATATCAAAGATGCCGGTTGTTTCAATGGCCAAATTTGAATAAGCTGCGGCCTTCAACTCGTCTGGTTAATCCCGCGTGCTCTCGGGGACCTTGAAACGCGTCAAGGTCTCGTGTACACTGCCTACTAAGTTATAGATGAAGTCTTTGCTTGAAGTTTCACATTCGATATTTGCGTCGGCGTTCAAAATGTTCGTCACTAAATCGACTAACACTTGCAAGAGCCGAAATTAAATAAAATAAATTTGGTACATAATTTACCATTAAAGGTTTTTTTTTATATGAAATTCCGGTTGGTGCAGCTATATATTTTATATTGAAACTGCAATGAACTAGGTATCATTAGGTAATAGGTGACAACACAGTCGCGGACTGATAAAATATATAAATCGAAATTACAGTAGTTGAACGTATTCCGGTTGCGATAGCCAGGTTTAATGCAATTTTTAGGTAACCTAACGATTGGGCAGACTTCACGGACTGCTTAAATAATTATGCATTACATTTTTGCTATAAACCTACATGTTATAATAGAAAGTATCGAAATTTTCAGTCAACTTTCAGAGTAGGAGCAATTCATCATAAAGTGAAAACACTTTATGCTGAATTCAGTTCTCCCCAGCAGCGTCAAGTGTAGTTCGCAAATTTCTTCAATATGGCAGACATGAATGAAGTCATCATTCATTTTATTAAATACAAGAACACGCATTATTTGTCGTGGTATTTCCGGCCGTATATTAAACGAGTTTTTGACAACAATCCAGTGTCTGAATTCTAATAGGCTGGCTATATCTACAATCGGACAATATACCTGTCATATAAGTAATACAATAAGCGAGACATTATCTTGCTTAAGCTGTTATTTTGCAATGAAATGAATTTTACTTATGAAGTTGTTATATTAGTCGAAAACATGTTTTTTTGTGCTAAAGAGTTATTCGTTTAAAATGAATGGCACCTTCAGCGTTTAAAAGATAAAAATGGTCAATTTAAAATGTCTAAAACAAAACTTTTGTTATGATTACCTTTTGTAATATGAGATGTTCAGTTTTAGTTTATCGATTTATTTTAGGTTTGTATTTCTTTTCGTGCTATGTAACGTGCTTAACAATGTAAACAACGTCATTAAAAGATCGACTAAGGTCTGAAACAACGTTAAGTGGCTAGTGATTTAAACGTACCACGTTGGTCTAGGTGGTATGCCTTGAAACGATTTAAGAAAAGAGGGAACGCTGCTGGAAAAACAGGAGGCAGTGTCTCGGTGGTCGATTAATGAAAAATATAATATTTGTGCAACTTTTTTTAATCAGCAGTGCCTTTTAAATAAATAATTTATTGCAAAAAACTTACATGAGGCATAATAGGCAGCCTCAATAATAAAGGCTGGCGAACTAAATTTTTTGTTAAAAAAAAATGATCATAAACTTTTTATTTTTTGTCGTTAGCATATTATATTATATGTTATAAAGTAATCGATCGACCACTTAGATATTATTGTTATAGCAGACTTACAGCCAGAAATAATAATTAATACAATCCAATATCTTCAGATAGCAGCGGTGATAGCCTAGTGGTTAGGGCGTCAGCGTCCTAATATGAGGTTGGCGGTTCGAGTCCGGGCACGCACCTCTAACATTTCGGAGTTATGTGCGTTTAAAAAAAAATATCACTTGCTTCAACGCTGAAGGAAAACATCGTGAGGAAACCTGCACGCCTGAGAGTTCTCCATAATGTTCTCAAAGGCGTGTGAAGTCTGCCAATTCGCACATGGCCAGCGTGGTGGACTATGGCCAAACCCTTCTCATATTGGAGAGGAGACACACACAGAGGAGACCCGTGCTCTGTAGTGAGCCGGTAATGGGTTGTTCATGATGATGATGAATTAACTCACATTTATTAACATTTGGCGTTTCGGCACCTGTTTTTTCACCGTTTTTTCCAGTCTTCTGTTATGGTTCCAAGGCACGATGAACATCAATCAATCACTAGTTTTAATTTTTTGGAACAATTAAAATAGAGTTCCTTCTGTAATAATGATAACTTTAATTTTAAATGAAAATTATAGTGTTTGGGGGCGTCCATAAATTACGTGAGGTGTTTAAGGGGGGGAGGGGGTCGAGTCAAATCTCATCTAATCTTACGTTGGAGAGAGGGGGGGTCTCGGCAAATATCACGCAATTTTTTTCTGATTGAAACAAAAAAAAAATTTTTAATCACAGTAGTTACGATTTAAGTATTCTATTGTTAAATTTTTATTACACTTATAATTAAACTCTCAGCAATATCGATTACTAGTCTTAACTAGTCGTAAATAAAAGCACGAAGCAAATTTCTTTTTTTCTTTTTACAATAACAATCCAACGCGTTTACGTAAGAAACTCACATTTTGAAAAATCTCACGTGAGATTGGGGGATGGGGGAGGGGGTTGAATAAAATCTCACGACATCTCACCAGGGGGGGAGGGAGGGGCAGAAAATTAAAAAAAAACACCTCACGTAATTTATGGACGCCCCCTTTATACGTTTATTATTAAATTTAATAAAAAGCAAACAAATAAAATTTATAAGTGACCAAGATTGAAGTTCCATAAGCTTTAATCCCAGTTTTTTCTTAGTTAAATATCTACATAGGCTACCTAACCAAAACCAACGCGTTAATTTTAAGGTTCTTTTCGGCTTTTAAAAGGCAATGTTACGCTGACGTAGTTAGAAGGTACTAAGTATATGTATTAGGTAGGTATGCAGTCTTGGTTAATTGTCCGCAATGGCCGCATCTGCCCTTCCTAAGTATAAACCGAGTTGATATTAGTACCGCAATATACTAACGAAACTATATTATATCATTAGTTGAACATCATGTCCTGACTGCTTTAGGTTTCGTGTATTTGTTTAGTTTCTACGACAATTTCGCCCAAAACGGTCTAGATAAAAAATCAATGAAAAAATGACAATTCTAGTTACTGTACTGTATTCTAGTTATATGTATATGATTTATATTTTATTTAGGTTTATATTCTAATTTATCTAGAGGGCAGATTTTAACAAAGTACCTACATATGTTTCTAGATGTATTTTTTGTAGGTTTTAACATACTTTGTCGCAGTTGATGCGCTGTGTTTCCTGGACGCATTGAAAACCCTCCCTTTATTACATTTTGGTCATTGCAAACTTATTGGCCATATATTATGGCAGAAAATATTGTAGCGTGACGTCACAACTTGGACTTTTAAAACCCTACATACACTTAAATTTAGTCATTCAGAACTTAAGGTTCTGTAAAACAAAAACTGTACTTCTTTCCCATTATAACTGCACTTAATTACTATCTTTTCATGTGAGAACAAGTACAAACAAGTTGCTTTGACCGCGCAACCCCTCTTTCCCCAGAGGTAAACGACCAACAACGGAGGGTGGCACCCCCAAAGGTTCGATGCCGTGCCTTAATTGCCTCACGTGTATCGGCAGATGGCAGTCAAGGTGCGAGCCAGGGATGACCTTTGCCAACTTATCGATGAATTTTATTCTCATCGATAAGAATGTTACGTAGTAGCGTGTTTAACTAGAACAGCTGCGCAACTCATGCAATGTATTTTATAATTGATGTATGATAAAAAAAATAAAAGTATTTACGGTGATAAGGAAATTTACTTCTTATGATTTTAGATATAGTAATGATACTACTTTTCAAAAGCGTGCTTGAAGTGGCATGCTGTGTAGCAAATATGGCACAAAAATTTAATTGTGTCACTTTTGTCTACGCTGATGACGTATTAGAATGACAACAGCAATAAAGAAAGAATAGAAAAAGTAGTTAAACACTTGTTTTAGTGAATTTGACGGTCCTGAAAATATTTACATGGTGTAAAATAAATACAAATTATTGAAAATGAATGTATTGTCTGGTGGGAGACTTTGGCAGTGTCTAGTTACCACCCTACCGACAAAGACGTGTCGCAAAGCGATTTAGTGTTCCGACACGATGTCGCGTAGAAACCAATTAGGAGTGTGGGTTTACCATACCCCTAACCGGTTAGCCCGCTACCATCTTAGACTGCATCATCTTTTACCATCAGGTGAGGTTGCTTCAAGGGCTAACTTGTAGTGGATAAAAAAAAAGAATGAATTTGTATTGAATTCGTATAACGGAGTATGTCTCCAATAGGTCGCGGGTTTTCCCTTGAACGCGTTGTATCGATATCGACATCGACAATTGGCCTTTGGCCGTCCTTATCTAACTATTCTATGAATACCCAAGTAATTGGGGTGGCAGGAGGCGACTTTCACACGACACAACTGCATCTATTGCACTAGTCGCTGCAATAACACTGAACATTATAATGTTATGCTTCATAAACATTCCTCTTCCACTTTTTACACTGTTTGTTGACATTTTGCCAAGGGTTGGCTGCAGAGCCTTTTTTAGATTATGAAATAACGTGGCATCGAGTTCGACAGAATAGTGCTTCGAATACAGATATTTGACGTACTATTATGTTTAACCCATCAATCATAGTCACGCAATTTTGCTGTCAAACTGAGTATACTCTTATGCCTGTAGTAAAAATGTCTGCAATAAAACGGTCAGATATCTGAGGGTGGCAGAAAAACTACTTCGTCAGGCACAAAGATAAGTACTTAATGGAATTGGTACACATTTAAATACACTTTGACACACAATATTTTTATGCATTGCGCGCTCATTCATTTATGAGTCAAATTCATAATATAACGAATGTAAATCCAAAAATGTTCGCCGCTATTTCGTAATAAAACATCTTGATCTTCGTTATTTTTGAGGTTAATAAAAAGTACCCATGTTTTGGCTTAGTCCTTTGAATTCCTTATTTAAATATTTATCTTTTAATAAAGTTTTGGTTAGCAGCATATGCGATCGTCTCTATTACGATGGCAACAGGCAATTCTGAATAATATTCCAGACCACGTGACACAGAGACAGTCTCTGCTCGTTTTTGTTCTCTATCAAAAAGCATTTGAATAGACCAGCTGTTTTTGGAGCCCACTAGAAGAATTACACTTACAATACGACGCGGAGCTCCCCGAGCTTAAGAAATTGGGGGACCATTTATTTTTTCAGATTGTATTCTATGAACAGGGTATGAGCTTTAGTTTCTTTGTAAGTGACGGATTCGCAATGGTTTTTTTTTATCTAATGTAACGTTACATGGGTAAAATCTTGTATAAATGTCAAAAGTTCGTAAAAATACAATTTTAAAAATTTGTATTCATATGATGTAATAAAAACTTGGAGACACCCTATGTTGGGTAAAAAACTGTTGGAATTACGTTTTTTTGTAACTTTGGTTGTAAATCAAATAGGTTGTTACCTACTTGTTACCTAACCGCGGGTATTCGTTCTGATATAACATCGCGAACTCCGTGGCGTAGCGCGTACGCTGTCAAATTATTAAGTGGGAGGTCCTAGGTTCGATACGGCTAGTTACCTACCTACTAATCACACATCATATTAAATAAAATTTAATGTGATGTGTGATTAACTATTATTTATTGAAATTCCTGGGATGTATCTTAATAAGTTCAAAGATTATCTAAACGTAACCTTGTATTAAAGTCCTTTTATAGTGTAAGGGGTTATATATATGATAAACAACCTTGGATATTTAATTTTGTTCTAATAATATAAGGCTCTTAAATAATTTTTAGTGCCATGTGAGATGGTGATAAAAAAAAAGAAAAGTTACCCGGCTAAGTTTGTTGTGGGCTTGTTAGACCAGACCAGGGCGTTTGGAACCCTCAAAGCTTTAGTTTTAAGTTTACGAATGTAGTTAACACCATCCACTCACTACTATGTATTTGACGAAAGAGTGCCTTTTAAGGGATTGGAATTTTATGATTGATTGATTGAAAATGTGACTTAACCATGCCATTTGAATTTAGAATCGCCAGATAAGGTCTTCTTCATTATCATTGCCTTTTGTTCTCATTACTTAGGTATTTACTATTCTCGTTCTATGCATGCGTGTACAACCCATCAACAGTATCGCTCGATTTTTTAGCTTAGATGAGCTATAGTGGAAAAGGGTTCTAAGAACTATATAATTCAAACGTTCCAGTTTTTTTAGGGTTTGACACACATCTGCAGCTATGCCACGTAGCATGTCTCTGGGTAGAAAATCGCCCTAATTTTGTTGTTAGCAGGCTCTATTGAACAACCAATGGTTATTTATGGCATCACTATTAAGTTGAGTTTAAGCTGTGATAGCCTAGTGGTTAGGGCGTCCGCCTCCTAATCAGAGGTCGGGGGTTCGATCCCGGGCACGCACCTCTAACTTTTCAAAGTTAGAGGTGCGTGTTTAATTGCTTAAAAACGCACATTTTAAGCAATTAAAATATCACTTTCTTCAACGGGTAAGGAAAACATCGTGAGGAAACCTGCAAGCCTGCGAGTTTATAATATTCTCAAAGGCTTGTGAAGTCTGCCAATCCGCATATGGCCAGCGTGGTGGACTATGGCCAAACCCTTTCATATTGGGAGGAGACCCGTCCTCTGTAGGGAGCCGGCAATAGGTTGATCGTGATGATTAAACTGAATCTTGAGCTTATTCGTGTGTGGACTGCAAAGAAAACTGTGGCCAGCTTTGATGGTTACATGGGTTACAGAGGTTGTCGAAGAGTGTATTTGAGGTAAAAGGACATCATCATTATCGTCATGCATACAGCTTGGCAAAGTAGTTACTCTTTCCGAATTTGCTGGGACTGCGGCGCTTTTACCAAGGGGCTCACAATAAATTAATAATTAATGAATTAATGGCATCTGTGTCGGTGATATTTACGTATTTATGAATAAAGCTCCTATCAAAAAAGTTCCTAATATTAATATAAAACGAATCCTAATATGCTAACTTGCTAGTCGCCATTTTATATTCAGCAAGAATTTTCTATGTGTAATGTGCAGGTGTCACCATATGCTATTCAGAGGCATTATAACCCTTGACACCATGTACCTACTGGCTATAAACACCACTGTCGGTCGTCAACCTTATTCAAAAGACATGCAAACCGCATGAGGACAACTTATGTTTGTCACCTTTTTATAAGTAGTCCATGCGGGCAAGTTCTTAAACTTTTCCTAAAGACCCCTATAAAGATGATAGTTTCACTGTTAGGTTATGGAAATATTTAAAAGTTTCTTTACCACATGAGGGCTTTGATACATATCTACTTTGAACTGTGCGTTTCTTGCATATTAGTTATCCAAATATTCCTGCTTAAAAGCATCATCATCATCAATATTATGTTTATTAATCCGAAAAAGGTGGTCTCTATTGAAAATCATGTTATCTTTCAATAAAAACTAAATGGTTTATGACGATCACAGTATTGCCAGTCCTTACCTTAATTTTATAGTTTTTTTTTCTTTCCAGTCCACAAATTTGTAGTCTAATTCATTTTTCTTAACAGTCCTCAGATATTACTTAATTATTATTTTAATTCACAGAATCTTAACTAATAAATACCTGCATTCTGACCATATGGCTTTATTTGAAGTCGATTTCAAACATTGGACCCGCCTCTGTTGTATCGCATTTATAATTTTCGGTACCAATAGTTTTAGCTCCACCATACTAAATGCTTGGTCCAATTTCCGCTCATAAGTTGTAAGTATTATTTCTGAACACTGATCGTATAAGAGCTTGTTGATAATTTCTTTAATCATCTATTTTATCTTTTAGGAAAAGTCATCTTAATGATAATTTTATGGAACCTGTCTGAAATGTTGACCATTTCGTATGCAGTAACTTTTACAAACAAAATATTTTCCCTACATTTGTATTATACCTGTATACGAGTACCTTTTCACCCGTCTAAAATGCGTGTAATTGTTACTGATTACATCAATTAACTTAATTTATTCTTGTTAATGAGAATCAGTTAGGTACCAACAGGCATGACCGACATATTGCACGTGTTTTCTGCTCTGATGATCTCAAGGGGATCTGTGGGAATATAAAAATCATCCAAAAGGATGGTATGTTTGTTTACGTTTCACATGAGTACGTTGCCCTATATTGTGACGACTTGAATAATCACGGCATCTTTTATGACATGTTTCATATCTCGATACGCATGAGTTAAGATCATTTTAAACAATTATTTCTATTTTATATAGATGTCAATTCTGTTGGTCACGAATATCTAAACTAAACTAAATTGGCAGGTCAAACATTTTTGTCATGTAAGTCGGGTCCCTTCGGGATCCAGTAAAACTAGCGATATGCATAGCCGTGGTGGTTTTAGTTCGGCTGTCCTCAAAAAATTTCTTCCAGTGGAATGCACTATTTTAGTCATGTCAATTTAGAGTAGAGCATCAAAAATTTGGCTACACATATATTACTACTAGATAATACTCCTCCAGCAACAGATCGACTACCGGCAACTGAACAGACTACATTGGTTTATATCATAAAATAAGTAAATAAGAGATGAGACAATTA
This sequence comes from Lasiommata megera, assembly GCA_928268935.1. Taxonomy (NCBI): domain Eukaryota; kingdom Metazoa; phylum Arthropoda; class Insecta; order Lepidoptera; family Nymphalidae; genus Lasiommata; species Lasiommata megera. The sequence continues at coordinate 13,126,537 of OV743314.1, read as the reverse complement.
GAAATTTTTATGTTAAATCGATACAAGTATTCAATCGAGCTTTGACCACGAGATACATTACAGGTTGATAAATCCAAACTAATTTCTGCAAGATTTTGAGAATTTTGATCAGGAATAAATAAGCGAAAATTCAATTTACTTACGTAAAAATTAACTTATAAATAACCAAAGAAGCATGAAACTTCTAAACAGCAAACAATGCTTTTTGGTTAATCTCTTAGCTTTACATACGGGGTCAATACACTGGGATTTTCAAAACATATGTAGCATCATCCCCTGTGAATCCGCTAACAAAAATTTGTACGGAGACATGAGGACATGCATGCCTGCCTGTCCCTTTTGTCCAAGCATATGCAAGGCCTCCCCTGTTTTTTGAATCGTGGGAATCTATACTTACCTGTAACTACATATCAACATTTGAACCTTATACCTTACTCAGACAATGTTTATATTGAAATGGGTATAAGCGTACTCACCCCTATATTAATTATGGTAGATGCAATAAATTACAATCAGTATTTGGATTCGTTTCATACTTGATTAAATAATGTTTATGGACTAGAAGATGATTTCAATTATTAAATAAGTGATAAATATGAATGGAGTCCCTTCCGACCTATAAAATTACATTACAATTTTTTTTTATGGATCGTTAAACACGCACATCACATATAATGTCAGTGTATATGAGTTCGGTTCTAATACCATTTTTTGTTCTTTTAAAGGCATTCCAATTTGCAAGCATTTTCTTACGATAATATGTTGAATGTCAGACTAATATGAAATGTCCTAAATGCAGTGTTACACTGCCAAACAAAAGACTACCGTAAACAGTAAAACAAAAGAATACCTACCTGGTTATACCACAAAACTAAATTGGGTTAGGCCACAAGTAGGTATTTTTAAGAAATAGCTGTCAGGGTGACAGGCCCCTTTGTCCTTTAAACCTGATTTTTAATAAAGGTGTTTGGAAGCTATACGAAACTATTCAGAGGGTATAAAATTCATAATGGACTACAGAAAGTGCATTGCCCCTTGTGTTTTTGTATGACTGTACACTCTTTATTCTAGAAAATAAAAAGTAAAATTTGGCCATATATTTTACTTAGGTATATAATTCATATTTAATGTTTTTTCAAGTATTCTGTTGATGCGATGGATGGAGGAATAGAGCATAATCTGGTAATTGCAAATGAATTAAATAAATTGGTTATCTGCTTATTCTCAAAATAATAATCTAACTGAAGAGTAAAAAAAGCCGCAAAAATCTTTGGAGAGGAAATTAGGTGTATGAATATCTTTGCAACAAATTACAAATAAAGCTAATAGTACAAAAATCAAAATACACTGGTATAGAACAAGAATTTAGTTAATCCCACAACAGTATAATAATACAGCTGACCTTTTAGAAATAAAACAACAAAGCTGTTCCAATTATAATCGCTTTTACATTGGGCACACCCAGGAAGATATCCTTTATCATACAAAAAAGAGATACAAGTATGATTAGAGTTCCGTAACATAGAATTTTTCGATGCGATTTTTAATGATTACATATTATAATGAATTATTTTTCTATTACATTCCCCGAATACAGTCTTTTTTTCTGATGCAAAGATACTCCTTATTTTTATTTTCCGTACCCCTGACTACGTGGATGCAAAATTTCATGATAAACCACCTTGAAGTTAGGGTGTGTTTACATAACAAACAAGCAGACAAATCATTCGTATTTAAAATAAAAGTTGGATTCATAATAATGCTCTAACTGTTATGTTAAAACTATATCTTACATATTGGGTAGTATTTTACTCCTCTATCGCTGTTTGGACATAGCATTATCATTTTATTTAGATATTCTTGTTTTGAATATTATACAGTGATTATTTTGCCATTTAGAATTTTTCCAACTACCTACCTACATTTTGCTATCAAGATATTTTTTTGTTTTGAACGTAAAATGATAATGTTTATTAATTATAATAAAATAGTTTCCAATTCAATTCAGCAATCAATTCTTCACATGTTTTGCGGAACCTATGACGCTTAACAAAGGTTTTTCCTAGAGCCATCGGAGCAGCTGCGCGAACATTGTGTGGGGGCGCAGATGGCGCGTGCACTCCCGCATTTGAATTCGATCGATAATTCTGTATTACTTTATTATGTGCAAGAACATGTTACATGTACCTAGATAGCTTTGAAATTTTTATCGACTCCTCGAAAAGACACACTTTTTCAAGCGGAAGATGTTGCGATAACACTTGGTTTTACCTAACATCGTAATATTATTTTTATGATTATCCAACAGCCTTTTCAAGTCAAATTTAAAATTGTAAAAGCTTATCTTACAATATCTTATTTATCTGAGTTATACAGTGAATGCTTCTTGATATGCGCTGAACATATAAGTTATCTAAATACATTTTTGTTTTTTTTTTTGTTGAAAATAATGTTTTTCTTGTTACATGTACAAGTAGCAAGTCAGCATATCTTGCTTTTTAAAAATATATTGCTGAAATCGTCCTTTCAATGCCTTAAGCTATGAAACGTGAAACTTTTTGTAGGTACGTTGATTGTGTACTATGGAACTGATCGATTAATTATTGCGCTATTAATCAACATTATCACTAAAAGGTCTATTAAAATCCGATAAACGAAAAAAAAAGGTCACGGGAACCGTTCTAAATCTAATTTTGGATAATTGGCGAACACATTGGCCATCGATATCGGGTAAATTCGATTGACACGTGCTTACCAGATGGGCTTATCACCTGCCTGAGACACTACTCGGAACACGATTCAGACTGCATTCTTCGCAACTCAACTACCGGTCGATGCACCGCGGATTTTTTTGATTATTCCAATGTGAATGCGAAACTTTCGGTCCTTTAAAGGTATTCTGGCTGGTTTAAATTTAATAAGTTGTCTCCAGACATTTAAAATTAACGTTTTCGCTTAATAGCGTAGTCCCAAATGTCGAGAACTGGATTTTACTTTTATTTTCTGCTTTTTCCTTCCCTTTCAAAAGCTGGAAATGCTGGTTGCTTAAAGTCTGAACCCACTACAAACATACATGAGACGACATAAAATGCAAGAGAATGATCCTGATCCTGCATATTTTATGAAACAAAGGGTACATACATATGACGGGACTGAAATAACTCAAGTGGCAGCGGATTTAGTCTATCAACTATATCAGTGATATATGTAGTTGCACGAATTTGCGGTAATATGATAAACTGTTTCAATATGTCCCGTGGCGCTTCGACTTGGAACAATGACCTCAAACAATAAACACAAGAGGCCCCTTCGCGATCATGATTGCCTTGTGCTATATTTCAGAAGCACTCGTAACTATGCTGAATGTGTAATATTTTTAGTCCCTGCTGCTATTTCTTCGAACACAAGTTGACAACCTCTTAAGGTATCTAAATAACATTTAATGAGGGCAGATGTTTAACGTAATCTTAAAATAATAAATGTGATCCTAATTCAAAATGTCGATATATAGGTACATCAATTGTCTTCAAAATTCTGTTAATAATTTTCTTTAATAAAGATTAAAGATCTTTTCTATCTAACTTTTTTATAAAAAAATAACTGATCATGTTATAAAAGCCACTTATAACTAAAAAAATAAATAATAAAGCAAGCGGTATGCATGTAATGTAATTTTTTTTAATCCATATTTTTTCCAAGAGGTAATTATAATAGAACTCCTTTATTCCTGCAATGGCTTGCCAAGTACATGGTTCATTAGCGCTTTCTCTAAACACCTTTCAGAAGCGTGCTGCTTCGCATTATTGATAGACGGTAATAAGGGGAGGAAGTTGAAAAAATAAAAAAGCACGCGGGGTTGAGAAATGTCAGGCCATGTGCGCGGGAGTCATTGTACGCCTTAAGACATTAATCTTAGGGGAAATGACCAGGTGAACAACCCCTAGACCTTTGTTGTACTACAATAATGCTTTTTATTCATGCTGACTTTGAGGATTTGTTTGTCAAGACTTAGGTGCACACTGAAAACTTGAAGACGGACTTAAAATATTTCTATATCCTTACATTATTTCTATATTCGTATATAAGTCCCAACCAAGGTTACAGCGATCATAATCACATCGAGGGGACCAGCTGTCCTTTTATAACTCACCCCACTTTTATACCTATCCTAATGTCCTTTGCATATTAAAAAAGCAATTACAATTGTTCCTTCAGTAATGAAACCACTGTTTTGGTTGCCAACTTTAGCAGAAGGGTCGCGTTGAAACCAATTTTATCAATTTGTAGATAACAGAAACTGGGTTCCCTAAAAGGCCAAGTGGCAGCTTGACTAACTAGCAAAAACTACACATGTGTGTTTAAATGTGTCATCGACATATGGGAAGGCGCTGACGCGTCGTTCGAATCCAACAAAAACCTGGAACCCCACGTTTAGTAAACAAGTCGGAAGTTGCTCCCAGATTTTCAGTTTCTTTTATATACTCATTATCAGTCCCTTTTTGTAAAAGTTGTCCCCATTAAAACGCAGTTTTTAAATAAACTTTACCTATAGTGGTTGATCTTGGGGTATTTCATATATTCTTCCAAAAAAGTTGAATAATAATATAGTTGGTAGTGTCTGCAATAATCGTGTTGTAATTCAAACTTTTCACTCTTACTTTAAATCTCTCTAGTATGATAGCATAGATAGATACGCAATGTTTAAGGTATTTAATGAACTTAGTGTGATTGCAATATTTAAATCCCAAATGTAAGTATACACAAATTCAACTACGCATTACGATCCAGGTGAATTCATATCTATGTTAAATTCATAACACATAGCTTCTAGCCTTCTAATGTAGGGGAATAATTATGATAAATTGCACATGACCATGACGATGCGTGAGAAAGTCTAATGAATAGATAAGGGTTTTAATTTCGCATCCTTCCCCTAGCCTTACTTCGTCACTATTGTAGACACTCACGTGTTCACATTAGACCCATTAGACTCGTCTATTCGTCTAAGCTCAATGCTCATGGGGATACTGAACCTGTTTGAACCCTCACTTGTTTGCTTTAAGATTATAAGAGACTGGCATAGACTGAGCTCTTTAATGTTTTTTCAAAGAAAATACAAGTTTGTTTCTGAGACCATGTCTATACTTGAAGATTCACACAGTAACGGAACGTTCGTATATGAATGACAATCAAAATAGGTCAAACTTATTACACCTATATAGTCAGGTCGAGGGTTAAAAAATTGCAAATAACGTACCAGATGACTTCTAAGCTCGATAAGGACATTCAAAATAAAACTAAATCGGAAATTTCCGATTTACAATGAGAAACAACATTACAAATCTGTAATATTTTTGGTTGCTCTTAGAGCTTTTATTTAGACCAACGAAAAAATCAAACGCATCGAAATAAAAATGTTCACATTACACCCAAGTTCACATTCGGTTAGTAAAGCCTTAAGTTTCTTCATAAGTGGAGTACTTTTAAGAGCGGCGATAAACGCAAAGCTATTTTAATTAGTAAAATGAGACAAAAACACTCTGGTAAAACATTAACATTAATTTAAAGGAGCCGACCGTCGCCATTTTAAGTGCGATCAGCTTGCTTATCTTGGGGGACAGTTTTTTTTTAATAAGTTTTTTTTATATACCTGCTGTTGAAGATCGTGACTTAATTTCAAAGTTTTGAAAGTACATACTCGTATAATATATTATTATGTGGTTGATAACTAGCAAATGTTTTACGAAAAGCCATTTCATTACTTGCTGTATTGTCGAAACTATATTTTAATGCGTTTTATTATATGTAAAAATGCCAATATTCAAATGATTTTGATCTTTTTTTACTACATTCTACATCTTTTCTTCACTTACGGAATAAAAAAATATGCCTCATAGGGCCGTTGCTAAATGCGCTAGGATCACTTGTGATGTGTGAAAACACTATGTGATTTCACACATCACAAGTGATCCTACGATACGAATATGCTTGTGTTACAACATGTATTTAAAACAATTCCAATAAAAGCTGTAGATTAATCTTACGTTTCAAAAGTGATGAAAGATCGAACGTGATGGAATGATTGCGGATTAGAGGAAGAGGTCCCATCGCGCCATTTCTTCTTCGTTACAAAATTATCATGACATTCAGCTTTTCATCATAACTTATTTTTTTGAGAAATTTACCTCTGAATACTAATATGAAACCTGTCGAAGGATGAAAACAATTAGTTCCATTTCATTGCATGGATTGTGTTACGTAAAAATGCGTCGTCGGAGGCCCGCGAAGTGTTTTCTCATATCGCAGAATCCGGTGTCGTATTGCCTTCCAACTATACTTGTTTATAGACGAGTTTAGCAGATACGAGTATGGTTGCAGGCAGGTTAAGTTCGTCATCCTGAACATCAACATCATAAATAATATAGTCTTTTTCTTGTGCGTAAACTAAACAAAGTAATTGGATTTGTCTGGTGGGAGGCTTCGGCCGTGGCTAGTTACCACTCTACCGACAAAGACGTGTCGCCAAGCGATTTAGCGTTCTGGCACGATGTCGCGTAGAAACCGATTAGGAGTATGGGTTTACCATACCCCTAAAAGGTTAGCCCGCTACCATCTTAGACTGCATCATCACTTACCATCAGGTGAGATTGCAGTCAAGGGCTAACTTGTAGTGGTTAAAAAAAAGGAAAGGAAATTTGGACTATCCATACCTGTCCTTGGTGAAAACTTGAAAGGATGAGGTAATAACGGATTGTTTAGTAAATGATGAAACCTTGTGGAAAGAGTCCACATTATCATAAGTTGTGTGTTGGTTCATTGTATTTGTATGCGTCCTCCTTTTCCGTACCCTTAACTGCCCTCATTAAGGTACTGAAAACCCTAAATGTAGCACTTTTCTTACTAAGGCAACACTAAATACTGTGATCTTTTTAAAATTAAGCTTACATAACTATTTCAATGATGAGAAACTATTAAATAACCTACATTCTTCATACTCAGTACATTGCACTGCTATACTTACATGTCAAACGTGTTGCATTTGAGACGAGACGGTAATACAGGCAGTGTATTATTTCTGCAATTTCAACTTGACACCGTATTCAGTGGCCACCTACTCTTATTATTTAGGATACTCCTATATATAGGTTTTTATGTCTGCAAAATGGGCGCATGCTTGCGATAATTGCTGGAAATAGTTGGTATTGCCTCGGAATATATATTTTAGGGATTCCATTTTACTGCGTTTATCATAATTTCATGATTGAAATGCTCAAAATCTCATCCAATGGTTGACTGAGTTACGAGTATACACATGTCTGAGGTAGAATATTATTTTTAATAAAATAATAGAATTTAATATCGATTCAATATCATGTGTGCATACAAAAACTGATACTAATTGATTGATATTATATTCATTACTGTATATATTTTTTTATTGATAGGGTATGCAATAACAAGTCAAAAGGACACACGTTTCAGTGAGTAAAACGCCTTAGGATTTCCTACATACCACAAGGTCCTTCACCAGATAAGCTTGTTATAAAACAACAATTATCGTTCACTTAAAGCACACCGTTGCATCTTTAACCAAGTCACAATTCAATACGCAAAAACAATACCTCTGGGAACTGAAACGAGTTCTGATGGAATTCAAAAAGAAAAATGAGGAATAAGTCTGCGTTGGGTACATTAATGCTTACGCTATCGCTAATACGAATAAATGTCGACGGCAATGTGCGGTGTAGGTAATGCAACAGGAAAGAACGCTCTCGTCGCCATCATATTATTTGCAGGTATGTAGGTTAATAATGTGCTTATCACATATAGCTCGATACTTATTTCTTCTTCTAAATATTGCGTCCATGTATTTCAGCCCAAGAACTTAAAATTGAATATAATCAAATAAAAAAATCTAAGTAGAAAATTTGGTTTTCTTCTTTCAATCTTGTTAATTGAATATATCTGCTAAGGAATGCTATCGCAATACTTTTACAGGCATAGGGAACGGAATGTTTTTCTTTGCCTTAAGCCCATATTTCGAATGAAGCTCGTTAAGGGCAATTTTCTAGTGAAGAATTTGTTAATCACATTTTTCCGTCTAAAATATTAATGGAAGTTTTGAAGTAAATTTAGAAAGTCTTGCTTTTGAAATGTGAGTTCAAAGATTTCGAAATATTACGGCATACAACGGGACAATATTGTTTGGCATTCCTCTTCAAACTTGTTCCGAGAAAGTCTTGAAGTGCTAACAGCTAAGCAGCCAAACGTTGAGGCATAGGGGACATAAGACAGGAAACATGGAATATGCGTGAGTTAACTGGCCACTTCCTCAAAACCCCTCGTGTATGTTGCATTTAATACAAGACTTGCACACGGAGGAAGTCCTTTGATTGTCCTTTGATAATTACTTTACTTAGGAGACATTAAATTACTTTTTTGAAAGGAATGGGTGCATTAAATTTTAAAGGTACTTTTTTACATATCAGGTAGGCTTCCGCAACGCTTGACGACAATTATGCCTGATCGAAATTAATGATGTGGTTTATTTTGATAATATACTATTTTTTTGTAATAATATGCATCTATATATATTAAAACCAATTGCTGTTCGTTAGTCTCGCTAAAACTCGAGAACGGCTGAACGGATTTATCTTATCTTGGTCTTGAAATGGTTATGGAGGTCTAGGGAAGGTTTAAAAAGTGAGAAACATTCGAATAATTGCCGGAAAACCTCTAAAAACAGCCCTTTTCTTTTTCCCATATAAACGTTTTCTAAATAAAATGTAGAGTCAACTTGAATTTTACTTCTGTGCAATTAAGTTTTATAATCACTCACTGTTGTCTAAGAAATGTAGGTGCTTTCCTTACTTTAAAGAGTACATTTGCAAGTTTTTACTGCTGCACAAAGTTCAAATTCAATCATATCTATCAAAATAGTCTTCGCGTTGGAGGATCTAATGCATTTCGATTGCATTCATTATTTTTTTGTTAGAAAGGAAATACTTTACAGATTATCCTGCAATTATTTCAATCGTCGTCGGTCGTCGGTTTAGTAATCCATTGCTTCGTGATCGGAAGACAACCAAACACACTTTCACACACACTAACTCAACGCAGACGAAGTCGCGGGCGTCAGCTAGTAATAAAATATTATTTTCGTCGCTCAGGCCATTATTTTGCCTTTTCTTTTATTCAATTAAATATTACCAAAAGGTGCGCCGATGATCAATCGTTATATATAAGTCTTCCTTAAAAAAATATATATTTAGATAAACAATTCTTTCACCTATGTGCAAGCTGTCTTTAAAAACAAGAAAAAATTGAAAATTTTTGTTAGTACCATGATGATAAATATTGAACGCAGTCTTTGAAATTACTTTACTATTTACTTCCTACAATACGACTTCCTCGATGACTTCCCTTTGTTCTTTAAGTTCGTAAATAATCAGATTATATCCATACAAGTACACAATCGCTGTCGAAATCATTTCTGAAGGGTGGCACTAAGGACAGGTGGAAATGGTCATAGATTAACTATCTACTTCCTTGCCTTAATTAGAATGTGTGGTACATACGTTCCACCTTACGTTTGTTGCTAAGCTCCCTAGGCACAAACCCCTCGGGCCTCATTTTATTTATGAGTGTAGCATAAATACAATATAAATGGAATCTTCAATTTAATACAAGCTTAATTTAGAAAACCACAGATATGTCTGATTTTCGAAGATTGCAAAAAATTGTCTTTGTGTATCTGGGACTTCCGCGAAGTAACGCCTACTACTGTCCAACTTTATCATGAAGTTTCCTTGGGCAGGTTTAAACTCTCTTTATATATATATTAAAGAACTTATGCAATTATTGGTTTGATGCAGTTTTCCTGCATTAAAACAATAATTACATAAGCATCTATATTACTTCATCGAAGGCTTGCTATGTGTTAAAGTCCGACACATCGGCATATCAGATTAGATTTTTCGGTATCTGACAATGCCCTTTATATCGAGCGGGATCCAAAAGCACTATCATTATTCATATAACAGGATGTAGAGTTATATGTGACGGCTGATTGCTATTTAACAATTTGATATAAAATTGTTTCTTTAAGTAATATCAAATAATGGTTTTGTTATTTCAACAATAATGTATCAATATCAATTATTATAATTGTTATAATATGTTTATTATATTAAGTATCAATTATTATAATTGATACTTACAAAATACTTTCTCTCAGAAAGTCTAAATGAAAGAAAGAAAAGATTTTTTTTTTTTTTAACTAAAATATACATATTTCCTTTAACGGTATTTTAAAACTTGACATTCATATTGAGCCGCTCAAGATTTGTGACTTGTGCCTTGTGTCCCTAGAATCTGGCAAAAAGCGAATTTTGATGGATATTCATCGGTGCGGCATCCGCTACTTGAGATTTTTTGTTGTTTTTTTTTTTACTTTTTCATTCGAAAGTCCCGTTTCTCATCAAAATAACAGGAAATAATAAACAAAGTCTACTAATATTTCAAATGTGAAAATTAAAACGCCCCATTTGGTACTCTACTCATACTCTCTCATATTTCACAAATTTCAGCTTCACGCATACTTTAGAATAAGTAATGTTAGTATGTGACAATTACATTCGAGTATATACTTATGGAATTTACTTTTCAGTTTTTCATACATTAGAATTAAACGCTGACCTATCCAATGAAAAAAAGTAATTCTTTGTTTTTTGTTCATGCAGTTTGCTTACACCTGCTTACCTTCGCCTGTGTTGCGTCACAAGTTCCCACTGAGGGTATGATCCTGTACCCAATTTTATATCCTTTTCACTCTGCATTGTGTCTCGCTTGTTGTCCTTTTCATTATAACAACTCTCCCTTGGTAGGTTTTGTAGTCTCCACAGTTCACCCTTATTTAGTTCTGCGTACGCGTTCAGTGTGGGTGTGTGCGTGCGAGTCCCTTCGAAGTGTGAGAAAAGGATAAAATTCTTCAACAATACACCAAACAGTTTGGTCCTGTCCTTCAATGAGTGTGTGTGGTAAAAATGTGTTGTACTACGTTTTGGCGGGAAAGCTAGTGCTTTGATGTTAGGTTTGTGTAAAATGGATTTAAGTGGACAATGGAGCTATTAGCAACTAAAGAATCGGCGTCGCGTTTTGTTTTCGGATAGTTCAGCGTGATGTTATATGAGTGAGTACTACTTTGATTGTTATAATGAAAAAAAGGCAAAATTTTATTTCTTGAACTTCGAATGAATAAACTTAGTTGATTTTTACAAAAAATAATTATTTGTTTTAAAGATTCGTAGAACAAAGCGTCATTCTCTTGATACTCAGCCTATCATTGGCCTATTTACGCCGCACTGCTGGGTACAAGTTATGTCTTAGGAGTGAGCGTTTTAACGCGTAGACCCGCCACTAATCTCTTATGCCACTTAGTAATATATATATTTTTTTAACTAATGCCTACTTTAGACGAAATAAAAAAAGCTCCACAGATTAGGGTCAAGGTGCTGTGGCTAAATATCCAAAACCAATTACTGAACTATTCGGATCCCACGCTTATAAAGAACCAGAGACGTAGGTATAAATAAAAAATATGCTTTACGAGAGGTCCGGTTGTGAGATTATTATTGATTCGGGAGCGAGCGGGCCTCATTGTAGAAAACATTCATATAACTTACAATGACATCATGGCTGTGATAAAATTTAATCATATAGCATACATATGTAATTCGTTTCTACCCAGTTGTTTGATAAGTTACTTATTTACAGGATATCCTTTGTTTATTCTCCAATATGCAAGTGACTATCAGAATTGCGGACATTTATTTGGCTGCCATCTATTTTTATTGCCATTTGATGTTTAGCTCTACTTAACTTTAATGGAGTTAAGATCTGAATGATTAGCGTTTTTTAATTAATTATTAAAAGTACGCTGTTTTATATAAGGAATGATTTCTTAATCTGTAATCAATAGAAAAAGAAATCACTGAGCCGATTATAAAATTTCTGTCGCCCTTAGAGAATAATGTAGTCTTTACTATTTTTCAGTACCTTATAATAAAATTTCAGGCTTCAAATAAGGTTTTTGAAAAAAAATGCGGCGGAAAAAGCTTCAGCAATCTGATTTATACGCATTAGCAAGCTGATTGGGACGTTGTACCTAAATACTATGTAATACAAAAATACTGGTCTTTATAATTTCTGAATTATATTTAAGAAAACCGAAACGAACTCGTTGCTGTATCTAAGATACTGTAAAATTCCAAGTTAAAACGAAATACCAGGTTGGTATGTTCGACATTGCTGAAAAACGAACATTGTGACAATAAGTACAGTACAATTCTGCAAAATCTAGAATCAATTTGTTACAATATTGAACTTTGCTAACCTTACAACAGAAGAGGGGCGTTTGTTGCGGAAGTTCACGGTAACTCGCAGATGATTGCAAATTAGTTTAATTTTTCATTGCATTCCCCATGTAATATATATTATCTGATCAGCTATACTATCTGATTCCGTAGAACAGGTGCTGAGAAAGGTAATATAGGTTTTTATTAGAGCACTCCTCATTCGTTCCTTTTAAATTAACACGCTCAACCGGTTGTTCGGAACAAGAACCAAATTATATATTCATTGAATGAACAATCCCGATTCCAAACAAAAAGCTGTAGGTAGCTATGTATTTGTAAAAGTTTTAAAAGTTGCTATAAATATTGTCTAGAAGATGGAGAACTGTTAACTTAGGTTGGTTTACAAGGTGGTGATAGCGTGCAATATTTTTTATCTTCCTTTTCCTCTAAAGTCTGGTTTATTTAAAACAAATTGTAGGAAGTACTTATGTCTTATGTCTTCTCAATAATATAATAGTTTATAGTTGACATCAATTTAATGATTAATAGAGATAATGAAGCTTAGAATCGGATACTGGTATTTACACTTCGTTATTATATCGTACGATATAATAAGCATGGGGGTAATCAAGTACGCTTATCTCGAAAATAATAAACCAAGCATAAAGCGTGACCCTTAGATATCCATTAAAATTAATAACTTGTTGATGCCAATTAGGTATATGAGTGTAACAGTTTGCTTAGATGACTCAATTCGTATTTTGCAGACGTTTCCCTCCCAGTATTCGCAATGAATGAGAAACTTGTTTGCTATCTATCAGCTGATACCGGCCGGCCGGCGTGCATAATTTATCTTACTTTTATGCCATCCGACCTTACCTCATCAAAAGTATGGACCGAATTCAGAATGATATACATTAAAACCGGAATTATTTTTCCTACATACTTAAACTCGTTTCTTGCTATCAAAGGAATGCTTATCTACGTTTATACGCGACATTTTAGTCCGTGCGTCTCGACATATAAGAACTAAAATTGTGTGCCCAATCAAGAAGTTAAAGGCCGACATGGATATATGCCGGTCTTCTGGGAATTACGTTCTGTAATCTACAAATTGTATGAATGGCGCCAGGATTTACGAAGTATCGGCGATAAATACCTGTGTTAAATCTTCAAACAAAGCTTTTACAATGATCCCGGTGAAAAAACTATTTTACTTTTTTTGCTACGGATGTTACCTAAACATTTATGAGGATGCCAACTTATACCGTTTGGCTTCATCATTAACATTTTAATGTATCTTGTGGAAAAATATGTACAATTTATTTTTGCACATAATGGTATTTATGTAACTTGCATCGATCATATTATGTCTAACCGGTTTGTATTTTTTGCGAGTCCATTTTTACTCAATCTTTCAAGCACTTGTTTGTGTAAAATTTGCCATAATTCTATAAATACGTGAAAAAACAAATATGGTAACATCAGCTGGTTTGAGGTTTGAATAGTAGAACATGAGGTTGCTGCTATAGTCAACGTGGACTTATCGTTTATATTAGGCTACTCTAGCAAATTAGGTTTTTATCCTGTTAAGCTAGAATAAGAGGAGATAAATAAATAAATGTTTGGGCTTGTTAGATTCTTCTTGATATACATATCAAAAAGAATCTAACTATTGAGGTATTAAATGAGTATTTCACCATTTGTGGGCAGAGTCTGATAATCGAGCCACCATTGTACTTGACATAATACTTTTTTTTAAATTATACTATTCTTGTCTGCAGACGTAGCGGCTATGAGTCAGAGTCGAGCGAATATTCAGAAGACTCTACGGCATACGAAGATGTGCCGTCTACAACCAAAAGTGTTGGGCCGAGGAAGAATATCAATAGGGGGAGGTGGACGAAGGATGAGGTAAGGTTAAATATCCAAGTGTGGACCAAAACTACTTATTATGCTCTGTGCATAGAACTGCTTTGTTGGTAAATCTTAATCCAATGGCGATAAACAATATATTTGTATTGAACTACTATAGTGTGTGTGGCAGTAGATAGGTGTAGGTTTCTAACACAAGCGTGTTTCTATGAAAGTCTTAATAAAAACCAAAACATTTACGTAAATGTATCGTTTCTGTGGATCGCAATCGAAGTGAAGCTAACTGTAGTTCCTTTAGTTAAATACATATCTACCCTCGCTTTCGGTTTAGGTGGATAAACGCCCTGAACTAAATCATATCACTTGTGCCATATCCATTTCATTTTAGAGTATCTTACACTCAATGTCATAGTTCCATGATCTGTATAATTGTATATCCTTTTATTTATATTAGTTTTAATATACTGATGAAGAAACGCAATTCATCATGATCAACCCATTGCCGGCTCACTACAGAGCCCGGGTCTCCTCTCAATATGAGAAGGGTTTGGCCAAAGTCCACCACGCTGGCCATGTGCGGATTGGCAGACTTCACACGCCTTTGAGAACATTATGGTGAACTCTCAGGCGTGCAGGTTTCCTCACGATGTTTTCCTTCACCATTGAAGCAAGTGATATTTAAATTGTTTAAAAACGCACATAACTCCGAAAAGTTAGAGGTGCGTGCCCGGATTCGAACCGCCGACCTCTGATTAAGAGGCTGACGCTCTTACCGCTAGGCTATCACAGCTTAGAAGAAACGCAATTAAAAATGAGTAATATAATGATTGTGTAGTCTTTTTTATGTTGAAGATTATTTTCTACAGGGTCAAGAGATTGATATTACGTTAAGTTAAATGATTGACACAGTTACCGAGAGCGCTCTTGATGACATTACATATTATTACGTTCTTATCTGGATTTTATGTATGGTTTGATAATAATAAATAAAATAAACTCATATATATCAATATTATATTGATATACAATGAATATGATAGAACAAATTGCATTTCAAACAGTAATAAAAATTATTTGCAAAAAACTTTATTGCCAAAGACACAATGCATAATTATATTCATGTTTTATTAAGTACGGCGGACCCAAGAATTGGTGGAATTAATGATCTTACCAAAAACAACTTCAAATAAAATATTTTCAAAGATATAATAAATTTTGTTTTAAATCTTATTTCGTAGTTGATAATTCTTGGATAAATGCCGACGTCACATCAAATCTACGTTGTACAATGTACGGGTTACAGCAATTAAGCTTAGTTTTCAATGCGTGGTTCATAACCCTATTTGAATTTGTTACGTGAAATGTGCTCGACCGTGCTTTCGCAGATTATCACTCTTTTTACCTGTTACGAATTTTGATTGAAACAAATATGATTACCCAGGACTACATTCCCTTTCAGGATAAAAGGCTCAAGAATTTTGTAAAGATGTACAACGAGAATTGGGAGCTGATATCGGCGCAGTTCTCAGACAGGTCCGATATCCAATGTCAGCAGCGATGGACGAAAGTCGTCAACCCTGAACTAGTCAAAGGCCCTTGGACCAAGGAGGTAGGTGAATAATATCTCCAGAAAAGTCCATGTAAAAAAAAACATTCATGTGACATCGCATGTTTTAGAAAACTGCGTGAACTAGAGATGTTATTTAGAAATATTATTTCTAATTTTATGCCATCATCAATAATAGAATTTTTATTTATTGTACTACAAGTTAGCCTTTAACGGTGATCTCACCTGTTGGTAAGTGAGAATGGAGTCTTAAGATTTGTTCTTGTCGTACGTGATCCACATCATCAGTTGTCAATCTCTTCAAAAAAAGTTCGGTTTCATTAGGTTTATATTATTCGATATAAATTTCCAAATATAGATCTTTTTTCGACCAAAGCGTGTTGCCTCTTTTACATAAAAAATCCCGGATTGAAAACGCTTAAAACAACTTCGTGCTACTCTTACTGACACTGCATAAAGCCCTAAATTTAGAAAGAGTACCGAATTTCTTCATTAGCTGACTCATTTTAACTAATTTATGTCCCACCAGTCAGATACAAAATTAGTAAATCCAAAAGGATTTTATTACAACACATACTATATTCGAAAAGAATTTTTCCCCTATCTAATATAAAAATGAACGAAATAAAAAATGAATAGAACGGAAATTGCAACTAAAATTGTAGGAGTATTAAGCCCATTTTACTTTGAATTCTACAGTTTGTCGATGCCCGTAAGCGCTAGTAAGTTTGCGTCCGTGCAAATGTATTACTAAAAGTACAGGTATCGTAATTGATTCATCGATTTTCAAAGGAAGTTCGATACGCCATAGTATAGATGTATCGCATCTCTCCATTCGCACTCACGCCATTGCGTCTAACAGTGCAAGGAAGATGCGTCATAGGTCAGTAACTTGCACGCTCATTGAATATTACGCCTTTCATTCATGCCGTCACTTGCCGTTCATTATTATTGTTGTGTTACTATGTTTTCTGATCAGTATGCATAAATCATTCGATGTGAAATGTCTATTGGCACGCCTTGGTTGCCAAATTCGACACTAACGCCGTCACCGCAGACGGCATAACGCTATCTTATGGCCTCAAATCCATTCTACGTCACAGCTATTGACAAGATTGTGTCCTTTCATACGCGGGTATATACTCAATATTTCTCCTATTTTTATATTATTAATTAATCTTAACTTTGAGGTCTAAAATATGCTGGGCTATAGATTTTCCCGGGACGATAACAATATTTAGTAAATTTATAATTTAAAATGTTCTTTAGCGATTAAATTCTACAGGAATTTTTAAAACTCCCGGGCATCAGTTCGCGAGATTTTTACTACATTCCAAATTAAAATTGGTACCATAAGATGTACTATTATTAACCGAAATAACTGAACATTCTTACAACAGTTCTTAGATTTCATGAATGAATCCATTGTTCACGTGCACGCACTATGAATTTTAACTAAAACCATTTACGCTTGATTTTATTGACATTTGATAGTCATCATATGCTGAGTAGGTACAGATAAAATTAACGTACGCGATATTTAACTATACTTAGGCCTACAGTTCCATTAGCGATTAGATAACGCCACTTTTTTAAAGCTCAGTTTTTATAGTTTTCTAAAAAAAATATATATTTTACTTATTGTTTGCAATATTTAACTTATTGATTGCTATAAGGGCTTATCATTTACATTGGAAATAAAACTCATATATGCTAGGTCAACTGAGAGAAATAAAAGTAAATATTTTAGATTAGTGAGCATAATAATATATTCAAACACTATTTTTGTTTGCCTACGTCCGTTTTAGCCTTTGAAACCATCCAACCGATAAGCAGTAAACCGATTTCGAAGAAAGGTAAACTAAATTAGTTTAGGCCCAAAGTTGGTCACCCATCATATTTACTGACTTGAGCTACATTGCTTATGCCTCTCTTCTGGCAGATCTTCTTTCCGAAGCTCGCCAAACGACCCGGTTACGCTGATACAACCAATACTACAGCTAAATCATAGTTCGAATAATAAAAAAAGGCCCTACGAAACAAAAATTCTAGTTTCGTTGGAAAATTTTTGTACATTATCCTACCGGTAGTAATTGAAAACAAGCAAATTTATATTAAACCCGATTGTGTAATAAGACCAGCTGTTTATATTATCGGTTCAAATTCAACGGATACAAAACTAATCATACGATTAACCAAGCACCGACTACAATAACTGTGCTAGTGTCAAGGGGATAAAGGTTATATTTGTGTACAACATGGTTTAATGAATTTTTATATATTTAGTACGTGCATGAATGAGTAGATTATAACTCTTAGGTGGTCTCGATCATGACACAACCGTGTGTTGATAAGATTGTATGAGAACAGTGTTTTTATAGATTTGTGTCAACAGTCAACCTAAATATGTATATGACTACGTACAAGTTATATACTACTTGTGTCTTCTACTTTGAATTTGTGATTATTCGCGCTTAAGATTAAATTTCTCCGCGGTTGACTATTTATCCCTTTACCAGAAAGTAAACTCATAACAGTACAGTACATAATTCAGATGTTGTTTGGACGAGAATTAGGGTTAGAATGTCAAAAACAGATAGAAGCTTTGCCATGTCTACCAATTATCATTTGTGTGAGAAATGAGATGCATTAAAAAATCTATTAGTTTCCTCTCAAGTATTTTATTTTCAATACAAAGGTACTAATGGTAATTAATTGAATAATATTTATTATTTTATAAAGTTAGTACTTTTACTAGATAATGTAAAGGACTCTGAAGAATTCTTCAAAAAATATTTCAGTTAAATTCCAACTTTAGCAATGGAAATATTTTTAAGATTTTATCTATAAAAGTTGTAAATTATTTAGATTTTGGAATGTTGACTAGGTGTGTCAATATTAGAGAGACAATTTATTAATCAAATATTGTAGGTGGTAATATTTAAACGAAATTTTATACATATGTAGTTATAGATACGAAACGGGTTATTCGTGATTCAGCACTCGGATACATTACGATCCCGGTGAACTGTTCACCTCTGGTTTGCAGTCTTTAAAATCGCTTACAGCGATACTGTTCACAAACTTATAAAAGTATCTAGTAATGTAATCAATGCAAAGCTTACCTACTCGTAATTTGCTGTTATCCCCAATCACCAGATAAACTATACGGTTGTGGTTTAATTTATAATTATAATGTATGTACTTAGTTAGTTTATAAAAGACCAACTTTCAAGCGTAAATACCCTGAAATAAAATAAGCCATACCAGGCACACCGACACACTGAATGAGTAGGCTGACTAAAGTAGTACTATTCTAGTAACTAGGCTCATATATGCTCTTTCTAGGGACGTTTCGCCCACATACGGGAACATCCCGAGGAGACTTTAATTAACTTTTTTCATCGCCTTGTCTTTATTCCGCGCTATGTGGGACCGGCACAACATATGTGTATATTCATTGAGGTCTCTATACATATGTCTATTAATTACAAACTAAATAATATGACTCGTCCGTGACTAATCAGCAGGCTGCAAAAACAAATCGCCTTGTCAATTAAAATATACTTTATTCACACGCAATAAAAAGATAAAATTAAACAGGACCACTTTAAGCCCCAAGTAAACATATGATGTTTGCCTGGACGTATTTAGACGGTGACATAGTCTGTGACCTTGATTTTTTTCTATTCGTATGCGTGCGGCCCCAGAAATTATCCTTGACAAGGGTAAGCATGATTTATTCCCGAAAATGGGATGATTCTTTATAATGCGATACTTGTGTGATCTTAAGCTTCATATGTGGAAACAGAAGAAGAGAGGTAATGCTGTGTAGCTTTAATGATAATATTTGTCGGATATATTTTGCTGAGGGATAATTTAAAATAGCAGAGAGTGTAATAATAGCCTACTTTTTTTCGGGGATTATCAGTTTTAAATAAAAAAACAAGACCGTCGTAGCTATTATATTTACTTATAAAAATGTGTTTATGCAATTCGGAAATGTCTTCAAAAATCCTGGATTATGCTGTCTCGAAACAGATTTGTATGGTAGTACCTAGTATTCTAAATCGATTCGTACCAGACGTTTGTATGACTTTGCAGATCATTTTTAAGTGATGTTTGGGACAAGTTTGCCGGCTAAGGTATTAAATTGTTTTATTGAATGATAAGTTTGTTTCGTGGTTCTGTTTGTATGTAGATATGTTGGTGGTGGTGCTTTCGTGACCACCAGGATATCAACGTCTTAACCACTAACTAGGCTATCAACGCTTCTTACATTCTATAAGTACGGCCATAAAATCTTGATAGCATTCCCAAGTACCCGCGGTACTATAAAGTTTTATAAGATGGAATCTCATTCTCAAGGGCAGACAATTAGCTACAAGCTATATTTATACGAAGAAGTTTTTTGTCCTTCATGCCCACGCCATTTAAAACATAACACGTGTATTGAAATGTTATGTATAATAAACCTTACCGAACCGATTGTTGGAGCAGTCTCCTAATGGAATATTTCATGATTCGATAACGATATGAACTATGGAAACGGCACCTACGCTTAATTTCTACTAATTCCATTATATAAAACAACATTAAATTACACCAGCGGTATTATAAAATATTTTATATTCGAAATATTTGAACTTTTCATAAAACAAGTCAAAGACTGTTTGTTTTTTTAATGTCTCCATAATATCTGGAATATCGCTTTAGATGTGCGATTTGTCTTCATCTTACAGAAACTAGATCGGTCATCGTCAAACCAGGAGATCAATAGTATCTCAATTCATTTGTAAGCACGAAGCAAAAAAATAAACCATTCATCGTACATATTTATGCATATCGCAGCTCACAGCTGATTCAAACGATTTTATTCGTATTTTTTCTAAAACTCGTTTACCTTGAGAAGTAACGATTCCCGATGGCTTCTTTTGTACTTTTTGTTTTGCTTTTTGCAATTATATTGGTCATTGATAATCCTATAATGGATACTTATAGTTTGAGAGATCATGTGGAATGAACTTGTTTGTGAGGCGTAAAAAACAAGAGCATGACGGTGTTAATTGAAATATTGTATTTAAATTGCTTATATCATGCAAACTTGATATTGCACAAAAAACATTTATAATTCTGTTTCACGGATGGATATTTAAAATTCGGACTTTTGTATAGCATTGCCGTATCAACACACTTCGCAGTAGCCCGTGACCTTGACGGCTTTAGACCGGCCAATATACACCTCGTACCCCCAATACAGGTGGATCTTTTCGTAGCATGAGCAGGGTGCGGCCACCCCGATGGCCAAGTACGGATTGGTAGACTTCACTATTGGTAGACTACGCCTTTGAGATTCTTCACGATGTTTTCGTTTTTTTATTTCCAATTGCTAAAATTAAGTTAATAATGTACATAGCTCCGTAAAATGAAAATTGTTTGCCGGGGTTCCGACTCGGTTTCCTCAAAAGGGCTCAATGCTGACGCACATTGCAGCTGATTTTAGTCGTAAGGGAAAATG
The DNA here is from genome assembly GCA_928268935.1 of Lasiommata megera. NCBI lineage: Eukaryota > Metazoa > Arthropoda > Insecta > Lepidoptera > Nymphalidae > Lasiommata > Lasiommata megera. Next base: position 13,105,221 of record OV743314.1, on the reverse strand, counting down.
TAGAAAACCTAACCTAAACAAATGCGAACGGCATATCTTACCTAAATGTTTGCCCTAAACAGCTACTTCCTGACTAAACTTTAAGGCTATTTTAATTGACACAGATATATTGGAAATGTATTTGATATTGACATTTAACGTAACTAGATATTTCGTCCCTTGTTACAAAACTTTATTACTACATTAACTACTAAATTTCATCTTTTAGATCTGGTTCGTATCTAATCAAAGACAAACTATATAAAAATCACTATTGTTATACTATGATATACATACTTATATATTTTTGTTACAGGAGGATGAGAAAGTCATAGAGTTAGTATCTAAGTACGGTCCAAAGAAATGGACCTTAATTGCAAGGCACCTCAAGGGCAGAATAGGCAAACAGTGCAGGTATTAAAATTTATTTTATTTTGACGTGTATAATTAGTAATTATACACTATTTTGTGGTGTGTATTAATGTGGATGTTTACTAGTTCTATTTAATAAACTGGGGTGTACACTGTAATCGAGATCTTTAATTCATCCTACAATAGTAAATTTTTTGGTGGAATTATGAAAAGGTCGCATTTCTTCATAGTGGATGATTTTTATTTTGTTTTATAGAGAGCGGTGGCACAATCACTTAAATCCGTCAATAAAGAAAACTGCGTGGACGGAGCAAGAAGATAGAATTATATATCAAGCGCACAAACAGTTAGGAAACCAGTGGGCCAGAATTGCCAAACTTCTGCCGGGCAGGTTAGTATATATAACTACAGTAAGGGTTTATGAATATTATGTCAGCAATGCATTTATATCATATTATACTCACTGTACATCTATGAACATCATTTTAACCGACGTATGTTCACTACTGGAAATAGAAAGAAACTTTTACAAGCCACGGTCTTTAGCCACTAGTGTTCAGCGTCTGTCCACTTTGTGGAGGGGCTACCAACTCTGTGTGAGTTCGGGAGTCACAATTTCAGCTTCTTGGACCTCTATCGGTCTTCTCGCTTTTATCAGTAACTGTGTCTTCTGTCTCCTAATTAGGATAACGTAGCGAATTCGCTACGTTACTTTTGAAGTTTCGTATGAGTCTCATACTTAGTGAAAGGGATAAACAGTTGAATTCAACTCTGCAAAGAAAAATTATGGCTGTAGGTATTCATCGTCCCTACATATTCGTTTTTCCATTCCAGGACAGACAATGCAATAAAGAACCACTGGAACTCCACAATGAGGAGAAAATACGAGCCGGATCTACTGGACAGCTTTGAGACGCTGAGGAAAAAGCAACCACGTGTCAAGAGACACGAGCAAGTAAGCGACGAGCGTAGAGAAAGAGTCGTTGTCGCTTTTAATGATGTTAGTGTGCTTTTTTGTTTTGTTTCTTTTTTTTCTAACCACATTTTTTTTTTAATTTTCTACTTTTATGCCCGATGTCTAATGGTGCTATAACAGCAACCGTGTCACGCAATGTGTCGAATGTCCACTATTCATTTGTAAAATAACTAATATAAGTAGTTATGCATTACTTATTCATTCAATCAGTATAGTTTTGAAACTGCATCAAATACAATTACTTAAACTACATATATTATGACTGGTGTTATAAACTAAACTCACACTAAATATTGCCTAAAAATACAGTAGATGGACTAAAGGGCTGTTAAACATGTAAAATGTACATAAAACATGTGTACCTTCAAAATATCTTTCAAAATTTTTTATTGATTTCGTTGCGAAATTAGATAATAGAATAATTCTTATAGCTATAAGTGCAATTGTGCTAAAATTGTGGGTTGATAAGTTTTTTATTGTTGTTTGTTTTGGTGTTGTTTTAAGTCGCCAAAGTAATACTGCTTGCCAGTTCTGTATGTGCTTTGTAACTGACAATATTTTCTGTACTACTCATAGGTATTTCCTGTCCCAGTTAGAAAAAAATTACTTAAATTAAATATGTTTTCAGTCAAGTCAGAACTGGACTGACCCATTCAATGAGTCAACTCAAAGCAACTCTTCCAACACAAGCCAACCGTCAAAACAAGTATTACACTTTAGGCAGCTGCTGAAGGATCAGCTGAATAACTTGCAACAGCAACCTATCCGGAATAAGTCCCCAGATAGAGGAGGAATGGTCGCTGCTGATACTGTGGAGATTGTTGAATCACCGTTTAAGTAAGTTTCATTTTTTCATTGATAAAAACTAGGCTGATTTAACGAGATGTGTTGTTGAGAAACATTGATTTCCTATTGAGAGTTGTGGTATAAACAGTGATCTCAGATCATAATCACCCTCTAGGAATTTACAACTTTTTATTTAATATGTAAGAACTAACACTCTACAGAGGGTTAGTTTGTTAGTTGAGTAGTTAGTTAGTTAGTTGAGTTGTATATACTCTAACTAAAGCACAATCCCAATCTGGCAGTCCAACAAGCTGTACCAGACTATCACAGGCGGATTAAAGAAAAATATCATGGACCTGAATAAATCATATTACAGCTTATTCAATACGACTATTTCTAATGAAAAATTGTCGTAAACTTCTGCTCATAGTCGGGATTGGCTGGTTGCAGGATAAATAATAATTAAATTAATATGGAATACTTACTTTCAGATTTGTTAACATAGAACACCTTCCCGAAGACTCTGCTGTAAAGAACTATTTAAATCAAGTTTCTGCGGCTAGCAGTAATCAGAATACAAGTAAGTTATAACCATATTAAAATAACAAGTGGATAATGTTATGTTTATCTACTTGTGTAACTGTTTTTGAGTAACTGGAATGTATAATTCTTTTTTTAATTTTGTGTTTTCAAATTTATGGTATAATAATAATGGAGCAAAAACAGCAATTTATTGTAACCCATTTCAATAATAATTAAAATATAAAACTAATTTACATTATGTAATCAAATGATGAGGATGTATCAAATGTATATTATTATTTGCAGTAAGTTACTCTGTGCAATCTGAGGAGAGCAAAGAGACCACAGTCCCAACAGTATACCTGTCTCCAAAGAAGAAGAGTATGGAGACCAACAGTCCTCCACCCATACTTAGAAGAGGCAAGATCAAAAGACAGATAGGCGTTACGCACAACCCTCATGTGAGTTAAAGTATTGTATCATTCTTTTTCATTTTCTTGGGTATGTATGTATGTGTAAAAAATTATATACATACATACATATATGTGTGTATATATTGTTTATCTCTGTATTTCTATAATTATGAATATATAAATATTATTGAAGTGAACTAGCAATTCTAAACATAAACATAAAGTTTCTTAGAGGATAAAGTATATCATTACACTTGAGCGCAACCAAAGACTTTTGATTATTGATTTTAATTCTCTTCGAAATCTCTCATTATGTTGAGGAATTGCGGGGTGTCAGTAATAGATTACTCAAAACAGGGTACAGTATTTTCCACAGGACTTTTGGAGAGGCGCAACCACTTTTAGTTATTTTAAAATCCCTCGGGAATCATCCCAGCGGCCATAACGGCTTATGCATTAACCTTATATAAAATATTCTACTTTCTTAATTTTATAAGGGTTTCCTTTTTTCCAGGTATGGGAAAAGTCAATATCAAAGGTGATGGAAGGCGCAACTCCAATCAAAGCTCTGCCCTTCAGTCCGTCTCAGTTCCTAAACTCGCCCGCCGGACTATCATTCCCGGTCTTTGATACCCCTCTGCGGCATACACTCGGTTGCAAAGTAAGTTCATATACATTCTTAACACTTGAATTGCACACCCGTAAATTATTGACTGGAAACATCAATAACAACACAAGAACGTTTGGGTAATTGCTACCGGCCTGCATGAGACAAAAGCCTGCTTATAAGGCACCTCCAGGCAGATCCTGGAACCTAGGCTAAGGGTTGCTACAGATGAAGTTTTGAATTAAGGAATCCAGGTTAACCAGACATGTGGTATTATGCAAGATATTGGCGCGTTAGATAATCCCCCAAAATGTGCTAAGGGTGACAACCAAAGTATTTATAGCCAATATTCCCACATAACTCAATATCTCTAAGTATTCGGTACTAGGTGATGTTCACAGGAAACTGGGCATCTGATTGGATTTTGATATCTATTATTAAATAAACCAATGTCTCCTTACAATATTTGCTGAGGGTGCCAAACGAAGTTATTTAAAGAATAAGGAATGCATTGTTTGATCTCAAAGTGATCTACCATGACTTCCATTTAATATTAAACTTGTCTGTTTGAATTGAGTATTCATCGTTGCCTCTCATTTATTTCAGGAATTAGGCGCTAGTCCATTACTTCACACGCCAACGCCCGCGAATATTACTCCCGGCGGAAGTCAATTTAAGACCGAAACTCCAAAGTAAGTTCATTGTTCTTATTAACCGATCTACGTTTTATTGTGATAAATATTTGTCTTAAACTAACGACGTTGCATTTTGCGTTTGGACATCTATGTTTGTGTAGTATGTTTTCCAATTTACTCTTAAAGTTCTACACCTAAATTGAACGTTGCCAAAAGTAGTAAGTGGTATAGATTGGCAGCAGGAGTAACTTTGAGTAAATCCATGATCTACAATGAAGCTTAATTTGCAGTAATTAAACTACACAGTGCAATTCGTAATTTCTTCAATCTAAATTATCATCATATACCACACTATACAGAACTTCCAGAATACTCTCTACTGGTTTTATTGGTTGTAAACCACATGTACAATCGAGGCTTTTTTAAACTCAGCTTTGTTTTTACTATAATTTATGACCTCGTTAAATAGCACGCAACCTCATATTAATTTGGGAAAATATGTTTTCTAACTTAAAAACGTTAAAGATTTCAACATCATCCTCCACCCTAAGTCTAAAATGTCGAATAGCTGGGGACATAGCTCTCCTTCCGTTATAAATATAAACCATTATTTCTTTTATTTCAGGACACCGACTCCTTTCAAAATGGCGATGGCTGAAATAGGCAAGAAATCCGGTCTAAAATACGAACCATCAAGTCCGGGCCTCCTCGTGGAAGATATTACGGAAATGATCAAACGCGAAGAGAATTCGGATAGTACTGTACAGTTGAGCGACTCCATGTTATCATCGGTTCCAGATCAAGAAATGAATTTGCAGGTATACATTAACATTGCTTATTATGTTTGCCATGTTGACTTTATGATGACGTTATCACAACATCAGAACTTTTCGGAGATATGTTCCATATCGCATGTTTATAAATTCCTATCAAAAGCTCATTCATTCAAGGACAAAAAAGAAGAAAAAGTTTTATATTTGTTGCTTATATATACACAATATTATTTTACTTATTCTATATTTTGCCGATAATAGCAAATAAATTAGTGAAATTAAGGAAAACATTCTTTGTAACTTTAGTTTGTAATTAAAAAATATAAAAACTATACTAATTACTGCTACTATAACAATATAAATTTTGCCTGTGTCAACATAATATAATCATATAAACAAAAATAAATATTATGAGCTAAAATAGAATGATTTGGTTAGTTTTGTTTTCAAGAGCATTGTCACTTTCAATGGTCAAGCAGTAACGTTTAGTGGAAACAAAGGTGAGATTTTTTTTTGAGAAATGATTTATGTTTTTTAGGTGAACGATTCGGGCATAGGCAGCAGTCGACGTAACACGGGCAAGGAGAACATGCCTTCACACAAGAAGGCGCGGAAAGCGCTCGCACACAGCTGGGGAGCCGCTACCAGTACACCACACTCGCATTCACACTCGCAAGTGCCGGACGTGTCCTTTATCGTGGAAACACCGGTACGTTGACCAGCACGCTTTATTGTTACATACATTACACGTGTCTGCACATTATTTTGTTGAGTGCTCGCAAACATCTATAACACCAGTACCCCACTGTCCGACCCCCCGGTTATCCCAAACGTCGCCTAAGCCGAGGTTCGGCCTCAGGAGGCGCCCTTAGGCAGACGTTCCTTTAGGCTCAAAATTTCTTCTGGCAGAGCTTCTTTCCGAAGCTCGCCAAACGGCCCGGTTACGCTGTCGCAACCAATAGGGTTAATACAGCTAATAGTCAGTCCGAAAAAAAAAAAACACCAGTACACCTTTTATCTTGGTACATCGTTGCTTATCATAATCAAACGTAGCAAACATTCCTGCACATAAGAAAGTCAGAAAAAAAATCGCACTTAGCTATAGTGGGCATTATTATTGGAGTGATGGTTAAAGAGCTCTCCATGAACTGGAACTAGTATGTGCAGTATAAGTCAAACAAACTTACAAACTGACTACTTCACATACCTTTTCCACTTCGTTTAGAGCTTTTTATATGTTCTACTGAGAACACATTAAAGAACAGATAAAGGAAACCTGCGTTCACCAAAGCAGTTGCGCAAAACTTTGACGAGCGACCACCAGTCAAAACCATCTTTTATATACTGTACTTTAAATATATGGGAGGTATATAAAATTATGGTTTCAATTTTAAAGAAAAAAAAGATTGAAATCGTATCCAAAAAACATGTAAAACGTTGTGTTCAATGTTGTTTCCTTTGTTTCAGAGCAAAACTCTTGCTGGAGACAGTTCAGTACTATTCTCTCCACCATCCATAGTGAAAAACTCGCTTCTAGACGAATCTACCAGCCTACATAGCTTGATGAGTACCGAAAACACGCCGGAACCAATGAACATTGAGGAAATGGACCTAGAAAACGTTATCTCAGAAAAAACTAAGGTACAACACAGGTCCTATATCCCTACTAATCCTCTACCTAATACCCTGGATCCTAGTTTAATACTCTACGATGACATTTACGAAGACCAGACGGACTTACGGCCGAATCCTAGTATATTTAGAAATATTACTAATATCGAATCGCCTAGAAGCTTCGCGAGATTAAATGCGGAAAGGTTACGCACAATTGCTAGTTCTAATGAATTAGCTTGCGATAATGTTAGTAGAAATAATATTAGCAATAACGTTAATAACGGTAGTAACGTTACAAATAACGGTGGTTCGTTGATAGCTCCAAAGGAAGTACTTGCCAATGCGTTGGCTGACCATATTTATAAAGTGACGAATCAGAAGCCGTCTTCGTCGCGTATCGATGAAATACTAACCAATAAAGTTCTGAAAACCAATGAGGTTGAAAAGGAGAATCAGTGGTGGCATTTAGAGAAAGAATCGGATGATTTGTACAATGAGTATTATATGTTCGCTAACATGTGAGATTCGCTTATAAATAACGGGCCATGGTAATAAAACATCAATTTGAATATTGAACTAAGTATCTACAGTACTAGTTCTTAGACCAAGTTCGATTTCAAAAGGCCCTAAGTGCCTTAAACTAAAAGTAATGGAATAAAAATCGTTAGACGTAATGTCTTTCAAAACCTCTGAATGTACGATTTAATTGGTTTGGTATCTAAACTAAAAAAATCACTAAATGTGCTATGTTCGCATCAAATCGATGATTAGAATAATAGAAATATACAGATGTTAAAATGGTTGTGACGTAATAGGTATTGATAATAATGAAGGCTGCCGGCAGCTTCTCGTATTAAATATATAAATAAATTATTAAAGTGAAAATCAAGACCAAGAGAAAGTTTTAACTTAATGTCATGGTAGAAGATATCTACTTAAGTACATAATTAGTAAATTAGTGTTTACAATTATGCGAGTAAAATTTGATTTATATTTGTTTGTCAAAAAGCTTTCTGATCCGCTATTTCACCAGATTTCACTTCAGTTGATCGGCATGTGGCGAGTCCGATGGCACATTCCTATTATTACTGACTTTTAAGATGGGAAACGAGAGTACACAGATGATAAACGTAGTATTTAAAGCTCATAAAGTAGTGTTCGCTATACCGATGAAACAATTCCTGATGTCCGGATAGAGTTCATCTGACAAGGGTCTTAAAGTATGTATGGTTGGCCTCTCATCCCATCACAGTGCTGATACAATGAGATATGGCGAAGTTGATCATTACATGTACTGCATGTATAGTATGTAATCTGCTTCGTGCTAATAATATCATGAATATTGTATAAATTATTATTTACTTTAGAGCCACAAAATAAGTGTGTTTTTTGCCGTAAAAAACAGACCTTTTTATTTTTACTTGGAATTTTGTAGGGTTTAGGGACAAAACAAAGTTATAAATACTTCTTTTTCAAATGTAAAAATGGTTTAATATTAACTCATAAGTATAGTAATAAGTGCACCAAAAGAAGAGATGAGGGCGTAGGCTACCAAAGATGAAAACTTCATCAAATGAATATATCCTTCGATTTTAATATATATTCATTAATATTAGATTTTCTTAATTAAGTTGTACGTTTATAAAAGTTTACCTCAAGTTTACCATGCACCAAATTATTTTAGTGTTAGTAGTGATTATTCTTTTTTCATAATAATCGCGAGTATTAAGCGTGTAGGTTAGGTTTGTTTTAGTTGTGAAACGAATTGTTTGTGAAACAGGCTCGACTACGGATACGAAAAAATATATATATACTTATATTAAACTTAATTTAGTTGGATTTGACTTAATATGTCATTTTTGAAATAAAAACGATAATTAAACAAACAACATACAAATAGTATTACCTATACAAACAAAATTACGCGTGTTGTCAAAAAGCTAAGAAAATGTCTTGATTTTTTGGTCGTTTTGACGGTTGATCATAATGCTTCGCTTCCAAAAATAGTATGAATATGAAACAAATCAAATTAAGTAAGTGTTACTTAACCGTTTCTCCGTAGTCGGTTGAAGTATTAAAATTGGCTGTATGGATAAAAACTATGCGTAGGCTATACTTAAGTAATTAGGTAGGTAGGCGATTGAAGCTACTAACTATCCCAGTTAGATGATGACCTATCCTATCCTTGTATTTATTTATATTGAAAGTCTATTAAATAGTGCTTTGTAATTTTGCGTGTAAATTTATTATCATTTTTTTTTTCTTTTTTTATTTATTCGACCACCATCGTCGTGTGTAATGTAATTACGAAACTATTTATTTTCTATCACTTTTTTTTGTTAAAATATTCACAATTTTAATGTAAATCGGCAGCTACTTAAAAGAGTACTTTATTTGAAATAACAAAATGGCATTTCCCTGTGACCTGATCCACCATCATGCAACATACCTATCCTTTCCAATACAAAATAAAAATAAACTGAGCGATCTTTATCCTCCCACTTAACAAAAGAGAAGCAAAATAAAGCTATAATTAGTTAAGTTTAAAATTTAAAAAGAGAGTTTTGTGCTTTACCATCCTCAATATTAAGAATATCCTTTAATCTTTACAAATTCTTTGTTAAATTAATTTTTATATCCATAATATTTTTTTATAAAAAAGTTTTTATTCGTGATTTTCTTTTTACAAATTTTATATCTTGTTGTCTCTTTTAATCTTTTGGTTTGTGAAAAGGATAAAATATTTTAATCGCTTATTCTATTTTGTATTTCCATCTTTCCCTGTACAATATTGACAGACCAGTGTTGAATCTACTTTTATGATATTTATTCGAAAAACTTATTTATATTTCTTGTTGAACATTTGTTTTACTTTTTGTTAATAATTTATGTTTTTTTTTTAAATAATTGTTTTAATTTATTTTGTAGCGGTAGTTTGTATGTATTATGACAAACTTTTCTTTGTAAGATTAAAGTACGAATGTGTTTCTCTGTATTGTAGTTTAGTAGCTGTCAATATTGTGTGTCCATTCCAAAGTCCAAATGAGACCCTATGTCATTTTTATTTCAATAAATGTACTTAATAAACTAATCATGTTTGTTTGTTTTCGCCCACACGCTGCCTTTTATCAATTAATATTTTATTTTTATTTGCTAAATGCTTCTTTGTTTTTGTGGTAACTCATGTGTGTATGTGTGTGTAACACACTTCAAAAATTCTATGGAAGAAATAGTATGTGCTCACAAGTTGTGGTTAAAAATGTAAAGTTATTTAAAAAAAAGCCAAATAAAGTTTAAAAATTTACTGGGTTCGATTCCTAGCATAAGTTCCGAGCGTATTTGCGTTAAAGAATATTTTTGAAAAGCGAATTTCCAAATGTTTTATACGTATTCTTACGTTTGATTAGCATAAAAAATTACCGGAACCCCTTTCAATTTCCGTAATTATACCTCATTAGGTAGAATATATAACCAGTGAATATGGATTACGTAACAAAGTTTGTCCAATAATCTTGAAAATTCAGTGAATATTCATGCAAGTAGCATGCATGCATACGCAAGTTGAGATCGTCCCCCTTTCGTCGATACAAATTTTGTTTCCTTAAAAAATATAATAAAAGCTAAATGTTGCTTCATCTGGTTTAGCACTCTAAGGACTGAGTCGCTACATTATATCATACTAGCTGTTGCCCGCGACTTCGTCTGCGTAGAATTGCTGATTTCCCTTGAGATTGAGGTTACCTGTGCGGTCAATGCCCTGCTTCAGAAAGTAAGCTACAGGCAAATGTCTAATGGCCGATTTTAGTGTTTCTAAATGAAAAAACATAGGACTTTCATACAAACTTTAAACCCCTATTTTACCCCCTTCGGGGTAGATTTGGATGAAAAAGAATTCTAACCTTATACTTACGCCCTAAAAGAAACTTACTTTCAAAATTTCAAGCTTGTAGACTTCATAATAAAAAAATAAGCAAAAACTATCATCCCCTTTTTTACCACCCTTAACAGGTAATATTTAAAAAAAAAATGATGGACATGTTTTTTATTTATTATTATTAATCTTAATGCAAATTTTTGTGTCTCTAACTCTAAAAACAAAGAAAATTCATACAAACTTCCAACCCCCCTTTTACCCTCTTAGGGGTGGAATTTCCAAATATCCTTTCTTAGCTGACATCTCTTAACTATCAACTACCTACTTGCTAAATTATAGCTTTATATGTACAATAGTTTTTGAGATCTCGTGTTTAATCAGTATGTAAGTATTTATGTAAGTATGTAAAGTATGTAAGTGACCTTTCGGTTTTATATATATAGATATCTATCTGTCCACAAAGGCTGAGATATATAAAGCGAAATATAATATATTTTGGCTAAAACGAGACAGACTTACGCTGACACTTAACTTTGTCTCGATTTAAACGTGACTTAAGACAGAGGTTAGGCTAAGCTCGCTTCTAAGATCTCGTTCCTAGTATGAAATTAGGATGCAAATGCATCCTAACTTTGCTTACTGTTATAACAAGACAGACAGTTTAGTCTCCAGTCTCGTTTTAACCGCTTTTGTCTGGTTATCGTCCAGGTACTTTGGTCCCAGTTCAGTATTATGCAACCTTAAATTAGTCCTTGCTACAAGAATCGTCTAAATTTCAAAAATAAATAATAAAATACGCGATATATTATGTTTGACCTAAATAAAGTTCTATATATATGGTCGTTTGAGAACTGATTTCATCAATTTAGAAGAAAATGCAGCAACCTTAAACGAATTCCCCCCTTTTTTTAATAGATATCTCGCATAACTGGAGAGCCATTGGTGATAAAAAAATCTGCAGTACGCTCCATTAAGTTCGACCAGGAACCACCAGATGAAGTTCAGGAGGAGCGGACTTCATTTATTTTGGTTAGTATTTGATTTATTAAAACAGATTATTAGTGAATATTGTTACAGAGGTTTTCTATCCTTAAGCACATTGGCATTTCATCATGTTCAACCCATTGCCAGCGCACTACAGAGCACGGGTCTCTCTCAAAGTGAGAAGGGTTTGGCCATAGTCCACCACGCTGGCCATGTGCGGATTGGCAGACTTCACACGCCTTTGAGAACATTATGGAGAACTCTGAGGCGTGCAGATTTCCTCACGATGTTTTCCTTCGCCGTTGAAGCAAGTGATATTTTAATTGTTTAAAAACGCACATAACTCCGAAAAGTTAGAAGTGCGTGCCCGGATTCGAACCGCCGACTTCTGATTAGGAGGCTGACGCCCTGACCACTAGGCTATCATAGCTTGTTTGCAAATAAATATATAATCCCATAAAATATGTACTAAGTAAGAAAATAGTTCTAAAACTCAAAATACATAAATATGTATTTTCCTTTAAATGAATCGATGATTTTAATGGCTAATTTGTTCACAAAATTGACAGTAATTTTGTCGAAAATTAATGGCAGTAAATAAAAAGATTTCTATGTTCGGTTTTTAAAAAAAATTGATTGGTTTATATTAACACACATCATCATTATCTACCCCGTACGGGCCGGGTCTCCACTCAGCTTGAGAACGGTTTTCGCCGTAGGAGCTGTCCCTTCTCAGGCTATGACAATTGCATGTCTTTGAGAACTCTGCGTTGAACTTAGGCATTCAGGTTTTCTCACGATGTATTCCTTCACCGTTACAGTAAATTATAATGTAACTTAAAATTCCTAATTTTAAAACGCAAAGAACTCCGAAAAGTCAGAGAAATGCGTGCCAGGGATTGATATTTATTACCCCGGACGAGGTCCATAACCATTAGGTCATTAGGCTATCGCCACTTTTTTCATTAAATAAATCGATGGATTGAGTTTTCTTAATTTTTCAGGCTGATACCAAATGGGAGACTTTCGTCTGCGGAAAAACTCAAGATCAACTCGATCTAACTATGCTCGCTCATCAGTATCTAAGGAAAACAGCGCTTAAACCACGCTCGCTTAATTTTTGAGCGTATCCAATGTTTTTCATTTGAATGTATATCTATATTTTGTATAATATACGGAAAATGTTGTGTGACCTTGAAATATGATACATCCAATTATAAGCCTCATTTTCTTAATAACGTAGTTGTACGACGAAAACAGTTGATTACGATTCACGGAACAACAAATGCAGGCTTTAACGGAAAGTGACGTTAGAAACGGAAAATATTAAAGCCATTATAAGTTATTAGGTCAGAAGGCCCTTGGTTGATTTTTGCAGACGCTCATTTAGTTTCAATATATCGAGGCCGCGTAATTCAGGTTAAATTAAGTTAAATCGTTGATTCTTTGTGATTTTTTGTGCAAGCTTTTGATGCTGTAATATGCGGTGTATCATAATTGGAGTTGACGCATCGGATTAAACGCAGGCGACGCCTTTTGTAAAAGGCCTTTATATCTATTTATTTGTTTGTATTGTAACTTTTAATTTTTCCTTTGCTCTTCTTTTTCTCAACTATCTTGTCAGAAAACTATCTTTTGCCTATTTCTTTCTGATAATATTTCTTAATCACTATCTATTTATTAATCTTAAGTGAAGTTGTCGTCAGTTATATGTGGGATTGCACGTTATTAAATATTTTGTGTTTTAGCACTAGTAGTGACGACGGTTTCACCCGCAATAACGAGATGATATTTAGCCTTTGGTCTTGTTTAATATAATTTAAGCAATTGATTACAAATCAGGTTGGTAGTTACAAATAGACACTCGTCAGCTTTATATACTTGGAATTGTAATTAAGAATTTCACCTAATCAACGAATGGGTAAATACTACGAATGTAATGTAAAAATACGTAATCGTGTTGAAGTATAACAAAATTACTATTTATATTTTGGTATTAAATAAACTTTTTTGAGAAACAAATAATTATATCTGTACATCTTTAATTGTTAAGTATAATGTAATTTTGTGAACGTGCAACAAATGATTGTGTGATGTCGTTTTAAATGTCGTTTCTTAGTTTATAAGGTTTTACACTTTGGACGATTTTATTTTCAGTTATGAAGATAATAGAAGAAATTTCTCTTGGCAACACGAGACTGTTCAATGTTTTGTTTTTATACTGTAGCTATTTACAATCTCTTATAAGCAACATTAAAATTATTAAACGGTAGCATTTACTTTAAAGATTTTATTAAATTAAAAGAAACAAAAACTATTTTTTATTTCTTGGATCGAAAGGGTATTAGTAATTGTGATTGAAATAGTTAACACTTTAAAATGAATGCGGTAGAAATTTACAACTACATGTTGGATCTATATTTTTATTATAAGAGTTTTTAAAATGCTTCTAATTTAGGCCATTATTTTTAAGTGACCTGCGTGGGTGATTCATTTAATCTGTGAACGATACTTTTTTATTCATCGAGACTTATTTAACGAGCACAAACTCATTGGGTTTATCCACGTTAACAACGGAGATCATATGAACACCTTCCGAAAACCATCCAAACCATCTCCGTGGTTCTAATATATTTCACAGTCACGGTAAGGGTAAACCAAATTTGACCTTATTAGGATACCAGCTTTAATAATGGATTACCGAACCGGTTATTGATACGAACGAGTAAGTAAAAAAACGTAAAAATAAAATACGCAATAAAGCATCTTTATCTATCACCCACCTTATATCTTCATAGCATTTGCTATGAAGCTGTTATAGCAAAATGCGTAGTCAATAACCTTTACGAAGTTCTGGAAGTTTTCCAAATACATACGAACAAGTGCATTTTTAAAATTATAATCTCAATAGAGAGATATTATTGTAAAACTAATCGTTCCAATTCCAATCTAAACTAATAAGTCCAATTCCACAAAATCACAATAAAATAAAAGATTTAGAAGTATGAAAAAAAAAAACAGGTCAAGTGAAACCTTGACACGCTTGATAATTAAACCAAACTAAAAAACCGCTTAGCTATTTCCTAAAACACAAGTTTCAACTCTATTCAATATAATTTTACTAAGAAAAATTAATTTTGATGTAAAATTTCTTGCGAAATTTTAATTGCTGCCAAACCAGAATGAGCTTCTACTCGAAATTATTATTTTGTACGGGATAATGTTAAAATGAAGCTCCTTAACATCGTGATTCACGGTGGTACGCCTTATTAAAATTGAGGTTACAATAGAATATTAAGTTACAAATAATTAATTATATTTATTCTGTAGACCGTGGCCTTAAGTGTGTTATTTTATTTTGCCTGTGTGATTTAATCATTGTCTAATAAAACGCTTGCATGATCGATTTTTGTTTTTCGCTCGGTCTTACGGGTTGAGACCGCATGTACGAGTATATTGTTACTTTCGTTTTACCTTTAATTTTATATTGTTTTAATTTTTGACTCCATTGATTTTGCTGAAAGTAGTATCTTAGTGTCTGTGATCTACAATCGGCATTATTTTATTCATTTTTATAAGTTTTTTTTTTTTATATTAAGCGGGCTTCTTACATTTCTTAGATTTTACATTTTGACATTTGTAACAGTTTATATCCCATCTTAGTATAATCATGTATTTGTGTGATTTGTATTAAAAATAAATCATTTCAGCGTTCTATAAGAGCGTTCCTTACGGGTTATTCTAATGAAGCCCATTTTAAATCGGAGTTTTCGACAAGTTAAGAACAAATATTGCAGAACATCGTGGATTTTGTATAAATTTCTGAACAGTGGTTTTCGATAAGTTCACGGATAATTTAGAGGTATATTGTGTAAATTGTAATTTTCTATTGGGAAGCTTTAAGTGCCTATTGTAAGTTTTTTGTTTGTTAAAATTGTTTAATTAAACTTTAGTGTTTAAGGTTTCCGTTATTATTGTAACGAATCATGAAAATTTTATGTTTATACGCTGAAACTCATAGGACAGTGTCTATTGTTAATTTTTTTTTTTTAAAGAAATAGTACATTGCTGGTATAAAAAAAAAATTCGTACGACTTCTTTATTTCTCTCTAATGTCTCTTTCTAATTTATATATTATATTCAGCAAACATATTTTATTACTTACAGTGCACAATTTTTCTTTCTTTTTATTTCATTTATGTTTATTGTATGTATTATGTTTATACCTATGTGTTAAGGTAGTTATAGTCTTTAAATAAGTTTAGTAAATTATTTTGTGTCACGTAGGTAACATTGATTTTTGTCGTCTAAATAAAGTTTTACGTATTGGCAAAGATATTGTATGTTATTGTATATAGTTAATAGCTGTAACAGAAGTGCAAATAAAAGGATGTGTATATTAAAGTTGTTTTATTTTTATTTTTGCATCATCATCATCATCATAATGTAACTTCCTTTTGTTGGATACCAGTTTTTTCTTTCATACAAGAGATACTTCTCATACGAAAGAGTTGGTTTGTCCATATATATCTAATCTTACGCATTTATAGTGCGTAAATGAAAAACGTTTTTCTCGGTAAAAATACCCTTTAGAAAAAAATAACTACGAAGTATTCCTAAAACAAAATGCTCAGTAACAACCAAATATTAAGTGACCTGACATACTGATACAAATAAAGAAAAGTGTGAGTCACATTTATATTAGCTATAATGAGATGAAAACGTCATACATTTGTAGGTCTAATAGATAAGAAACGGCAGAGGAATTAACCTCTTATCGTTCGTTATTTGCGAGGTAATTAATTGTCTAATTCTGCTCGTAGCGTATACGGGGAATAACTTGGGGTCACGGAATGAATTCGCGCAAATAAACTCCCGCGCAAACTGGTTCTTGTATAAATAATCTGTCTGGATGAAGAAATTTATCATTCAAGTGGAATATCGTCTCGAAAGGACGTCCAGTATTCTAGCTTCGAATATTCCTACTTAATTAAAAAGTGGTAAGTTATTAAATTATATTCAGTTTATCTTTAGCTTATTTATTGTATATAGCCTATATAAGCAAGGCCAAACCTCTCCGTTGTACTTTCCTCCTTAGCGGAGTTCAAGCTTGAGCCCTGAGTGCGACCAATCACCGAGGCGCCTGTTTGAGTAAGGCACGTGGGAGTTAGTAATAACTTAAATTGGTAGCAAACTTTTTATCTGAACCAGATTTAACCACAATATTTTATATTCAAAATCTTCAACTTCTCTTTTAAGAAAGAGAAATAGAGTTAATGAGCATGAGCATTGAAAAAAAACCAACAATAGGTATCAAATATTATATTTATATTTACAATTTAAATATTATTTCAGCCAAAATGCAGTTCCTGTACATTTTACCCGCGGTTTTTCTCGCAGTCTTTGCTCAAGAGTACTATCAACCACAGGATGTGGTAGTGACGTGAGTATGAGCCATCCAAACCATCATCATCTGCTTGTAAACCAAAGACAATAGATGCATATAGACTATAGAGACATTTTTGCTTTAGTACATTATAAGGGCAAACGTAGTGATTACATTTTTTTTGATAAGGGCGCCGTTCTAAGACTACCTTTAAAATCTTCTTCATATTGTCGACCTCCGTGGCGTAGCGCGTGCGCTGTTGCATTATAAAGTTGGAGGTCCTGGGTTCAATTCCCGGCTCGATTCTGGTCTGGTGGGAGGCTTCGGCCGTGACCAGTTACCACCCTACCGACAAAGACGTGTCGGTAGGATTAGAAGTGTGGGTTTACCATATCCCTGACAGATTAGCCCGCTACCATGCTAGACTGCACCATCGCTTACCACTAGATGAGATAGCCGTCAAGGGCTAACTTCTAGTGTACATATAAAATAATATATATGACTAAGCTTTCTTACGTTTATTTCAGTTACCCAGTATGGTACGTGCAAAGTCATACGAGAGACCGTCGCGACGTTACTCTGGACAAGAAGATTGGAGATGGCCGAGTTTTCGGAACACTTGGACAAAATGACGCCGGTTTATTTGTGAGTAATTATTAGCTTTCATACTTGCTGACTGTTAAGGCTCTCGTAATAATAATTGTCTTCTTCCTAACCGGTGGAATTAGATCTCATTAAAATAGTCATTTTTCTGTCTGTCCAGAAGAACACTTCAGTTTTACGATCAATAAAGGCCTTTGTATTATTTGTTATACTTTCATTGAACGTGGCTATTTTTTATTTCGTAATTATTTTTCACTTTATTTTATTCTGTAAAAGGCTTTGTTCAGAGAGTTAATGAGGTAGCTAATGAAAGCATTGTAATAACATACTCTTACAAACGTTAACATATTGAAAATTTATACTTTATGTATATAATATATTGATGACCCCCGTGGCGCAGCGCGTTCGCTGTCGTGTTGTAAAGTTGGAGGTCCTGGGTTTGATTCACAGCCCGAGTCTGGTCTGGTGGGAGGCTTCGGCTGTGGCTAGTGACCACCCTACCGAAAAAGTCGTGTCGCCAAGCGATTTAGCGTTCCAGCACGATGTCACGTAGAAACCAATGAGATGTATGGGCTGGTCATACCCCTAACAGGTCAGCTGAGATAGCCGTCAAGGGCTAACTTGTAGGAATTAAAAATAAAACATCAATTTCTTAGTATTTCTTTTTGAGTTTTCAGTTTGTATATTTTCATTCAGGGCAAAGGTGGTTATGAGCACCAGATTTTCAATGATGACCGCGGTAAACTAAACGGTCAAGTTTATGGCACGCGTGTGCTGGGCGGTGCTGGTGACTCCTCACATCTCGGAGGCGCTCTCAACTGGCAGAACCCTAATGCAGCTGCTTCTCTGGATATAAGCCGACAGATCCATGGTGGCACTTCTGTAAGTATTACTCATCAATCTTCCTTACCCTTATTAAACACTAAAATCGAGCAATATACATGTCAACAATTTTTACTGTCTATACCTACTTTAAAGCGAACATAACCTTACCTCTGACTTACGAAAAAGTTAAAACGAGACAACGTATGTGTCCGACGTAAATCTGTCTCGTTTCAACACTAACTTTGCCTGAGCAAATCAAAATACGTTCTATACATCTCAGTCTGCGTTTAAGATAGCCTTTCCTAGCACAAGTCTCTTCTGATATAGAAGATACTTAAATGCTCAAATTAACGATGAATGTTATAGGCCACTCATCAATGTAGTATGGCAAGCTTCTATATTGTTTCAGGCCAATCCTATATTCACAAATAACTCTTTTGAAATGTTGCCTGCAATACCAGACTAACAAAAAGTCAATGAAATAAAGTTACATGAAATAAGATTTTCTTAGATGCATATAAAACTTATACTTAACCTTAACTATCGGAAAGAGAATTAATTTATTATATATTTAAAAAAATAAATAAAATATCACTTGCTTCAACGGTGAAGGAAAACATCGTGAGGAAGCTCGCATGCCTGGAGTTCTCCATAATGCTCTCAAAGGCGTGTGAAGTCTGCCAAACCGCACATGGCCAGCGTGGTGGACTGTGGCCAAAGCCTTCTCATATTGAGAGGAGACCCGTGCTCTGTAGTGAGCCGGTAATGGGTTAATCATGATGATGATGAATGTTTTTGCCTAGAACTACTATAAATTTATGTGTACACAAAAAGAACCTATTGTATTGCACAAAAACGTAGTCGCTATAAACAGCTAGCGGGTAGTAAAAATAAAATCGTTTAATAATTTTCTTCGTACACAGTATCAAGCAGCGGCTGGTGGAAAGTGGCCCGTTGGCAAAAACGGCGATTTTTCCCTCCAGGGAACGTATGGACGTCAACACGGCCTACCTCGCGAGTATGGCGGTATGGCCAACTTCAACTACCGTTGGTGAATTTCTTGGTAGAAGTGGTAGCACTATTTTTATATATATACGTATCTATATATATACGTAAGTTGAGAATGAACTGTAAATAGTATTTTCTATTAAATTAACTAAATTCTATATTACTTATTCGAATAGTTTTTCCTGAATATTTAGTATTTTATTTACTGTAAAAAGTAGTATTAAGTGAATTTTATACAGCAGACTTTTGTAAATATCTAAATGAATTGTGAAATAGATTTGTAAATAAAGTATTTTTATTCAACTTTTTTTTTACTTTATAAATAAAATTATGTATATATTTTAAGTGTACTCCTTTAGTAAAGATTTAAGTCGGTTAAAAAAAAAATAACTCTGCAGAATATAGTAGTACTTCTCTACTTAAGAATGAAATACTAAAGTCAATTTTAAGTCAATATAGGCTTTCAAACAAAGAAAGCTAACCTAACAAAGAAAATAAGTCGAACACAAATAGGATGCATCTCTCCTTTTGTTTGGTCCTCCGTCACTTCGTCTGTCCGTTTATCCACCTGTTTTGAAAGGCTGCTTAAAGTATTAAAATAAAGATTTACCTTATTATTATATTTAGTCAATGATCTCTAATTGCTTCAAAATTATTAAGTTATTTAGTTATAACTTACGTTTAGTTATACTTAACTAAAACTCGCAATCATCGAAAATTATCTAAAATCTTCCATTACTTCCTGGTCACATACAATCTGATAATCAGGCAAGAAGAAATATCGTTAGGCACAGATATAGAGAAAAATCCAAAAAGGAATTATTTTAATTCCCAAATTGAATTACATTGATATCAACTTGTCTTCTTTAAAAAATTGACCGCAGATATAAGTTTGTGTAAATCTATATTTAGTGAAACTTATATCTACTTATATTATAACTTATGTGGTATTATAGCTAATAATGTTCCGATGTCTTGCAATTATGAAAAAACAAATTTACTAAGTTAGGTATTAAAGTGATGAGTAATGTAATGTTCCTGGCGTGCCTTGGACGGAGTTAGGGGGCTTCGATCATAGGCCCGGGTGGGTTTTTGGTTGCCAGATCCGGGGGACCGCCGGGGAATCCCACATACCCGGCGCAGTCTTGCCTGCGTCGCTTCCGGAGGTGATGAGTAAACGTTGCCTTAACGGTACATTACCCAGCGGTAAAAAAATACCCACAGATTTATAATTTAATATTGACGATGACGAAATGAACTAACATAATATTTACGATAGGTACCAAATTAATGTCAACTATTTCTATCTTCAAAGTATACTGACATGTTCATTATCCAAGTCCATAGTCCAAAAAAACTGTCTATAACTATTTCAAAGTCGTTAGCATAAATTATAACCATACAAGGTGGTTGCTGACAAACAAAGTCGTTCCGTACCTAGTTGCTTTTACGACTCAACAAAGACTCAACTGAACTGTAAGTTTTGAAATGTTAGTAAAATCTTTGTTTTATGGCATGAAGCAAACTATTCAATGTTTATATGCCAGTAGTAACGTTCAGTAAGGCAAGCTTAGGCCACGCGTATCCACGCGCTTACACTTTTAACCCCATCGTGATTTCAGCTAACATGCTTTAATGTGAATCGGCTTGAGATGGTATGGTATGCGAAGATATAAAAATTAATTCATGGAGAGTTTTTTTAGAATTTTGGCTGCGAAAACATTGAAATAACTTTATCCACGCCAAAATCTGTTATTTGGAAGTATCGTCATTCAGTTATCACCTCTTAATGCATTGATTTCGATGAAATTTGGTATAATGACGCTGAAAGAATTTGCTCTGTACGTCTGTCAGATGGTCATTTACAAAAATGAAGCACAGTTGAAACAACTGACACATAATGCTGTTTTCTTGTTCATCTACTCGTAACATGAAGTTTATAACATTCATTTATTAATTCCGATATTTTATGTAAATTGACAAAAAATATATAATTTGAGCTGTGATAGCCTAGTGGTTAGGACATCCGCCTTCTAATCAGAGGTCGGGGGCTCAAACCCGGGCATGCACCTCAAACTTTTCGGGGTTATGTGCGTTTTTATGCAATTAAAATGTCACTTGCTTAAACGTTGAAGGAAAACATCGTGAGGAAACCTGCACGCCTGCGAGTTCTCCATAATGTTCTCAAAGGTTTGTGTAGTCTACCAATCCGCACATGGTCAGCGAGGTGGACTATGGCCCATTTCAGATTGAGAGGAGACCTCTGTATTGAGTCGGCAATTGGTTGATCATGATGATGATGATGAAATCATTTTTAATGATAATCATCCGTTAATAGAGCAAATAAACATTAAAGATCATTGTACCTGTCGTAAATTCAGCGCTACTTCAAAGTGCAAGCCAGACTTGGCGCACTCCGAAGTTTACGTATAAAGTTACAAGTATTAATAAGTACCTACCGCCGCACGCATCTCAATAATACGAACCGCTTCTTTCTTTCAACGCTTAATATACAAGATTTTTATCATGATTGACTGCGACTCAAGACCATGAAATATATGATTCAACATGATTGCCTGCGATTGAAGACAATGAAAAACATGATTGACTGCGACTCAAAACAATGAAAAACATGATTCAACATGATTGACTACGATCTCACCTGGGGATCAAAGATTATGTAGTCTAAGCTTAATGTAGCTTGATCGTAGGGTTATGTCAGCTAATCAGTTTCTGCATGGCCTAGTTTCTCACTAGGCTAGAACAGAAAAGATTTAGTAAATTAAATAAAATCAGATCAAACATAGCTTTATTCATATAAACATAATCTATGAAGGCTCCATGTATTTTTTATTTTTATTTTTTTTCATTATTTTAATTTTTGAGATGATTGTGTTAACACTTACCAACTTAAAACTAAAACTAATTGGATTCAGGTCTAAGAAGAAGCCCACAACAAACTTAGCCGGTTTTTTTTGTTATCACCATAAATTATAATTATCTATGAAGTTAGAGCAATTCCTCTAATCCTCAAAACCTTAATATCATAATATGGTTTTTCTATTAGCTTAGGTTTTATGAAAACTTTGAACTTATTGATAAACATCTCCAAATTTTCAATCGGAATCGGTAATATATTTTTCCTTTATTAGTATGTGTATTAAAGAAGCAAATTGTTCTTGATATAAGACTACATCAGTTAGGGAGGTTCGACAAAACTACATCCGCCACTTTGAAGCTATAATGTGATGAAAACGTCATACATTTTATTTAAGTGATAACAAACGTAGAGCGTAGCTTAGGCACTCGGGGAATAACATAGGCCACTGAATGTATTCGCATGCAGGATCTCCCGTTTGAACTGGTTCTTGTATAAATAACCTGTCTGAAGGGAGATATGTACCATTCAAGTCGGGAATCTACTTGGAAGACCATCAAGTATTCTATTTCGAAATACTCCAATTAATTATCATAATTGGTAAGTTAAAACATAAGAAATTATTTTGTTTCTTGACTATGATAGTGTTCCTTTAAAGTATGTAAAATTTTAAGTGTTAAATAATGTCTCTGCTGGGTTTATGTATAAATGCTTAATACGGCGTACTGGCTTTGATGTCTAAGAAATTATATATTTATAAGTTTTAAATGCATATAAGAATTTTCGGAACCGGTGGAATTTGAACCCTCATCTCTCGGCCTGATTGAATGCTTTGCCCATTAAGCAACGGTCTGTATACCGATGACGTCGAAATTAATGAATGGAATTTATTTTAATTAATCTATTAAATTGATGTTTCCGCCAAGAACAAAAAACCCTTTGATAAAATACATATAAAAATATTCCATTTTATTATAATAATCCGTCCATTTTATTTTCCTGCCTACTAAGTAAAATTTCTTTTTCAGACATAATGCAGTTTATCTTCATTATACCCACCGTTTTTCTCGCAGTAGTTGCTCAAGGGTACTACGCACCACAAGAACTAACAGATCCGTAAGTATGAACAGCCCAATGTGTTGATACCAAAATTTAATCTATTTCTAAATTAGTCCATATACTTCGCTATGAAAACATTTGTCACGACTTTAGTTTTTAGCATTTTTACACTGGCCTCGACATATTTATGTACGGCATAAATATTTTTGCATTCTTCTTCATTCAATACTCAATTTACTTACCGAGGGTACTTGCGCTTTGTCGTCCATTGTCCTACTGACAATCTAAACAGTAAGTATACTCAAGGCCACAATTGCACATCAGCCTATGATCTGTAATAATTAAAATATTACCATATTATTATAATATAATATAGGATGTATTTATAACTGAATGTGACAGAGATGACTCATGACTTAATTAATCTGAGGAACCATTTTGACATATTAATTAATGATTATTTTATTGTAATTCCAATTGTAACTTTACTATGTATAATAATAGAAGCGGTGATAGTCTAGTGGTTAGGGCGTCAGCCTCCTAATCAGAGGTTTTCGGAGTTATGTGCGTTTAAAAAAAATTAAAATATCGCTTGCTTCAACGGTGAAGGAAAACTTCGTGAGGAAACCTGCACGCCTGAGAGTTCTCCACAATGTTCTCAAAGGCGTGTGAAGTCTGCCAATCCGCACATGGCCAGCATGGTGGACTTTGGCCAAACCCTTCTCATATTGAGAGGAGAGCCGTGCTCTGTAGTGAGCCGGTAATGGGTTGATCATGATGATAATGATGATGATATGTATAATAATTGTAACATTGCAACGCCCTGACGGGGCCTCATGTAATCTAACTATATTATGTGTAAGTATATAGATGTGCATGAGTGCAATTATTGAATAAATAAATAATTAAATACTGCTGTGTTCTATTGTGGGGCAGTAAACCACCACCACGCTGTTAGATTGTGAGTTGAAATTAAGCGACTATTATCACGTTAATCATAATCCGGAATGACTGCTTCATGAAGACCCAGCCCAGTATTTGTAAAAGTAAAAAATGTGGCATAAGACAAAGAAAAAACTCATTAATCTTTTCACATTATATTTTTTCAGCTACCCAGAATGGTACCTGCAAGGTCCGAGAGAGCGACGTGACGTAACTTACATCAAGAGGACTGCAGATGGGCGTTTCACTACTACACTCGGAGAAATTGAAGCTGGCTTATTTGTGAGTAAAGGTTGAACTTATTTCTAACTACGAGTATGATGTTAACGTTTATCTTTATTTAAGTCTTTAATCGGTGTAGAGTAAAAGTAATAATTAATAGAAGACTCTGATCGAACTTGAAAATACTTTTAAGAGTTCGTTGGAGACTGTAAGGTATAGAATATTATTATCATTTAGTTAGTAACAATGTCGGCGAATTTTTGTAGAGTTTATAATTTGTATTGTTGTTGTTGTGTTTTGTGGTTTTGTTTAGTTTTTATCTTGTGAGAGGCTTCGGCCGTGGCTAGTTACCACCCTACCGACAACCGCGGGTTTACGATACTCCTAACAGGCTACCCCGCTACCATCCTAGACAGCAACATCACTTACCACCAGGTGAGATCGCCGTTAAGGGCTAACTTGTAGTGTATAAAAAAAATTCGGCGCACATGCAAATTGTGGTGTTTTCATAAAATTTCCATAATGGTTTATCTAAGATGATATCATCATCATCTCAATCAGTGTAATTAAGATATACCATGGTTTCGTGCTCCTTAAATCTATTTCCTTGCAACTCGTTAGATACCTACTGTAATTATTCGAGAATGACGCTGCGATTAATACAATATCTTAAAATAAGATATAATATAAAAATAGCATATAAGCAAACTTTTAATTCCGTATAGGCAGTGCATACGTTTGAGAACAAAGTTGTAACATGTTCGATAGTATTACTTAGATGGAGGAAACATTCCCGATTTTTATATCTTTGCAGGGCAAAGCTGCTTATGAACACCAGATCTTCAACGATAATCGCGGTAAAATGGACGCTCAGGTGTACGGGACGCGTGTGCTGGGCTCCGCTGGGGACTCCACACATCTCGGAGGCGCTCTCAACTGGCAGAACTCTAATGCAGCTGCTTCTCTTGATATTAGCCGACAGATCCATGAGGGTACTTCTGTAAGTATTGTATATGTAGATTTTTGCATTGCTATTCTGGTCAGATACTTTATTAAACTGGGCTGTATAAACAGAATGACTCTATATGTGCGATGGATCATTATCAACCCTTTATAGGACCAACAAAGGGTCTCCTCTCGTGAACGGTTTCGATCGTAGTCTGCAAAGAGCTTGATAAATTTCACAAGCAATGGTGAATGTTATGAAAAACTCTTTGGCATTTCGATTTCACGCGGTTTTCGTCACCGTTAAAGCAAGTGATATTTAATTTGATAATGTTAAATTAAGAAAGTTAAAAGTTCGATCAGGGAACCGAATTCGGTAAATAATAAGCATCCACATAACCAATAGTGTATGTTTTATTTAAAAAAAAAAAGACAATATTTCAATTAGGTACATGTAAAATGCAACAGGCAACGAAGATAAATGGGAAGATAAAAATACCCAGCGTCCCGTATTTTGCTGTGAATTCGGGAAGGTAATTTCTAACTCAGTGAAAGAGCTAGAGCCGTATCATAAGACCAGAAGAATTCTAATTTGGCGGCCATATGTAATTTCATTATTCTGAAATCATCATCATCATGATGATCAACCCATTACCGGCTCACTACGGAGCACGGGTCTCCTTTCAATATGAGAAGGGTTTGGCCATAGTCCACCACGCTGGCCATGTGCGGATTGGCAGACTTCACACGCCTTTGAGAACATTATGGAGAACTCTGAGGCGTGCAGGTTTCCTCACGATGTTTTCCTTCACCGTTGAAGCAAGTGATATTTTAATTTTTTTTTTTTTTTAATTATTTTGAAATGCTCATTGTTATTATCTTTGTCTACAGTATCAAGCAGCGGCTGGTGGAAAGTGGCCCGTTGGTAAAAACGGTGATATCTCCCTCCAGGGAACGTATGGACGTCAACACGGCCTACTTCACGAATATGGCGCTATGGCCAACTTTAACTACCGTTTGTGAACTGGTTCTACCATACTACCATATGGCATCCTACCGAATATATTGTAAACTAACTTCTGCCCGCGACTTAGTCTGCGTGGACTTCAAAATTAGGTCTAAAGCTCGTTAACAATTTTTAAACACTATTTGAGGGATCGGTATAGAGAGTAAATCCTTTTCCATAGCATAGGTGACATGCATACCAAATTTCAAAGCTGTCTGCCCGCGGCTTAGCTCTTAAACAATTTTCAATTTTCTCTCGGGAACTATTTAAGGAATCGGGATAGAAGGTAGCCTATATTCTTTTCCATATCAAAGTTTACAAGAATGTAAAATTTCATCCAAAATATGTTCAGCCGTTTTAGCGTGATTGAGTAACAAACATCCAAACATCCACACTTTCATATTTATTATATTAATCGGATTGTATTAAGTATTCAATTAACTTAGATACATTCTTTACATTTTATGAATCTTCTGTTATCAATCTCAAACACTAAATATATAAAACATATTATAAATTAAATTTTAGTAAGCATTATTATTTTAGAGTTTGAACTGTCGTGAGTGAAATTCATATCTATATATACGTTAGGGTACACTAGGACCTTATTCCGTATTGCGCGAGCAAATTCATGAGTTGGAGCTCCGGATGGGTTCGAAACTAGTCGGGCATACACCAACGAAAATCACTACAAGCCAGTCGTGTATAATTTAGCATAAGTGTTTAATTTATTATTGTAAATACGAAGTCTGAATGTAAATAGTACTCATAATAAACTATTTTTATTTAACTCGACTTATTTTTTTACCTACTTAAGATACGATAAGCACATATCTATTTTTGTCCTTAGTTACAGGGAGAGCACTGTTCCATAAACTTTTCAAACTTTATATTAAAAATTCGTACAAATTATAATCACATCGGAATCGTCAGATTAGTGAATGAGAGCTTATTTTTGGTGTACTTAACACTCCCTTAGAAAATCTGACGCGCTCGATTAAATTTTTTTTTTTTCATTTTCAACCCTTACATACAACGCACGCATCATGCAAACGATCAGATTAACATACGTACATTATTAAAAATACGTAGGCCATTGATGCTATCAATATCTGACGCGCTCGAAGATGTCCATGCAACAGTTTTTTTTACATATTTAAAAATCTATAGCCGCTTCCCCCACCGATGAAAAGGTATGTATATCATATAATATTTTTTTCTTCTTATCATCTAAGCTTTGCAACCCAATAGGTCTCTATGACGCTCGAGTAAATCCCCATTTAGTATCATGGGCTCCCCTACCATTATGATCGTATTTCTATTAGCACATTAATGTAGTAACAATTACTTTGACAAAATTTTGTTAGAACTTGAATTGTTCGTAAATATTTAATTTAACATGTAATCTATGATAATTTATTTTGGCAACACAAAAATTAAAATCACGAGGATTCCCTTGTTTAAAAAGCAACTAAAGCATTCTTGTAACTAATTAATTATTCGTTTCTCTATTGTTTCTAGTTATGGTATCGACACTATATAATGAAAAGCCTGTTTGCATAGAGTTTGTTATAATTATACATATGTTTTGTATCACATTAAATAGAGCAGTACTTAAATCACTGTTCTAACAGTAGATGATGTTTAATGGAAAATAGGAGGTCTTATTCGATTACATTCGCCCTCCACCGTAATTTCCATTTGCCTTGTTACGGCGTATTGGGGCCTCCAATTAAGGTGAACTCTCCATTTGAGCATACAAAATAGATGACTATGTTTTTCATTACTATGAGACAGTCCATAGTGTGATGACTAAAAAACTTCTTTCATGATTTCTGCTAACTCCTTTTAGCTGTTTATAACATAAATAGTCTTACAAATAAACGTGGCACGTCGTTAAAATTTTAGTTAAATTTCGTTAAATTGTAATATTGTAAGACTCTTTGATTTTATTTTAAATCAAAATATTTCTTGAGAGTTACTTAAAATTTGATTGATAACAAAACTCGGAAATTATATGAGATTGCTAATAATATTATTTGACTGCATGCTTACTTATGTTTATGAACTCATTCCAATTTGTGTATTTGCCAAAATGTATCAACTTCTTTTTTAAGAATGAAAGCTACTTATGGATTTTAGTTGGAGTTTCGTTAAGTGGAAGAGATCATAGAAAACGATGTTTGTCATTTTACTAAAGAATAATGGTTTTAATTGATGTTCTTTATCAATTTCCCCTTAAGGACAATACGACGATTATTGATCATAATAATATTTATTTTGAGTATTCTACCATAGCTAAGGTCTTTTACCAATAACATTTTTGATACACGATCTATTTTTAGAGGATTATCCTGAAGTATACGAATTCGTAGAGTCATCAGTGGAAGGGTGGAAGTTCAAAGGGCCAGATTAAACGTTGTTACCGCCGAAGCCTCGCGCGGTTCGACGTTTCGCATCACTTCTTGTTGCCAATTATCTGCCATCTTAAGACCAGTTAACTTATGAGTCTACCCTGTCTATGTTACACGTTATACCTTTAAATAATACTATATAATAATAGGTGATAGCCTGAAGTGGTGATAGCCTAGTGGTTAGGGCGTCAACCTCCTAATCAGAGGTCGGCGGTTCGAATCCGGATACGCACCTCTTACTTTTCAGATTTATGTGCGTTTTTAAAAATTAAAATATCACTTGCTTCAACGGTGAAGGAAAACATCGTGAGGAAACCTGCACGTCTGAGAGTTCTCCATAATGTTCTCAAAGGCTTCCAGACTTCACATGCCTTCCGCACGTGGTGGACTATGGCCAAACCCTTCTCATATTGAGAGGAGATCCGTGCTCTGTAGTGAGCCGGTAATGGGTTGATCATGATGAATACACATAATGTACTAAAAACACCTAGACGTAACTTATGTAAGTTACCTATATGAAACTAGTCGTATTGCGAATAGTAAAATTGTGTGAAAAATTTCACCCTAAATTTAAATGTGAAAAATGAACCAACGTCGCCATGCAAATAATACAAATGTTCCGATTTATTTCTTGATATATAGTTACTTTTGTGTATTGTTCTCTTCATGGTAGTTTTGCTTTGTAAACCATATCTAGTGATACACTGGCTTTTATAGAATGGCGACCAGAATACGCAGTAAAACCCAGCGATGCTCCTTCGCGTCGCCTGGTGGCTGGGTCACGGGAACACTTGTGCACTCGACCGCAACCCAGCCAGCGGCGTCCGCTGAGGCAGACCCTCTACGGGGGCCTATGATGGAGGCCCCCTAACTCCATCTGAGGCGCGCCAGGAACATTGGACGCGCCTCACGACCCTAGGATTAGGCTCGACGGGACGGGATGGTTCGAGGATGCCTCTCATCCGTCACCTGGAGCTCCGCGTCAGGGGGGCAGGTAACGATCGTGCGCCTGACGCCTGTACGCCGGAGAAGGTGCGCGTCTGCGTCATTCTCCCGGCGCCGTTCTGCCGCCTGCGTCATCACCTCCTAATTGCGTTCCGGCATATTGGGAACCAAAGCATACTAAACCATCACATACTAACACTTCTAATTTTGTAAGAACTTTGTTTTTTCATTAGAATTTTTCTGCAAGCTCTCCTAGCACATGTGACAAAATAACACAAGTTCTGCTCTAGAGCAGTGTCAGGCCGCAGGCGATTTAAGGCAAAATCAATCAGCGGCATTAAATCTGCGTCCATAGCGGCGTTAACCAATCGCATGACTCGTCTGTTTGAGCAAGAGTCCCATGTATGTTCATGGTCTGCATGTATGTTTCGTCTGCATGGAATTCAGCTAAGTACAAAGATCAAGGTGTACATGGCTATTGTATTGCCGAATCTACTTTATTCCGCTGAGACTTGGACGCTTTATCGCAGGCATATCTGTGTTTTGGATATCTTAGACTTCAGGTGTCTAAGAGACATAAAGAACATCAGGTGGTCCGACCGCATTCGAAGCACAGAAGTGTTGTGGCGGGCAAAAGTCAGTGGCATTGAGGCATACCTTATGCGGCGTCAATTGCGT
The DNA here is from genome assembly GCA_928268935.1 of Lasiommata megera. Classification (NCBI taxonomy): domain Eukaryota; kingdom Metazoa; phylum Arthropoda; class Insecta; order Lepidoptera; family Nymphalidae; genus Lasiommata; species Lasiommata megera. The sequence goes on along the minus strand of OV743314.1, from coordinate 13,074,775 downwards.
TGGTGCGGACATATTGTGAGAATGCCCAACGAAGGGAGACCCAGTCGCTGTTGCCGAAACGGCAGTGAGAAGAGAGTAGATATGTATGGCAGTCCGAAAACTTGAACGTAGAGTTAGCAGTTTTTGACGCCACTATATGACCTCGCCTGACCTTTTACTTTGCTGACCGGTTGTACCGTAATTTAGCCCCCAAATAGGTAAGCTTAGGGTTTAGTATTATTCCCACCGTATACTCTCAAGGCTCATTGAGTTAACCTTACGCCGACGGTACTGAACTAGACAGTGCTATCAAAGCAAACGAACCAATAAATTGGAGTCAGGCTTGAACTTAATTTGGAGACATGCAATCTTAATTGCCACGGGCAATGTTACTCCAATTTACAACGATTGCACCGGCGGGTTACCCAATTAGAGCTTTAGTGCCAAGCGCAAATAGTTCAAACTTGTTTTGGCAATCAAACTATCATGGATCAAGATGGAGTTTATGCTGATAGGAGAAGCGTATACCTCGCAATCCTATATATATTACAAATTTGAAAGTGTGGATGTTTGTAACTTAATCACGGAAAAACGGCTCAACGGATTTTGATGAAATTTGGCATGTATGTAGCCTTTGACATGGAAAAGAACATAGGCCTTTTATCCCGATTCCTTAAGTAGTTCTCGAGGGAAAATTGAAAATTGTTTACCAGCTAAGCCGGTAGACAGCTATGAAATTTGGTATGTATGTCATCTATGCTATGGAAAAGGACATGTATTTTCTATACCGATCTCTCAAACAGTTCCCGTGGGAAAATTAAAAATTGTTAGCGACCCAATTCTGAAGCGGCGCAGACGAAGTCGCGGACAAAAGCTAATAAATCCTTAAGACTGAGAACCGACCGAACCAGTTTTGTTGGGCATGATTCGGCTTGAAAGTTATTTCAATAGTTTTCTGTTTTTATACCTTCAGCATTTTAAACTCTTTTTCACAACCTTCGTGGCGCAGTCATATTGTAAAGTTGGTCCTGGGTAAGATTTCCGTCTGTAGTTTGGTTTGGTGGGAGGCATGGGTCTTTGCTAGTTACCAACCTACTCACAAAGACGTGATGTGACGCCAAGCAATTTTACGTTTCGGTACAATGTCACGTGGAAACCAAATATAAGTATGGTTTTGCCATACTTTTAACAGGTTATCCCGCTATCATTCTAGACTGCATCATCACTTACCACTAGTGTAGATTTCTGTCAAACGCTAACTTGTAGTCTAATAAAAAAACCCTTATCAGTGTTCCGCTTTGCACAGGCCAGCTCTCTAATACAAGTGACGTGCTCAACGTGTACAAAACACGGGTTGGAAGCCAATTTCCTAATCCGATTTGGTACAGCGAATATTGTGACATTAAATCCCTAAACAGGTACCTAGAAAATTTTAGTACAAATCAGGAACCGAACTCAGGACCTTGAGTTGCGTAGTCGAATATCCTAACCACTAGATCAATACGGCAGTTATCTTCTGAGACTACTGAGATCGTATTACAAGTAGATCAAGGTCTGCTTAAAACGAGAACTTATCTCACACGTGGTTGTATCGAAACTTTAGTTGAACCTCTCGTGTAAAGTAAAAACCTTTTAATTGGATAGGCAAGCGTTTTTGAAATATGCTAGGGTAAAACGTTATAAATCTATTCAATGAAAAAAGCAACATAAATAAACATAATAAAAAAATAATTTACTAGTAGAGTAGTTTACAAGAAATAATTAAACTTATAATTGATTGACTTCCCGCGAATTTTCATGACATATTGTGTGGGAGGATATTTTGATAATTACAGGTTCTTTAGCGGATACACTCATGTCCCGTGAGAGAATCAGACGGCGCGTAGATAAATCCTTGTATAATCAATATTATTAAGTCGTTACAAATTATACTTTATATCAGGAGTAATAGACTTTGAAAGGCAAATACGCCGAAGTGTGGTGAATGCTTAGTTCTCCAATTAAAAAATTTAGTTGCTTGTTCATGTATCATGATCAACCCATTACCGGCTCACTACAGAGCACGGGTCTCCTCTCACTATGAGAAGGGTTTGGCCATGGTCCACCACGCTGGCCATGTGCGGATTGGCAGATTTCGCACGCCTTTGAGAACATTATGGAGAACTCTCAGGCGTGCAGGTTTCCTCACAATGTTTTCCTTCACCATTGAAGCAAATGATATTTGAATTTTTTTTATGCAATGGCAACTAGAAGCTAATTATTTTTGAATTTTAGATTTTTTTTTTGGGATTTTTGTCCGAAACGGATTTGCCAGTCCCATCATCACCTAATTAATTTGACAAAACGCTAAAATCAAATTAAAACTATGGCTTAAGAATGCAACAGACACAACCTACTTATGCTGTAATATTTCAAGAACAGAACAGAACAGATCTGAACCGGTCGGTAGACAGAGAAGGGTCAGGCGCCCTGCCTACGTCAAATCTACTGACGCTATATCTAATTCGTATTTGTTATCGCTAAAGCATTACGAATATTGTTCGACTGAAATTTAATAGGTAGGTTCGGAGCAGACAGCTATTTCGCAAACCGTTTGGATAGTTAAGACGTACCTTAATTATTAAGATCGTTCGAGTTTTGGCAGTGTGATGGTAGAGTTTGGTATATATACTTATATACTACAAAGAGTAGTATATAAGTATATATACTACTCGTGCGTGTTGCCAGTGATAACTTACGGCTCTGAAACATAGTCGCTCACTAAGGGCCTCATAAGAAGGAGTCACTCAACGGGCGATGGAGAGAGCTATGCTGGGAGTATCTCTAGGTGATCAAATCAGAAATGAGGAGATCCGTAGAAGAACCAGAGTTACCAACATAGCTCAGCGAATTGCGAAGTTGAAGTCGCAATGGGCGGGGCACATAGCTCGGAGAACCGATGGACGTTGGGGTCCCAAGGTGCTGGAATGGCGACCCCGCACCAATAAACGTAGCGTTGGTCGACCCCCAACTAGGTGGACAGACGACATCAGACTAGTCGCAGGGAGCTGCTGGAAGCAAGCGGCCCAAGACTGTGAGCATTGGAACTCCCTACAAAAGACCTATGTCCAGCAGTGGACGTCAATTGGTTGTTAATGATGATGATGATGATAATTTATGTACTATACGACACCTATTCTTATTTGTTCAGGAGTTCATTTATTTTGAATACTTGATTGCAACAGCGTAATAAATTTTACATGATAAATGAATGTATCAAGAGAATCTATTTAAATTTTAAAACTCATTGTAATGTTCCTATCACAAACACGTGATAATAGTAGTTAAATCACCAACCCTCATATGTCGACGTTATGGGTCTATACTGTTAAACCCGTTTGTCTTATGAGATAGAAACGCTTGGGAGTCGAACACGAGACCTCGTGTTGTGAATCAAATTCTCAAGCTTCAAATTCGAGAACTAGATTAATGAGGTAAAAACTTCCAAATGACTTTCACGCTATAACAACGATATGATTACAACTTGAAAAACAGATAGTAGTTAAAATAAAATAATTTGAAATAAATAAAAAACACCTCCTGCAAAGAATTCCGATTGAAATTTATAATGAAATTTATTTTAAACTTTCAGTCGAAAAATCAACTTAACTTTTTAGCATCGGTTTCGGTTGGTAGTTAGAGTTTTTAGTTGCTTAGGTTTTCGTTACTTTATTTAACAAATACGTATAAAACCCTACTATACTACGTATTACTAATATTACTTCTACTACTTGTGTGGTTAGTTCGATCGTATTTTTAGAATACTTAGAATGCATAGAGTACTTGAACATTAAGAAACTGTATAGTAATTTTTGAAGTATACAAATTGTTTATTCTATTTTGTAATTGAGTTATGAGTTAAGTTGTTTGTTTTTCTGGAATAATGAAATAAATTTGAACCACGTCCTCCTCTTTTTGAAGTCGGTTAAAAAGCCATATCTACTCATTCTAAAACCCCTAAGCCATGTTTAAATTTTGGTAATTACCTACGTACTACCTACGTCGTTATTCACGTACCTAATTAAATAAAACTTTTCAATAAAAATGTATTTAAATGATGTTATGAATTCATAAAGATATATTATTATAGTAAAATTATGTAAAGGAAAACTCATGTTTACTTTTAAAATGATTCAGTCATACATTTACTTCAGTGTTTTAGGTGCTCTAGAGTTAAATATTAACGGTGCTTTGTTGACTTATAAAGCAAATCTCAGAGTTACTCCAGAGAGAAGAAAATCAGTAAAAAACTAAAAACTATAAAGCGCTGCCTAAGCGACCATGGGCCGGGTAATATTCGAAATAATCTGCTCACTTTAGTTAGTACGATTTTTGGTAACAATTTTAATTAATACATTTTTTATAAAGTATGTACAATTTCTCTTATGGGATGTGATGAACCTACGCGGTTACGACGCGTCCCTCTGGCCCAACTGAGGGTGCAGTGAATGACCCAGAGTGTGATTCACCCCGTGTGGTGGAAGGCCAGACCAGGTATGGGCGGCTGGGGTAGGCGTCCCCAGACTTTTTTGTGTCCTTTACCTGCGATCTTCCGTTTTTTGTTGTTAACGGTCCTTTAAATTTGATGGAGTTATGTAGTGAGATTACGCAAAAATGCATACCCGTTTATTTAATAATCTATTTGTATTAGAAGCGAAAGATGTCTAGGTAGCTGAAGGGGCTTAAGGCAGACAAGTTTATGATAGTTTTCATTTCATTTCCCCAGTGCAATGCATCGTGAAAAGACGTCATTTGACGGGTATAAGTAAGTTTGAGATAAGGTTCTCTTTTTGTCGGCAGCCGAGACTCTAACAACTTGCTCGTCCCATTTCGCGCTTCGAAGGAACGCGGCAGCCCATTTTGAAAAGTTTGGGATACAATGAGGCGAAATTATATGTAACATTACTGGGAGAACATATAGGTGCCGTTGTCTCTGAGTTTTCATGGCTTAAATCGTTTAACATTATTCACACAATTATTGCACGCATCACGAAAATAGACAGACACTGTTTGTTTCTTTGTAATTACTTAATTTTTAAGAATACGAATTGGCATTTTTCACGAATTAAAATTAAAAGTATTCAAAATTTGTTTCAGATAAATTATATATATGTTTATTTCACAAGTGTGAAAAATAGATAAGTAAAATATTTTAAAAGAAGCTGTAATAATAAGTACACATTTCTGTACTTATAATTCTACTGCTTGGTTATAATAAGAAATAAAATAATAATAACAAATACTACGTCATATGCATAATATTGTATAATAGTCATGAAAAAATAAAAAACAAGTACGTACAGCGCAAAAAGAATATCTTCTCCGAATAATTAGTTAAATTGTGTATATAAACAAATTAAATCGATAACTGCGGGCGTTTTGATTACTTAAGTATAAGATATTAATTGTAAACAATAGATAAATCATTGCAAATGCAATAATTTGAAAGAACACACTTTTATGTATCATATTTATGATAGACTTACAGTTCATAATATTTTATAATGGTGCATTAATTAATAATTAGCTTAAGTTAATATACGCAATAAATGTTAGGTTAAAAACTATATAAATTTATAGCGTATATTACCTTGATAACGATTAATTTATGTACTTTTACAAAATAAAACTACTTAAGATTCATCATAAATACAACATTTTTATTTCGTTCACATAGAGCTGAATTATTCAAATAGTAAGACAACCTTACTACTCAATATAAATAAGGCAATGGTATTTACGAGTCGGAATCGCTCGGTGTGTTCCAATATCTTTCCGTATTTTCATGAACTTCAGTTTCTCGCTCTATAACAAACTCGGCATCTTCAGCGGAGTATTTCATTATAAACTTTACAAATTATATCACCCTCGAGGAGGCATGACAGTCCTGTTTATGTTCCGTTTGTCCACGTAAAAATAAACAATCTGGCTGTTCGTATTAAATTTTTTCCGTAACAAGTAATAAGTAGTATAATATTTTTGATACTAACTATACCACTTTAGGCTAATTTGTCTAAACTAAACTATTGAACACAGCTCTTAAAAGTGAAACAAAAAAAAAAAAAAAAATATTTTACATCACAGAAAATAATGCAAACATGCTTGTATGGCAAGACAATATTGCGAGGCCTTGAAAGAAGTCTAATTTGGGGACGAGAAACGTAGAACCGAGAAAAATCAAGTGTCAAAAGAAAAGTCAATCATTCCAATTGTTTTTTCATTACCATCATATCAACCGGTTTTCCACGCTGTCTGGCTGATTCTTTGACCAAAAAATGAACCAACCGTTCTGTAATCAGATGAGGAAATAAACTGTATTATGTCGAACTTGAAAAAGCTCTTGAGCAACTGTAAGAGTTAATCGACCGACAGTCGAAAGAATGAACGGAAATATTAAAGGCGTATTTGGATAAAGCCATATTGAATTTCCTATATTGTACTCGCGAGAAAGCATTATTACAATAACACACAATCTTCGGAGGCTTCGGCAACAATAAATAAACATGAAGTCCCCAGATGCTGTATTTTTATTGGCAAAAACGGATGGACTGTTTGATCATTAAGCATAATATAAAGTGCAAAGAGCAGGAGGTCGAAATAAATGGAACAAAATGAAAGGTTCGGGTCCCAGTGGTTATTACCACGGCCAATCAATCATGCAGAACAAATGTTTCATATTCCCAGGTCCCTGTACATTAAAAATAGGTAGAATATTGTACAGTTCTTTTAATATAAAATTTTTGATGCATAATGAACAAGTTTAATTTAGGAACTGGCTCGTAGGTTGTATGAAGCAGCAAGTTTCAAGACGGATCGCGATTTCATTGATTTGATTAGCTGAGCAAAACTGTTATTGCTTTGTGCCAAGAAATTCGCGCTACTGGCTTGGAGCTGGAACTTACCAACTCGCGTAAGTTCTTAGCATACCCAATACTTGGCAGAAAAAAAAAGCTGGAAGAGCGTTTCACGCCTTAGCAGATGAGTAAAACCTGCCTTCCAGTTTTGGAACTGTGTGCCACGCAACGCGGCTCTTTCGCTTGTCTTACAGTAATGCCAGAATTCCTATTTCCTTAACATTAACTCTTTGGAAGCTGTGATAGCCTAGTGGTAAGGACGTCAGCCTCCTAATCAGAGGTCATGGGTTTGAACCCGGCCACCTATAACTTTTCGGAGTTATGTGCGTTTTTAAGCAATTAAAATATCACTTGCTTCAACGGTGAAGGAAAACATCAATCATTCCCCATAATGTTCTCAAAGGCGTGTGAAGTCTGCTAATCCGCACATGGCCAGCGTGGTGGACTATGGTCAAACCCTTCTCATATTGAGAGGAGTATCGTGCTCTGTAGTGAACCGGTAATGGATTGATCATGATGATGATGAAATTAAGCGGGGCTTATTTTTCCGTGGGTAATACTTCTGCACCACGGGGAGGCACAGAGATTATGTAAGACTCCTTCTGACTAAAACCCCCACGGTTCTACTCACCTGTGACGGAGCCACGGGAACGCTCTTGCATGCAGACGTGACTTCATCAGCGGATGTCCATCACAGCAGAGCCTCCTGGTGAACAACATGCCCAGTTTCGCAAGTTAGAGGAATGAGAGCCGGGCCTGACTTAATGCGCGCGCTGATGGCCACCGCCAATATCTAAATTCTGGGCTGGTACTAAGAATTTTAATAGAAAATATAATAGCGAGAGTATTTATATTGCCAACCACTAGACTGCTGAGGCAGTTCATTATCCGACTGGATCTTTATCCATCCTTATTTTATAGGTATTTATTTCCCCTTCAGGGCATTTATAATATTATCTTAAAGCGCAAAGTACGAGGTACCTGCAGGAAGCCCGTTTCATTAGCAGTTTTCCAGACATCTCCTTAGGGACTCAATCTTATTTTCAAGTAAATGTTTTCCGGTCAACAGAGTATCGAAAACCGATAGATATGATTTAAATATATTATGAATTTCCTTATTACGCTCAAAATATTACTAATACTTTTGTTTTACTTGGCTTTTAGATGTTAGCATTGGGTACTGTTTTGTGTAGTTAGTATTATTTTTTTGAAGTGAAAACTTCTTTAGCGGCGTTGAGCACTTTTTCTGTAATGGGTATAAAATCTTAAACTCGCGTCAGGACACGTGACCTGATCGAAAAAGCGTAAGACGGATGGAGAGTAGACAGCTATCCCCTCTCTACGGCGCGGCGAAAATGTATGCCTGGGCCTACTGTTTCGTTTAGGCAGCGCAGCAATGTTCGTGTATGTTACAGCGTGCCACGCGCATCCATGGATGGTGACAGCTGATGGCTCGACCGTCTGTGTAGTGATCACATTGTTGTGTATTCGTAAAATTCGTGAATGTAAAGTGCTTAAAATGTGGAAATTGATATAGATAAACTTTTTAATGTAAAATAATTGTAATAGTTTTAAATTTTTAATGTAATATAAATTGTCATGTTTGTGTACGATAGCGCAATAAATGAATATTGTATTCTACCACATAAATGATAGTACTTTTATACTGATAAAGCAATTGGTGCAAAATTATTCCCTAACCATTCCAAAATATCAAACATGCTCAACGTTAATAATCAAGTTTTCACTTCTGCCGGCACTCCCGGAGTGCAACCGTCTTTTTTTTGAAGTGAAAACTTCTTTAGCGGCGTTGAGCACTTTTTCTGTAATGGGTATAAAATCTTAAACTCGCGTCAGGACACGTGACCTGATCGAAAAAGCGTAAGACGGTTGGAGAGTAGACAGCTATCCCCTCTCTACGGCGCGGCGAAAATGTATGCCTGGGCCTACTGTTTCGTTTAGGCAGCGCAGGGCGCTTGCGCGAATGTTCGTGTATGTTACAGCGTGCCACGCGCATCCATGGATAGTTCTGGTAATGATGATGGTGAAAAAGTCGTTGAAATTATGGATGAAAGTTGATTTTTCGGAGAGATAAACTTTTTAATGTAAAATAATTGTAATAGTTTTAAAGTGTTAAATTTTTAATGTAATATAAATTGTCATGTTTGTGTACGATAGCGCAATAAATGAATATTGTATTCTACCACATAAATGTACTTTTATACTGATAAAGCAATTGGTGCAAAATTATTCCCTAACCATTCCAAAATATCAAACATGCTCAACGTTAATAATCAAGTTTTCACTTCTGCCGGCACTCCCGGAGTGCAACCCGTCTTTTTTTTTTTTACATTGCTGGCTACCGTTTTAATATAATTAAAGTATGCATATAAAAGTAAATCTATCAACGAACAAAGTAATCTAACAAGCAAAATAAGATTTCTCTATACTGGGCACCAGGTACTGGTCATTTCGCAAATAACGTGGTTGTTATATTGAATTGATATATAACACAGTAATATTATAAATTCGAAAGTTTATATCAAAGTTCGTATGTTTCTAACAACTTACTGAACTTACTGAGCACCTGACTTGAAGAATTCGAACGAATGTACCAAGTAAATGTAAGAAAAACTGAGATAAGTTATATCCTGGATTAAGACATTTACTTTTATTCCTAAAAATCTATGGTTTCCGTGAGATTTGTAAAAAACTGAATTTTACGTCAGTGAGGTACCACTTTAAGCATAGTTTGCCATAGGAAACTTCCCTGAAAATAAATTTATATTTTAGGAAAGAAATCGGGAAAGGGAACGGGAACGAGAAATGCGAGATAGGAATACCTTCTATGCTTATTCTATTAAAAACATTGCTTGTAAGCCATGTTTTTAATAGAATAAGTATAAGCTAATACCCGCGACTTCGTCCACGTAGATTGATAATTAAAAAAAAATCTTTAGATGTAGCATTGCTTGTAATTTGCATCCCATTCACAGTTTTGTATTTAAAATTTAATTTAAGCTAGTGACTAAACCCGCAAGCGAGTTCCACACCACACTTGACCAGCGTGGTGGACTAGGGCCACACCCCTTCTCTTTGTGAGAGGAGACCCCCACTACACACACTACAGGGCGTGTGCCGATAATAGGTTGACAATCAAGTTGATAATTAAAAAACCTTAGTTAACTGAAGCTTGGAAATTTTAATTGCCTGCTTTTAATTTTAATTTATTTATTTTAGAGTAACGTGAGAGAGTAACAGCACGTTACTCATTCGGTTCCAGCCTTTATTAATACAACTTATAATCATCATCAACCCATTGCCGGCTAACTCTCGTCTCCTCTCAATTTGAGAATGGTTTTGGCCATAGTCCACCACGCTGGCCATGTGCGGATTGGCAGACTTCACACGCCTTTGAGAACATTGTGGAGAGCTCTCAGGTATGCAGGTTTCCTCACGATGTTTTCCTTCACCGTTGAAGCAAATGGTAAAAACGCACATCATGATCAACCCATTACCGGCTCACTACAGAGCACGGGTCTCTTCTCAATATGAGAAGGGTTTGGCCATAGTCCACCACGCTGGCCATGTGCGGATTGGCAGATTTCACACGCCTTTGAGAACATTGTGGAGAGCTCTCAGGCATGCAGGTTTCCTCACGATGTTTTCCTTCACCGTTGAAGCGAGTGATATTTTGACTGCTAAAAACGCACATAACTCTGTAAAGTTAGAGATGCGTGACCGGGTTCGAACCCCCGACCTCTGATTAGGAGGTGGACGTCCTAACCATTAGGCTATACTAAGCTAACCTATATGTGACATTAATTACTTAAAATCCCACAAATTTAGCGAGCTACATTTAAATTACATTATATTATAGAATAATATAATATTATATAATATTCATATACTTATTGTATTCTAATAATAAAAAGCTGTTCAAGACTTCAATGCCTTACAGAAAGGGCTTTCATCACAAATTTTATATGACCTCTCTTATAGACTTACAACCGCCGCGTTCATTTCACGAATGCAATCTTGGAGCGAGTAAAGAAACGCCTGAAGGGAGGCAGTTTCATTAACAGTTTTCCTATCAACTCCTCAGGGATCTTATCTTATTTCAAAGCCAATGCTTACCGATAACCACTAGCTGGTATTGAAAATCGTATGAAATGTTTTAATTCTAGAGCTTACTATTTCCGATGTAGATTGAAGTTCAGATATCATTTCTTATTAGTTTCAGCTGATGTTTTGATATTGTATTTGAATATATTTATAGCTGGCTCCATACGAAGTTACAATTCTTGATTGTCTTCATATATTTTATTTCATTTATTGCAAATAGAAAAAATATATTGAAGTACACTTTGTTATAATAAAATAATATGTTATACTAAGTAGATGGCGGTAATAGTCACTTAGACTGACAAAAATCCCACCGGTGTAGCATAAAATTAAATATTGATAATTTACTGTAATTTAAATAATCAATATATCATCATCATCATTAACAACCGATTGATGTCCACTGCTGGACATAGGTCTTTTGCATAGCTCTCTCCATTGCTCGCTGAGTGACCACGTTTCGGATCCGTAAGTCATCACTGGCAACATGCAATATAACATATTATTATTATATATATATTTATACAGCTGTTATATTGCTTTATAAACAATTTATAAAGCAATATAACAGCTGCCGTTTAAAGTGCCACTTTGCACTATGAATCTTTAAATGTATATCGGAACTATAATGTTTCTTATAGACAAAATGTCTCAATTTTCATGTCTCATGTCTCAACATGCCCCACAATTTTGTGTTTTAGATTATGGTCAGTGGCCATGTTATAATTTTACCATTTTAATATTTCATTTAAGTGTAAGTAGGAAAGTACACTTATATAAAGAAGAAAAAAAACAAACACCGTTTCGCAGTAAGGTGTTTATTTATTTCTAATTAAGCTTACTAATACAAAACTGTGGAGAATACCATTGTTTTGGAGATTGTTGAATTTTTTCCGCGTTTGAATTTCAATTAGTGCCGTAGGCGACTGCGCTAACATCCATTGTTTCAGATTGCAGATCTTGAGAACAATTTTCCGAAGTTGAACGCTCTTGATAACGTCCCGGACGCCTCCCGCTTGGTCCAGGACGAAGATGTTGGTTAAGTTGGGCCTGGAAGGTACAATACTGGATAAGTTTATTGATGTTCAACTGCCTCTTAGGTCTTACAGCATATTCGATTCTTAATAAATATGTCTTTAGATACATTTCAATCTAGACGTACATTATAAAATGGTGAATCTCGTATGAGTTAATGTTTACACCTTATAACAAATCTATTGTATTTTATTGATTGCATAAATTAAATAAATATTTTTTTATTGTAATAAATGTAAAAGTACAGTACTGGTTTTTTTATGGTAATGCAGTAACTAATCAACTCATTGAGGTGATTTGTATCGACTAAATTCTACCTTTTCATTATAAAACGGCAACAGTAATATGTATATTATATTACGAGTACTTTTATGTAATTTACATAATACACGATTTCTCTGCAGCTAACGTAATTGAAATCACGATTGAAAACTGCAACTATAGTAATATTAAGTACAATAAGTTAATAAATACAGAAAGGAAACAAATAATCAAATACATGTCAAACTTTATACCTATCTCCATGCAAAGAGATTTACATTAAGTAAAATCACAAGATTTAATATTTAAGTGATGTTATCGACGATGCCACTTCCAGACAATTATTTCAGTATATCGATGATTTATTCGTTTATTATGATTTTAACTTGCGGGCCATTGAATTTGAAGGACAAAAGATTTGCTCTCGACAAAATAATATAATATTAGGAACAATGTTTTCTTTACAAATAATTTCATCCATACTGTTTATACGAAAAGCCATTAAATGTTTTCTTTTATAAGGAATTCTTTTGAACTGTGGTAATGAAGTTTGTTTTTAATTTATATGAATATAACTTTATAGTTACTTTAACTATAAGCAGACGTTAGACGATCGATAGTCAGCACTGTTTTTGTGCCTAAGTAGGAGAGTGGGGGTGAGAGCTCTCTCTTAAAAATGAGTAGATCTCTTCCCGGTTGTGGAATATGAGGTTGCAGACTGAAGATGCTGTACATTACTAATTTCGGTGTGTATTTTGGCCTCCTAATATTTAGATAGGACTATAAAAACAAAAGCTGTGATAGACTTGTGGTTAGGACGTCCGCTTCTTAATCAGAGTTTGGGGGTTCGATCCCGGGCACGCGCCTCTAACTTTTTGGAATTATGTGCGTTTTTGAACGTTTAAAATATCACTTGCTTCAACGGTGAAGGATAAGATCGTGAGGAAAACTGCATGCCTGAAAGTTCTCCATAATGTTGGGTGTCAAAGGCGTGTGAAGTCTGCCGATTCGCACCCACATCTGCACACACAACAAGGAGATCCGTGCTCTGTAGTGGGCTGGAAATAGGTTGATTATGATAATGATGATGGTCAAAAAAACAAAATATCCGCCTATCATTTCATATTATAACAAGAGCGTCTGCCGCCATTGTATTTAGTAGAGTGTTAGAATATAATTATTTTTCACTAAATAAGATGCAAGGGTTTCAAATATAAATGTACATGACTTTATCCACGTTTTTTTTAAATCTCAAAGGAATCCTGAAAATGGTTATGCAAAATGACGCCAAATGCTAAAGACGTGCAAAGATCTATTTACTAAACCCGCCCAAAGGTTTGTTTTTCCAGTATAAAAGTTCTATTTCCTTCTCTAGGATGTAAGCTTTATATGTGCCAATTTTCATCAAAATCGGTTTAGTTAATCAGTAAAATAAACAAATGAACACAAACGCTTCTTTAACATTGCTATAGATTGAAACCTTTTCGATTATTTGTGAAAATATCACCAACATAAGTACTTCCCACACTAACAAATATTTATATAAGCTGTTATTCAGACAAAGGCACACAGGTAATAAACACAATTTCAAAGTCAGATAAATAACTCAGAACAAAGCCTTTTAGAGTATCCTAAGACAAAAATCTCTTTCAAAATAGATTATCCCCTACTGGGGAGCTGTGTTGAACAAATATATGTAATCCTATTTACCCAGGGCCCTAATTCCGCGGACTTCAGAAGGCTTTTCTGAAATCACTCCGAGCCGTTTCAGTATCCACTTACTTTATATTTTACTTAGCTGCAACATTTCAATGGACTTCCAACTCTTATGTCCACTGAATAAAGTTCATTATCATTTATATTGAATATGAATAACAGATTATGATGTATGAAGGCAATTTGGAGCGAAATTGATTTTAAATTCTAAAGTGGTTTCTGTAAGGGCTATTTTGCCTCTTGAATTATATAATTGTGTTTAAATTGAATTTTCGATTGTTGCTTACGATATGTAGGTACAATATACCAAAATAATATCTTAAGGCAATTACGATGCGATGTTTTAAATTCTTTAAACGAATATTCGGGTCACGTCCTGTTATGTGAGATAAGACGCACATATGACTCTTGGATAATATGCCTTTAAAAAACACAATTATTCATCAATTTAATAAACACCAACAAATTAATGTCTTTAAATTATTAAAAATGTTATTGAAAGTAGTATTTGTAGACACCAGTTTTTTATAAAACTTTTCCTGGCGCGCCTCAATTTGGAGTTAGGGGGCCTCGATCATAGGCCCCCGGTGGAGGGTCTACCGCTGGTTGGGTTGCGGTCGTGTGCGCGGGTGTACCCGTGACCCAGACACCAGGCGACGCGTAGGAACATCGCTGGGGTTTAGTGGGTATTCTGGTTGTCAGTCTGGCCGCCGGCGAGTCCCACATACCCCGTCGGAAGCGACGCAGTCTTGTCTGCGCCGCTTTCGAAGGGGATGCGTAAACGCATTTCCCAGCGGAAAAAAAAGTTTTTATAAAACTACTATAGTAAAATATTTAATTCACGAGAGTCGTTTTGAGCTTCTTTCTTTAGCATGTCTACTTTAAAGTATCAATCAATAAAACATAAACTTTAATTAAATGATCCTTTAAATGTTTATTTGATTCATCAAAAACTTACAAGTAGTGAGTTGATGGCGATAACTACATTTAAAATCTTAAAACTAAGGCTATGAGGGTTCCTAACGCGCCCTGGTTTAAACTAAGCTGGGGAACTATTCCTTTTGATATCACCATCCCACATGATACTTAAAATTATGTAAGAGCTATCTTACTAGAGCAATATTTCATACCCAAGTTTGTTTATTATCTATCGAATATGTTTTACAATCGTGAACTTTATAATATTATTTCTCTAATATTGGGTAACTTCTCGATAGATTCCGCAGGGTTGAAGAAAAGCTGTTTTTTTATACTCTACAAGTTAGCTCTTGACGGCTATCACACCTGGTGGTAAGTGATGATGCAGTCGAGGATGGTAGCGGGCTAACCTGTTAGGGGTATGGTAAAACCACATTCCTAATTGGTTTCTACGCGACATCGTGCCGGAACGCTAAATCGCTTTGCGACACGTCTTTGTCGGTAGGGTGGTAATTAGCCACGGCCGAAGCCTCCCACCAGACCAGACTCGAGCCGGGAATCGAACCCGGGACCTCCATCTTAATAACGTTACAGCGCGTGCGCGTCCGATTTCCGAAGAAGCCGATAAGAAACAGATAAATAGCTAGCCGATAGTACTTAATTTATGTGAGCTGAAAATCAGAACCGAAATTTTCTAGTTATATTTAGCGAAATTTGCAGTACTTCAATAAAAACGTTGAAAACTCATAAAGTAACCTGCAAATAGTTAAAAGTAAACGGAAAGTAACGGTTTGTCGGCAAATACGTGTTATTCCAACCGATGCATTATAAGAGCTCGGTTTATCGACGTGAAATGAAAAAAATGGGAGGCTATTTTCAACTTTGACTATAAATGTAGTGCGAGTTCAAACTTCGATGTGGTTCGGTAATATTGCTAAGAATAGTTAACCCTGCAGGATAGTCAATAGTCCAATAGTGGTGATACTGAACACATAGGTAAGAGGACACAAATTAAAAGCGGTTAATTTTTATAGGGCGTTTATTGCTATTTAGCAACGCACACATATTTATGTGTGTTATTATAGTTAAGTAGGCTATCGAGCTTCCCTTAGCGTTCTGTTTTTGGAATCGTATTGTTTTTTGGAAAATATTTAACTTTAGAGTATAACTTGACTACAAAATGTAAATGTGCATCCCAATGAAGTATCTCAGGGATTTAATAGTTTGAAAGAAATATTTAGAAAAATAAAGTAAGCAGAAAACCTAATATAAATAATATATGATTGATACAAAATTCGAGGAATCGAGGAAATACCATAATACTAAATATACTCGTAAATGATCAATCGGTTTCATAACTGTGCAGCGTTTATGTGTTTATGATTAATAAAAATAATTCATAGCAATTAAGAAGTAATTCACATTACATAAATGTAAGGAACTAAGATATCTGCACGGTCTTTTGTAATATTTCTTTATTTTTTTACACATTTTTTTCATACTACGAGATACCAAGCAGTCTTAAAATACCCCAGTATGTTAATTTTAGGTATAGGATAAAAAAAAACACACACTCCTGGTTATTGATTTGATTTTATATATATAAGAATAATATATACATAAATAATACATATTATTTACATTTTACGGAAGGCGGGACATCCTGGCACAAGTAAAATAATTACTTAAAAGGATGTCCCAACGGATAAATGTCATGAAAAACGTATTTTTTGAATAAAAAAATTTTTCATCTCTTTTCAGGATAGGATTATAGTGTATTATTAAAGCCGAAACAAATGCAGGGGAAGTTTTTGGCAACAGCTTGTACTAGAAGATTAATCTCAGGCTTGTCATAGAATGAAGATTAAAGCGAGAATAAATTAACAAGAAAAATCGCGGTTGACTTTTTCTCGCACGATTAAGGAATAAGCCCCGAACCCACATTTCATTTCCACCGCCATTACACAGATTGAAGCGGGAAAAAAACAAGGAGCTCGAAAATTTATGCACCGCTAAATATATGGTCTTGCTTGGTGTTCAAATAAAATCCCTTTTAATTAAAACTGCAAATTTTCAATCCGTTTCCGTATTGAAATTGTAATTTCTATATATTAATTTAAAATATAAATATTTTGAAAGCAGAGGTTTTTCTATTTTAATTTTCTCATGTCGGCCTAAATTTAATTCTGTTATCAAATGTTCATTATCTCCCAGCCTAGAGTAAAGAAATTACTCGTTATCTGAGAGCAAGGTAAGTCTTCAGACCCTGGTTGTTCTAGTCCAAAGTAGTCAAAAGAATAACATGTTTAAATTAAATATTATTTAATTTAAGTCGTGTTTTGCTGATTCTAAATAGTAATAGAGAAGGGCACAAAAAAGAGAAGTTAAAACCTGCAGAACACGTTTGTAGTGATGGGTATGCTCTAAAACCATTTTAGATTTGAAAAAAGGTCTATGCCCAACCGTGGGACATTGGACATTGTATAGGCTGTGGATGGTGGTAAAGTTACTTTTAAATGAGAGACAGTTGAAGGGACACTACATATTTATAACATCAATAATAATTATGTACTAGGTGTGTTTTCAGTCGTAAAAAATGTACAAAAAATGTTGTCAGTCGTAAATATGCAAAAATAAGAATTTACTTCCAAATCTTATTTTGGTTATTAAGTATAGCTTAGCATTCAAGTGTCATTATAATTTATTTTGAGTAAAAAGTTGACCTTGCATCTTCATATTCGCACCTTTTTTTTTTTATCCACTACAAGTTAGCCCTTGACGGCAATCTCACCTGATGGTAAGTGATGATGCAGTCTAAGATGGTAGCGGGCTAACTTGTTAGGTGTATGGTAAAGCCATACTCCTAATTGGTTTCTACGCGACATCGTGCCGGAACGCTAAATCGCTTGGCGACACGCCTTTGTCGGTAGGGTGGTAACTAGGCACGGCCGCAGCTTCCCACCAGTCCAGACTCGAGCCGGGAATCGAACCCAGGACCTCCAACTTTATAATGCAACAGCGCGCGCGCTGCGCCACGGAGGTCGTCCTAGTCTTTTGAAAAGTTTTAGGCAGCGTCAGGTTAACATGAAGAAAGTTACAAAACTACTTTTAGTATTATTTTGATCGGAAGTCCCAAAATTTAACGCAACGCCATCATGCTAATAATATAATAAATATTATAAATCGCCATCCCTATAAGATGGAAAAGTCATGAATCAAAATGGCACATTAGTACTGTAGTTAAATGTAAATAAATTAAAAGAAAATATTTTCCTCCCACATTATTAAAAGTTATATTCAGAGCGTATTTAATGTATGAACTCACTAATCTTAGTAATCTTTTAGAAAGGTCAGTAAGTGGAAATCAATTTTACGTTTCATTGGGTAAAATGTCGAGAGCAAAACTCAATAAATAAATAACGAAATAATCTTTAAAGACAAGATAGCGGTATATTTTTATTATAAACCAAAACTTCTTCTAGTTAAAATGGTTCGGTAAAATAATCCTGACCTTTAGCTAGAAAGCTTTTAAGTCGTAACTTTAAGTCTCTACGACGTTTCCAACTTAATTGAAACGCGAAGCTTTCGTTGCATTGCGAATTTTCAAGTACGCCATTTTAAGGCAACTTTTTTCATAACGTCTGTTATCCAGTAGAGCAAAAGCGAGCAAGGCGTAATAGCTGCATTGCACCGGAAAATATATTGATAGATTCGCAGTAGTTTTAAGTGGGCGAGTGTGGTTATCATCATCACCTCATAAATTAAAATAATGAAAAATATGTGATATATGAACGATTTATGCCTGTAATAGGTTTACATGAATTTTACTATTTTTGATTTGATTTTGATTTGGTATGGTCCACAATCAACGTCAAACGAAGAGTACTGCTGGAAACAAGACTACGGAATTCGGTAATAGCTGTAAAATTCCATTAAAAAACATAGGGTTCCTAACGAAGGAAGTGCTTATCGATTTACGGGTTGATGATGATGTAATGAAATACAAAATATGTTCATTGCGTTGGGTTCATAAGCTGGGTTGTTGATATTATTGTTGTTTCAGCAGTTCGGTAGCTCAATATTTTTTTAATTAATTCGTAAGTTCGTTAAGTAATTTTGCAATTAAATGTTAGATTTATTTTGATACTCATTTTATAAGATTGACGTAAAGCGGACAGGATTTGGTGGATTTAATACCTTAATGAAGAGCCTTGGTTTTCCGGTAATACAGGTGCTTTGGAAATATTTACATTTTCGTTTTTCAGTCGTAGTATTTTGTTTTATGAGCCACTGAGAAATTGAATTTCAAAACTTCTATTATTATAATGTTTAAAAATAATCTTTATTTTTTTTACGGACAATAAGAATATTTACTTATAGTTTAGATAAGGAAGTATTTACAGAATCATTGGCCTATTAACCTACATTACTCTCGACATAACCACGTGTACGTGTTCTCTTCATTATCTTCTGTACAGAGACATTTGATATACGATAGAGAGGATGACTAGAAAACACCAAGATAACCTCCGCAGTGCGTACGCTGTAGCACTATAAAGACGGAGGTCCTGGGTTCGATTCCCAACTCGTTTCTGGTCTGGTCGAGGCTTCGGTCTTGGCTTGTTACTACCCATTACGTCTTTGTCAGTAACCAAGACGCGTCACCAAGTGACATAACGGTGCGACACGATGTCGCGTAAAAACCAATTATATATAACCAATCATATATATTATAACCCAATAATAGCGATTTTTAATAAAAAAAAATTGAAATTAAACATCGTTAGCTTTAACGGTTGGGGTAAACAGATATGCGCCTGACCGGTTTCAATAATGTTCCCAAACGTCTACCAACCAGCACTTGGCCAGTGTGGTGGTACAGCCAAGCCTCGTTTCATACTGATAACTGACCCGTGCTCTTCTGTGTACCAGTGTAATAGGTTGATTATGATGATAATGATGCTGGTGGCTCCAAGATTCAAGTATATTCCTTCACTAGTTCCTAAGTAAAATAGTTCATGTCAAACATACAAATCCGATGTTTTTAAGCTCTCTTCCTTGTTTCCGCCGCATAAACTTCGGGAAGTGGTTACTAAAGTCACTGTCTTGGGAGTTGAAACCGAGTTTTACTACCCTATGTAGGTACTTCGCAAAGACATAACCACTACTAAGTCATGATTGCCCTTAATAAAGTTATACAAGGTCCAACTTCGTCTGACATAGGGTGACAAGTTTAGCACGTATGATGCGGCCATATCTGAAAATGTCATCACATATTTATACATCTCCATAACAGAACGGCTATTAAAACGTTTGTATACATTCGTAGTTACGGATACTAATAAAATAAAATAAGCACCATTTAAAAGCCGTATAACAAATAACATACAGTCATATAAAAATATAATTCATGTTAGTCGATTGTAGGCACTTATAAGGCGTTCATACATTTGGTTCCTTGATTCATGAACCAACTACCTCCAGCGTTTAAAAATTACATGTTAAAAATGTCAAACAGAAATTAAAATATTACTTTTCTCGTTTGTGAAGTCAACATCTCCTGAGGAAGATCCAGTGTCGGGTCGAAACGTGCGTAGAAGTTCTAGTGGAAGATTTTGTGTGGTGTTATATTATACAAATCTCCCGGTTGTCGGCGGAATATAGCAAATTATACTTACTGTTTATTGTTTATCATGGACTTCCGCAAAGTAATGCCTGCTTCTATTCATTATTAGAAATTAAAAAAAAATTTTTTAGCTGAGTTGGATGGTTGACTCATTTGTGTCGACCATTTTAACTCATTTTAAAAACGTTCTTTTCATGCCTTATATGCTTACTCAGTTCCTCTAATTTTAAGCTGTTAAGTTAGACTAGCACCGAGGACAAACCTCTTCTGTTTTTTCAGTGCCGTTATTTTAACATGAATTATATTTCCTTTTTATATTAATAACTAAATAAATAAAAAAAAAACATTTATGTGTTATTATTGGAAGTTCATAGTGATAACTGTACTATCCAGAGTTCCGAATGTGCTTTAGTGCAAGAACGAGTTCACAACAACGTGACCGGGTTTGTTTGGTTCAGATAATACATTTAAACCGGACATAATTTTACCAAAAGTTGCAAAATTTAACTAAGTCTTATCTTAATACACAGTTCCCTAAATATAACAGGGAACGGTATATAACGCCACCCGCCATTATTATAATGATATCTTTCATTATCATTATTATTCATTATAGTGATCATTATTATTATAATATATTTGTGATTATACCACAAATATATTATTATAATATTGATCACTAAAGCCCGTCAACCAGCATTGCAGCAGCGATGAGGGTCTAAGCTATAATTCTCTCTTCGCATGAAAGGCAGTGGGCAGTGCATTGGCACATTAATAGGGTTAAGAAAAAAGACAATACGATGATTGGAAAATAAACTGTAATAAAATCTTCAGAGCTCTGTTTTCGTGTCGCATCGCATACTGACCCATGCTGTCTTTAGAAAGAGGTTACAGACAACTACTAGAATTATATATAGTTATTGGTTCCTTCATACTTATTTATTTTGACGACCTCCGTGGCGCAGTGCGTGCGCTGTCGCATTTTAAAAAGTTGGACGTCCTGGGTTCGATCCCCGGCTCGAGTCTGGTCTGGTGGGAGGCTTCGGCCGTGGCTAGTTACCACCCTACCGACAAAGACGTGTCGCCAAGCGATTTAGCGTTCCGGCACGATGTCGCGTAGAAACCAACTAGGAGCGTGGGTTTACGATAATTCTAACAGGTTAGCCCGCTACCATCCTAGACAGCATCATCACTTACCACCAGGTGAGATAGCCGCCAAGGGCTGACTTTGTAGTGTATAAAAAAAAAATTATATATTTTAGGCTTTGTAGTTTTATTGATGAACATCTAAATGTCCAGAATTTTATGAAAACATGGGCATTCTACTCAGAGATAACTTCTCAAAGTCATTCCGTTGAACATCTAGTTTATAAAGACCGGGAGTATAAATTGTGTTCGAGATATTTCGTTTCAATTACTGCGGCATAGACATAGAAAATAAATTTTATTCTCCTACGGTTTTATATTCGAATACTATTAACATTCATGGCCTAAGTAGTTAAATTGAAATTAATTTTGGATATGGTGATAAAACAAAATATACATTTATCATTATCAATCAACTGCCGGCCCACTCCATGGCACGTGTCCAGTGATGCTAGAATTGCCTCGAAATAATACGTTATATTTAATTATTTATTTTATTTCGGAACCTTGCCTAAAGGGACTCCTTTTAATAATATATTTTAGTAATTATATTATATTTTTTAAGATTTTTAGTTTTAGGTTCAATTTAAGGCAACTATTATGTTTATTTCAAACTAACAACGGACAGCGAATGTTGAGAGATAAAATAGTCAGCATATTATATAAACTGCCTGATTTTTTTTAGTTCCAAGCATCCTTCATTACGGGTATATTTAAGTTCAAGGTACATTATTCGACACCGGATGCCTTCCAAAAAGGTATTTCTCCTTCTGGAAAATTTTCAGTACTTTATTTATTTTTATTTTTTATTCACTCCAAGTTAGCCCTTGACGGCAATCTCACCTGGTGGTAAGTGATGATGCTGTCTAGGATGGTAGCGGGCTAACCTGTTAGGAGTATGGTAAGCCCCCGCTCCTTATTGGTTTCTACGCGACATCGTGCCGGAACGCTAAATCGCTTGGCGACACGTCTTTGTCGGTAGGGTGGTAAATAGCCACGGCCGAAACCTCCCACCAGACAAACCAAACCAAAGTAAGGCCGATGATATTGTTGTTAGAGAGGAAGCCTAATTATCACTGACATTTATTGACACATATATATATATACATACGGCCCTCCAACCCAGCGTAACGGAACTACGCTCTAAATCCATATATCGTATGTGAAGGAATGTGAATGGGATATTAATAGGTCGAAGATAAATTATGATTTCGTGATAAATTTTTATGACAATATAACACGTTATGGAACAGACATGTGTCACTTTCGAGCCAAGTCTTTGCCCATCTTAACGTCTATGAACCACGCCAGTTGTACGAACCCGTCAAAAGGCCGTCCAGCGGAAGCAGCCGAAGCCCGCGGGAGAAATCTCTTTTCAATTCGGAGGTGAGGGAAATGATGGCGCTATTTCTGCTTATTACGTTGTCAATTACGGGGAAAATTTGTTTGATATTTTCAGGGCTGCGTGGAGCAAGTCATTGTGGGGAGAAAGTCACGCTAACGACGTTTTTTTGCGTGGTTATTCATACACAATATACGTGCTCCGGTTTAATGGCATATTTTGCGCAAAGAATTACAGAGTTGAGTATAAATAAGCTATACGCATAAATTCGTATGAGTTTTACCATCGCTCCTAGGCTGGCGACAATCGTATCAGATTTAACACCAACACATAAAGCCACCAAGTAAAAGCCGGGCAAAAATCTATTTTATTTTTTATTTTATGCATAGCTTTTCCCAAATTCTACGAAACAAATAATATGACATGCTGAAACTGTTACTGTTACACGGAAATACTAAAATAACAAACAGGTGGCGAACTTTTAGACTTTGCCCAGCGAAAAATCGGATGCTGCATAAGATAGAAGATACCATGTTTTGGCTCAATTTTTCTTATGCAATCCCTATATACACATCTCACTTTCACATTACGCACTTTCATGGCTACATCTATTTAATCTGAGATAATAACTATATTACATAATGTTAACTTATATCTTCGCTACATAATGTTAACAGTACTATACTATCTTTAATATAATACCAGTAGCGAAATCTAGTATGATACACTCACAGCTAAATGGGGATGGGTTAAAAAATAGATAGGTTCATACGATGAGCGTAAAAACTAAATTTACGCTTTATAACTTCCTAGAATTGTACGGGATGGTTTATATGTATCTAATACTTTGTGTTGCTATTAGCTATAAGATAGCTACCTATGCAAATAATTAGTTCAACAAAGGACTATTGCAAGGAAGTTCCATAGAAAGAGTTAACTGTCAGAAATCGTCGCAATGTTCACCTAAAACGTAATAAATATCCCTAACACAGATATACCAGTCAGGTAGAACATACAAACTGTTTATGAACAGGAATATTCGACACGCCAAACTTCTTATCACAAACCGTAAATATAATAGTATGATTTAGTTTCTGAAAGGAAACCGGGCTTACATTTCTCATACAGCGGTGTTGATTTCAAAGGTAAATATGGGTTTTAATTCCGGTCATTGCAAAAAGCATACGAAACGGAAATGTGGTGACGTTGCGGGGCGTTTTAGCTCTAAATTAACAGGGAAGTTTCACACCTTAGGAGCCAAAACCAGTTGGGAAGCAACTCGATGGCATTTGTATGAAATGTCATAAATAGGAATGAGTATTTACTTATTCGGTGCGGTGATAGCATAGTGGTTAGGGCGTCAGCCTCCTAAACAGAGGTCGGCGGTTCGAATCCGGGCACGCACCTCTACCTTTTCGGAGTTATATGCGTTTAAAAAAAATTAAAATATCACTTGTTCAACGGTGAAGGAAAACATCGTGAGGAAACCTGCACGTCTGAGAGTTTTCCCTAATGTTCTCAAAGGCGTGTGAAGTCTGCTAATCCGCACATGGCCCGCGTGGTGGACTCTGGCCAATTGAGAGGAGACCCGTGCTCTGTAGTGAGCCGGCAACGGGTTGATCCTGGTGATATATATACTTATTCATTATCTTTATTAGCACACCACTACAAGTTAAGGAAAAAAAAAACAGAGAACGACAAAGGTAAGAAAAGACCAGAAGTAGACTAAAAGCTGCCTTATTACTTAGTAGAAATCACTGCCAAGTAACGATACATTCGACTAACATTTTTAAAATATTTACTCAATATTAACGTAGTAAATTAAATCAAATTGGAAATCAAGGCGTTTGCAATCTTGAGCTCTCTATAAATTTCCTCAAAAATAATTCTTTATCAATTCAAATAGTGTTGCAATAAATATAAAAACGGTTGCAGTCGAGCGATCCACGTCAATAACGAAGTTCTGTGACCATCGAAAAAAATAATGTCATATTTAACTAATACTATGCCATTATGTAGACAACTATGGCGGCCAGCGCTTGACGATAATATCCAAACTACGCCAAGCGGAACCGAACAGCTCTCGGGAAAGGGGCATAACGCATATTCATTACATTATGCTTTCTAAGTGTTAATGAACTTCATTTCGTACTACCACCACCTCTTTTATGAGTGTTTTGTTCTGTGGTTAAATAAAACATTCTAAATGCTACAGTGCTATGATTTTAACGTGATAAGAACAGGGTCTTGTTTTATTGGCCATAGTAATCTTTAAAATATATAATTGGAATAAAATTTAATAATTGATATTAGACCAATTGAAATTGTGTACATACCAACTTTATTTCTTTGTTCCGTTCGTGTCTAACGAAACCAAGGAACCCCAATGCCCACATCCTCCCTTTTTTGTCCGTTAGCAATCTGTTTTAGTATTCCAGTCTTTGTGGGAGTCCATGCGGGTCGCATACATCCCAGCTAATGGGCAACATCAAAGAGATGCTAAAAGCGTGTCATCGAAACTGTAGCCTTCCCAAATGCCGAGGCAAATTTAAATTATTCAAGTGCTAACAGGAAGTGTAGACACTTACTCGTATACTTGCTCAAAAATAACTTCAACACGTGTGTTGTTTTAATAAATCCATTTTGAGGATTCCGTGGCGCAGCGCGCTGTCGCATTATAAAGTTGGAGGTCCTGGGTTCGATTCCCTTCTCAGGTCTGGTCTGGTGGGAGGCTTCGGCCGTGGCTAGACACCACCCTACCGACAAAGACGTGTCGCCAAGCGATTTAGCGTTCCGGCACGATGTCGATTTAGGTACTCCTAAACCATACCCTTGACAGGTTAGCCGGCTACCATCTTAGACTGCATCATCACTTACCATCAGGTAAGATTGCCGTCAAGGGCTAACTTGTAGTGGATAAAAAAAAAATAGGTGATCTAAGTTTTAACACTGTGGGTCTGTGTGAGGAAAAGAGTATGTATGCTTATTAAATGAACCTTGGATGAAATTTCGTGCGTCGAAACAAACGTAACATAGTCAGTGATACATAAATTATAGTTACAAATATAAGTTACAGTTCTTTTGACGTATCAATACAGTTCATAATAAAGACCAGTCCCTATCCGATTAAAATGGCTGGCTCTATTTTTTGATAGAATGGACAAGTCGGACGTTATAGATATCTCTAGCTCGAGCATACTCACCGAACTCCTTTTAAAGACTTTATAACTAGAAAATAAGCCACAAGGTAACTGCTGCAAACCCTACAAGAGTTACGATTGTCTTACGTCTCCATGAACTTCAAACGTCCATTATGTTATAGTGTTATCTGATCAACAAGCGAAATGTCAATAGGACTGGTTTACGGTGTAAATTCAGTTAGCGAAAGTCATCTCTCGTCCTCAATCAGAAAATGTTCCATTCCTAAAGACGGAAAGCACGTACAGATGGAATATTAAATCAAGTTTAAACTGGACCAAGTTCGGAGTACTCTATCCAATGACAACAAAAGTTGGTCGTCATGGGACGCTCGGCAGATCCTGAAACATCAAAGTTAATAGGAGAGTTTACGAAGACGGAGCATTACAGAAGTGAGCGATTTAATATTTGCAGTGACGGTTGATTTTACTACCTAGGTGCACTGATAGATTTTACAACATCAAAGGGGGCCACCGTGGTGTGAATAAAGTGGAATGTCCTGGGCTCGATTCCCAGCTCTTGTCTGGTTTATGATTGCGGCTAGTTAAGACCCTTTTTTATCTATAACAAGTTAGCCCTTGACGGAAAACTTACCTGATGGTAAGTGATGATGCTATCTAATATGGTAGCGGGCTAAGCTGTTAGAGGTATGGTAAACCCATACTTCTAATTGGTTTCCACGCAACATCGTGGCGGAACGCTAAATCGCCACTACTACTAGCCACGGCCGAAGCCTCCCACCAGCCCAGACTCGAGCCGGGAATCGAACCCAGGACCTCCTACTTTATAATGCGACAGCGCGCGCGCTGCACCACGGAGGTTGTCATAACGTATCTAGTGGCAAAAACGTACTGTCAAGCCATTTAGAGTTCCAGTATGATGTTGAGTACGGAGTAACGAATCTTATCCAATGTTGCAAATGTTCATGGACGAAGCTAAACATCAAGTCGTCTTCAACTCGTCAGCTCGTTTGTCAGCTTCTTCTCCTTCTTTGTCCTCGCCCTATCCCGTTACGCGGGGTCAACTTTTCTTATCATACTACGCCACGTCAATCGTATTTTCGCATCGTCATCATTGAAGCCGATTAAATACAAAACATTATATAAATAAAAACATGGGTCGCCTTGGGAACCTCCTCCATTTATCGTCGCTCGGAAGCTGATAAACAGACAACATTGCCTCTCTGTTAGCGATTTATCACCGATGAACAGTTTGAAAGAGGTTCTCGAAAAAACGTACAGAGATAAGTTCTTCGATATTCTCGGGATGCTATCAAATCGAATAAAATATTAAACATTCATAGGTACCCAGTACCCGTTTTCCGCCGCTTCCCGTAAAAGCGATAAAGTTAAACCAAAGTGTTTAGTGTAGCGAATCTTAGTTTAAGTTTTTACATGTAGCTACACTTTTTTTTCTTCTTTTTTTCCGCTGTGAAATGCGTTTACGCATCCCGGTACGTGGAACTCCTCGGCGGCCAGACTGGTGACAAGAATACCTACTAAAATCCAGCGATGCTCCTTCGCGTCGCCTGGTGGCTGGGTCACGGGAACACTTGTGTACTCGACCGCAACTCAACCAGCGGCGTCCGCTGAGGAAGACCCTCCAGGGGGCGCCAGGAATATTGGACGCGCCTCTACTATACTACTTTCCTTGTTATATTTTTCGATAGATAAAGAACTCTCAAAAGAAGAGAGAGAGAGAGAGAAAGAAGAAAGACTCTCTGGGACCTAATTTATTAGCATGGAAAGGCAAATTATTCTTATAGCCGAAGCACTCTCTTCCAGACAACCCCTGGGGAGAGTATTTAAAGATTATGATTAGTTATTTAAGTTAGCTTTTTTTATACTTCCAGTAAGCGGGATTTCCGTAATAAACGAATAATGCCTGAAGAAGAAAAAAACATTTTTGTATAGACTTATAGCGGGCATTCCCACAACGGTTCGCCGTTTCATCACAATCTAATCAGTCGACTGAAACGAAATAGAGGACAAATATACAAACACAGCCAATTTACGTCATAAGTGGTTGAGGCGTGTAATAGCACATTCGCAATTATTATGCTTGTTTGAGTAGAATCTTCAAGAAGAGGAAGAAGAAGGAAACTTCTTCGAAATTAGATTATTTCGATATCATATTTCATATTATAATTTTTTTGTTAATCATATTGTTAATTAGCGAACAGGATTGAGACATGATCTTAAATTAAAAACATGTTAATACACAGTATTTTTTTAAAAACCCTGAATCTACTCCGGCAAAGTCGAGAACGGTAGAAAAAAAATGTGGTACTTTTGTTCCATTTTGCTTTTGGTCTCGGAAAATTCATATTACGTTCACGTAGCATCAATAAAGCACGCCACAGGCTCAACTAGGCTCGTCTGATATTTCTTGTTGAGCGAGGAAATTATTTCGCTATTTGCAACGCGTTCCAAAAGCTATACATCGATATATCTATACATACAACTATTACAACGGTGACCTAGCGTTTCTTACATTAAAAAATAAACAATGTCATTATCTGCAAAGCGAAATATGTTTTTCAAACCAGGTAGGGCAAGTTGTTCCTGAGATCAGCTCGATCTAAAATAACATCATCATTTTCAGCTCATTCGTTTTTAATACTTATTGCTTCCATGTTTCAAATGAACGCTACAAAAATCATAAATGCATTTTCCGCTACCGTTATGCAACCAGCTACAATAATATGATCATCTTCAAATCAAGATTAAAAATGCATTTAAAATACCCGCTCCACTTTACACTTAATCGTCACTAACCATGTACCGCTGTAATTTTTTTTTTCTGACTATCTATTTTTTTTTTTCTAGCTGTCCTGATCTTATTGGTAACCGGGTTGTTTGGCGAGCTTCAGAAAGAAGCTCTGCCAGAAGAAATTTTGAGCCCTAGGGATCGAAGAAACTAAGGGAACGTCTGCCTAAGGGCGCCTCCTGTGAGGCCGAACCTCGACTTAGGCCACATTTGGGATAACGAGAGGATCGGACGGTTAACGGGGGGGTCGGACGGCACAAAG
Organism: Lasiommata megera; assembly: GCA_928268935.1. Taxonomy (NCBI): domain Eukaryota; kingdom Metazoa; phylum Arthropoda; class Insecta; order Lepidoptera; family Nymphalidae; genus Lasiommata; species Lasiommata megera. The sequence goes on along the minus strand of OV743314.1, from coordinate 13,045,505 downwards.
GTGTAATTGCAAACAAGCGTTAGTAAATAAATTCATAAAAAATAGACGGCTAATATACGCTGAAGCGGTGATAGCCTAGTGAAGCGGTGATAGCCTAGTGGTTAGGGCGTCAGCCTCCTAATCAGAGGTCGGTGGTTCGAATCCGGGCACGCACCTATTACTTTTCGGAGTTATGTGCGTTTTAAAAAAATTAAAATATCACTTGCTTCAACGGTGAAGGAAAACATCGTGAGGAAACCTGCATGCCTGAAAGTTCTCCATAATGTTCTCAAAGGCGTGTGAAGTCTACCAATCCGCACATGGCCAGCGTGGTGGACTATTGCCAAAGGAGACCCGTGCTCTGTAGTGAGCCGGTAATGGGTTGTTCATGATATACGCTGATTATTTTCATCTTCAACGGCATCCATACAAATGTATTGTTACAAAAACAACAAACAGTATATAATGGAATACCTTATAGTAAGGTTTTGCACCGCATTGGTAGCTAAATAAATCAATTTTCCTATCGTTCACTGGGTTCAGCAAAACATATTTTAATAAGCACATCATCTGTTAGGCTGTATCACCCTCCTGTCTGTCTTAATCTACTTTTAACGTCCCACTTATGGGACACACAAGTGTGATACTTGTGTGTCCCATAAGTGCTCAGGGTAACAACTCTCAAATGCGGATTGACCATTTATTCTGAATTAATGTGTGACTAATTATCAATATATATTTTTATCCACTAGATGTTAGCCTTTGATGGCAATCTCACCTGACGCAAGTGATGATGCAGTCTAAAATGGTAGCGGGCTAAATTGTTGAGGGTATATGGTTTGAAGCATGCTCCTAAGTGGTTTCTCCGCGACATCGTGCCGCAACGCTAAATCGCTTGGCGACAAGTCTTTGTCGGTAAGGTGGTAACCACGGCCGAATCCTCCCACCAACCCAGGACCTCAAATTTTATAATGCGACAACGCACGATTCGCCTCCGAGGTCGTCAAAAATAATAGTACTTATAATTTAAAACGAACTTGGAGATTCGCGTTTCTGGACGCGTTATCAAAATATCATGTTCAAATACTTCCTCTACAAACTTTATATAGCTCCATCTCTAAGCTAATAAGATTACTGAGTGTGCCTTCCTTACGGTACGGTAGAGATTAATAGTAGCAAAGGATCTTACCTACGAGTGCCAGCGAGCGGTCAGATAAACTCACATATGCACATAGAAATAGTTCCTTTCCGCATTACGTATTAGGTATGTACCTACCTCTTGCTCTCTCATGAATATTCCACGTCCAAAGAGATTTATTAGGGCTGGTATTCCGTCATTCCGTAAATTTATGCTCGCCGGTTTGAATTAGATTTGTGATGCGAACGAGTCATGTTCCGATGTTCTGAGGTTTAATGGCGACACGAATTGGGTCCATCGGAATACACACCATTTTACTCTATATTTGCTCTGCCTTATAAAATTAACACCATGTTCGAATAAATTCAAATTCAAATCCAAAATAGCTTTATTCATTTAAACTTATTACAGGCATCTATCTAAGCTTTCATATATAATTGATTATTCATTATTCTAATTCGTACACTCGCCAACTTAAAACTAAAGCTAAGATTCCAATCGCGCCCAGAAGAATATCTAAGAATCAGTCTAAGAATAAAACCCAAAACAAACTTAGTCGGGGTTTTTTGTTGGTATGACTATCTCATCAGTTAGAGCAATTTTATCACTTTTTTATCATTTATATAATCCTTAATATCGTAATAGGATTATTATATAAGCTTTCGTTTTATAAAAATTTAGATTTATTTATTTATTGATAGATATCTCCAATATGAAGCACGTGTTCAAAATGTGTTTAGGTGAGAATGAATTAAGTAATATTTTTTTTTATTTTACAAACGGAGAAAATAACAAAGCAGCATATACAATTAAGCAAGTTCCAAAATACAGTACAATTTGACAGCATTCCTCCAGCAAATCGAAGGCGTAACCAGAAAAGCATATCTAAATTTAAGTAATTAAATTAAAATTTCTGACAGTAATTTTTCAGTGCCTTGCGCGGAGTTAGGAATACAATCAAACCGTCGGTTGCTTTTACATACGTATAATAACTTGAATCTTTTAAAGCCCAATAAATAATCCGAAACCTTTCAGTAATTCCGCTTGAATATAAAATCTAACACAACTATTTAGTTCGATTCGAATAACATTCACACACTCATGGAGATAAGGGAATACACGTCGCATAGACTCGGAAAGTTACATCTCCAAATACATTAATAATTGTTTTGTAAGTCCTTTAAAATTATTTGTCTCGAGGGCACCAATACCACGTCTCTGCCCCTTCTCAGAAAACTTATCGATAGTAGTAATAATTGAACTTATTATTTTTAATTTCACACATGAAATACTAAAAGTTTATTATTTATGTAAGTATTTTATGAGCTTCCGGGGTAAGATAAAAACTATTTAGGTAGTGTGAAACGCCATAAAATCCGTTAAACATAGAACTATCATGTAGTGCGAGGCACGCATACATCTATGGGTATCCTACCTCGCCTGAATTTATATGGCTACCAAGACCTTATAAATCGCGCTCGTTGAAGCGGCAGGGTTAATACATTTGCTGGATATGCCCTTTCGGGTCCCCTATTATCACCTGAGTATAATAGACGTGGAATAGAAAGAGTCCGATCTATTGCACAATAGATGGCGCTCTTTCAATTCTATAACAATTGAAGTCAACTTTCACTCGATCGAACAAGTAAAAAATCTCGTACTCAACATTCTGAACACACAGTCCATATCGGACTTTATCTCTCGCTGTTCCTTCAGTAACAATTACACACAGGAATTGCTAGTGTTGCATTTTTAAACGTCTGTTCGACTGTCAACGATAGTTCTTGTAGATGTTCTATATTTCCCAATACGTCACGTCAAAACACGATCTCACTGAACATTAACCATCTAATAATGAATAGAAGCAGGCGTTACTTTGCGGAAGTCCATGATAAACAATAAACAGCAAGTATAATTTGCTATATTCCGCCGACAACCGGGAGATTAGTATAGTATAACACCACACAAAATCCTCCACTAGAACCTCTACGCACGTTTCGACCCGACACCGGATCATCCTCAGGAGATGTTGACTTCATAAGCGCGAAAAGTAAAGTTAAAAGTAAAGTTTTCTTTGTTGTCGGCGGAATATAGCAAATTATACTTGCTGTTTATTGTTTATTAACCATCTAGCTAAACGGTCGGTACATATATAATGTTACATATAACTTTTATTGACGTCTTGTCAAAGAAAATGTTCGTTACGACGAGTAGAATATGCCACTAAGTACTTTAAAAAAGTTATTATTTTAAAATCACTGTATTAAATCTGCGTTTAATCAATTAGGATTCAATTAAAGTGTTTGAATTATAATGATTTAATTACTTGGAAAAAAGCCGTTTCAATTTCATCTGCACGCATGATTGAATAATATTAATTGTATATTATATTTTACTAGCTGTACACGGCAAGTTTCAATTCCACGTAAAAGGAATAGCATATATATATACCGATAGTTTCTTTTGGCTAGGAATACTCGTGGGTTTCCCCAGAAAACAAAGTCTATAACGGACATAGGTATAAAAAATATTGTGATTGTATGTATAGTAAAATTTATCGTCTGCTCGTGTTATTAAACATCCTTGTTCGAACGCAAACGATAACTCTTGCAGATGCTCGATATTTTCCAATACGACACGAAGATAACACGTCGCGCTCACTGAATAGCAACTATCCAGCTGAGCAGTCAGTACATATCCAATGTTATCTCACGCTGTTATTGACGCTTTCTTATAGAAATCATATTTGTAAAGAGTAAATATTCCAGCGCAGTAAAAAAGTTATTGAAATATTGTATGCTTTTTTCACATTGGTTTCATAATACAGAGCAAGGGTCTCCTCTTAATATGAGAAGGGTTTGGCCATAGTCCACCACGCTAGCCATGTGCGGATTGGCAGACTTCACACGCTTTTGAGAACATTATGGAGAACTCTCAGACGTGCAGGTTTCCTCACGATGTTTACCTTCACCGTTGAAGCAAGTGATATTTTAATTGCTTAAAAACGCACATAACTCCGAAAGTTATAGGTGCGTGCCCGGGTTCGAATCCCCGACCTTTGATTAGGAGGCTGACGTCCTAACCGCTTCACATTGCTTTACTCGTATTTAATGGTATATATAGCGGCCATACATAGTGGGTTCGTGGTCAAATTCCGGATAAATAATTCATTTAGTTTTAATTGTATTATAGGCTTCGTTTAATTTAATTTAATATCTTTTTTACCTTAAATTTAATGAGCATGATACCCTTAATCCTTTTATTGTATATGTCGAATAAAGGGGCGTCCGAGTTGTTTTTTTGTAAGGGTGACATCAGCATTGCTGACGTCACCATTTTGTTTACATTCGCTCATAGTAATTAAAACCACAACTTGCCGGTTTACACTTTTATTGCAATAACTAAGAGGTCCGAACAGTACGACGTCTCGAGCGAGAGAATCCGCGAAAGGCATCGACCACCCGTATTTATAGCACAAAGCATGCTTGTACGAAATTGATTGTTACTGTCTAAATTGTGTTAGCAAAATCATCAATAATTAAAATGTGGGTAATTATTGAATTATATTTAATTCTAATTATTGAATAAAGTTAATAACTTCTTCGCCCCGACATATATAATTTTAATCCAATATTTTTACCTTGTTAAATTTTTATGAATATTTGTAAGCTAATTTTGCATTAATTTTATAAAGAATAAATCTTGGTTACCTCTCCTAAAAGTCGTATCAATTTGTTTAATGATGATTTGGGAAGATTTAAAGCTGAAACTCTAACATTTCGGTGTAAGAAATTAGGAGGGAATGGTGCTCGTTATTTAACTGTTTTGTTAAATGACTTTAAAAGATTTCACAATTTGGTAGGTAGTTATTTTTAATTGATAATTTTGTTTAGGTTTCGTCGGGAGGTCAGTTAGTTAGATGTTTAAGCTTAGATTATTTTATTAAGTAACATATATAAAAATTAAGAAATTGGTTAAGTATTAAAATTCTTTATTGTATACTAATTAGGCCTTAGGCTTAGGCTGTTTCTGTTTAATTTTTGTTTGTTTTATTTAATTATCGTAAATACCATAGTTTTATGTTTTGACTATAAGATTTTATGTGAAAGTATCTGTTATACATAATATTGTGTTGGTAGTTTTTATAATATATATATATAAATTTAAAAATAACTAATAATTATATAATGTGTCCATCAGGATATAAGTAAACTCCATTCGAAATTTTCAAACCGGTTCTGTCATTGTGCCGAGTAACAAACATCCACATTTATATTTCTACTAGCTTTCAGCCGCGTCTTCGCTCGCATTGAAGCCTTGCCCAGTTACGCTGTGGCAACCAATAGGGTTAGAACAAATAATAGAGAGTCCGAAAAAAAAAAATTGATGCCTTAATGATCTATACAAGATCTATTTTATAATAAGTATAGATCATTACAATAGAAATGAATCAATAAGATTTTTACAAACAATTTTATTATAATACGTAAAAAAGAACCTGAAGAAGAAAATGTGAGATTCCGTTTTATTTATATTTATCCAAAATTGAGGCTACAGTTTCGCTGACACGCTTTTAGCGATGCTGTCCATTAGCAGGGAGTGTATGCAACCCACAAGGTCTTTCACAAAAGAGAGAAATTCAAAATTTAATATTGCATTAATAACAGGTACATTAGTGAAGTCACAGACCCGAGGCCTACGCCGTAATCGGTTGCTAATATGTGATGATGACGACCTCCGTGGCGCAGCGCCTGTATTATATATTGTAAATCGGAAAATATTAGTTTGTTATTCTACATCTTTTACTACTGAACCGATTATCATGAATTTTGGCACATTTACAGCTTAAAGCGATAAAAGACAAAATAATTTTTAACATCTTTTAACACTTAACCGAATAATAAGAAGTTTGCACATACAGCATCCGTCCTGGTAATAGATATATATAATATATTTTTACCCTGGAAAAATTCAAAATCCCTCGTGGTTGGTAAAATTTAATCTATACAACCGCGGTCAAAATAATAGTCAATCCATTAATTTCTAAAGGATTGTTTCAGCCAATTATTAGCTCATTCGTTTGCGTGAATAAATTCAGCGTAAATATCTCCGTATATATCAGCACTGTCATGTGAAGAGACCCTGCCAATTTCGAGATAAAACGGCATTACGCTGCCACATCAAATGTTCTCACGTCACCAAGTTCCGGTCAATTATTTATTTATATATGTACAATCAGCTTCGTGTGCTGATTTTTGTGCAAAACTCGACAATTAATCGATACATTGACTTGCATTACATAACGTTATATTTTATGTAAATATTTTAATTTATTAAAATATTTTGTCATGATTTCCAAAAAAATTAGAGAGGCAAGATTGATTAGAGATATTAGACGGAGTCGATTTTAGTATATTACTAGCTGTTGCCCGCGAGTTCGTCTGCGTAGAATTGCTGATTTTACTTGAGATTGAGGTTACCCGTGCGGCCAATGCCCTGCTTGAGAAAGTAAGCTACAGGCAAATGTCAAATTGCCGATTTTCGTATCTCTAAATTAAAAAACATAGGACTTTCATACAAACTTCAAACCCCTATTTTACCCCCTTCGGGGTAGATTTGGATGAAAAAAAAGTTTAACCTTATACTTACGCCCTAAAAGAAACCTATTTTTAAAATTTCACGCTTGTAGACTTCATAATAAAAAAATAAGCAAAAACTGTCATCCCCTTTTTTACCACCCTTAACAGGTAAAATTAAAAAAAAATTATGTTCATGTTTTTTATTTATTATTATTAATCTTGATGCAAATTTTTTTTGTCTCTAACTCTAAAAACTAAGAAATTTCATACAAACTTCCAACCCCCCTTTTACCCTCTTAGGGGTGGAATTTCCAAATATCCTTTCTTAAATGACATCTCTTAACTATCAACTACCTACTTGCTAAATTATAGCTTTATACGTACAATAGTTTTTGAGGTCTCGTGTTTAATCAGTATGTCAGTAAGTCAGTATGTAAGTATGTAAGTGACCTTTCGCTTTTATATATATAGATTAAGTATTAAGTCATTTATATTATAAATTTATAGCTTTCAGATCTTGACGGTGACTTGAGAGTTTATCAATTGCGCTTGACAAAGTAAAGCTTCGCGTAATAGTATCACGATGTATGTGTTTGATGGAATAACACAGTATTTCACGGGTAACCTGTACGTGGATCTTCTTATCTCTATTAAACGTGAAAATAGAGAGCTATTGGCCCAACAAATCTAATTCTGACCTACGACGCATAAATCCACGGCTGGGAGGAAAACCGGCCGTAATAAATCTCGTTGGACGCGGAATATTCATGAGGGTACATATGTAATTTGTTGGACGGACTATTTTTATGTGCATATGTAAGCTCGTACCGTTTTGAGGAATGTTTATTTCAATTCATGTTTGTATTATACTGTATGTAAACTTTATGTAAATCTGATTTCCCTAATTTATTACAACTATCCTTTAATCCCAAAAGCTACGTAGCCCTATATATCTTTGTAACATATTATGTACCTATGCCCCCAATGTCCATCCCCAACTAATCCCGGAATATTGGAATATGGGGCTGTTCGCAACCCAGATCTAATTCAGGGTGACGAACACAAATTTATGGAAAGGCGGAAAACCAGCCTTAATAAATCTCTTTGGACATAATAAATTTATCTCCTAGGAATATTCAAGAGCAGACATATTAAGTCACACTATTTGTATATATATTTGTATACAATTATTAGGCAATCATCTTAGTGCTGTTATGGTTAGCATTTACAGCTATGGATTAAGGTCCTGGGTTCGAGACCCAGGGCAGTACAAGAATTAATAGTTACTGGATCTTTCTTTTAAAATTATAAGTACCAAGCAGCTCATTCCTCATAGAGCATCTTAAGCCGTGAAGTTGGGTTTATCACTAACGTGTGATGTGATATGTGGTATCTATCCTAAAAAACCCTCTCTGATTTGCTATGCTCAACTTTGGTACTTTAAAAGCCTGAGTGAGTTGAGTAAACATTAAAATCCCCACGTTTAAACTACAATTTCACTGACTTTTGACTTGAGATTTATGCTGACTGAATAAATATCCCATTAAAGATTTATGAGGAACACACCGAACAGGGTCGATGCTGCTCTGTTGCGGGTACTGACACCGAAAGTTAAATCGATTTCAGTTATTAAATACAAATTTCATAGTTATATAAAAAAAACTATTGTACCCGTCTTACTACTTCAAAAATTTGTTAGTTCAGCTGAAGTCAGGGCATGCATGCTATCTCAGACCTAGCATATTGTTGTCACCCAATAATGAAGCAATTGTTTGACGTGCTCATTTTAAACAGTTTTGTGTTGGGCATACTACATTCGAAACATTCGGAACCGAAACGTGGTCGCTCACTATGGGCCTCGTAAGAAGGCTCAGAGTCACTCAGCGAGCAATGGAGAGAGCTATGCTAGGAGTATCTCTACGTGATCAAAATAGAAATGAAGAGATCCGTAGAAGCACCAGAGTTACCGACATAGCTCAGCGAGTTGCGAAGTTGAAGTGGCAATGGGCGGGGCACATAGCTCGGAGAACCGATGGACGTTGGGGTCCCAAGGTGCTGGAATGGCGACCCCGCATCGGTAAACGTAGCGTTGGTCGACCCCCAACAAGGTGGACAGACGACATCAAACGAGTCGCAGGGAGCCGTTGGATTCAAGCGGCCCAAGACCGTGGCCATTGGAACTCCCTACAAAAGACCTATGTCCAGCAGTGGACGTCTATCGGTTGAAATGATGTTGATGATGATGATGATACTACATTATTATTTAAAAATCCACATATTCCATTGAATGCAAAAGCATAATTCAACCATAACCTCTTTACATTTACACACTTGTGTATTTTTAAAATAGGGTAAATAGGGGTACAGTACATACGAATAGCATGTATACTTAAACTATTAATTGTGGGGAAAATTACAACAACGTTCCTAAATTTGTTGATCAGTCACGAGCGGTTAATAATAGTGAGGTAAAACTGATGACTTGTCAAAACCATACCTCGGTTAACTTCAAATAACGCTAGGCCGAAAATTTAGATTGATCTAAAGTTTGGGGCCCTAATGGATGCAAATCACCAAATAAACAAGCTTTCACAAACATACACGATAAATATTCCTAACATCTTGTAAAATCAAAACAGTACCACTTTTTGCTTGCTCAAAGTAGATACACGTTCATACAACATGGAAAACCGTAAATACTCTACGCTAACAATACAATGGGACTCTCAAAAAACTCGTTTACTCCAAAAGGGATTTATTTTCATAAAATATCTTCAAAATATCGTGTATTTATTAAAGAAAATATCCTTCAAATTTAAAACCAAAAAGTTAGTCAGCCTTATTACTGTATTTTAGGTTTATATACAATATGTTATTCCCAAACCTTAATGTAACATCCCTAATTATACTAACTATAATATATGGTTTTCCGCTACACAGCTGTCATTGGGAATTTGTCAAGTTTGTTAGTAATTTTAGTATGATAATATAATAGAAATTTTGTGTTATATTAGATAGGCACAGAAACAGAATCATCATCATCATCATGATTAACCCATTGCCGGCTTACTACAGAGCACGGGTCTCCTCTCAAAATGAGAAGGGTTTGGCCATAGTCCACCACGCTGGCCATGTGGCCATTGGCAGACTTCATACGCCTTTGAGAACGTTATGGCGAACTCTCAGGCGTGATAGTTTCCTCACGATGTTTTTCTCCACTGTTGAAGCGATATTTTAATTTTTTGAAACCGCACATAACTCTGAAAAGTTAGAGCTGCGTGCCCGGGACATACCCCCGACCTCTGTTAGGCTATCACAGCTTCAGAAACAGAATAACAAACAAAAATTAAATAAAAATCCTGTATGGGTTTTATACATATAGTCTAAGCGCTTTTATTTTATTTTTATTTTATTTATTAGGTTTACTTACGGCTATAATTCCACTATTACATTCAAACCAGAACTTAATACTAACATCTTACTAAATGTAGTGCCCATTTACAATTTTTTTTTTATTTATTGTTCAAAATATTTTAAACACATTTTAATTGTAAAGCTAACCGTCCCCCTGAAACTTTACGTTTATGGGGAGAACGGCGATTATGGGCAATTACGGCGTTTATGGGGAGGACGTAAACACAACATTTATAAATTAGGTTACAATAAAGACTACTTATTATAAAAGAATATAGGTAAATAGGTAAATATAAGAATATTTCTGCCACCCCGGGTTAGTACCCGAAACTAAATTCGGTAACAATAGATATGAAAGTTGGATCCCCCAATCAATATTTTCAAAACATATTCAGTGTACATGAATTGTCATGTTACAATTTTATATAAGCATAAATATATGTCGCAACAACAATATTAAGTAACCAACAACAGAAGCTCTAATTCTTCCAGCTCTGATTTGTTCTGGACGTCGGTTTCGGCTCGGGAAGTACTTGGGCCTTAATTAAATAAACAAAATCACCTTCCCAGAAGCGAGGCGATTATTTTATTCCCTAAAGAGTTACTGTTTATTCTCGACGGAGGTTTTATCTAAGTTTATCATTAGAACATGTAAAAAGGTGGTCATATTTTATCTATATGTGATTACATTCGGAATAATTGTGAGATTATTTGAGACAGTTTCCTTATCTTACCCAATAAATTCGACTATTTATTAGCTTCTCTATTCTTTAGTTCATTAATAATGCATTTAAGGGAAGTGGATTTTTCTGCGTTTGAGTTAAATGTATGGGTTTATCAAATGTATCTTATAATTAAATTATGCTTTAAAAATAAATCTAATGTTGCTTGATATATTGTTAAGTTACTACTATAATTATGCCAGTAAGGACCTGGTTTTGGTGTGCAACTAAATGGTATTAATTTAGAAATTATACTCGAAAACACCAGTTATCGATAAATCAAGGTTATTTTAAGGAATACTAAGTAAAAGATATTATTCAAAAGTCTATAAGGAAATAAAGAAAATATTTTATTGGTTTTCGTTCGAATGTCGAAGCGAATTTGTTACGAGTCGAGTACAAATGGTATATTTTTGTTTAATTTATTTAAGAAATTGAAAGGGACTTTGTTCATAAGTCCTCTTTTACAAGTACCGTTCAGGGTAAATTAACTTAGCGAAATTTATTAAAATTATTCAGTGCTATTTGCTTAACAGTTCTTGGGGCAAAGTTCTTAAATTGATTTCGTTGTTTTAACTGTTTGTTGACGCGCTGTGTTTTAAGTGATATAAGCATTTTCTGTAACTGACAGATAACTTACCATTTGCTTGCATCTTCCATGAGCGATTTACGTAAAAATATATAAATTATATATTTTCATTTTTCACGTACATGCGGGTAGGCAAAATAAAAACAACTGAACTTGAAATTGGACACACATCATATTTATTTATTGATTGAAGCAATAACAAAATAAAAATACAGTTTTGAGACTGCGATTTCTTCTTCGTATTCTTTCTCAGGGTCGTTTTCTGTAAGAGCTTCGCTTGTGTCACGCCTGATGTCACGTAAGTGATGGCGCAGTTAAAGATTGTAGCGGGCTAGCCTGTTAGGAGTCTGGTAGAAATATTAAACCTTTACAACAATACTTTAAGGGAAAATTAATTCTAACTATTCTTTTTAAATTAATATTTTACAATTATTGATTTCTTTAACAAATTTTAGTACTTATAATGATTTGCATACTTAATAAATGGATACATAAATGTGAATGTAAGTTTGTTTGTTACACTTTCACGCGATAACTACCATACTGATCATCATGAAATTTTGTACAAATATCCTTGTGTTAGAAGTAATATAACATACTTTTTGATTAAAAAAAATATTTACGAATGATAAAAAAGGTTTGTTAAGATATAGTCATCATATATAATATTTCTTTTGTACTGATCTCTGATGCAATGCAATGCAAGCGAAGCCGCGTGTATTATAATTGTTATGCTAGTAAAAACAGCCCGGTTACGCTGTAGCAACTAATAAGGTTAATACAGCTAATAGACAGTCCGAAAAAAAAACCTAGTAAATAATAATGGTTTTTTACGTTCGTTTTGCTTTTGCACCTAACCCACAAAACCGATTTTATAAATTATTTTACCAATTGAAAGCTACATTCGCCGCGCATAGCATCCTAATATTTTAAATACGAGTGTATGTTTATTTGTTTGTTACCCTTTCAAACCACTAAACCAATTTTAAAACTTTTTTATCCAATAAGAAGCAGCATTATCGACGTATAATATAAGAAATATTTTATCTCAGCATCCCCGCGGGAACAGGGGGAAGGAGGAGTGAATATCCAAGTGACAATTATCTCGTTACCTTACTGATAGCTAACAATAGAAAACACTATATTTAAACTATAATATATATCCTTCTCATGAAGTCAAGATAAAAATACAGTTAGCTTTAACCCACAGTTTCACACTGTCATCGTAATCCCCCGACCTTAGCGCTCCTCTCCGAAAGAGGAGACCTAAACATATCCTTCATGACCCTGACGATCAGATGACTACTGACAACATACTTGTACCACCTACCACACAATCATACGCTACACACCGTCTTCGCCGGCGAAGACGAGGTCCCCGCTATGATACGTCATCCGGACGTGGGCTCCATCCACGACCTCGGAGACGTACGGACCACTCACCGTCCGAGACCTCCGTTATCCCAAACCTCGCCTAAGCCGAGGCTTGGCCCTTAGGAAGACGTTGCCTTAGTTTCTTCAAGCCCTGGGACTCAAAATTCTTCTGGCAGAGCTTCTTTCCGTAGCTCGCCAAACAGCCCGGTTACGCTGTGGCAACCAATAGGGTTAGTACAGCTAATAGACAGTCCGAAAAAAAAAAACCTGTCATCGTTTTATTCGCCTGACGTACGCGCGTATATGCTTTTAGGGTCTTTACGACTGTATAAGACTGTTTCATCGGATATTTACGTGATGGCTCGACCACTATGTTGGCCCAAAAGCAGCCAATATGGGCTGATGGGGAATGCGGCCGAGAGAAAACTGTCTCAAAAGTGTTTGATTTGCGTTTAGAAGCTGTAATAACAATCAACATTGTTCAAGATTGGATTGGATCAAGGTCATGCATACTTAGATACGTATAATGGTTATTAAAATAAACGGTGACAGCCTTGGATACGTTTTTGGAATCCATTTTAGAGGGACCTGGTACGGTCCCGTCTTGCACTTTTTTTTTCAGTTTTGTGCAATTCAAATTGAATTTTAGCAAGCCCGCTACCATCTTAGACCGCATCACTTACCATTAGGTGAGATGCCGTCAAGGGCTAACTTGTGTTGTATAGAAAAAAAAGGATCCGCTATAAATGTAGTGAAGTGATGTCGTTCTTCTATCCCTCGACGCATCTACGTCCGTAACTGCGTACATAAAGCGAATACAACGATTCCGGAGTGAAGCCGGGGATTAAAGTAAAGCTCTTTAGCTCCTCGCTTTAATCTTGGCTTTGCTGAGTCGGCGTTTCGCTCAAGTATAGGCTCTTGCCAGCTGTTGGTAACTCCATTTAAAAAAAATATGCACATACCTAATATTAATTAAAACGCGGTTTGCGACCGTGTTACGTTAAACTTCAAGTGTTCTAGCGTATATTTCTATTTTTACCCGCGGCTTCGCTCGCATTAACGCCATGAAATAAATATCAGAGATTACATAATTGCTATAGAAATGAATCAATATGATAACTATATTTTAAAACCATTTTTTTACCTTACTTTATGTTATGTTACTTGTAATACTTCCAAAAATATTTGTACCAAGTTTCATGATGATCGGTCAAGAAGTTTTTGCGTGAAAGCGTAATAAACATCCCTATATTCAAATTTATAATATTAGTAAGGATAAACTACTGAGAACTATTGTAACGTAATTCTCACACGTTTGTCGAAAATCACTTTATACGTCCCTTATTACATACATTACGTAACATTTTGCATAATAATTGATAATTTGCGAGTGATCATGCGTCCCTTATTACATACATACATTTTATATAATAATTGAAAATTTGCGAGCGATCGCTTTGCTCTTATTATCGCTTTGCTATTTCTGTTGCTACTGCAAATGTTTACGTAATTAACCAGCGTTTTCATTAGTTAGGCAATAATGGTTGACTTATAATTAATTTTGATGGTTTAAGACCAAAAATTTATATCCTCCCCTCCCTCCCTCCGACCTCCCTGGCGCAGTGCGTGCGCTGTCGCATTAAAATGTTGGAGGTCCTGGGTTCGATTCCCGGCTCGAGTCTGGTCTGGTGGGAGGCTTCGGCCGTGGCTAGTTACCACCCTACCGACAAAGACGTGTCGCAAAGCGATTTAGCGTTCCGGCACGATGTCGCGTAGAAACCGATTAGGAGTGTGTTTACCATACCCCCCTAACAGGTTAGCCCGCTACCATCCTAGACTGCATCATCACCTACCACCAGGTGAGATAGCCGTCAAGGGCTAATTTGTAGTGTATAAAAAAAAAAAAAACTGACTAGCAGCTAGACTACATGACTTACAACGTTGCTTATTATCCCAGTTATTTTTTTAACCAATGATTTGTACTATATATATATATATATATTTTTTTCTCGACTGGCGAGCGGAATACCCACTAATACCCAGCGATGCTCGTATCGGGTCGTCCTAGGGTCACGGGAAAGACCCGCGCACTCGACCGCAACCTATCCAGATCATCTGTACTATAAAGCCTTTGTCAATAGGGCCGTTTTCTACAATACAGATTAAAGCTCAGTGAAAGTGAAATTTTAATATACAATAAAGATTATTCCCTAGTCGAGCCTTCGTTAAGTGTCGCAATAACGAAGCTCCGGAGCTCCGACGCAACCCGTTGGCGAGAGCTAGTCTAGCAGAATATGCATCCTCGCTTTAGCAGCCAACTGGGAACACATTAAATTCACTGAGTAGCTATCTGGTGGAAGGGACGTAGGTTTGTAACTTGACACGTTTTTAAGTTGACGGGTTCCGTTGACTTTTGGCATCGTAATAAATATGAGAAATAGAAACTAGTAAATTAATGACATGGCCCGATTCTGCCCTAATAATCAATTAATGATACATAAATGTTCAGTATTTTTTTTGTTTATTTATTAATTTAACAAATAACATTTACATATTTTTTTACAATAATTAGGTGTAATCATAAACTCCTAACTTGAGTTTTTCCGTACACCACAGCCATCAACAATAAGTACGTACACTTAACACGCTAATCTATATAAAAACTTACTTAAAAGCTAAATAACTACTACTTAGTAATTATTAATGAGTGAAAATTACTTTTAAAATAAACAAAAAATATCGATATTTCTTCTACATGGAAACCTTTTTTAATATTATTCATGATATAATTGGTTTCATAGCGAATTGTTCGTGAATATCATCTCATCAAAATATTTAGGCGCACTTTTTGTTTTCTGTTATACGATCTCTCGCTTGGTCTCTTATCATAAAACTTAAACGGATGTAAACACACACTTTATAAGCTTTAATACGATGTACTGTTTATTAATGAACATGAATATTTTAATTAGGGCACATCTATATATACATTCTGGCCAAGTAATTTTAATAAAAAAAAATATTAAAGAATATCTTTCTTGTCTATCTTTAACGCGTTAACGTTCGCGTAAAGAAGACAAAGTTGTATGGTAATGTTATGCTATAGATTAAGTAAGACTGTCAGTTAAGTTAACTAAAATCTATCATCATCATGATCAACCCATTACCGGCTCACTACAGAGCACGGATCTCCTCTCAATATGAGAAGGGTTTGGCCATAGTCCACCACACTGGCCATGTGCGGATTGGCAGACTTCACACGCCTTTGAGAACATTATGGAGAACTCTCAGGCGTGCAGGTTTCCTCACGATGTTTTCCTTCACCGTTGAAGCAACTGCTATTATTATTTTTTTAAAACGCACATAACTCCCAAAAGTTAGAGGTGCGTGCCCGGATTCGAACCGCCAACCTCTGATTAAGAGGCTGACGCCCTAACCACTAGGCTATCACCGCTTCGACATAGACTGGTTATCTTCTAATCTCTGTTTATTTTTCGCTTTTATAACGCAATCATGAGAAACACCACAGCGGAACCATAAAAGTCCTTCGTCGGCATCAGTTTATTTGCCTAGCTACTTAAAGAGCGCTCTCTAGTGGAAACTGTGCCCGCTTACCCGACATTATTAAAAACATTCCGCTCTCGCTGATTTTATATTTAACTTCGCATTTTACGTTCCGCCGTTTACAGAGGAAAATATTTTTTTTTTTTTGACTCGACCTGACTGTTATTTATTTTTTAGATTAATTTGCCACTTAAATTTGGTACTGCTGTTAGGTTAGGTATTTTTATATTGACACATTTGCATTTTAGTGTCAATAGTTGTTGCCTAGCAATAATCGTACCTCGGATTAACTTCATTGGGTATGATATTGCCTTTGAGCAAAGTTAGGTCTTCGGTGGTGGGTTCGCCTCGCCGGACGCCGCTGGTTGCAGACGAGTGTGCGAGTGTTCCCATGACCCAGTCACCAGGCGATGCGAAAGAGCATCTCTGGGTTTTAGTAGGTATTTTCCCCCCCATATTATGTCCCCCATACCACATACTATGGATAATAGTGAACCGGCGCAGTTCTTCTTTCGTCGCTTCTGCAGGGGATGCGTAGACGCATATCCCAGCGTTAAAAAAAATGGTTGCCCGAAATGTCGTCTGTTCACATAGTCGAAGGTTTAACAATGCTACGTTTAGCGATGTGGGGTCGCTAATCCAGCACCTTGGATCCCCAACGTCCATCCCCGCTACGTGTCCCTCACAGCCACGGCTTCATGCCTCAATGAGCTCTGTCAGTAACCCAATTTCTTATGGATCGTCTCGTTTTTGATTCGATCACACAGAAAAACTCTGAGCATAACATTTTTGTCACATTCACGCAAACTAAAGTGGTAATACTAAACGCGATTAGTAATTCAAGATATTTAGTTATGTGACGCAAAGTCAAGGCGACAAATCGAATATAGCAGCTAAACCTGATTACGGGCCTCGTGATTCGGATGGCGCGTGACTTCAGCGAGGACTTTCGTCTGAACTAGTGAATACTCTATGAATATAAACTTGAGCTCATGACAGGGTTCAAAAAACAAAATTTTAAAAGTTCAGCAACTTTGGTTTATACCAAGAGGTCTACTAATCTTATGTTGATATTACGATACTTGTTAACTTTTTTTTTATACTGTAGTTTTATCTTCTGTGTTCCCTAATATTTATAATATGGGGATCTTCAAAGGGCGGATTAAAAAACTGCTCTGGTGCTGCAAATATTCATGGGTGGCGGTAATCACTAACCATCAGGTGACCCGCCTGCTCGTTTGCTCGCTATATATATATATATATTTAAAAAAAAGTAGTTAGCAACTGAGACGACGGATCAAGAGTGCTTGTATGCAATATAGTATTTGTTTAAAAAAATTTAGTTACTCTTTCTCTGTTGTGACGATAGTTGAGAAACATACAATATAAACATAAACCCACCAGCCCGTATTGGATTAGCTGTTCTAAAAACCCTCTCGTATAATAGAGCTTCTATTCTGTGAATCAAGTATCCATACTCCTATAGCTTTTAAGCCTACTTAGATAAGAAGGCTTGAAGGCTATATGAAAGCCCAGCTGGGCTTTAGCAAAAACTTACTATTAAATTGTTAAATATTTTGTAATAAGAACTTCCGATGTTTATATTCGATTCTAAATGATTTTATAGGTTATAAATTGCGCGAATACATACAAACGTCCTACATACTTACCAAACTCACCATATACCTGGTACTATATGGTACTTTGTTGGTCGAATGGTTAGCATGTTTAACTACTTATGTTCACTATACTGCTTAATATTTTCTTATTTTATTTCATTTTGTTTTGTGTAATGAAGAAAGTATTGATTATTCATAAGTATTTATTTTTCAAAGTATACCCAACTCGCAAGTCGAAGTTGTCACGTTTACTTTCTGGAAGGGAGTTGTTGCTAACTAATCCGAAACTGTGTGTTTATTGATTTATATCGAAAGCTTGTGTGGGTTTATTCGAAAGAGAAAGTTGATCTCAACTTAGGGAAACTGGGAGAAATGAAATTACTTTCAACAAGAGGAAGTTTGACCACCTTTATACGAGCGCTACGGCTGTTTACGTAGCGCGTGAAGTTGAGAGTGAAACTAATAAATAACAGTGCGAATCCATTCTTAGCCAATGAAAGCCTAACACACTAGTACAGAAAGATCGAGGATAATGATCCTCAGTTTTCGGGCGACGTGTTTCTCTCCGATATGATAGAACCAGAGGAGTTTAGAACGTTGTATAGGTGAAATAAAATAGCACCGAATACCCGCGACCTAGTTCGAGTAGATAAACCTGTTTTTACAATTCCATTGGAATAAGCAACGTTTGTAAACGAAGATTAATTATCCCATTTCTCGGTTCTTTTTCCAACATATAAATCTAATTTCGCGGAAGTTAGCTAAGGCGAGCTATATCTAAACTTGTAGCATATCGACGAGCTGTATATAAAGTTGTTGCTCATTAACGAGATATTCAGTTCTCCATAAATTCCACGGGAACTAAGGATTTTCCCGGGTTAAAATATATCCAAAGTATTAATCCAAGTTATAATATCTCCACTCAAAATTAGTAACTAGAATTTCTAAAGTGATGTAGTGTGAAGCTGTGATAGCCCAGTAGTTAGGACGTCAGCTTCCTAATCAGAGGTCGGTGGTTCGAATCCGGGTACGCGCCTAAAACCTTTCAGAGTTATGTGCGTTTTTAGGCAATTAAAATATCACTTGCTTCAACGGTGAAGGAAAACATCGTGAGGAAACCTGCACTCCTGAGAGTTCTTCATAACGTTCTCAAAGGCGTGTGAAGTCTGCCAATCTGCACATGACCAACGTGGTGGACTATGACCAAACCCTTCTCTTATTGAGAGGAGACCCGTGCTCTGTAGTGAACCGGTAATGGGTTGATCATGATGATGATAGATTTTAGTTAACTTAACTGACAGTCTTACTTTATCTATAGCATAACATTAACATTACCATACCATTTTGTATTGATCATGTAGTAACAAACATACACAAATATATAGAACATACATAACAACACTTTCAAACAAACTTTCGCTTTTATATTACGAAATAAAATTATACTTTATAAATATACCAAATTTAGTGTTTCCTCTGTATCCTGTATACTTACTATAGTTCGAATATCGTAGCGAGCAGAAAATGATAACATTTTCATCGCCGTCATCGTCATAAACAATTACCTCCGTACTTCGTTCCATAGCTACACTAAAGACCGGCTATTTCCTAAAGCCTTAATAAAGATAAGAGGTGATACGTCCATCACTGTCGGGGGGGATTTCTTGACGGATTGGTCTCTACGGAGGTAAAAGGTAAAAAGCCCTTAATTAAGGATATCACGCTAAATTGGAATGTGGCGGCCCATTAATAGCCTTCTTTCTAGGTTGATTAAATTAAAGATAACACAGGAACTTATATCGAAAATAGATCCAAATAATCTTTTTTGAAGCTGTGACCTAGTAGTTAGGACGTTCGCCTTCGAGTCAGAGGTCGGGGGTTCGAACTCGGGCACGCACTACTAACTTTTCAGAGTTATGTGCGTTTTTAATAATTAAAATATCACTTATTTCAACGGTGAGGGAAAACATCGTGAGGAAACCTGCACGCCTGAGAGTTGTCTGTAATGTTCTTCAAAGGCGTGTGAAGTCTGCCAATCCGCATATGGCCAGCGTGGTGGTCTATGGCCAAACAATTTTCATTATTGAGAGGAGACCCGTGGTCTGTAGTGAGCCGGCAATGGGTTTATCATGATCTTTTTTATTCGATCACAGCAACCTCCTTTGTAATATTTAGTACAAAACTAACAATTACATAATAGACGTTAAAGTCCATAAAGCCGTATTAGAACAGTGTGGTAGTTAACAATTCACGTTCAAATTGCTACGTAACATTATAAAGAATTCTTCTATTTTCACCCATAGAAAACTGAATTAAGTATGGCGGTACTAATTCATTATATAAAAAGCGCTTTCACAGAGAAAAGCTAAAGACCTGCAGTAAGTTGATTACTTAGAGCTCACAGAGAGCTAAAAGCTTATTAATAAAGTTACCAGTGTTTCGTGGAACTTTATTAATTTATCAACGCTAAATCCGTGAGGCTTGACAACTATTAATATTAATGCCGGTTGAATGAGACAGAAGTAAATAGGCGGAGAAAAATTCCGCGTTAAATTCCCGATTGGATTAATTAAGGCAAAGTTTTACCTATGTCATTTTTCTTACGCTATCAAATGTTTGTAAAAATCTTGTTAACTAATCAAAACTCAGAGCATACTTGCTTGTATACTTTGTTGATTTTACTTATTTATAATTTACAACTTTATTTTCGGTGGTTTTATAGGTAGTTAATTCTTGGATTTCATCTTTGTAACGTTGATGTTTATGTTTAGGTTGACATAAAACAATAAATACCTATCTAATTGATTACTTAGTTATTTTCTTATTAGAGATAATCGAACCCAGGCCATCTATAATATAATAAAACTGTTATAGAATGAATTCTGTACATTAAATATATTATGAAAAGTTTAATTGGAGGGTTACTATCGATACTTAGCCCAAAATATTTTATTTTTCTTTTTTGTTTGTCTGTATTTTGGCCGCGCATCACGCCGCAACATTCATCATATAGAATAGTTTTTATTCCGGAATTCCGCACTCGTGGGAGAGGGTATGAAAGTCAAATCGTGTATTAAGTTGTAATTCATTATTACTTCGATTTCATTCATTGTTTTTTTGTTAGAAGATACTTTATAGATTATCCTGTAATTATTTCAAGGTCGTCGGCTTAGAAGTCCATTGCTTCGTGATTGGAAGATAAACAAACTCAACGCAGACGAAGTCGCGGGCGTGAGCTAGTAGTAAATAAAAAAAAGAAAACAATTATGAATGTCGAGCACCTGATCCTTGTATATTATATATATTGTCAGTTATACTTATCAATTATTTTTCTGTCTTTGTAAGAAATTTGTGTTAGCTGACGCATATAACATAGCATATATGTTGATTATTATTATATTAGTTATTTATATCATCTACTAGACAGTGTCACAGAATTAACTCGTTTATTCTACAGGCAGTTGATTAACTAAGTTTGCAAAAAGCTGAGAACTTAAGTTCATAGCGTTTATAAAACGTCAGTAATTTATCTAATCTCAGACCACAGAGAATGACAACTGTTCTTTTCGAATTCGTTGTACGATATTGCCTCGAAAGCTCTGAAATTAGTTGTTTTTGGGGGTTTTCTATCAGTTAATTTTTAGATAGTTGTTATCATAAACACGAGACCGTAATAATTTGAATAGATAACCTATATTAGAACAACAGCGGGATATTAATAAGTTAAGTATGATGTATTAAACGAAAAGGTAGAAAGGAACGATTGGAGTTTAAATCCCGACTGGATTAATTAACGCACGGACTTGCTGAATACGTCCATTACTCACGGCTAACGGATAAGTAATATACATTTGACGTTAGGGCTTAGTAACTGTGCATTGTTTATGAAAAACCACAGACGCAAAATATTAGAGTGGTATTCGCAAAAGTAACAAACGTATGTTTATGCTTAAGGTTCTGTAAAGTGGGCGTATTGTAATGGTGTTTCAGATGAATGAAATGAATGTGTAACAGGCTGTATAGCTCACTCTGGAGGTGCTGGGACAGGGTGTACAGGTGATGGGAGCGTCCCCCTTGATGGTTGTGTGCAAGTAGGTGTTAAAGGTTATTTTTAAGTTGAGTCGTGATCAACCCATTGCCGGCTCACACGGCAGACACACGGGTCTCCTCTCAATATGAGAAGGGTTTGGCCATAGTCCACCACGCTGGCCATGTGCGGATTGGCACACGCCTTTGAGAACATTATGGAGAACTCTCAGACGTGCAAGTTTCCTCACGATGTTTTCCTTCACCATTGAAGCAAATGATATTTTAATTTTTGAAAACGCACGTAACTCCGAAAAGTTAGAGGCGCGTGCCCGGATTCGAACTGCCGACCTCTGATTAGGAGGCTGACGCCCTAACCACTAGGCTATCACCGCTTCCACCGCTATAAGTTGAGTAGAATAATCGATTGTGTTAGAGGAAGTGTTTTAGTTGTAAGTACTAACATAGGTCCGAAATAAAGAAATTTATTATTATTAAATATAAAATCGCAGGCCAACAAGCAAACGGGTCACCTGATGTTAAGTGATTACCCTCGCCGATATACATCTGCAGCACTACAGGAGCTACTGATGCGTTGCTGACGTAACACGCACTGACTGGTTTCCACATGGTGTTAACTTTGCCAAATTCCACTTGGTGTTATACCGGGATGCAAAATGGGGCAATAACTTTGTCAGTGGGGCTGTATGTATCCGCGGGCGAAGCGTCTTATCCCATCAGACTCGAGCCGAGAATCGAAGCAAGGTCCTTTATAGCACGATAGCGCTCGCGCTGCTCCAAGGAGGTCGTCCAAATGAGTATTTAATCAAAAAAATACCACTAATATATTTGCAATCCATTGGGAGGTTAGTTCGTTGACGTCACAGCAAGCTGTTGATTTTGCTCACTCGTTTATTACATTTATTCTAGAAATAACGTGCATTATGAATTCTTTTATACTAAAAGCGCCGCTGTTTACCTTTTTAAAAATGCACTTTGCATATGAGTGTTTACTCTTAGTAACCCTTTGTATAAAACCTTGTTTTAGCAATTAAATAAACCCAGATGTAGCCTGCAACGTTTACACTTAATGTAAACAGAATGTTGACTTTTCCCACTCCCACAGAATACGTAATAGTACTGATCAGTACTGAAGATGAGCTTCGACTACATTGCAAAGGAATATCCACTCTAAAAGTACGTGGGTAAGGTCGTATTTAAATGTACCCACCATTAATGGCATTCTAACCTACGCTATGATAGTGCGAGCCAAATTAAATCTAAACACTTTTGTGTTTAAGTGTTCATAGCACACCTAATTAGTATTCTTAATATAACATTTCAGCTCTCTCCAGACTAATCAACGAGCTGCGCTGCTGAATGCAGCTAAATTAAGAAAAGACAAAATTCTTTTATTATTTGGTCACACTGCTGAAGTTAATAAACGATTCATTGTTTGAAGGCGATACGTATAGCTTGAAGGACCACTAGACACTAGGGTTCCAAGGTCAAAGAACTGTCATGAAAACCTTTACCATCCTTTATCCAAAGATAAATCAACTTGGTAAATTCCACTAGGTAAATATACATCAAACGAGTCTCTTTCTAATAATGTAAAAATTTAAAGCGTATTTTTACACTATTTGAAAATATTTACCCTGTATTTATTAACAGTAATATGTACTAATGCTAACACTAAATCGAATACAATATATTAAAATATTAATTATAGATTTTCTGTTTGTCCTTTTTACGGCTTAACCGCTGAACAGATTCTACTATTTTTTTTTATACACCACAAGTTAGCACTTGACTGCATCTCACCTGATGGTAAGTGATGATATGGTCTAAGATGGTAGCGGGCTAATCTGTTAGGGGTATGGTAACCACTATACTTTTAATTGTTTTCTACACGACATCGTGCTGGAACGCTAAATCGCTTGACGATACTTCTTTGTCGGTAGGGTGGTAACTAGCCACGGCCGAAGCCTCCCACCAGACCAGACTCGGGCCGGGAGTCGAACATGGAGTTCCTGCTTCAACTTTAAAATGCAACAGCGCACGTGCTGCGCCACGGAAATTGTCAAAGCTATGACATACATAGTTTGCTTCCTTAAGATTGTCTTGAGATACTGTTTTAACGGAAAATTAAAGAGTTCTTACGGAACATTGGAAAATAATACTCGATACAATTTTCTTATTGCAGTAATCGGTTTTAGCATCGACTTTTGAATACTGCGTATTCAAAAGTATATATGGTATGATTTTGTACTTACCTAAATTGCGAAGTCAAACGGCGATTCCACTGCGGAATTTGCCGTCACACACGATTCTGTTGGAAGAGATAAGGAAAGTAATCGCTCAGACAATAACAGTCATCTATCAAGCGCCAGTCCCCCGTGAAAGTCGATTCAACCCTGGCACTTTGCCAAATACCAATAAAGTGAGAGGCAACCTTAGTGTACGTACCTAACATCGTTTTGATCGCATTGTTAGTACAAGCAATTTCAGGCCGTCTACGCAAAGATTTCAGTGTGCTGATGAGTCGGATGATCGTAACGTAACAGACTACTCACCGAATAATGAATAGAAGCAGGCGTTACTTTGCGGAAGTCCATGATAAACAATAAACAGCAAGTATAATTTGCTATATTCCGCAGACAACCGGTAGATTAGTACAGCGCTTGTGAAGTCAACATCTCCTGAGGATGATCCGGTGTCGGGTCGAAACGTGCGTAGAGGTTCTAGTGGAGTATTTTGTGTGGTTTTATACTGTACTAATCTCCCGGTTGTCTGCGGAATATAGCAAATTATACTTGCTGTTTATTGTTTAGACTACTCACCGTCCGACCCCCTTGTTATCCCAAACGTCGCCTAAGCCGAGGTTCGGCCTAAAAGGAGGCGCCCTAAGCCAGTCGTTCCCTTAGTTTCTTCGAGCTCTAGGGCTCAAAATTTCTTCTGGCAGAGCTTCTTTCCAAAGCTCGCCAAATAGCCCGGCTACGCTGTGGCAACCAATAGGGTTTGTACAGCTAATAGACAGTCCGAAAAAAAAAAGTAACAGACTACTGATACAGCACTACTACTGTCTCTCGGCGTGACAGTGACTCCATAGAGCGTATTTTCGTGCAGGGCAATGTGGAGGGCACTAGAGGTCGAGGAAGGTCATCCATGCGATGGACCGGTCAGATAAAGTCTGCTGTGGGCGGTCCTTTGCACGAGTGCACCAGGCTTTCGGCCAGCCGAGAAAAGTGGCGGATGCACATGAGGCGTATAACATCTGTCCTCAAAGACACTGCTTCATGACCACGACCACTCTGTCAAGAGTGTAACGACAAAGAAGAAGATACTGCACTGTACTGATTATTTGAGTATTAAGAGAGTATGAAATTATGGATAGAAAACCCATACGCATGTAAGCTTCAAATAAATACGCCAGATACATTGAAATGACCACTTTATAATATTACCAGAATTAATTATACGTTTAACACAACTACACGTTACGATCAAATCAAATCAAAAATAGCTTTATATAAACCTATTACAGGCATCTATTAATCGTCCATTATATCTCACTACCACTACAATATGTTCGAAACATTCGTATGGGAGAGGCCTACGCCAGAGAGGCGACTTCTACCAAAATCTCATAACCTTATTATAATAAACCAGAAAATAATTGGATCGATAATTGCTCACAAAAAAACTGCGACATAATAAATCCTTTTTTTTAAATTTGGCAGGTGAATAAATGGCTTTTTTATTCTTTTTTATATGTATGTGTGAAACACACACCACAACTGTAACGTAACTTTACTACGGGTGATTACTTAAAAGTTTCTGTCCTCCTACCCCTAACACTTTTGACGTGGACTAATCATGTGTCACCGTTTTTAGCAGGACGCAATAGCGTGGCAGTACGACATGACAAAAATGTTGCCAGCTTAATAAATTAATTTATATTAATCGAGTTTTACAATCACTTTTATACTCTTTTGTACACATACAAATTAATAACATTTTTACCCTTACATAAAACCTGCAAAATATATAATTAAATTACTAAATAAAACATTATGTACATAGCTTCTTAGACAACACACGCGACCCGGAAAACGAGCCCGAAAACCCGAAATCCGTCAAACAATTTAACTTTTGGACCAATAAGGCATAATGTATATTTTAACTACGTTGATTTTTGCAATATACAAACAAAAGACTCAGTCACAGAAGTTAGTAGAATTTATTTACTTTGCTAGCATTGTGTATATTATTCTGTTTCTACGTCTAATTCAGTAGTATCACAGCATTATTATCCACCGCTTAGGGTCGTAAAGGGCTGTATATTACGCTTATCTTCGCTTTAATTGCCTTTTCGCTACTTTATTGTCATTTCCCTGTATGCCTGTTTCTCTTTTTGCAGGTTTAGTGCCTTTTAGCCGTACCCATGTGCTTTGTATTGGATTAGTCTTATATATGGCGGGGCGGGATTATCCTGTGATAAGTAATGGTAGTTGAATTTTTCCTCCTGTACAAAATGGACGATGTTTTTAACGTTTCTGTTAACATATTGCTTCGTTATTCATGCATTTGGTAAGCTCGTTCAACTACGGGTCTTGGGGATGGGGGGGACAAAGTTGGAGGTCCAGGGTGATAAAAAAAACACGGCTAAGTTTGTTGTGGCTTTCTTCTTAGACCTGGGCGCAATTTGAACACTCTTAGCTTTAGTTTTAAGTTAGCGAGTGTATCACCATCACTTTACAAATAGAAGAAATGATGTGATATATATGAACGATATATAAATGCCTGTAATAGGTTTACATGAATAAAGCTTTGATTTGATTTATTTGATTACGATTCTTGACTCGAGTCTGATCCGGTGGAAGGCTTCGACCATGGCTAGTTATCAACCTACCGACTAAACGTGTCTATAAGCGATTTAGGGTTTCAGCACGACGTTGCAAAGGAAACAATTAAGAGTCTATACTCCTAATTGTAACCTGTTAGGGGTATAGTAGATCTATATCTACCATATAAGAGGTACGGGTTTGACACGTTACAAATATATTTTGTATTGTATGCTTAATATAATTTAACAACGTGTTTTATCCTTTCTCTTCAGGAGACAGTGTACTCAGTTATGCTAAGGTTGATCTACCTTTTTGCACCCTTTGTCTATAATGCTCCCGTTTGTAAGAGAGGAGACCTTCGGCTCATTATATATCTGTATGTGTATACACTGTTATAATAATAAAGGACCTGTCATAGTATGGCTTTCAATAATCTCTAATAAAGCTCCTTTTAATGATAAATTCCCATGAGTCAGGATTAAGTAGACTTTAGACTAAGCAATCATGACAAGTCAACTTTATCATTTAATTTCTTTTTTTTTATATGATAAGGTATTATATCTATAAAATGTTTATTACTGTATTGTGTTATTTATGTAATAAAAAATAAATAATAATAACTTTTGACACTAAGTGTTTTTTTGTACATTAATTCATGAGTAATCCAACAGCATTGCAAATATTAATGGCATGCTATGTTACGGTAAATCCTAAATAAGGCTTCGTGAAAGCTGTTGAACGAGAAGAAAAGACGTGTCGCCAAGCGATTTAGCGTTCCAGCACGTGTCGCGTAGAAACCAATTAGGAGCGTGGGTATATAATATTCCTAACAGGTTAGCCCGCTACCATCTCAGACAGTATCATCACTTACCACCAGGTAAGATAGCCGCCAAGGACTAACTTGTATTGTATAAAAAAATGTACAATCTACTGCTGTATTTAAAAAATAAAATTGAGCATGTTATGTTTGAATTAATTCTAAAAGATTTTTTCTAAAATGTTTCTTTTTTTTTACGCCTACGGTACTGAACATGCAATTTGTGACAAGCTATTGTTTTACGCACATCAACTGTACTGCAATATTTTTTAAGATTCGATATAGACGATAAAATTCAACAAATATACTGAAAACATATTTCCTCCCCTGATAAGTTTTTACTTAGTCTTTTCGTTATTTTTAGTGTAACCTAAATTATACACATATATATAATTTGAAAATGCAATCTTAGTGTCTGTTGTCTGCACTGTACCTTGGAAGTCTACGGCAAGAGAATATTCAATGCGTATGATGTATATTGTATGTAGAAATACTGGAAACGGCCATTATTTCCATTTCATTTATATGGATATTGTAGAGACGAAATTTAAAGGGTGATACTGGACACTCTTATAGTCGTAGAAGATAATGTTCTACGGGTATATGACTATCCACTATTTAATATCATTACTCAACAGTACAGGTGGGTGACTGTATTGAATTCATTAAATCTTACAGGAAGGAAGCTGTTTGTCTAATATTATACCAAAATTAGCAAATATTATACAAAATTAGTGTGAAGTATAAAAGGAATGGTGCTTTCTTTAATTATTATGTTAGTGGATTTTTTGCGTATTTTACCTACTCTATTTCGTAGCGGAACTATTGAGAAACCCTATTAAGGAACTTACCTTCTGAGCCTCTTACAACCTTTCAACTCTTTAAAAATCAACCGTTATTTATCATTATTATCGTATCGTTTCAATTGAAGTAGTCTTATAGTCTAATCAGGACTAGACCATAAGACTACAGGACGTTGGCGTTATGTACAAACACTTTCAAGACTCAGCTATACCGGTAGTATATACGGTATTACTGTAGTGACCTACCTTAACACAGCCCAAGGTTTTACAGGATCAAAGACACAAATAAACTAACGCTAATCAAAAATCAGAGCGAGTTATATACAACGGTCATCCATGCCTTTCGAAATGCCCATCAAAATCAGTTAAGCCGAGGATTGGCCTTTTTATAAAAAACTGTGTTGTTTTTTTAAATGTAGGCTGTCTATTATGGTAGCGGGCTAACCTGTTAGGAGTAAGCCCACGCTCCTAATTGGTTTCTATGCGACATTATATCGGAACGCTAAATCGTAACGTCTTTGTCGGTAGGGTGGTAACTCATTCGCCTGATTGGTTTCTACGCGACATCATCCCGGAACGCTAAATTGCTTGGCGAGACGTCTTTGTCGGCGGGTGGAAACGAGCCACGGCCGAAGCCTCCCACCAGACCAGACTCGAGCCGGGAATCGAACCCAGGACCTCCAACTTTATAATGCGACAGCGCACATCGTCGAGATCGTCGTGTTGAAGTACTGTTCAAGTAATAGGTAATCTGAGCCAAATTAGATTTCAGATGGTATCGATATCAAAGAGAAACTTCAGTTTTATTAGACTGTATCGTCACCAGGTGAGATTACCGCCAAGGGCTAACTTGTGGTGTACAAAAAAATACTGAGATTTAATTGTAAGCTATGTATAGGTATACGTAGCTTACAATTACTACTAACGGGTTTACCATTTCATAATTTTTACAATTAATTTAATGACGCGCAAACTGTGGTAAATGATACAGGCTCACCAAGATTGATATAAAGTTGTTATGAGACCCCAAAAAGTCAAAAAATGGAAGTACCATCCAACTCCAACTTTATAATGCGACAGCGCACATCGTCGAGATCGTCGTGTTGAAGTACTGTTCAAGTAATAGATAATCTGAGCCAAATAAGATTTCAGATGGTATTGATATTACAAAGAGAAACTTCAGTTTTATTAGTATAGATTTAAACCTCCAGCCGTTATAATGTTATTACGCATCCCCATCCAGACAGAGATATCTCTTTGTTCATCACAGTCTAATGGATTGCTCGTCGGTTGACGAATTAATCCAAGGCTGTGAGCAATTAATAACACGTACGATTATCCCGAAATCACAAGATTTACGCAAGCGGTTGCGATGCGTCAGTCCAGTGAACACTCTTCCATTCTTCCATTGATGTGCTGTCTTCATGCTACTTATTGATGTTATGTAAATCTTTTCTAAAGCTCACCGCCAGTCACATCTGGTGGTGTGTGATGATGAAGGCTATCATGATAGTGAGCTATCTGTTAGGGTTATGATGAACCCATACTGTTAATTGGTTTGTACGTATCGTTACGGAACGCTCAATTGCTTGGCAACACGTCTCAGTAACTAGCCCAGATCAGTGTCTCAGTAGACCAGATTCGAGCTCGAACCGACGACCTCTAACTGTTATGTAACAGCACTTGACTGTATAACGAACAGGAGGTCTAATTGACTCAGTTCATTTTATCCACATATTGACGATAATATTGACGATCTCCATGGCGCAGCAAGTTCGCTGTCACGTTATAAAGTTGGAAGTCCTGGTCGAGTCTGGTCGGGTGGGAGGCTTCGACCGTGGCTAGTTCCCACCGTACCGACATAGACGTGTCAACAAGCGATCTAGCGTTCTGGCACGATGTCATGTAGAAACCACTTCAGAGTATGGTACCCATACCCTTAACAGGTTATCTTAGACTGTATCATCACCAGGTGAGATTGCCGCCAAGGGCTAACTTGTGGTGTACAAAAAAAAATACTGAGAAATAATTGTAAGCTATGTATGGGTATACGTAGCTTACAATTACTACTAATGGGTTAACCATTTCATAATTTTTACAATTAATTTAATGACGCGCAGACTGTGGTAAATGATACAAGCTCACCAAGATTGATATAAAGTTATTATGAGACCCCAAAAAGTCAAAAAATGGAAGTAACTCTTTACCTAAAGAAGTAGGTATAAGCCAACAATATGTCGTTTTTAACTCTTACCAAAAATGGTATAAGCTTACTGGCAGTAACTTGCAAATCGCAGTGCGGCCGAAATTCGACTCGTAAATTATCACTGTCCGCGTAACAGATGTGCTCAATGTTTGTTCCGAGCTTTTTGTGAGTGTTACGGGTTTTCAAGTGATCTTTTTTAGCTTTCAAGCTAACAATTTGCGTAACTTTCAACATGGGAAAGTACTTTAAAGTGTTCAAATGTAAATCAGTGTGAATGTAAACCTAAGGGTATTATTATAAGGATATAAATTTTACAAAATTTCTAATGTAGTAAAAATTAACGTATATCATTCACAAAGCAACAGCCCTAAGGAGTGATTTTTTATATATCTAACTTATCTACCTTATGCTACTCGCAAGCTGGTTTATCCCGAAGTATCAAAGGGTAAATTTTATTCCAGTAATGAAAAGATTTCAACCGTTATCCTGGTAAAGAAGTCGGAAGGAAAACCGCTTAATACGCGTGCACTCAAATGGTAATTTGTACATAAATATTATGTACAACAAAAATATTGATCCTTAATAAATCTAAAAAAAAGTACAAGCTTTTCGCTTATGAATTAGCTACGATATATATATATATATTTCAAAAAACTTTGCCCATTATATTATTTGGACGTATAAGTAACAAGTTGAAACATGTGTTAGGTACACGATTTATAAGACGCTTAAATAGGGCTATTAGTAATAATTTCCTTATTTTCATTTTCTTGCTTAACACCGGATATCATGAAATATTCTAATCTGAATTCATTCAAAAAGGCGTGCAGTTTTTTTTGCTCGCTGCTGTGCGTGCGGAATAGTATCCACATAAAGACAATATTAAAAATATTATAAAACGAATGTTTTTCCTTTAAAACTCTAGTTATTATTCTAAAGACAGTTATGGATGTACAAATTATATAGTCAAACATTTTTTTATCTCGAAAAGATTGAAGCCATATTAGAAAAAATACTTTAATTATTGAGATAAATGAATAAAAACTTCTAACGCATCTAAAGAATCGATAGTATTATTAAAAATGCGATATTATGTTGTCTTCTTGAGTCTTAAGCAAGATAAAGTAGTCATCGATATTAGTATAGGAAATCCTCAAATGTTATTCTTCTGCCACCGCCTTAGATGTAGACAGTGACAATCTTATTGCCTAAAAAGTCGCTGACTCATTATGATTGAATTAAAAAAAAAACCTGCCTCTTTTGATTTTTAATCAAGAGTAGGTACGTTTATTTATAATAGACTTAAACGTCAATAATTAATTAAGTACATTACCCAATGATGCAATTAGATCATGGCCTTCTCAACGTTGAAATTTATACAAGTAAAAAGTAATAAAAGGATTGAAGGTATTTCCATAAATAAAATCTGAATTTGATATTCTCTCAATAGATACATTTAGGTCGTACATTTTTCTCAGCTAATATATTTGAGGGAGGGATTATGATGATGAATGGCGCTATCGGTCATCCATCAAGTAGACCCTTTTAACGTCTAGAGCACCAAAAATGATACATTACGATATAATAATATAACTATATTATATTTTGCGGTAATGGAAACCGTCACAGATTATATTATGTCGAAATATTTCGATCAATATAGTGC
Organism: Lasiommata megera; assembly: GCA_928268935.1. NCBI lineage: Eukaryota > Metazoa > Arthropoda > Insecta > Lepidoptera > Nymphalidae > Lasiommata > Lasiommata megera. The sequence continues at coordinate 13,013,159 of OV743314.1, read as the reverse complement.
TAGATTACCGTATCCTTTGAATTGAAGTATCCTTACTGGTTTGGTCTTTATCCTTAGACACATACATATACGTTTCACTGTCAACTAAAATGACAGACTGGATAAATGTATACCTACTATAGCAGAACTACAAAATACCCTAATTTTTAAACAGGTAAAATAAAGAGTTATTTAGAAAAGTACGGCGTTTAATAACTAGAATCAGTGGGAATCGTAAAAGAATTGGTTAAACATACTGCTTACGAATCTGGTGTCTATTTGAGTTAGTTTACTAGTTAAAACCCCGATGTGATTGTGTACCCTACGTACGTAAAGCAATAAATGACTAGCAATAATGACGATATTAATTTCCTTACCTGATACATCAGGAAATTAATATGATACACAAAACACATAAAATAACATATCATCATGATCAACCCATTACCGGCTCACTACAGAGCACGGGTCTCCTCTCAATATGAGAAGGGTTTGGCCATAGTCCACCAGGCTGGCCAAGTGCGGATTGGCAGACAAAAAAATATATTTCGATAGAATTCTTATTATCATGAACAATGTATAAAGTTAACAATGTCTAAGCACTACCGACAGATTCGCTGCTTGGGACGATTTAGTGTGACCGCGAATGGGCCATTCACTCTATATTAGCTCTTGTAACGACCTTTATACAGGCTCTTTGTACACCATAGGGTAATAAACACAAAATGTTAACAGCTCAAATGTTAAAGGGCGGATTGAGTATTGCCAAAAGCCAAAAGTTTAAACCAACGTCAAAGCATTAAGTATCTCGCGTTTGGGAGAGGTATTCATGCGATATTCTACACATATTCTACGTATACTACAGTATACAGTAAATAGTAGAAAACCAGTAATTCTCGTGCACGAAAATTCTAGAAGAAAACTAAATATCCTCTATTTTAAAAGCCGCAAAACTTTGATGGTATAGTTTAGTTTATATCTAAACAAAAAATTTTAGATTTTCAGGAAAATGGCATAAACTTTTTTTTGAATGAATATTTTTTTTTCTAGTTACGTAAATACTTCGGATATACGGAATGGTGAAAAATTACTAAAAATAGTACTTGACCTCCGTGGCGCAGCGCGTGTGCTGTCGTATTATAAATCGGGAACCCTGGGTTTGATTTTCGGCTCGGTGCGTGCCCGGAACCTACGACCTCTGATTACGAGGCGGACGCACTAACCACTAGGCTATCACAGCTATATACTAGGCTATCTATGTTTATAAGTCTAGATTTTAAGTAATGTTTTTTGTATTAGTATGCTACGGAATTGGTACACTTCGCCCACTGTACAATACAATAAAACATTACAATAAAATCAGGTTGTAAAAATCTAACACTATGAACCGTAACTAAAACTCAATTCGCTATTGCAGTACATCATGATAAATCTTCCACGCTCCAGATAATAACGATTTCACTGCGCACATATCTGCAGAATGGCTTTGCGGGAAGAGGTCAGATTTTTGACTATTGTTTCAATGTATTTTAAAGTGCATGTAATAAGTTGCTTAAAAGACAGTTCTTTATTTCTAAATTTCCTTTAAAATATATATGTATTCTATTGTCATGATTTCTTTTGCCCCGGAGGTGGGCGTTAATGTCTGTGACATAGTTTTTTCAACTAATTCACGTGTTATCGTTTTATTAAATTTAAGATTCCTCTGTAAAATTGAGACACAATAAAGAATTTTTAATTTTTTTAAATTTTTCATTTATATACTCGTATTAAGTGTGTATGTTTGCTACTGCTTTAGGGCGGAATTACAAAACCAATTAGGCTAAAATTTGGAATGTAGATAGATTATAGCTTGGATTGATAATAAGGTACTCTATATTCTGAAAAGATCCTGATGGTTCCCGCGGGATATGATGATGTACAACTATAGCTTTAGTTAGCCTTGGCAAACTTCTTCCGCCTATCCTCCGACTATCCTTTGCTGTCTTGCATTTCTTCTATTGTATGAAGTGTATTTTCATTTCATTCATTTAATTTAATTACATTTCCTCGAAATACGAGTATATATTCGAGGAAGATTGCGAAAACGGGAACCGGTAACAGTTAAGGAGGGACGGATGGCATACATAATCTTCTATTACAAGCGTTGCTTATTCCACATAAATTTTTATAAACGTTTAATTAAAGCGGTCAAATTGCGGGCATCAGCTAGTATTATAAAAAATCTTATGCTATTCTTAGAGTTAAATGCATAAGTTTGTTTAAGAAGGTAATTAAAGGTAGGTGAGTAGATTTACTCAACTGATCTAAAAGTATATAACGATTTCTATGTTTTTAAGTACTTTATAACGTCTAACCTTAATCGAAAATACAGTCAGTTTACAATAAAGCCTAAAAAAGGTTCGGTATCCAAAAACAACAATGGTTCCGATACTTTAAGTATCGAATGAACGGCCGAAAATCTAATTAACGTTCGGCTAAAAGAGGATTAATTTGAATAAACGGATTTTAATTAAATCAGTACAATCCGGATGAATTTCATTCTCTAACAATGTTCTAATTTAAATTTTTTCTAAAGGCCAAGAGAAAAATCAACGGACTGCCGAATTGCTAGCGAGTTTCTTCTTGATAGAATCTGCCTTCCAATCTGGTGATATATCACCGGATTGATTGCTATTGATTCATATATGACGAATATATAAGTTAACTGAATAAATTCGAATTCGAATTTAGTATTTAACAGTGCAATTTAATACAGCTTAGTATTAAGACATGATGAATAAGACCATCTTTTGACGACCTCCGTGGCGCAGCGCGCTGTTGCATTATAAAGTTGGAGGTCCTGGGTTTGATTCCAGTCTCGAGTCTGGTCTGGTGGCTGCGGCCGTGGCTAGTTACCACCTTACCGAAAAAGGCGTGTCGCCAAGCGATTTAGCGTTCCGGCACGATGTCGTGTAGAAACAAATTAGGAATATGGCTTTACCATACCCCTAACAGGTTAGCCCGCTACCATCTTAGACTGCATCATCACTTACCATCAGGTGAGATTGCCATCAAGGGCTAACTTGTAGTGGATAAAAAAAAATCTTACTTGTTATTTAGTTTGGTAAGCTAACCTAAGCAGAATACACTACATACTACTACATTCGAATGGCTATGACATTTGGCATTTATAGTAGACGAATAAATGAATCAACAGCAATGTTGAAAATACTATCCCGAAGTAAAATTAGCCTATATGCTATTTCAGATCTGAAATCGTTGCTGATGCAAATTCGTGTAGTCTGGTTAAGTTAGCTAACAAAAATCCACACAAACTTACATATAGTAGTAAGATGGTCTCATCCTTCATGTCTTAGTACTAAATTGTATTCGTTGCATTTCTTATTTTACTCTTCCAACCAATCCGTCTGCGTGTTTCAGTGCAGTTAATAGTGATCGATCACTTTCTTTTGCTTCTGCCAACATCACGGAGGTATTTTATTTATTTCTCTCAAGTCTTACATTGATTAAGTTTACAGTGCAGGTCTGCTCTGGAAAAATTAAAAAAAAATTAATAACGTTTGCATAATTCTGTAATAGAAAATTATGAATAGTCTAATGTATTTGTCATTATAAACGAGGCTGTATTACGCAAATTACAGAGCTGAGAATGCGATGTTATAGCAATAACATAAGATCTAAGTTGAGAGCGAGTTTAATAAATTAATAATATATTACTGCTAACTACGTTCAAGATATATATATATATATTACGAAGAATGTTGATAATATAATTGGGATTAAAAAGATGTACATTTTATTTATATACTGTTAAACAAATTAAATTTCACTCCGAACAAACATGAGTCCGGGAAAATATACAGCCAAACGCAGAAAATTACAGATTAAATAAATAAATATTGAAATAAAAAAAAAAACCAAATTCCTAGCAGAGATCGATCGAGAGAAGTAAGCAATAAGGCAATCTTATTGTATTCTATTTATTTCTACTAGTTTTCTGTTTTCTTATATTGTTTATTTACTTATAGTGTACAAATAAAGTGTAATAATAATAAATATTGTTTGTGACTTATCCACTAAAGTTCCGAAGCATAAAGAGTATTCAATTTAACAGTAGTGCAAAATCGGCTTAACGCAAAACTGCTTATCCGAGCCTACGCTCGACTGAATCCGTGTATGGAACCGAAACGATGAGGTAAGCAAGCTGTCTGACGTATATGCATTGTTAGTCCATGCAAATGACGTCTGCAGTAGCTGAGAAGATTTACTTCGACCATTTTGTATGGAAACTTGTTACTGTTATGTAGTTGAACATTTTGGGAACATAATAATGTAATATAATATTTTACTTTTCTTGTTATTTATATTGTTAATCTTTTTTTTAATTATTTTGTCACGCCCTTAATATTATCATTTTCATTAAGTCGTGGATAGTGCTGTTAATTGTGTATTTATTTATAGTTATTATATGTAAGTTTATCTGTACTAGTATTTAATATACAATTGTTTGCTGTCCCAAACAAATAAAAATAAAATAAATAATAAGAAATCTTATCACTAGAAAATGTGAACCAGTTATAATATTACTTTTATGATAATGATATTTATTGGTATGTCAATGACATTTTTTTGATTGACCGCCTCAGTATCTATCAAAAAAAATAGCGGTGATCAGAAATACCGATCTACCGTTGTGACATTTATAATTTTATATAATTTTATGCTTCAGGCATCAATGGAGACAAAAATAGCTGTATTCGAACAATCATTCTGTGTAAAATATAAACAAGCGTAAATAATATATTCGAATACATGTTTCCTTTCCCAGTGCATGCATTCCAAATTGATTTTATTTTCTCTTTGATAGCGCGGAGTTTACATTCGTATTTCCAAGGATTCCATACATTTCAAAAGACAACATGACAGCTGTTCAATTTAATTAAAATATATGTAATTTCTGTTTCAGTGAAAATGACCGTTCAGTAGAAATAAAACAGTAGGTATTCAATGATTGTGTTTTTCATAACTTTCATCATACCTTTCAAAATTTCTTCAGCTATTTAAAGCGTGCTTTGAGGTACGATCACGCGTAGAAAACCCAATTAGCGTTGTGGGCTTACCCCCTTAACAGGTTACCCCGCTACCATCATAGACTGTATCTTCACTTACCACAAGGTGAGATTGCCAACAAGAGCTTAATAGTTCGGAAATTAAAAATTAGATTTTATAGCAAATATAATACAAAAAAATATTCATATGTTCAACATTATGTAAATTGGAGGTGAGGGTCAGGAAGCTAAATTAAATGCAAGCGTGAATAAGAAATCGAATTGTCTGAATATGCCCTTTCCATTGAATATATTTCGAATTGAATTTAGTTCCTCTCCCAATTGACGAGGGCTCTGAAAATATTGTAACTCGATTTTCTGATCGACTCATATTTGCTTTTTTATTATTACGTTATTGAAAATTGCATACCTATTATTTAATCATGAGACGACGTTGGGGTTCTTAAGTATTGGGCTGGTACTGGATAGTGGATTATTAGGCAACATCACGAGAGCAAAAGAAATCAAAAGTATCTTGGAAGATTTCAGCTCGCGAAAACCGTAGCGAGCAGTGGAACTACAAAATACCTATTTCCAGCAAGTGTAGTGTTTGTCTGTTGGGAGGCTGCGGCCGTGGCTAGTTACTACCCTACAGACAAAGACGTGCCAAGCGATTAAGCGTTCCGGTGCGGTGTCGCGTAGAAACCAATTGGGGGGCGGCTTACCATACCCCCCTAGCAGGTTAGCCCGTTTCCATCCTAGACTGCATCATGACTTACCACCAGGTGAGATAGCCGTCAAGGGCTAACTTGTAGTGGGTAAAAAAAGGCGATGAATTCAATTGGTTCGCTGGGCGAAGCCGTTCTAAAAATTTAATCATTGAGCTAATTGAAAAAACGTTATCTGCCTAATTAGCTTCATTTTTAAAATGTTTCTACAGGTCCATTTTGCGGTTTACTTTTTCCGCCATGATAGTATCAATTTAAATTTCAGTACAAATTACGTGAATGGTATTTTCAAGGAAATTAATCTGAGATAGCACCAGATCTCAAACTCAAACCTTTCATCACAACATTATTCAGGTTTTGTTTATAATAATGACATTGTAGCGGTTGCCTACAGAATCATCGTACAATTTCTGAAAAGAAAATTTTCTCATTAATACTTGAATTGCCACAGGTTTCTTTTAAAAATATCAAAATTAATCACCAATTATTAATTAGGTCCGAGTAAACAAATAGCTGTAAGATAGGTATATAGCAAAATTAATAAGATACATCTTTTTCAATTTCCGCATAAGAAAGCTCAGCGAGCAATGGAGAGAGCTATGCTAGGAGTATCTCTACGTGATCAAATAAAAAATGAAGGGATCCGTAGAAAGACCAGAGTTACTGACATAACTCAGCGAGTTGCGAAGTTGAAGTGGCAATGGGCAGGGCACATAGCTCGGAGAACCGATGGACGTTGGGGTCCCAAGGTGCTGGAATGGCGTCCCCGCACCGGTAAACGTAGCATTTGCCGACCCCTAACAAGGTGGACAGACGACATCAAACGAGTCGCAGGCGCTGGATACAAGCGGCCCAAGACCGTGGCCATTGGAACTCCCTACAAAAGACCTATGTCCAGCAGTGGACGTCAATAGGTTGAAATGATCTTTTTCAAAATCATTATTCGTTGTTGATACCAAAAATAATCTTTTATTTAATAAAAAGTTAATAAAAAATATCCTTATAAATGATTTCAATTTAACTCAAATAGTATTTCTAAAAAAGCAATAAAGTGTGGTAAGGAATGCGGAGTATCGTAAAAGATAAAGCTTTGTGAATTCAATTCAATGTGTTGCGTGTTGTGAGGTCTAAGTGAGCGTGAATAATACATGTGCTCTTGCGGTTGCTTTCCAATGAATAAATTTCCAATTAGATTCGGCTGCCTTTTGCGAATCGATGTACTTTCTTTACTAAGAAACCATACTCGATTTAAGTTGTGTTGAGAAATATTGCTATAATAATATGCAGAATACGCCGGCGGAGAACGGTCTTTTAAAAAGGCTAAACACTCACGTTCACACACATTCACACATGGAAACACACACACACACACGCACACATACGCACACACACACACACACACAAAGGCACACATACGCACACACACACACGCACACACACGCACACACACACACGCACACACATACATGTCACTAATTCAGAGAAATAAAAATAAAAATTAATGAGGCACCCCACTGACTAATACGTTTCTCCAAGCGGTTTAGTGTTCCGGCACGATGTCGCGTAGATACCAATTAGGCTTATCATACCCCGCTATATACCTATATAGGTTAGCCCGCTACTATCTTAGACTGCATCAGCACATACCAGATGAGATTGCCGACAAGGGTTAACTTGTAGTGGATATAAAAAAAGTGCGCTTTGGAAGATAGCTTGACCATTGCGTACACTGCTCATGGTACCGGACGTATGTGTTATTCTGATGTATAAGATATATTATTGTAAAGTTTCATTAAAATCTATTCAGTAGTTTATACGGGAAAGAGTAACAAACGTCCATCCATCCGTACTTACAAACTTTCGCGTTTATAACATTAGTAGGAAGCAGGATAGTAGGATATGATGCCATATGCAGAAACTATAAACATAGTGTTTCTCCGTTGATCAATAAACAGCGTATAACTTTACCCGTTATGTAAAGGAAATACAACTCAGAAATGGTTAACCAGGACCACATAGCACTGCTGATTTGAAATCGCAGCTATAAATTACAGTACCATATGCAATGAACTGCAATATCCAACCTACTGCCAGTACTTAAACCTGATTGCAAGCAAATGCTATCAGAGAGTATTTGCGCTAGAGCAAATTGTTTGCAACTGGTGAAAATTAATGTTACTTCTGCGCTCCGCTTTATTACTGGAAACTAGTGGATTTAGTCGTTAGTTATATTTGCTGTGTGTATTTTTAAATTCGGTTGAGGGAAATACAGTTTAATTTGTGTATAGTTTAGTTCGTGCGCTGTCGCATTATAAAGTTGGAGATCCTGGGTTCGATACCCGGCTCGAGTCTGGTCTGGTGGGAGGCTTCGGCCGTGGCTAGTTACCACCCTACCGAAAAAGACGTATCGCCTTAAGGCACGATGTCGCGTAGAAACCCATTAGGAGTGTGCGTTTACCATACCCTTAACAGGTTAGACCGCTACCATCCTAGACTGCATAATCACTTACCACCAGATGAGATTGCCGTCAAGGGCTCAGTTATAATGTATACTAGCTGATGCCCGCGACTTCGTCTGCGTCGAGTTAATGTGTGAAAGTGTGTTTGTTTGTCTTCCAATCACGAAGCAATGGATTTTTAAACTACGACAGACGACCTTGAAATTATTACAGTACTTGGACATTGCAACATTACTTTATTTTTCTAAAATAAAAGTAGCCTAAGTAGTAACTTAGGCTACTTTTATTTTACTTAACTTACTTTTTAATAAGGAGTACCTTATTACATCAGCTACCTGCCAATAAAAGTCCCGTAAAAATCGGTCCAGCCATTTCAGAGATTAGCCGGAACAAACAGACAGACGACAAAAATTGTAAAAAATGATATTTTGGTGTATTTACCGTATACATATAGATAAAAAAACTCATCCAATTATCATGTTTATTGCCATCTTCAAACAATCTCAATAAATCATATACTGATAAATAAATTCAATTAAACTTTCTAACATGTCAAAGTATGTCTTAATAAGCTATTTTAATTATAAACTTGTTAGGGGTTTGGTAAACCCTTATTCCTTATTTGTTTCTACGCGACATCGTGCCGGAACGCTTATATTAATCGCTTGGCGACATATCATTGACTGGAGGGTCATATTAAATATCAAATATTAACTAGGTAATAGCTATATGTAATATAAGTAGTAAATTTTTACTGATTACCAAACGAAAGCCTTTACTCACAAACGCCAATTAAATTTTAATAAAAATCCTATCGTTACAGTTTACGTAGAACTGGTTACCATCCAGTTACTAATTACGTACTCGTTAGTAGAATTTAGTAAAGTTAATACTATTCAACGTAGCCGATGTCTACGACTGAAAAGTTGCAACATTTTCGTTAATTGTATCGACATTGCACTGTTTAAAGTTAGTGTTTTCAAATTGTGCTGGTGATCGAGCAAATTGTTTGGGGCTGCTCGAGTTTTAATGTTTGTTTAAAACTCCATTGTGTGTCGAATTGCTTAGCCGTTTCACTTGGTGATGTGTTTAATTAATTTTAAATCATTTGAACACAGTTACAGAATTAATAAAACTTTTAGATATGTATTAGTGGATTACTATTTACATTTAATTGACTAATTTGAAATTTTTGCAGATCGTGTATATACGAGTATATAACATGCGAAAGTACAATCCTTATATAATATATATGAAGTGTCTAAGTTACCAAATGAAAACGAAATTAATCTTTCGAGGAGAATTATGGTAAACTAATTATGCAAATTAAAGTGTGCCTGTTTGTGACAAAGTGTTTTTTACATTTCTTTTCATTACAAACAGAAGGGCCACCTAATGTTAAGTGTCTGCTGGGAGGCGACAGCCGTGGCTTGTTACCAACCTACCGACAAAGACGTGTCGCCAAGCGATTAAGCGTTCCGGCACGATGTCGCGTAGAAACCAAGTAGGAGTATAAGTTCACCATGCCCCTAACAGTAATCTGTTAGGGGTATGGTGAACTTATCTAAGATGGTAGCTGAAAAAAAAGTGATTACCGTCGCCAATTTTACATCTGCAGCATCACAGGAGCTACTGATGCGTTGCCGGCTGCACCCATCCTCCTAGTCCTAGTCCTAGTAGGTCTCGGCATCATACCGGAACGCTAGACCGCTTGGCTGTATGTCTTGGCAAGTAGGCTTCGTTTCCAAAAACTCCTGTGGAATAAGCCACACTTCTAATTGATTGACTATCTCTCCTTCTGTTCCCGTTTAAGTTAGTAAGTGGAAGTTTGCAAAACTAAAGCTTTAGTTATGGCTGATAGACGTGAAATTCAGTTCACAAATCCAGCGGGAATCATGAATATTTCTGGGATAAAAAGTAGACTATGTGCTAATTCGGGATATAATCTAACTGCATTTCAAACTTCATTCAATCAATGAATGTGTAATTTCATTTCGCTTGATTATTGATGGAAATAGGCTGTTACTGCTGATTGCAGCGACTCAAAGACGGCAGTAAAATGTTTACTGTATTAAATCAAATAGCTTCCAATCTCAATGAAAGCCGTTCGTGTAACGTCTGTACCTATTTGCTGTCATCTTGAAAATGGTCGGCATAGGGACGTATGTGCATTCTCTACTTCCGCAGTACAAACGAAAGCGGTGCGCTAAACGCTCGACACAAGACAATTTGCGATGCACAAGTTAATAGGATAGCTTGATATGGCAATGAGCGTACATATAACTCAGCTGTGTTGTCAACTATAACGCGAGCTGAGGCAGCGCCTTGTTCAGCAAATTTCTATAAATATAAGTTACTAGCAATCCGCCCTGACTTCGCAAAGGTACTATTTATAGTTGATAATGTTATTTTTACAAAAAAAATGTTTTAGACAAGTAAGACATATGTTATTTATATGTAATTGCGACTTTTTTTTCTAGGCTTATGTTTAGAAGTTTATTGTTCATTCATAGAAAATAAGAATAAACAGTGTAGGTACGTAAAGAATTATAAGTCAGACAGAGTAGATGGTGAAAAAAACTTTTTAACTAGAACCAAAAATGTGCTATGATAAAACGTCGTCGATGTATATAATATTCGAATAGGTAAGCACTTGAGACGAGATCGGAATTGAGAAATATGATCACACTAGCTACTGCTCGCGACTTCGTCTTCGTGCACTTCATAATTGGGCCTAACACTGGGCTTCGCTCGCTAACAATTTTTAAGCTTACCTCGGAAACTATTTGAGAGATCGGTATAGAAAATACATGTCCTTTTCCATATTATAGGTGACATGCATACCAAATTTCAAAGCTGTCTGCGGCGCTTAGCTCGTAAACATTTATCAATTTTCCCTAGGGAACTACTTAAGCAATCTGGGAAAGGTACCCTTTGTTTTTTCCCATGTCAAAGGCTACATGCATGCCAAATTTCATCCGAATCCGTTCAGCTGTTTTTGCGTGATTGAGTAGCAAACATCCACACTTTCACATTTATAATATACTAGCTTCTGCCCGCGACTTCCTCTGCGTGGACTTCAGAATTGGGTCTAAAGTTTCGCTCTTTAACTATTTGAGAGGTAAGTATATAAAATACATGCCTTTTCCATAGCATTGCTACCAAATTTCAAAGTTGTCTGCCAGCAGCTTAGCTCGTTTTCAATTTTCAATTATTGGGAATAAAAGGTAGCCTATGTCCTTTTCCATGTCAAAGGCTAAACACATGCCAATTTTTTTGCGTGATTGGGTAACAAACATCGACTCTTTCACATTTATAACATATATAGGATTATTTATGTATGTAGTGTGTCAATGAATTCCTTGGCACTTCCATTTGATCGATGTGGTTGTAGTCGTTAGAGGCTGTATCGCATACTGGCTGATTGCAACGGGAGCGGTGTTTGCGTATCCGCGGAGCGCACGGGCCGTGTTTTATAAATACACGTTACGCTATACAACGTTCAGCTATCTTACAGTTGGGTGACGTATATAAGCGTGCCTGTACAGAACAGGGTAGAAAGTTTTTTTTGGAATTTACTCATTAAGAATCGATTTTTATATCGGGGTATGGAAAAAATATCTACTGAACGAACCACCAATTCTGCGCACTTTTCAGGCGAGAGTTTGGATTTACATATATCAAATGTATTAATCTAAAAATTTTTGATGTTTGATATAGTTACCGAATAATCATAATAAATTTAAATAGAATAAAAATATATACATTATTTGGGTATTTTCATTGATTGTTTCGTTTATTTACCATTTGATATGGTATTAAACTTTTTTGTCGTTAAAATGTTTCGCATCACTAGGACTTGGGCTTGCTTAATAAGGCCTTAAGTGCGCCGAAATCGAACCCTTACTCCAATATCCTCCAATACATCGGACGCTTTTAATTTTAAATTAATTATTATTCCGCTGAAGCCTGAATGTTTATTGTGATTCTTTTTTTCTTATATTTGTAACGTATCAGAAAACATTTCTATTTAAAAAAAAAAAACATTGAAAACATTGGACAGGCTATCGAGGTGCCAAAATTAGTTAAGTTCAGTTCAGGGGTTAAGCCAAAAATAATTAACATTATAAAGAAAGAAACTGGCATAATTGTACGCCATATTATGATAGTTTTAAAAATAGGATTAATATTGATAAAACAAAACACATGTTGACTCATTAACGTGAAATTCGGTTGCTCAACTGTATGTTTTCTTTTCTGCGTAACACAGAAGTCTTTGCGGATTTAAAATATTGTAGACTGAAAAATAAACGCCTGTGATATTTCCCAACGTAAATACGGAAATATTTTTAAATGTAGTTCCCGTAAAACGCGTACGTTAGAAAAGCGTGATGGAAGTTGTACGTGTGATTTTATGACACCACCCGCACATTTAACATTTCCTCCAATGCTATTTTGTGTTCACTGGAGTTAAAAGAAAATCTGTTTAATAGGCGTGCGTATACAAGGTACGGTATGTGGGTATGTACACTATTCTCGCGGGTCCCGTATCATTTGCTACTTTGTTAATCCGGATATCAATCACTGACATCATGAAACTCAGGTTAATAGGTTATTGATTGATCTTCTAATCAGAAGTAATACTGTTATTTGCCATCGGCATAGTGCTGAATTTCGAAGTAATTTTCATATTAAGACCTCCGTGACGCAGCGCGTGCTTTGTCACATTATAAAGTTGGAGCGTTTTGGTTCGATTCCCGGCTCGAGTCTGGTCTGGCGGGAGGTTTCAGCTGGGGCTAGTTATCACCCTACCGAGCGATTTAGCGTTCCGGCACGACGGCGTAGCAAAGAAACTAATTAGGAACATGGTTTTACCATACTTGTAACAGGTTAGCCCGCTACCATCCTAGATAGCATCATCACTTACCACCAGGTGAGATAGCCATCAAGGGCTAACTTGTAATGCATAAAAACATTGTGGCTATATTTCTTACAACATAGTAGTTCTTATGTAGACATGTTCACACTTCACGGTCTCGTGCCGCTCATGTCTAGCAACTTCTTGCAACTCGTTTGATGTCGTCTGTCACCCTAATAGGACTACACAGTGTAGATAACTGAATTGTAAAATTATTGTGTACATATAACATACATGAAAAAATAAAATATACGTCCTGTAATTTTGAGGTGTTAATGCAAAGAGTCTAGTTTTATTTAAAACCAAACTTTATCTTGTTCGCTTAATATTTTTGGTTGGCGAAGCGTAAAGCGCTTTTTGGACGTCTGTCTGTATTCTGTACACCCTTTATTAAAACTGTTGCTCGAAACTATGCAATATCGTACACTGGGAATTTCTCTATAAAAATCAGTTCACTGTGGAATTTGCGATTAGGAACGTTCATTTTGATATGCAGAGACGGTTGGGTTAGTTTTCACGTATTGGCATAACTCCATTAATTATTTAAAGATGCATGTTACTTTGACTAATTAATTATTGCTGCTTATTTTTATATCAAAACATGGATTAATCGGTCTTTTTTTCTCATAAAATATTCTATTCTTCTTTTATAAAATATTAATTTCATATTCTAGCTTTATAATTAATTATTTAAGTAGTTATTGTAATTATATATGACGAGTTAAGGCCGTCGGAGTTGTTTTTGTAAGAGTGACGTCAGTATTATATCGTCACAATTTTCCTTACTTTCGCTCATAGTAATTAAAACCATAATTATACAGTAACTTGCGTGATTACACTTTTATTGCGACCATAAATAAGAGGTCCGAACGGTCCGACGTCTCGAGCGAGAATGCCGCGAAAGACAACAACCGCCCGTATTTATAGCAAATCATGCTTGTACAAAATTGATTGCTAACTTCTAAATACACTGATTAGCAAAGAAATGATTAATTAGTGATTTAAAGAGTTCAAATGTGGGTGATTATCGGATTCTTGATTTTCTTGGCGCCGCTGAATGAAGTTAATAACTCCTTCACGCCTTCATATAAATAATTTTGCTAAAATAAATTGTTCAATAGTGGAAACTTCCGAAGAGATTTAGAGCGTAAACGTTACTTTACACTACAGCTGGAAAATAATAATAGATTCAGAACTAAATAAAAACTGTTATGACGAAGATTTTAAAATAACCCAGTTACATTATAATTAATAATTAACGTCTATTTTATTATATTCTTAGATTTAATATATTTTATGCAAAGTGTACCTAATAATATTATTATACCTTAACGGTCAAGTATTTCCATTTTTGTGTTTTCTTATATGGAAAGTGATTTTTTTATTAAGTAATTCCAAGTTTTTAAAATGTAAATCTTTACCGAACTTAAGGGAGTCGTGATCTACAGCTTTGATACCTGCGAATAATTACCTACTCTCAGGTATCCAAGCAGGAGCAACCCCACCGCTAAAAAATATCAAGACTCATTATACATTCGCATCCTTTCTTAAATTCTTAGACGCGGTCATTATCCCCAAGAACAACAAGTGAGGAAACAATGTAGGTATCTCGGTATTTTATCTTTTGTTCTTACCGAAAAGGAAGCCAATGGCGGAGCTTTTCAGGAATGGACCCTCTAGCTACCAATTATTATTGTGAGCAAGAAACAATGGGCTCTAAATTAAGAGTTTTTAGTACTTACTATCGCTTTAATTTAGGGAAGAGTGCGTCGGCGGACAGAATTTACTTTTAGATGTCTACTTTCTGTTTCATTGTTTAGTTTAATTAGTTAGAATGTTCGAATAAGGATCACGGTGTACTGGTTTCGAATCCCGGGTTGGATCAAAGTTGGGTAATAATTATTGCGACAGCCTGGCGTTTAATATTCGGAAACACCACTTATAGTTAATGCAGAATTTTAAGAATATTAACATGGCTTTAAATGTTGTTTCTTTTATTTTTACAGGCCAGTGAATGTGCGTATAACTGGGTCATCGAATAAATATAATAATTAACTTTTCTTAGTTGATTAGTCCCTGTCTATCGCCATTTTCAGTAATGAGTTATATTATAATGGCAGGCGTCCGTCATCTCATCCCATGATCCGAATACCTAGACCACACCACCGCACCCAATAGTCTCATTAAGTAATACGCTAGTTTCCATTTCTTGCTTCTTCTTCTTCTTCTTCATATTACGTACGCTACGTAACGCTTCCACCGAATGCGTAAGCATTTTTTTGATTTCTAATACTTCATCAATGTATTTTGATAAATTTTTGTCACAGTATTTTGATAAATTTATTATACTGAGATGAAACTGTTTCAAAAAACTGGATCTAATACTTACTTCTACTAGCAATTATTTGAAAAGACCCATTTTTTGCATTTATCACACAATTTAGATTATACTTTATAGAATCTTCTACCTTTTATACTAATTTAGCCGCGTAAGCTTCAAAGCGTCGGGTTTTACGAGACTACAAACATAATAATTTATAAGAAAAGACGTAGGTTGAAGTGATAAGGGCTCAATATTCCGAATTCTCTTAGAAGCTTTTCACTGTTGGTATTTTTAAAACTTTACAAAGACAGCTTTTTAAGAGTGACCCTCCCTCATTCATCTATCTTTGGAGCAGTCTTTGTGTAGGTTGGCTATGAAGGTTAGGTCAAGTGCCTATTACTAAGTATAAAAAGTATAGAAAAGAACTTTAGAGGCATTTTTTTTAGCATGCCAGTTTTGCTGATTGGTTATTTAACTTATATAAGGTACTCATAATTAGGTAATTTCATTGTTTAAATTTAATATTTATAAGCGTTTTATTGTTTGAAAGCTTGTTTTAGTTTCATGAATTTTTCAGATTATTTTAATGTCGCATACTCAAAAATCCTTTATAGATTTAGCCTTATAGTCTCTATATACATGTATATGTATATTTCAGATCTTGCCCTCAGCGTTTCATCGCTTCATTGCTGGAAAAAGTGGTTTTTTACCGCTGGGAAATGCGTTTACGCATCCTTCCTGGTAGGTATGTGGCACTGCCGCCAGATCGGCGACCAGAATACAACCCTTAAACGAAAGAACGAGCTATTATGATATAATTCTTCTATTCTTCTTTTACCGATTCACAAATTAGCTACTGGCTAGCTAGACTTGGGCCTCCAATCACCTATTTGCTTGCCAAAAATAAAAAAGTGCAGTTGCTACAGCGTCTAATTTGAATAAAGACTACAGGAAGAGAAAAAAATACTTATCATTTGTGTTGCTAATAACGTCAGCTTACGCCAAAAGGTTTCCTTATAGTTTCCCCCTACTTCTAAGGAATGTTGATTATGTACATACACGACGTACCTACCTTTGCCTAGGCTACAAAACTAACTACTGTTTATAACATTTTATTTCGTGCATAATCGTGTAGCAAATACCAATTCACCATCTAAAAAAAAGCGCCTAATTTAGAAAAATTGTTCTGGCAATGTAATTTGTTAAGGTTAATTTTGTTTTTCTTGCATCTTTAAAGTTTTAGTTAAAATCACTTGGTTCACAACTGCCAATTCGAACATGGCCAGCGTGGTGGACTAAGGCCAAACCCTTCTCATATTGAGAGACCCGTGCTCTAAAGTGAGCCGGCAATGGGTTGATCATGACCATGATTTGGTTCGCTTTTGGTTACGTTGGTTTTGGTTACATTACTACTTGGTTGAAAAAGTATATAAATAAATAAACTGAAGCGCCTACTGAAAGATGCAGTGGATTAATAAAACTTTTAGACAAAATACGTAGCTTGAAGTTTTAAAGACTCAATATACCCAATTCTCTTAAAAGCTTTTATCACTCTGGATATTTTTAAAACTTTACAAAAAGAGCCTTTTGAGAGTCAGCGTCCCTCTATCGAAAATCTGTGGGGCGGTCCTCGAGCGGGTTAGCTATGTAGGTCAAGCGGCCATGTCTAGAAAGATAGCAGGCAATTTTGTAACGTTAAAGTTTTACATAAATTGCTTACTTGCTTTGCCGGGTGGTTATTTAACTTTTCAACCGTTAGGTAGGTCATTGTTTAAATTTAAATTAGGCTGTAGAGTTAATTCTTTTTTACATGTGAACGTGCTCAGAAAGTGTCAGTTAGATTTGAATTATTTATTATATTTTTTTGCATTTGATAGTCAACTTCTTCGGATTAGGTTAGTCTGCTTATATGACTCTTAAAAGAAGAGAAGAAATACTAAAATTTTTTAGTTAAACATTATATAGCACTGGCGGGTGATGGGATGTGATGGGTCGTAGTGAAGTGAATGAATGCTTGTACAAGAACGATTTACTTATAGAATAACGACATGTTTAATATTAATTAGTGATTAAGTTACATAATTTGTAATGTTCCTTTAGTAGTACTTACTGAAGTTTTGTAGTTTTAATGAGTATTTTATATACAATCTTCCTTTAAACTACCTGTTTAAGGAATCGAACCAACACACGCTTTTATGAATTATTTTTCACATACAACTAAATTTTCTATAAATAGAACGTTGAATTTTGTTCGAGTACGTACGGGCTAGTCTTAATTCAACTACCTATGTCTGAGAAACTATGTCTAGGCAAGTCTAAAAAGCAAAGATTCTTAATCTGTTTTATCTCAAATCGACGCTAAGCGAGTCCAATGTGTGTTTTAAGGTTTATTATCACTTTATGATGAATACCGAGATTGAAAGGTTTACTGAGTTCTTAAAAAAACGAGGGTAGACAAAAAAAAAACGTAACTCCGTGATTGTATTAGCCAATATTTGACAGGAAAAAAAAAACAATTGACCAACTGAACCCAGAACCTCGGGATCTGTTGTTGAACACGCTCACCACAAGAGCACATAGTCTATTCTGATAGGTATATATTCGTACATCTGGCTAAAAAACTGCAATCCCAAAAGCGTAACATTATTGCATTATATAAAAGGAGGCGCAAAAAAATTAAAAGTTAAAAATTAAAATATTGAAACACTAATTGCCAAGAGGAAAAGAGGGTAAACGGACTTACGGCAAGCTTATTTCATAATTCCTGTGCATTTTAAATGCTCTGCCCGTCTGTGCGTGTAATATAAAATGAGTGTACAAACGCGGGAAGTTTAAAATCGTGTCAACCGAATAATAATGAAGATTATAAATACAATAATTATTTAAGTCATTCCAGTCAGTCAACTCGCAAGTGGTGTGTGCTTATTTATCTACACTCCTGTTTAATAATTGATGACTGAAGCCAACTTAAGGCGTTAAACCGGGTAGTCTATCATAACTCTTTGAAAACATCATTATCTTTGTGCAAAATTTCCATATAGAAATTTGTATGCTGTTCGCAGAGTCGATAAAGAGGATGTACCTCTTTATCGAAGAATTGAAGTAGCTTTGGATTTCAACGATTTTGTCCGTATCATATAAATATTTGTATCTATATATGTACACATGTTTATTAAAATTAGTGTGCGGGGTCTATCTGTGAGGGGACCTGTGTCCGACAGATTTAGAACTTGATCTAAAAGAATCATTCTGTAAGCAGTTATGTTAGTTTTCAACGCCACACGCTATCACATTATTAAGTTGGATGTCTTGGGTTCAATTCCCGCCTTTAGTCTGGTCTGGTGGGTGGCTTCGGCCGTGGCTAGTTGTCATCCTACCGAAAACGGCGTGTAACCAAATCGCCAAGCAATTTAGCGTTTGTACACAATGTCGCGACCAATTAGGAGAATGGGTTTACCATACCACTAATAGGTTAGCCCGCCACCATTTCAGACTGTAGCATCACTACAAGGAATTGCGGAAGAAATTAAAAAAAAAAAAACAATTACATTTTTATAAGGTCTTCCGAACCTAAGCACGTAATACGATGTCTGCCTGTCTGGTAAGTTTTCACTTAATACGAAAAGAAAATTAATTAAAGGAAAAATAAAATTGTAGGTAAACATTAAACTTCAAAGAATAACAAACCGATTGGAGCCGGCAATTAAGGGGGCTTGCGGGAAAGAAACAGCGTCCGTTCGCTGTCGCTAAGCACTTTCAGGACATTCCCGTTAAGGGTTTTTGTACCACACCATCAATCTAAATTAAATAAAGACCAGTACGCGATTGGAACCCTCATAGGTTTAGTTTTAAGTTTACGATTGTAGTTATCACCATCAAATGACTACTATGTAAATTATTGACGCGTTAAAATTGCCTTTTAAAGGACTATTTGAATAAAGATTATTTGAATTTGAATTTGGAATTAGTCTTTTTCTTCTTTGGCCTCGCCCCTGTCCGTTACGCGGGGTCGTCATAGAGGCCGAGGCATTTCATGTCCTTTTGGACATTTTTCAACCATGTAGTTTAGGGTTTTCCCTTTCCCCTTTTTCCTGCAGCCATGGAAAGGCACTTTTTCACTACGTAATCGTCTGGTCTACGTTCTAAATTAGTCGTTAAAAATTAAAGTAATTAATTAATCACGACATCGACTTAATTGCTAACTAATATTCCTGCTGTAATAAGAGATAAGCGTAATAGCTTAGTAATAACCGTTAAGTTATTGCCGGTAGTAAATATAGCTATTGCAATAGACTTAGCTAATGTCATTACGTACTTTCATTATAAGTATATTTAATAAGTATTCTTAAGCACTTATTACGATTTGTTTATTAAAATTAAAAGGGTTATCTCAAAATTAACTTGCCCAGTACTGTTAAAATTTATCTTGTTATGATAGATGAATCCATTGGAAACGGGGTTTGCAGAATTTGTGAATAATAGTTTTAAGAAAATTCTATCGAAAAGGTTTGAATTGGTTACTCTGGAAAATGAAAGGGGTTTGAAGAGGTAATCTATTGAAATGATTTGTTGTAATAATGCGTAACCATTTTGTGTGTTATAGTAACACAAATTCATTCATATTGAAATTCAACATAGTTTTACTAATGTAAATCTGTTACATGCATTTATGAGGTGAACGCTATTTAATTAATTCAAGAGGTAGAAAGTTCACTCGGCAATTTAAAACTTAAGCTAGGAGGGTACCATTGCGTCCAGATTTTATTTTTGACAACCTCAGTGGCGCAGTGCGTGCACTGCATTATAAAGTTGGAGGTCCTGGGTTCGATTCCCGGCTCGAGTCTGGTCTGGTAGGAGTGGCCGTGGCTAGTTACCACCCTACCGACAAAGACGTGTCGCCAAGCGATTTAGCGTTCCGGCACGTTGTCGCGTAGAAACCAATTAGAAGAATACTCCTAACAGGTTAGCCCACTACCATCCTAAACTGCGTCATCACTTACCACCAGGTGAGATTACCGTCAAAAAATAAAGATTTAAAAAGAAGCCCACAAGAAACTAAGCGTCATCCGTTCAATTAAATTACTCTTTGAATATGTAAACCTAAACCTTGTTTTAACGATTGAAGAATATTTCAAAACTATCTTAAATAACAAAGAGTTTCAATTAAAATTACATTTGGACTTAATAAAAAATAAAAAATAAAAATAAAATAACAGTAGGGCGTAAAAGTCAAATGTTTTTTTTGGTAAGGGTAAATACACAATCCGTAAAAAGAATGCTGAGTATTCTGCGCAGTCAAATAACCGAAATCACAGACTGCCTGCTCCATATTTAGCGCCGTACCGAGAAACGTGCTTTAGGTAATTGACTGCAGATTGCAACGACTGATATTTTAGTGGTTGGTATTCTAGGCTTTAGGGTTTCGTACCTCTAGGGTGCCAAAGGGACCTAGTTCTAGGGAAATTACTAATTAATATAGTCATTTACTGTTAATGCTGTGCTGCTGTGGAATAATCTGCCCATTGATGTTAGAACTTCGAAATCATTAAATATTTTTATAAGTCGACCTTAAAAGTTTTATGACTAAATGCCATAATAATGAATTGTATATGAGTATTGATATATATTTATTTATACATAAAAGTATATATTTATATATTTTTTTTATTGATAACTTGTATTTTATTTAAAATCTCTTCTTTTATTTAATTCTTTCCCCAAGGGTTGTCTGGAAGAAATTTCTTAAACAATAAGACCGCCTTTGCATACTCAGGTGTTAAGTGTTCCGTGTTGTTGTTTCTTTAAAATTTGTGTGCAATAAAGAGATTTTTATCTTATCTTATCTTAATACGTAAATAAATAAATAGGGTGTATTCTACATTGTCCCTGTGATAGCCTAGTAGTCAGGGCATCCGTCTCCTAATCAGAGGTCAGGGGTTCGAACCCCGGCAAGCCCCTCTAACTTTTGGGAGTTATGTGCGTTTTTAAACAATTAAAATATCACTTGCTTGAAAGGTGAAGGAAAACATCGACACAACCTGCACGCCTGAGAGTTCTCCATAATGTTCTCAAAGGCATGTGAAGTCTGCCAATTCGCACATGGCTAGCGTGGTAGAGTATGAGCAAACATTTCTTATATTGAGAGGAGACGCGCGCTGTAGTGAGCCGGCAATGGGTTGACCATGATCTACTGCAAGAAAAAAATGTCATTCAGTGTGTTTATTGCGCGGTAGGTATTAATAATTATTGTCTCTTGACATGTGCGATTACAAATCGCACTATAATATCATCTAGCTACGTTTAATGACACGGCGGTTATGAAAAAAGGTTTACTGAAAAGGTTTATTTTGCTATAAATTTAATTTCCGTTTATACCCACACTAGGAAATCTTATATCGCATTGCCTATTCAAGTTGCGTTTGCTTTTAAACTTTACAGTTTATTGGATAAAATATTTTTTGAATCATAAATCGTTTTTTTTTCATTTTCATTTTGTTTCATCAGTAGTAATGTATCATTACATACAATAGCAATAGCACACTTGGCGCTTAAGGCCGATTTATGATTGGATAATTTCAGATTTTAAATTTACATATTTTGTTGGATTGACGATGAATACTGTTAACCGAGCATTAGTCTAGCGAGATGGCGTTATAAAGATAACTTCGGTTAATAATGCTAACAATATCTTGTATCCATGAAGTTATACGAAAAGGACATTTTAACGAAATAACTTAATTCTAGACTTATATTTTCGTGTTTTTTGTTATTCTACTATAAGTTAGAAGGTTACTATAAGTTAGAAGTTAGAAGGTGATCCATGCTAAGGATCGCGACCCTTAGTAATTAGGATGACGATGCAGAAGAAGAAGACTATAAGTTAGACTTTGGCGGCAATTTCACCTGGTGACAAGTGATGCTGCTGTCTAAGAAGGTAACGGGCTATCCTGTGAGGTGTACGGTAAACCCATAACTCCAAATTTG
Organism: Lasiommata megera; assembly: GCA_928268935.1. Lineage (NCBI taxonomy): Eukaryota > Metazoa > Arthropoda > Insecta > Lepidoptera > Nymphalidae > Lasiommata > Lasiommata megera. The sequence continues at coordinate 12,990,717 of OV743314.1, read as the reverse complement.
TTACAACGCGACATCGTGCCGGAACGCAAAATCGTTTTGGTACACGGTTTTTCGGAATGGCGGTAAATAGACACGGAGGAAACCTCAGAAAATTCAGAAAGGATAAATTTCTAAATTGTCCCTTTCGGGGATCGATACAGTGACCTCCCTCTTAGGAGACCAAAGCGCTCAACACTGTACCAGGGAGCTCGTGGAAAAGTTTAAGTAACATAGTTTAAAAATTCAGTGTGCTCAGCAAGCAAAAACTTTGGACGTTGGGTTTCGACTACTTGCTGGATAGGCAGTGTGAAGTCGCTGGAAACAAGTTCAATACCATCGATTGGGAATCCCTAAAAAGACCTTTACGTAATCATCTTTGCCTCTAGTTTAGGAGCCGTAATAAAACATCTAGAAGGGTATCTACTACGTTACCTGTAACTCGAGCGCTTGGTAGGTACTGTGGACTCTGGTGACCAACTAGTGCATTCATATTCATGGACGGCGCTTTCCATTAGGTAATTGTTACTGGACCGGGATGCTGCGAGATGTGTCTAGCGTGATCTTAACTAATAGATTGTACTAAAGTTCTGTCATACAGCAAAGCATTGAAATAGTTAGAGACAAAACAGGTGCGAGACAGGTAATATTTACATGGCTGGCATTCTCAATTACCAAGAATATAATACCTGTGTGAAAAAACAAAAAGAAATAGATTTATTTCATATTACAATAGTCTATTGATTTTAGACGTAAATCTATCTTTATATTGCAGTTTTATGATTATTATATATTGTCTCAAGCAAATGTTTTGAGACGTGCTCTTTATAAGGCAGTCTTATTTCAATAATAGCGAGTGGTTCTGGTATTAACTGAATTGCTGCCCAGCTATAGACCTGGTTGCCTCAACAACAAGCTAACCTCCTGATCACAAATTGCGAAAAGACCTTTAGTAAGTCCGCGTCGCGAGTAAAGTGATTTAACTAACTTAAAACGAAGTAAATAATTTGGAACCGTTAAAAAATAAACCGTAAAATAAACGATTTCTAGTGCTTGTGTAGTGCATTTTTATATCAGTCAAATACCAGACGCTCTGACTCATCCCTGAAAAGTTTCTTATAGGGTTTGTCAGTATAAAACTTTTCATTTCATACTACATCGCAATTAATGTTTGATACGCATTGAAAATTAAGTTTTTCTAATGACGAAAACTAAATTAATTTCTTCTTATTACAAAGTTTCTTTATAAATTTTATCATTATCATCATGATGATCAACCCATTGCCGGCTCACTACAGAGCACGGATCTCCTCTCAGTATAAGAATTATTTGGCTACAGTCCACCACGCTGGCCATGTACGTATTGGCAGACTTTACACGCCTTTGAGAACATTATGCATTCTCAGGTACGCAGATTTCCTCACGATGTTTTCCTTCACCGTTGAAGCAAGTGTTTTTTAATTGCTTAAAAACGCACATAACTTTGAAAATTTATAGGCCCGGGTTCGAACCCCCGACAACTGATTAGGAGGCGGACGTCCTAACCACTATCACAGCTAGATAAATAGATAAATTCTATCAGGTCTAGATAAATATTATAGTCACTTATTAGTAACATTTTAACTTTATTTTTAGGATTTTTATTATTTTACCGTTTTGTAAGATTCTGTCAGTATATTTTTGAATCCAGAGCTTACTGGTTATACCTCCGAAGGTATTTTTGTATTACATTGCATTGATTATAGCATCGTATGAAGGTAGTTTTAAATACGTAGTCTTATACAGAGTATTATACAGCGCAGACCAATGACCGAATTCACTGAGTGCTGCATCCATATTCAAACGCAGCCGTGGTCGTGCATTAGGAAATTGATAGTGGACCACGTCATAGCCGTTTACCGGCTCTGTGTGTACCTGCCTGTGCCTTAGCATTTATTAGATTACTAACGAACTGTTTGTTAGTGAAGCTGAAGCTGAAGCTTTTTGACCACCTCCGTAGCGCAGCGCGTGCTCTGTCGCATTATAAAAGTTGGAGGTTCGGTTCTCGGCTTCGGTCTGGTGGGAGGCTTCGGCCGTGGCTAGTTACCACCCTACCGACAAACGTGTTGCCAAGCGATTTAGCGTTCCGGCACGATGTCGCGTAGAAACTAATTAGGAGTGTGGGTGTTAATATTTTAGAGATTTCAGCAGTGCCCAGTTTCTTTATCTTACCCCTAACAGGATAGCTACCATGTTAGACTGCATAATCACTTACAGATGAGATTTCCGTCAGGGGCTAACTTGCAAAAAAAAGGCTAGTCTAGTCTATAAGATCTACAAAGATCTACAAAGTCCTTATTTCGATTTCAGAGTTGTGCTGATTTATTTTTTAAGATCATTGTATTTAAGTGCCAGCAAGAACTATTGTGGTATTGTCAAATGTCGTGAAGCACTGTAAGATTAAAATGTGATACAACCTATGGCACAACATGATGGGCCTGACCTTTAAGCTCTCTTCTATAGGTCTTCTATAGATCTGTTGGAAAGCTTCCACCCTGCCGCCAAGCCATTTAACAAATAATAGGAGTATGTGTTATACCATACACCTAACAGGTTAGCCCGCTACAATCTTACGACTGAAATTAATAAACAATCCAATCCAAAACCTTCAGATAGCAGATTGATCTTAATAGTGACCTAACCTAACCTATTTTATCCAGTCGATAAGGATCTTCTAAATTCAATCTGCTATTTCTAGTTTTTGGATAAGATTGATTATTAATTTGGGGCGTTAGACTACATCGTCAGTTTGCATCAGGTGAGATCGCCGTCAAACGCTAAGTTGCAGTGAGATAAAAAATAGTCGCACTAAAAAATATCTCCAGGATGCAAGCTTTGAGATTGCAAGATAAACTTTAACGTTTCAGCTCAGCGTGTTATTTGAACGGCTAGCTAAAGAGATAGTGAGTTAATAAACTTAAAATACGTGTGAAAGGGGGGTAACCTAATGTCAACGTGTAAGATATACTAAATTACAACATTTCGTTACGAATATCACCTAAAAAACCGCTACACATTGGGTGCCACAAAAAACCAAAAGACGTCGAGGCAGACCGAGGCGTTGGCGTGACGAACTCGATGCCTATATGTCGGCTTGGCCCCAAATATCCCTAGACAGAGACCAATGGAAGGAAGAAAGGGAGGCCTTTGCATAAATTTGGAACAGTACGGGCTGATATTAATAATAATAATAACCAACGTGTGTATAAGTGTAATAAGTGTGTAAGTAAATAATCAAATCAAATCAAAATAGCTTTATGAATAAACCTATTGCAGGTAGTCTGGTCTGGTGGTAGGCTTCGACCGTGGCTAGTTACCTCCCTACCGGCAAAGACGTGTCGCCTAACGATTTAGCGTTCCGGCACGATATCGTGTACAACCAAAACGGAGTATGGGTTTGCCATACTCCTAACAGGTTAGCTCGCTACCATCTTAGACCGCATCATCACTTTCCATCAGGTGAGATGACGTAAAGGACTAACCTGTGGTGCATAAAAATAGAAAAAAACTATGATCGTTCAATTATGTTACCATTTACCATTATTTATATTCGTGAAATGATGGTCATAACTCGCCAACTTAAAACTAAAGCTAAGAGGGTTCAAATCGCACCCAGGTGTAAGAAGAAGCCCACAACAAACTTTGCCGGGTTTTTTTTGTTAATTATCACCATCTCGCATAATCAATAATAAATTATAGTACCTATGCAATTCACACACAAGGTTTTTTATCGTTTATATAATCCTTAATATCGTAATATGGTTTTTCTTTAAGCTTTCGTTTTATAAAAAACTTATTAGTAGACATCTCCGAGATATAAATCAATCAGGTAATTTATTATAATAGATTATGAAACTACATTTGATTATAAAACAGGTGATATATGTAAAACTTATTATCATTAAGTAAATCTACTTCATGTCCTACTGTGTCGAAAATTACCTACCATCTCAATATTACTCAACGTAAAAGTAATATCCAGAATTAAACATAAAACTGCAATCTCCTCTAAGAAATTGCTGTTGAAGAGATAAAAAATGAGTTGAAAATTAGCTTCAACGTCAAAGCGACGTTACAGAGGGTTAATTGAAGATTCTGAAAGGAGGAAAAGAGCGTAACTATCTTGTTTGAGAAGGTTAAACTTTGTAAAGTAGTGTTTGAGAGTTTTTTTTATATATATTTTTAAAATGAAGTGTTGAACATTATTTTCAGTTACTTCGGTTCGCTTCCTTGTTACTTATATGCACCGCAACAATCTGGGATTCCTTTCTGTTACTTGGCTTACATTTATAGATTAGCGGCTGACTGCATTGGACGACCTCCGTGGCGCAGTGCGTGTGCTGTCGCTTAATAAAGTTTGAGGTCCTGGGTTCGACTCCCGGCTCGAGTCTGGTCTGGTGGGAGGCTTCGGCCGTGGCTAGTTACCATCCTACCGACCAAGACGTGTCGCACAGCGATTTAGTGTTCCGGTACGATGTCGCATAGAATACCATACCCGTAACAGGTTACCCCGCTACCACTCTAGCCTGCATCATCATTAACCCCCAGGTGAGACAGCCGTCACCTTGTAGAGTATAAAAAGAAGCTTAATTTATTCATGTGAGTCAAAAGTTATTTTCGATATCTTGCACAATTCTATAGTAAAGGGTTTTTGTACCTTTCGCAAATGACATATCGATGTCACGAATTCAATATATTTTGTATTATAAGAAAGAAGATTGCATTTACTATTATTTTTTCTCTATAACAACCAATATTGCGACGTACTAATCTATATATATAAAAGCGAAATACCACTCACTGATTATGACGATATCTCAGGAACCTTAAGACTAATAAACTTGAAATTTGGAAGGTAGATGATTCCTTTTATGAAATAGAGGTCAGCTAAGAGACGATTTTGAGAAAATCCACCCCTAAGGGGTTGAAATGGGGGTTGGAAATTTGCATGAAATTCCTATATTTTTGAAGTTAGATACATGAAAGATCTGTACAATCAATGTTACGAAAATCTTCACCAAGGGGGGTGAAATGGGGGTTGGTAGTTTTTATCGACATAGGAGAGTTCCCGTAGGAATTACAACTTGCTCTGACTGAATATTAAAAACATATTCCACGCGGACGAAGTCGCGGGTGCCAGCTAGTACGTAATATATACTAATAAATTATTGTGATCGATGTTTACTTACGCGCGATGTTAATGTTCAATCGAATCCAAAATCTTCAGATTGCAGATTGAAACAAGTATCGCCATCTTTATCGACAGGGAAGAAGTAAGAAAAGGACAGCACTATTAAATTCAATCTACTATAGCTCTTTATACGTACATAGTTTTCATATCAGCAGCTTTATAGAGAAGAAGTTCTTGTAGGATATCACACTGTGAAAGTAACAAAATAAACAAGCCAACAAGCTATTTCAACATCGATAAACTATTAAACTTTAGAACGCCTCGGTGTCTCCAAAAGTCATATAACCTAATACAGTGTAATATTTTCAAAGATATAAATTCTAGGCAGGAAATTTTCGGTTTGAGTTATGATCCTGCAATTGTTACGTATCTCGTTGTAAAAGTCAATTTTAGGATATACGAGTATGTTAGATGTTTTTCGTATACTACTTGAATTGATATTTTGAAAGGTACAAAAGGTAAGGTAAGCCAACAACGAATGTAACATGAACGTAAAAAATATGACAAAAAATTTTAGCATTCACAAAAATTTCGAAAATATATAACTATACTAGCTTCTACCCGCGACTTCGTCTGCGTCAGAGTTGGGTCTAAAGTTTCGCTCGTTAACGGTTTGTAATCTTCCCCCTGGAATTTTTGAGAGATGGGTATAGAAAATGCATGTCCTTTTCCATAGCATAGGTGACATGCATATCTAATTTCAAAAATTTCAATTTACTTTTAAATAATTTTCAATTAACCCTCGGGAACTACTTAAGAAATCGGGATAAAAAGTAGCGCTCTTCTCCATGTCAAAGGCTACGTGCGTGCCAAATTTCATCCAAATCCGTTCAGCCGTTTTTGCGTGATTAACAAACACTTCCACTTTCAAGAAATATAGGATAATAATAGTGCGATGTTTCACAAAAGTATCATAAAATATATCAATTTTAAAACTTTGATTAAATAAAGTACTAAAATAAAGATTAAGTAAGGTACACAGATGCACAATGATATTATCGAAATAGGAAACATTTTATGTTACTGTTTCATAGGCCTAGCCTAGCCTAATATTTTTAAAATGTTGAATTGAAATGTGAAAAATTTTGATTAGATGAAATATTTCCATCTCATGCCTAATGTTTCTCGATCGCGATTTCGGTATAAAGGCAAAGTTTATTAGAGAACTCTCGCACTCTCGTTTGCGAAAAGTTGAATGTTGATTTGCATTTTCACTTCGAAAATTCGAGTGTTACAGTCGCCCTGAAACAAACAATCTGAAAGGGGATATTGACTTTATATTTTACGACCGTCAATGTACCTACGAAAATATATTCTAATTTTGTTTGTTTTATTTGAGCCCTGATTATTTATCATCTATATTTATATGATTCATTTATATTGCTAGTTTATCTTGAATCTTGTATTCATCATCATCATTAATATCATGATTAACCCATTGCCGGCTCACTACAGAGCACCGGTCTCCTCTCAATATGAGAAGGGTTTGGCCATAGTCCACCACGCTGGCCATGTGCGGATTGGTAGACCTCACACGCCTTTGAGAACATTATGGAGTACTCCCAGGCATGCAGGTTTCCTCACGATGTTTTCCTTCACCATTAAAGCAAGTGATATTTTAATTGCTTATGATACGCACATAACTCCGAAAAGTTAGAGGTGCATGCCCGGGTTCGAAGCCCCGACCTCTGATTAAGAGGCGGTCGTCCTAACCACTAGGCTATCACAGCTTTAATCTTGTATTAAATTATGGTAAATTTGGCATCATAAATATATATCATGCGTTAAGTTATTGTTAAAATGTAGGTACTCCATGAAAGATCTCCGCATATTTTGGAGCGAAACCGCGCGTATTGTAACATTATTATAATAGGATTCTCGTTTGAATATCTTAAATTTTATATCCTCCATCTATCCCTTCCGTAGTAGTGTAGATAACTTATTATTCCTCTATTGGTACAGAAGAGCTCATCGAAATCAGCAAAGCTTCATGAAAATCTAATCGCTGTGTGATCGCACGGGATCCCTTATGGTTTGACTCTAGGGTTGTCATTCACAAATGCATTGGCTTACTTTATTACCTTATGTTGCTTTTTGATTCAGGCGCTTACAAATGGCAGTCTTTTAACAAAACACCTAAAAATATACAAATAATTATAAAATGATTGAAAGTGAATTTTAATAACAAAAAAATATTACTTTTAGTGTTAGCTAGTCAATTTATTAGTGGATCATTTGAACTTAAACTTTTTACAATATAACGGTCATTATACATTATGTAACGTTTAGAACGTTTACGTTACGTATTATTTAAAACTTAGAAAGAATCTAACTGACCTATTTCGGACATAAAATAGCTATTAATTTGATAAAAAATGCCTAATTTAAATTACATATTATGTATTCATCGTCTTATTTATAAAAGTGAATAACATAATCGCAATAAATTGCGGCTGTTTGTCCGGACCATGTAGGATTTTGTCGGTATTCTAGCTGAATTTTATTTGTAATATGGGTTCGATTCCCAGCTCGAGCCTGGTTTGGTGGGAGGCTTCGGCCGTGGCTAGGCACCCTACCGACAAAGACGTGTCGCCAAGCGATTTAGCGTTCCGGCACGATTTCGCGTAGAAACTAAATGGAGTATGGGTTTACCATATCCCTAACAGGTAAGCCCGCTACCATCCTAGACCATCATTACTTACCATCAGGCGAGATTGCCGTCAAGGGCTAACTTGTAGTGAATAAAAAAAAAAGGAAAATATTTACTTCTAGAAAGTCACAATATCTTATACACTGGCTTTGAAGTTCGTTTTCCACAAACTATGTATCGCCAGCCCTGTTTCCACGGGCAATATTCAGGGGTATGCATTATTCAGTTTCATTACTCCCGAGCCACTCAGCTATAAATCGAACGGAGCCTTTATTCATTTCCGTTATTTTTCCCTCTGTTTCTCTGTTTTATTCACTAGCGATAACGTTTGATTGGATTCATATTGCATTTTATTTGTACATACGAGAACAAGCGTGGATGTAAACGTTGGAGGGTAAGGTCTGACGGCCGGTGCAATAAACGTCCGGTACGGTTTTTTATATTCATGATAAAAATAAGATAAACTCATGGCCGCGTAGACTGAAAAATAATATAGTTATCTTGTTACTACTATGTAAATTATATTTTTTGGTTTACAATAATCCTACAGGTGAGAAGGACTACCACGGAGCCTCTTGATTGCTTGATTAGACAGTCACTTTGTTTTACCAGTTGGTCGGGTTGAGTCGCAAGAGCTTTAACGGAAGGGTAAAAGTGTCTAATGGCGTAATAACGAAAAAGCACACTGGACGACCTTGCGATGCAAGATGGTGAAATCGTTGCCGCGCCAATACCCTAGTTAACTGCAATCCTCTCTGGCAAGTTCTCCACTGTGGTCCAGAGGTGCTGTCGCATTATAAAGTTGGAGGATTCGGCTCATTCCTGGCTCTTGGTCTGGTGACAGGCTTCAGCCGTAGGTAGTGGGCGAATTCAGTGCCGCACTTCTCTACACCTCCAATGACTTAAATGACCACCTATTTGGAAGGGACATCTCTTAGGTGACTAGTAACCGCACACACGCAATTACGCATCAGTTATCTTTATCATCCAATAGTCTTCATGAATATGTACAAATCGATTTCATGCAATAATCCCTACTGCATTTCGCCAGGGATTATTGATCTGTATATTCTATAGATAACATAAAACCACTTTCATCCCTCCCACAGGTTATATAAATTCTCTCACGAAGTCCATTGCCCCAGTTAGGCTTTCATATCAAGATCTAAGTCGATATCCCACACTTCCACGAGATTTATCTAAAGTGCTGAAGTGGTTGAGGCATCAGTCTTAGTAATTTCACCCCCTGAGAACACGTAATAAAAGTTCGCTTAACAGAAAAGTTTGATTAAATTTTACTAGTCTTTCACTGGCTGTAAACAATCTAGGCTTTTTTTCGTATCAGCGCAATTTTACTACTAGGACTTCATAAGGAGAATAGGGTTTCACTATGAAGTATACTCAGCAAACAAGGAGTTTATGCTATAGAAGTTCATACGAGTAGGTTTGATATGCGAAGACATTAAAATAATCTATATATAATTACACGATGTATACGTAGTTATAATTGTGTGTTTATTTTATTGATTTTAGTTAGAGTTTTAAATTTAATTGGATGGTCATTACTATTATTCTTTGAAGCATTTTTAAAGCGAACACTATGAATGAATACCGTCGTTATAAGTACCTCTTGCTATGCGAACAAAGAATTGCAGCTTTGCTGTAGAAGAGAGGGATTATCATAAAACGTTTACGTCTGAAATAATATTAATTTATCCGTCTATAGTAGCCTCTTCATCGAGCGGTAGCGACTCGACTTTGCATTGATTATTCTACCGTACTTTTTATTCCCTTTTATGAATGTACCGTCCTTAAATATCGATGACAAAGTGAATTTGAATATCCATTGACGCTTATTTAATATTAGAGCTAAGTTCCTTGAATTTTTTTATCAACTACAAGTTAGCCTTTGACAACAATCTCATCTAATGGCAAACTATAAGGGGTACGGTAAACTCATTCGCCTGATTGGTTTCTACGCGACATCATCCCGGAACGCTTAATTGCTTGGCGAGACGTCTTTGTCGGTGGGTGGAAACGAGCCATGGCCGAAACCTCCTCAGGCCAGACTCGATCCGGAAATCGAACCCAGGAGCTCCGCCGCATTATCCGCACCGCATCATGGAGTTGGAACTGCTGCTGCTGCAAAATGTTAGCTTGTGGTATGAAGCTGGCTTAAAATTTCTTTAAATATTGCGCTTAAAATCTCCTAATCGTACAAAAGTCCTCTTAATTTATTTATTTAATTATTTAGGGGAAACACCTAAAATTGAAACACTGACGCAATCCGCGCCCAGTTGGTTTTTCTTCACCAAGTACACCCGCCAGCTCAGTGCTCTGTACCGGTATTTAACATAATTTTTACACAAATTAAAGTTACAAATTTCTTTGAAACTTTAAATTATGTAAGAATAATTATTTTTATTTTCGGTTCCGGCGGTTCGAATCCGGGCACGCACCTCTAACTTTTCAGTTATGTGCGTTTTTAAAAAAACTAAAATATCACTTGCTTCAACGGTGAAGGAAAACATCGTGAGGAAACCTGCACGCCTAAGGGTTATCCATAATGTTCTCAAAGGCGTGTGAAGTCTGCCAATCCGCACATGGCCAGCGTGGTAGACTATGGCCAAACCCTTCTCATATTGATAGGAGACGACGACGACCTTTTTGACGACTTTTTGACGACCTCCGTGGCGCAGCGCGCGCGCTGTCAGATTATAAAAAAAAGTTGGAGGTCCTGGGTTCGATTCCCGGCTCGAGTCTGGTCTGGTGGGAGGCTTCGGCCGTGGCTAGTTACCACCCTACCGACAAAGACGTGTCGCCAAGCGATTTAGCGTTCCGGCACGATGTCGCGTAGAAACCAAAAGGAGTATGGGTTTACCATACCCCTAACAGGTTAGCCCGCTACCATCTTAGACTGTATCATCACTTACCATCAGGTGAGATTGCTGTCAAGGGCTAACTTGAAGTGGATAAAAAAAAAAGACCCGTGCTCTGTAGTGAGCCGGTAATGGGTTGATCATGATGATGATGATGATGAATTATTTTACAATAATACAGCGTAGACATAATATCAACTCTTTTAGAATATAAGTGAAAAGTAAACAGTTTTTAAAGCGAGTATTTAACAGTCAATGTATGACGTTTAAAAAATAAACTCGGTACGATTAAACACACGGTACGGTGGCTGAGCCGATTAACTTAATGGCTCTTACATGCTATTTCTATCGAGTGCTGAAACAAATCTTTCTTTTTCCGCATTAAGAGATAAAGATATTTTCAATTAGGGACGCTTTTCAGATTTTCCTCGGGAACATGCCTTTCTAAATTGAATTTTGATCATTTCTTTATCGTCTCGAAAGTTACATATACATTTCTATAATACTTTTTTCTGTTGTCAATTGGTTTTATGTTTTTTATGTACACATCATCATCATCATGAACAACCCATTACCGGCTCACTACAGAGCACGGGTTTCCTCTCAATGTGAGAATTTCATTCGCCTTTGAGAACATAATGGAGAACTCTCAGGCGTTCAGGTTTCCTCACGATGTTTTCCTTCACCGTTGAAGCAAGTGATATTTTAGTTTTTTTAAAATGTAAATTTTATGTACACATTTTTGGTGTTTTATGTTCCCCTAACCTAATAAAAATACAATTAAATAATAAAAACTATAGTTTATCTTATCAAATGACTAAAAAAGTCGAATAACCGTTATCAAACACAAGTGAAAAATAAAATTAAAAGTAAACAAATATAAGTAAACAAAATTGAGACACAGTGGTATACATTACTATTTCCCCACGGAAAAAAAGTTATCTATAATATAATTCAACCAATCGGCGCGTGAGGTAAATTTCTTCGCATGTCATTTTACAATTTGACAGTTTCGATAGATTCTCATATACCGATAAATAATACGTGAAATTGTAAACAGTATGGAACACAGTTGATAATCAGTTGAAAAATCAACAGTTCACAATCTCGCGAAATAGATTAATTGTATTTAAACTTTTACGGTGAAATATAAATACACAGCACACTGAGATTAATTGGTATCTTAAATTAATTGGTATGCTCATTAAAAACAATATAATACCTTTTTACATTCCTAACGTTACATTTTATGTTATAACCTTTATAATAGCCACAACATCACATTTATTTGCTGTTGAAAGGAGATTAAACGATTAACCTTGGCTTCACTGAATGTTGGGCCGCGACCCATAAGGGATTATCTCTAATAGAATAGCTCGAAATCATAACGGGATTTTAACTTTATGTTAGCTGATTTATAGGCGAATACCATTCAATATACCTATTTATGGTCCACAGGCCTTCTTTATCGTAGCAGTTAAGGCACACTCAATACATGGGTATTGAGTATGCCCTATCCATCCATGCCCTTAATCCAACAATAAATATATATATTTTTTAAATTTATTTAATGAGGTTCATAAACAACGTTCTACATAAAATGACTATTACCGTGGCGTCAACCACGCTAACCACATAATGTTATAATCATATCGATTAGTAAATGTAGGAAAGGTACAATAACAATATAAAAAAACTGAGGGAAAAATTAAATAAAAAAAATCATTATCTAAAATTCGGTAATATAATTTAAATATGTAATATTTAAATAGTATTTTATTATATTATTATTTTGCAGCAATGTCCCTGGGGTCTCAGCTGAAATCAGCGGCTCATACTATGTTATTTCTTAATAACGGCATAAATGTTTAAGCATTAGAATAACGTGTCCTGTTATTAAACAAGAATGAATACATTTTGTTTCTGGGTTTCTTATGTGGTTTCTCTTTTTGTTGTGGTTCATATAGGGTGTATTAATTTATAAATAAACGTAAATCGCCGCTTAAGCATCGACATTCTAACTCTGCGCATAGCATCAACGGCTCAAGGTGTATGCAGTGGTTTAATTGACGTCATTTATGCACGCAATGCAAATAGATCAGAATCTGGGATTGACCGATTGTCACTAAAATAATGTCGCAATTTTTTGCAAGCTCACTATCTCAACGTAAGTAACTCCCGTAGTGTACAAACAAAACAATTCACAAACAACCACTAACCCGTCTCTTCGTTAAAATTCTTGTAGCAGTAAGAAATTGCCCAAAAAAAGTAAGTGTTTTAATCAATATAAGCAAGCATAAAAAAGCTCCCGTACTCTGCCATCAAAGCGTAGTTAACTAACAACCACATAACCAGCTCTTAGCTCAAATTCATTTTACAGTAGGAAATTTGCCAAGATAGTAAAAAGAGTGAACCTTTTAATCAATATTAGCAAGCAAAAAACACGTTTATAGCTACATTCCCTGGGCTTTAATCACATTAAAATTTCACTCTGCTTCGTTGATGGCGAACTTCCGTCCCAATGGATTCGCCTTATTTTAATACAGGCAGATACCTACTCATTTTTGTATTTTTCCAGCTTGTTATTGTAAAAAATAGCTCAGACTTCCGGGTGCTACTCGTTAGTACTGAGTTATCTAGCATACCAGCTATTTGGTGTTCTGGTTCTTATGATATCGCCTTTATGCCAACCAAAGCGATCACTTGGATATGTATAATCTTGTGCATCGGCAGGTTTAAAATTAGCTAAAAAGTCTTTTTATAGAAGCATCAATCCCACAAATGAATTCTCAATTGAATACGGCAAGAGCAAAAAAATCTAACACATCATCTCCTGGAAAGCAGTATCTCGTAAAGAGCCCCTTCAATAACCGATATTCTAATAATTGACTATGTAATTAATTCACTAATAATTGACATCTGGTTCCATGCAATGTCAGTGAAATGACATGACTTGGTTTCGACAGGTAACACGCAAAATACGCCTGTTTCTATTCATTTAGTTATTGGCGTTGTGCTAGTGTTTCAGAGAAGAATAAACGTTTATTTTCATATCATCATAATTATATTCGGCATATTTATGTCTCACTACCCGGCACACAAATCTGTGATAGCCTAGCACTAGTAAGGACGTCAGCCTTCTAATCAGAGATCGGGTGTTCGATCCCGGGCGAGCACCACTAAATATTTTGGAGTTATGTGCGTTTTTTAACCAATTAAAATATCACTTGCTTCAACGGTGAAAGAAAACACGAGGAAACCTGTATGCCTGAGAGTTCTCCATTATATTCTCAAAGGCGTCTGAAATCTGCCAATCCGCACATGGCCAGCGTGGTGGACTATGGCCAAACCCTTCTCATATTGAGACAGAGACCCGTGCTCTGTAGTAAGCCGGCCGATAATGGGTTGATCATGATAATGATGTCTCGGCACAGACTTCCTATTGGATGAGATGGATGAGATGGATGTAGGGCATAAATCCGATGATAGGTTGTATGTTGGTTGACTTTAACTCACATTGAGAGTAACCGAGACCTAAGGCTTCATGCAGCAATAACTTCTAATTTGAGATAGAAAATACCTTAATAATAATTGGCCTGACTGACGAGTCAAACCCAAGACTTAAATACAAGATCAACAAGCTAGTTTTATTTAGTTTTACGCTACGTTCATATTTTAGTAATAATATTCTTTCGCATCAACGTCGACAGCTGAGTGATGTGCGCACGGCTCGGCTGGCATTTTGAAAATGTCGTATCGCAAGGAAATTGATTTCAAAGCTGTAGTTCGTAATATCCTGCTTTTACATCAAAAGTTTTTTGATTTAACAGTTTGCTTAGATAAAGTCATACTGTTTTCTTTGTAGTGTGCCAGATTTTAGATAAAGAATAATGACAATTACCAGTTTATTATTAACGTCTCACTGCTGAGTGCAGACCTTATATCAGTCCACGCACTGCTCACCGTCTGACCCCCGCGTTATCCCAAACGTCGCCTAAGCCGAGGTTCGGCCTCATAGGAGGCGCCCTTAGGCTGACGTTCCTTTAGTTTCTTCGAGCCCTAGAGCTCAAAATTTCTTTTGGCAGAGCTTCTTTCCGAAGCTCGCTAAACAGCCCGGTTACGCTGTGGCAACAAATAGGGTTAGTACAGCTAATAGACAGTCCAAAAAAAAAAAAACTCCACGTTGCGATGCCGTTTGGTGGGCTTTTATTACATGTTATAGAAAATAACTAGGACCGATCTTAACGTGTTTTCCGAGGCATGGGGAAAAACTCCGATACTTAAGAATTCTTGACCCCACCCGAGACTTGAACTCGGCCTGGCCTGGCTGACTATAATGAAATTATATAAGTTTCGTTTTATCAAAACGCTATAAAAGGGCATGGCAATAGTGCTTGGCAATATTGTCATATGGCTAAAAACCTGAATGGTCGATTTTTATGTGTTTTTTGCATTACGCTTTATCGGAAGATATCTTATTATCCTCCTTGAAATAATAATATCTCAACGCCAACAAATTTTATAGATATACTAATACGTACCATATAAAAGTAAATATTTAGCCTTGTTCAGCCAATTTTTAGACACATAAGTTTTAGAATGTACAAGTTGGTACCTGGCCACAGGGACTTCTATCTTTTACCTATTTAGGCTGAATATACGCAATTTTAATTTAATTTAATCTTTTAAGACCATAGCTCACTAGATTTTCTTTTAATAGAAGCCTAGATCAATTTGAATTAACTTCTTAATATCTCTGGGAGCACGCCACGTAACACTGAATCTGACAAAGGGCTAAAAGTTACTAAAATTGAAACCAACATTTTGCGGTCCCTGAGAGAATAAAATTGTAGTTTAGAGTCAAAATCGTTTTCAACTTATTTATTTACGACTGGCGGCTGATTTGGGAGTTCTGGAATATGTATGAATTACGGTTTAGTTCTGACAAGTTTGGCCATTAGTGTGCTTAAACACGAGAAGACGGAAAGCGCGTCTAATGTTTTATATTTTATGTATGTTACAAAAAATCTATAAGATATTTTACATTTAGAGTGAAGTGAAAACATATACTGAACAACACGCATACCAATTATTTAAATTCAATATGAGCGTTTATGCTATCCTAGTGTATTAGAGAAGTTAAAAACTCTAACAAACTTAAATTTTTTGATATTCATAATAATCCTCAACCTATTTATGACTCATTTCTAATAAGCTTTATGATAGAAATTCTTCTGCTATTTTACACTTCAGAGTGAAGTGAAAATGTACTTGATTATTAGTAATAATAGGTTCCTTAACCTCATATCAAAGGCTTCATAATTTAAGTACCACATCTGATATCCAAAGCTGTATTTTAAGAAAACTAAAATATTAATCTACTTAAAAATTATTTTCCGAATTGAAAATCAGCTTTCTATTATCAGTTTTTATTAAAACTGGTTACTAATTAGTCTATTAAAGTTTTATTGCTATTCGTACTCGTATGTGGCTAAATGGGGATTCTCGTACCAGTTTTCGTCTAAAATAATCGCAATGAACGTTGAGCTGTATTTAATTATAATTTCTTAACACTATAAGAATCTTCAGGAGCTATTAGCGCACGTTTCATTCCGACACCGCAGCATCCACAGGAGATGTTGAATTCACAATGTACAATTGCTTAGTTAGATTAATAAAGCAATTGTTCATTGTTCTGTATAGTGTGATGTAAATTATAAATGGCACTATGTAGATTTACCTCTTTTACGTGGTTACAGATTTAGCTTAATATTCATTGATTTCTTTTCAATATAAATGATTCTCATTAATTTCAACGTACTTATAGAATCCTTTACTGTTTTCTTTTCATTGGTATTGCGTATAACTTTTACTGCGGTTCACGCGGTTTGATTAAAATGTGATTCCAGACAGCCAAAAAATTAGGTTGCCTAATAGAAACCTGACTTTGCCAAGGAGATCATATAAATCCGTCGTCCTGAAAGTTTATTCACTAATATGATAAACTGTAAAAGCTCATCAAACGTTTCTGTTCTTGGCTGAGGACGATGATGATGTTGATTGTGAACTATACTTGTCGGTGCGGTATTTAATGCATTGCGTATGAAGGACCTTTACAATCGAAAGTTAGGGCAATAAAAACACTGTAACATTAATTCTGGAAGCGTGTTGCGGATGATTTATGATCGCCTGGTGTGAGCCTTCCCGTTTTGCTACCCGAGGGGACACAAAAAATAGATAATTTACACACAATTTAGACGTTTTTATTAATTGTATCTATTAATTAGTCATTTTGTTTATCTACAATCTACGCACAATTATTTTTGAAAACCTCCTTGGCGCAGACCGTGCGCAGTAGAATTACTAAGTTTTCTTATAGAAGTTCTGGGCTCGAGGGTGGTCTGGGTAGAAACTTTAGCCGCGGCTGGTTACCACCCTACGGCAAAGATGTACTGCCAAGCGGTATGGTGCTGAAGGATGTTTCCATGCATCGTTAACTCTTCTGGTGCTGCAGATATTCATGGGTGGTGGTCATCGCGGAATCCTTCTGTTCGTGCCAGCAGTATATGACTGACGACCTCCGTCAGTCATATACTGCTGGCAGTCGTTGGAGGTGCTGGGTTCGATTCCCGGCTCGAGTCTGGTCTGGTGGGAGGCTTCGGCCGTGGCTAGTTACCACCCTACCGACAAAGACGTGTCGTCAAGCGATTTAGCGTTCCGACACGATGTCACGTAGACACCAATAATGAGTATGGGTTTAACATTCTCCTAACAGGTTAGCCCACTACCATCCTAGTATATAGCTGTATATAGCTAACATGTGGTATATAAAAAAATATATATATAAAAAAATGGCCATAGAGGAGGAGTGACATATCACTCGATGGACATCAGGACTCATTAAAACCATAGTGTTTATGAGTTTGTATTAGAAACAGATCGCCACATGTCTTATTCTGAGTTTTACAACCATTTTACGTCAGTTGGGTTTCATAGGTAACCTGAAGCAGTGAAGGTAGTTAAAAATTAAATTTAATAAAACACACACTTCTTCAAACATTTATTTTTTATTTGACGTTCCATAAATAATGACGACAATAATATTAAATAGTTTAATAACAAAGTATCTAACTTTATGAAGTTACACAGAGACGTTGATGCAACTTTGTCAAAAGGGAAATTTTATCCATTACTACGGATGCGAGAGAAGTCCCGGGAAAATTAACAATGACAAAGTTCTACTAAAGTATAATACAACAGAGATTTGGCACAAAGACTTGGCATTAAGTACTTCTTACTTCTATGAAGAGTTATCAGTCTTTCAATAAAGATAATATTCGACAGTAAATATTTGATAGACTAAATGGGTTGCTAGCCTTTCGTGAACAGATTTTTCGGGGTAAAGATTCTTTAGACAGGTCTTTCGAAAAATTCAATCACAAAAGACTTTTTAAAATACATGACAAGACTCCATTACTTACTTTTCTACATATTACTAACACTTCAGTTTCCTTATTGATATGATTTTAATGTTTTCTACGTTTAAAATTAAATTTCTAAGTGTTTTTGTTTTCATTCGCATTCTTTGATGTTAGTTTATTTTTATTAAAAATTATGTAATATTTATATTTTTAAAGAAAATAATTAACCATAACATAAGAGAGCGAGCAGTTTCATCAGGTACATGTGAATATCGCTCTATAAAACAGCCAAGGAATAAAGTAACATATCTGTAAATGGAAATATATGCAAAAACAATTTAATCCAACAAATTGAGCTTTTGTTTTTACTACTAATAAACAAAATACATAATTAATTTACTCATAAAAAAATATATAAAAATACATAATTAAGTTAGCAAAGTTATTTTTAATAGGGACGCTATTACGTCACGATATGTGTCACTGCCGTTTGCACTTACAAAAATAGTTTTTAAATAATGTATTACGACTTAGTTTTTATACCTCCCATGATGTTAAAAAAAAACTAATTTATGTTGTTTTTGAAACTTATTTGAATCTCATTCTATGACATGTTGCATGCATAAGCTTTAAAAACTTTAAATTTCATCTCAATATTATCATTAAACTGATAACGAAGACACAAAGTTTTTCTGCGTAAAATTAATTATCTTTTCATTTAATTGAAAAAATGAGAAAGATTGTAAACAAACTAACTAAATAATTTTTGACATCTTATGTATTATAATTACAATGTTTTAACAATTATTTTTCTTCGGTAAGAACCAAATGATCCGGGGGAAAATCTATTTTTTTTGTTAGTTTGTTTATTTGCTTCAAACTTGAAAGGTTCATTTCCCTCTCATTCAGATTTCTGACTACTGAAAGTTGGCAGTGAGTTTCTTACTTCTTATTTCCGCTAGGTATAACAGTTCAGATGATATGAGGTGAGTTGAGAGTGGGTTTAGCATACAAAAGGTCAACATCCCTTAAAAACTAACGTAATATAAATTTAAAAAATCCAAAACGTACGTATACCGGCGAACGAAAAAAGTATTCAAAAACCTTAGCAGTACCGCTGCATTGAAATGAAATCCTGGCAGTTTTTTATCTGTGATGCGGAGTTCGGCAGTGGCCTGAAACAACATTGTGATTTATTAACGCTAGTTTCTGTTGTAAACAAGTTCCATTTCTATTTGGGAGTGCTTTTAGAAAGTACGGATGAAAAATGGCATCATCATCCGCGGTTTTGTTTTTTGGGAAGAATTTCAACATGACAACGAATTTTCATCTACCAACGTTAAACATTGAGCACGTTCCGAAATACGAACGAAGTTTTCCAAGTGCTGTCAATATCGTGCCCATTTGCTACCATCTTTGTGCTTGTGTAGTGCTTTTCATCATGCCCAGATTTGGATTCAGATTTAGCTGTCACTGTCGCATTATAATGTTGGAGGTCCTGGGTTCGATTCCCTGCTCGAGTCTGGTCTGGTGGGCCGTGGCTTGTTACCACCTTACCGACAAAGACGTGTCGCCAAGCGATTTAGCGTTCCGACACGATGTCGCGTAGAAATCAATTAGGAGTAGGGGTCTACCATACCCCTGACAAGTTAGCCCACTACCATCATCACTTACCATCAGGTGAGATTGCCGTCAAGGGCTAACTTGTAGTGGGGAAAAAAACTAAAAAAAACTGATGAACGTTCCTTGATTCCGGTTCATCATACCGAGGCAAAGTTGTACAATTTTACATATCTGATGCGGCACAAAATCTGCTATTGTATGTAATTAGTCTCCGTAACTCGACTTGGAATTTCTGCTTGAAGTCAGAACTACGTCAACAAAAAGTTTCCGCTGCGCAACTATTGCAATGGTAAGTCATTCATTCTTCAAATTACACTAAGGTTACATCGTGAAAGCGGTAGCGGGCTATATATTTGACGACCTCCGTGGAGGGTTCCATTCTCGGCTCGACTCTGGTCTGGTGGGAGGCTTCGGCCCTGGCTAGTTACCACCCTACCGACACCCTACCGAGCGATTTAGCGTTCCGGCGTGATGTCACGTAGAAATCAATTAAGAGTATGGGCTGGCCATACCCCTTAGAGGTTCGCCCGCTACCATCCTAGACTGCATCATTACTTACCATCAGGTGAGATTGCCGTCAAGGGCTAACTTGTAGCACAAAAAAATGCGCTAGGACCGTATAAAACCGTTTAATGGACCGAAATTTGGCGTTGAATAAAAATGCATTATGGAAAGGATACAATATGAACAATAGAGGATGAATAAAAACTATGTCCTACTTATTCCTAAGTCCTAGTACTAGTTATTTGTTAAAATTAATCTATTTTACTCTCTATATTAACTAGGATCTTAAATTCAGCTACTTTTCTAACAGCTGACCGCCAGTGGTGGCTTGTCTGCATACAAAATATCTGATGAATACTATAAAAGCAAACGCTGTTCTAAAATTATAAAATTTTGTAAGATGAAATTAAATACCGAGTAATATAGTAAAACCAATGGCTCCGCATTAAATGTCATTTTCCTATGTATTGATGTTCTACATCTGCGGGACATCACGTGACGTGTTGACAGCTGAAATTGAAATAATTTCCGCGATCGCCTTTGCCAATGGACGCAAAGCCTTACTTTCGGTAGAACGGTCTCGTATAAATCAAGCTAAGTTCTCAGCATCCGCTACAGTTGAGATTTACGATACATTTGCCTTAAGAGAGCTTTTAATGGAGTAACAAAGATGTATAATACTAATTGTGAGGAGATAAGAACATGCAAGTTCATGAATGTAAAAGAAGTACGCTTTTTGACGAGAACTGTTGCTACTTAATATTTCTGAAAAGAAAAATCCGGTCCGAACGATATTTGATGTATCCCAGGAATATAATCCAGGGCCTCATGATCCACAAACGGATGGTAACTACTGAATCACCGTTTCAAAACAGTTTTTTTTTGTAAAGAAAGATGCCTAAATAGCTTAATAAAAAATGCGATGACGAAAATATTAAGTATAAACCAATGTTTATATGTCATACACTTTTCAAAACATGCTCAAGTCTTTAATTCAAGCAAATTTAGCACCTATGTTCCAGCGTGGCATAAAAGAGATTTAAAACTATTTCATCCGGGTCTAGATAACATTTATTTAATCTCTTTGACCTCTTTTCGGAACACAGTTTTCTTGGCTTACTGCCAGTAAGTAGTATCTGCACGTGGTCGGATGGGCATCGCTAGTTTAACATTTTAATCTTTGATGTATCGTGAATAATAATCCTTAGGCTATTACAAATTAAAGTTGCATTACGTGGGAATGTACAGTATTGCGTCACGTTCTGACATTTTAAAGGGTCTGTTAGCTGAAGTGTGACAAAACGTGTGTGAAGTGTTTGTATGTAGGTAAGGTTCTGAGGTCTTTCTTTTTATTTTATCAAAATATTATTTCTTATTAATAAGAATTAAATTCATCATTTATATATAGATAATTTTTTAAGGTATATAAAATACTTTAGATTTGCCATGAGAATTTGGAGCGAGTGAAGTTTTGTGTACATTTGTTTTTTACATGTACATATAAAAATAAAAATAAAAATATTAATTTGTTGTGATAAGAAACACCCCATAGCAGATGTGTGTTATTTTCTAGATAGAATAGAAGTATTAGATGAATTATTAGATTAGATTAAATATAACATAAATTCTCAGCTCGAAAGAATTTAAAAAATATTTACTACCAAAATTAAAACTTACACTAAAATATGACATTTCTTCCAGAAGCCACGGACCCTATTTATAATTAATCAAAATCAATCTAATTTAATTCGTTCTAACATTAGGTTACGTAGACGCCAAAGTTCACTTAATCGCTTTGACCTATTCCCGGGGCATATTTGAGTTGGCGGATTGCCAGTAGGTGGTAGTACGAGTGGGTACATAGAGAGACATGTCTAACTTAATGCTAATGATTCGCGTGGCAATCGCAAAATGGATAAGTAAACGTTGTCTGAAAACGAGATAACACACAACATAGAGACAAATTTATGTCAAAATTGCTGCATTATTTTATTTTAAATCAATTGCCGATCGGTCGATAGGTGGGTAGGGGTCCTAGAGGTTTAGCTTCCTAACCCAGGTCATCCTTGCGGGGAAGATTGTTTCTCCGGCAAGTACTTGTTCCTTTCATACACTCGTTAAAATTGTATTAAAGGACCAATGGCTAAAACATTATCAAAGCCTATACCTACATAACGTGAATATCAGCCGAGCCTCCATTGGAGATATTTGTAAATGCCGCTTATCGAAATTATATTTTTAAAATAATTACATTCATAAATTAAAACATATCATACACATATATATTATAAGAACGCAACGCACTAAAGATTGAAAAAATCTATTTATTTTTAGTCACCTAAAACAAACTATACTAAGAATACATAATATTATTACTTGTATGAAATTGATTATTCTTCATTCTTATAAATTCCATTAAAAAAGACTATATGACATTTATAAAATTTCATTCTATATTATATGTTTTATTTTGCTTTATTATTAACTGCTTACTTAATTTCTCAGGATGGCGCATTATTTTAATTTTATGTACTGAACCTTCTTTCTCAGTAACGGGTAAACAATTTTGCGAATTTCCCGCAATCGAGAGAAAATAATTATAAATTATATAACGACCTAGGTATAATAGGATATTAACACAAGTTAAGTAGAAGAGTGTACTCGGACTTAACGGATCCAATCACATTCACAATTAAAAGCTGTTCTTATTCGCTCTTAAAAATTAGAAAAGTTTACATATGTCTCTCGAATATATCGTAATATGTTATATTATAATATTATTATCACTTATCCAGAAACCCGCATGGGAGCACTAAGCTCTAAACTTCTCAGTCTTATGAGATACAGACAGATTTTGCTCAATATCATAACAAAACAAAAGGATCATATTTAGGAATGCTAATAAATCTTTGCCGACCATGTCTGACCTACACTATGGAACTAGAAGAAATAAAAATAGCGGATACTGATATTAAACTCGGTACGTGAGTACTTACGTCTAGGAAGCCCTGAGACTGTAGCTTTGGATGTACTGTCACTGTCATCCGACTCCGAGCGGGTTTGAAAACTTGTCTCTGTAACAAAGCAACACTATTAAAACTTGTTTGTCTTGGCGGCCATTACAGTTACCTTACATTAGCCAATAACGTCTTATTGGCTATGTAATCTAATCATTACATTACATATACTACATTACATATTAGGACATTATCGATGACCCTAGCTTAAAATTAATGATGACGTAAGTAGTACATTTCCAATAAAAGTTTAAAATACAAAGAACTATCTTTATTTCTATAGCCCCAAGTATTATGTTATACCTACAAGTTTTATTACTTATCTATATATTTACTATATCTAGGATTTATAGTTGTGTCCACTTTTACGGATCAAATTTCAAATTCAAATAATCTTTATTCAAATAGTCCTTTAAAAGGCACTTTTGACGCGTCAATAATTTACATACTAGTGATTTGATAGTGATGACTACATTCGTTAACTTAAAATGTGTAGATGTCATAATATCTTCCATAGAATAAAGTATGATGTTAGATTATAAAGTTGCAAATGAATGGGTTTGGCGAAAACACAAATGGATTTCTGGATATAGCTTAGCCTAAACCAGAAGCTCTTAAAATCAGTAGTGATTTATGGTGATGTTATAAATGGACGAGGAGAGATATAAATATATTATTTAAAAATGAATAATGTGCGTGGTTCACTAAGAAACCTTGGAATTATTTTTAAGAATTCGGAGTTAACTACTTGGATATCACTTAAAGGTTTTAATTCTGCAATATAACCAGTAAACATTTTCATTTTCATTAATCCCAGGGATTCAGTGATTAAGCGTTAGTCTAATGCGGATTGGTGGACGTCTGATCCAACAATGCTTACTATCGCTAAAATATCTTTGTTATTGTTTATGTATCTCTATCATCATCGCAGTATTAATGTACTATCTAAATAGTATTCAATATTCGTAAATATAAAAGAACAGATTAAACGCTACACGAACAATTGCCATTGACCGTAATGACACCCACTAGAACTTACGCTTCGCTACGAGAAGCGGTTTGCTCTCGTAGCGAAGTAATTTACAACAATGATAAATCAGTTTTTTTTTCGGAAAGAACAAACGAGTCATTCATATTGTTAAATATTAATCACGATTGATGGTGAGAAATAAGGTACTAGACAATATTAAACAATAATTAATGCACAAGTTCACACTGCACGCGTGCAAAGTAAATAAGATGTCATTAAAATTAGTAAGGTTAATTTTAGTTGGTTTATTGTAAAGTTAGTAGTTAGTAGGAGTCTGACATAACCTCTGTACGTGGCGCAGAGGTATCCATTAGGATTTAACCACGAAAATAAAATGAAAAGTTCTTTATAAAAATTGAAATATACGCTACTTAAAATGATAATAATTACTCTGAATCAGTTTTACTTTTTAAAGGTGGGGTCCTTATGTTCTTTTACCTTGTTATATTATAATGTATAATAGTATATTATAATGTATTTAAAATCTTATTTGATCAACACTAAAGAAGAAAGGTCGAAAAGATCTTTACGCTTAAATGATTATATAATAAGTCGTGGATAGTGCTGTTAATTGTATATTTATTTATAATTATTATGTGTAAGTTTATCTTGTATTAGTATTTAATATACAATTGTTTGCAGTATATAGTTCCAAATAAATAAAAATAAAAAATAAATAAATAATCAGACAGCTCAATTTTAATGTAAATACAAATAACAGCACGAAAACATATTGATTGATAATTAAAGCGAAATAAAAATCCACAACAGCCGAACGGCTTCGCATAACAAAGTAATTCGCAACAATGATCAATCAGATTTTTTCAACGTCGCAATATACGAGAAATACCCAGACGTGGTACGAAAACCGAAGCTGAACTAAACAGAACAACGGAGTCATTAATTTTATTAAATTAGATCAAGATTGATGGTGATACAGATCGTTGGTGAAGTTTGGGGCCAGAAATTTAGAGAGAGAATGTGATGTTATTTTGGTTGCAACGATATCGTGTGAAGCTGTGATAGCCTAGTGGTTAGGATGTCCGCCTTATCCTTAGTCAGAGGTTGGGGGTGTGTGGAAATCACTTAAATTTATTACTGCGGGAACATTTCGTTGATGCAGAAATAGGAGCCTAAATGCTAATTTAAGGTAAAGATATTATACTCAATATAACAATAAATTGAAGATATTTGTTAGGATATAAAAAAAGGATATGGAACCAAGACTTTCGCAGTGATTTCCTGTTTCTAATTATGTCGGCACTTTGACAAAGAAAATGTATTATATGTAAATGTATTTATCTACTTTTTTATTACATTTTTTTACATAAATTATCCTCTCTTTATAAACTTTTAATAATCCGTTGGTGATCACTTGTCGTCTTTCTTATTTAATGAAGAAAAGGATTTAAAGCTTCGACCTATTAAGGTGATATTGTATACAAAAACAAATACGTTTACTTAAATTTTCGATTGGATATAACAGAATATTTCAGTTGAGCATAATGTATTGTTTCTTTATGATGTAACTAAATAATATTCTTAGATAATGAAATTTTTTCGTATAAGTTGGGAGCAACTGCTGCACAATTACTGGTTTTTTAAAAATATGTACATGCTTTTTTTGCAAGTAGATTAAGACGTTTCAGTTATTATAATGAAATCTGTATAGATACCTATTTATTGGAGTTCACTACTGCAGTCATAAGCTTTCCGATGAGCATTTAAAGCAGACCACTACAATGTGGTGGGTATTATCACCATCCTCTCACATGTAGTCGAGTAGTATGTAGTGTAAAGCGAATATCATATGATAATGATAAGAATTTGCAGGAATACGCCTATTTCGTGGCCAATCGATAGGATAAACGAAACTTTGGGAAATTGCTTTTGTTGACAGCTTTATAAAGCCAAAGTATATAAAGATCTTATCAATAAATGAGAAGAGTTTACATAATCTGTATGGAAATGAACGGAGATAAGCAGACGCTCCTGAAAACGTAAAGAGGTTGCAAAATCGATGCTTACCGTTCCTATATTTTTGTTCACCCGATTGGACACATAAACAAGATTTGGTAATTTTACACGATTCCCAAAAAAGGATTCGCTATCTTTTCATTTCTTATATCATACCAGGTGTCACTGGGTGATAATATACCCAACTGTACCGTGAGAAGGACTGACTTAAGATAGACATACAACTACGGAACCTAGAAATTTGGCTGGAATTAGGTAGTTTATAAAAGATTTTCTTTGTAACCTAATGAAGTTTTTTTTAATTATATTAAGAATCAGTCTTACAATACTATTTCATATAATTCATACTAAATGAAATCTGCTCGGTGATAGGAAGCACATTAAAGACCGACTTAGGTTCCTTCATGAGGAAATGGGTAGTATATAGTATTATAATTCCACGCGAATGAATTCTTGGGCATTACCTATTATAAGTCTCTCAATAATCGGATTGGTCTATTCCTTTACATATTTGTTCCGCTCCGCTGGTTCGTAAATAAATTTGACATGATTAGCTGTTGTCCGCAGCTTCGTCCGAGTTTTTTTTTGTTTTTCGCCAATTCTTGCAGGAACCATACATTTTTCCAGGATAAATAGCATATGTGTTAATCCAGGGTAAAATCTATCTCCATTTCAAATTTCAGACAAATTTGTTCAATTGGCCTCTCATCATCATCATGAACAACCCATTACCGGCTCACTACAGAGCACGGGTCTCCCCTCAATATGAGAAGGGTTTGGCCCTAGTCCACCACGCTGGCCATGTGCGGATTGGCAGACTTCACACGCCTTTGAGAATATTATCGAGAATTTTCAGGCGTGCAGGTTTCCTCACGATGAAGGAAAACCTTCACCGATGAAGCAAGTGATATTTTAATTGCTTAAAAACGCACATAACTTTGAAAAGTTATAGGTGCGTGTCCGGGTTCGAACCCCCGACCTCTGATTAGGAGGCTGATGTCCTGACCACTAACACAGCGAATATGAATTCAAAGCCCCGAAATACGGAGTTGGATTTCCAGCTCGGTCCAAAATTGGAGTATTGAGGAATTGGGGTTTTATTTCAAGAAATTCTCAGTACCCGTGCCTCGGAGAGCATGTACGTTTAGTTATTACATAAAGCATAATAACATAAGCTGAGAACTAACATATAATATTCACAGACTAAATTGTAAAGTTAGTAAAGATTGTATATACTCTATAACCTTTCCTTGTGAGGCAGAAGGTCCTCTGTCCAGTTTTTTTTATAAATTAGTAAGCCGAGGATAACGTTGACGAAATAGGTCAGGCAATCCTTTGATGAAAATATTATGCACAATATGTTTTCGAATTTCACATGAGCGATTCCAAAATAAATATTACTCTGCATGAATATCAAAATTAAAGCAATGGAATGAATAAATGACTTGCGAATTCAATTATTGGAAGCAAAAGCGTGAAATGTATGTGAGAAGTGCTTTTTCTATAATGAACTTTATTGTTTGGCCCGTAAAAGCTTTTTTTAATGAAAACTGTTCGCAGTTAAAATACGCATAATCTTTACTTATATATTTAATAATTAAAGTGGCTGGATATGTTTGCGAAATAAACATCTCTTATGTTGCGACAGCATATTTTTTCTATATAGAAAGGTACTGCCGGGCAAATACGTTGTGTCACTCTTCAACTCGCTATATATTTATTATTATAGTGTTTCTTATTCAACTGATATAATAATTTTTATTAAGGCGCTGTGTATAGTGAAATTGAGTCGAATGAGTATCATTTCCTGCAAAATCTATAGCTCATAACATTATGAAAAAAAATATGGTTACACTTGATCGTATTTCTGACGTGATGGCCGATTTAGAAACACGATTTAACAAAGTTTACTAGATAAAAAAAAATTGCAATCGCACCTCTGAAAATACTTAAATACTAATTTTTCTCAGTTATGCCTAAATTGATCAGGGTGAAATTAAGTACAATTATTTGTGATATATTAATAAAGTAATTGGCCGATTTACATTTTGCATAAAACGTATATTATAATTTTAATAATTTTTATTACGATTTGGCACTTAGGTCCTTTGCATCCAAGTATCGGCGTCCTTGTTACTCGCACGCAAACCGACAGTGATCGCTGAGGCGCGTTGCTAGGTGGACCTGTGACCAGCTGCGATCGCCCGTCATTCAAACATTATTTCCGATTACATTAATTAAAAAATTGTTACAGGAATTTATTTCGTTTATATTAATTCATTTAAACATAGTGTCTGTACTAAAAGGTGTAAATACGTGTGTTTATAAATAGTTCAGTTAATCTAATCATATTATCACAGTAAAATCAAATTGCTTAAGGTAATGAATAATGTACCTTAATTTCACCCTTATTTTAATAAGAACCGTGGCTCAGTTGAATCACGATTACATGTGATGCATTAGTTAAGCGGGAGTTCGGATCCTAGTAGGTTTCTATAACTTTTTTTCCGTAAATATTTTTATATTTTTTATTATTTTCGTAATTTTGTATTTTTGAATATTTTTTTTTATTTTAAAATATTAATTTTGAACAGTTAAAGTTGTTTGAAGATTGATTCTGATGAACCGTCAATCGTCATTGTTTTACAAGAGTGAGGATAATTATTTGCTTGACCTGAGTAATAATCAAAAATACCGCCGCTATCAATTCGGCGTATGCTGCCTACTTTAGTTTTAAATACGCCGACTTCTTTGAAAGTACGCCGACTACTTTAGAGGTTTGCTGTCTATTTTTATCAGTCAGCATGCGTAGTAGTATTTTAGTGGGTTCATTAGAGTTTCCCGTGGTTAGATTTTGAGATTGTTTCAATAGTAAAATAAAATAAAAAAAGCCATTTATTCTACTACCAAGTCAATAAAAATAATAAATTATGTCAATGTTTTTTTTTTTCTTACAAGTTTCAGTAAAATTTTATATTATAATATCACAAGTGTTTGGTAGAAGTCGCCTCTCTGGCGTAGGCCTCCCCCAGCTCTTTCCAAGTCTTCCTTTCTTTAGCTTCTCTGGTCCATAGCGGGCCACTGACGCTAAGGAACAAGTCTTCTTGGCTTTCCTCTTTTCCTTTTGCTACTATGCGGAATCCATTCTGTGGCAATTTTTGTCCATTTTGAATCTGTCATCCTGCAGATGTGACCAGCCCATTTAAATTCAAGCAATCGTATTTGGCTGATGACATCTTTGACCTGAAGCGGTGATAGCCTAGTGGTTAGGGCGTCAACCTTCTAATCAGAGGTCGGCGGTTCGAATCCGGGCACGCACCTCTAATGCGTGCGTTATGTGCGTTTTTAAAAATTAAAAAATATCACTTGCTTCAACGGTGAAGGAAAACATCGTGAGGAAACCTGCACGCCTGAGAGTTATCCATAATGTTCTCAAAGGCGTGTGAAGTCTGCCAATACGCACATGGCCAGCGTGGTGGACTATGGCCAAACCCTTCTCATATTGAGAGGAGACCTGTGCTCTGTAGTGAGCCGGTAATAGGTTGATCATGATCGATCATCTTTGACCTTGGTTTTTTTCCGAATATTTATGGTGCTCACCTTGTTAGATAGTTTGATACCCAGCATGCTATTCTCCATTTTTTTTTTATCCAGCAGTTGCAGATGATATCCGGCCATAATTCTTTATAAAATAGTAATTTCACACATATGCCACTTGTCTAAATATAAGTTTTGATTTAATTTGTGTACACATGACTTTTTCATTATAAGTTATCTCGTTTATAAATATTTCCCATTGGATATATTAATATTTTTGTTAGAATGGTCAAGCTCCAAGATTCCTCTTGTCTTTTTTCACTTTAGGCAGTCTGGTACAGTTAAATGAAATGCTAACGGATTTGGATGTTGTAGCCGCAATTTGTAGTTTATACCAGAATGTTGGATTTCCTGCTTCACATTATAGTGATACATCTGCGTTCATGGATCTCGCTATTTCGTAAAAACCATAATGCGTTGGCTTTTTGTTTGAGTATGTAATCCTCTGCCCGTTGTATCACTTTGATATCAGAGTCACATGCGGAGCCCCAGAGCGGGATTCCAAATTGCCAGATTAGTCTGAGTAAAGCCTTGTAGATGAGAAGTTAGTTGTCAGTTGTGAGATTTGCGTTTCTTGAGAGTAACCAATACAAACCAGTGTACTTAAGTTTCAGTTCGACCTTTTTTGCTACAATATTTTGTCGGCAAGTCATCTTTCTATCCACAAGAAAGTGTGACAAGAAAGGTTCCACAAGAAAGTGTGACAACCACCGGACTTTGGCTTTAATCTCCCACGCTAGCATTTCGCCAGTTTAATCAAAAATCAAAAGGCAAATCCCTGAAGAACAGGCAGGCTTTGTTAAGGGGTACCCGCGAACAGATAGTCAACATCAGACTAATTATAGAGAAAAGCTACGAATTTGACAATCCTGTCATCATCTGCTTCGTAGACTATAGCAAAGCTTTTGACTGGACCTGCATGTGGAAGGTTCTCTTAGAACTGGGCGTACCTCAGCATCTTGTGGCACTGCTACAAACCTGATACAATAACAGCCAAGGTTCCGTCAGATTAGATAAGACCATGACAAGCTCATTTCACTTCCAAAAAGGTGTGCGCCAGGGATGCATTTTGTCACCCATACTTTTTAATGTTTATGTTTAGATCATAATCCGTTGCGACTTGTGAATCTTAGGATGGGGGCATAAACATTGGAGGCACCACAATTACTTACTTGCGGTACGCTGATGACACTACACTTTTGGCATCCAATGAAGCAGAAATGGTGACTCTCCTTAGTAAGTTGGAAAATGTAAGCAAGGAACTTGGTCTTTCCATTAATCCATCTAAATCAAAGATCATGGATGTGGATCGAAGTGGCAAACTTAATCTCACGGGTGCACTCAAGTTAGAAGTGGTGGATAACTTTATTTATATAGGCTCATGTAAAACAAACAATGGATCTTGTGAACAGGAAGTGCGCAGGCGAATTGGTATGGCAAGGAATGCCATGTACCAGTTATCCAAGATCTGGAATAGCAAGAGCATATCAATTCGCACCAAGCAAAGACTAGTAAATGCTCTGGTTATTTTCCATATTTCTATACGGTTCTAAAACATGGACTCTTCGGGCTACAGATCGCAAACGCACTGATGCTTTCGAGATGTGGTGCTGGAGGAAGATACTAAAGATACCTTGGACTGCATTCAGGACCAACGCATCTATCCTGAAAGGGCTGAAAATTACAGCAAAGCTGAAAACTATATGTATCAAGCGCACCTTGGAATACTTCAGACACAGCCCTGGGAATTTAGGAAACTACTCGTAACGGGCAAAGTGGATTGAAGAAGGCCAAGAGGACGTAGCCCCATGCGTTGGTCTGATCAGATCAGCACTGCACTCGGTACATCATTCCACGCCGCACCACATAAAGCCGGAAATAGAACCATCTGGAGAAACATCATACGGAAGAAGATGATCCATGCTAAGGATCGCGACCCTCAGTAATGAGGATGACGATGCAAAGAGACATCTTTCTATGGAAGACGATTGTGGGGTAGTTATTTGGTGCTAAGCCTAACTGGAGGACAGTCACCTGATCTCAGAGTGAACGTTATGTGCTGTGATTGCAAAGCAATAGCTAGAACTTTCTATTTATCATGGATGGACAAATGTCTGAGTTTCTTGGAGGCTTTTTTGTAGCATTTCAGATAGTTTTGCAGGTTTCTCGTAAGAAGCAAGTAATGTAGTATCATCAGCGAAGGTTGCTACAGATACTCTACAAGTTTTTGGTAGGTCGACTATAAATAATGTGTATAGGATTGGACCTAACACTGAGCCATGAGGTACTCTAGCTTTAATATAGTAGAATCTAGAGGTACATTCACCTTCTGTGACCTTAAAAATTTAAACTAGTAAAGCAAAATAGGTGCCAAACTTTTTCAGGCTTGTAGTATATCAAAGAAAACATATAGTTTTCATATTTTCATGTGCTTTTCTTATGATTAGACATACTCGGTGAACTTGTTCAATAGTTGCAGTTTGTCAATAGGTCTCTTCTAAAACCGAATTGGTGGTCAGGCAGTATTTTTCTGTCAGAGATTACATGCAGTAGACTATTTAGCATTATCTTTTCAAATGGTTTGGATAACGGTGGCAGCAAACGTATAGGTCTGTCTATAAGACGTAACTTTACTAGAAGATTTACCAGGTTAGCAGATCAGAGATTTGAGGGATTTCCACAACAGTGGAAAATAACCAATTCTAATTATGCTGTTGGAATGGATACATAAAGCCTTTTCAGGAGGTTCTTTCATTACTCTTTTGTCTATTAGGTCAAATCCTGGAGCTTTCTTGTCTTTGAGAGTTGCGACTGCCTTTCGAATCTCCTTCGGTGCGACACACTTAAGAGGTAGATCAAGCTGGAAGTCCTGATCCAATATCTTATCAATGTCAGATTCATCTGCATTTGCTAATTCCGTATTTGGTACGAATAGTATTACAAATATAAGTATTACAATCTTCAATAGAAGAGGTAGAAACAGCAGGTCGAGTAATATTTATAATTCCTTTCATAGAGAATATCTACGGGCTTTAGTAGGAGAGAGCGATTCAATGCTTGTTTTATTTGTATCATCCTCAGCTTCTACAATCACATATTTTAAGGAATGTCCATTAGGACATTAATATATCCTTATACTTTTATGTTATGTATTTTTTCCACTTTTCTTTTTTGTCCTTATATTATGCAATTAAGTTGGTTAAAATAAATAAAAAATAAAATAGCTAGATAATTTTCTTTTCGCTTGGTGGCCATCGCTTTCTATTGCCATGGATAAATATATAGAATAAGTGTAATGGACATGAGTCGAAATGCCCACATAAAAAAGCTGATTTTTTGACCAGGTACCCTCCCCAAAACACCTCACTAAACTTTCATCACATATTCTAGGAACACGGCAAAGGACAAGGCATATCAACATTCTTTTTTTATTTATATAAAAAGGTGGATCGTTCACTCCCAATCATATAAGTAGGTAGTAGGAAGAAATACCATATTAATATTTTCCAAATTTGAAATTTTGATTGAATTTGAAATCCGATGTTTATCAACGAAAATTTAATTTTTATGTACGAAAATTATTGTAAACAATATAAAAAACATAAACAAGATTAAAAAAATAAAAATAGTATATATTGTTTAAGATGCGAACAATTCGAATTCAAGTTGTATTAGTCCAGACGACCGTTCAAATAAGTGACGAAATTAAGGTAACGTATCTATACCTATAGTTGATAAGCCTTGTCGCGAGCCGTTTATTGCAACTGTTATGGCGAGCTGCACTAAGTATTGCGCGAGGTGGGCGGGGCTAACCGTCCGCTACTGCCGCTGCTTCACCCCCTCAAATACCTAAAATTCGTCTGTTCATAGCGCCTTAAGTTTAAAATATTCTTTCTTATATTAGTCTTTTATTTATGTATAAGAAGAAGCGTATAGAAAATAAGCTCGTTTGATAAGAGAGATAAATAATCACCGTACGAGTATGTACACATTTTATTGCATCTCAGTTTGTCGATCATTCCTAATTAAAGACATAAGAAACAGAACAGGCTTATTTAATAATCCTTTTGAAATAATGATCATTAAAAATGTATATATCTTTAGATATGAAAATTTATTGAGTTTCCACGGTAAGGTTTAAAATCATATATTATATGGAATGTATCTATTGTGCCATTTCATCATCATCATAATGATCAACCCATGGCTAAGTTTGTTGTGGGTTTCTTCGTAGAGCAGAGCGCGCTTGGAACCCTCGTAGCTTTAGTTTTAAGTTCACGAATTTAGTTATCACCATCGACTCACTGAAATGTAAATTATTGTCTCGTCAAAAGTGCCTTTTAAAGGATTTTTTGATAAATGATAATGATTGATTGATTGAAACATAAAATCTAAAGGCGACCTTATCATTAAAGACGACTTGCACACTATCAAATCAATATATTTTTGTCAATTTCAGGACTTCCGTGGCGCAGCGCGTGCACTGTTGCATTTTCAAGTTGGAGGTCCTGGGTTCGATTCCCGGCTCGCGTCTGGTCTGGCTTCCACCTCTAACTTTTCTAAGTTATGTTATATGCGTTTTCAAGCAATTAAAATATCACATGCTTCAACGGTGAAGGAATACATCGTGAGGAAACCTGCAAGCCTGAGAGTTTATAATATTCTCAAAGTCATGTGAAGTCTGCCAAACCACATATGGCCAGCGTTGTGGACTATGACCAAACCCATCTCATATTGAGGGGAGACCCGTGCTCTGTAGTGAACCGTGAATGGGTTGATCATGAGTTCATATTCAACCAACAAGGCACTTGTATTTACCCTACGTTACGTTTCAAAGTGGAACTGCCAATAAAGAGAATTGGTACGGGTATCTAGGGATTGCACTCAATTTCAACTTTAATATTAAATATCTAATAATAATATAGAAGCGAATTGAACAAATTGGTCTGAAATCACCCATGCTCTGTAGTGAGCCGGCAATGGGTTGATCAAGATGATTATATAATGGATCAAGATGATTATATAGGTATGTACGATCCATAGACAGATACTTATCATACAAACATTCGTTCAATTATATGAGCAGCGTAAGCCATTGATAGGTGCTATTACACTTCCTTTGATATATTAAGCCGGGCCGCAAGCGGGCGAAATTGATTGCTGTATGCAGTTAGGCATGAGTTGCACTATAGAAACTTGGATTTCACCTCGCTACAGCTGATCGTTAATGAAAGCACCCACACCAATAGCTACGAAGTAATAAGCAAATTTTTTATAGAGTTTTCCTAAATATTGTAAAATAATCCTATATAGAGACGCAAGATGATGATCTTGGAGATGTCTATAAATAAGTTCAAAGTTTTTATCAAATGAAAGCTTATGGAAAATTCCTATTACGATATTAAGGGTTATATAAATTACAAAAAAGCTTGGATGGGAATTGACTTTTGACTTCATAGCAATTTGATTTCATAGCAATGAAACAAAAATTGTTTTTGTTTGAGATGCGTTTGCGCTTGACAACAATCAGTACCAGAAGGCACTGACGAGGTCTAGGTTGACGCTCGCTTGCCTCTAGGCAAAATGCTTATTCAATCTTCCCTTGACTGAACTAAGGTTATACATGGCTGGAAACACAGATACTGAAAGTGAGTTCCATATATTAGCTAATTGACTGTGTGATGGTGATAGAAAAAAAAACCGGCTGAGTTTGTTGTGTGCTTCTTGTTAGACCTGGGTGCGAGTGGAATCCTTCAAGCTTAAGCGAGTGTAGTTATCACCATTGTCTCACGAATTAAAATAATGGAAAATATATAAATATATGAACGCTTCATAGCTGCCTATGAATTTAGCTATTTTGAATTTGAATTTGAAAAGAGTTTAATGTATTTTCTTTTTAAAGTTGTCTTGTTTTCGTAAAAATCTATACAATCAATAATCAGTAATACCTGATAGTATAAAAATCGGATCGTATTGAAAGCTTTCTAGAGATAGGTACAATGGATATTATGCAGATACTATTAGTCAAATATTATTCACTAGCAGGAACCAAGATGCAGTAACAGTATCGACAAAAGGGATAACGTTCCCTTTGAAATATTATATCCGAACACGAAATTTATTACTGGACGAATCCTGAATGTGCGGCGTTTTAGTAAAATTATCTTATTTGAAGGAACGGTTCCCATGGCCGTTTGCTCGTAGCTTGACGACCTCCGTGGCGCAGTGCGTGCGCTGTTGTGCTATAAAGGCGGAGGTTCTGGGTTCGATTTCCAGATCGGTTAACAGGTTAGCCGGCTACCATCATAGACTGCATCATCACGTACCACCAGGTGAGATAGCAGTCAAGGGCCAACTTGTAGTGTATATAAAAAAAAAACTAAGTAAAGTTACGTACTTAGGGGAAAGTGGGGGGAATTTGGAACATTTTACTTCTAACGCTGCAAAAAAATTAAAAACAGAGATATAACCAAATTTGATTGAAACATAAACATTGCTCATCTTTCTACTTATGAGTGTCAATAAAATTATCAACGATTTATTAGAAATAAATTCAGAAAAATCAAAAAAACTCGACGAAACCGCGAGATTTGCTAGTATTAAATGTACAGTCTAAACAATAATTAAAATAGATATAAGTATATATCATAGACGAAAATTACGTAAAGTAATGTAACGTACAAATGAAGTGATGGTATTATTTTACGTATGCCCATTGATTTTATCTGGAGTTGCTTACTTACCAGTATCAAATCTTGGTCTGCTTGGCAGTCGCTGTGGCAGGTCTTGGTTCTCCACGTGGTCGAAAGTTCTGAATCCAAGCGCGAACTCCGCGTATGGACTTATCTCGAACATTTCTAGGAAAAAAGAAGTCTTTATACTTCTAGCGAGCCCTCTAACAATATTAAAATATTAGAAGTTAAACTAAAAGTGAGAATTAAGAGACGCGATTCAATACATCGCAATGCTTTAACAAGATGGCTGCTTATTTTGACTCATCGACATCATCATCATCAAGATCGACCCATTGCCAGCTCACTACAGAACACGGGGTTCCTCTCAATATGAGAAGAGTTTGGCCATAGTCCACCATGCAGATTAATGGAATAGTTTTTCACCGTCTGTTTATTTTAATGTTTACAAAATATTTGTAAAATTTTCTTTTATTATAGAATGAGAAAATCCGTGTGCAAAGGGACCACATTACTAACTTCTTAAACTTTAAACATCTTCTTCATTTTCTTATACTTTAGACTTTTAAATAAAAGCATTGCATTCTGTAAGTTGGGTTCGTAAATAAGGAATACCGCTGTCAGCAATTTGTATGTGAATGCTTTAAAATTCATTTTGTATAGAAAATCTAGCTTAAGAAGCAGAGGGTGAAGAAGGATTTCATTGCACACAAAAACAAGAAGAAAAATCAAAAACTACAGCCGGACAAAATGAGTTTGACCTTCAGTAAACTAACCGTTTGAAGCGGTGATAGCCTAGTGGTTAGGGCGTCAGCCTCCTAAACAGAGGTCGGCGGTTCGAATCCGGACACGCACCTCTAACTTTTCGGAGTTATGTGCGTTTAAAAAAAAATAATAATAAAAAAAAAATTAAAAAAAAATATCACTTGCTTCAACGGTGAAGGAAAACATCGTGAGGAAACCTGCACGTCTGAGAGCTCTCCATAATGTTCTCAAATGCGTGTGAAGTCTGCCAATCCGCACATGGCCAGCGTGGTGGACTACCAAACCCTTCTCATATTGAGAGGAGACCCGTGCTCTGTAGTGAGCCGGCAATGGGTTGATCATGATGAAAGTAACCGAAGAACATTAACAGCAAAGTAAGGTTTGGAAGCACGAGTGTGAGTGAATATTTAACGGAAGCTTAATCATAAAACAAAACGAACTCAAAAGAAGCACTGTAGAAGTCTGAAGCTTGTAAAAACGTGAGTATCACTTTATAACCGACAATATGAAAACCACTTACCATTTTTACCGCTCTTCCGGGGGTGAACGGGGGATGTGTATATGCGAGGGGTGTGCGCGTAACGCTCTTTATGTTCTGAATGTGACGCCACACTTTCGTTGCGAGATTTTACTTCCTCCGCGATTGAGTGACGATATTGGGACGAGTAATTTTGTCTAAACAGAAGAACGTCATTACACACTGATGTTTTTTACGACCTCCGTGGCGCAGCGCGTTCGCTGTTGCATTTTAAAGACGGAGGTCCTGGGTTCGATTCCCGGCTCGAGTCTGGTCTGGTGGGAGGCTTCGGTCGTGGCTGGTTACCACCCTACCGACAAAGACGTGTCGCCAAGCAATTTAGCGTTCCGGCACGATGTCGTGTAGAAACCAATTAGGAGTATGAGTTTACCATACCCATAACATGTTAGCCCGCTACCATCTTAGACCGCATCATCACTTACCATAAGGTGAGATGCAGTCAAGGGCTAACTTGTGGTGAATAAAAAAATGTTACGAGCGAGATTGACCTTCAGGTAGCGTATTGAATTTATTAGTGAAAACCTATCCCTTATCTCAAGTTAAGGATTTATAAATTCAATCCGCTATCAAAATATTTTGGATTAGATTATCATCACTTGAGCAATTAATGTCACAGTGTTGGGTACAGCTATCCTATCTTATAGGAGAATTATGGCAATAGTTGCCTTGAAAAGTATTTTTATTGCAATTGGTCGATAGCAAAACGTTTCAGTTTGAAATTATTACTAACCATAAGTCCCTTATTACACTCATAAATAATGGAAATGCATTTGCACCCCATATTACAACCGGCTGTTCACAAATAACTAGCCTGTGTGTGGAATTTTTCGCAATATTTCTATCTACTGCCGATCAATGAAAACGAGCGTATACACACTTTTAAAACAGTTCAATGTTTTGTGCCGGTTAGGCAACGTAAGCGATTTCATTTACAAAAAGAATTGCTTTAACCGATTTATATTTGGGAATAAAGCGAAATTTATTTATTGGATACGGAGTATTTTTCTTGTTAGTGTAAACCGGGGTAATTGATCGCTCATGTTCATTCTGACATTTAATAATGTAGCTGGGACTTCGAAGTTGCTTTGCTCATGATAATTAAACAGTGGTTTGGCATATCAATTTATTTATTTCTCAATATCGTGATATGATAAGATAGCGAAACAATCTCGTTAAGGGTGGGTAAGTTTTTTTTAATACGGTAGGTCTTATTTTGTTTAATATAAGGGTGTTTACTATATCGCTCAAGTTGTCTGACAAATGTAAGTAATAGCTATATATGTTCATCTTACCTATGTCTTCTAAACAGTATACAAATGAAGGCCACGAGGCATATGATGAGGAGTATACTACTGCAGATTATCACCAGCATGTTCAGATCGAAGAACTCCGATGGTGGACCTATTTCCTCTACGAAAGAAAACGCACCTTTATAATAATACAAAATCGGTTTTTTTATGATTAATTATTAATATTTTGTAAATGTGAATGTGACTAGGCTTGCACATTACGTACTGAACCGATTTTCATGAAATTTTACAAATACACAGCTTGTATTCTGTATATAGATTGATAACAACAAAAAAAAGCGAATGATGTCTGGAACACTAACTTTTGTGAATTTACGTCTATGTATATGACCGTGGCTGAATTGGCAATTATTTAATTAGTAGTTGCCAATTCTGTATTTATGATATGTTCTTTTATAAGAAGAAAAGATGGCCATCATGGAACGTCTGGCAGATTTGACGCATATAAATTCCCATAACTATATAAGTTATAAGATGTTTATTTAATAGGAACTAATAAGTATATTAAAATACCCTTAAAATTGTCTATAGAAAAATATAAAAATGTATAATTATGATGTCTTATTCACACAAAATTATTCAGTTTTCGTGCTGTGTCTGAAAACCAAAAACAAAAAAAAAACAAGAATGACTTATGTTTTGCACTGCCTTCCATTTCTATACTATAATAATCTAAATATAATAGTGTTATCTTTATTTTTTTTGGAAACGGAAATCGAACTGAGCCACCGTGATCTTTAGCTAGTAACTATATTATAAAGAACTTATTAACAAGACGTTAGATACATTTTGTGAAGTTAACTAATAATTATTTCATAATAATGACAACCTAATAAGGTTGAATGAACTAACACTCAATTAAATTTGTCTACCACTGGAATCTAGTTCGAGTGGTGGAACAAAGTAAGACAAGTCAATAACGGTTATAATAATATAATTGCCATTATAAACATGAAAGGCTTAAATGTCGCTCAGTATTTGAGGGGCCGCAATCTGGTCTATAATGACAAAACTTTTGATGAGGTTTCAAACTGTATCGGTATGAATATTAATGATCTTCAACCTTGAATTTCAAATACGTACATAGAGGATGTAAACTTCAATAGTTCATTTCTGAAATATTGACACTTGACTGGCGTTTGGAACAAACTAATTTCTGGCATTTGATTAGACATCTTGAAAAATCCCTAGTTGGCGTAAATACTGTTAAAAAACACTGCCTAAAATTATATAATGTATTAAGTACATGTTTAGAAATGCCTTTCCGCAGGTTTTTTTAAAATAAAAAAAGGATCAATATTTTATTTATTATTACAACACACTTATGTTCTTACGAATTGCTAATAACTTAACTTAATACTAAATCTTGGAAATGTTTTCATAGTTAAAAAAGTAAAGTACAGGAATCAATATAGCAATAATCTTATTATCGAAGTATTCTTACCTCCATCTATAGTTTTAGTAGCGTAAGTATAAATTGTAGAAGCGATGCCGGCGTCGTTGCTTGCGGTCACACGCAGCTGGTACCAGCTGCCTGACGCCAGTGAGCCTACTGCGTATGACGCTGGAATGGAACGGAGTGGTGGCGCTTGGTAGTGACTATCTATGTAGCCCCATCCTAGGCTGAGATCCATTGCCTACAACAAAATTTCAATATTAATGCAATTAACAATATATTTAACATGTAATCTTTATAATATATGAAGCGGTGATAGCCTAGTGGTTAGGGCGTCAGCCTCCTAATCAGAGGTCGGCGGTTCGAATCCGGGCACGCACCACAAACTTTTCGGAGTTATGTGCGTTTTTAAAAATTAAAATATCACTTGCTTCAACGCAGAAGGAAAACATCGTGAGGAAACCTGCATGCCTGAGAGTTCTCCATAATATTCTCAAAGGCGTGTGAAGTCTGCCAATCTGCACATGGCCAGCGTGGTGGACTATGGCCAAACCCCTCTCATATTGAGAGGAAACCTGTGTTCTGTAGTGAGCCGGTCATGGGTTGATCATGATGATGATGATTATATATTTATAAGGTAAAGTTGCGATCGTTCATTAGAGTTTTAAGTTTTAAGATAAATCTGTAATCTAACATAATAATCGTGACACAATAAAGATTTTATAATTTTCATGCCTGATCATACTTTTTTAATAGAAGATCCGGGAAAGTATTAGTGGAAGCACTTCTGTCACCAATGTCTTTCCGCATGAACCCATTCTCCGTATAGGTTTCTAATTCCACCATAAAGTCATCGTCACCATCGCAACCGATGGACGTCTTCTACTGGACATTTTTTTTAACCTTGAACTGAATTTGAATTGATCTGATGGATCAGATTTTAACTCGTGACCACCACCCATGCACATCCATAGCACCATTGCCAGCTGAATCC
Organism: Lasiommata megera; assembly: GCA_928268935.1. Lineage (NCBI taxonomy): Eukaryota > Metazoa > Arthropoda > Insecta > Lepidoptera > Nymphalidae > Lasiommata > Lasiommata megera. The sequence continues at coordinate 12,949,118 of OV743314.1, read as the reverse complement.
ATGCATCTAATCAGTTTAAACGCGATATCATACCGGAACGCTAAATCGCTTGGCGATATGTCTTTGCTAGTAATACAAGTAGTTTGGGTGGCAACTAGCCGCGGCTGAAGCCACTTAGACCAGATTTGATTCCGGAATCGAATATGAGACCTCCCGGTTTATAATACAAGAACGCACAGCCAAAGACCTAATAACACAGTTCATCGGCTTGGAGTATTGGAGGTGAAATAACTCAAAACTTTCAAATTCAAACATGATACTGGGAATTCTGGGTACATTTCCCACTATCCAATAGTTTTTGTTCTCACCCGGGGAACCGGTGCAAGTTTAATTAGATCATCGACATCGAGCTCGTTATCTAAAGTATAATATTCTACTTAATAAAGGTAACATAAGAAACGAAACTTTCACAGTTCTGAAACGTAAAGAAAATCCGTAAAGGACCGAATTTCACGAAGTACGTGAGATCTTTTTATACCTTTTATTCCACGAAAAATGTTATACACATTCCACGTTATCAAAATGTCATATTACATTCATAACAAAAGTTCTGTTTTCTATTATAATAAATTTAAACAAAATTAACAATTTCCAGTACACGAAGCAATGCTAGTCCAATAAAATACGATATCCGTCCAATAAATAGCTTATCTGCCCGCTTACCGCCAAATTTTCCGCGCGATGCCAGAAACTGCTGCCAAGAAGGCGGTATTCCACGTCCCATTTGGTGACGTCACAGCCGCCGTCGTCCCACCCACTCAGTTGTATGTAGATGTGCGACGCGTTGCTCCAGAGCCAGTCGGTTGTTGGCGGTGAGACCGGTGCTATGACGTAAAGAAAATGGACATAACTAATAGGTTGGTAGGTAACCGTAGGTTAATTTAATTACTAGTGTTCTAAGGAGATGTACTGCGAATAAACTTTTTTTTTATATACACTACAAGTTAGCCCTTAACGGCAATATTATCTGGTGGTAAGTGATGATGCAGTCTAAGATGGTAGTTTAGGTAGCCTGTTAGTGGTATTGCGAACTCCTAATTGGTTTCTACGACATCGTGCCGGAACCCTCAATCGCTTTGCACGTCTTTGTCGGTAGCCTCCCACAAGAGCAGACTTGAGCTGGGAATCAATTCCTGGACCTCCAACTTAATGATCAGCGCAGGCAGTGCGCCACGGAGGATATCGTGTTGCGGTTAATATACGAGTAACTGCAATTGAAAATGCTAACAGACTTAGAATATGAAATGAAACTATAACCGATAAACTAAACCTTCAAAGGTTTGAGATAGAAAGACAGTTTTTTCATTGGACCTAAACAATGAAAAATCTCGCCGCTAATAACGTGGGTTGGGCGCCGCCTTGTCCCTAACCTGTGAATCTACCTCATCGTTTAATATTCATTACCTCCTCCTAAAGTAGTCACGTCGATATGAGCTGGTACAGACGTTCCTATGCTGTCAGTAGCCGTCACACGTATGGAGTACTTCGTGCCACATTTCAGTCCAGACAGCGCATGCTGCTGGATTCCTGGTAGTCTTGTTTCTCGAGCCATCGGCCAGGCCTCCTGCCAGAGTCCGTCTTCTTCCCTCCAAGTCAGGTTGTAAACTAGTAAAGTACAACATCGTATGTAAATGACGCATGCTTTTCGAAATTTCAACCGAAATCATGCTGGTAAGGTACCTAGTTACTCTGCGATGATTGAAGATAGACGCCTTATTGTAGGATATCATGTTTCTTAATTGAATCCGGTCTATATAATCTGGTGGGTGTATAAAATTGGCTGCCTACAAAATACCTACAATATTACCGGTAAAAGAATATGAAAACCAAACCGAAATTAATTAATTTAATTAAAATTTCTTAATTTAATATTTTAATAAAAATGAATCGCTTAATGTGTTGCTAAGCGGAAAACTCGACGGTTGGTTAATAGGTTAACCCGTATTATTTACAATTAGTTCAAGTCCGAGGAGACAAAATTGCACGGAAAACATAAAAACCGAAAACGGAAAAAAGAAACTTTATAATCGATTCTTGTTTCCATACCATTATTTCCCGAGGGACATATTAGAAACAATCATCAACGTGGACGATGTCTCCGGCATAAGTTAGTTACGTTAAAATATATGTTCAAGAACACTAAATACAATACTTATCTATTTTGATGTTTTTAATAATATTCTAATAAGCTTAACAATTACTTGGAAGTAGAAAGGTTTTTAGAATTATAACTACTTATTTGTGAGCTGTTTATATAGAAATCCATATTAGCAGCTCACTTAATGATTCCATATTCCTTTAATTTCCACTTCTCCCTTCGTACCCCCTTCGACCACAATAGAGCTCTCACGTAAAGAGGCCCTTAACAGTTGAGGGTCTGCTAAGGGTCGAACTTTGTTTGAATAAACTACTTGAATAAGTCTATGCCTATCGAAAAGAGTTGCGCATTGTTCTTACCTGCTTAAAACGATATAATCAAGTGTACAAATATATCAGATAGGCGCAAGAAAAGTTACACTTGGAGTTAAATAAATCTATACATGTGTATACTAAACTATTGACTAGCTAACCCGATAAACTTCGTTTCGCCTTAGTCAATTTATTTTATACAATAAGCTAGTTATTGGCTGTGTAATTTTTTATTTATTATAAAGACATTACTATAAATATAAAATGAAACAAAATATCATATTTATATCAATATAACGATAAAGTACTGTGAAATAGAAATGACTTTAATTGTATGGTTATCAAACGATATCCCGGCTTTGTATCCTCTTTAGTTCAACGAATGGTTGAAAGGAGACTTTCTATTTTCTCTGTCAATTAAATTACATTATTACAAAATAAACAATGGCATTAGGTCGTAGGCTATTTCGGTTTGTATCTGGTTTGTTATTATAACGGAAAAGAAAAGACAGTAATATTGTTAAGTCAAGTATATCTTACAATCGAAAAAATTAAAACAGGAAGTAAAGTTTTTCACAATTTATCTATCATCATCCGAAAGAGGTGTATGTATCTATAAAAAAGGTACGAGTATAAATTAACCAACAAAGTTAATCTAGGAAACCTATCTTAAGATATAGTTAACAAGCTTAAGAAATTAATACGTCTTCTTAGTTATATTTTAATTATCAGCTCCTTTGCAATCACCTAAGGGTTTACGCTGACATGATTTTTCCGACTATAATAATTGTTCTGCGACGTTATAATAAAAAGACTAAACCAACTTATTTTTCTACAAAACTAATGATTTTATTAGTGATTGACATAATCGGCGGATTGTGTTGCGATATTTTAAATGTATCAATATAAATAAAGAAATATCGATATATCGTCAAGTTCAATGATTTTCTACACACTTTCCCCGGGGTCTAGTAGACCATCATCATCATGATCAACCCATACAGAGATATCATAGGTATATAAAGTAACTAAGTTATTAGGTCATTAGTAACTAACTCACCGATTCCGTATCCCATTGTATCATTTGCAGGCCTTATTTCGTCCCATTCAACAACTATAGAATCCTTGTACGGGGTAGCTCTCAGTGATGGTGGGTCTGGTAAGGGTAGGACTTTCACGGAGTAGACAACTGAGTCAGATCCGTACAAATTCTTCGCTAGACACGTGTAGTTCCCGCTGAGAGATTGATCGATACCTAGAGCAATTTATTACATTCATCACTGTCCCACCGCTGGGATATACATTATTCAGGAGTGGATGATTTAGAACAATATTTATTTCGTTATCTCCTCTTATTCTAGCTTTACAGGATAAAAACCTAATTTGCTAGAGTACCCTAATAGTAAAGTTTATATATATAAAAATTGCCTACATTTAAATATGTAATAAATATTAAAACATGCTGCTCCATAAAGGCGTTAATTATTAAGACAAAAATTTAATTACACGATTAAACAGAGTTAAATAAAAATATAAATTATTTCAATAATAACTCTGTTCTTAAGCGGTTACACTTAAGCTTAATGGGTCATCGTAGAAGTAAGAAGAAATCATGACTGAAAACAGTGTCCAACGGTTACCAGTGTCCAGTTTCCCCGTATCTTGTTTTTGGTAACAAAGAGTGTCTACGTTAACGCAGCGTTTAGTTGTTATAGACCTAGTTGGCTAGCAATTAATCAATCAATAAACTTTTTAAAGACACTTTTGATGCGACAATTATATAGAAGTCAGTTGATGGTGATACCTACATTCGTAAACTTAAAACTTAAGCTAAAGCTCCAAACGCAACCTGGTCTAAGAAGAAGCCCACAGCATTTTATAAAATATTGAATTAAACAATTAAGTTCAGTGTTAAAGAATTATTATTAAGATTTACTAACTTCTGATAAGTAAGCTGTCGTCTTTGTTTCTGGTGAATCGTGGGTGATGGGTGATGATGTTGTGATTGTGGTACCACACGGTGCGAGGTGGTGGCGATCCCACACTGCGGCATGCCAGTAATAAGGCACGGCGGACTGCCACGCGTACGTCTCCACCGAGTGACCATACGCCTGCTACCACTAAAACAATAAAATATTATAAATAAAACAAATAAATTAGTTGTTAATTATAATTGAATAAATTTCAACTTAAAATATCAAAAAAAACAATATTATATTATAAAACTGCCTAATATCGCCTAACTTGTTTGGGGTTTAGTATACCCAAACTCTTAATTGGATTTCACGCGACATCGTACCGGAACGCTAATTCGTATTGCGACAAGACTTTTGATAGGATGGTATCTAGCTATGGTTGAGGCCTCTCACCAGACCAGACTCGAGTGATGCCACCAGAACTAAACCACGGAGGTCGACAAATCCTTTACATGAACAATAACTTTACTTAAGACGTTTAGAAATCGGTGTGCAGTGACAGCCAGTTATTAAAGTTACATTGGGAGAGCATAGAAAACAAGATGATTAGCAATAAATCAACTTTTGTTAACAAAAAATCTTAAACAAATTTTGGTCAGCGACAACAAGTTTGGTTTTGGTTTGAAACAGCCGACAGAAAATTCACATTCTAACAACGATTACCTAAAACGTTACTCTTACGTAGCGTGATATCGCGAACAAGTAATTCTATTTTTATAAAGGATTGGAATTCGTAAGAAGCCAGAAAAGGTAATATTTTTCTTGGACTTCTTCAGAGGTAGGCACACAAATCGTGGGTTTCTTGGAGCAGAAACGCGCCAGCGAAAAGCGGTTGAGACTTTCTTACGGCGAACAAACACTTAAGCCTCGTTTTTTTTTTGTATATACGCCCGTCGTAATTTTGTCAAAGTTATTCTAAATGTTCAACGGCGGTAGACTTACTAAGCAGTAATACGGGCTAAAAATGCAAATATATATTAATGATCGACAAAACTTTAATCCAGCGTCATGTCCCCCAGGGGTATTATGATTTCATTGCAAATGGATTGCATTTCTATAAAGAACTTTACAAGAAGCTTGATAAAACTTTTCAAAAGAATATTAATCACGAACCGCTTTCAATATGCACGAAGTTGTTAAAGTTTACTATTGTAGAATGTATTTTTAATTTTATCGTTGCTTTTATGCATAATTTACTAGAAAAGTGGTAGATTTGCGGGAATGCTGAGAGACTCTCCATAATAATGAAACTTTTAAATTATTGCGCCGCACGTCGGAATATAATGATAACGGAAAATTCATAATGCGCCGAACCAATAAAAAAAACGAATATTTAAATACTGCATTTTACTGAAAATGAAAAACCGCTTTTGAAGAAAATCAATCAACCAAAAACTTTATTTAAATAACCCTTTAAAAGGCACTTTTGATGCGTCAATAATTTATATTGTAGCGAGTTGTTTGTTATGACGAGGATTTCGAACGCGGCTCGAGACCAAGAAGAAGCCCAAAACAAACTTGGCCAGGCCGTATTGTTTTTGTTTTTACAATCTCACAGTGTCTCTTATAACTAATTAAGAGTAGCTTAGTGATGCGGTGTGAGGAGAAACAAACATAAACACATACATACAAAGTTATTTCTCTATAATATTAGTGTGATAATAAATAGTGCACATTGACGTGAAGTTATCTTTCTGAATAGGTGTTTAAGTACCACTGTAGCAACCTCAAGTGAAGAGTGGAAAAGCATTAGGTGCAAGTGAGGATATTAAAATATTAGAACAATGTTGTACAGGTTATTAATTAATCTTTTTTTTTTGAGATAGGTTTGCGCTTGACGACAATCAGTACCAGAAGGCACTGATGAAGTCTAGGTTGGAGCGCGCCTAGAAAATGCCTATTCACCCTTCCCTTGAAGGAACTAAGGTTATACGTGGCTGGAAACACAGATGCTGGAAGAGAGTTCCACACCTTAGCGGTTCGATTCAGAAACGTTGTTCCAAATCGTTTCGTCCTAGTAGGTTGGATTTTAACCACGTAAGGGTGCCAGCGCTCACGATTCCTCGCAGTTCTGTGGTAAAACGGTGAAATATATCCGATAAAAAACCGATAGACAGGCAAATCTCTCATAACTTTTAAATCTGTGTATGTGTATTCGTTAGTTTGTCATTGTTATTTTGCGTACATATGGATCAGTGAGTGGTCAAAGCTAGTATTTATTTCGGTATGTGTAAATACATAATTTTTGTGCTATGGTTGCTAAGTGAAATTATGTTCTTACCTCTTCATGCTGAAATGATCGATCGACTTTTATTAGTATTTATATCTTAGGTCTTAAAATTAATAATATAAAGGTTACAGTTTATTTAAAAAATAAAATTATTGTGACTATCTAAATGAGTTTATCCTACTTTCTCTCTCTGCTTTCATACCTATAACATAAGTTATGAAAGTAACTTACCTATTTACGCGGTTTAAACTAAAAAAAAATTGAAATATACACGGAATTGCTTTTACCCGTAAATTCTCACACGTAAATTCTTCGTTCTTGTGTCTCAAACGTACTTTAACACAACTTTTAAATCTCATATTTACAAAAGTACTCTCTATGTATTAAATACTAATTCTAACTAATTTAATAGCTTGGCTAATTTCAGTTCGTTCAGTCCAGGGGTATGAGCTGGCTGTTGATAGGTCATTCATATGTAAAAGAACAGAGCTAACTTTCTAGTGACCTTTTTCCTTTAATATATACCTATACAAATACATGAAATCGTTTATACCTCGTTGCGAAGGCGCATTAGTAACGCGGCGACTCTCAGGCCCCTCTCCGATGGCTGTGCTTGCAGTCACCCAGACATCATACTGTCGCCCTTCATAAAGCCCCTTGAGTTCCAGGCTCTGAGTCTGTTCATATGGTTCCGTATCTGTCTCGACGTCTACCCGATGTATTTGAGGACCGTCATTGCTGTTAGGGAAAAATAACAACCTCTGTGTATGCTTTAATTTTATGTTACTATGCAACTAAAGTGTGCTCTCTAATTATTAAATAATAGGCTAACTATATTAAATCAACAAGTATTTATCATAATTTTGAATTGAATGAAGTAGAAGTAGAGACTGTATAATATGTTCTTTTAACATTTATATTGGTTAACTTTAAATCATTCATAATATTATAATGGGAAGATTTATTTTTCTCGCATGCCTTTGTAATTAAAATACCATTTTCCTGCAATAAAAGGATTACAATAAAAATTCTAAATGGAAATATAAGCTCTAAAAAAGTTTGCGCTGTTTAGGTTATAACACCAACCTCATACTTATTTTATTTACAGTAGGATCCGAAACGTGCAGAAATAATGTCTACTTCAACTAAAGCATTGCAATATTTTCACAAGATTTAACAGCTGTATGGGAGTATATAAAATCTCGTATTACTCGAATGAAACATAAAGAGGATGTTTTAAGTTACCTATGGTAGATAAAACAAGAGATTGAAACGAAACACTGGAGTTTCATCCGGATATAGGGGTTTAAGCTCATCCTTTCAATGTTGGTTTTCATAATATAATAAAGGGTAAAACGTTCTCAGTTTATAAAATCTGCGTTAAATCACTCGCATTTGATAGCTGTAGCTAACGAGGAAAATGAAAATAAAAATGAGCAAAGTTACACGTGCGGAAATTTATAGGATTTCACAGATCAGTTAGCAAGATGATGTAATATTGACCTTTTCGTTACGTTAAATCTTAATGTTACATACATATTCAAAAGCAAAGGTTTTTAGGCTTTTAGCTAAGGTTACCCATTAATGCATCTCAGATATACCTTTGCAGGCCATACTCCCAAGAGATCAGTTATATGTGACATTAAGCATTGTTCCGTAAGGCAAGCCTAATCAATAGTGGAAAAATGACTCGCTTCCTTAAACTATAAGGAAACGGAGGAGCTTTTCATTTAAAGGCGTTCTCTTTGATACATCTTATTGAGATATGTATATATATATATTTTGCATCAAAAATATAACTAAGCGACCAAGGGTCAGTATTGTTTAATTTCAACTGTTAAAGCGAATAAGGTACCCACGAGACAGGATTACCTAGTGTGGGTACCATCGGAAAACTGTAAAACTTTGTAACTGTGTTTCTGGTGAAATAAATATGTATATATATTTTTTGAATATAAATAAGTTGATAATGCCATAGTCCTCACTAATTAGGGATATAAATACTAGTAACAGAAGCCTACACTTACCTGGCGGTTGGTTTGCAATAAACCGTGTAATGTAGAAGTCGCCCGTTCGGCTGTTTTGGTTTCTTCCAGCTGACGAGTAGTGCAGTCGGTGATTGAGATACGACTTTTATTTCTGCAGGCGCTTCTGGTACTGTGAGGACGATATTTAAAGTGTGTTAAATATATGAACCCTATTATTTATACCCTTAAGGTTGCTTTTTAAATGCAGAGGTTTTTACTTGAATGAGAATGGTTTAATTGCCATTAATAGTAACATTAGAATTTTTATCTTTCTTATATGATAGATTCTTGTTCAGTATAAGTGCGGTGCGTAGGGATTGTTGTAGTATGTAAGCAAAGTGAACAAATTTAAGTACTATATTTAATTATAATTTTTATACATTTACATTTCAACACCTTCTAATGAATATTTAAAAAATTTAAAATAATTCTAGCACGAGATTCTCTGGGTAATTAATTATGCGTTAAAAATAGGTTTAAAAATGAAAATTATGTAATAATTTCTTACTCGTAGCTCTATTAACAGTTTTTTTTTTATCTCATTATTACTTTTACTCTTTTCTCCTAATTCTGAAATTAAAATGTGAACTACCACCATTAATTTCATGTAACTTAAATGAAATTTCTGGCTGCTAATATTAATGAACTATGTAGGAGTATAGAAGAGGAAAGCGTGTTTTAGTCTTAGGTCTTGAACTCAAAGCTTTGTGTGATTAAGACGATGAGGCAATTTCGAAACTTCAGTTAAGTACTAATATGAGATATAAAGTTTATATGCAAATCCTCCCTAATATTAGAAATGCGAAAGTGTGTTTGTTTTAGTCACTAAGAAGATTCCCTATTAAGTTTCTGCTCTTTAGCCAATATTATCGGAACGTCGAACGTAAGCTGCCTTAGGATAAGGTTTACGGAAAGGTACCCTAAACACAAGGAAAAGCATCTGTAGGTAATAAATCATTCTATCATTTTCTTTTCCTATTTACATACTGGACCCTGACTTCGTGCGATTTTTAGAAATATCCTTAAACATAAATAATGGAAAACTTATTTTAGCCCTGGAAAACAAATGGTTGACCTAAACAAACACATTGGTTAGGTCTATTAATTAGCTTTTCCACCACAACAAATAAAAAAGGTCTATTAATTCGGAATGTGGTTTTCTCCATGTAAATAAAATTTGCATTTTAAAAGACCGTATATAAAGCAAATCATAATTAATATATGACGAGTCAAGAGCGTCCGAGTTGTTTTTTGTAAGGGTGACGTCAGCATTGCTGACTTCACGATTTTGTTTACTTACGCTCATAGTAATTAAAACCACGACTTGCGGGTTTTCACTTTTATTGCGACAATAACTAAGAGGTCCGAACAGTACGATGTCTCGAGCGAGAATGTCTCGAAAGGCATCGACCGCCCGTATTTATAGAAAAGCATGCTTGTACAAAATTGATTGTTACTGTCTAAATTGTGTTAGCAAAATCATCAATAGTTAAAATGTGGATAATTATTGAATTCTTGAGGTTATTGGCGCCGCTGAATAAAGTTAATAACTCCTTCGCGCCGACATATATAAGCAATTTTAAATTAAATATCTCTTTAACGGTTAAGGTTGTCGTGTGGGAACTTGCATGCCAGAGAGTTTAACCATAAACATTACACTATATGCCACAACCCTTCTCATGCAATGAAAAGACCCATGTCCTGAAGTTTAACGGTAAAGGGTTGAAAAAAAATATGGTGTTGATAATCGTACATAAGGTCATCCTATTAACGTCTCATGCTGAGCAAAGGCCTGCTCTCCCATGTGAGAGGGTTTAGATCACCAATCCACCATGCTGCTCTGATTCGGATCGGCGGACTTTACCGATTATTATCACACTTCAGTGATAATAGTAAAAATTATACCGCTAACCATCACCACTTAATGCCTAACTAAGATAGGCCCCGCGATCTGTTGTCCGGCAAACATATTAACCACTAGAGGTCAGATCAATTCAACATATTGCTATTGTTTGATTCCGAATAGACTTAATTAGGACATGTCGACTTCTTATCTACTTATCACACCGTATTTGAGCAATTTGCCAAAAGCTCTATTGAATTAGCCGTTTCCTTAGTAAATTACTTATTAAAGACAGTACGCAGAAAATGTATACAAACAAATAATAATTACGCACAAGTAAACAATGAAAGTGCGTAGCTCTATTCACAAACAATGAAATTCGGTGAAACATTTCGCCAAAACTATACAATGTAATTTAATTAGAACTAAACAAAATAACTTGATGAAGCTTTCGGTACACAAAGCCTGGGTTCAGTAATGTAGAGAACTCGTTGGGTACGTTACGTACGCTGGGCGTTTTCGTTTATTTGAATATTTGTGTCAGATTGAATGTTCAAAGCCGTGGCTATCGTATTAACGAACCGGATTAGCTAATTTTTCCTGACATTTTTCTCGTTGCAAATTTGAAATATTCTGTTTCTATGTGTTTTTTTATACACTAATAGTTAACCCTTGACAGCAATCTCTCACCTAGTGATGATGTAGTTTAATATGGTAGTTTTTATGATGGATAGTTTGTTTATCAATTAAATATTTACGGAATTATTATGTCTACAAATTGGACATATTTGTCACCGTACTTAATAACTTACGAATTGTAAGAACATCGGCTATATCGATATCTTATAAAATAATGTATTATTCGGATTTGTCTTTGTACGGCATATCAGTCCGTTCCCAATAAGCGTGCAGTGAGATCTGAGTGAACCTCAGAACTAACTGGACGAGAAAAGCGGTTTTATACGGTAAATATGTGTCCAAATTAAATTCCCAAAGTGCGTCCAGTCTGTTCTCGGTTTGACAAAACAATAGAGCCTTACCGTCTTGCAGCGTCGAACAAACAATGGGGAAGGAGGAGGGTCCGGTGCCGTAGTTGGAGAAGCCGGCTACTTTAACCGTGTAGTTCGTATACTTGAGGAGCCCTTGCAAGCGCAACTCTGTTACCAGCGACGTGGCGTTCAGCCATTGACGTCCTATGACAATTTACAATAAGTACAAGCCATTGTAAGGGCTAACATCGCACATTGAAAACAAAATGAATACCAAAAGTTACTATAAGTCAGCCAAGCAATCTTTTTTTTTATACACTACAAGTTAGCCCTTGACGGCTATCTCACCTGGTGGTAAGTGATGATGCAGTCTAGGATGGTAGCGGGCGGGTTAGGAGTATGGTAATCCCACGCTCCTAATTGGTTTCTACGCGACATCGTGCCGGATCGCTAAAATCGCTTGGCGACACGTCATTGTCGGTAGGGTGGTAACTAGCCACGGCCGAAGCCTCCCACCAGACCAGACTCGAGCCGGGAATCGAACCCAGAACCTCCAACTTTATAATACGACAGCGCGCGCACTGCGCCACGGAGGTCGTCACTCACCTGGTGGTTAGTAATAATACAGTCTAAGATGGTAGCGGCTAAACTGTAAAGGGTATTTTAGATGTATTTAACCCGTATCAATAATTTGTTTCTGAATAGTAACGCACTGGTACTAAAGATCGAGGAGTTTTTCCTACCAGCCTGAATTTGAAATATAAGACAATTAGTTTAAGAATCAAACTCGCTTACTGCACCTCTGCTTCAGTAAGGTTGATAGGTCTAAAAAGTTATTCCGTCTTCCACGTACAAGGTGAAAATTTAAACCTATTATTTCAGTTTAGAGGTTTGTATGCAAAATAATTGATACCTTCATCCATGACTCATAATGAATGTCAGTTTTTCGTTACGGTCTACCAAAGCATTGAATGTTATTCGTATTTTCGTATTTATTATTATTATTTAATTACTTACCAGTTTTATAAAAAAAGGTAAGATAGTAACTTTAATTTAATTTCGTAACTTAAAAAGTATTTCAACATTACCAAACAGGAATTCAAAAGTTTGCAGATAATATCGAAGGGGCGGCTACAGGCACTTTTAGTAGATAACTATTATTAAACTTTAAACGGTAATGGTCTATTTAATAAGTTTTGTACTCAGGCTACGTTTGAAACTTTCAACCATTATTATAGGACTTGACTTTCAAGAAGCTATTAAAATGAATACATGGCAATGTCGATACTTCTTGATCTAAAAAATATTACTTATTCTATTCTTGTATTTTTTCTGATATTACATTATGAATAGGTTTTTTGACCAACCGAAAAGACTACCGGCATTAAGATTAAGGAAACTTTAGACTGGAAACAAATGTACGAAGTATTATTGGGAATCACTTACCTTGAGCTGCGTAAAGTACTGAATACCCTATAAGAGCTCCAGCTTGCTTGTAAGGCGGGATGGGTTGCCAGCTGACACGAAGGGCTGTTGAAGTCACCCCTCCACATTCTACTGATGATGGACCTTCCTCTGGCGCTATGAATGTACAAATCTATGGTATGAAACTTAATAGGTATATATTTAGATATATTTGCAACTCGTGTAAGAGGTTTCAACAGGTTGGTCGTAATCAACCTTAAATTAAAAGTTAATATTTCTTCTTATAGATTTCTTTGGAAACTTTTGCATTGCCCTCACCATATAATACTCATCTGCTGATCTGTGGACGGTAGTGTACGTGCACCAGTTCATATATTTTTAGTACATATTCCTAAACTGCTTTAAGTGCATGTTAACGCACAAATAAATGAAATAAAAATAAAAGTGCGTCGCCCACTCCTGACGTGGACGTAGATGTCAGATTCAGTATGTTTGGAATAAAATCTGGCTGGTCTTACTAGAATACTTTGTTAAATATGAGTAAAAAGGTATAAATTAAAAAATCTCATTAATGAATATTGTTTTTTTAAGTACAAAACTGATATACAAAGATTGATAAACTAAAACGAAATATTAGAATTCTAATAAAACAAAATTGCATTTGTAAAGTAGCGCAAAGCCACATTTAAATTGGGAAAGCGAAAAAGCCATCTTGAAAACAACCAAGAAAGTGAGGGCGATGTGAAATAAAGTTAGTAAAGACGTACCTAATTTAGAATTACGACGGAATATTTCATGGAATGAATCATGAAACTTATTTTGCAGATTCTCGGTACATTTGTAAATGTTTTTTTACGTTAATAAGAAAAGTTCGAAATGATGATAGAAATCAGATATTTATGGACACTTTTCTGAATTTAATTATATCACTAAAGCAAAAAAAAAACGAACATGATTTTACGAGGCTATTAATAAAAAATGGCATCAAATAATTAAATCTAAAGCAATTTATCGACGATAAAATAACATGCTTAAAAATACTTTATTTTATGTAAAGTACCTCCTTCCCGAGTATCTTGGAAGAGTGGAATCGAGAAGGGTCCATTTCCGGCCCCGTTGAACGCGGCGATTGAAACTGAATACCTGTGAGGGATATTCAATTAAAAGTTCCGAGGCTAAACATTCTTTTCATAATTTATTTCAAATAGAAAGATAATAATAATAATGCTTTAATTAATTTAATTTTGCATGAATACAAGAATTTCTGTTAACAATTGTTAGCTTCTTAGTATCAGCAATGTTGCGGTTTACAACAATAATCAATACCGCGTCTCAGTTCGTTATAATTATTTCCAAGACAACATACCAATTATATGGTAAGTAATTCAACATAATATGGTTGACAAACCAATGTTACCCACCTTACACCTTTTAAAAGGCCAGTAATGACAGTTTCTTGTTTAGAATATAGAGATGATGTTTTGATAATCTTGTCACTTGTTTCTTGAGTTTCTGAAAAAAATAAACCTGTTTCTTTATAGGTAAGGACAGCTGAACTTCGTAAATGGATATTGAATCGAATATAATAAAATAAAATTACATTAATAAGTAAGCACTTGGAGACCTCCGTGGCTTAGTCCGTGTGGTGCGCACCTTTTATAGAGTGGGAGGTCCCAGGTTCAATTCAGGGCTCGGAATCTGATCTAGTGGGAGGTTTCAGCCGTGGCTAGCTACCTTCTAACTAGCAAAGACATAACGCCAATCGTTTTAGCTTTCCGGTATGAGGGTGCCAATTAGGAGGATTGGTTGGATGCAGTAGATGTTAATCATCATCATCATCATCATCATGATCAACCCATTGCCGGCTCACTACAGCGCACGGGTCTCCTCTCAGTATGAAAAGGGTTCGGCCATAGTCTACCATGCTGCACCGTGCCGGTTTCACGATGTTTTCCTTTACCGTTGAAGCGAGTGATATTTTAATTGCTTAAAAACGCACATAACTCCGAAAAGCTAGAGGTGCGTGCCCGTGTTCGAACCCTCTACCTCTGTTTAGCAGACGGACGTTTGTATATTAATATTGTATCTCGAGTCAAGACACAAGAAAAACTTTAACGAACCCTTAATTCCGCTCAGTTGTGGAACAGCTCTTAACCTATAACCAAGTATTAGTCCGTTATGAGCATCGGCGAGCGGAGGCAGCCATCTTGCCCTCAATTCCCCTGGTGAATCTGTCTGTTCCAACTGAACTCCTAACGGTGGCGATGACGGAGCTACGAAATAAAACGATAATGTTTTTATAAGCTATTTCTTATATCGTAAAGCTCTTATCTAAATACGCGTTCTTTATAATATTGAACAGGAAAATTTTTGGAGTCCCTGAAGTAAACAAGGTATCAAAATTAATCTCTAGTTTCAAATTAGCGAATAAGTCCATAATATTTCTCCTTTTTTTTTTAAATGTAGTAGATTTTTTAATCTTATTTCAACCAAAAATGCGAGTATCCTCACCTTCTTCGGTGGTAGTAAATCTTACTGGTGTGGAATAAATGCTTAGGTCCGCTTGATTTCCGCCAGCCACCCTCGCACTGTAACTCGTCGCTGGCTGTAGATCTTCTAATTCGATGCTATGACGTATCTCGTCTAGTCTGTATAATTTTTAAGCATTGAAAATGTTGTATGGTAATGCAATTCTTTGTGGACATTGCAACAGATAACTTGTCCTTAAAGATGGTTGGTGGGACAACAAGGCACCTATGTAATGAAATGAAAATATACTTAATTGTACACCACACAAACAGAAGAAATGCAAGACTGTAAAGAAAACACATAAAGAATAGAAAATATAATAGGCGGCCTTATCGCTAAAGAGCGATCTCTGCCAGGCAACCTAGAGACCACGTTATAATTTATATGCAAGCAGGCTTAGGGTGTACAATTACGAAAATATAATATAATAAATACAATATATGACACATAAAAAAAACTTATAAAAAAATACATAAATAAATAAAAATAAAGAATATGTCATAAATTACCGAGAATAAAGAATAATAACTATCAAAAAAATAAATATACAAAATAATGTAAAAAGAATAGTCAAAATATATGAAAGAACTGTTAAATTTACAATTCCGAAGCTTTTCTGTTACTTCTACAAACTTTAATGAATTGCAATCGTCTGTACTAACCTGGTAATGTTAATAGTTTTTGCAGCACTCCAAGTCAATCTTTGACTGTTGGTGATTTGTACACTATAGTATTGTGCTAAAGACCTCGCCATATCTCGCCAGGACAGCTTGACTGAGCGACTCTTTATTGAGTCCACTGATAAATCTGACGGAGGTATCGGAGGCTCTAAAATAAAAATAACAAATGAAAGCTCAGAGATATTGGGTTATATACCTTAATCAGCGTTATATTTGACGAGGACGCCAATGAGGTATACCCGATAATTAGACCATCCACACTTACAGTCCTATGTAAAAAAGGCAAGTTATAAGTTCTATTCTGATTACTATTTAAACATGTCCATTATTTGTCAAATAGCACAAATACGCTAATAATTAAATAACCAACTTAAGTGCAATCTATTAATATAAAAGATTAAAAATACAGACTTAATATATTAACGCAAGGAAGTATTACTTAACATATAAGAACAAGTTTATACAGTGATGGATACGTGGTACGGCATCAGCATATAACCAACGACGTTAAAGTTAATGAAGGAAACATGAATTGTACTCTCAACATCTAGTCTACTTGTTCTATAGAAACAATAACTTACCCAATAATGTTAGAAAGATTAACAACTAATTTGGAATCAACTTAAGGATATCAAAGGATTTTTTTCATACCTAATATAGTCAAATGGACTGTATATATATCAACACCGAATGGATTTCCAGCTTTGCACTGATACAAGGCGCCGTCGCTTGTTTCCGTTTGCATCAACTCCAATATGCTGTTCATCCCATCATTTGTTTTAGCTTCAGAAATCTTTATCCTAAAACAATTAAAATATCAAGCAAGATTACGGATGAAAATGTTTTTTCTTATCAAATAAATCTATATTCTTTTCCAGTAGATTTTCAACATAATACGTCAAAAGGAAACAAAACACCAATTAAGAAAAGTCAAATACCTCTGAGTCAAAGGATTAATTGGTTTTCCGTTTCTCGTCCACATTATTCGTATTGGATCATCTCCTTTGGCCTGGCATTCTATTGTAACGTGTTGTCCTAATTTCGCTGTTAAATTTCTCGCTACTATGTCGAATGTAACTGGTTCTAAAAAGGGAATATTAAAGAATTATTAAATACTGATTCTATTAGAATTCGGACCAATTATTAAATAGTAAAAAAAAAATTAGTTACTTTAATGGTATTAATATTTCATTTATTTCTCATACCATCATAATAAATACTCACTATTAACTGATATCCAAACAGTTTTACTAAGAGCTTCTCCAACACCGTTTTCAACGTGGCACGTATACAGACCAGCATCAGATAAAGCCACAGAATCGAATATTAAAGATCCATTAGACAAACTTAGAACTCCACCACCTGCCACTTCTAAAACTGGTCGCCAAGTTTCAGATACTACTAAAATGAATTTCAATATTGAGTTGTTTATCTTATGAACTAAAGTTTTAAGAGTAGTTTTATCCAGTAAAATTATTGGTTTCATATAATTAGTTGAAGTGAAATAACCTGATTGCATGATATCATCACATATAAGTAAGATTTGTATGGTTGTTACCAGCGTTTATATATAAAGACAATTAAAATGTTATATAAATAATTACTAATCAAAAGTGTTTCTAAAGCCATTAGTAAGTAAAACAAACTAACTATCTAAATTCGATTTCAATATAACTAAATAAATATTTAATCGAAATCACGAAAATTTCTTTTTATTCTTATTTTTATAGTGCTGATAAACAGCACTTAGAATTTATTTAATGTTGTAAAATGTTCTGCAGTAAATGTTTTAAAACTTTCCAAAACATCATACAGGATCGCTATGGTGGTATTTCGGATGCGCTGAATCCTAGTGTAATATTATACCACACATTCCAATCCTTGCATAATAACGCTGACACAACCTAATTGAAACGTTGCCAACATCCGCCGAATTCATTATCATTTAGGTAATCACACGGATTTGAACGTTTATAAGCCCAACTTGATTACTGCAATCAAAATTTACGTCCCAATTTGATCAACTAAAGTTTGACAAATTTAAATACCTGAGTATTTTACCCAATTGCTCTGAACTTTTTCATCACTGTATATTCATTTACAAGCAGCCCAGTTTATAACAGGTTGTTAAGTCTTACCATCTTTCTTCAACCAGTGGGTTTGTGGTTGGGGGTACCCATTGGCGCTGCAAGAAACGTGGCCATTTCTTCCCAATAATAATGACGTATTTTGCGGTTCTTCATTCCACTTGGGTGCCACTTAAATATAAACATTTGATACATTTTTTATTTACATACAAGTGAACTTGTTTATGTTTTTACACCTTAAAGTTTTTTTTTTTAATAAAAAAGCTAACATTTCAAATTATAAGCGCGAAACATTACTTAACTGATACACCTGCATGAAAATACTCACACTGCTCTTTCTACTACAAATTTTGTTGTAAATAAAATTGTTCTTAACTAAAGTTCTTTTTGTATTCATTTCACAAAAAATGTTTTTTATGTTTTCAACTTTTAAAACAAAAATAAATAGTGAACAAGTGTATCATCATCATCATCATGAACAACCCATTGCCGGCTCACTACAGAGCACGGGTCTCCTCTCAATATGAGAAGGGTTTGGCCATAGTCCACCACGCTGGCCATGTGCGGATTGGCAGACTTCACACGTCTTTGACAACATTATGGAGAACTCTCAGGCGTGCAGGTTTCCTCACGATGTTTTTCCTTCACCGTCGAAGCAAGTGATATTTTAATTTTTTTAAAACGCACATAACTCCGAAAAGTTATAGGTGCGTGCCCGGATTCGAACCGCCGACCTCTAATTAGGAGGCTGACGCCCTGACCACTAGGCTATCACCGCTTCGTATATTATATCATTATATAAGTCTAAACGTTTTATTTATTGCAGTTATTATATTGAAAAGAAAATATATATAAAAGTCAAATAATGTATATGCGTATAAAGACTTAAAAGAAACACTGAAACGTGCAAAAGCGGCCTCGAAGCGATCTCTGAAGAAGAATCAATGAAGAACGGGTTTGGGAACGAGTTTAAGTACGAAACTGTTTCTGGTTTTTCTTTCTGGTCTTCAATTTTGTGGTTTACAAATACATACTGTAATAATGAAATTATAGCATAATATTTAAATTATATAATTATTAGATTTAAAATTATAGATACAGTATTATCTAGAGTTACAAAAATTAAGAAAGTACCTTTGATATACAAGTTTACAGTCCTGTTAACTTTGGCAACGTGGTTCGCTGCAACGCACGTGTATGTGCCGCAATGTTCCAGGGACACATTCTTGATAATAAGTACGCTAAATACTTCTAAGCTCCGCTCTACGATCTGAAATGTACGACACAAAGACATTCCGGGCTTTAATACCTAAATAGTTAGTTTCTGCTATGGAATATTTCGCCTCACTGAGCTTTGTGTGCAAAGTGTATTGAAGATTTTGTAAACTATTCGCCATAACAAGCTTTAAGACTGCAGCAGAACATGCAGAAGTCTCGAAAGCTTACTAGAAATTAAACGTTGCGTGTTTGCACACACGTATTCTTTGATAAATAATTAAACACATATGAATAATCAACCGCTGATTGTATGAATTAATTTAAAATGCATTTATAAAATGTCCCGAAATTAAAGATTTTAAGGCGAAAACAGACTATAAAAAGTTTCGTGTTTTTTTTTTTAATGGTGCATTACAATTGAAATGTAAAAACTATCCGCTTAGCTAAATGACACAGAAATATATAATTGGTAAACGTGCCCTTTATTGTAACGTACCTTTAGATTTGAGGGGATTTTCTTTCCATCCTTCAACCATGAGTAATATACTGGCGAGTCACCGCTCTTTAAATTGCAGTGAATTTGTACTATTTGGCCCTCTTGTAGATCTGACGCTAAGAGTATTTCCTCCAACTGTGGAGCTTCTACCACTTGTAACTCGAATGACCTCTTCGCCATTTCACCAGATGGACTTCGGACTATACACGCAAACGTTGCCCCGTTTTCGCTTTTACTAACTTTATTTACACTTAAAACTCCGTCGTTCGTGATTGTTCCTATATCTCTTTTACTTCTTAACTTAGGTTTCCTACCAAATATTTCTATGCTAAGGGCAGTGTTATTTATAAGTCTTTTATATCGATTAGTTAGTATTGCGTCTGCACTGATTTCCTTTCCTTTGTATTCCCATGTTATTTCTCTGCAATCAATTTAAACCCTTATAGTTATTGCAAAAAGATACGAAAAAATGAAAAAGTAATTAAGTAGACAATATTGATCGATATCTTTCCACTATACGAAACAATAAAGCTATATTGTTTCGTTTAGTGAAACTTATTAATTATTATTGAATATTATTTAAAATATAATATTTTTATCGTGTTTTACCTTATTGGATAGCCATAGTAAGGGCATCTGAGAGTGACACTTTGACCGCTCTGAACTTTGAAGGGTGGTAATGTCCGGATATAGGGGGGACCTGTTCGGGTGTAAAAGTTTATTTTTCATTATAAATTACAAAATGATGAACTTTCGCGACCATTTTGTGATGGCTTTTAAAATACGGCAGACGTGTAATTAAAAGTTAGGGAATCAAAACAATGTAAATTTAGCAATGCAAAACTTTCGTCAACGTATAATTTTAATAAAATTACAGCGTTGATTATAATTATTATAAGGACGTTCACTAATCAACAAATATTAAAACCATAATAAGTATGATGGTAATAATGAAGTATTCAGTAAAATATGATTTTGTTTTTTTTTTATTTTCACCAAAATTATCTTAAATGTGCATTTGACTACAACATTCTGTTTATTCTTTGTATTCTTTTAATTTTCATTCGAATTTCTTATTCAGTTTGAGAAATTCAATTCTGTTTCTTATAGTTACAGGATACATATTATTATATGTGATATTGTATGTTAAGTGTGGGTGCATAAATTTAATAATTATAAATTCCGTACACTCTTATTTTAATATATGAATTTGTCAGATCCAAATTAGAAATAACGTTACTGATATTTCTCTATTTTCCTTAAAATATTGTACAGATGCTTTAAGTCATTTATAATCTTTGCTTAATTACCACATATTGATAGAATCTTACCATAAACATTTACTCTGTCTTCATGTGATAAGACAGTTTCTCCTTGTTGAGCCACGCATGCAAATCGCCCTCCATCATCAACTCTCACGTGTGAAATGTTAAGTTGGGTGCTCACTCCCCCATCTGTTGTCATGGTTTGACCTACTGAATACCTAAAATGTTTATGATTACGTGCTTTATAATTTCATACGTTTTCAATTATATGGGCATGTAAATTATTTCGAACAGTTTGGAATCCGTTTGATTTTTGCCTTACAGTTTTATCATCATCACCAACGTGGCATTGCTGCATTTTAAATTGAAATTTCAGGTCTACTATGCTCGTTTGACGTAAGTTAGCGGGCTTACAAATTGAACTCCAAAACATAAGTAAGGTGCTTTTTAGCCCATGAAAAATTAAGCTTTCCTCCCTTAGGTACCGGCAAAATTTCTTTAGAACCTATTGAAAGAGCTGACCTTGACGAGATCAACTGTAAGTTTTATTTTAGAAAGAGTAGGTTAAATTGCGCTATAAGCGTACTATCATATCTTAGCAAGGAGGAACCTCGAGTAGTGAAGGTGAGCGTTGATGCGCATCATAGATGGAGTGAAATTTTAAGAAGGCCCTTAAACCTAAATCCAAGTTGCTACCCCGGGAAACGCTCATCGCTTTCCACTTACCACGCGATGAACCAAGCTCCCGCACAGTTAATCCATGAAATACGCATTATTACGTACTGAGAAATTCACCTTTCTTTTTATATATTTTTTTATAAATACATAATTCCTGTAATCCTTGTCCTTTTTTATATTTCACACTGCCATACATAAAAAACATTCACATAAACAAACTCGTCCAATTTTCCTAAACATACCTCGAATCTGTATTGGCAGAGATAACAACGCCGTCCCTTTCCCAAACAAATCTGGCTGGATGAGGACCATTGACTACACACTGGAGGTTTACCTACAGACCAATACACACTTTACCAAATAATACTTAAAGTTCAAATTTAAACGTACCACATCCTAATTGCTCGTGAGAATAATTACATTTGAAATGCATGAAATCATGCCATATTATAAGGGTAATAAAATACAATATTGCATGAATTTAGAAAGGCAATTAAGTCAGGTTTGGCAACGAAATATTATCTTTTGATTTATATAATTTTGCCTGAACGTTTTCAAGGTCTTATGAGGGTGTGTTATATCATTTAGTTAAGAAGGGGTTTTTATTGCAATCATATTTTGTGGTTATCGCTTAAGGGCAGTTAATAGCTATGTTAAAATGAGTGATCAATAAAATCTACTAGTTTAAGGATTAATAATTAATAGGCAGTCGATAATTTCATTTATATCTCAATAAGCAACGATATCTAATAAAGGATATCTGACAGTTTTAAGTTAGTGTAACTAGGCTTACATCAACACCAGGTGTAATCGTAGTTTCGCTAAAGTGTTGAGCAATCATCATAGGCAAAGTTCTCTTGTACCTCTTCTGAGGTTTTTGTATATCTGTAATAAACAAATATATTCTATTCAATGTGCTCTATTCCTTGAATTTTAGAAAATAATATTAAGGTATTTTGTGGTTTGCAAATGGTATAATCAACAAAATATTACAATTAGCGCTATAGGCACTACGCATGCACGGGTTATTAAAGCATAGTACAGTAGCACAAAGGTAATCAAATATGACGGATAGAAGACTATACGATATCGAGCTGAGTGTATGCAAGCAACGACCCGATGAAAATTCGTAAACGCTAAAAGTCAAGCTGGAATAAACCGGGCTTATTCGAGCTTTGTCTATCGACATAAGCTTTTGTTAATCGACGTATCGAACTGAATCAATATTTCCAACCTACGTATATGTTCTTTCATTTATGTTGTAGAAAGAACTGAATATAAACATTATTATAATAACCAAGATATTTTTCATGCAGAAATAAACAGAAATAACAGTGACGCTGCAAAAATAAAAATGATTATTACTGGTGACATTTGATATTTTATTTGAATCATGCAAAATGATACTCAGCTTACAGCTATCACGTTTATTATAATAATTCCATCCTGCGAAATCCCTATAAGTGTCACCTTTCCCGTAATTGGATATTGATCTGGAACAAAAAATAAAATAATTTCAATGGGAGCAATTATTTTTAATTAAAGGAATATGATCTTTTGATTAATATCACGACTACAATTAATGAGGGACGCTTTAATCATGCCTTTGTAATTTCGTGTTTTTATTGTACGAAAATGTTGTTTTTAATTAGTATCAGGATCGATCCTGTTTTCCGTTGTAGTCTAGACAATATATAATTTACATGACTTGCAATCATTTAATGTTCTGCTGTATGTTAGAGACGAGCACTATGGGACTGGAAACTATCCGCTTAAAGCAGAATCGAGAAGACAGTGAGGCAGAATTAAAGAAGAAGAAAAGGTGAAGAAATAAGATAAATGAGAATGATATAATGAAACTATAGAATATAGAGTTTAGTGTATATCCTGATGCTCAAAATTAGTAATTATTCGAACGCAAAATCTTCAGATGGCAGACTGAATGTAGTAGTGCTATTCCTTCGTTTCCATGTTGATAAGGTTGGAAGAATAACGTTAATCGTAGTTTTAATAATATAAGATGTCACCATCAGACTTTGATAGCATCGATTTTGGGAACTTAAAACTTAACGTGTCTTGTTCAACAAGAATCTTAGTTACTCAAATAAAGTATAAATGGAAGAAACACCAGTATGTAGGATAAGCACAACTCTAAAATTGGAAGTGTATACAAAAGAAACACCTACAAAAGAAAACAAAGACGGAACTTATGTCCAGAATACAAAGAATGCAGTAATAAGAAACACGCTTACACAAGTATGCAGTGAGGCCCGTTTATTTGCGAAGGTTGAATGTAGGGCAGTAACGAGTTTAGATAAACGAGTATTAAGTACAAAAAATATATAATATAAAAGGTATGTCACTCGAAATATAAGGGGTTCACCAGGACACCCTGTATCCCTGTATCTCTTTTTTTCACTAATGTTATATATGCGAAATTTAAAAGCGTAAAGAGTTGAGTGAGTTATTATTTTTCTCGCATAAATCCATCAAAATCTGTTCAGACGTATAGAAGTTATAGTGTAATATACAAACTAACATACATAAACCCTGAAAAGAAAATAAATAAACTCCTTTTCTTTACAGTCTTATTAAATTAATACCTGCCTTTTGGAGGCGGTTACCTAATAAATGAAGCAAAATATCTCAAAGAAATATGTTTTTGATTTTTTACTTTCATTAATATTTATCTTCTATTATAATCTGTTCAAAAAATACTTTCTTAAAAATAATATTTTTAGATTAGAAAGTTCAAAAGTCGTTGGTTTTTTCTACCGAGAGATGTTGACTGATTTCAACATTTGTTTAAATCATTGAAAATTATGTAAATGGCAAATTATTTTGTTGGCATCTAGCAAAGTATATTTTTCAAGTGGCTATATACTACTTATGTACGACATAATTAAGTACTACATACTTATTAACATTATAAATATCAATGGTACTTTATGTATATAACGGCTTATCCAAATAATTAAGTTTAATGTAGTTACATAGTTTTCACCCGAAAAATGGTCAACGAGTACTTTTTACCTCACAGTCCTCCTTCCCTGATCTGTGGAATCATAATATACAGTCCGGTCGCTGAAGGAATGACTGAGCATGAATTCGCTCACCTTAGAATTAGTCGCATTAGTTAATAAGAATACAGTTGACATAACTTTAATAAATGCATGTTTATAAAATATTCTAATGCTTCAATCAACATTCAATCAACCCATTGCCGGCTCACTAAAGCTCGGGTCTCTTCTCAAGATGAGAAGGGTTTTCCAGCACGCTGGCCATGTGCGGATTAGTAGACTTCACACGCCTTTAAGAACATGATGGAGAACTCTCAGGCATGCAGCAAGCATTGAAGCAAGTGATGAAGCAAAACGCACAAAACTCCGAAAAGTTAGAGAAGCGTGCCCGTGATCGAACTCCCATCCCCCTGACTAGGAGGGTCGTCCTAACCACTAGGCTATCACCGCTTCTTTATCATATAGAACTGTTAAGGGAGGGCATTTTTATGCTTGGGCCTAAAGCTAAATCCATGTGCGGATTGGCAGACTTCACACGCCTTTGGTATAATGGTTATTATAATAAAATACTTTAGGTAAGTAGTCCAAATAAAAACATATACATATGTATATGCCGCATACTTTTATGAGCCACACTTTCGAGGTACTCATTGTTTAATTACTTGTCTAAAGGTGCTTGTGGTGCGGTGGTTTGTCAAATGACAATAATTTTCAATGTACCATTGAATAGAAAATGGTGATTTAAAATGTACAGGAAGGATTTGCGCTGCGACAAAAATAAAAGCATCCCTCAGCGAGGTGCATTAGACCGATTGGATACTGACTGGCATTGTGCTATGGATTTCGTTTATTGGAAAAGGTTTTAAATGTTGCGCTATAGCGGGCACATTATGGCACGTGTATGATCATTTTATTGTAGATGAGTAATAGATAAATGATTCTCCTCATAGTACACGAGTCAGTTACAATTAAGAAATCATGGGACTCTTCGGGTATGCCAAGGCAGCCTTATTTCTTAAGCAATTCATAATTGGAAATATTGAATTCTCAGTTAGTGAAATATCGATGACACAACGTATGCGCTGTTTCATATTAAAGTTGGAGGTCCTGGGTTTGATTACCGGCTCGTGGCTCGTATTCTGGTCGTTAATTAATTAAAATAAGGTATACCTGATCTCTGAGATAATAAAAATACCTGAACTACTGACACTTGATTCAGTTCTAAAAAGCATGACATTTCAGTCTTATGTAGACTACAGTAAGTAAAAATTTTAAAGGAGGATAAAAACATTTTTTATCAAACGGAAGAACTGTTAATTGCACGACAAAAACAAGTGGTTTTTGTCGTGGAATCAACTCAGCTGCCTGTCATACAAATAACATCGCAGTTCGCACTTGACCATTCTCAAAGCACGTGTCGCGAAACAACTTCGCCCTGACAGGCAAGGTAACAAAAAAGTTATGGAGATTCTTATGTCAAAAAATATAACAAAAATAACTATCCTCCTTACTTGGCGCACTGGTAAACGCTGTAGTCTTATCAGAGATTTAGCATTCCGTTACGGTGACGAATAGGAAACGATTGGAGTTTATATTACGTGTGAGGTTCCAGGTTCAATTCCCGGCATTATTTAAGAAATAGATAACATAGATGGCTTACATGCTGTAATAAATTAAAAATATAAAAAAAATCGACCAATTCTTTAAAATAATGACGAAAAATTCCAACTAAGAATCATGGACTAAATCCCTGTTACACACCACCATTTTAAACAAAAAATAATTATAATACAATCATTTTGAAATTTAAAAAATCCAGTTTAATTATAAGCTCTATTGCCCTAAAACTTTACACTTAAAAGTCGACACAGCCGACGTAAATTCAGTGTGATACAAAAAGTTTAGAAATGGCGTCGAAACGACGAGAGCAACGATAAGAACTTCCGATAAAATTCCAAACATAGCTCTCGTTGTATGTAAAACAAACACCGACTCACAAACTTTTATATGCCTTTGTTCCGGGTTCCAATAACCTAAAATTCAGACAGTCCGTGGCACAGTTTCAAACAAGGTCTATCTAGGCCAGTTTATTCTAGAAAAGTTCATTTATTATATCTTAGAAGGTTAGATCAAATGGGCGTGACGTTAATCTTCATAACTCCAATTCGATTAGGGACGTAAATATTCTAATTTTCGTCTTTTTATGTGTCCGTGCCTCAAGTGAGGATCTTTATAAGTACCTTAAATGGGCAAAAACTGGCCCCAGCCATTCAATATCCTGTGAAAGTAAAGAAATCTCCATTTTAAAAGCGAAGTATTTATATTTCTCCCGTCGATTTGCTGTTTAAAGTATAAATTCTGGAATTTCATCATCATCAATCTATTGACGTCTTACTGCTAAGTGCAGGTCTCCTCAGCCATGGAAGAAAGGATTAGAGAATAAAGACCCACCAAGCTGCTCACTTAAAAAAATTCTCAAAAATAACGGATTAAAATAAAGATTCTTAAATCAGCATAATTTTATCTACTCCCGATAGTTCTTCTTCTCACCAGAGACAAGGTTTAAATTGTTGACGTTTTGTCTATTAAATAAATAAATTAAAAAATAAAAAAAATCTTTAACTAACTAACTTTAACTGTACTATCGCTAATTTGCATTGAAAAGAAAACCGAAACCGTTTTAGGGTTTCATATTGTGTTTCAAAAATATAAAATGAAAGTCGTACGCGTACTACGAAGTTAATTAAAAATAGTTAGTTCCGATCCTGAATCACTCCAAAATACGTGTACAAACAAAACATCATAGTTTAGAATAGAGCATTCGTTTTAGAGTACTATTTTTTACTTTCCAATCGTTATCAACTATAACGTGCTTTCCCTTTAAAGAGGGGAAGTAAATAAAAGAAAACACTTCACCGGCTTCACAATTTCCACGTCCATTGTACAAACAATGGGCGCCAATGTTATTCTTTCGAAACCAAACTGACTCGTTAACTAGTGGAACTACGATCTGAACTGAAGGAAATCAGTTGTTCCCCATTGTTTTTCCTCCACAAACAAAAAGTTGATTAATTTTGCTAAATTAAACTTTAAAGCCGCAGTGTAAAGTTCTTTCTCCCGTGTATTTATCAAGAACATTAGAATTCAGTGGGGATAGTAAAACTTTTGAGTCTCTCGTATTCCCTTAAGTTTTGAGCAAACTTGTACACTAGTAATGGGATTTGTAATAGTAATTCAGTTTAATTGTATGAAATTCTCGAGCGTTGACTCTGTATTTGGGTTAGTGATGAAATTCAGAATTATTTCACAACGCTGCCGAACACAGCTTTGGATGAAGTAATTTAGACACATTAGTCCGTAATGATACTGCTTGTTGGTAAACGCCTACGTTGAATGTAATTGCTACGTAGTCCACGAAGTTTTCGTACTTATGGTGGTGAAGCGGTAATTTTATAAAAGTAGGTATATTGTTAATCATCAATTAACTTTTTTCTCTCTCATTGGAGATAGTAACAGTTTTTCTTTCGACAGATTTAAAGTGTGGTAGTCTAGTATTTTCTCTTGATACTTTTAAAGTTTAAAATTGATCTCACATTGAAGCAAAATCTTCCGTTTTTTTTAATCCACCACAAGATAGCCCTAGACGGCAATCTTACCTGATGTTAAGTGATGATGCAATCTAAGATGGTAGCGGGCTAACCTGTTAGGGGAATGGTAAACCCACACTCCTAATTGGTTTCTACGCGACATCGTGCCGGAACGCTTAATCGCTTGGCGACACGTCTTTGTCGGTAGGGTGGTAACTAGCCACGGCCAAAGCCTCCCACCAGACCAGACTCGAGCCGGGAATCGAACCCAGGACCTCCAACTTTGTAAGGCGACAGCGCGCACGCTGCGCCACGGAGGTCGTCAGTCTTACTTTAAATGCCTTTGGCCTAATCAGATAAAGTTTCGCACCCGATGCGCTCACGATAAGTAGTTAATTGAATAGTTCGTAACTAGATAATGAAGGTTAACGTATGTAATTTAACACCTAGCGTATCGCGATGGCTGAGCGCGGTAATTTATATACATTAGTTAGTTGCGTTACTGCTTACCGGCGTACGATAGGTGAAACTTTGGTAAAGTTGCTAAGCTGTTTGCGGACTTTGTCAGCGTACTTAGTGGTAAAACTTTTAATGTTTATATAATTAATAACACCAATATACTACAAATGACATAAATGCTACAGTACTTTCTATTATTCTAGCTATTTAGACGCAAAGCATTTTTCACTTTCACTAAACACATTTGACAGCTGGAATCATCTACATCCGATACTTGACTCCATGTTATTTTTCCTTGTGTTTATGTCTAGCGCGTTAGTAGTAGGTACGCATTTTCTTCTTCTTCTTCTTTGGCCTTGCCTTATTCCGTTACGTGGGGTCGGCTTTGCTTATCATTCGGGGCCACGTCAATCTTAATTTCGTATCCTAATTATTGAGGCCGAGGCATTTAATGTTTTTTTGGACATTCGTCAACCATGTAGTTTGGAGTCTTCCCCTTCCCCTTTTCTCTGCAGCCATGGAAACGCATTTTTTCACTACGTAATCGTCAGGTCTACGCATTACATGTCCGTACCATCTGAGCCTGGATTCTGTAATTTTTTGAGTAAAGCTAGCTTAAAGCTTCCTCTTATATATTTATTGCGTACTTTGTCCTTTTCAAATTCAAATTCAAATAATCTTTATTCAAATATGCCTATGCGTCAATAGTTTACAAAGTAGTGATTTGATGGTGATAACTACATTCGTAAACTTAAAACTAAAGCTATGAGGGTTCCAAATGCGCCCTGGTCTAAGAAGAAGCCCACAAAAAACTTAGCCGGTGTTTTTTTTTTTCGTTATCACCATCTCACATAATCAATAATAAATTATAGTACCTATGAAGATAGAGCAATTCACACCTAAGCTTATTTATCATTTATATAGTCCTTAATATCGTAATATAATTTTTCTATAAGCTTTCGTTTTATTAAAACTTTGAACTTATTGATAGACATCTCCAAGATATCTTTAGGTATTTTACTTTGTTTGTTACTCCTGCTGCCCATCCCAGTATACGCATTTCAGTGGAGTGTAGTTTCTGTTCATAGTAGGTACGCATTTTAGTAAATGAAAAATGCGATGGACCGTCAGCGTATCTTGCAGTAGTGTGCGGGATGACTATCCAATTAATTTTAAATTACTAATACACAAGTAACGGTATAGGTTGAACTTTATTGTAATCGAACACCTTCCCTCGTATCGCGACGTCTGAGTAAAGGCAATTTATACACATTAGTCCGTAACGTTACCGCTCACCGGTAAACACTTTGGCGAAGTTGCTAAGGAGTTTGTAAACTTTCTCTAAGTATTTAGTGGCAACATTTCTTGAAGTATATTATAAATAATACAGTGTACGCCTTAATGAATAATAACTTTAATACTACGCTATCATAAAGTTTATTTTTATTTCTCTTCACTCACTGAATTTGCGAGCCGGAGGTTCCAAAATCGAATCTCGGTAGAATTTATCGCTCATTCTAAAAAAAACTTGCATATTTTTAGCCCCGCAAGGCATTTTTCTACCTGTGAAGTTCTATTTGCCCCATTTACCCTTTTTCGTAAGGGTTTTTGAGGAAAAAGGGTAAATGCACGTATTTCGTTTCTCCACTAAGGGCTCAACTTTTAGAGAATTGAATGAATTTTTCATTAAGGGATCCGAAAGCCATTTGAAAATGT
Organism: Lasiommata megera; assembly: GCA_928268935.1. Classification (NCBI taxonomy): domain Eukaryota; kingdom Metazoa; phylum Arthropoda; class Insecta; order Lepidoptera; family Nymphalidae; genus Lasiommata; species Lasiommata megera. The sequence continues at coordinate 12,918,484 of OV743314.1, read as the reverse complement.
ATGATTCATAATTTTATTTGCGGGGTTTGGGGTTTGGGGAGCTTTGACTGTGGCCTGTTACTACTCTGATGGCAAAGATTTACCACCAAACGATACTGATTAGAAACTGATTAACGGTATGCGTTTTACCGCAATACCCTCCGACAGTGACAAACCGTTTCTCTCTTGGATTACATCATCATATACCTCCAGATTTATTTGTGAAGGAAACATAAGCGACGTTGACGATGACGCGCTTAGTTAAATTGGTAATAAAAAATATATATAATATCCAGCATAGGTCAGCGATTTGCAAAACCAAAGGAATTACATAGTTTGGAGTTTCAAGGTTATTTAAAAAGCAATCCTGTTCTAGCGAACCAACCGTTTAAGCTTCCTTTGCCCGTCTAGATATACGAACAATAGAATGCGAGTCACAAAGTCAAATCACGTACTTCGTGTTTATATTTAAATCACTACACACTTTAAAATATACGAGAAAAAATACTCAACAATGCAATTATCAACTCATTAAAGCAAAGACATCGTTTTATAATCATAATGGTCACCCATGGTACTAGTTTTTGATTCTTGCTTTTGTAGTTGATTATATTGCGTTTTTTTTTTATGTGTGTTATTTGTGAACGTTGTGAAAACCTGTAAAAAGCTCACAACGGTTAAAATGGTCATGAATAATGTATGTGGTCTCTTGGTTTTCCGTAATAAATAAATAACTAATAAAATTAATCATTAATGGTACTATTTTCTGGTTAAATGAAGTGGACTTGAAAGTGCGCATAGACAAACGTCCCTTTTCGTCCCTTAATGTTCATTAATTTAATCTTAATTGAGAGGCAGGATAGCCCCGGGTCACCATAATTATAATTAATATTTCGTTCATCTGACACAATGCGTAATTTTATCGACTTTTTAATATTTTCTTTTACTAGAGTTATATTGCAAACTGTACAAAATAATAAATATAGGACATAAGTACACGTTATCGTAACAATTTTTTTTTAAAACGCACATAACTCCGAAAAGTTAGAGGTGCGTGCCCGGATTCGAACCGCCGACCTCTGATTAGGAGGCTGACGCTCTAACTACTAGGCTATCATCGCTTCTTTAAAAAAATAAAATCACTTGCTTCAACGATGTAGAAAAACATCGTGAGGAAACCTGCACGCCTGAGAGTTCTCCATAATGTTCTCGAAGGCGTGTGAAGTCTGCCAATCCCATATTGAGAAGAGACCCGTGCTCTATAGTGAGCCGGTAATGGGTTGATCATGATTGTAACAAAGGATCGATCACACTAATATTACGGATGTGAAGGTTTGTAAGCACATAGGCTACCAAGGTTTAGGATTTTATCCCAAGCTTCCCACATGATTTTTGAAAAGCTCAATTCACGTGTATGAGCTATAGTTGCATAGCTATTGTGTGCAATTTTAATCGAAATTAGATGTACTCGTGTAATTTGAGAATGAGTGTGGAAATGGGAGGCGGAATGTTACATATAAATACTTTATTAAAATAATCCTGTTCAATAAACATTAAACAGGATTATTTTAAACTCTTAATCTACCTGCATTAATTATTGTTAGTGTGCAAAGGTTCGTCCGATGAGGGTTATGGGTTCCCCGGGCGTTCAGCAAAGCCAGCGAGATGGGCATGGCGTGGTGGTTTTAAGTTGTGGTATACCCCATCGACGGGGACGGCCCCGTAAAGCTCTGTGAAAGTTATGTACCTTCACAGAGCTTTTCCACCACGACAAAAAAAGGGGTGCAAAGGTTTTCTGGTTATGTTGGGTCAATTCCATGATGAATTTGCCGTGTTGGTTATACTTTTTGTGTCCAGCCAGTATCTCAGTTTTTGTTTTACAGAATATTTTTAATGTGTAGCAGGAAGTTAAATTGTAGCTTGTGCCACAGAAATTCTAATATCAACTAAGATATTGCCCATCCGCCGTGAAGGCCAACTTGGCGACACCTCGTCCATTGTGTACTGACTCGGGGGTATCAACGCTAAAGACCTACTCTCAATTATACGAAAGCTTTTAAGTCCTTCTTAGCTGAGGCATTAATAAAATCTTTTGGTCATCTGTAAATTATATGTTCACCACTAACTAAATAGACGAAACCAACGCGTGATTTACATTATTGGATTTACATATTGGCTATTGGACCGTTTATATTGGGCTATTCGGCCGTATATAAATTAAAACATTGTTAAAATTATCGTCATACCTTTCATTGTAGTGAGTTGATAGTTACTTAACGTTCCGAACGCGTCCCTGTCTAAGTAGAAGATCATAACAAACTCAACCGAGTAAGTACTCTTTTTAATATTACCATTTCACACTGTCACTTAAAGCTATTTAATATAATGTTTTATCTACTCCCGATAGTTCTTCTTCTCACCAGAGACAAGGTTTAAATTGTTGACGTTTTGTCTATTAAATAAATAAATTAAAAAATAAAAAAAATCTTTAACTAACTAACTTTAACTGTACTATCGCTAATTTGCATTGAAAAGAAAACCGAAACCGTTTTAGGGTTTCATATTGTGTTTCAAAAATATAAAATGAAAGTCGTACGCGTACTACGAAGTTAATTAAAAATAGTTAGTTCCGATCCTGAATCACTCCAAAATACGTGTACAAACAAAACATCATAGTTTAGAATAGAGCATTCGTTTTAGAGTACTATTTTTTACTTTCCAATCGTTATCAACTATAACGTGCTTTCCCTTTAAAGAGGGGAAGTAAATAAAAGAAAACACTTCACCGGCTTCACAATTTCCACGTCCATTGTACAAACAATGGGCGCCAATGTTATTCTTTCGAAACCAAACTGACTCGTTAACTAGTGGAACTACGATCTGAACTGAAGGAAATCAGTTGTTCCCCATTGTTTTTCCTCCACAAACAAAAAGTTGATTAATTTTGCTAAATTAAACTTTAAAGCCGCAGTGTAAAGTTCTTTCTCCCGTGTATTTATCAAGAACATTAGAATTCAGTGGGGATAGTAAAACTTTTGAGTCTCTCGTATTCCCTTAAGTTTTGAGCAAACTTGTACACTAGTAATGGGATTTGTAATAGTAATTCAGTTTAATTGTATGAAATTCTCGAGCGTTGACTCTGTATTTGGGTTAGTGATGAAATTCAGAATTATTTCACAACGCTGCCGAACACAGCTTTGGATGAAGTAATTTAGACACATTAGTCCGTAATGATACTGCTTGTTGGTAAACGCCTACGTTGAATGTAATTGCTACGTAGTCCACGAAGTTTTCGTACTTATGGTGGTGAAGCGGTAATTTTATAAAAGTAGGTATATTGTTAATCATCAATTAACTTTTTTCTCTCTCATTGGAGATAGTAACAGTTTTTCTTTCGACAGATTTAAAGTGTGGTAGTCTAGTATTTTCTCTTGATACTTTTAAAGTTTAAAATTGATCTCACATTGAAGCAAAATCTTCCGTTTTTTTTAATCCACCACAAGATAGCCCTAGACGGCAATCTTACCTGATGTTAAGTGATGATGCAATCTAAGATGGTAGCGGGCTAACCTGTTAGGGGAATGGTAAACCCACACTCCTAATTGGTTTCTACGCGACATCGTGCCGGAACGCTTAATCGCTTGGCGACACGTCTTTGTCGGTAGGGTGGTAACTAGCCACGGCCAAAGCCTCCCACCAGACCAGACTCGAGCCGGGAATCGAACCCAGGACCTCCAACTTTGTAAGGCGACAGCGCGCACGCTGCGCCACGGAGGTCGTCAGTCTTACTTTAAATGCCTTTGGCCTAATCAGATAAAGTTTCGCACCCGATGCGCTCACGATAAGTAGTTAATTGAATAGTTCGTAACTAGATAATGAAGGTTAACGTATGTAATTTAACACCTAGCGTATCGCGATGGCTGAGCGCGGTAATTTATATACATTAGTTAGTTGCGTTACTGCTTACCGGCGTACGATAGGTGAAACTTTGGTAAAGTTGCTAAGCTGTTTGCGGACTTTGTCAGCGTACTTAGTGGTAAAACTTTTAATGTTTATATAATTAATAACACCAATATACTACAAATGACATAAATGCTACAGTACTTTCTATTATTCTAGCTATTTAGACGCAAAGCATTTTTCACTTTCACTAAACACATTTGACAGCTGGAATCATCTACATCCGATACTTGACTCCATGTTATTTTTCCTTGTGTTTATGTCTAGCGCGTTAGTAGTAGGTACGCATTTTCTTCTTCTTCTTCTTTGGCCTTGCCTTATTCCGTTACGTGGGGTCGGCTTTGCTTATCATTCGGGGCCACGTCAATCTTAATTTCGTATCCTAATTATTGAGGCCGAGGCATTTAATGTTTTTTTGGACATTCGTCAACCATGTAGTTTGGAGTCTTCCCCTTCCCCTTTTCTCTGCAGCCATGGAAACGCATTTTTTCACTACGTAATCGTCAGGTCTACGCATTACATGTCCGTACCATCTGAGCCTGGATTCTGTAATTTTTTGAGTAAAGCTAGCTTAAAGCTTCCTCTTATATATTTATTGCGTACTTTGTCCTTTTCAAATTCAAATTCAAATAATCTTTATTCAAATATGCCTATGCGTCAATAGTTTACAAAGTAGTGATTTGATGGTGATAACTACATTCGTAAACTTAAAACTAAAGCTATGAGGGTTCCAAATGCGCCCTGGTCTAAGAAGAAGCCCACAAAAAACTTAGCCGGTGTTTTTTTTTTTCGTTATCACCATCTCACATAATCAATAATAAATTATAGTACCTATGAAGATAGAGCAATTCACACCTAAGCTTATTTATCATTTATATAGTCCTTAATATCGTAATATAATTTTTCTATAAGCTTTCGTTTTATTAAAACTTTGAACTTATTGATAGACATCTCCAAGATATCTTTAGGTATTTTACTTTGTTTGTTACTCCTGCTGCCCATCCCAGTATACGCATTTCAGTGGAGTGTAGTTTCTGTTCATAGTAGGTACGCATTTTAGTAAATGAAAAATGCGATGGACCGTCAGCGTATCTTGCAGTAGTGTGCGGGATGACTATCCAATTAATTTTAAATTACTAATACACAAGTAACGGTATAGGTTGAACTTTATTGTAATCGAACACCTTCCCTCGTATCGCGACGTCTGAGTAAAGGCAATTTATACACATTAGTCCGTAACGTTACCGCTCACCGGTAAACACTTTGGCGAAGTTGCTAAGGAGTTTGTAAACTTTCTCTAAGTATTTAGTGGCAACATTTCTTGAAGTATATTATAAATAATACAGTGTACGCCTTAATGAATAATAACTTTAATACTACGCTATCATAAAGTTTATTTTTATTTCTCTTCACTCACTGAATTTGCGAGCCGGAGGTTCCAAAATCGAATCTCGGTAGAATTTATCGCTCATTCTAAAAAAAACTTGCATATTTTTAGCCCCGCAAGGCATTTTTCTACCTGTGAAGTTCTATTTGCCCCATTTACCCTTTTTCGTAAGGGTTTTTGAGGAAAAAGGGTAAATGCACGTATTTCGTTTCTCCACTAAGGGCTCAACTTTTAGAGAATTGAATGAATTTTTCATTAAGGGATCCGAAAGCCATTTGAAAATGTATGATTCATAATTTTATTTGCGGGGTTTGGGGTTTGGGGAGCTTTGACTGTGGCCTGTTACTACTCTGATGGCAAAGATTTACCACCAAACGATACTGATTAGAAACTGATTAACGGTATGCGTTTTACCGCAATACCCTCCGACAGTGACAAACCGTTTCTCTCTTGGATTACATCATCATATACCTCCAGATTTATTTGTGAAGGAAACATAAGCGACGTTGACGATGACGCGCTTAGTTAAATTGGTAATAAAAAATATATATAATATCCAGCATAGGTCAGCGATTTGCAAAACCAAAGGAATTACATAGTTTGGAGTTTCAAGGTTATTTAAAAAGCAATCCTGTTCTAGCGAACCAACCGTTTAAGCTTCCTTTGCCCGTCTAGATATACGAACAATAGAATGCGAGTCACAAAGTCAAATCACGTACTTCGTGTTTATATTTAAATCACTACACACTTTAAAATATACGAGAAAAAATACTCAACAATGCAATTATCAACTCATTAAAGCAAAGACATCGTTTTATAATCATAATGGTCACCCATGGTACTAGTTTTTGATTCTTGCTTTTGTAGTTGATTATATTGCGTTTTTTTTTTATGTGTGTTATTTGTGAACGTTGTGAAAACCTGTAAAAAGCTCACAACGGTTAAAATGGTCATGAATAATGTATGTGGTCTCTTGGTTTTCCGTAATAAATAAATAACTAATAAAATTAATCATTAATGGTACTATTTTCTGGTTAAATGAAGTGGACTTGAAAGTGCGCATAGACAAACGTCCCTTTTCGTCCCTTAATGTTCATTAATTTAATCTTAATTGAGAGGCAGGATAGCCCCGGGTCACCATAATTATAATTAATATTTCGTTCATCTGACACAATGCGTAATTTTATCGACTTTTTAATATTTTCTTTTACTAGAGTTATATTGCAAACTGTACAAAATAATAAATATAGGACATAAGTACACGTTATCGTAACAATTTTTTTTTAAAACGCACATAACTCCGAAAAGTTAGAGGTGCGTGCCCGGATTCGAACCGCCGACCTCTGATTAGGAGGCTGACGCTCTAACTACTAGGCTATCATCGCTTCTTTAAAAAAATAAAATCACTTGCTTCAACGATGTAGAAAAACATCGTGAGGAAACCTGCACGCCTGAGAGTTCTCCATAATGTTCTCGAAGGCGTGTGAAGTCTGCCAATCCCATATTGAGAAGAGACCCGTGCTCTATAGTGAGCCGGTAATGGGTTGATCATGATTGTAACAAAGGATCGATCACACTAATATTACGGATGTGAAGGTTTGTAAGCACATAGGCTACCAAGGTTTAGGATTTTATCCCAAGCTTCCCACATGATTTTTGAAAAGCTCAATTCACGTGTATGAGCTATAGTTGCATAGCTATTGTGTGCAATTTTAATCGAAATTAGATGTACTCGTGTAATTTGAGAATGAGTGTGGAAATGGGAGGCGGAATGTTACATATAAATACTTTATTAAAATAATCCTGTTCAATAAACATTAAACAGGATTATTTTAAACTCTTAATCTACCTGCATTAATTATTGTTAGTGTGCAAAGGTTCGTCCGATGAGGGTTATGGGTTCCCCGGGCGTTCAGCAAAGCCAGCGAGATGGGCATGGCGTGGTGGTTTTAAGTTGTGGTATACCCCATCGACGGGGACGGCCCCGTAAAGCTCTGTGAAAGTTATGTACCTTCACAGAGCTTTTCCACCACGAGAAAAAAAGGGGTGCAAAGGTTTTCTGGTTATGTTGGGTCAATTCCATGATGAATTTGCCGTGTTGGTTATACTTTTTGTGTCCAGCCAGTATCTCAGTTTTTGTTTTACAGAATATTTTTAATGTGTAGCAGGAAGTTAAATTGTAGCTTGTGCCACAGAAATTCTAATATCAACTAAGATATTGCCCATCCGCCGTGAAGGCCAACTTGGCGACACCTCGTCCATTGTGTACTGACTCGGGGGTATCAACGCTAAAGACCTACTCTCAATTATACGAAAGCTTTTAAGTCCTTCTTAGCTGAGGCATTAATAAAATCTTTTGGTCATCTGTAAATTATATGTTCACCACTAACTAAATAGACGAAACCAACGCGTGATTTACATTATTGGATTTACATATTGGCTATTGGACCGTTTATATTGGGCTATTCGGCCGTATATAAATTAAAACATTGTTAAAATTATCGTCATACCTTTCATTGTAGTGAGTTGATAGTTACTTAACGTTCCGAACGCGTCCCTGTCTAAGTAGAAGATCATAACAAACTCAACCGAGTAAGTACTCTTTTTAATATTACCATTTCACACTGTCACTTAAAGCTATTTAATATAATGTTTTATCTACTCCCGATAGTTCTTCTTCTCACCAGAGACAAGGTTTAAATTGTTGACGTTTTGTCTATTAAATAAATAAATTAAAAAATAAAAAAAATCTTTAACTAACTAACTTTAACTGTACTATCGCTAATTTGCATTGAAAAGAAAACCGAAACCGTTTTAGGGTTTCATATTGTGTTTCAAAAATATAAAATGAAAGTCGTACGCGTACTACGAAGTTAATTAAAAATAGTTAGTTCCGATCCTGAATCACTCCAAAATACGTGTACAAACAAAACATCATAGTTTAGAATAGAGCATTCGTTTTAGAGTACTATTTTTTACTTTCCAATCGTTATCAACTATAACGTGCTTTCCCTTTAAAGAGGGGAAGTAAATAAAAGAAAACACTTCACCGGCTTCACAATTTCCACGTCCATTGTACAAACAATGGGCGCCAATGTTATTCTTTCGAAACCAAACTGACTCGTTAACTAGTGGAACTACGATCTGAACTGAAGGAAATCAGTTGTTCCCCATTGTTTTTCCTCCACAAACAAAAAGTTGATTAATTTTGCTAAATTAAACTTTAAAGCCGCAGTGTAAAGTTCTTTCTCCCGTGTATTTATCAAGAACATTAGAATTCAGTGGGGATAGTAAAACTTTTGAGTCTCTCGTATTCCCTTAAGTTTTGAGCAAACTTGTACACTAGTAATGGGATTTGTAATAGTAATTCAGTTTAATTGTATGAAATTCTCGAGCGTTGACTCTGTATTTGGGTTAGTGATGAAATTCAGAATTATTTCACAACGCTGCCGAACACAGCTTTGGATGAAGTAATTTAGACACATTAGTCCGTAATGATACTGCTTGTTGGTAAACGCCTACGTTGAATGTAATTGCTACGTAGTCCACGAAGTTTTCGTACTTATGGTGGTGAAGCGGTAATTTTATAAAAGTAGGTATATTGTTAATCATCAATTAACTTTTTTCTCTCTCATTGGAGATAGTAACAGTTTTTCTTTCGACAGATTTAAAGTGTGGTAGTCTAGTATTTTCTCTTGATACTTTTAAAGTTTAAAATTGATCTCACATTGAAGCAAAATCTTCCGTTTTTTTTAATCCACCACAAGATAGCCCTAGACGGCAATCTTACCTGATGTTAAGTGATGATGCAATCTAAGATGGTAGCGGGCTAACCTGTTAGGGGAATGGTAAACCCACACTCCTAATTGGTTTCTACGCGACATCGTGCCGGAACGCTTAATCGCTTGGCGACACGTCTTTGTCGGTAGGGTGGTAACTAGCCACGGCCAAAGCCTCCCACCAGACCAGACTCGAGCCGGGAATCGAACCCAGGACCTCCAACTTTGTAAGGCGACAGCGCGCACGCTGCGCCACGGAGGTCGTCAGTCTTACTTTAAATGCCTTTGGCCTAATCAGATAAAGTTTCGCACCCGATGCGCTCACGATAAGTAGTTAATTGAATAGTTCGTAACTAGATAATGAAGGTTAACGTATGTAATTTAACACCTAGCGTATCGCGATGGCTGAGCGCGGTAATTTATATACATTAGTTAGTTGCGTTACTGCTTACCGGCGTACGATAGGTGAAACTTTGGTAAAGTTGCTAAGCTGTTTGCGGACTTTGTCAGCGTACTTAGTGGTAAAACTTTTAATGTTTATATAATTAATAACACCAATATACTACAAATGACATAAATGCTACAGTACTTTCTATTATTCTAGCTATTTAGACGCAAAGCATTTTTCACTTTCACTAAACACATTTGACAGCTGGAATCATCTACATCCGATACTTGACTCCATGTTATTTTTCCTTGTGTTTATGTCTAGCGCGTTAGTAGTAGGTACGCATTTTCTTCTTCTTCTTCTTTGGCCTTGCCTTATTCCGTTACGTGGGGTCGGCTTTGCTTATCATTCGGGGCCACGTCAATCTTAATTTCGTATCCTAATTATTGAGGCCGAGGCATTTAATGTTTTTTTGGACATTCGTCAACCATGTAGTTTGGAGTCTTCCCCTTCCCCTTTTCTCTGCAGCCATGGAAACGCATTTTTTCACTACGTAATCGTCAGGTCTACGCATTACATGTCCGTACCATCTGAGCCTGGATTCTGTAATTTTTTGAGTAAAGCTAGCTTAAAGCTTCCTCTTATATATTTATTGCGTACTTTGTCCTTTTCAAATTCAAATTCAAATAATCTTTATTCAAATATGCCTATGCGTCAATAGTTTACAAAGTAGTGATTTGATGGTGATAACTACATTCGTAAACTTAAAACTAAAGCTATGAGGGTTCCAAATGCGCCCTGGTCTAAGAAGAAGCCCACAAAAAACTTAGCCGGTGTTTTTTTTTTTCGTTATCACCATCTCACATAATCAATAATAAATTATAGTACCTATGAAGATAGAGCAATTCACACCTAAGCTTATTTATCATTTATATAGTCCTTAATATCGTAATATAATTTTTCTATAAGCTTTCGTTTTATTAAAACTTTGAACTTATTGATAGACATCTCCAAGATATCTTTAGGTATTTTACTTTGTTTGTTACTCCTGCTGCCCATCCCAGTATACGCATTTCAGTGGAGTGTAGTTTCTGTTCATAGTAGGTACGCATTTTAGTAAATGAAAAATGCGATGGACCGTCAGCGTATCTTGCAGTAGTGTGCGGGATGACTATCCAATTAATTTTAAATTACTAATACACAAGTAACGGTATAGGTTGAACTTTATTGTAATCGAACACCTTCCCTCGTATCGCGACGTCTGAGTAAAGGCAATTTATACACATTAGTCCGTAACGTTACCGCTCACCGGTAAACACTTTGGCGAAGTTGCTAAGGAGTTTGTAAACTTTCTCTAAGTATTTAGTGGCAACATTTCTTGAAGTATATTATAAATAATACAGTGTACGCCTTAATGAATAATAACTTTAATACTACGCTATCATAAAGTTTATTTTTATTTCTCTTCACTCACTGAATTTGCGAGCCGGAGGTTCCAAAATCGAATCTCGGTAGAATTTATCGCTCATTCTAAAAAAAACTTGCATATTTTTAGCCCCGCAAGGCATTTTTCTACCTGTGAAGTTCTATTTGCCCCATTTACCCTTTTTCGTAAGGGTTTTTGAGGAAAAAGGGTAAATGCACGTATTTCGTTTCTCCACTAAGGGCTCAACTTTTAGAGAATTGAATGAATTTTTCATTAAGGGATCCGAAAGCCATTTGAAAATGTATGATTCATAATTTTATTTGCGGGGTTTGGGGTTTGGGGAGCTTTGACTGTGGCCTGTTACTACTCTGATGGCAAAGATTTACCACCAAACGATACTGATTAGAAACTGATTAACGGTATGCGTTTTACCGCAATACCCTCCGACAGTGACAAACCGTTTCTCTCTTGGATTACATCATCATATACCTCCAGATTTATTTGTGAAGGAAACATAAGCGACGTTGACGATGACGCGCTTAGTTAAATTGGTAATAAAAAATATATATAATATCCAGCATAGGTCAGCGATTTGCAAAACCAAAGGAATTACATAGTTTGGAGTTTCAAGGTTATTTAAAAAGCAATCCTGTTCTAGCGAACCAACCGTTTAAGCTTCCTTTGCCCGTCTAGATATACGAACAATAGAATGCGAGTCACAAAGTCAAATCACGTACTTCGTGTTTATATTTAAATCACTACACACTTTAAAATATACGAGAAAAAATACTCAACAATGCAATTATCAACTCATTAAAGCAAAGACATCGTTTTATAATCATAATGGTCACCCATGGTACTAGTTTTTGATTCTTGCTTTTGTAGTTGATTATATTGCGTTTTTTTTTTATGTGTGTTATTTGTGAACGTTGTGAAAACCTGTAAAAAGCTCACAACGGTTAAAATGGTCATGAATAATGTATGTGGTCTCTTGGTTTTCCGTAATAAATAAATAACTAATAAAATTAATCATTAATGGTACTATTTTCTGGTTAAATGAAGTGGACTTGAAAGTGCGCATAGACAAACGTCCCTTTTCGTCCCTTAATGTTCATTAATTTAATCTTAATTGAGAGGCAGGATAGCCCCGGGTCACCATAATTATAATTAATATTTCGTTCATCTGACACAATGCGTAATTTTATCGACTTTTTAATATTTTCTTTTACTAGAGTTATATTGCAAACTGTACAAAATAATAAATATAGGACATAAGTACACGTTATCGTAACAATTTTTTTTTAAAACGCACATAACTCCGAAAAGTTAGAGGTGCGTGCCCGGATTCGAACCGCCGACCTCTGATTAGGAGGCTGACGCTCTAACTACTAGGCTATCATCGCTTCTTTAAAAAAATAAAATCACTTGCTTCAACGATGTAGAAAAACATCGTGAGGAAACCTGCACGCCTGAGAGTTCTCCATAATGTTCTCGAAGGCGTGTGAAGTCTGCCAATCCCATATTGAGAAGAGACCCGTGCTCTATAGTGAGCCGGTAATGGGTTGATCATGATTGTAACAAAGGATCGATCACACTAATATTACGGATGTGAAGGTTTGTAAGCACATAGGCTACCAAGGTTTAGGATTTTATCCCAAGCTTCCCACATGATTTTTGAAAAGCTCAATTCACGTGTATGAGCTATAGTTGCATAGCTATTGTGTGCAATTTTAATCGAAATTAGATGTACTCGTGTAATTTGAGAATGAGTGTGGAAATGGGAGGCGGAATGTTACATATAAATACTTTATTAAAATAATCCTGTTCAATAAACATTAAACAGGATTATTTTAAACTCTTAATCTACCTGCATTAATTATTGTTAGTGTGCAAAGGTTCGTCCGATGAGGGTTATGGGTTCCCCGGGCGTTCAGCAAAGCCAGCGAGATGGGCATGGCGTGGTGGTTTTAAGTTGTGGTATACCCCATCGACGGGGACGGCCCCGTAAAGCTCTGTGAAAGTTATGTACCTTCACAGAGCTTTTCCACCACGACAAAAAAAGGGGTGCAAAGGTTTTCTGGTTATGTTGGGTCAATTCCATGATGAATTTGCCGTGTTGGTTATACTTTTTGTGTCCAGCCAGTATCTCAGTTTTTGTTTTACAGAATATTTTTAATGTGTAGCAGGAAGTTAAATTGTAGCTTGTGCCACAGAAATTCTAATATCAACTAAGATATTGCCCATCCGCCGTGAAGGCCAACTTGGCGACACCTCGTCCATTGTGTACTGACTCGGGGGTATCAACGCTAAAGACCTACTCTCAATTATACGAAAGCTTTTAAGTCCTTCTTAGCTGAGGCATTAATAAAATCTTTTGGTCATCTGTAAATTATATGTTCACCACTAACTAAATAGACGAAACCAACGCGTGATTTACATTATTGGATTTACATATTGGCTATTGGACCGTTTATATTGGGCTATTCGGCCGTATATAAATTAAAACATTGTTAAAATTATCGTCATACCTTTCATTGTAGTGAGTTGATAGTTACTTAACGTTCCGAACGCGTCCCTGTCTAAGTAGAAGATCATAACAAACTCAACCGAGTAAGTACTCTTTTTAATATTACCATTTCACACTGTCACTTAAAGCTATTTAATATAATGTTTTATCTACTCCCGATAGTTCTTCTTCTCACCAGAGACAAGGTTTAAATTGTTGACGTTTTGTCTATTAAATAAATAAATTAAAAAATAAAAAAAATCTTTAACTAACTAACTTTAACTGTACTATCGCTAATTTGCATTGAAAAGAAAACCGAAACCGTTTTAGGGTTTCATATTGTGTTTCAAAAATATAAAATGAAAGTCGTACGCGTACTACGAAGTTAATTAAAAATAGTTAGTTCCGATCCTGAATCACTCCAAAATACGTGTACAAACAAAACATCATAGTTTAGAATAGAGCATTCGTTTTAGAGTACTATTTTTTACTTTCCAATCGTTATCAACTATAACGTGCTTTCCCTTTAAAGAGGGGAAGTAAATAAAAGAAAACACTTCACCGGCTTCACAATTTCCACGTCCATTGTACAAACAATGGGCGCCAATGTTATTCTTTCGAAACCAAACTGACTCGTTAACTAGTGGAACTACGATCTGAACTGAAGGAAATCAGTTGTTCCCCATTGTTTTTCCTCCACAAACAAAAAGTTGATTAATTTTGCTAAATTAAACTTTAAAGCCGCAGTGTAAAGTTCTTTCTCCCGTGTATTTATCAAGAACATTAGAATTCAGTGGGGATAGTAAAACTTTTGAGTCTCTCGTATTCCCTTAAGTTTTGAGCAAACTTGTACACTAGTAATGGGATTTGTAATAGTAATTCAGTTTAATTGTATGAAATTCTCGAGCGTTGACTCTGTATTTGGGTTAGTGATGAAATTCAGAATTATTTCACAACGCTGCCGAACACAGCTTTGGATGAAGTAATTTAGACACATTAGTCCGTAATGATACTGCTTGTTGGTAAACGCCTACGTTGAATGTAATTGCTACGTAGTCCACGAAGTTTTCGTACTTATGGTGGTGAAGCGGTAATTTTATAAAAGTAGGTATATTGTTAATCATCAATTAACTTTTTTCTCTCTCATTGGAGATAGTAACAGTTTTTCTTTCGACAGATTTAAAGTGTGGTAGTCTAGTATTTTCTCTTGATACTTTTAAAGTTTAAAATTGATCTCACATTGAAGCAAAATCTTCCGTTTTTTTTAATCCACCACAAGATAGCCCTAGACGGCAATCTTACCTGATGTTAAGTGATGATGCAATCTAAGATGGTAGCGGGCTAACCTGTTAGGGGAATGGTAAACCCACACTCCTAATTGGTTTCTACGCGACATCGTGCCGGAACGCTTAATCGCTTGGCGACACGTCTTTGTCGGTAGGGTGGTAACTAGCCACGGCCAAAGCCTCCCACCAGACCAGACTCGAGCCGGGAATCGAACCCAGGACCTCCAACTTTGTAAGGCGACAGCGCGCACGCTGCGCCACGGAGGTCGTCAGTCTTACTTTAAATGCCTTTGGCCTAATCAGATAAAGTTTCGCACCCGATGCGCTCACGATAAGTAGTTAATTGAATAGTTCGTAACTAGATAATGAAGGTTAACGTATGTAATTTAACACCTAGCGTATCGCGATGGCTGAGCGCGGTAATTTATATACATTAGTTAGTTGCGTTACTGCTTACCGGCGTACGATAGGTGAAACTTTGGTAAAGTTGCTAAGCTGTTTGCGGACTTTGTCAGCGTACTTAGTGGTAAAACTTTTAATGTTTATATAATTAATAACACCAATATACTACAAATGACATAAATGCTACAGTACTTTCTATTATTCTAGCTATTTAGACGCAAAGCATTTTTCACTTTCACTAAACACATTTGACAGCTGGAATCATCTACATCCGATACTTGACTCCATGTTATTTTTCCTTGTGTTTATGTCTAGCGCGTTAGTAGTAGGTACGCATTTTCTTCTTCTTCTTCTTTGGCCTTGCCTTATTCCGTTACGTGGGGTCGGCTTTGCTTATCATTCGGGGCCACGTCAATCTTAATTTCGTATCCTAATTATTGAGGCCGAGGCATTTAATGTTTTTTTGGACATTCGTCAACCATGTAGTTTGGAGTCTTCCCCTTCCCCTTTTCTCTGCAGCCATGGAAACGCATTTTTTCACTACGTAATCGTCAGGTCTACGCATTACATGTCCGTACCATCTGAGCCTGGATTCTGTAATTTTTTGAGTAAAGCTAGCTTAAAGCTTCCTCTTATATATTTATTGCGTACTTTGTCCTTTTCAAATTCAAATTCAAATAATCTTTATTCAAATATGCCTATGCGTCAATAGTTTACAAAGTAGTGATTTGATGGTGATAACTACATTCGTAAACTTAAAACTAAAGCTATGAGGGTTCCAAATGCGCCCTGGTCTAAGAAGAAGCCCACAAAAAACTTAGCCGGTGTTTTTTTTTTTCGTTATCACCATCTCACATAATCAATAATAAATTATAGTACCTATGAAGATAGAGCAATTCACACCTAAGCTTATTTATCATTTATATAGTCCTTAATATCGTAATATAATTTTTCTATAAGCTTTCGTTTTATTAAAACTTTGAACTTATTGATAGACATCTCCAAGATATCTTTAGGTATTTTACTTTGTTTGTTACTCCTGCTGCCCATCCCAGTATACGCATTTCAGTGGAGTGTAGTTTCTGTTCATAGTAGGTACGCATTTTAGTAAATGAAAAATGCGATGGACCGTCAGCGTATCTTGCAGTAGTGTGCGGGATGACTATCCAATTAATTTTAAATTACTAATACACAAGTAACGGTATAGGTTGAACTTTATTGTAATCGAACACCTTCCCTCGTATCGCGACGTCTGAGTAAAGGCAATTTATACACATTAGTCCGTAACGTTACCGCTCACCGGTAAACACTTTGGCGAAGTTGCTAAGGAGTTTGTAAACTTTCTCTAAGTATTTAGTGGCAACATTTCTTGAAGTATATTATAAATAATACAGTGTACGCCTTAATGAATAATAACTTTAATACTACGCTATCATAAAGTTTATTTTTATTTCTCTTCACTCACTGAATTTGCGAGCCGGAGGTTCCAAAATCGAATCTCGGTAGAATTTATCGCTCATTCTAAAAAAAACTTGCATATTTTTAGCCCCGCAAGGCATTTTTCTACCTGTGAAGTTCTATTTGCCCCATTTACCCTTTTTCGTAAGGGTTTTTGAGGAAAAAGGGTAAATGCACGTATTTCGTTTCTCCACTAAGGGCTCAACTTTTAGAGAATTGAATGAATTTTTCATTAAGGGATCCGAAAGCCATTTGAAAATGTATGATTCATAATTTTATTTGCGGGGTTTGGGGTTTGGGGAGCTTTGACTGTGGCCTGTTACTACTCTGATGGCAAAGATTTACCACCAAACGATACTGATTAGAAACTGATTAACGGTATGCGTTTTACCGCAATACCCTCCGACAGTGACAAACCGTTTCTCTCTTGGATTACATCATCATATACCTCCAGATTTATTTGTGAAGGAAACATAAGCGACGTTGACGATGACGCGCTTAGTTAAATTGGTAATAAAAAATATATATAATATCCAGCATAGGTCAGCGATTTGCAAAACCAAAGGAATTACATAGTTTGGAGTTTCAAGGTTATTTAAAAAGCAATCCTGTTCTAGCGAACCAACCGTTTAAGCTTCCTTTGCCCGTCTAGATATACGAACAATAGAATGCGAGTCACAAAGTCAAATCACGTACTTCGTGTTTATATTTAAATCACTACACACTTTAAAATATACGAGAAAAAATACTCAACAATGCAATTATCAACTCATTAAAGCAAAGACATCGTTTTATAATCATAATGGTCACCCATGGTACTAGTTTTTGATTCTTGCTTTTGTAGTTGATTATATTGCGTTTTTTTTTTATGTGTGTTATTTGTGAACGTTGTGAAAACCTGTAAAAAGCTCACAACGGTTAAAATGGTCATGAATAATGTATGTGGTCTCTTGGTTTTCCGTAATAAATAAATAACTAATAAAATTAATCATTAATGGTACTATTTTCTGGTTAAATGAAGTGGACTTGAAAGTGCGCATAGACAAACGTCCCTTTTCGTCCCTTAATGTTCATTAATTTAATCTTAATTGAGAGGCAGGATAGCCCCGGGTCACCATAATTATAATTAATATTTCGTTCATCTGACACAATGCGTAATTTTATCGACTTTTTAATATTTTCTTTTACTAGAGTTATATTGCAAACTGTACAAAATAATAAATATAGGACATAAGTACACGTTATCGTAACAATTTTTTTTTAAAACGCACATAACTCCGAAAAGTTAGAGGTGCGTGCCCGGATTCGAACCGCCGACCTCTGATTAGGAGGCTGACGCTCTAACTACTAGGCTATCATCGCTTCTTTAAAAAAATAAAATCACTTGCTTCAACGATGTAGAAAAACATCGTGAGGAAACCTGCACGCCTGAGAGTTCTCCATAATGTTCTCGAAGGCGTGTGAAGTCTGCCAATCCCATATTGAGAAGAGACCCGTGCTCTATAGTGAGCCGGTAATGGGTTGATCATGATTGTAACAAAGGATCGATCACACTAATATTACGGATGTGAAGGTTTGTAAGCACATAGGCTACCAAGGTTTAGGATTTTATCCCAAGCTTCCCACATGGTTTTTGAAAAGCTCAATTCACGTGTATGAGCTATAGTTGCATAGCTATTGTGTGCAATTTTAATCGAAATTAGATGTACTCGTGTAATTTGAGAATGAGTGTGGAAATGGGAGGCGGAATGTTACATATAAATACTTTATTAAAATAATCCTGTTCAATAAACATTAAACAGGATTATTTTAAACTCTTAATCTACCTGCATTAATTATTGTTAGTGTGCAAAGGTTCGTCCGATGAGGGTTATGGGTTCCCCGGGCGTTCAGCAAAGCCAGCGAGATGGGCATGGCGTGGTGGTTTTAAGTTGTGGTATACTCCACCGACGGGGACTCTCCCGTAAAGCTTTGTGAAGGTTATGTACCTTCACAGAGCTTTTCCACCACGACAAAAAAAGGGGTGCAAAGGTTTTCTGGTTATGTTAGGTCAATTCCATGATAAATTTGCCGTGTTGGTTATACTCTTTGTGTCCAGTAAGTATCTCAGTTTTTGTTCTACAGAATATTTTTAATGTGTAACAGGAAGTTAAATTGTAGCTTGTGCCACAGAAATTCTAATATCAACTAAGATATTGCCCATCCGCCGTGAAGGCCAACTTGGCGACACCTCGTCCATTGTGTACTGACTCGGGGGTCTCAACGCTAAAGGCCTACTCTTAATTATACGAAAGGTTTTAAGTCCTTGTTATCTGAGGCATTAATAAAATCTTTTGGTCATCTGTAAATTATATGTTCGCCACTAACTAAATAGACGAAACCAACGCGTGATTTACGTTACCGGCTATTGGGCCGTTTATATTGGGCTATTGGGCCCTATGTAAATTAATATATTATTAAAATTATCGTCATACCTTTCATTGTAGTGAGTTGATAGTTACTTAACGTTCCGAACGCGTCCCTGTCTAAGGAGAAGATCATAACAAACTAAACCGGGTAAGTACTCTTTTTAATATTACCATTTCACACTGTCACTTACAACTATTTAATATCAATCTTTGCAATATAATGTTTATTACGTATGTACTCACCTGAAATTTGTGTGAGGTTTCTGAAAATGCTCTATAACATTGACACCTGATGTTAAACCTGTAACAAAAAAAATAACAGATTAATTATATGCAGATAACTGGTGAATAAAATTCGACGTCATAAATCATAATTACCAAAATAAACAAAATGTCTCAAAACTGAGCAAGTCTCTGAAGTCTGAAACTAAGAGAATATTTTTGTGACATGCGTTTCTTGTTATTCTTGGTAATTTGACGATGGAGAAAATTCGAAATTTAAGAATAGTTATTGTTACGTTTGAAATACCCGTATGTGCTTTAGTAAAATTACTTCCGTCTTGGACTATATCTATCTTAATTCAACGGATCCCATTTTAGGTATAAATTAAAACATTTATATCCTACCAAACAACGACTATGCACCAAGTCTTAAATTATAACGCCCCATTAGAACTGTTCTATTACCTCTGAGAAACGGAATACATCAAGTTCAAGTTTACGATGTCGAACATCGACGTCGTTAAAACTTCGGCAATTACACTTAGTACTCCTCTTTTCTACTTTTTCGCTTGGGTGTCTTCCAAAGTTATGCCTTGAAATGTTTGCGAAGTGTCATTAAATTTGTACATTTTTAGAATGACAGTGTTTATTTAACGTGTTTAACGTACGAAGTCGTTTTATTGTTTTGGTAAATATAAATTTGGATACTTTAAATTACATTAACTAATATTTCAAATAGGGAACAAGTATATGTTGGTCTGTGCTTCAATGATGCAGTAACTGTCCAGCGATTTGTCGTGATTTTTTAACCTTGAGTTATTTATCTAAATGTGTAACTCAAATAGGTAAAGGTTACTTTTCATTAAAAAAAATGCAGATTTGATAGAAATTACATTTTTATTTATGTATAGGTAAATAGTAATTTTGTTTTATGCTCTTTACGCTTATAACTATTAAAATAAAAAATCAAAGTGGGAAAGTAAGTTTAGGTACAGTATATTATGCAAATAATACACACAGGAAGCTACAATTATTTTTTTCAAGTTTCATTACGGCAAAACTCGAATCTTATTAGCGTCTTAACGTACCTTTATATATAGTTAGTAATCAACAGATTTTCTGCTTACTGTAGAGTGTTGTGCCTCATATCACGTGCTGTATTCTAGCTTCATACTCATATCTACGAGATTGGATACAGCAATTCGCAAAATGCCGACCACGGAACGGAAAGCATCGCCTCACCGGTCACTGGTATTCGTTACATGCTTGGTATATTCACATATGTATTAGTCGCTAGACGAATTTCCAAAGTGTTGTAAGTTCGATGTACCGCGGCCGGTACTTTTATACATAATATAGCGTTTTCATATTTATAGACACACACATATTCTATAATTCAAATTCAAAATAATCTTTATTCAAATAGTCCTTAAAAAGGCACTTTTGACGCGTCAATAATTTACATAGTAGTTATTTCATGGTGATAACTATATTCGTAAACTTAAAACTAAAGCTATGAGGGTTCCAAACGCGCCCCGGTCTAAGAAGAAGCCCACAACAAACTTAGCCGGGGTTTTTTTTCGTTATCACCATCTCACATAATGAATTATAAATTATAGTACCTATGGAGATAGAGCAATTCACACCCAAGCTTTTTATCGTTTATAAAAAAGCTTGGGAGTGAATTGCTCTATCTCCATAGGTACTATAATTTATTATTCATATAATAATTGTTCTATGTTCTTTCTTTTTCTTTTTCGATGACCAGCAGTGTTTATATTGATACATAAGAGCCAAAGATAGAAGAGGAGATACAAGATCAGTTTCCGGTATCTAAAGAGTAGAAAATTCAGAGTTAAAGCAAGTACTTAGGTTCCAAAGACGACTCGTCTGAGTACAAGCAGGTGATAACTTGTGCAAAGCCTTTGAGACAACGCAACGTTGTTAAAACTTATACAATTACGCCGAGTTACACCCGTATTATTAGTTAAATCTTCTTAGTCTTTTGTGATTTTGTGCTCAAAGTATCTAGAATAACAAACTCCAGTAGGAGTTTATATAGTAGATTTATACGTACTCCACTGAATACTGTTCCCGGGATTAGAAATAATTGGTATTTCGGTTAAAATATCAGCAACATTATAGCTCTAACTTAGGAATTTAGCATTTTCTACTCCTGGGAAAGCACGCGAAGCCATCGGTCTCGGTTATTGTAACAAGCAAATCTCATTGAGCAAGCGTAATTGGAAACGCATATCTCTGAATCTCTGTATGAAATAGCAGATAGGTATATATGACCAGTAGTGAGTTATGTGATATATTATGTGTTATATGTGATAATCTACGCTATGACTAATTTTAACTCGCGCGAAAGGGTAGATTTATAAGTTTGACGACTTTGTATGTATGTGTGTGCGTAGTGCTCATACGCGTTTGAATTAATTTTGACGACCTCCGTGGCGCAGTGTAGAGTTCTTGGATTTCCCGGCTCAAGTCTCATCTGGTGGGAAGATTTGGCCGTAGCTAGTGGTACCATCCTACCGACAAAGACGTGTCGCCAAGCTATTAAGCGTTCCGGCACGATGTCGTTAGCCCGCTACCATCTTAGACTGCATCATCACTAACCATCAGATGAGCTTGCCGTCCAAAGTCAACTAGTAGTGTATAAAAAAAAACCCGGCTTGATAGGGGCATTTACCAAACACGATGTGTGTTAGTTTATACAATATTAACGCGAAACCCTAAAGAGTAAGTTTAATGTGTTTCTATTTATAAGCTTTAAGAGCTTTTCTGTGAAGTTTTTGCAAGTGTTATGGATAGTTACTAAAGGAGCATCCATTATACAAATAGAAAACTTGTCATCTTGGGACAAAGCAGCAATCAATCTTACAAGCAATATATGTACATTAAAATATTTAACATATGCTCTTTGTTAAAGTGCGGTAGATGAGATGAAAGTATCCTATTTAAGAATACTTTGCGTCACTTTGCAACTTTTCAAAACTTACCCAAGCGTTGCAGTGCTCTGAAAGGGACAGCTGAGTGCAAGAGCCAAACTTTTAACTATGTCTCCATACCACCACCGTAGTTGTGGGTTCAGTTCCTTTGAAGCGAGTTTTGATAATATTCAATACGTAAATTTTTACATTCGAAACGCTTTCTTAAAAAAAGAAATAGGGAATATCTGTACAAATTGTCATCTAACTACAAAAAAGGAGGCTTGTGACTTCAAGCTTATGCTATGATTTCCAAATATTAATAACATTTTATTATATAAAAAAAAAAAGAAAAAACTATAAGTACACGTAATTTGATCTGATTAATTCTAGCATTGATTTACAAACAAAAATGTTTTATTTATTTCACTGTTGGCGTTTTCCATCCAGTTTCATTCCGATGACTATTTTAGTAACTGGTTGGAAAAAAATCTCTACACGGGAAACGCTATGATGGCGGCTAGCTAGTTTCTAAGATGATACTTCTTATGGACTTACCCATTGGGTTGTTTTTAATAATTCCAATATAGCATAAATTATTTGGTCGTAATTTAAGTGACTTGTTAAATGTTAAAGATCTAAATATAGAATTATCAGTACTGGAAGGAGTGTTTTCTTTACACAAAGGTCATAAGTAATAAACAAAAAAATATAAAAAGAAATATCAACAAGTTAACTAAGTTGACACAACATTCATTATAATGTTAAATATACAGAAAAGAAAAAGTTGATACAAATTCGCGCGAAACTTTGCCAATTATGCGATATTTACTCGCTGTTTACATTTCCAGGCATATTTTGTAACACAAGTATTCATGCGTGAGGTGTAATGGGGCCGTGCTTGAGAATTTTAATATTACGAAATGTTAATTTTGTCATAAATTTACAATATTAAAGTAATTTGCATACGGGATATTATGTAAAAGCTATATCATTTGCATGTACAGTTTCCCTATTTTCATATGTAATAATGTTATAAACGCAATAGTTGCTGTGGGGAAAAATATTACGATCTTCTGTGATTTTCTATAAAAGTTTAAATCTGACGTCAGCCCTTTAACTAAATCTAAGGAAATATCACGGCTACCGTTACTCCGTCAAGTATTAGCCAATGAAGTAACTTTCACATGAGCATTGCTGTGCTGTACTTGAAACTTTTTCAATTAATGACAGTCATAAGGTTTTAGACGCTGTTAAAGTCTAGTGGTTACGACTTCGGACTCCCTTTCAAAGGATCTAAGTTCCGGCACGAATCTCTAATTTTTTGTAGTTAATGAGTTTTAATTAAAGAAGTTTTAAATGAAATAGCATTAGCTTTAATGATGAAGGCAGCGTCGTAAAGAAACATAGTTGTCCGTAATTCTTCATGATGATCTGAAAAGCGTGTGAAGTCTACCAATCCGCACTTGATCAGCATGGTGGAGTATGGGTGATAATGATGTTGACAATGATAAAAGGTTTAATATAAATAAACTTCAACGAAGTTTTGAGCACTGGTAATTATTTATATAGCAAACGGACAATTTTCATCATAGTATTCTGTCTACCTAGATAAGAAATACCTAGGTGCTAGCGTAGGTAATACCTAAACTGTTACTTCCCATAAAAAAAAAAAAACAATAAGTAATATACTATTATATTATGGTAACTATAAAATTGATTTGACTGTAATAAAAAGCCATGATTCGTCTAAATTTTGTATCCGTAAAACTAAACACAACAAGAAAAATAATTCAAACTAAAGATTTACTTTAGGTTTTATTTGTTTAGGTATTTTGTAAAGAAATATCTAGCTTATTTCATGCCACGAGAAACGAGGAAATAGAAATACCGCTGGCGTTATCAAAGCCCCCTACACTACAAGTCGATTATAATATTACAAAGCGGTCAAAAAATCTCCTTTTCGGCCAGCAGCAGGCGCAAGTTCTCTCATATACATCAGTCTCAAGCCTCAAGGGATCCAGAGGTCCACAGCACTAAACATTATATTTATACATTTAAAATTCTATACAGGTCGCTTACAGTTGGATGTTGCAATTATTGATTTTTCGTTTTGATTTGTTATATCTTTTAATACATCTCTATAGGTACGCTTTGTTGGTGAAATAACCGTGACTTTTCGGTTCAAAGCGTTAAAGTTATAATCCTCTTTTAATGGCAAAGCCAGTTAGTTAGTCAGTCGCCCTGACCACTAACTTCGATATTATTCCGGACCCTTTCTACGTCTAATACTCTGAATCTACGTCCACGTTTTTCTCGAGGTTTAATCTTTTTGTTCTGCAAATTCTATAAAATACTGTTCAGTATTGAAGAACAAACCAGTTTGGTTACTTTCAGAAATAACAATAGTATGAATAACTTATAGACGCTTTTTGTCGACAAACATTCAGCTAGTGTTACCAATTTTTAGAAAATGTCGAGACAAATTGAGATTGATGGGTTTGTTTCTAAAAACGGAAGCAAAATGTAGCAACGCGTATAATTCGTCGTAATAAATGTTCAAAGTGCGTCTTATTTATACACGTCCGATCTGGAAGGCCGGCTCTCGTGAGTCGTAATAAATTGCTCCGGACTTATAGCCCTCCAACGAAAATGAGATTAACTATTTGTATGTAGGGTGAGAATACTTATATACTGTATGATAGTATATAAGGCTTATGTGCTATTAATGATATACTGTATAATACTTTTCAATTCATAAAAAAAGAAAAGTGACAGCTTAAATTCTTTAAAATCTTCTCATTTTTATACTATAAGTATGACTATTCCATAACATTGCTACATACAAAGATTTCTCGTAGAGTATTTTCTTATATTTTAGTTAAACAAACTACTTGGTATGATTTTAAGCTTTCCACTATTGCCTGCCAAGCGGTGATGGTCTAGTGGTTAGGGTGTCCGGCTCCTAATAAGACGTCGGGGGTTCGAATCCGGGCACGCTACAAAAAACTTTTTGGTGTTATGTGCGTTTTTAAGCTATTAAAATATCACTTGCTTCAACGGTGAAGGAAAACATCGTGAGGAAACCTGCATGCCTGAGAGTTATCCATAATGTTCTTAAAGTCTGCCAAAAACAAAAGGACAATGCCAATAACCCAACTCCAGGCATGTATTGATTTTTTTTTTAATGAAATACATTGCCTATATCTAGTATCTAACCCAGGATATGTAGTCAAATATGCGAACTAGTGGATTGTCTGTATTTCATTGTAGCAAAACAGACCTGTCAGAAAAGTTACGCAAGACCTACATGGAGCATAGCATGTTAATATATAAATTCATATAGTCCTTCACGTACGGGCTTAAAACTTCTGCGTCACAAGTGTCAAGGAGTGTACAGACTTTCAAAGCTGGTTCCTTAAGCATTTAATTATATATTTTTAAAGTGAGCTCAACTTGATCTAGATCGGGGGCTTAGTACCTCAGCCCTTCTTTTACAAAGCTTTAAGGTTCGTATTAGCTTACGTGTATAAGAAGTTAATTTCGTTTAATGTTCTGACCATTATCGAATCTTGAAATTTTTACAGCTCTTTAAATTTTTCCGAAATAAAAAATATTCAACGCCCACCTACTGAACTATAAGAGTATAAGTGTCAAATTTTAGAATAATCGGTTAAGCAGTTAAGCTTCGCTAAAAAGGGACACATTTGAACATTTCAGGTTCACCAAATGGATTTACCACCGCCCGTTTTGCAAATATGATCCGAAAAACAATAATTGTAGTTGAAATTCTATTATAATTCTTTTAATCACTGCTTTATACATGCGACATATAATGGCCCCTTTTCTCATATTCGCCAACCTGCGTTGCAATTTGGAGCAGGTTTTAGGTAGATAGCGATAATAGCCTCGTGGTTAAGTCTTCGGACTTTCGGGAGATCGTGTTTAATTCCCAGTACTATAATTACATATTTTCGTTAGTATTACTTAATATAACGTTTCTGTACATTTTTGTAAATGCGAGTGTATTCTACCTGTCCATACCTGGTCAGCGAGTTGGACTACTGCCAGTCCGCCGTCTCAAACTGAGAGATGACCCGTGTCAAGAATTGGGCTGTTAATAGGTTTATTATGATGAGGATATCAAATTAATGATGATAAATAGACAACACCAATTTACAAACTCGAGACTGATACTGATAATATCTTTACGTCTTCTTTTGAATTTACCTTGGAGAAAGTATACAAGCAACGCTGTAAAACATTCCTAATGATATTCGATGTTTTTTTTTTTTAACGCTGGGAAATACGTTTACGTTTCCGCACAGATCTGCGTCACTTCCAACGGAGTATTTGGGACTCGCCGGCGGCCAGAGTGGCGAACTGAATACCCACTAGAACCCTGCGATGCTCCTTAGTTTCGCCTGTTGGCTAGGTCACGGGAACGGTCGCGCGCTTGTCCGTTACCAGTATGCCCTCAATCCCTGGCGTTTTTTGAAAACCATATCAGTAAGTCCTATCTGCCTTCAAAAGTATTTTAATTTGTATGTGCAGTATTTTAAAGTATATTATTATTAAATAATAAGAATAATAACTAAATACTTATTCTATCTTATTGAATTAGTAAATGTATTTATTAGTAATATGTTATTTGGTTATTGCGATTTTTCGTATCTCAGTGATATTATGTTTCTTACGTGTAGGTTGCCTGAAATAAGTTACTATTAGTGACGAAATGATTATTTCCTTTTATTATTGTTAAGTTTATCCTTTTTAGGTTTCTCCTCTTGTAATTTCTTCTTTTCTCGTGTGTGTAAAGATGTTTTAATAAATAAGCATACAAAAAGAAGGCTGGTATCATTTTAATGCTTCCAGAAAAAGATAAAATGTTTTTCTAAGCGTCGCGTAAAACCTCAAGTATGTTTATAGACATAATTCTCACTAAAAATTCTTGAGAGACATTTGAGGCCGACGTCCTCAAAGTTTTCTTATCTAGGCTACATCTCGCAGATCCCATAGAAGCTCTTATAGCGCCAGCGAGTGTTTCACTCAAAGCGTAGGGGAAAGAACGCTTTCAAGTTAGGCTTTAGGGTTTTAACATGCTAGGATACATGAGAGACATTTTGTTACGGATATTTTTACAAGTGGCTCTGTCTGAGGTTTGTCTGTAACAATTTTCTTCAAATTAGGGTTTGACGACCTCAGTGGCGTCGCGTGCTGTCGCATTATAAAATTGGAGGACCTGGGTTCGATTCCTAGCCCGAGTCTGGTCTGGTGGGAGACTTCGGCTGTGGCTAGTTACCACCCTACCGACAAAGCGTGCCGATTAAGCGTTCCGGCACGATTTCGCGTAGACACCAAATAGGAGCGTGGGTTTACCATACTCCTAACAGGTTAGCCCGCTACCACCCTAGACAGCAACATCACTTACCACCAGGTGAGATGGCCGTCAAGGGCTTACTTGTAGTGTAT
The DNA here is from genome assembly GCA_928268935.1 of Lasiommata megera. Taxonomy (NCBI): domain Eukaryota; kingdom Metazoa; phylum Arthropoda; class Insecta; order Lepidoptera; family Nymphalidae; genus Lasiommata; species Lasiommata megera. The sequence goes on along the minus strand of OV743314.1, from coordinate 12,890,875 downwards.
AAAAAAATAGGATGTTTTAACGTAAACACTCTTTTGGTCTTATACAGAGCCACAAGCGAATATTAAATGTTACTATAAGTTGGGTGTTTCGTAAGTGTAGTGGTTAACACGTGTAGCCAGGGATCACTAAGCCCCAGGTTCGAGTCGAGCAAATGCTTGCTTACTTAATTTTTTCCATTAAAAATCCTCAGTACAAAAATGCAAATACAATAATGTTATTATACAATAATTTGCATTTTTTGTTATTGTATTCGCATTTTTGTGACTATTCTCTGTGGTATCTGCCCGTTTTGATCAGTAGCATTTGATGTCATTTAAGCCAACCCACCAAGTCAAAACGGCAACCATATGACGTGGTGGGTCTTTGATCCTCTAAGACACTTTTCCATATGAGAGAGGCACGGTCCCAACAGTGGAACGTTAATGGGCCGATGATGACATTTAGTTTTATGTATAAAGTCTCATAAAGTCGTATAAAGTGTTTTATGCAATTAAGACAAAAACGTTTTGCTTGCATAAAACAATTAAAAAGTCATGGGGGTTTCTCAGCAAAATGTTCTTTAGTATTTGTGCTTAAGGTGTTCTCACTGCGAACGAACAATAAACATGAATAGAAAAAAAAAAGAAATTAATTTAGCGCAGCGTAAGTAAATAGTTTTAATTGCAGTAGGTATATTTTAATTGAGGTCTCCTTGAGCGCTGCCTAGCAGTTATAGCTCAGTGGTCAGGGCGTCCACCTTCTAATACAAGGTCGGGGGTTCAAACGTTAAAAAAAGTAACTAAACTAACTTTTTTATCGTTTCGAAGTTATGTGCGTTTTTAAGCAATTAAAATATCACTTGCTTCAACGGTGAAGGAAAACATCGCGAGAAAACCTGCACGCCTGAGAGTTCTCCATAATGTTCTCAAAGGCGTGTGAAGTTTGCTAATCCGCACATGGCCAGCGTTTGGCAATAGTCCACCGACTATGGCCAAACCCTTCTCATATTGAGAGGAGACCCGTGCTCTGTAGTGAGCCGGCAATGAGTTGATCATGGTGAGCGCTGCTGTATTACAAAGTGAGTTGAGGTTCCATTTCCAGCTAGTCTGGTCGGGTGGCATACTTCGACTGCGACTAGTTACCACTCTACTGGCTCTTTTTCACTATGACTGGAATACTTGCAAACATACTAATCGTAGAAATAAGTTTATTACAAATTTTAGAAAATATTCAACACTACTGGGTTTTATAGTAACAAATGCTAGCAAGCCAAAAAGTAGTTAATCTTTTAGTAGACAGGATATCCACTAAAGTAATTTATCACGAGGGACCGGTTAACCCGACGGCTTACATAAACAGTATATACTGCCTCTGTGCTCACTGACTTGCAAGTACGGCAGAGGGTACGATAACGAAGTCTCACGTTCGATTCTCGGATCGCCAACAAGAAATAAATTTATGTTCTTCTTCAAGTGCCTCTCCATTACAATAAATTGTACAGTCTCCATACAAATAAATGTATGCTATTGGTAATTGTCATGCGTTAGGAAAAGGCGCTTCCTCACTAGGTAAGTAAGGTGGGCAAAGTCCTTCTGTGAAAATCTTAACGTGCTCTCCGAGACACGTTTGTGTACTGTACTTATTTCCTACTGTTTTCCTACTGTATTAACTTCGTATATCGAACATATATTATAATATTCTATCGATAATTTTTAGCACTAGCACTAAGAAATATCGACAGAATATTCTATCTTACTTTTATACCATATACCAAAGGATATCGAATATAAAAAACGAAAAACGAAGCAGACGAATAATATGTGAGGCAAACTCATCGATCGGTAAATATGTCAATATTAATGAACTCTTAATGTTCATTAATATGGACCCTCAAGACCAGCTCTTATGTGACGCGCACTATATGTTTCTAAGACGGTACCTACAGTTTCACTATTATAACAGCTCCAATGGGGCCCGCTAGATGCAACCCAGATAAGAAGAAAACTTTTAGAGGCCGCTACGTCGCGTCGGCCTAAAATGCTTTCAGATTCTAGAAAGATTTTTGTGCAAACACTCAGCCGATGAGGATTTCAAAAGATATCAAAAATAGAGCGCATATTTAATCGTGAAATGGCATTATACTAGTTTTTGTAAGAGTAAAAATATTGTGGAGTTGGTTTGGTTTTACAAGTAAGATTGTTTGAAAGATTTTACGAAGTGACAGAGAATTTTTCGGTTAGCGTTATAGGATAGACTTTCCAAGCTAGGTATCACCCACAGAAATAGAAGAAATACATTACGTATATTACATATTTCTATATATATTTATTTTGTGCATGTGTTTGTCACTGAACTCCTCCTAAACGGCTGGACCGATTTTGATGAAATTTCGATTCACAATTCGGTCCAATGTCAATTGTCTTTTTTAAATTTATTTTTTATTTATTATGGGTAAAGGATACCCATTACTGGGTTTAATAGTTTATTAGATTGAGAATTCCTACTTATGTTATACTAAATTAATAAAACGTATTCGTCAAAAATGGTTCGAACTTTTAAGCACACACCAATCGTGTGTATAAATTAGATTTTTGGCGTTAATAGTTTCGTAAACTACAATTTTTCCCGGAATATGCACTATTAAGACCGGATCGGGAAATAATAATACAGTTGAATATCTACATGCGAATAATAAACGCGGGTGAAGCGGTAGGTCTGAATTATCGGCTTTAAAATCCAAATCGAGCTAGAATATAATAATCATATATATATAATAATCATATATATACACGTAATAGACCAAGTCAAAATCAAATCAAAAATAGCTTTATTCACATAAACCTATAACAGGCAACGATTCATAATCGTTCATTTAATTATTTCTATTCGTGAAGTGATGCTGATAACTATATTCGACTACTACTAAAACTAAAGCTAAGAGGGTTCAAATCGTAAGGTATAAGAAGAAACCCACAACAAACTTAGCCAGCGTTCTTTTTGTTATCACCATCTCGCATAATAAAAAATAAATGTAGTACCTATGGAGATTCACACCCAAGCTTTTTTATCGTTTATAAAATCCTTAATATTGTAAAATGATTTTTCTATAAGCTTTCGTTTTATAAAAAAAACTTTGAACTTATTTATAGACATCTCCAAGATATCAATAGGTAATTTATTATAAAATAAAATAGGATTTCCTTGAATGAGTTACAATTTTGTGCAGCCACTACACAGACCTTTAATTACATTACAACTTAACACGTTTCCCAGTAATATTTGTTCTAGTAGATATATATATTTTTATATATGTATAAATATGTAATAAGAATATGAATAAATAGAGAACGTTATTACGCTACGCAGTTGCAATCAATGTATTGTGACAAGTCATACAAATATTATGAAATGCAATGTATAGTCTTCAACATTAAAGCGATTGTGATGAAGGTGCCCAATTAACACTCCAATTTATTTGCACACACTAAATTATATCAAAGGTAAACACAATTTAAGGTTTATGGTTTGCATAGTTATATTTAATTAAGTGATTAATTGATATAAACCAAACATATTTCAATAACATTTCAAGACAGGTTCATGGAAATTTAATATATAAAGTTTTTAGTTTACGGTATAGATATTATAAGGCTCTGATATAGTTGAAAAACTTAATCCCTTAATAGAAAAACAATGTAAAGCTATTCAATGATTATACAATGCTTTGTTTTGTTATTTTCAATATGAAGTAAGTAAAGAGTGTATTAAATAAAATATTTATTAAATATTTATACATGTTTTGCATTTTAATAATGCAAAAGATGCTGATGTAGTGAAAATTCTATCATAGCTTTATCATGGCTACAGCACAAACTGAAAGCTGAATAAGAATTATTTAATGCTTTAAATTTTTTACTAGCTGCGATAGCCTAATGGTTAGGACGTCGGCCTCATAATTAGAGATCGAGGTTTGATCCCTCTAGTTTTTCGGAGTTATGTGCGTTTTTAAGCAATTAAAATATCACTTGCTTCAACGGTGAAGGAAAACATCGTGAGGAATCCTGCATGCCTGAGAGTTCTCCATAATGTTCTCAAAGGTGTGTGAACTCTGACAATCCCCAGCGTGGTGTACTATGGCCAAACCCTTCTCATATTGAGTGGAGACCCAAGCTTTGTAGTGAGCCAGCATAGCTTGATCATTATGATGATGATGAATGTCATATTAAATACATTCCATATAATATATGACATAACAATCTCTCATAATAATCAAAACTCACATAGTATTTTCATGTCAAAAGAAATATACATATTTAATGTTCATATTTCAATTTTCTCACATGCGTGTGAAGTCTGCCAATCCGCACATGGCCATCATAAGGATGATGAATGCTTTAGACAATAAAATTTATTATAAGCTAGTTAGGAAGTAGCAGAAGTAACAGATTGTAGCAATTAAGAGTCAAATTAATCCATTTTATACGGAGCAATATTATATTTATATAAATGCACTAAATATGTAAGCTAGAGACTGTAAGGCATATAAGGATGATATTTGCATTCATAATCATTTGTCTCCAAATCTATAGTGATGTTTTCTAAATCTCATGTGATGTTTGCGTTCTTCCAAATTAGTGCTTGCTGCATTAGAATATGAAATTCATAAATCAGAAATATGACAGGTAACTGCACAAGCACACTAAAAAACTGTAAGCTGTACAGTTGCCCACAGCTCGAGCATGGACATGTGAAATGTGAATAGAAAACCCTGTACAAGTGAGCTTTATGAACACAGTTTAATAGTAAAGCAAATCGTTGTTATTATATTATATATTATATTATAAGTCTCAGTCAAATAATGCAAAGTGGCCTGGAATAATTGTGCTTTAGAATCATATGCTCGATGACTAAAATATGACTATCTGCATTTAGAAAGAAAAATTACCTATTTATGAAAAATAATCACAATTACTTTTGCTATCGAGGCCAGAGTGCTTTTACGCCCGATGTTAATAAAAAATTGAATCCAGAAAAAATCATATAGCAGATTGAATTTAGTAGGGTTATCGGTTTAGTAGTGATGAGTAGGAAAAGGACAAAAATCAATATAAAAATCAATCTGTTATCTGAAATTTTTTGATTAGATTGATTATTAACTCCAAAAAGCGAAGGTTCACTTACCTATCACTATAACATTTATCGATAACCGAAGTTTCTAAGGAAATATTACGGACCACCAAAGGCTTCGCATCGAAAGCATTTTTTAGCTTATGTTATTATCAGCTTATGAATTTAAAGTGCCTTGGGCCCAGGATAAAAGGAATACATTTAACACATATTAAAAGTAATAACTATCTTCTGCGATACAGGTTTTCCTAGTGCAGAGGGAAGGGTAAAATCTTAATCTTATGAAATAGTAAATCTTATATTATCTATATACTTGTCAATTTTAATACAATTAAAATTAAATATATAGTATTGATTTAAAAAATATATATATATTGTTTCTTAAAATATATATTTTATTCTAATATAATAATATATATTATACATGGATGTTGTATGCATAAATTAAATTTTACAGAATAAACGAACATAAGCACTTTTTTTTTTTTTTTTTATCCACTACAAGTTAGCACTTGACTGCAATCCCACCTGATGAGTGTGATGATGCAGTCTAAGATGGTAGCGGGCTAACCTGTTAGGGGTATGGAAAACCCACACTCCTAATTGGTTTCTACGCGACACCGTGCCGGAACGCTAAATCGCTTGGCGACACGTCTTTGTCGGTAGGGTGGTAACTAGCCACGGCCAAAGCCTCCCACCAGACCAGACTCGAGCCGGGAATCGAACCCAGAACCTCCAGGTTTATAATCTGACAGCGCGCGCACTGCGCCACGGAGGTCGTCAGCACGTTAACGAATTTAAAAGTTAAATATTGCACCAGTTCCACTGATATTACTGAAAACTCTTATATTTCATATGTGTTAAATATATTACATATAAGAGGAAAATAAATAAATAAAACGTACGTATTTTTGTCTAGTCGTAACTTGCTACGTCGTGCTACGCACTGCTACGAGTGTTTTTCAGATCTTATAAAACATAAATAATCAAAAATATATTCGGCAAAACAAAAATAAAAACTATACAATGAAATAAATACTTAGATGAAGTAATAAAATAAGTAACAAAATGTACACATATTGAAAGTTATTTAACATGAAATAATTACAGTTTTATAGGAAAAAGTATAAGGAAAAAACCTTACCAGAAAAAAATGGCGTCAAAAACATTAAAATTATCCAATATCTAGTATCCATTTTAGTTTATGCACAAAGCACATAAAAGTTTAATAACGCACGTATATAGTTTTAAATTGGTTTTATAAAAAAAATCATTATGGACTATTGATCTCACAAAACGTTGCATATCCAAAAGTCACATATAAATAGTTGTCTTAAAACGCACCATGGTTTATATTTTGAGTTTTTTTTTTTATATTTTATTTTACGAAATGATATTTGTAGTTTCCCGCCCTTTTGGTATGGAGGAGCGTGCGTCTCGGAGCGCAACTGAGCTGAAACTGTGGACTCGCAGATTTTCCTACTACGGGCTTGCTTTATTAATCAAGTTAAGTGAATTTACTGGGGATATTCGAGTGGGTTTCGACATCTTTAGGGTCTATTCCGATTTATCAGCGTGTAACCCACACGTTTAAGAATCTAAAATTTATTTTATAGCAATGATGAAAATACGTGAGTCAGGATATTCTTCGGAATATTATATGCCAGCCATGTTCATGTAAGTACAATCATAAACGAGTTAGTAATAATTAAATTAAAGCAACTGACACTGATTTGTTTGTATATGCAAGTAAAATTAGTATTGAAATATCTGTTTCGATGTATATATTTTTAGTTGCACAAATTTATTTCGCTATTGCTTTTACTAAACGTTTTTAATTAATAGGTATGTTAGATTATTAATTAATATCTATTAATTTTTTGAAAATCTATCTGCTAGACACACATTTAAAACACTCCCTAGCAAGCGTTGAGGCCACCTTTTGTATATTATTTCTAAATATTTTTGTTTTCATGTATTCTTCCTTAACTTTTGTGACGTAAAAATAACGAGTAATAATAATACAAAAAAGTATACTAACAATCTATGGACACTTCCATGTCCAATTTGAATGAGAAGTAAAATAAAAAATACAGAGATTTCACATCAGAGCAAGACATAAGTGATTTTCTTTCGACTTGCGGGAAGTAGGGGACGACCAAATTTTCAGCCGCTACTAATATTACTTCAGGCACCGTTTGAAGATAATTTTTATAGCTCTTAGTTAAGTTTAGATATAAATACTTATTATAATACGAAAGAAATGGAAGGCCTTAGTCTTGAGTTCAGTCTCAAGACCCACCGCAGTAAAAATAAAGTTATGAGTGTCGATCTTATGTCCAACGATTCCCCGGAAGTGTCAAGAATAGCCAAGTGTGCAGTCGTCCAATTATACGGATTTATTTGTTGGTACGTAAACCTTATAGCGAACTTATTCTGAGATGGATATCACACTAATATAAAAGATAAAAAAATTTGGGAGTGAACTGCTCTAACTTCATAGCTAATTATAATTTATTATTGACGTATGTGAGATGGTGATAACAAAAAAAAAACGCCCGGCTTAATTTGTTGAGGGTTTCTTAGAGCTGGGCGCGCTTGGAACTCTCTTAGCTTAAGTTTTAATTTGGCGATTTTATCACCATCACCTCATGAATACAAATAAAAAAAATATATTATAATAAAAATTATATTAAAATGAAAATTATATTATATGTGAACGCTTCTTATATCCCTGTAATTTTTTTACATGTATTTTGAATTTATTATAAAAGCTACAGTTTTTATGTAAGCGTGTATTTGTGTGCGTGGGTTTCTTCTTTACGCCGGAACTTCTCAAGCAATATGGCTGAATTTTTTGAAAGGAGATTGATTATACCTTGGAATATACATAGACACTTTAAAAATCTATCTTTATCTATTAAAAAATATATAAATTATAACTCTTATTAAAATTATAACTCTTGCAAGATTTATTCAAAACTAATTTTTGTGTACATGAGCTATAGTTTTCTATAGCAAACTTTTTTGAAATTAGATTTTTATGTCAGAAATGGGAACAAAAACGGAAGCTGAAGGAAGAATGAGATGGGATAATCTTGAATAACAATTGTTGCTTATTAAACAGGAATTAAAAAAAAAACAATAATATACGTGTATGAAGTCTGAAGCAGCTAATAAAGGTAATTATAATTTTAATTTAAGAGGTATTTAAAATTATAAGGTATAAACTATTTAATGGTTTTAAGTCATGTAGCGACTCCAAGAACACATGGTGTAATTCTGCTGGCACCAGATGGCAGTGCAGGTCGGCCATTACTGTATGTCATCTTTGTTCCTTTAGAGATGCGAAATGACTGATATCGATATTCCTCATATAAATAATATATTTGTTACGCATGAGCCACTTATGCAATGCCGGTTGAACCAAACTTCCCATTTGTTTTCGGTCGGGGGTTCGAACCCGGGTACACACCTCTAACTTTTCGGAGTTATGTACGTTTTTAAGCAATTAAAATACACTTGCTTTAAAGGTGAAGGAAAACATCGTGAGGAAACTTGCACGCCTGAGAGTTCTCATAATGTTCTCAAAGGCGTGTGAAGTCTGCCAATCCGCACATTGCCAGCGTGGTGGACTATGGCCAAACCCTTCTCATATTGAGAGGAGACCCGTGCTCTGTAGTGAGCCGAGAATAGGTTGATCATGATGAAGTATGTCTTTGGTAGTAGATTGGCAACTAGACGAAGCCAAGGTCTTTTATTATTTAATTATATACGTTTTTTGTTTTGGTAAACTTACTATGTTATTGTTATTACTATGTTTTTATATTAATAGTACTATTTGTTGATTTGAAGGTGGGCAATAATCGTTGCTTCACAGTTTACACCTCTGCTGCCATTATTGCAAAACCACGCTTAGTATCCCTTATATGTAAGCCTGTCTAAAATAAAAAAGTCACCGACCAGATTAAACTACAGTCGGGAATCGAATCTGGGATCTCTCACTTTAATTGCGCAAATACTTCACCGCGTACCAGCCTCTACCAATTTTTATTTGTAGCGACATCGGAATTGCACCCTGAACCTATATTTCAACAACTAAGCAAAGGCAAGACTGTTTTATTTGTATGCAAGTTTATTTGCGTATAACGATAAACTTACGCAAGAATATACGAACAATTTAAAGCAATATGAAAATAAAGCAACTACCTATTTATAAAATGGCTTATTTCGTTATAAAATTAGTGAAACTACATAGGCACATAATTTAATTACGATGTCAAAGCCGAGCTTATACAACATAATGGTATAATTAATTGAAAGCTACAATAAGGGACGTGAGCTCTATCTAGTAAATAATAAATCGTTTCGTCCATAATGGAAACCTGTGTGTCGAATAATATAAGGTGGGTAATTTAACTGTTGTTTTCGGTTTGTTTCATCCAAAGTAGATCGCACATCGAGGCGAGTAGAATTCATGGGATATGTATTTAGTGTTCCATACAAACTCAAGAACAACAGAGAGAACAAAAAGTTACCTGTAGGTTTTTTTTTATTCACTACAAATTACCCCTTGAAGGCAAACTCACCTGATGGTAAATGATGATGCAGTCTAAGATGGTAGCGGGCTAACCTATTAGGGGAATGGTAAACCCACACTCCTAATTGGATTATACGCGACATCGTGCCGGAAAGCTTAATCGCTTGGTGACATGTCTTTGTCGGTAGGGTCGTAACTAGCCATAGCCAAAGCCTCCCACCAGACCAGACTCGAGCCGGGAATCGAACCCAGGACCTCCAACTATATAATGCGACAGCGCGCACGCTGCGCCACGAAGGTCTTTGAAGGTTTGGTGTATTATTTTTTTTAATATTATTTAACCTAAAATGTATTTGCCCTTAATTAAAATAACATAATTACTATTATTTTTGTATGATGATGAATTGAACACGAATCTATGGTTCTTTTTCAAAGCTAATTGACAAAAATAGGCCGCCCAATTTCCAATTTCGTTAATGACACTTTCTGACAAGTTTTATCGCGCTTGTTATCTATTTCAGTATCGATCGAAGGTGCTTCTCACTAGCAAACCCTTTTGGAGCAACTTCAGTAACCGCCAATGATATCGATTTAAAATAATATAATAGTTGAATGGCTAAAGATAATGAATTAATCGATTTTATAATAAATTTATTTTTAGTAAAAATATCTTTTCATTATTTCATTTGTGTGAAACTTTGTTGAGTAGCTATTTTTAGTGATAAAGTGCCCGAAAGCGGAGGACCGTATGTAGTGGCGCGCTCTCGGAAAGGCCTATGTCCAGCAGTGGACGTCTATAGGCTGATTGCAATCAATCAGCCTTCATTGATTGCTATCCTTCATTGATTGCTATCTAATAGTACCTACTTGACTCATAAAGACTAATCTACACTCATTTCCTAACAGTAATTAATGAGCTACCTTCAACATTACCTCACTTGTTTATTTAGTTTATCACTTTCTTAAGAAGTAAGTGATAAACTTACAAGTTAGAAAACTAGAAATATACTATTAAAGTGGTAATGCAAAACAATAAACGTATCTTTTTATAGAAATCAATTTCGTATTCTAAAATATAATTATATCACAGCATAATAATATTATTAAACGAGCGAAGTGATTTATACTTTATTGGAAATTTATAAATCGTATTGCACTCATAATGTTAATGTATTTATTTTTATCCAATTAAAATCCGCTTTGATTGCATTTAATTAAAAGCCACAATGAATTATGTATTAAATTCATTTCTACTTATTTGAATGTAAATGCACTGTGGGGTTTATTCCTTATCTAAACATTGAGCATAGAGTGGGAACTAGTCATGTTTTGTTTGTAAATAAAACAAATATGTAAGCAATTAATTACTTAATTTTCCAAAACTACGTAAACACATCAAGGTACACTTAAATATTTCTACTGCATTTAATTATTTACTTATTAAAATTATCTATTGATCAAATAACGTTAGACTGCGAGTAGACTAAAACAGTCTTATTATGAAACACGAAATGTATAAGTAATAAATACTGGATTTTATCTATTAAATACTGCTTGTCTCAATAGCTTTTAGCGACAAAGACGTGTCGCCAAGCGACTTAGCGTTCCGGTATGATGTCGCGTAGAAACCGATTACGAGTATGGGTTTACCATACCATTAACTGGTTAGTCCGCTACCATGTTACAATGCAATCACTTACCATCTGGTGAGATTGCAGTTATGGGCTATCTTTGTAGTTGATAAAAAAAAGTTAACTTTACATTAAAGTGTATCGATATGTTACTAGGAGAGCATCACTGGTCCGTGCTGTCTAAAAGCTATTAGCAGTAGCCGTAGGAGGCGCACCTGTGACTGTCATTTCCTACGAGAAATTACTTACCTTCAACATTAGCGCTGTATGCTATTGGGGCAGTGAACTTACGGAGGTAAAGTTAACGTAAACTCAAACAATTATTCAAATAGGCGTGGAGTTAGCACCTTTGATGCCTGCATAAATATTAATTAGTCCTGTGAGATTATGGTTATAATTTAAATATTCAATAACTTAAAACTTAGAGCAAAACAAGCACGCCCTGGTATTGAGGTAACCCACAGATAAAAAGAAAACAATGTTGCAAACAAAATTTTGTTAGACACAATCACGCAAAATTTTTGCTATAACAATTGTTTTATAGCAATAAAGCTATCTTTATCACTGATTGAGGAAAAGGAAAATCAAACTTAACAAAAATTTTGTAATAATTTCTTGTTTTTTTACCTGCTCAAAAGGCCTTGACAACAAACAAACAACCGTTCTTAAACAATTAACATTTGCGAATTACTAGATCCTGCAAAAGTCCGGTAATTCACTCTTGTAGAACAAAAAATGAAACTTTCATTTCCACTGGTATTCAATTCAAGCTTTAGACTTCGCTGAAAACAGACTTGCATAAATCTAACTCACAGTAGCAGATTGTTTTTAACGGTCTCTTTTTGGTGCAAGCTATGCGCTAAAAGCTATTTCGTACGCGAAAAGGTATTTTAAATTATGTTTGTGTATTTTGTGTTGGTTGTTTCTTTGTAACTTATATTATGCTTATCAAGACACATATGCATGCTACAATATCTATATATATATATATATATATATAATACGCTTAGAGGCTGAAGGTTATGACTTCTCATCATCATCATGATTATCCACTGCCTATTAGCAAAGCCGGGATAAATAACGTAAATAAACACGAAAATAGTAACTGAATTATTTTTCTTGATTGAATCCGATTCTTATTACGACTGACTGCCTAACTTGTTAATAATTTTGATGATTTCAAAATTAAAATCAAAATTGCGTTTATTCAGCCTGTTAAAATACATCTCATCTAAAAACTTATGTGTGTAGAAATTGGCTGAACAGGGCGCTGTCTCAGTTGATGCTGCGTCAAAATTGACTGCAGCGCTGATTTTCAGGCATAACCCATGCTGATATCACGGAGTGACCGGGAAAGCGCTCCTTTAGTGTGTGAGGGTTTCACAAACGCAGCGCGTGCGCTGTCACATTATAAAGATAGAGGGTCATGGGTTCGATGAGGCTTCGACCGTGGCTAGTTACCACCCGACTGATAAAGACGTGTCGCCAAGCGGTTTAGCATTCCGGCACGATGTCGCGTAAAAAACAATTAGGAGTTTGGGTTTAGCTAACTTAACAGGTTAGTCCGCTACCGTCTTAAACTGCACAAATCTAAAGAAGTTGCAATGACACAAAAGCCCACTTAACGGGAATCCGGCTTGACAAGTAAAAGTATAAAATCGCTCGAAAGCTATTCCTTAATCCAAATCACAAGAAACTGCGGTTGCCGACGAAGTTACTCCCGTGATTATTCAATTATTACCACAGTTAGGAGTTTCGCCGAGTTCAGCTTAAAAATATCCTCAAATCTTTGAATTACCTTCGGATTTTTAAGGTCGGAATTACAATTTTGTTTTATTACGAAAATGATTTCGCTCGGAGATTTGCATGTTTATTATGAAATTGAATTTCGAGATGGAAAAAAAAAAACGGTTTTCGCGTCTTCTTCCTGTTCGCTAAAAGCGTTCTCGCAATTTTGTAACGCTTTAACGAAAATGTGGAATATAAGTTTTTGAGCGTATGAATAAGGTTTCATGTTAATTACTTTTCCATTTCCGTTTGAAACAGCTTCATGAAATTGCAGCATAGAACTTTAAAGGATAATGTTAAAATGTCTATTTCTAACTCGTAGTTAGTAATTATTTGTGTTGACCGCTAAATCACTTTGCGACATGTCTTTGTCAGTAGGGTGGTAACTAGGCACAGCCGAAGCCTCCCACCGACTCGAGCCGGGAATCAAACCCAGGACCTCTAACTTTATAATGCGCCAGTGCGTGCACTGCGTCACGGAGGTCGTCATACAAGCTATGCGGTGTTTACTATAATGTAATACTATGGAAATTATTGACGCGTCAAAAGTGCCTTTTAAAGGACTATTTGAATAAAGATTAATTGAAAAAAAAAAAATTACGGAGGTGGTATATCCCGGACTACTAACATCCCACTGATACTAAGCATCTTTCATAAGAAAAAGGGAGAAATTTAACCGCTGTTCCAATGAAGGCAGCCTTTTATCCCTTTAGAGATTGTATCCGGAACAGACGGCTTAACTTACTCTCCGAGGCATAGGCAGGACGGTTTCCTATTTCCACTGTGGTAAGTAGATATCGAAGCGGTGATAGCCCAGTGGTTAGGGCGTCAGCCTCCTAATCAGAGGTCGGCGCTTCGAATCCGGGCACGCACCTCTAACTTTTCGGAGTTATGTGCGTTTTTAAACGATTAAAATATCACTCGCTTCAACGGTGAAGGAAAACATCGTGAGGAAACCTGCACGCCTGAGAGTTCTCCATAATGTTCTCAAAGGCGTGTGAAGTCTGCCAATCCGCACATGGCCAGCGTGGTGGACTATGGCCAAACCCTTCTCATATTGAGAGGAGACCCGTGCTCTGTAGTGAGCCGGTAATGGGTTGATCATGAAGTAGATAATGGGAATTACTTCACTGAGAAACCCAAAAACTCAAAATTTACTCAGCTAGGAAATGAGTAAAAAGCAACGTGGTAGTTGCTATATTAATACTATTATAAATGCTACGGTTTATATGGATTGATTTTTGTTATACAATATGGAAAGAAGGGTTGAACTGATCTGGATGAAATTTGGCAAAGAGATTGTTTTCCGAGAATAGCAGATTGGTTACTTTTTATCCTGATAAAAGTAATGGTTGGTCAGTGGTTGGTTTGGATAGATAATTTCATCAGGCCGCCATTTCGCGTCATCAGTATAAAATTTAATATCTATTACACATGAATGGCTCAGAGTAAACAAAATGAATGGCATTTTAACTCATTTTGTTTAGTGGTGCGCTGGAAGAGTTACTGATGACTGGTTAAAAATAATAATATTAATTATCTTTATTTCAATACTTTAATCTTTACATAATACACAGCTGTAACATAATGAGTTTTTGTTAATAGAATTAGTATGGCCTAGAATATAACTGAACTGTGATTTTAAGACTAGGATTCCCTGTTCTTGTGCCAATTTGATTAGTACTTCACTTGACTTTAATTGACCGATAAGACAAAGGATTTTTTTAGTAAAATTTTAAAATTAAAATTAAGTATAAATACAACGTGTAATGAAACAATCCACATGCAATTATGTGTGTGTGTTTGTGTGTGCGTGTGTATGAAAGTCTGTGTTTATGTTGTGTATAGTTGCGTTTGTTTAGTAATATTATGTATTTTTGACACAATTTAACACAGGATTTTTTTAGTAAAATTTAAATAAAATAAATATTCCAAGTTTCAAACAAAACAATCCACATGGAAATAATACTATTATTAATACTATACTGTATGTGTTATGTTAGTGTTGTGTATAATTTTTTCAGTATCTTCATAATCTACTTCCGTGAGCCATTTAATTATTTAAGGTACACTTGCATTAATAACGAGATATTTTTATTATTTTGACAGCTCTATTAAATTGTTTTTTTTTGTGTAGAAAGGGTCCAGCAATGAGAAACGATCTGCTTAGAACGATTTCTTGAAGATAATGGAACCGCCTGGTTGCCAGTTGCCTCTGCCAAATGGACTGTCCGTCCTGTTTGCACCAATGTTCAGCCCAAGCGAAGAATTCGGTGTTTGGTGCAAATTCAGCTTCCCACCCACCGAATAGTCTGTTTGCTTGAACATCGGCGTGTGGGATACTGAAGCGTTGGCTCCTACCGTGTTTCTGGAAGAATGAATACATTAATATACGTATTGGATTGAAAAAAAAAAAGAAAAGAATTCATCAATGTCAAATATCAAGTGTAATGTTCTAAGTTTGTCGACTGTATAAATAAGGCTTACCTTCTTGATGACAATACATATTAATCTATATTAATATTTAAAAAAATACATCGCAATTGACAACTTTCTTTTTGAAGTCAGTTAAAATAGGAAAGATTTGTTTAGTTATTTTTTGCAATCGATAATCTCTCTTAGTACTCAATTTTATAATTCCATTGTGAGACAATTGATTTCTCACAAAGTATTCAGGTATATCAGTAATAGGCTTCAGCTCGAAATTAAGGTATTTGTAAATCAAGTGGGCATAAAAAGCTCGACGTGCGCTGACTAAATATTATGTTCTATATAAATAATATTATGTAATACTGGTCCTTAATTGATCTTAAAATTTCATAGAAAGTTTATAATATGCCTATCTATTTAATATAATAATGTTGTACTAAGCATTATGTGATTCAAAAAATATGCAAATTAAAACACCATCTGGTTCAATCATCAGATACTCTTTCCGAAGCGTAAGTTATTAGAATTGGCTACACAAATCATGTGACTATAAATTAAAAGGGAACCACTTCCATCATCAGACCAGCTCCAAGAAACTAGTTATATTATTGTCTTTCAAATTACATAATTGAGTTACAAAGTTTCATTATGATATGTCAGTTAAGAATAGGTTAAAATTATCTTCTATGATTTTATTACATTTTTAGTTACAAGTAAATATAATGGTGTAATATGACTGAAAAGGATGGCTCTTTTTACGGATCTTTAATTTAGATTCAATTGTATGATGTCACCTGAGGGTACGTTGTATCTTTTATTTTGGGAGATCTGTATGGTGTTGCGTAAATATAAATAATAATCCTATATCCTATATATATTATATTATTAATGTGAAAGTGTGGATGTTTGTTACTCAATCAAGGAAAAACGGCTCAACGGATTTGTATGAAAATTGGCATGCATGTAGCCTTTGACATGGAAAAGAATAAGGCTACCTTTGATCCCGATATCTTATGGTTACCGTGGGAAGATTAGCTTAAAATTAAAAATTTATAACGAGCGAAACTTTAGACCCAATTCTGAAGTCGCAGAACGAAGTCGCGGGCAGAAGTAATCATAAATTAACCTGTCGTATCTTCCGACTGTCAAGAATACTTTAAAAGGTTTAATTTATTAAAATACCTTTTTGCTATGGACTTCCGAAGCGGTGATAGCTCAGTGGTTAGGGCGTCAGCCTCCTAATCAGAGGTCGGCGGTTCGAATCCTGGCACGCACCTCTAACTTTTTGGAGTTATGTGCGTTTTTAAGCAATTAAAATATTACTTGCTTCAACGGTGAAGGAAAACATCGTGAGGAAACCTGCACGCCTGAGAGTTCTCCATAATGTTCTCAAAGGCGTGTGAAGTCTGCCAATCCGCACATGGCCAGCGTGGTGGACTATGGCCAAACCCTTCTCATATTGAGAGGAGACCCGTGCTCTGTAGTGAGCCGGCAATGGGTTGATTATGATGATGATGATGATGGACTTCCGTGAAGAGAAATCCGATTCCAATAGAAAAAACATTACTCACTTGTAAGTATAGTCCACGCCACCGCCATGAGTTTCGAAGTTTGGACCAGCTTTCGGCATAACAGTAGAGGTGAAGGCATTAGCAGTCAGCTTATGGCTGTCTGTGTTAACCAAATGCATATTGGCGGAAGCTGATACTATATTAGCACGATTTGGTATATGCACACCTGTTAATCCTAATGAACCGGCGCTGCAAACAATGTTATAACTATAGTGGTTATCTTATAACAGCAATAATTACTCGTATAATCATTTGGGCAAATAATTGGCCTGGCCGTTTTGCACGGAAAGTAGCTAGTATTCTTCTTATAGGTCTTTGTTTTCTTTTTCCTCCGATTCTTTAATTTATTTACAAAATTTTGACATCTTAATTTTGTTAATAGTAATATTATTATTACTTTATTTTTATAGTTTTTTCATTTGTTTGATAGTTATTATTCTTTCTTCTGGTGAATTTATGACATATTTTTTTATTCTTATTTATTTATGTATTTTTTTATTACTTTTATTTATATGTATGTGTAATATATTATAATTTTATTTATATTGTTTATCATGTATTATTTGTAATTGTACACCCTAAACCTGCTTGTATATATATTATATCCTGGTCTTTGGGTTGCCTGGCAGAGATCGCTTCTTAGCGATAAGGCCGCCTTTTGTATCTCTTTTCTTTGTATTTTCTTTACTGTCTTGTATTTCTTCTGTTGTGTGGTTTACAATAAAGTGTATTTTCATTTCATTTCTTGTCATTTATTTTTGACATCGTCCCGCACGTTAGATACTCCGGCCTTAGTATCTAATTTGGATTATTTTATTTATTAACTCCTAATTTAAAGAGACGAGAGAGATCTCGTCTCTTTAAATTAGGAGTTGATCGAATCGAAATTGAATTCAATCGAAATTGAATCGAATCTTTAAAAAATTAAATGTTTTTCTCAGTTAGTTTCATATAGTAGTCTAGTCATCTACATACATATTCCACACTTCATTATTTATAAATTTTAATCCACGTGAACGAAGTCGTCGTATTTAGTTACTATCACACTTATATTATATTACAAAAGTGGAAGTTTCTATGCAAGTGTTTGTTAGTACAAGTTAGCTTCTGACGGCAATCTCACCTGATGGTAAATCATGATGTAGTCTAAGATGGTAGCGGGCTAATCTATTAAAGGTAAAATAAAGAAACTGGACACAGCCAAAATCTCTAAAATATTAACTCACCCAGATTCACCCACAAGGCTTAGTCCCGCGTTGGTGTACGGTGGAGCATTGGCCCGCATCGGGTCATGCTCAGTTTTCAACCCATTTACGAAACCGGTTCCCGTGATATTACTCCCATTATTAAGTTCCTTTACCCCAGTTATTGAAAAATTTTCCGTTTTGTCCATATTTGTTGATTTATCACCAGTTAACGGCATTTTGGAAAAAGTAATATAAAATTCCACTTGTATGAAACTTTTGCAGAAGCAAGGATCAAACTGTGTATCAAAATATACTTGCAGTATTTTATACCGGCTCGCGTAGTGCTGTCGGTAGTGTTTTCGAGAGTATCGATAAAACTATTATATCTATAGCCTCGACGTTTTTTGTCGACCTCCAAGGCGCATTGCGTGCGCTGTCGTATGTGCATATCGCCAAGCGATTGAGCGTTCCGGAACCATGTCGTGTAGAAGACAATTAGGATTGTAGATTTGCCATACCCTAAAAGGTTAGCCCATTATACCATAGTGTCAGAAAAAGATGCCAGAGTAAGTTTTGTAATTTATAAAAAGCTTTCCAGAAACGCGTAACTTAGATATTTCGAAGTGTCAAACAGCTATGAGAAGATATAAAAAAAAGTTTTTTTTACAGGATTGGTTTGAGTTGGGACTTGGTTTACGTAGTGAAGGGACTGGATTACTTTTACTTTCTTTATTATATGAACTTTTACAAAAAAAAGAAACTGCGTTTTTCCTAGAAAACGAGTGACAGAAGGTCTGACTAAAATAAATATGTTTATGATTAATGATCGACATTAGACGTATATGTATTAAATAGGATATTTATGATACCTAGTGAAATCTTGTGGGTACCATAAGTCCAAAGTTTTGATAAACCGTTTTCATAAGAAAACAAAGTAGTAAAAAGATGTCATAACCTACAGAAATAATAAAAGCTTGTATACTACATAGTTCTGTACATATAATAGAGCTTAGATAAATAAATCTCGAAGCACTTTTATGAAATCTGGTGTTAAGTTAAAATCATCATCATCATCATTAACAACCAATTGACGTCCACTGCTGGACATAGGTCTTTTATAGGGAGTTCCAATGCCCACGGTCTTAGGCCGCTTGCTAAAAATAAAGTATTAAAATCGTTTTTTTATCGACAGCAAAATTTATCCCCACCTTAACGTAGTTCCTGTCGATTACGTCGGGGAAGTCCCGGCCGCCAGTAGATATTGTATTTATGTATGTTCAGATACTTAAATGTGTGATGTGTCTGGAGCATGTTCTTCCCCTCCGTACAATTGCGATTAGCATTTTGTAATTGATAGACTTTTATTGACGTGACGACGCCCACTAAAAGAAGATTCTTCTTAAATGTGTCAGCGCTGATAACATATTAATATAAGAATTATAAAAAAAAAAACGAAGTCGACAGTTAAGCAACTCTTAGGAGCATTTCTATAGAGAAGATAGAAAAATAAAAAGTCTATGCATTTTTAAGATCTATATATATGAAAAAAAGTCGTGTTAGTTACAATAATTATAAGTCAAGAACGGGAAAACCGATTTTATTGAAAATCGGTGTTGAGGTAGCTTAGAATCAGGAGACGGACATAGGATACTTTTTATCCCGTTACATATCCCGCGGGATTTATAAAAAACTGAATTTCGCGTCGCTATAACTATAGCTTTAGCTTGCCATAGCAAACTTCATAGAGTTGGTGGCTTATTCCATAGAATTTTTAAAACCCCAATCAACGCGGAAAAAGTCGCGGGCATCAACTGATAATTTATAATTTAATTATAAAATTCCACGATTTTTTAATATTTTAACAACATATCTTATTTAATGGCATCATATTCCGTTCGCTAATGCTAGAATGAAATTGTCGCTTTGCATTTCTTCTCATATTGCACAATTTTATTATGCATAGAAACGCTGAATTCTCACGAGAATTAAAAAAGCACATGCTACTCTCCCGCCCCAAACTACATGCAAAGAATCACGTTATCAATTTTTCCGATGCTGTGTTGAAAAGTTGACATATCAGCTAATACATACATATACGTGTAATAATTGTAACTGTATGCTTTGAGTCAAGGTTTACAAAATAAGCCATTGCCGAGATGTCTTGCTAAATCTATAGTAAATGCAAAATAGTTTTTTTCGTACTTCGAATATCTGGACATGACAGTGAGACAAAACGTTATTACACTGACAACTACATAATGCGGATACAATTGTGGCGACAAAAACGATGGTTTTTGTCGTAATATAGTCAGCAAAAAAATCGCATCTTTCACGCATTCAATGTTTTATTTCGAATCATTGAATCAACACATAAGCTTCCGTCTTCACAAGTATTTTTTTTACTATTGCATTAAAATACCCGTTTTACCTGATCGTATTTTTTTCTTTTTTTTCAGAAATTTATATAGCTTTATATTATTCATAGAAATCTATTGTAGGCATTTATGAATCGTTCATTTATATTACATTATTTCTATTTGTGAAGTGATGGTGAAAAATACGCTCCCCAACTTAAAACTAAAGCTAAGAGGGTTCAAATCACGTCCGGTCTAAAAAGAAGTCAACAACAAACTTAGCCAAGTTTTGTTTTGTTATCACCATCTCACATAATCAATAATAAATTATAATTAGCTAGTGAGCAATTAACACTCAAGCTTTTTGTCTTTTATATAATCCTTTATATCGTAAATTACTTACTTACTACTTCTCAGTAGATACGCTCTTGACGCTTCCCCGCCTCCTTAACAGCTGCCTTCCTTGTGCACTCATGTAATGGGACATCCACCGCAGCCTTCACCTGGTCTGTCCATCTCATAGGGGATCTGCCACGCGCTCTTGTGCCCTCTACTCTTCCTTGAACCACTAGACGTTCAATCGAGATATCATTACGTAAATAATTATTACTTCGTCATCATCATGATCAACCCATTACCGGCTCACTACAGAGCACGGGTCTCCTCTCAATATGGGAAGGGTTTTGGCCATAGTCCACCACGCTGGCCATGTGCGGATTGGCAGACTTCATACACCTTTGAGAACATTATGAAGAACTCTCAGACGTGCAGGTTTCCTCACGATGTTTTCCTTCACCGATATTTTAAATTTTTAAAAACGCACATAACTCCGAAAAGTTAAGGTGCGTGCCCGGATTCGAACCGCCGACCTCTGTTTAGGTGGCTGACGCCGTAACCACTAGGCTATTATCGCTACTATTACTTAAAACATCTCTATCATCATTATTAACGAAGTGGTGAAACAAACAAACAAACGCAACAGAAATACAATTACAGCAGTTTGAAACAGCAATCCAACAGTCTTGAGTGGCCACTCGAGCAATGCACCTAGTTAGTAACTTGTTAACAAGGAGCCAATAACACGGCGTAGGAAATAAATACCAGTAATTCAAATGCAGTACAATCTGAAAAAAGGTTTATGTATCTTGATAGGTCCTGTAATGTTATTCGTAGATAAGTAGCAGTTTTATTATTATTATTTGACGACCACCGTGGCCAGTGCGTGCGCTGTCGCATTATAAAGTTGGAGGTCCTGGGTTGTTAACTAGGAGCCAATAACACGGCGTAGGAAACACATACCTGTAATTCAAGTGCACTACAATTTGATAAAAGGTTATTTATCTTAATAGGTCCTGTAATGTAAATCGTAGATAAGTAGCACTTTTATTATTATTATTTGATGACCTCCGTGGCGCAGTGCGTGCGCTGTCGCATTATAAAGTTGGAGGTCTTGGGTTCGATTCCCGGAAATCCACAACCACTGTCGGACACAGTTTGTCTCTTAGGATATGTAACGATTTGACATTCCACGAGTTATGTTTGCACCGTCGTCGAAGCTTTTCAACGAGATCAGTGTCGTTTTGATCTCGAATAAACATTATATAAAAAAACCCACCAACCTAATATATCGCGCGCGCTGTCACATTATAAAGTTGGAGGTCCTGGATTCGATTCCCGGCTCGAGTCTGGTAGGAGGCTTCAGCCGTGGCTAGTGACCACCCTAACGACAAAAGACGTGTCGCCAAGCGATCTAGCGTTCCGGCACGATGTCGCGTAGAAACAAATTAGGAGTGTGGTTTTACAATAACAGGTTAACCCGTTACCATCTTAGACTGCATCATCTAACCACCAGGTTAATGTAATGATGATATCGAATATTAATTGTCATGAAGTTCTATTATAGATAAATAAAAATGTACCTGAATGTGTAGTTTTGCTTCGAGAATTTTGTATTGCCGAATATAAAAACCTGGAACCAGTAAAATTTATAACATTCTAGTTGTAATCATACGTTGGATGAAACAGTTGAAGTTGTTATTTTATAGGATAGCCCGAACGGTACAGAAATACAATTTCAGAGTTCGAAACACTTGGAGCTACAATTCTGAAGTCTTGCGCTTGTTGCGATGAACCTAGTTAGCAACTTCTTGAACTGGCAACTCGTTTGGTCAGGAACACTATGTTGATGAAACTACAAGTTACCTAATTGGAGCTCAGGCTGAAGATTCCTATTGAAAATAATCATCATTTTTATCATGAATCTAAAATCACAGTAAATTGCACCAGCTTCGTTTTTTTCAAAGAAAATAAGGAAACGTTGCTCATAAAGTTAAGAACCTCCTGTTTTATGACGCGGGGACGATGGGAGAGAAGACTTCATTCCATCATCAAACTCTCTCTGGTTTGATGGTGGAATGAAGTCAGCGAAAATACAGCGTTTATAGTCGAAATTCCAAGGACGCATCAGCAACTTTTTACCTACATTGTGTGTACCATCTTCCCGTGTTGTAACGTGGACGAAGTCGCGGGCGTTCGCTAGTAATAAATATAATTCTAGCAGACTCGTTTATTCTCTTAAGTTAATATTTTATTTAAAAAAAATAATGATCTATGAAAATGAAAACACTGAGAATATCGATTTGGAAAGATTGTATTAGTAAGACCCTTATTAGTGAAATGTAAATGCTTGAAAACACTCAATTGTTCACGAATTGACGCTGTAAGTACTTATGGTCCATTGTTTCACGTCCCTTCGTGAATAAACTCCAGTCAGAGTGATTTCAACACCTGTTTCAACCCTCTGGAAACCCCCTTTTTTAATCTAAGATAAAGAGTGCATTGAGTGCTTAACCATCGTTTCTACTAGTTAACAATTTTATATTTACCACCAAGTTGCACCTTATCGCAAGCAACTAACTACTGTTTTACATCAAAAAAACTGTCCAGTAAAATATGGACTACCTATCAACTACAATTTAAGGATTTGCACATATTTTACACCTTATTTCAAAATACATACGATTCATTTTGTAGCTTCTCAGGTTTCATATAATCTAGTATATATCACGCGCTATTCCGAACAATAATTTTGTATGCGTTTTCGCCACGACGAATTCCTCGTTAACAGGGTTCATATTTCACTGCCAAGAGTGATTTCATAAAATGGTCTTTCTCTAGATTCAGAGCCTGACAATGGACCTCTTGTTTTACGGAACGTCGCCGAGATCAGGTCTCGATATTATTCTGATGGTAGAATCGATATCTTGATTTAATTATAGTAAGTGATCACTCGATATCGCATCCTTCAGGTGGCGATTTTTTGCAAAAATTAAAAACTGTCAACGGTTTCTCTCTTGTAAGGCTCAGCACCGAGAATTACTTATGAAGTGTCTTCCTCGTCCTAAATTGCAAATGAAATGTGATAAAGTGGGCAAAGTATACATTTATAGATTCAGTTACAGTTTCCTTATACCGCTTTAACTAGTTTCTTATAAAAAAAAAACCCTCATTGCAATAGTTTGACTGCGTACTACAAGCATAAACGCACGCAGAACTAAGAGAGTAAATTTAAATTGGTAAAGACTTTTTTGACGCTGATAAATGCATTCACTCTTTCTGTCCGGAAGTTTCGCAGGAAGAACTGCGTAAGAACGGGGTAAAGGGGAATCACCAACGTTTAGTTTTGCGACCAAAATACCCACTGAATTTCAGCGATGTTCCTACACATTGCCTGGTGGCTCGATCATTCGAACAATTGTGCACTCATCCGCGATAAAGCAAGCGGCGTCCGCCAAGGCAGACCCTCCTCCGCGGGGCCTATAATCGAGGCACTCTGATTCCTCAGGACATCAGGGGCGCCTCACGACCCGTGGATGACTTTATCACCCGATGGGTGATAAAGCCTATTCCAAATTCCGGAGCTCCAAATTGGTGAAGCTACATTGGCAATACCAACTACTACCTTACCATATTCATCATGAAATATGTAGTAAATAAAAAGCCAATTTTCATAAAGAGCTTAAGGTTTTTTTCTTTCTGCAAACACATTTATATTTTAAATGAAAAAGACTTTCCATTCAATGATATTTTATCCGTTTCTAAGCACTCCTTGATAACATCAGCAATGAGGAAGGTTTCATTTATTTAATTGTATAAAATCTAATTATCTATGTAAGTAACGTTTTACGATACTCATTTTTTCTCACCGAACTAATATAAACAAAATGTAACCAAGAATCGATCCTGAAATCTCTTACTTGCAGAAATCCAAATGCATCGCTGCATCTGATGGGTTATAAGTAACTTTACCGACTAAGTTTTAAATAAGGAGAATTCTGCTTCATTAAAATTCATAAATGCATAATCACATAGTCAAGAATTTGATAAAATTTCATTAAAAAATCTATCTAAAATTTTGTAAGGACGTAATAAAGTGGTTTCAAGATAATCTGTTGACAATGAAGGGGGGGGGGGGGAGGAACTCCCTGACTTGGGGAGGTGACAGCACGCTTAAGTTCCCATCTACGTAAGCATTTTAAGTGAGATAAAATATTTGGGTTAGTTTTTTTTATTGACATAAAATATCTTGCAAAATTAAGACAGTGTTCAAATATTGTATTTTTATCCATCATGAATTTTAAACAATGGAATGGCGATTTAATTAAAACAAGCGTTCAACTGTTTCCATTCCATTTTATGGGTCCAAAACGAAAGAAAATAGCTTATCATATGAATGATATTTCATGCCCTTAGGGCTTAGACAGCTATTAACTTCACTTGAATACTGAACAGACTTATCTGATCTGCTTATTTGATAAGGTTTGGCTTGGGGGATGTATGTTATTTATAATGGAGACCAGCACGTCTAGGAATAATAGAAACTTAAACTACAATTGGAAAATATTACAGTAGTAGTTTAGGTGCGGTTGTCGTACAGGGCTCAAAGTCGACCATTGCAATTGTGTCTCAGTATTCGTTCAATGAGATATAGTAGGAAGTTATAAAATAAATTATTTTAATATAACAAATATTAAAACAAGTTTCTTTGCAATCAGTAGTTTTTTTTCTCAAATAATCCTTAAAGAAATCTTGTCTCGTTAAAAACCTTAAAGAAATCTTGTCTAGTTTGTTGTGTAATAATTATATATCATCATCATCATGATCAACCCATTACCGGCTCACTACAGAGCACGGGTCGCCTCTCATTATGAGAAGGGTTTGGCCGTAGTCCACCACGCTGGCCATGTGCGGATTAGCAGACTTCACACGCCTTTGAGAACATTATGGAGAAGTCTCAGTTATTATTATTGTACTCGTAGCTAACTAGCTAGGTCTTGTTCTTATAAAGATTTGCAGTTTTGATTACCTACTTCTTGTATAAAAGACAAGATATACAAAAGCAACCTCATTTTATAATCTAGAAGTGGCATCGTTTTGACCTTACGTATGTTTAAAAGATAATTCGTGACTGTACACTTTTCCTGCAACTATCTTATGCAAAGTCTCAACTTGACTTTCCAACTGCACCTTGTAGTGCAAAAATTTGCATGAATACTCCGCACAAATATGATGAATAAATGCAAAATAATAAATTTCTTTTCAAAACTGTCTTCAGAACCCGATTTTAAAGATAAGTCGGACGATCATTATCTCATTTCAACTACTAAACAGGGGTACAGTTTGTAGGGGATTTTTATTATCTGCTTATGAATGTCGCTCAGCTAAACACAGACCTGCTCTTTCATAGGAGATACAAATTTTACAAAGACCCACTACTTTGTTCCTTGAAATTACCCTGCATGGTGTTAGATAATGCCATTTTTTATACTGTCAGTAATAAGTACCAAGCAATTGTAATCTCTATCTTGCATTTCACGTGTTTAATATTTTATGCGTTCTGCTAGTCCGTAACAGTAGAGGCATTCAGATAATATCTGTAGGTTCAAGAGATGAGCTGTCTAAAGCAACGGGACTGCATTCCCAAAGAATGGTTCAATGGGTGCCATTGTTGTGGTTTTGCTATATCAGGGCTGTCCTAACATAAAAATATTAAAATTACTGTGTCCCATTTTTGTTCCCCTTATTCACTACTTTTATATTTTCCAGCAAACTTTGAGAAATATTCATCTGGAGACTCAATGGAGTGTTAAGCATGACCAGCTAGACGAGATAATAAACGCTTTGACATTTTTGTATGTGAGGAAAAATTACTGATATACTCCTAGCTATTCTATCTCTTTATAACTCGGTAAACGATAAATCTGAACCGATTTCTATAATTTATAATTTCAAAAAGTTAATGGTACCAGTAATTTAACGTTGGTTATATGTTGTAAATATTTAGCTTTCATATACTTTTTAACCCCAGACCAACATTACAAAATTAATATTACAAACAAGTTGACAACCCTGTGATATCAAAACAATATCAACGGACAGTTGCTTTTGATGCGTATTGTTTTATGTTTCATTTGTTTTAAAAATTGCATCGCTCCTAACTTTTTTATTGCTGGAGGTTTTCGAAGTACTCACAACAAAAGTATCCCCGTATCACCGTTGAGAATTGCTAGTGCTATGATAGTGTGGGTACCTATTAGGAAAAATATTTTTACTGAAGGTAAAGTGATTTTCAGTGAGTTATTATCTGGGCCAAATAATATCCCACTTCTGAGCACAGACCTACTCCCTTATCAAAAAGAGCATCTCTTTTGAGCTCCAATTGACGGACCTTAGCAATAAATTCAAGATTTTAACTGCTAACATGTAAAGCTCGTTGAATAATCCGGTCCCCTTTATGATACTGAATCATAAACGGGACCGGATACCTAAAGCTTATTTTTTTGCCTATGTGATATGTGGGGTCGGCACAGCATGTCTTCTTCTTCCACTCACTTCTATCAGCCGTCACTTCACTGTTCACACCTTTTTACACAAAAGTCCTCTTTTACACACTCCATCCATCTCTTCTTTGGTCTTCCTCTACTTTTTTGCCCTTTCACATACATATATAACATTCGTTTATTAATATTGCTTTCTACCCTCCCTATTATTTGACCATAACATGCTAGCTTATACTCTCCTCATCTTTTCTATCGCTATTTTTTGGAACTAGATTTAATATTAAGTGTATATTTTCAATAAGTTCTGCACTGCATTGTCAAATATCAATTCCCTATATATCTACAGACTGAATCTTTTATTTGTATACCAATCAGCGTCGAGTCTATCAAAATATTCATACTGTCGTGATATGAAATACATACTGAGTTACAGTTGTTTTCAATACCCAGCTGCCGAGCGAAACAAATAGGAAATGGAGTGATATTGAGATAGTGTGGATACGCCTTAAGCCGATATACTCGTGTGTGTTAACACTACACGCGGTTTCAAGGATTTTGCAGATTTGTCACAGCTGTTATTGTGTTCGAAATTAGCATATGTACGAGTACAAGTTATATCTAGTATGAACAAGTGTAAGTTTGTTGGTTAGCCTTTGACGGCAATCTCACCTGATGGTAAGTGATGTAGCGGGCTAACCTGTTAGGGGTATAGTAAACACATACTCTTTATTGGTTTCTACGCGACATCGTGTCGGAACGCTAAATCACTTGGCGACACGTCTTTGTCGGTAGGGTGGTAACTAGCCACGGCCGAAGCCTTCCACCAGACTAGACTCGAGCCGGGAATCGAACCCAGGACCTCGAAAATTAAAATGCAACAGCGCACGTGCTATGCCACGGAGGTTTTTTTTTAATTTATTTACTACAAGTCAGTCCTTGACGGCTATCTCACCTGGTGGTAAGTAATGATGCAGTCTAGGATGGTGGCGGGCTAACCTGTTAGGAGTTAGAGGCAAAACAGTAAACGTTATAAATGTACTCATAAGTAGAACGCGATGATGATAAGTGTAATATGTATATATATTTTCGTATAAATTCCTTTATTTTTTTACCTGTTTTCGAAACCCATTACAAACCACGTTGAGATTATGTACGTTTTGGAGCATGGAAAATTTGCTCAATAGTTTGGTTAAATCAATATTTATTATATTGTCACACATTACTCACCGATTGGTTGCCAAATATTATTTCATGATAAGATCCTATCCTAACTGCGTTTAAAATGTTCCCTTTCAATTGCAAAAAAAAAACAAATTGAAATCAACAAAGTTTCTGTATTATATATACAATTAAATACAAATATTAATACTTATGGCTGCGAAATCGGGGTGGGTCACCAAGTATAGTATAAATGAAGAAGCAATAGCTTGTAAGCAGGTATGTCCATAATTTTACAATGGGCGCAGCAAAGCGATATCCCAAATACATGGGTATGAAAAAGAAATCTTGAAACAATACCTACATTGTTTGTTTGTTTTAGAATCTATTTACGTAGAAAATTAAAATATTTGTAGGTTATCAGGATAATACTAAAATTACAAGCTTTAGGTGGGCTTCCTATAAATTTAATTCGTGGCCATCTGGATTCTCACTAAAATACTTCAAAAATAATAAAAGTTTTAAGTTACGCCTACACTTTAGTAAAATTCTGAACCAGTGAGTCCTAAAATGGCAGCCAGCCAAATTATCCTGATACAATTATCTAATACAAGTATGTATAGCATACAAATAAATCCATTAAGTTTGTTAACGGCTTCTTCTTAAACCTGGGTGCGTTTGGAATGATCTTAGCTTTATTTTTAAGTTACCAAATATAGTGACCGCCATCACCTCACGAATTAAAAAAATGAAAAACATATTATATGATATTTTAATTTTCATATAATTTTTTTATAAAACTTGCTTCAACGGTGAAGGAAAACATCGTGAGGAAACGTTAGTTCAAACCTGGGTACACACCTCTAACTTTTCGGAGTTATGTGCGTTTTTAAGCAATTAAAATATCACTTGCTTTAACGGTGAAGGAAAACATCGTGAGGAAACATGCACGCCTGAAAGTTCTCCATAATGTTCTCAAAGGCGTGTGAAGTCTGCCAATCCGCACATGGCCAGCGTGGTGGACTATGGCCAAACCCTTCTCATATTGAGAGGAGCCCCGTGCTTGTAGTGAGCCGGTAAAATTGTTCATGATGATGATGATATTATATGAACGGCTCATAGATGCCTCTTCTTAGTTTACATGAATAAAACATTTTTAAATTTGAACCTTTGATTAGTTTTACTTTGTAACTGTAGTTTTCAAATAGATAACTTGCGCAAGAATCCTGAATAAAAGTTAAATGAAGATGATAGTATATATCATCTTAATGTCAAAGTAACTTGGCAATTGGCATTAATGGCATTAATTTTAAAAACCTCGTGCAACGATAGAATTGATTGTTGTACTAGCTACAACAATCAATTCTAGCGTTACATAAACATTTCTTAATTGAGGAAAACATGTTGAATAGACACGTGAACTTTCCCTAATAGTGTTTATTGACTGTCTCGCCTCCATGAGGCGTAAAATACCCGGATATCGAACTTTTACCACGTTTACGCGTTATCTTTCATATCGTAGGGTTTTATGCTGAAGATTACAGTTGTGGTGGATTGGGAAGTATCTAAAAAATTCTTTTGTGTCCAATATACATTTTGATAGTTTATACTTTATGCGTTGCACATAAAGATTATTTTTACGTTTATATTAGGTATAATACTTTTAAATTTATTTATTCATTTGTGTTTAATTTTTTTTATATCTTATGCAAGTTAGCCTTTAACTATAATCTTACCTCGTGGTTAGTATTTATGCAAAACGGTAGCTTCTACTCGACATCGTGCCGTAAAGCTAAACAGCTTGGCGACAAAACTTTGTCGGTAGGACGGTTTGCTAGCTCAACTAGGCACGGCCGTAGACTCAAGACCACTTGAGCCAGAAATCGAACCCGAATACTAACCTCTTATAATAATGCGCACGCGCTGCACCACGGAGATTTTAGTGAAGCTTGTAGTTTTGGTATCTTTATTATGTATATTTAAAGACTTATAAAATATTGAATATAACTCATCATATATAGGGATACTTAAGTAGGTTTTTTTGTCTATACCTCAAGTTAGCCCTTTTATATACTACAAGTTAACCCTTGACGGCTATCTCACCTGGTGGCAAGTGATGATACAGTCTAGGATGGTAGAAGGCCTTAGGAGTATGGTAAACCCACGCTCCTAATTGGATACGCTAAATCGTTTGGCGACACGTCTTTGTTGGTAGGGTGGTAACTAGCCACGGTCGAAGCCTCCTACCAAATCAAACTCGACCCGGGAATCGAACCCAGGACCTCCAACGTTATAATGCGACAGCGCTTACACTGCGCCACGGAGGTCGTCAAAGATTAGGTAAACCGATTAGAAAGATGGCTTCAACTGGCAACGGAACGGAACTATTTATTTAAAAATATGTGGATTGTTGTTTAACATATATATAGTCTTACACATAGTGTCCCATACAATCTTGCTCTTTCGAATAAAAAACAAATCTATTCCGCATCGCCAACGGCGCGTAAAAAGCGGATAACGGTACTTTAGTGGTGCTATAAACTTTATCTTTCATATTCCCGGAAGCCTGTGACGTTCGTTAGTTTTAAATATTTCCCCATTTATTTCTAACAAGGGTAAGGGACCTTTACTTGAACCAATAATAATATATATTTCAGTTCTGATTTTTAATTCGGTCCTGATTATACATCTATCTCTAATGCTGTAAAAATCTCTCCTTTAAAAGAGACCTGTCCCTAGCGACAAGATGTTAATAGACTGTTCTCCTTATAATTTTATAAAACGTAAACTTATTGATATTTGAAGAACTTAGATACCTCTTTTTAGTAAATCTTGCATGAAGAGGCATTTTATATACTAATTTCTGGCACATGCAAATTGCTCTTTTATAGATAGACAAAAAATGTATTCAAATAAAAAGGAACTTATTAAAACATGTTCATAAAAAACGTGAATGGCGAGCTATACGCTACATATAAACAAACTGAATCATACGCACGTGATAAGAGGGAATTACTTATTTGCAACAGTCTAGGGCTGCCTAGTTTCTATATAGTTAATTTTCTTAACTAGATATCGTACTGGTTTAATTAAATACTAAATATTAATGGTTGATGTTAACATAGTTTCGTATTTAGATAGAGTATTCTAGTACAATACATAAAATAAAACTGTAAGGAGTTCCGTACTTCATAATCTTTCATTATATAGATATCATAGTCATTTTTAAAATAAGTTTTCTAGATCCTCACCAATTAAATTGTTTTTTTTTTTATTAGGAACAATAATACAAGAAGCTTAAACACGAAAACGATGATCCTGCAGAAGAATTAACTGTGTTGCAATAATCATCACCCTCCAAGAATAAATACACTGTTCCACGAAATAAAGGAGACACAAAAACAAAATACATAGGCCAATGTCACTAAAACAAATCAATTTAAATAAATTATGGCAGTAAATAATGATAACATGAACAATTTATGAATGTATGTAATTGAATGGTAACAAGATGGTTCAACTGTTACTAGCAAGTCCTGATAAAAGTCAAGGCCGTAAAATGTTTAATACCTTTAAACAATTAAAATAGAATATTAAGTACGTGCAATATATCAGTTAGTATGATGAACAGTATCCAGCCGCTATAAGTCAGACAAGTTATCGATTGCCATCACAGACGCCAAACTTTATTGCTGTTAGGTACGTCGTGAGGTAAATTTATAACTAATCTGAAATTACTTATAGATTACCCGAAAGAAATAGTTTTATTCAAAATGGACTATATGAAGGGCCAGTTTTCTCATAGATAAACGATATAGTGGGATAGTCTTTATCCGCTAACTATAGTTTGATCGGATGTCAAACTAACCTACTTCGACTTTAAGCGACATATTTGAAATTGATAACCCTAGCAAAACTGAACTCTTAGGTCAAATGTTAAATGATGACAACTTGGACGATGCATTATCGGGGAATTCTTCGGGTCCAATATAAAGACATAAATCCCTAGAAGAGGCCATTATATAAAGATTTATTTATATTATATAAACTTAACAAAAGTACAGGTACCAAAAGTAACAAAAAACACGTTAAAATAACATGTTTGATAATATTAAAAATTACCTAAGTTATTAATATACTTTAAAACTATGATTAAAATAAAACGATTATTTGTTCTACTTTCCCATAGCGACGATAAACGATGGCCCAAAGTCCTTAGTGTGATTCAAAGCAGGTTTGGGGACTATATACCTATACAGGTATATAACCTAACAAGTACTACAAGATGTCAGGAACTCAAAACAGACATAATAATCTGTGATTTAAATTTTATATTTTAAATCTTAAACACCATTTCTAAAGTTTATTATTTTATTTATTTTATTTTATTTCTAATGTTTATTACTTAATTTATTTTATTTTATTTAGTTTCGAAAATTCGAAAGTTATTCTAAAATTCGAGGAGTTCGTGCAAAAGTTATGATGAAAACTATTTCATTAATAAAACTACATTGACACATCCAGTGTTTATCCACGTGTGGGAACGGGGATTTTCTGCTCTCGTGCGTTTGAATATAAAACAGTTAAGAATTTGTAAAGGAATCATTCTCAATTCAGCAATCAAAGTACTAAGTATTATAACAAAATTAATAAACAAAGCAAAATGTTTGCTAAAGTTTCCTTATTCGCCTTATTTTTGGCTGGAGTCAGTTGCATGAGCATACCATACAGACGGCCGGCGTTTTTCTTTGAAGACCATGCAAATGTTATGAACAATGACATTGAAGATCTATATTTTGAACATCCGCAAGAATCAGTTTTCCCTATTTACCGCAATACAAGAGTTCGTCGGCAACTCCATGGTGCAATAAACACAAACCCCGATGGTACCACCAATATTATGGGCAAATTACCATTAGCTGGCAATGATAAGAATGTTTTGAGTGCTGTCGGTGGTCTTGGTGGTGTGAAAAATGGTGGTGGTTACAGTTCTGCATCTGGTGGACTGGCTTTGGACAATGTGTGAGTATTCCTATATAAGTCTGAAATAATATTATTTTTAGGTAAAGCTTTATTGAATGATACAAAGTCAAATTTAGCTAATTTAGTTAATACATTAATTTCCATTAACATAAATCAATTAATTCTTTGGTTTTTAATTTGATAGTGTTTTTGGTTTGGCGTTGCTTTTATTTATTTATCATCATCATGATAAACTCATTACCGGCTCACTTCAGAGCACGGTTCTCCTCTCAATATGAGAAGGGTTTGGCCATAATCCACCAAGCTGGCCATGTGCGGATTGGCAAACTTCACACGCCTTTGAGAACATTATGGAAAACTCTCAGACGTGCAGGTTTCCTCACGATGTTTTCCTTCACCGTTGAAGCAAGTGATATTATAATTGTTTAAAAAACGCACATAACTTCAAAAGTTAGAGGTGCGTGGCCAGATTCGAACCGCCGACCTCTGATTAGGAGGCTGACGCCCTAACCACTGGGCTATCACCGCTTCATTTATTTATAAAGTTGTTTTAAAAACAGCGATTTGATTTAAGGAATGGCCACGGTTTGAGTCTCACTGGGAAGCATATCCCTTCCGTCGCTGATCAGCTGACAGCCGCTGGAAGCGCCAACCTTTTCCACAACGACCACCACGACCTGACTGCCAACGCTTTTGCCACAAGGACTATGCCTCAGAACACTGCCATCCCCAACTTTAACACTTATGGTGGCGGTTTGGATTACATGTACAAGTAAGTCAATTAACCAGCTATACAATTTTAGTTGGCTCAAAGTTTTCTTATCTAGGCTACATCTTGCAGATCCCATAGAAGCTCTTATAGCTCCAGCGAGTGTTTCACTCAAAGCGTAGTGAAAAGAACCCTTTCAAGTTAGGCTTTAGGGTTTTAACATGCTAGGATACATGTGAGACATTCTGTTACGGATATTTTTACAAGTGGCTCTGTCTGAGGTTTGTCTGTAACAATTTTCTTCAAATTAGGGTTTGACGACCTCCGTGGCGCAGTGCGTGTCACATTATATAAGTTGGAAGTCCTGGGTTCGATTCCCGGCTCGAGTCTGGTCTGGTGGGAGGCTTTGGCCGTGGCTAGTTACCACTCTACCGACATAAACGTGTCGCCAAGCGATTTAGCGTTCCGGCACGATGTCGCGTAGAAACCAATTAGGAGTGTGATTTTACCATACCCCTAACAGATTAACCCTCTACCATCACTCACATTGCTAACTTCGTTTTTTTTTTCAGCAACAAAGTTGGAGCCGGCCTTAGCGCGGCACATACTGATCTCTTCGATCGTACTGATTACTCAGCTATGGGCAAGTTGAACCTGTTCCGGGACCCTTCGTCTTCCTTAGACTTCAATGCTGGAGTTTCTAAGTCTGTGTCACCATTCCTGCCGAGTCAATCTTGGCAACCATCCGCTGGGTTATCGTTTAGTAAATATTTTTAAATGTTTTCTTACTATAATGACAAAAAAAAATCTCACGGTAAATATCCTGTAAATATTGATTATATTTAATATACTCTGTAATGTTAAAGACGAAACTCAATTTAAAATCATCAAGAGTAATGTACCTGATCTCAAAAAATAAGTAATCTTGTCTTCAAACTGTTAAAATTGTTCGTCAATATAATATAAGATTATTAGAATTAAGTCAAATGCCAAATAAGATTTTAATAAAATGAATTCCTAGACAGTAAGAACTGTTTTTTGATTGTTACTCCTTTTTATTAAGATATTGAAAGTAACTCGAGGACCAATTTATATTGTAAAATAATCTAAGACAAAAGGAACGAAATTCGGTGAAAATTTTAAATATCCCTACTAATATTATAAATTTGAATGTTTGAAGTTTTTTTGTAACGCTTTTATGTACGAAGTACTAAACCGATCATCATGAAACTTTGTACACATATTCTTGAAGGTATTAAAAGTATAATAAGATACTTATATATAAAAAAAAATAAAAAGGTAAAAAAAATGGTTTGTTAAAATATAGTTATCATATTGATTCGTTTCTATTGTAATATTCTATTGTAGTCATTAATATTTTTCCTTTGTTTCCTAAAACATTTTACTTTGTTTTGCGTTTTTTTTAATTTAAAGTTTAAACTTAAAAAACGAACCTAAGTTTGAGATAAACGTTTAAACTAATTTTTAGACTTTTTATTGTTAAAACAATACAACTTGCTTTATAATTGCAATATTAATTATACACCCTTAGATCACAATATGGATACTGTCAACTGGGTAAACAACTTGAATGTATACGTACGTAAACTTTATTTTATTGGGATTGGATTTTATTATCTAGATTCCATGATTTCAGAGACAAACACATTTTCAATTCAATTAAATTAATTTATTAAATGATGCCGGTAATTCAATAGCTTCTAATAAATGTAAATCTTAATACCTGCTTATGCAGCAATTTGCATTATTAAAAAAATGTATATATTAATATACATTTTTTTAATAATGCAAATTTAAGTTTACCGTTAGTATTTTCTTAATACTACTTAAAAAGTGTTAACATGAGCTCATAGGACCATTACAGCGGGTTACTCTGAAAGCAGGCAGTTGTAAACTTTAATTGCCCATGACCCCATTGTTCTGAAGCGTTACTGCACAAGTCCTTTGTGCCCACGGAATAAAGGAAATAACAATTCTTTTATTCCTTTTAAGTACATAGTAAATGTGCACTACGATTGGAATTACATCTATACATTTGATTACTAACGTTACAAACTGTACCTAGTTACTAGTAGAATAAATTATAATAATTACTGTATATTCAAAATTAAATTCAAAATAGCTTTTTGGAGACCTCCGTGGTTCAGCGCGCGCGCTCTCTCGTTATAAAGTTGGAGATCCTGGTTTCGATTCTCGGCTCGAGTCTGGTCTACTGGGAGGCTTATGCCATGGCTACTAACACCCTACAATACATATTGTAATGTCATTTAGCATAATATTAGCCTTCTAACAAGTAGACGTTAAATAATTAAGTATTTAAATTCTGGATTATATCTTAGCTACATATCTAAATAAAATGCTGCAAAAGTCAAAATTTATACAGATAAGATAGTCTTGATAACAAAATGATTTCTTTTTTGACAGCATTATAATATATAATAGGTACTTTTACTTAAATAATAACTACTTCTAGCTATGTAAGAGTCTATTTTTGTTTTTTTTTCTAATTTTAATTATACTTATTTTGATGAAAAACCCATCAAAATAAGTTGCGTTGTTTAAAATATTAAAGCGTTCAGAAGCGGAAAGCGACTTTCATTTATATAATAAAGAAATTTATTGTACTTGTAGGAAGGTAGGTGAACACCAAATTTTAAATATTATTTTCGAAAGAATTTCTACTGTTCAATAATCTATGTTTTAACACAATACAACTATTTTAGTGCTTACATTTAAAATCAAATCCATTGCTACTTCTACGGTACAGTTTGCAAAAATGAGCGTTAGTAATGCTGCAATGTATTCTACGTGCTTCGATAAGATTATATTTAAGCGATAACTGAGTAGTGAGTACGTAGCCCGGTCTGTCGCATGACGCCTCGTCGCGTCGATTCGGAAATAGCCTATCTCTCTTGCTCTTAGTGACTTATATATTTTTAGCCCTTTCATTGTTTGCTCTCGTATAACGTTCGCTTATAAGCAGCAACACTAACAGCTATCTCAGTTTCTCAGTGGCGTTATGAACGTCGCGTAGTTCGGTTCGCTTTTGTTCAAGACAAGATGGCGTCCCAAAATATTACTGCTGATTGCGAATTTAACTACGAAACTTCGAAAATGAAATACGTATCGAAAGTGAATAACTGCTTCGTAACAAACCGAGCAGGCCTGTGGACTCGTAATAGAGTGAGGGACAGTATTTTGAAAATAAAAGCATATAAACGAAAACCAATGTCTGGGCAAATTATTCCACCTGTGACCATTGATGGTACCGAAGTCGACATAGCAAAGGATAATGGCGTTGAAATTTTGATATTTTTGAAAGACAAAAAATTAGTTGAAGTCCTTCCTTACGAGGATTGTTTTGACGTATTTGTGGACTTGCACCTCCGACAATCACATGCAGGATATGCGAGAATGTACGATGTTTTGCAAAACTATTTTTGTTTCACTAGTGTTTACTTAGAATGTTTTGTGCAGTCCTGTAACGTCTGTATTCATCGAAACCAAACAGATATTAAGGAAACTCCGGCGAGTGATGACGACATACAGAACAATAAGTGTAACATACACGTGCAGATAACATTTCTAGACGTCAGGTTGATGCAGGCTTACGCTGATCCAATTCCAGAATTTGCATTTATGCTTGTCTATAAACAAAAAGCTAGCGGATATATCTTGTTAAGACCATTGGTAGGACTTGATGCAGAAGAAGTAGCTTTGGAACTTTATAATATATTTACAGATTTTGGCCCTCCTGAGACCGTAGAGACTACACACATAAACTTTCTTAAAGCTGTATTGGAATTATTGAAACTAACTCCTATAAAGTATTATTGCATAATTTCTGACAATGTATTTTATGCCGAATCTTTAAGATGTCAAATAACAGAAAATATAAACAAATGGATGGTGCGTTCTAGGAGTTCTAACTGGGCTGTTGCTTGCTATACCGTTCAATTCGGTATGAATACTGATAAGCGCAGGCCAATAGACCAATTATTTGGCATGAGATTTGGACAACTAACTAAGTGTATGAGTGATAAAAGAACAGGTACAATACCGGCAGCACAAAGTCGACCACAGGAGAGTTGCTCTACCAGCGATGTGTCTACTTCAGCATTAAATACTGAAGAAGATCTAGGTTTCCCCACCGAAGAGGTGGAGATAGTAATTAAGGTGGATGAAGACGAAGATGCAGTGGCAGACGAAGATTCAAATATGGGACCTACCGCTACTGAACATACCCTCTCTGTCGACTCCGTATCAACTACAACATCAACGCCCACGGTTAAAAAAGAAAAAGTTAGATGCCATATTTGCAAACGTGTAATTTTGTTTAGTGTTCACACGTGTAACAAATGCAAGAAATACATTCACATTTTCTGTGGTCTTAGACTTTCAGTTGGGGGAATGTCATTTGAAGAGTTTGAGTTAGTTTGTAAGAGATGCAACTAATAAAAAGTACCGCGATAGTTATTTGTCTTAATTCTGTTGTTTTTTCCCTATTTCCATTCTTTGGGGTGTTGGTTTTGTAATTTACTAACACTTCGGAACTAAAAGTTTGACGGCGATGGTTAAAAACTTGAACTATATCTATAACGTAAAAAAAATGGTGTAAATATGCATTTGTAAATATATTAACTTATTTCATTATCATAATTCATAATTATGTCATAAGATATTAATCATCATCGATCATCATGCTAAAAGGTTTTCTGGAATTTACAGATATTGGTATCCACACAGTTAATTACTTGGAAACCTAGAAATAGAATAACGTGGTAACCACTAGACAAACGAGACAGTTATAAAATTTTAATTTTATTTTAATGCAATTTAATTGTTTAAATAAGTACCCATCCCGGTAACTCTTTGTAAACGATGGTAACGAGTAATGGCAAAATATTCTTGTAACAACAAATCTAAATGTTACCATTGTTATTATTTATAACCAATTAGAAGTATGGGCTTACCATACCCCCCCCCCCCCACAGGTTAGCCCGCTACCACCTTAGACCGCATCATCACTTACCATCAGGTGAGATGCCGTCAAGGGCTAACTTGCGGTGTATAAAAAAAATCCCAAGGTACCGGATACCGGTATATATCGCGTTGTCAGTTAGACAACGGGGATAAAGGGATGAAATTTTAATAATTTTTAAACACCACTGTCCCTGTTAACATATTATATCGACAATGGGGGACACAGGACTCTTTTTTGATCATGATCATCATGATCAACCCATTACCGGCTCACTACAGAGCACGGGTCTCCTCTCAATATGATAAATATTTTTAGATACTTTTATTCGAATCCCGTTGTCCCAGTTAACAGGATATAATGGGGACGACGGGACTACACCCTAACAGGTGCTGACCTACGTTAATGAAGAGACTACTCATTGTTTTCTATATCATATTGTTCCTACGCGTGTATCAACTACTAGGCGGGTAGTACTTAGAAGTAGTATTGTATGGTTATACCAAAAAAAACCCGGCTATGTTTGTTGTGTTTCTTCTTAGACCTGGGCGCGATTTGAACCCTCTTAGCTTTAGTTTTAAGTTGGCTAGTGCAGTTATCACCATCACTAATATAAATGATGAAAAATGTGATATATATGAACGATTCACAGATGCCTGTAATAGGTTTATGTGAATAAAGGAAATGCTTAATGAATTAATGAAGGAATTAATACACTTTTATTGTACACCATAGATAATATAAAATGCAAACAATAGAGCGGTGACACAGAAGGTACAAATTTTAAATAATTTAAAAGTATCATTATCACAACGCACGTCACAGGCACGTCACAGGCGTCTGGGATGATAAAGTTTATTGCACCGCAAAAGTATCAATAACTGCGTCTTTCTTTAACGCCAGATTGGCGTTGCAGCGATGATTGTTGCCCCTGTTTAGGGTTCCGTACATAAGGGTGCCAACCCTTCTACTAACCGCCACTGTCTGGAAGCGGGTTGTAATCCAAACCTTTTCCTATCGCGGTTTGGAAATATTCATATCTGTTCCATGCTTATATTATGTCCATTCATATCATATGCTATGTTAACAAATACTCATAATAAAAAATAAAAAAATGTCACGATACAGGACACGTTTTTTTTTAATATTCTCATTTTTACAATGCCAATAAGTATATTTTGTACCTAAGCTATGTAGTGGTTAAAATTGAACCAACTCGCACTTAGCCGTTTTTATAGTTATTGGATGGCTTAGCTCCGAGCTACAACTGTGTCGTTTCGATGCGGTTTTAATTAAAATTCTTGGGACCCGCCATTTTTTATTGTTATTTTACGAGATGATATTCGCTAGGCTCTTTTATACTATATTATGAAACGTCCAGGTGAATTTTACTTTATTAAATTGAAAACTGTTACGTTGGTCTAGTGGTTCGTATGTTCGTTGACGAGTCACGAGAGGTTAGATTTACGGCTCAGAAAATTTACTTGTACGCTAAATTTCTTCTATTTCTTTAAAATATTGAAATACATAGGTACTTTCTTTATCAAAGTTTTCTCACTGCCCATATGGGAAAAATATAATGTATTATTAATTTTCGACCTTATCTAAAATGGAATATGTATGAAATTGCCATACATAAATACAATTTTATGAGGTTCACGGCTTTATACTATGAACAACTGGTCAGGATTTCGCCCGTTGTATTTTATGCCTTCCACACGTGTCACAGAGTTCATAATTTCGTGTGTACGAACGAAATCATATGTAAAACAATTTTGATATGTTTTCCGTTGTTTGGCCATAAAATAGAAATATGGGAGTAAAAGATACTTACAATATTGTTTGTATAGCGGTCAACTGTATTTACTATTTATAGCACTTTCGATTTTACATCCTTACAATTTAGACTCAATATCGCTTGCTATATAAAGTAAAAGGGGTTGGTTCTCATCTTACATGGATAATTTGTAATTATGGGTGAGGCAATGCGATGATGAACAAGGTTTCTTATGAATCTATTTCTAATAAGGAAAAGGGGAAATGCAAAGAAAAGGTAGGTAATTTATATGCTCATACAATTGAGTACCTCCAAGTAGGTTTGAAATACTGTTGCGAAGGAATGATTGAATACCAGGTTACATACAACCTATAAAAAAGTACTCATGCATGTAATTTGTCGATACAACGTTTCATTGGAAAAAGCGGTTGGTTTTTGTTTGTCTGGGGTTTCTATACAACATCGTATTGACGACCTCCGTGGCTCAGTGCGTGCTCTGCATTACGAAGATGGATCCTGGGTTCGATTCCCGGCTAGACTCTAGTCTGGTGGAAGGCTTGGGCCGTGGTTAGTCACCACCGACAAAAAAGTGTCGCTAAGCAATTTAGCGTTCCGGCACGACGTCGCGTAGATACCAATTATGAATACAGGTTTACCATACCCTTCACAGGTTATTCGGCGTCTTAGACTCCATCATCTCTTACACCAACTGAGATTGCCGTAAATGGCTAACTTGTAGTGGATAAAAAAATTACTTGCAAAATTAATAAAAAACATTGCCATCTAGTTGCCATAAGTAACAATACAAATGGAACTTTACGAATATATGAGCGACATCTATTGACATTATTGAGCCACAATAACGCTTGGCTAGATATGTAGGAGCAGACCAATTATCAATAACCCATTTATCCAATAATTTAAAAAAAAAATCAAGATTGCGTGCCTGACCACGCGCACTATGTACGAGTATAAGATAAGGGTTTCATAGTTGCCAGTAATATTATAATTCGAATCCTGGTTGCCATGTGCTAGATGTTCCATCACGTGAAAGTTAACTTCAATATAAGTATATCATCATCATCATCATAATAATAACCAACCCTACCCCCGGCTCACTACAGAGAACGGGTCTCCTTTCAATATGAGAAGGGTTTGGCCATAGTCTACCACGCTGGCCATGTGCGGATTAGCTGACTTCACACACCTTGAGAACAATATAATTAACTCTCAGGTATGCAAGTTTCCTCACGATGTTTTCCTTCACCGTTGAAGCAAATTATATTTTAATTGCTTTACATGCACATAACTCCGAAAGGTTCGAAACCCCGAACTCTGATTAGGAGGCAGACGTCCTAACCACTAGGCTATCATAGCTTCAATTTATATACATTTTCTAAATGTCACTGTGTAAGATTGTCGTAGACATGACATATATGTTAAGAAAAATTACATTGCTATCAAACAGCATAGGGTAGCAGAGGGTAGTTCATTCAATCATGTCATATCTACATTCATACAGTGCTGCTAAGGCACATGAAAAAAATAAAAAATGCCCGGCAGTTGTTACAACATCAAATAAAATAGTTACTGCGGCCACAGAATTTCTGAATACAAAAGGTTTCCGGTAAAATGCATCGCTCTACGTGACTGCTGAAATATCCGACCGCTAAATTTTTATAAGCCACGACGCGACAATTTTTTTCGCTCAGTCAGCACTTTAGAATTTCGCTACGGTTAAAATCTGGGCTCTAAAACCGACAGTACACACCGATTAAGGCCAAGCAAAAACACATTTCAGTTATTTTAATGTCCATCCGTTCGCAATTCTGTCAGCGTATGAAACGTAGAAAGTTGAAATATTTGTTAAAGAATAACAACAAAATTAAGTTTATGCTACTCTTTTCTATAGGGAACAATTGAAAACACATTTGTGAAAAGGACAAAGTTTAACTTAAAGATATTGCAGAACGGAAATGGCGCCTTTTTTTCTTCACATTTGTGTATTCAGTATTCTTTACATAATAGTATAATTTACTAATTACTTAATTCAGTAAGTGCTTTACCGTATTATTACTATAGTTTTCTGGTGGAGAGTTAGAAGCACTTATGAAACGACTATGGATGTATGGAAAGCTGTGACGAGTTGTATCATATCATGCTTTCTTTTTATAATATAGTAGATATAGTTATATTAACTCCTGCAATTATAAATTGAGAAAAAAAAGGTTAAACAGTTTTTTTTTTCTATACTTATATTTATTATTAAATTGGATTATGTGTGTTTTATGTATAACTGTGTAGTTATTCGTATGTATATCTGTAATTAAATTACCTTTACCACATGCGTTCTATTTCCGTTCTCATTTCGTA
This sequence comes from Lasiommata megera, assembly GCA_928268935.1. Lineage (NCBI taxonomy): Eukaryota > Metazoa > Arthropoda > Insecta > Lepidoptera > Nymphalidae > Lasiommata > Lasiommata megera. The sequence continues at coordinate 12,847,426 of OV743314.1, read as the reverse complement.
ATTCTAAGTTTGCCTGGCAGATATCGCCGTTTTTTCTAGTTAATGCCCTTTTGATGTACAAATAAATAGTAATTTTATTATACTAGTGCATAAAACCTTTATTAATTAAACCGAGTGCTTTTATTAATTAAAATTAGTTTTCAATTCCTCACAATTTAAAAAAAATATGTCATAAAGACTAGCTATAGTCGGGTCGCACTAGTGGATAAAACGCAGTTTTGTTCCGCTTAAACATCATTATCTAGAGCACGTGAAGTGTAAATAATAATTATAGCTTACTAGAGTTTTTTTTTTAAATTTTCTTAATGTACGTAATGGAAAATAAATAACATGTGTTAAGCTTGTACACTTTTGATTGGATTTCCAGCATTGTGAAGCTGGAGCTTCTCCTTAAAGCCCGAGTACGTAAACCGTGCATAATTAATATCTTCGGGCGGACACACACTGCATATTCATGAGTCTGACGCCTCAGCGTAAAACTGGATTATTAGACCGCTTTCAAATGTTGCAGGTTTTTAAATAGAACCTATTCATCACAAATTCAAATGAAACCATGAATACGTTATAATCACGTATAAGTATATACTATTAATACTTATACGTAATACGTAATCTTAAACATCCTGACAAATCTTACAAATATTATGGTAAGCCCACACTACTAATTGGTGTCTTCGCGACATGGTGCTGGAATGCTAAATCGACACTTCTTTGTCTGTAGGGGGTACCTAGCCACACCAGAAGCTTGCCACCAGACCAAACTCGAGCCAGGGATCGAACCCAGGACTTGAAACGTTGTAATTCGACAGCGCACGTACTGCGCCACGCAGGTCGTCAAATTTTCGAGGTTGCGAATGCTTTTGAAACCCTTACCGACAGGAATGTCGGTTTCCACAAAAAGATCATTAAAATCTTCACTAAGTATATAGTGCATTCGAAAGTAAGAGTTTTTGGAATGCTAGCAAAAAAAACCTACAACAAATGACTTAATTTGACTGGAATATTTGGCAGCCATAGATACAGTTTATACCAGGTTTATACCATCGTTAGGCGTGAAGCCAAACTGTGAGCCCTGATGGAGATTTAGCAATCGAGGTAATAAAGCTTAAGGGGAATTTACCTACTGCAAAGATGGACCTTACGTAGGTGATCAGAATACTTAAGGCTGAAATCTATAGAGCGTGCTTTGACTTAGTTCAGCCAAAGAGTGTTAAAGCGAGATAGACTTATGTGGGGCACATAAATTTATCTCGATCTAACCGTATCTTAAGTCAGAGGTAAGGCTTAGCGCGCTTTATAGATCTCTGGACTCTGACTAAATTCCTAGTCTTGCCTGACTAAACTTACTGAATTACTTTTTTACGTCGTGATCAGTTAGGTCTTTCTTGCACTAAATACTTTGTAGCCTTGATTACTTTTTATTATTCAACTAAATCCATTGACAGTCAAACCTTCACTGAGTTGTAAGATTATAAATAGTGAACAGGTCTAAGATGGCAGCGGGCTATCCTGTTAGGATTGTGGCATATACCTACGCAACATCGTACCGGAAGGGTAAAATGCTTGGCAAAACATCTTTTTTTGTTGGTTCTTTACCTAACACATGCCCAAACATAAGCTTTTGTGTTTTTTAGAGCTACTAAAGAGTGTTACTGAGTATTGTAGCAATGTATTTATGTACTATTTAAAGTAGCTAAGTAGAACTTTTGTACCGACTTGTTTACAAATGCTTATTTAAATTTTTTTTCAGTCTCAAATCCAATGAATACTTTAAAAAAATAGATCCAATGTTAAATCAAGTTCTACAATAGCTTTCTAATGGTGAAAGAACTTTTAGAATTCGGTGTTCCAGTTTCAAAGTTTATCGATAGAAACAAACCTAAGCTCTTTATTTATTTATATAACTTTATTGCAATCTATAGGATATAACATACATGAAAAAGACAAAAACAATTAGCAACTGGCGACCTTATCACTAATAGTGATCTCTTCCAGGTAACCATTTCGTTGAAGTCGATGAATTAAAAATTGCACGGAAGTTGCAAAAAAAATAGCTTGTTGTTGTTCCTCTTTATTATAATACTAGCTGTACCCGCAACTTCGTCGACGTGGAATTTATCAAAAAAGTTAATGGCACCCTTTGTGATATTAATTCGTTGGTCGGAGAAGTGCTAGCATGCGTGTGGTACTGGGCAGTACTTGGACATTGCAACATTACTTTATTTTTCTAAAATAAAAGACTTTTTCTAAAATAAAAGTAGCCTAAGTTACTCCTTATTGCATCAGCTACCTGCCAATAAAAATCCTGTAAAAATCGGTCCAGCCATTTCAGAGATTAGCCGGAACAAACAGACAGACAGACACAAAAATTGTAAAAAATGTTATTCTGGTGTATGCACCGTATACATATTAATATGCATGTAGTAAAAAACGGTTATTTAAATATTACAAACAGACACTCCAATTTTATTTATTTGTATGGATTAGTATAGATGTTTTTAACTATAGTTGCAAATGGAATCAAACTTGATACAAACAGCGTTAAATATAAACGATCTGATGGAAAACAATAGTGTTTCTAGGGACACTACATTTGCACTAACAATCGCACGCCTCCGAAGTGGGGACTCACTTTAGTTTTATTGCTTGACCCAATAGTCCTCTGTAAGACATGCTATACGACGCTGTTAAAAAGCTATCTCGCTCACGTTTGATGTCACTCGATTATTAATATATGAAATATAATGTAATTCTTACTATAAAATACGGTTCAAAAATTGATCTGCTCAATTTTATATGACAAACAAGTTTGACACGAGTTTCGTATAAGCTTACATAAAAAATTCTAGTTCATCTGTTGATACGAAGATACGAGAAGATAACAAAACGGCCCGTCATAATAATTAACTATCGTCAATTAATAATCAAATCTCTGGTAGGGTGATGCCCTCTGCATTGAAACCGTTGTTTAATACTCCGACAGAAATTATTTGCTGACGGGGTCACCTGAACGTACATCTAAGTAGATACAAACATCGAGAGGATCTGACACAGAATCAGAATACACACTAAATGCTTATTGAATAAACTTAATGCTTATTTAATATTGCTTATATGAAAAAGCAATATTACACATCATAGGTGTTGCCATAAAAAAACGAAGGTCGTGTGAATTAAAGAAAAAACTGTGTGCTAAAAAGACATAAATAATATTAAGATTAAATAAAAAAAATTAAAGTATGAGTTATATTTAATAAATTTATATTTTATAATTAAAGTAAAATATCATAAAATAATTAGGTTGTTTAATTTTATTAATGACTATTATTCGTTGTTTTTTTTTCTCTAACTAAAGTCCTTAAGTTATAATATATAAGGGCGACATTTCTGATGTTTAACTAGTTGATTTACTATAAGATTGAATTGGATGATTTTATAAAAGATGTAATAAAACTAATATAGCTATATGAAAGCTATACTTAAAGTGTGAACGAATCTTACGTGCGTCTGCATTGGGATGGGGAATCAAGGGGGGAATAAAAGGAGTCGATATCCCAGTGATACCTGGACAGACAGATCAATTATGTAGATAAAACAGGACCGTTGGTTTATGTTTAATATTAAATGGAATTCAAAAATTTCTTTTATGTTTTTTAGGTCTGTGTAGTTTTCGGTCTTTGGTAGCATTACGATTGTTAAATCGAAAATCAGGGCTGGGCATGCCGTTTAAAAAATATATAAATTCATTTTTCATTTTCCTAAAATTTTTACTATGTAATGTGTTTTAATTTATTATTCACTACCGAATTCCTAAAAAGTTGGTTTTCTCAGTTCGATTTTTATTTACCCAATTTTGAAAGAGTAACATATAATTTACTTACCATATATCCTTTGTATGGAAAAACGAAAGAAAAATATTTTTCTTCACAAGAGATTCAAGTAAGTGGATATAATAGATTCGAGTCACTATTATTGGCCCCAATTGGGCTTATGTTGCTAAATGGGGTGTCAATAGATTCCTCTTAAACTTTTATTGGTTCCAATGAAATTAATTTGGAGTCATCTGACTCAAGAGCTGAGGCTTATTTAGCCAAATGGATAAGCCTTTTCTTCACGAGGGGAAAAGGCACCATCGTCTTAGGTATCTTGGGTGACCCTGTGGTAAACCTAGGGATAGGACAGTAGTTTTTCCTCTTCTGTCAATATTTTGTATGACGTTATATTTCTTGCCTTAATATATAAACTTTGGTATCGTAACTTTTCATATTATGTTATGTGAAAAATGTTACTATTTGTATCCTTTTATTTATTTCAAGACACTCAATTTCGATCAAACCTTAAACTTACTTTATTCGTAAACTTTACACTAAAAAGTTTATTAATTAAAAAATCTCGTAGGTATATTATTTACAATGAATTATTAAACAATCTGATAATGTAATAGGGGGTCTAATAAATTTGTTGATTACATAGTTTACCTTTAATAATAGACTTAAGTAACAAATTTGATCATTTCTTTTTGGTAATTTAGCTTGTATCCGTGGGAAGAATCATCCAGTCACTCCTAACGCCATTGACTTTAAAATACAATGGTTGACGTAGATTTTCTGAAGAATGTTTTGGTCTCGATACTAAAACTTATTTTTTTGTTAAATTAAACTATCAGAATATAACGTAATAAGATTATCCTGTAAAAACGCGGCAGTCTACTTTAGTCATCTCTCGAGAACCCAATACAAAACTCGTTTGAAGCCCATTTCCGTCGACCCATCGTTGAAGTGAAGTTATTTATCATCTGAACGCTTGAGATAGCGGAGATTTAAAACAACTCGCCGTCTCCCGGGGACGATATTGAATTACCCCTTTTTCCCATTCGCTAGGAGGGCAATATTTATTTAAGTTTACAGTCTCGCTGGAGTTATTTACATTTGAATTTGAGGAACCATGAGACGTTCGTAGTATATTAGTTGGGCTGATTATATTAAACGAGTTGCTCGTAATAAAAATAATATTTTAAAATACAACTCACAAGCTTTGATAGCCAAGTGGTTAGAACGTCCGCCTCCTAATATCAGAGGATGGGAGTTCAATCCCGGGCATGCACCTCTAAATTTTTGGAGCTATGTACGCCTTTAAACAATTAAAATATCACCTATTGCAACGGTGAAGGAAAAGGTCGTGATGAAACCAGCACGCCTGAATGTTTTTAAAGGCGTATGAAATCTGCCAATCTGTACATGGCCCATGTGGTGGACTATGGCCAAACCCTTCTCATATTAAGAAGAGACCCGTGATCTATAGTGAGCCGGCAATGGGTCGATTATGATGATGATGCTAACTCACAAATCGTTAAATAGAGTTTCAACTGCTGGCAAGAAAATCCTTTGGCAGAAAGACAAAGGATATTATTATTTTTACGTACCTTTATATTTTGGCTGATTGCCGGAGTTTATATCAAAAGGGAGGTTTCCCTTAATAAGCTACCTCCTGCCCGCTGCACCGACGACCTAAAAAGGATCGATTGTGGAAAAGGATGGATGGATTCTGGATGAAAGGATGGATGGCATGTGGTCGCATGCTCTCGGAAAGGCCTATATCCAGCTTTAGACATCTATAGGCTAATTAAGTAAGTATAGTAAATTAAGCTCGAAGTTAATTATAAATTTCTCGAGATCACATTTCGCACTTACACTGCAGGAAAAGTCTCGAATAATCTCATTCTAAGTAATTGAGATAACGAAGAATAACAACGGAGTAATTTCTCATTTACAAGATTCCAAGCCTGAGGCTTTCATTGGAATGTTTTGTGAATCAATTCCTTCAATCAACTATGTAGTGCAGGTGCCTTACTATATCTAGCGGAAAAAGCTTCACGATTTTTGTTATTTGCTGATGTTCGTTAATATTAATAATAGCTAATAATAGTGCAATGTATTTCCTAAAGATAGTCACTTTAAATGATTGGCAGACTTTAAGCAAGAGAACATCGGCTTTTGCACTAGCAATCTTAATGTAAATAGACGACCTCCGTGGCGCAAAGAATGCGCTGTAGCATTTTAAAGTTCTGGAGGCTTCGGCCGTGGCTAGTTGCCACCCTACCGACAAAGACGTGTTACCAAGCGATTTAGCGTTCTAGTACAATGTCGTGTAGAAACCAATTAGGATTATGGGTTTACCATACCCCTAACAGGTTAGCCCGCTACCATCTTAGACCGCATCATCACTTACCATCAGGTGAGATCCAGTAAAAGGCTGACTTGTGGTGTATAAAAAAAAACACAAATTTTAGAGTGAATTCTTATTTTCACGGACTTGTGTTTTGACAACTTACAGTACATTTGGTTTAGTAATGTTTTGAAGCTCAACTCGGTAAGAAAGTTGTTAAGAGTTTTTACGTCGTCTTATTATGGATGTTAACATGAAGGTAGGTATTTATTATTTAACTCTTAACGTAAGTGCTGATTGGCCAAATCAAACAAAATTATAACAGATTTATATTCGTGTGATGATTATGACACAAAACAACGCTCATGAGACACAAAAGCTGTCCATCATTATATAATCTATATGTAACATGGGTAACTCAGGAAAATCTTACGACTTCGAAGCCACAAGGCTTCCAGCGAAATTTTCCTTTAATATTTATAAATTATTAACATAAATATTATAAAATAAAAACAAACAGTTTTTTAAGTTTTTAAATGATTTTGACGTCTATATAATTTATATACTAGTATCTTGGCCTTCACGTTTCTTATGATTTCTTAGTAATACGATTGAACCAGTTTTTGAAAAAAAAAAACAATTCAGCTATTTACATAAATAGTTGAATAAAACAGAAAAATATTCAAATGTTGAAATCATTTAAATAACCTTTGCGTTTTCGCAGTGATATTGGTTTTTTTTAATTATCCCGAACTCCCTGTCATATCGCGTACATTCATCATAATATTATGTGTTGGAATCTTCCATTCACTACTGTAAGCCAGAATAATGGGACGTACAAATAAAAATTCAATAAAAATACCACTAATGTTACTAAGTGGATAAATTTTATTAAAAAGAAAATCATCAAATAAGGCAATACCGTTTTGTTTTACGAACGAATAGAAATCGCTAAGCAAGCAATTTCGAGATTAAATTCTTCCAATCCGGGTCGCAGAGATATAAAAACCATGCCATCGTGGCAAAATTCCCTTACCAAGTTATACTACGGTTCAAAAATAATTAAGCTGATAGTTTCATCCTTATGAGGGTTGAGAGCAATCGTTTAGCAATCATTCGTTGCCAAATCGTTTGTCACAGAAGAAAATTTATTACCTTTGCGAATATAACAGTTTGCGACGCAAAAATAAACAAAGGAAAGAAATTAATAGTATACAAAAAAATTTCTTACCTTCGCCAAACTCGTTTCAGAACACGAGGCCTTTTCAAATTTCATATTTTTGTTTGGTTTATTGCTACAATGAAGGGATACATAATTTATTATATTATAATATGTTTTTGTTTGCACTTTGAAATAATTTAACAAGTAGGTAATAGCTTACTTCACTTAGTAAATGATTCACTTAAAAAATAATTTTCAGTGGAAAATAATGGTAGACAAAACCATACCATTTTTTTTCATTTATATTACAAGTAACAGTAATTTCATTTATTAAGGGAGCCAGAAGCCTTCCATGATAAATATAAATGAATGTTAAATTTTATCAAGTACTTGAACTCAGACCGAGGTTGAAGGATTACTCAAAATATTTGCTTGAGAATTCTATTTCACCAAACTCTCATAACAAATAAGAGATACGTTACGTAGTAGGGGACTTTGAAATTCTAACATCGCAAAGAAATTTATCGACTTTCCATCAGACGTCGAGAAATATTGTACAAGATGGTTTATTATCTGGAAAATGTGATGGCTATTAACGTCGGATTTTTAATAAAATCTTTTTTCAATTATGTGTGCAATGGGCAGGAAATTCATTATCTTCTGCATAGGCATATAAAAGGGAACTGACTGATCTATCAACGCTCAGCTTAATCCACTGGACTGATCAGACTAAAGGCATACAGATTAATATTATAACGTAGGCGATCATAACGAATATCCATCCACTGAGGGGTCCACTAATAGTGTTTTGAAATATGTACGAAAATGGAAAAGCATTGATGCGTCTTTTTTCATCTCTAATTAATGTATTTTATCTAGTATTCTTGTCTGTGTTATAAATAAGTGTATTTTGTGTGTTATGTGCGTTTTTTTTTAAAACGCACATAACTCCGAAAAGTTAGAGGTGCGTGTGCCCGGATTCGAACCACCAACCTCTGATTAGGAGGCTGACGCCCTAACTACTTATTTTAGGCTATCACCGCTCTAAAAAAAAATATCACTTGCTTCAACAGTGAAGGAAAACATCGTGAGGAAACCTGCACGCCTGAGAGTTCTCCTTAATGTTGTCAACTGGTGGACTACGGCCGAACCCTTCTCATATTGAGAGGAGACACGCGCTCTGTAGTGAGCCGGTAATGGGTTGATCATGATGATTATGATATATTATATTTATATCGCTGGCAAACGAGCAGACAGCTTGTTAAATCAGTCAGTAAAGTGATAACTAACCTCGGCCGAAGTCTCCCACCATATCAGATTGAGCCGGGAATCGAACCCAGCCTTATAAAACGACCGCACACGCGCTACGGCAAAAAGGTTGTCCATTATTTAATTATGTTTCTAGTAGGTACTCGAGGTTTAGTAAAACCCGTTCATTTAAATCTTGCTTTGCAATATGGCTCCAGTTACGTACAAGGATAAATAAAAACCAAGTAAGATGAATGCAACGTGATGGATGGGTTAATTAATTCACAATTATTTTTATGTGGTTCTAGCAGAGATATATTTATCTTTAAGACAAAAAGATTGGGTTTACGTAAGATTTTATTTTTAAATTCCTTGAAATAATATACTTATTTGAGAAACCATTAACTCTTTTTGTTTCAGATATTTTGTATTGCCACTCAACTTTTAAATTCTGATTTAACGAAATTGCTCTTTTAACAATGAAAATTAAAGTTTTAAAGAAAGAAAACATTTTCAATTATATTTTACAGTCATCACAGCAATTTCGTGTCGTGTCGATATATTCAATCAATCATCTAGTGAAGCGATGATAGCCCAGTGCTTAGGGCGTTAGCCTCCTAATCAGAGGTAGGCGGTTCTTTTCGGAGTTATGTGCGTTTTTTTAAACAATTAAAATATCGCTTGCTTCAACGGTGAAGGAAAATATCGTGAGGAAACCTGCAAGCCTGAGAGATCTCCATAATGTTCTCAAAGGCGTGTGAAGTACATAGCCAGCGTGGTGGACTATGGCTAAACCCTTCTCATATCGAGAGGAGACCCGTGCTCTGTAGTGAGTCGGTAATGGTGATATTCAATCAATATTTATTGAAATATGAAATGGTCAAGCAGGTGAGCGTCAGACAAGAGATCGATTTTTCCATTCCGGTAATGAAATTCTAATGTGACGGAGAGTCTATCCGCATCCAAATTACAAAATTGCTCTTAATACCTGCATAGTTAATTGCTACTCGCAACTCCAAAATAGCGGTCCACTGGAATTCGACTTTTAGTTTCGCCCAAGTTTAACACGGGCGGGTTTCACAGTCAAACCGATCATAGTCGTCCAACTACAATTGTTAAAAAGTGCACGACATTAACATTGTATATAATGTGCATACCTGTTTGTTTTTATTTGTGTAATTTTTTTTATGTTTTTTGTTATATACCACAATTTAGCTCTTGACGGCATCTGACTTGATGGTAAATGATGATACGGTCTAAGATGGCAGTGGGCTAACCCTTTAGGGGTATTGTAAACCCATACTGCTAATTGGTTTCTTCATGACATCGTGCCGGAACGCTAAATCGCTTGGCGGCACGTCTTTGTCGGTAGGGTAACTAGCTGCGGCCGAAGCCCCCCACCAGACCAGACCCGAGCCGGGAATGGAATCCAAGACCCTCAACTTTAAAATGCAACAGCACATGCGCTGCGCCACGGAGGTCGTCGTTTGAGTTCTGCAGCCAAAATTGTCGACAAGTATAAAGTGAACCTAGGATACTATTCTCGTCGAGAATTTATCCGGGCAAGTAATAATTTACATCTTTTTTTTTATTTTATCTAATGAAAGATATGAACCGTTGAATTCAGCTTGGCTGAGCAGCATACGGTAAAATTCGTGACATCTTTTCGTCTAAAATCTTTGTCCCTGAAAACCAGAGTCTGCAGTTAGTGTTGCCAGTGATGACTTAGGTATAGATGGCTCTGAAACGTGGTTGCTTACTATGGGCCTAATAGGAACGCTCACAAGCAATGTCACTCACGATACATAGAATTATGCTAGGAGTATATCTACGTGATCTAATCAGAAATCAAGAGCTTCGTATTAACCTAAATTTCATATAATTATTCATAAAACTGAAGCGTCAATTTTGAGGGCATATAGTTTAGAGACGGGAGCACCGATGTAAAGAATCTATTCGAAAATGTCTAAATCAAATGATCAATCATTTAATCAATCAATTAAATCAGGTATATGTATGCTTATATTTGAAAACTGAAGTAAATGTTACTAGAAATAATGTATAATCAATTTGCTATATTAAGATCATCGGCATCATAAGTTATTTTTGAACAATCGAAATCGGAATCGATTCCGCGTTGTCATTCCAGGCTAAATAGTATCTTATGTCTAGCCTACATTGAGCCTAATCTACAGCAGGTAACCAATAAAAAAACGCTCCTTTTTATAGGTGGTATCATGATACTGTTTGATTCTGGGCCTTATCCCGGCTCAATATTTGCGCTAAAGTTGTTTATTGTTATAATCTTAAACCTATTAATTTCGTGCATTACATGATAGCCCAAGATAACTCATGATGTGTTTGTTATTTAGGTTTAATTTCTAATTAATTTTTCATTACTCCAACTTACGCGAAAATAACTGCTTAATATTATTATCAAATACCCTGAATTGCCGGTAATCCTATTAAAGTCTTCATATTTCACATAAATGTCAAAAGTTACCACAACGTGCTGGAGAAGCTTTCGAGCTAAGCATACAATAATAGTTATAAAAGTAAACTTTTACTTGTTTTTTATAATCTCCTTGTAGTGTTGTCAACAGCCTTAAGCCTAATATAATGGGTCCGGTGAAGCAAAAGGAGAATGATCAAAAGCGTATATCGTATTCCGGCTCATAATTGCTGAATGATCGAAAGAGAAACAAACAAATATCCTTTCGTACTTATAATATTGGAACGTTTCGCTTGGCAAGGCACATTGATTATATTATCTAACTATTAGCTATGGGCAGTTACATTTTCTTTATATTTAGATCCATTAGCTGCATTTTTCACGGCATATATTTTTCAAAATATTTTATAAATTAATAGAATATTATTAATAGAGTATTTTTAGTGACCCTTTGAATATTTTGACGATGAAAGTGTGAATTATATAGTGATTCTCTCAAATAGTCATGGTTTTAGATTTAATTTAGATTATATAGTTTCTTTTAATATAGTGAGTAACGATGGCGCTGATAAAAAAAACTATTGACGGCTTTTGAAGTATCAAAAAATGATTAATCAAAATGAATCATTAAATCAATAAGGTTTATGTGCAAAATGTACATTCTTATGTTACATCTTCTTTAAATAAAGTAATGGATTAAAAATTATAAAACGCTGTGCCACTCGTATACAGCGACTCCATCTGACTCTTGCAGTTAAGTGAGGGGCATGCCGTGGTGGTTTTCAGTTTGGGTATACCCCCTAGCGGGGAAGGGGGGAGTCCCACATAGCCTCTGCCTGCCCGAGGGATGGAGGTAGTCCAGCTTTTTTGACGACCTCCGTGGCGATGCACGCGCGCTTTCGCATTTTAAAGTTGGAGGTCCTGGGTTTGTTTCCCGGCTCGAGTCGATAAAAAATAAAATAAAAAGCCACAGCCGAAGCCGCCCAACAGACCACTGTTGGGCGGCTTCGGCTGTGGCTATTTATTGGGTGATATTAATCGGTAGGGTTACCGACAAAGACGTGTCGCCAAGCAATTTATCGTTCCGGCACGATGTCACGTAGAAACCATTTAGGAGTATGGATGTACCATACCCATAACAGGTTAGCCCGCTATCATCTTAGACTGCAACATCGCTTACCATCAGGTGAGATTGAAGATGGAAAACAAAAATAGAAAACCACGACAAAAAACAAACAGTCCACCATCGCATATATGTCGCCTATTTATTTAGACTTGTAAACCTATTTATTTGCATTACTTGCTCTTATCATTTCAGAGGAGAGTGTTGGTTTAACTTAAATATAACGATTGTAAGAAAAGAAGCTCTAATACCAAATAAGGTTTTTAATTAAATTACTTGTGAGACAATACCTTGTATTGTTTCGCTTTACATTAGTATTCCTTTTTATTAAGGTAATGAATGTTACTCGAGGACCGATAAATTTCAGCTGTAACAACGGCTGTAAACCGAATCTGTAACAGAAACAATAACGCTTACAAAATAATGACGCGGGTCAAAGCAATTTGGTGAAAGTTGTTTTGATCTAGATATACTTGTATAATGAAACCTCTTCAACTTTTTATAAAGAAAATTGCTAGACACAATATTTAAATACGCATCTACCTTAATTCGGTGTTTACGTTTTTTCATTACATAATTTAGTATTTTAATACAGTTACTTTAGTAACTGTGTTAAAGATTTACCCTAACGGAGTTTTTATGGGAATATTTGTCTAATAATTGTATATGGAATTCCCGTTAAAATATATACGGCAACCAATACTAAAACGAATTTAGTTTATATTTAACTTTCAAAGGATCAAAACGGTCATAGACAATAGGTACTTATTTCGAAAACATAGACCAGAGTAAATTCTTGAAAAATGGATCCATTTTCTGAACTTTTATTTATTTGCAAAGATACCTAATTAAACCTAACAGGTTCAAAGAAAAACTATCTTCTTAACGAATTTCTTGTATAGTAACCGATCTACCGACAAGGTAACGATCAAAAGACAAATAATGGTTTCTTAGTCAACATGGAACAGGTTTCCGTTAACTGTTGTTCGTTGACCGCAAGCAGCTTAGCTCAGAAACTTTTCTAGGCTTGAAAGCTGTAATTTTTAATTACGACGGTAAATTAATCTAATTAAATATTTAATTAAATGCAAATAAACCCGACTTTTATATCGGTTGGTACTTTTATATACTCGTATATAATCTTCTAAGCTAGGGATAGGTGACTGCATTAAAAAAGCTGATTTACTGATCTCATCCTACATATATTATTATTACTGTCAGCTGCTTCAATGTTCGTTCTCGTTCGTCGATATACTCATATGGAATCAATTGATCATAGAATGAAACAGTATACGTCAATTAACAGCTTGTTGCAAAACAATCGATCGATGTCGTTCAATGGCTTACATTCGAGTACATTCTAAGTAATTTTTTTATATCCTGCCTTGTAATGTGGAACCCCAATAGTTATTTCCTGTCCTAAAGTTTGAACACAGAAAGTACGAGTACCTTATGATCCGTAGACAGATACTCAATATTAAAACAGTATTTTATATAAGAGAGGTTGATAGCCTGGTGGTTATGACTTCGGACTTCGTTTCGTACGTTCGTTTCGGAGTTATAATTATGCTTTCCAATATAAGGATTGTTAAAATTATGTATCAATTACTTTATGGTTTTAGAAAAATATCGCGCGGAAACCTCGGTAGGAAGTTCTATTGTTTTCAAAAGCGGAAATGGCCAGCGTAATGGACTACGACTACAATTCTTTTCATTCGAAGAAGACATGTATGACGTCGGTTATGATTTTATCTAAATAATATATTCCAGATAACGTACTTAGACGGCGGGATAAACAACTCGAAAAAATATCGCTAGACGTGAAAATTCCTGGGATTTTATTTTATAAAACGGGCCAAGAGCAAGCAGACAGTGATAGTTAAGTGCTTAATGTATCCGAAGAGGCCGTCGTGCGCCGGGAAATTGAAATTGCTTAAGCGGCAGTTCTATCACGACAAATTTTCAGCTCATTCAAAACATCGAACTAGAGTTTTAGACGTGTCGCCAAGCGATTTAGCTTTCCGGCACGATGTCGCGTAGACACCAATTAGGAGTATGTTTTCACCATTCCCTTAACAGGTCAGCCCGATACCATCTTAGACTGCTTCATCACTTCATCGTCAAGGGCTAACTTGTAGTGTATAAAATAAAAAACTCTGAAACCCTCTCTCCTATGAGAAAAGTGATCGTGCCAGGCTGCGTGCCGGAAATAGGCTGATAATGATGAGATTAATATAATTTTTTTAAACTAAGTGATACTAGATAGAACTCGAATTATTGAGCATAAGAGGTTTTGAAACAAGTTATGCAAATGATTGAGTATTTTTATCTATTTTACACTCGAAATGTAAACAATTTAAAACGCAACATCGAAACCGCTCCTTAATCAAAGTCTACTTTATGAGAGTTATTCAGTTTTAATATTTTGCCTGCGAAATAAGCTCTAATGGCGAACGTTTATGATAAAGGCTTTCATTAGACTATGTCATGCGTTATAAGTGTATTCCTCTTAAACTTATGACAACCTAGTAATTAATTTGCCTCGATTATTATTCGCTATTACATTAATATCGGAATTCTGCAATTTTCGACGCATTTCCTTGTATGAAGAGTTGATACTCGTATATAAAACCCTTTCCCCCCAAAATCTAACCGTAAACCCACGTAATCTATCACGTAAACGGTTAACTCTTCTGATAAGATATACCCAAAACTCTTTAGGAAGTAAATCTTTATTATCATTGCAGGGTACAGGTGTCCTTTTTCATAGGAGTGTGGGTGTGAGAACAAAGATGTTAGACCCACCACGCTGCTCGAACACGCGTTGATGGTTTATCGATTCGGATTACATATATTGTATTGGTTTGTCCTCACCATTAGTCCCCGGACCGAAGGTTTAAAGTGCTCTCCTCCTTAAACTACTAGAGCTGAGAATTAATTTCCTATGTCTAAAATTTTTTCCCTACCTGGGAATCGAAGGCTGTAGGATCGCTCGGTGTACGATTTATAGTCCAAAAATGCAGGATTATATTTTATTTATTTATTTATACAACTATATTGCTTTATTGGCATTAAACAACGACTTTCGTCGTTAGTACAGAGTCGCATATTGGTCACTTCTCCCGGTATGAGAGTGTCTCCATTGAGCGTCTTGTCGTGCAGGGCAAGGTGGAGGGCACCAGAGGGCGAGAAAGGTCACCCATGTGATGGACCGATCAGATAAAGTCTGCTGTGGGTGATCCTTTGCACGAGTGCACCAGGCTTTCGACCAGCAGAGGGAAGTGGCGAATGCTTGTGAGGCGCATAACATCTGGCCTCAAAGACATTGTTTCGTGATGACTACGACCGCTCTGCAAAGCGTGTAATGACGAAGAAAAAGAATTGCAATACTTATTAAGGATATTAAAAACAGCAATATTGGCGACCTTATCACTAATAGTAATCTAATATTTTAAATTTTGCGACAAAGTTTACGAATGAGCCATTTTGCGTGCAAATCTATAGGAGAATAATTTCAAAAATTCACATCCACTTATTTATACCCGGTACGTGATAATATTACTGCTAATAAATATGTAAAGTCGTGAAAACAACGGAGCTAAGTCCATTAAGTAAGAGGGAGTGTTTCCATAACAAATTGCCCCGAATTTGGGCCCCAAGAGCCGGTGAACACGTTCGAATATAAATTGACTTAAATTGAGTAGATTTATAAAATAATTTAAGTCTTACTTTATTAAACAGAACGCTTCTCGTTTGTTTTGGAATTATAATACAACTTGTTGAAAGCGTCCTATTATTTCAAATATCTGTTAAAGAACAATGATAGCGAAAATTCTGTGTATATAGTCGTTTATGAGTATCTATCTACAAATTTTTTTGTTGATCTACGTGGCTCGTTCAATAATGTATCACGATGAACTAGATTCGATTCTATGGTCGGACACCAAAACGCCATTCTCTAGTAGAACCTCATTCTGGCTCAACTTGCGCATCAAAGCACCTACGTCACTTTGCTGAAGACATACTGAAGGAACATCTAATATAAAAATGCTATATATATTTTTTTTGGAAGACGGAAAAAATTCTTACGAAAAGTTGTCACGACACTTTTTGTTTTTGTTACTGATTAAGTTTATACACCATTATATTTGTTAATAATAAAAAAAAATATTATAACTTAAATAAAATAAAATTTTATTACAATTCCTTCACACAATTAATCGAAAGGAACTTCGTTCCATCCGGGTGTCCCTTGACACCTCTCAAGTTTTTTTTGTTATTTTTATTTTAGTATGTGTGTTTTATTGTTGTACGCCAGAAATGGATGGATACATAGATACAAATAATTAAGTGTATTCGCAACGAATAAATAAAGGAAATTAAATGAAAAACATGTGTCTTAAGAGTACCACTGAACTCAGAGGTAAGCAGAGCAACCCTAGAAATTTGGCAGGCTGCTAGGGCGCCTTAGACATATATATATACCTTATAATAGTACAAGTCATAACCTCTACTACGCTGGGGATAAAAGAGAAGAGGGATTCCATGTCATATTATATGGAATTGAAAATTAAAGTGATAATACCACTTTTTGGTAGGCTTAAGAGAGGATATCAGCTGGTAAGAGCCCGGCCCCAGTCACTGATTGATTGATAACTATGCCCATTCTCCTATGCCAAAAAACTTTAACTATGCCAAACTATGCCAAAAAAAAATTAAACCCTTGTGAAAGAATAAACCCAGCTGTCTTATAAGCGAAGACACATAATTTTTTTTTTTTAATTATGTCATAGTAAACTATGAAAGTACTGTCACCAGGTCATTGTTTGATTCCAATTTATAATGAATCATGCATAGCGCAGGCGTATCAGCGGGTACGCTGTCCAAATTGTGAAGTTATAATACCCGTTGAATATGTGAATTGAATCCCGCCCAATATGCCCAAATTAATCAATGTTTGATCACGTAATGGATTGTTTGAGCCAATGCATTATTTATGCTAATGGCGAATCGATTGTGTCCAAATGTTTCGGCCAACGACTATTGTAGTTTGTTAACGCTTCTGATTAATTATTAGATATTTTAGAACGCATGCTAATAGTTTTATCATTTTAGTTTGCATTAATATTTCTTTATAAAACAAACATTTGGACTCTCACACAGAGTTTGGAATGTTCCATAAAATGGCATATTATACATGTGTAGTTAAATGTAAATGAACTTGGAAAATAATGTCTTGATTTTTGATATAAAATACGAAGAAACTTTTTCTTCAACCTATCACCTATACAATTGGACGATGGCAATCCTATACAATATTTTTCCTAATGCTAATCTCAGAAGAGATTTCTTCACACACATACACACACACACACACACACACACGCACACACGCACGCACACACACATACACACACACACAATCATCGAGTCAAGATCTTAAGGACAACACTGCCGCCTACAGGTTTATACATAAATAAGGCAGTAGATTATAAATTGCATCAATACATATATACGTTACATATTCCCCAATACACACAATTCTATCTTTCATTACGTAAGTATAATTGCCTTTTTTGTATGTGTTCATCTTATAATGTTAAAAATATGATAGCATGTTTAAAAGAATCGATTTGTGGTTTTTTTATCCACTACAATTTAAAACTTAACAGCAATCTCACCTGATGGTTTGTGATGATGCAGTCCAAGATGGTAGTGGGCTAACCTGTTAGGGGTATGATAAACCTATACTCCTAATCGGTATCTACACGACATCGTGCCGAAACGCTAAATCGCTTGGCGACATGTCTTTGTCATTAAGGCCTAGCTAGCCTAAGCTTCCCACCAGACCAGGAATCGAACGCGCGCTGCTCCAAGGAGGTCGTCACGTACCACGTACGGTGGTGGTGGTACGGTCGAGAAAGTCATATCTACTTATATTATAAAGATAATACTGCGTAAAGTACGCAGTAGTGCTGGGATATTTACTCGTCTACCTTCAATATTTTGTGTACAACCATGCACCCAATATCGGTATTTGCTTTGAAACACAAACAAACGTCATGTGGGCAGTGCAGTGCCCTAGATTCAACTATGTATGTTGCATGTTTGCACCGCATACTGGGCGCAGAAAGGAACTTTATTCCTAACTCGATCTGCCAGCAGCTTTGACTGAAATTTCTGCAACCTTCCCTACGCATGTTATAAATGTGAAACATGGACAATTTACGATTTCACGTATTTTTAGCTAGCTTTAGCATGCGACTTTACTCAATGCAATGTAGGTTTTGTCATTCAATTCGATGACCTCCGTGGCGCAGTTCGTGGGCTGTCGCATTATAAAGTTGGAGGTCCTGGGTTCGATTCCCGAGTGGGAGTTCCTGGGTGGAAGGCTTCGGCCATGGCTAGTTACCACCACACCGGCAAAGCGCCAAGCGGTTTAGCGTTCCGGCACGATGTCGCCTTACGAGTGTCGGTTTACAATACCCCTAAGGCCTGCTACCATCCTAGACTGTATCATCACTTGCCACCAGGTGAGATAGCCGTCAAGGGCTAACTTGTAGTATATAAAAAAAAACATTTCTTACAGTAGATTTTGCATCCGCAGAAACTTTCACTTTTTTCTAGATGAAAAGTACCTCATGTCCATTTCTGTACCTGCCCCCACAGTTAATGCCTACAAGCGTAACATAAAACCTACTCACAATTTTAGTTAAGATAACAGCAACAGATGTCCATTATCTCGTTTAATATATTGTATATTGTAGTATATTGTTTTAACATCACGTTGCGAACCTACGAGGCCAAAGATTAAAGTAGCAGAGCACACTCAGCAATAACCGACCAATAACACTGGACGATGCGACGTGGCAGATCGGGGTATATTGTGTTAAACAATTAAAATAAAGTGTTTAAAAAAATCTGCGATAGCCTAGTGGTTAGGACGTCAGCCTCCTAATCAGAGGTCGGGGGTTCGAACCCGGGCACGCTATAACTTTTCGGTGTTATGTGCCTTTTTAAGCAATTAAAATATCACTTGCTTCAACGGTGACGGAAAACATCGTGAGAAACGCGCACGCTTGAGAGTTTTCCATAATGTTCTCAAAGGCGTGTGAAGTCTGCCAATCCGCACATGGCCAGCGTGGTGTACTATGGAAAAACCCTTCTCATATTGAGAGGAGACCCCTGCTCTGTAGTGAGCCGAGAATGGGTTGTTTAAAAAAAAAAAACTTATTAAAAGTAATTTCCTTTTAATTCTATTATACATCTCTAATCAAGCCGAAAGATCATAAACGATGTTAGCTCGATTGATTATAAAAAAGCTCGATGAGATAAAATATATTTCACTGTGGTGTCAGTTTGCCATACCGTAGTGTGCGCTTCTATAACAACGGGTTTTCCCCGCCACACGTAATCACCAATCAATGACCGTGCCTGATATCACACCAATTGGAACGTTATCAGCCAAGGTCAAATAATTGAACGATTCATCGCGATGCAATAATAAGTCTGCTTAGATCTTCCAGTTGTTGGCATGTTGGATTACGGGTCATGAAGTCCTGGGTTGAATGAAAATACACTTTATTGTACACCATAGAAAATAAGTAACAGACAGCAAAATTATAATAATATAATAAATCTTTATTTCGGACATCGAGTGTTAGTAATACATCGGTCCATAGCGTGTTAGTAATACACCTTAACCGATGTTAGTACCTACAACTAAAAACACTTCTTATAACTCGGTAGGATGGTAACTAGACACGGCCGAAGCTTCCAACCAAACCAGAGAAAATTCAAAAATGATAAATGCTAAATTTTTCCTGCCCGGGATTGAACCCGATACCTCCCTTTGCTTATAAAACCACAGCGCTTAACACTATCGTTAAAATACCTACCTACTAACAATGTTATAATAACTCATCTCTATATTCTCGTACTGTTAGTCATCTCCATATTCGTTTCGTCGATTATCATAATAAAAATTGTGACGTCATTTTTAGGATAGCGTACCTAAATTTGAACGCTCCGCACAAGGCTCGTTAGCTCAGTAGGTTAGAGCGCCGATATACAAATATTCTTGACCATCGGAGGGCGAAGGTTCAAATCCTTCACGAGCCAAACTTAAAACTATTTGTCATTTAGCTTTTTCTTGTCATTTTCTATATTATTTCTTTAAAATTTCTGTTATTTTTTAAAAAAACTACTAATTAAAAAATAATATATAGGTTTAAAGATATTTATTTCCATAAAGACACAAGTCACTTACATGGAAACAGGAGTTAAATGTAACATAATTGTAGGTCGATCGTAACGTGTAATTACGAAAAGTTGTTTACTCATTTCTTGTATTCAAATTTAAGGTGGGTAGTTCTGCATAATATGTTCCGATAGTTTAGTTTTGAATACATGAAATGAGTTTACATGTTTTAAAGTAGACGGCAATTTATTGTAAAGCTGTGCACCCTCAAACGTAAACATTTTTTTCCCCGTATTTGTTCTAGTCCTAGGTAGAACTAGGAGATTTGCGCGGCGCGTGCGCAGGGGACGTGCTGTCAGTTGTTGCAAAGTTACGAAAGATAGGCTAGTATGGAGTGAGCGTTTTATTATTTTTCTAATAAGAATGCATGTATTATAAATGTACAGCTGTTTTATGGTCATTAATTTGGTTTCTTTATATATTTGTGAAGTTGGGGTTAAAAAGTTGTAGTGGAATAATACTTTGATAATTTTGTTTTGTTGTATTTGGAGATCAGCTAATTTAGTTTTAGCAGCGCTGCCCCATATCTCTATTAGATAGAGTAGGTGCGGTTTGACTAGTGAATTATAAATGGTGTAGCGTACCTGGCGTGGAATACACCGCACAATTCGTCGAAGCGAGCCATTAAGAGAAGACAATTTTGTTCGTATATGTTCAATCTGGGCATTCCACGTCAGACCACTATCCATTCTAAGTCCTAGGTATTTTTCGCAAGCTTTCTCCTGAATTATTATATTATTAATTTTTAGCGCGTCATGAGAAGGAATTACTTTGTTTCTTGATTTGAAAATAACGTAGCATGTTTTTGATATATTAACTGTAAGTAGATTATACTGGAACCAAGAGAATAGTTTGTTTAAATCTTCTTGAGCATTGGCCACTATTTGTTGTATCGAGGAGCCAAAGTAAAACAGACATGTGTCATCCGCGTACAAAGAGACATGCCCATGAAGGCCTATATCTCGGATATTATTTATATACGTCAAAAACAGCAGAGGTCCTGTTATAGAGCCTTGCGGAATCCCACATGTAATAGGCCGTTTTGTACTCTGGGCGTTATCAATTTTGACTATTTGAAATCTATCAGTGAGATAAGATTGAAACATTTGGAGTGCTGCGCCTTCTACACCAATGTGTTTTAACTTTTTTATGAGGAGACTGTGGCTAACAGTATCGAAAGCTTTTTTTAAATCAATAAACACGCCAAGAACTATGTTTTTTTTGTCAATGTTAGATTTTATTTTTGTTACAAGGTCCACTGTTGCCGTTAATGTATTGCTTTTGGGTCTGAAACCATACTGGCGTTCAAAAATGAAATCAATGCCTTTAAGATATTTTTCCAAACGGTTATTTATAATTTTCTCAAAAATTTTGGAAATAGTAGGCAATACAGAGATCGGTCTGTAATTTCCTGGATCTGTTTTAGCCCCTGATTTGAAAATTGGTGTGACTTTAGCAATTTTTAAGGAATCCGGAAATTTGCCTAATTTTAACGATTTATTGATACAGTTTGTAAGCCTATCACTAATGAGGTATTTTATGCATTTTATTGATTTAGTAGATATTCCGTCAAGGCCGGTACTAGAGTTCGAATCAAGGTTATTTATTATTTTAAGGATTTCGTCGGAACTGCAGGGATCTAGAGTTAATAATTTTGAATTTGTCATGGTTTGAGGTAAAGCTTGTTCGTAATCATCGTGATAATGTTTTGGTATTTTATTTGCCAATAGAGGTCCTATTGTTGCAAAATATTTATTAAATTCTTCACAAATTTCTTTAGGATTAATGATATGTTTGGATTCTATTATAAGTTTTGAAGGTGCAGAGCTTTCTTTAATTGTATTGCAGGCTAGATTATTAACTAATTTCCACATCTTCTTTGGTTTTCTTGTTAATTGAGTGAATTTATAGTAATAGTAATTGTCTTTAGTGTTCTGAATTAGATTAGCTAAATCCGTCTTGTTTGTTTTAAATTTTTTTTCAAGTGTGCTATCTAACGGGTTGCACTTGAGGTTTTCCCACAGCAGATTCCTTTGCCTTATTCCATCAATTATATCCTTACATATCCAGTCTTTTTGAGGTGGGTTTAGTATTTTAGTCTTGATTATTTTACTTCTATTTATATGATCTTTGATACTATTTTCGAGTAACGTGTAGTTATCATCACTGTTATTAAGTATGATTTCCTTAGCCGCGGAATGCAGCTTATCATAGTCTATTGCTTCAAATTGGGTTTTGATTTTTGGTGGTTGTCTGATTTTTTTTAGTTCGATACAAATTTGCTTATGGTCCGACATAGCGGATTCAATTATTGCCATGTGGAAATAATCATTCTTTAAATTGGTGCTTACGTGATCTATTATCGATTTTCGTGTTGAAGACTCTCTTGTGCAGTACTTCTTTGTGGTTTTATTTAGTATTGTGAATCCAGCTTCATTTAATAGTGACTTATATTGTTTAGTCTGTTTGTTAGTTGTTAATAAATCTATGTTAAAATCCCCAAATACTATCGCCCTGTTTCTTTTTTGTAGTTGATTGTTAAATGTTTTAAGAAAATTTTGATAATTTGTGTGACCTGGGTTGTATATAATGCCAATTTCTACTGAGTAATTTTCTAGTCTTATCCATAGATAATTATTTCCGTCTAGGTATTCCGAATCGGACATGGAATGTTTAAGGTTGTTGTGTACGTATGCAGATACTCCTCCGCCTTTTTTATCTGGCCTATAATTGTAGTAGTGAGTATAGTTAGGTAGTTGCAATGCCAGCGCTTGTGCTTCATTACTGATCCATGTTTCGGTAAGTAGGATTACATGGATTTTTGTAGGCAGAGCTTTAAGTATACATTTGAGTTCGTCAAATTTGCCTTTTTTGCATATACTTCTGGCGTTTAAATAGAAGAATGTTAGGCGACATTTAGAGCATTGTAGGTCTTCATAGTTCGTGAGCAGTTGGTACGTGTTTTTAATACTTGTAGCTGTGTCCGTGGCAGTATTTAATGAGTGGGGTTTTTTGAGTTCACTTTTACGATGCTAGGTATTCCATTGATATACTTAATAGTTAGGTCTGTTTCTCCATCACCCACTCGACGTGCCAAATCCTCTTTTAAATTCTGTAAGTGTTTTTGTTGGGCCGGGGTTTGGTCTGAGTAAATTTTGATGGGTTCTGGAATCTTATCTTTACCACGCAGGAGTTGCTTTGCGGTAAACTTACTTTCGTAGCAAACTTTGACTCTCCTGGTTTTCGTCTCGCTATATTTACCGATTCGTATAACTTTAATGGGCGGGGGTACGTCATGGACGATTGAGCGAGTAATTCGAATGACATCGGCTTCATCTTTGGATGCGCGCTCTGCGGCGCTAGCTGACGTTACTTCAGGAAGACCTGCAATGATGATATTTCGTTCCCTCTCGCTGCGTTCTTGAATTTCACGAATCAGCTTTTCGTCCAGGTGCGCTTGTGGTTCCCGTCTGCCCGATGGAGTAGATGCGCATTTTTCGATATTGGTTTCTATGGTATTAATTCTGCTTTCGCTCGCCAATATCTTTGTATCTAGTGCAGCTATTTGTGCTTTGATTTTACTTTGTTCCACTTTTATATTTAAAGCTGATGATTGTATGCCACCTATTTGATCTTTAATTTCGGTAATATTCCCCTGAATTAAATTAGTTGATTTTTCAGATGTTTCTTTAATTCCGGCGATTTGGGCTTTAACTTCAGTAATATTATTTTGCATTGTCGTCAAAATTTTTTCATTACCATCAGTGTATTTTTCCAATAGCAAAGCCATGCGGCTTAACTCAGAACGCACTTCTTTTAATTCATTGCTACACTTGCAATCGTGTTCAAAATTATGTTTCCTCTTTCGAAGAGTTATCGTAGAATCCGTCTCCATGTTACTTATCTTAGATAGGTCCGGTTGCGATCCACCGCCAGTTGCTGTATTTGTCGTTGGACGTTGTAAACTCATTGTAGGCACTAACTTGTAACGCGTAATGTATTTACTGCGTGTGAAACGTTGCGCTTCGTATACACTGCGCGCCAACGTCGGTTAAGTTATTTGGTATCGGTGCGAAATGCAGCAATGTACTTCGAACTACGTAAGTGATTCGGTAGTTATCGATAAACCGTCCACAATAGGTGTAGAGGCGCTGTGCGACCGAGACGAAAATTAGCTGTCTATACTTGTTCCCCGAGGAGGTGAAGGGAGCCCCTCAGTGGCCCGCGCGCACACGTTGCTCTTGATGTATGATTATTGAAGTTTTGTGCGTATAGTTAAAAGGAACGAAATTACGGTCACTGATATTTGGTAATTCTACTTTAAACTTGAAAACATAAGTTTTAAAATTGAGGATCACTATTTACATATTTTGTAATTAGAAAGAATCACACGTCTACTTCGGACGAGGGACGACCGACCATATATACGAAAAAATATATCTCGAAATTCTTGGTTTTCCAAATATAAACATTACCTAGCCATTATCCTAGTTAATATTAATTATGTCAAAATAAAAAATGTGTCCGAATAATATTATTATTTTTAGGTTTAAAAAAAATGGGATAATAATGCTTAATTATATATTAAATCGATTTTAGAATTCACCGATATCCGATAGAAACTTATATGTGAATTGATTATGCTAATATCACACAAGTATCTTGGATTGTATATACCTAATTATAATGGATGTTATAACACTGCACTGACAAAGAAGTGCCTCCAAGCGATTCAGTGTTCCGGAACAACGTCGCGAAGAACCGATTCTCCTAACGTATATAACTTTAATATAACTTCCGTACCTTCCACTATCTTTGGCAATATCACACTAAGCACTAGGTGCAGAACGGTCAAGGGCTAACTTAAAGAAAAATAAAAAAACACTATTATACATTAATCTTATAAATAATTAGCTTCTGCCCGCGACTTCGTCTGCTTAATAAGTACAGAATTGGGTTTAAAGCTTCGCTCGTTACCAATTTTTAATCTTCCCAACGGAACTATTTTAGAGTTCGGTATACCGAACCAATGGAACCAATGGTGGTCCATAGCATAGGTGACATGTATACGAAATTTCAGAGCTATCTGCCCGCGGATTAGCTCGTGAACAATTTTCAATTTTACCTCGGGAACTACTTAAGGAATAGGGATAAAAAAGTAGCCTATGTTCTTTTCCATGTTAAAGGCTACGTGCATGCCGAATTTCATCCAAATCCGTTCAGCCGTTTTTGCGTGATTGAGTAGCCAAAATACAAAAATCCACACTTTCAAATTTATAATATAATTAGGATGTATAATAACAGGTGATTTCATTAAGGCCTTAAAGAGAGCCTAACCCAATTTAAATACTAAATCTAAATACTAAATCTATAGAAGAAAAGCGAAACCGTATATGAACATTTCATTATTGTTTTGGGATCATGACTCAGGCATGTTATAAAAGCATATCATACCTACGTGCAGTATCTGGCAGTAAATTTGGGTACTCGCCAAATGTAGCGCATACATTATGTTGACTCGACAGCGCACGGGGATATACCGTTTCCAATGACGGACGGCACGGTGTTTTATTTATTATTTCACGAGGTTAAAAGGTTCAATGAGGTGTTAAGGAGCGTATTGCGTAATAAGAAATTGTGATGGTTAAGACTTCGGTCTCCTTTGCGAGGGGACCGAGTTCGATTTTGGGCACGCACTTTTGCGCTGCATTATAATTATTTAAGTAAAGCAATTTAAAATGAGATTTTACTTTCTTTAACAGTGATGGAACAGATTACGTACCTTTTTAAATGAAAGTTTTTCTATAGTGTTCTAAAAGATCTTAATTGATGGGATTTTGATGATATGCTATGTGATTTTCTTTTTGTATTAAGTACCTATGAAAAATTAGTTTTATTGAGTTATGATCACGACCACGACCTTTTTTTTCACGCATCCCCTCCGGAAGCGACTCCCCGGCGGCCAGACTGGCGACCAGAAGACCCACTAAAACCCAGCGATGCTCCTTCGCGTCGCCTGGTGGCTGGGTCACGGGAACATTCGTGCACTCGACCGCAACCCAGCCAGCGGAATGATCGCACGGTCAAAAATTAATTATATATATGTATGTTTATAAAAATATTTCCTTTAATATTATAAATAATAGAATTTTTATTTAATAGATCATTTTGAATTCTAATTTGAATTTGAATACCTTGCACAATAGAATAATAACAATTACAGTTTAAACACCTAATGTCTTATAGGAGCGTTATAAATTAAATCTGTGTAACAATGGAGCTGGTCACTTTATATACAGAGTAAATACAGTTCTCCGGAGTGTAGTCTGTGATTGAAGCATGTTACATGTCCGGTGCGGGGCCATTTCCCCAAAATGCATGGATTTAGGTTACGTGTTGCCCGCTACAGCGCTCTGTGCGTTGCGTCACAGAGTAGCGACGTGTGCGTCGTCGAAATACCCCCGATTCTCAATAACTGCAAGAAAGCGCCAACTCTAAGATACTATAGAACATTAATGAACGGCACGAAATGTTGTAAATAAGCTGTCAAAGGACGACGTCCGGTCGGCGTTTGACAGCTTATTTACAACTGACGGGACGGTCCAGTTTCATAGGACTATTGTACAATATACCAAGAAAGCAGAAAAAATAAAATAATTTAGTATATGAGAAATTATTTAAAAAGAAATTGTATTTTAAGCAATATAGCAATATAATTTTTGCATGTTTTTTAATTTCACCTAAAAAGTGGCGCCCCTTTAGCTAAATTGAATACCCGTTAACAAAAAACCTTGACAAACATCAGGCTACCGAGAATCAATTAATATTTTGATGGTTGAGCAGTTGAGCAAATAATAGTTGAGTTAACAAAAAGATCGCGTAAGCCGCTCACGCCTGGAGTACCATTAAATATGAATGTGCAAAGAAACAAAGAAAAAATCATGGATTTGAACGGTAAAGTTTTTTTTATTTTTATTTCATTTATACTCTACGTAAAAACTCTTCCTATGCTTGATATAAATACAAAATACCTAAAACATTTCAATGAAAAAAAAAAAATAAGCGGTGATGACATAGTGGAGATTCCAGCCTCCCATTAGAGAGAACAGAGTTCGATCCCGGCACGCACGCACCTTTAGCTTTTCGATTTTCTGTGCATTTCTGTCGATTAATTAAAGATTTTTTTTTAATATCATTTGCTTAAATGGCAAACGATCTTCCGTAGTACCGTGTTTATCTTGAGTTTCTCCTTCTAAAATGTTTAACGTGCTTGGAAAGTATAAATAATATTATTTAAGCTATTCCAAAGATTGGCTAGAATAGACAGATAAACAGAAATGCAAAGGCGCAATACTTTAAAACACATGCCAGTGAATAATGTCATAGCCAAAAATTTATATGTCGCACAAAAAATAATTTTTGTTTATTTTTATGGATATCTGTTTTTATTGAGCGAGCGTAGCTGAAATAATAATAGTAAGTATACTGATTTTGCCGCACTGTACCAATATTACACTACAAGAACAAAGCGGATAAAGCTAATACGTATTAAATATCGTTTACTTAGAAGTATCATGTATTTGTAGTAACAACTTCTTGCTTATAATGGAATATTATAACATTTATATTCATAGACATGAATAAATTATAATATTTCTATGAGGAATACAGTATTAGGTTAGGTTAGGTTATTACGATTTCAAAGAAGTACTAGAAAGGAAAATACGTATAATAGGTATGAGAAATATTTGCCTTTGCTTAGATAATAAAATAACAGTTGCGATGCCAAAATTTTATAATTTTAATAATCAACTTAGTGTGGCAATATATAAATCACATAATTTTTTTATAATTGTGCCCGGATTCGAACCACCGACCTCTGATTCGGAGACTGACGCCCTAACCACTAGGCTATCACAGCTTCACTAGAACATAAATAAACATTTACAATATGTTTTTATTGGTATGTATTAAACAGATATAAGAAACATTTACTGGTTCAATTTCGTTGTATCGAACTCCAGTTCAAACAAGCGATACCTACGTCGAAATTGGGACAAATATTCCCACGTGACGTGTATTTGTGTTTTAAAGTAAATAGCTCTGGTACTGCAGGTATTGATAACAGCCGCCTCACGGGACATGTATCCGCAAGGCTCATAATTTCAGCACGGTTCAGTGAGTATAACTGTATATCTAGGCTAGAGAGATTTAATTGGGGCAGCATATTGTGTGAAACTGCCAATTGCAGAGTTTGATACAACATACAGACCTTGGGAGATTCTCTACCTAGACTGATATATCCAGCTCCATGGAGCTACATATATCATATGATATATGTAGCTCCAGTTTACCCTTATTATACTTCCAAAATACAGTAGTATTTGATTTGACGACCTCCGTGGCGCAGCATTTGCGCTGTCGCATTATAAAGTTGGTGGTCCCGGGTTCGATTCCCGGCTCGAGTCTGGTCCTGTGGGAGGCTTCGGCCGTGGCTAGTTACCACCCTACCGACAAAGACGTGTCGCCAAGCGATTTAGCGTTGCGGCACGATGTCGCGTAGAAACCAATTACGAGTATGGGTTTACCATGCCCCTAACAGGTTAGCCCGCTACCATCTTAGACT
Source organism: Lasiommata megera (assembly GCA_928268935.1). Taxonomy (NCBI): domain Eukaryota; kingdom Metazoa; phylum Arthropoda; class Insecta; order Lepidoptera; family Nymphalidae; genus Lasiommata; species Lasiommata megera. The sequence continues at coordinate 12,818,390 of OV743314.1, read as the reverse complement.
GCATCATCACATCAAGTAGTAAGTATAAGTAAAAAAGGATGGAATTAAAAAAAACAAACGTGTTGGAAATTTTTGCCCCCATTTAGTTATCAGTATCTATAAACATAATAAGACATTACTTAAGCAAAGAGAAGACAACCACTATAATATTGATTTAATTTTATTCACATTACATTACTATATATTGTACTCAAGTAGTAGTAGTCTTCTTCGTCGTTACACTCTTTGCAGAGCGATCGTGGTCATCACGAATCAATGTCCTTGACGCCAGATGTTATGAGCCTCACAAGCATTCGCCACTTCACTCTGCTGGCCGAAAGTCTGGTGCACTCGTGCAAAGGACCACCCACAGCAGACTTTATCTGATCGGCCCATCGCATGGGTGACCTTCCTCGCCCTCTGGTGCCCTCCACCTTACCCTGCACGACAAGACGCTCAATGGAATCACTCTCACGCCGGGAGACGTGACCAAAAAATTTTAAAATGCGACTCTGTACTAACGACGAGAGTAGTTGCGGTGGTAGTATTTAGTAGTAGTGAACAAAAGTAATGTGAATAAAATTGCATCAAAATCACATCTGCAGTTTCAGGAAAATGGCGACATTTTGTCCAACCATTGACGTAGAACTTTTTACATACTTGTTTACTATCTATAAACAGTCATCCATTTAGTTATTGCGCAGGGATAAAAAGACAAACAGATCAATTCAATTTCTATATTAATTGTGAAACTGAACCTCGAAAACAATGCGTCCAGGATTCTGTTGCAGCAACCACTCCACTCCAGGAGTTCTTCGGCTATGTCTTCGGCTATGTATTTGTCAAAACGCTAAATTTTTTAGCGCAAAAAAATAATAACCAAAACTCCCTTCTGAAGAGGGTTCGGGGAAGCAGCAACAGTATCCTGGGTATGATAGCAGACAGGTTGGATGTTCCTCTGCTTTGGTTTTATTTAGTTTACATTTTATTGGTACTGACATATTGGATTAAAGTTGTCCAAATGAATAAATTAATAGTATGTATAATAATTCAATATTTCAATCAGCCGCTATTATGCCAGTACATGATCAAGTTGAGCTAAAAACCTCTTCTTTGTTTGACATGCAGTCCGAATATGCAAATTTAGGAATCTGGGACACTGCGCTTAGCACATGGCGTATGTTTGTGTTACTGAACAAATACCGATTGGTGCAGTACCTAGGTACTATGTACTTAGCACTACGTCCAACTCTATATTTTAATTATATAATGGTTTAAGTTCGTGAAGAATATAACCTTTGTTGTAACTTTGTTATAAGAATATAATCTTGTTGTTGTCTTATACCGTTTGTCTAGCTGTTCGACTTTGAATCGCAAGGTCATGTTATCAGGACTATTATTATCAGGTATAGGATTGTTTTACTGAAAATTTCCATACAAGCCACAGGAAATTAGGGAGTAGCTGGTGTCCTCGTGCCTCGGAGAGCACGTTTAACCTAGACCGATAAGACATCATCATCATTTCAACCGACAGACGTCCACTGCTGGACATAGGTCTTTTGTAAGGAGTTCCAACGGCCACGGTCTTGGGCCGCTTGTATCCAGCGGCTCCCTGCGACTCGTTTGATGTCGTCTGTCCACCTTGTTGGGGGTCGACCAACGCTACGTTTACCGGTGCGAGGTCGCCATTCCAGCACCTTGGGACCCAACGTCTATCGGTTCTCCGGGTTATGTGCCCCGCCCATTGCCACACAACGCAACTCGCTGAGCTATGTCGGTAACTCTGGTCCTTCTACGGATCCGATAAGACAAATAAGTATTAATTGTTGTACCTGTAGAAATCAACATAAACAGAAAAGTTGTTTTTTATTAACATAATTAATAAAACTTTTTTTTAATAATAAAAATAATAAAAAATTGATATTAATTTCTACAGGTTTATTTGTTCTTCTGTAGTTTTCAGATAGATAAAATCGCGGGCATCCTTATGTATTAACTCCAATTATTGTTTTCAACTAATTGACTAAAAATATTAACTTAAATGAGGAAAAGTAATTTTATTATGACTTACGTATTAATACGAGCTTTATTCCCCTTTCAGCGTACCGAGGGACTTAACCCACTGAGTATGTTTCATATAAATAGTTCAGGATTAATTTTCAAAGCCACAGTTACTGACTTTGCGTTGAGGAGTCTACAGTTCAGTGATATTTATAGTATATGGTAAGTTCAATATGTCCGATCATTCTCATCATATTAGGAGATGTTAACTATTTTCAAATTTCTGATAACAATAACCGGTAATGTTGGCTAAAAATGCGAGTTAATTTCGTTACAATTTTTGGTTTGACCCAGGAATCGAAACTGGAACTTAAAATTTACTACTCAACAAGAGAAATTGTAGTATAAAAAAAATTGTCAGTTTTCCTATCTGCGACGCAAGTTTCTCTTAGTTTGGGGGCGACAAAATTATATAATTTTTTTATTTATTGCGACATATTATTATCAACATATATTATTAACAATAAAATCGATACTTAATTACTAAAAGGGATTTATATCTGTGCCTTAGTTTCCACAGTAGAGGAGCCTGTCTGCTATCATACCATCTAATTTTACAATAAGGATTTACTTATATCTTTTTCTTCTTCGTCGTAATACTCTTGGCAGAGCGGTCGTGGTCATCACGAAGCAACGTCTTTGAGGGCAGATGTTATACTCGAGCATTCGCCTCTTCTCTCGGCTGGCCGAAAGCCTGGTGCACTCGTGCAAAGGACCGCCCAACAAGTCTGCTGTGCTGCAGATTAAGTCTAATCTGATTGGTCCATCGCATGGGTTACCTCCCTCGACCTCTAGTGCCCTCCACCTTGCCTTGCACGACAAGCGGCTCTTTGGAGTTATTCTCACGTCGGTTGACGTCTCCGTAGAACTCAATTTACTCCTATAACTAATTAATAGCAATTGTATTTCAGATCATTATTAGCCAACAAAATGCAGTCGGCAATCATAATTGGATTTGCGTTATTGGCTTGTGCGTACGCGCAGGTGTCTCAGCCGCCTCACTACAAAGAGAAGTAAGTATCTTTGAAGTGTAATGTTATTATAATGAATAGAAGCAGGCGTTACTTTGTGGAAGTCCGTGATAAACAATAAACAGCAAGTATAATTCTCTATATTCCGCCGACAACCGGGAGATTTGTATAATATAACACCACACAAAATCTTCCACTAGAACATCTACGCACGTTTCGACCCGACACCGGATCATCCTCAGGAGACGTTGACTTCACAAGCGCGAAAAGTAAAGTGACAATCGTGTTGAATGCAGGTCCTTATGTACAATATTACTTGCTGTTTATTGTTTAATGTAATTATATAAATAGAATTAATGGATAAAATGAATGGCATGGTTGATATGAATGATAAGAAACCATTTATATGCAAGAAACTTTGTAAGAAAAGGTGATACAATATTATTTAAGTGTCCAATGATGCTACTTCAAGTGTCGATCATATACATCCATCGTTATCTTTCAGCACAAGTCGTGCTAAGTATATCCTACTCTCTTGTCATGATCAACCGGCTTGACATTACCGGCTCATTACAGAGCACGGGTCTCCTTTCAATATGAGAAGGGTTTGGCCATAGTCCACCACGCTGGCCATGTGCGGATTGGCAGACTTCACACGCTTTTGAGAACATTATGGAGAACTCTCAGGCGTGCAGGTTTCCTCCCGATGTTTTCCTTCACCGTTGAAGCAAGTGATATTTTAATTTTTAAGAACGCTCATAACTCCGAAAATTTAGAGGTGCATGCCCGGATTCGAACCGTCGACGTCTGATTAGGAGGCTGACGCCCTAACCACTAGACTATCGCCGCTTCACCTACTCTCTTATTGAAGACGAATAATATGTAAAGAACTTTACATTTGTTCCACTACGAAATCTCTTGCCTGAATTCTCACCAGATGCAATCTATCGGGATGAAATTTATAAAGTCAATATAATCTTTATCAGAATTGGCCGTAATTCAACTCTCTAACAGCTATGGGCTAGTGCATACTGAAAAATACAGTGTCTCACATTTCAGGTCCGACTTTAAAAACGCGGTCTTAGTTCTCTTTTAGCCGTTTTATAGTTCAGACCAAAGAGATAGTTATAAGATACTAGAGTATTTTATTTAAATATTATGAATCGATTCGGTTTTTCGTATATATTTAATTCTTAATTCTTATTGAACGTAACACCTGGTTACGTGTTTTTTGGCTGCATGATTTTGTGGCTCTGTAAAGAATATATACTCTTTATTTTATAAACATTACTTATATATCATATTTCTAACGTGCAGGTATCCAAATAAGTACCAGTTTGTCAAGCAAGCTCGTCATCCTCGCGACGTCACGTGGGATAAGAAAGTTGGAGATGGCAAGGTCTTCGGTACTCTTGGCGATAAGGACGATGGCAGTCTCTTCGTAAGTACCTAAGTTAAAAGCTCATATGTAATTTAATTATGTAGTCTGAAAAATACTTATTTTATTGCTCGGAGTCATGGATAAACATTTTCTTTTTTTAAAGTCTTTGGGATCACTCATTCTGTAAAAAGATGCTACCATAAGATGTAGAAATCACAATATGAATTAGCTGATTCATGCGATCATTATATATCGCGTATCAGGTTGAGAAAGATCAACCTTTGGTTTGGATATAATTCAATGGATTTGGATCACCTGTTTAATGTAGATACTAAGGAAGCTCATCATTTATATCTGGGCCTGGTAGTCCTAAGTTCACTTTACGTATTTTAAATTTTGTCGAAGCGTTTGTTGTTCGAAGCGGTTTTAGCCTAGTGGTGAGGGCGCCAGCCTCCTCCAGAAACTGAGCACGCACCTCTAACTTTTCGGAGTTATGTGCGTTTTTAAAAATTAAAATATCACTTGCTTCAACTGTGAATGAAAACATCGTGAGGAAACCTGCACGCCTGAGAGTTCTCCAAATTGTTCTCAAAAGCGTGTGAAGTCTGCCAATCCGCACATGATCAGCGTGGTGGACTATGGCCAAAACCCTTCTCATATCGAGAGGAGACCCGTGCTCTGTAGTGAGCCGGTAATGGGTTGATCATGATGATGATGATGAAATTTTGTCACCTCTTCAAACATGAGCTGTAGTTCGTTTTTATGTCACAATCGTGGTTAAAGAATGTTTGAGTAACAGAGAAATGATTAAGCCCTAGCTAGCCAGAGCTCCGGAATTACCTGGGTCAAGTATAACTTTGTTGACTCAGAACAAAATCGAACAAATAGTTTCAGACCTGTACATTAATGTTTTATGTTCTATAGGGAAAAGCTGGTTATAAGCAAGAGATATTCAACGACCAAAGAGGGAAACTGACCGGTGAAGCTTCGGGTTCCCGTGTCTTGGGCCCTAATGGCGGCAACAGCTTCTTGGAGGGTAAACTCAACTGGAACAACGCTGCGAAAGACACCGAAGCAAACTTTGCGTTGACAAAGCAGATTCACGGAATGACTGGTGTAAGTTTTTATTATTTTCTTCTGGTTCTCTCATCTTTATATTATATATAAAAGCGAAAGGTCACTTTGTTTTTTAATTTAGAGACACGAACATCGGTAATTTGACATTTGCCTGCCATTTGTAGCTTACTTTCTGAAGCAGGGCATTGGCCGCACGGGAAACCTCAATCTCACGGGAAATCAGCAATTCTACGCAGACGAAGTCGCGGGCAACAGCTAGTACATAATAATTATTGAAATCACATTCATGTTTATAAAGTGTATTAGAAAAATGTTACAATTTTCGGGCCAACTCTGTTATCGAACCCACGAACACGTGATATGTAATGGGAGGATCACCGCTAATTACCCAATATGCTAACCACCATACCAACGGACTTATAAGCCATTGCCATTGGATACAAGCCTTTCACTATGTTAAATTAATTATCTAATATAGTGAAAGGTTTCCTATCTTCTTTACTTCTTTTATAACAGAATCATTATATAGCTTTAAGCATGAAAATGAAATGAAAATACACTTTATTGTACACCACACAAAAGAACTGTATTTCACAGACAGTAAAGAAACACACAGAAAAGAAAATAGGTACAATAGGCGGCTTTATCGCTAAAGAGCGATCTCTGCCAGGCAATCCAGAGCATGTTGCAGAAAATCGAAAATAGTTTTACTGATTAAAATATTTTTATAGTGTTGGCGATTTAAACAAAAAAGATACCTAATTTGGAAAACTCAAAAGTTTTCCAAACACCAACTATCGCCAACATTATCTGTGGTAATTATTTGTAATAGATATAACGAACGCTCGTATTTGGTTGATAAAAATCTTCATTGAAACTACATACGATTCGCTTCACTTTCATAGGAGAGCATAGCTGCTTTATTGCGGGCGGGTGAGCTTTAGACGAGCGTCTGTTTCCATTCATGTTTTAGCTAATACTGGATCAACGCAGTTGTTTGTCACAAGTAAAGCTAAGATCGTGTTAAAACGCTTTTCAAATTCCAGGCACAGGCAGACCTCTCCAAAGTCTGGAATCTGGATAAGAACACACGCATCTCCGCGGGAGGCGCTGTGTCGCAAGCTGATCTAGGTCACGGAAAGCCTGACTACAGTATCGGTGCAAAATTTGAGCACTTCTTCGGAGGTCATTAACATAAAAACGATACTTAGCTGATGTAAATATTATTTCATTCAAGCACCTAAAATCAAAATTCTGCAAAACACTTGATTTTTATTTGTATATTTTATTTACTACGAGTAGAAAGGCCGACTTTTTCTTCTCAAATATTAGATAGGTACGTGAGGAATCAATTTGATATTTTAAGACGTTTTCACAAACAGGATATAAATTAATTCCTTATGCAGATAAATATTGCAATGCAGACAATTGTGATTGTCAGTAAGCATTTATGTTAATTATTATTTTTACTTATGATAATAATGATTCCTCACTTGTTGATAATTTAAAATCTACCATGTAATTACAATTTAATTTTAATATATCCGTCAACAATCTATATTGTTGTTATTAAAAATGGTTGAAATGAAATTTGTAATCTTATACCCATTATGAAGTTCAAAGCAAATTTAAGAACCCTTCAAAGCACTTTAGCTACGAAATGCCTTTTCGTTAAAACAATGTTGGATTACAAGTAGGTAGATACTAATACAATTAACTTTTATTTAATTTAATTATGTGATTGGCCTAGTCAAGTTGGTTGATACTTTCCTATAGATAATATTGTGTGATTATAATATACGCATATACCAAATTAGTGTGTTATTTTTTCTTAATATATTAAGTCCCGTCCCCAAACAGTTAATAGTAACTTGGCATTAAATTCTGTTTGTTTGTTTTGATTAGTATTTATTCTGTTTGTTTGTTTGGCAACAAAGCAAAACCCAAGAAGGTTTGCGAACTTAAATAATTAAGACGGTAAAGGAACAGTTAGCCAAGTTATTTAATTTTCAACTTCGCTTACCTAATAATAATATAATTATGTATTTTGTAATAACTTAACAATTGTGGGCGATTTAATAAAATTTGACCGTATTGCAATGGCATAAGATACAAATTTAAATTAAGATAACTTGATTAATTACTGCTTTTTAGAATTAACTCTTAGCAAGACTAAGCATCGTTGTTTTTCAGTAGTACATCATAATCAAAATGAAGGAACTTTTACTTTATTTCAATGGTGTATGGTTTATTTTCGTATGTATTAGTATGCGAGTTGAAATCTTTTTCAATTCATCCGTTGTAGCGAGTAGTGGCTACTCTCGGTAATTGTAAAAGTTTTCAAACTATCCGCTATTGAAGCCTGTTTGTACATTCTTGTTTATGCTATTATGAGATGCTAAAATTGTTCACAATGGTACTATGTAATTATGTACAGCTTACAACCTAGCGGAGTTAGTGCAGACCTGGAAACCAAATGCGAGAGCATGTTCGAGCATTTTTTGCCTATTTCACGTTTATGGAAACTGTTTAATATATTAAATAAGAATTATGAGCACATTTAAAAAAAAAAAAACTATAATAAAATTAAATATTGTTATCAAGATATTTATTATTTACTTTACAAAAAATATTTTAACACAATTTATATGATATCGACTCTTTCCTAACTTGACACCGAAAACACATGGTACACCTTAAAAGGCACCTATAATTAGGTACTTGGCGTTTTGGTTCATTTATCAAACCAAGCAGAAGCGGTAGTAAAGAAGGGTAAACAGTAAACACTAAACAAGTTAGACCCCTAGCTAACTCTTAACTTATATAAGTTATATACGAAAATATCGCATTAAAACGAGCGCATTAAACATGCCTGATGTTTTATTTTATACATGCTCTATAAACAGTGGTGTCTTTCGAACTTTCAATTCCTATATTTGTGCTTATTCTTTTGTACATGAACCACTAGGCTAAGATAATTTCTTGAAGTACTTAGGTAGGTACGTATTTTCAGAAAAGTATTAAAAATTAGTTCGTATAGGCAATACGCTGTCTAGTGGATAAGAATGGAACTAACATAATTGAGATAAATGAACTTTTAGAATGGTCGTCAAACGTGTTTCGTTATCCGAGGATGTATTCCCGAAGTAGGTACCCAATGTTTAAACTAGATGACGCTCAGATTTTTTTCAACGATACCGTTCATTTTTGAGAAAGCTTATTTATTTAAATATAAAATTGCATAAAAACATATGTGTATTATGTAACATATGTTAATATTTCAAGTATAATTTATTATTTTATAAGATAATATGTAATCAAGGCACTATTAATTAATTGCATCTGTGGAATGCGTCTAATATGCTAGTATAATCTTTTAAGCGATACCGATTATTGAAGAGAATAGAATATTTAGCGCCATCTAGTTTAAATCTTAAAAACTAAGACGATGCAGTGCGCTCTTGACGAACTAATGACGATTTCGGTGGGTTTACGATCGGTGTATTAGTTTTCTAACAATCCGTTAGGTGACGCTTTATTAAAAATAATAATTTCCTAATAACATTTCAGTAACATTTTACCAATTAACACGGCTTTAATAATCAAGAACATTTTTATAAAATAGCTATTGAATTTGTTTTATAAAAAAGAGAAGCTTCTTGAAGAGCTTCTGGTAAGTCGTTTAATCGTAACCTAGTTAGCGACAAAATTTCTTACTTAACACACAACACATACACAAATCCGCGTTTAAGTATCATAGTGGATGAATAAATATACATTATGGTTTTTTTCTATGATAGAGGGGCATAAGCGTGTGTCTGTGTCTATATGTCTGTGTGACAAAAAGATAATGCAAAATTTCATTTAACACCAACTTAGAACTTAAAACTCTAATATTGTCCGTAAGTAGGTAATACAATGATGTTTCAAAACGAGTAACATGATGATCGAGATAAAATAGCGGCTGGAAGCAAAAAAACTAATTAATCTTCATAACATTGATTAATTACCTTTATCTTTATCCGTTCTCAATCGGCTTAAAGCTTCAGATGCGGCTAGATAACACATTACTGGCCAATTGACTAGCGGTTTAGCGTTGCAGTACGATGCCAATAAAAAAAGCATCTTATCGAATTTTTACGTCCTACCACCAAAATATGTGCAAAGCTGCCCATATTCATTGCAGCACTTAATTTATAAGACCTTTAAGTTTACGTTACCCATAGAAATTTGCTCGCTCAAATCTCATCAAATCATTTGGGACAGTCAATTAATTACTGATAATGACTACTTACTTAATAAATAATTTTGATTCCTACAACATTGCGGGGTTAAATAAGACCCCAGAATTATAGTTAATAGCATTAAGTTTAATAAACCCTTTGTCTTCAGAATTACAGTTTACATAATAAAAGCCTTGTACCGCAGGAATAGACAAGTAAATAAGTGAAGATTTGAACGTGTTAACACATTCCCAACAAATATTGCATTTACCCTTCATCATCAATTTAAATAGCATCCGTTCGAAAGCGTTTTTCAAAAAAACTTTTCTTCTTTAATTATTTCTCACCCATCTTTGTATCGGGTTCGATTCCCGGCTTGAGTTTGGTCTGGTGGGAGGCTTCGGTCGTGGCTAGTTATCACCCTACCAACAAAGACGACACATCTTTGTCGGTAGGGTGGTAACAAGACAGGACAAGACAAGCGATTTAGCGTTCCGGCACCACACCGCACCCCCTGTTGAGATAGCCGTCAAGGGCTAGCTTGTAAAGAAAAAAAAATATTTATATATAAAACATATATATATATATATATACATGACAGAAGAGCAAAAAAACTTTAAACACTATACCTACATGAACAGACTTTGTTCGTATTGACTATATCAATTGCGCTGAATCAATGTTGATAAAATTTATAAGGGAACACGTCTGCCGGCTTACAGACAGAGTAAAAGAAACAGTCACCACAACTTATTCATAATTGGCGGATATATAGCGAAATAAACATACAGGTCGAATTACAACCTACCTTTATAACCATAAATGCAGCATTTATGGTTTCTAAATAATTTATAATTTTTTATTGGCTCATTTTTCCTACCACAAAAACAACTCCATAAACTTCACCAGAATTTTGCAAAAACGTTTAAGTTTGTTCCAAAGTAATTAAGATCTGGCCCACCTCATTAATTATCTATTTGCCATAATTCATCCAACTTTCCTTTTTTTCTTTTTGAAAGTCATTACATGAATTCCCGGTTTTATATTGCTCACATATAATTTTTACCCTGTTTCGTTGTCTCTTTGTTTTATCCGTTACAAGTTAGCCCTAGACGGCAATCTCACCTGATGGTAAGTGATGGTGGTGCAGTCTAAGATGGTAGCGGGCTAGCCTGGTAGGGGTTTCTACGCGACACCGTGCTGGAACGCTAAATGTCGCTTGGCGACAAAGACGTGTCGCAAAGCTCTTTAAACAAATGTTGAGCAATTTTGGATGCTTAAATCGAATGATTAATATGCATGGATTTAAAACAATGGTGAAACTGGAAGGTAACCAGGAGAATTCATCCAGATTGGGCGCGAACTGGGACGGACCAAACTTGCTGAGGGCTTTAATTTGAGGGTCATCTTATTAGAAACTTATAAGATCTTTTAGGTTCAGTTTGCTAATATAGGGTTATAAGTGCACGTACCTCGTCCAATTCTATTTTGTTTAGTTAAAAGGATATACATTAGCTACTTAGGTGGTCAGAGTTCAAAGTGCACTGCCAAGCTAAATCTGTATCATAATTACTATCCTCAAACTATTTATGTCCCACAAGTAGACACGGCTAGTCGGCATGTGAGCATTTACACACATATATCCCCATGATCAACCATCATATTACCGGTTCACTACATTCCTTTCAATATGAGAAGGGTTTGGCCACCAAGTCATAGTCAAGTCATAGTCCACCAAGCTGGCCATGTGCGGATTAGCCGACTTCACATGTCTTTGAAAAAATAAAGGAGAACTCTCAGGCATGTAGGTTTGCTCAAGATTTTTTCCTTTACCGTTGACGAAATTCATTCTATATTTGTAAACCACAACAAGTTAAAATAGATATTACAAGGAAAACAAAATAAAGAAGAAGCAGGATACAAAAGGCGGCCTTATCGATTTGTAGCGATCTCTGCCAGGCAACCTTAGGATTAGGAAAAGTTAAAGAAGAAGAAAGTAGGAAATTTTAGTTGTTTAAAAAGGCACATAACTCTGAAAAGTTAGAGGCGCGATCGAACTCAAGATCTCCGACGACCTCCGTGGCGCAGCGCGCGCGCTGTCAGATTATAAAGAAACTTGGAGGTCCTGGGTTCGATTCCCGGCTCGAGTCTGGTCTGGTGGGAGGCTTCGGCCGTGGCTAGTTACCACCCTACCGACAAAGACGTGTCGCCAAGCGATTTAGCGTTCCGGCACGATATCGCGTAAAAACCCATACTGGGTTTATCATACCCCTAACAGGTTAGCCCGCTACCATCTTAGACTGTATCATCACTTACCATCAGGTGAGATTGCTGTCTAACTTGTAGTGGATAAAAAAAAAAGCTCACACTAGCGATATCACAAAATTATCGGTATTACCCAAGATTAAAAACAAAAATATCGCGGTACGGAATCTAACTTGCTAGTAACGAGGAAGAAACCGCGAGAAAGGGTTACGCTAGTGTCTGAGTAGGTCGGTACATTTATGATTACGCGCGGTCGCGCCAGGGTAAACTCTAGTTTAGCCGAATTATCGCTAATGTAGTCATAACAGTTATTACTCTGCACATACCTACTCCGGGCAATTTGCATTTGTGAATGTACGATTCGAGAGCCTACGTTTGGTGTTCGTGTAAAGCTGGGTTTACGTAGTTATACCTTAACGCACGGTTCTCAGGGCTGTGACGATGGAGTTTAGCTAGTCCAGAGTTTATTGTAACTATTTCTTTAAGTGAAGCGGTGATCGCCTAGTGGTTAGGGCGTCAACCTCCTAATCAGAGGTCGGCGGTGCGAATCCGGGCACGTACCTCTAACTTTTCGGAGTTATGTGCGTTTAAAAAACAAATTAAAATATCACTTGCTCCAACAGTGAAGGAAAACATCGTGAGGAAACCTGCACACCTGAGAGTTCTCCATAACGTTCTCAAAGGCGTGTGAAACCTGCCAATCCGCACATGGCCAGCGTGGTGGACTATGGCCAAACCCTTCTCATATTGAGAGGAGACCCGTGCTCTGTAGTGAGCCGGTAATGGGTTGATCATGATGATGATGATGATGATTTCTTTAAGTACAAACTGGTTTCTGGTTTAAGACATTTATAAATCCACTTAGATGAAACCTACAGGCTATGTAATAAATAGTACGCAAACCCAACATGGTTTCATGAACACTTCCAAATACATATATAAATAATATTTATACTTATTAGGTTATTATGCTCAGGAACGTGGTGGGATTAAGGAAAGATCAAAGCTCATAGAACAACCTCCTCGATTTATTTGTTACCAACAGTACCGAGTGCAGAAAATGCATGGAGATGACATAATGTTGGACAGAAATATTCTTGGAGTTTTTGGCTTTTGGATGAGAGTTTTTGGATGGCTTGAATAGCATTTGGAGAGGGGAAAGGAACTCAAAGGTTAAAAAACCAGTAGTTGCAGGTGCGAAAAAGGGCCCTGAAAGAAAAGGAGAAGAACGTATATCGAAAACCTTATATATCTATTAATTATTATATTCCTAGTATATATTATTAAGTCTTAATATTTCTTATATTGTTTAATAACTGTAATGTACTGTAATACAAATTTTTAACCGAAGAAATTAGAATGCTGAATATACCTGCAATGATAACTGTACTCGGCTTAAACAATTATATTGTAATATTTTTAATGCTAATACAGTGTATCTATGGTGGTATCATATTTATTTATTTATTATTAAAATACAAGGAATATAATGAATTATACAATAAAGCCACCGAAAAAACCAAAGAGGTTTGTCCTCGGTGCTAATCTGTAATTTAACAGCTTAAAACTAGAGGAACTGAGTAAGCATATTAGGCATGAAAAGAACATTTCCTAACTGAGTTAGACGGTCGACACAAATGAGTCAACCGTCCAACTCAGCAAAAAAATATTCTTTTAATTTGTATTTGACATTTTTAATGTGTAATTTTTGGAACGCTGGAGGTAGTTCGTTCATGAATCGTGGAAGCAAATACGCAAATATGAAATAAATAATAAATAAAACTGTTTTTAGGATAATAACCTTAGTCGTAATCAGTCGTTAGATAATGCTGCAGACTGTTTAACTACCATCTTTGTGGTAACTGTTTTACTTATCTACTCTAGCTCCTTACGTTTGCGAGACTGTGCTAATGGAGAAAGCATTAGGCGTGGTTTATACAGCTTCTTACTAAATGACGAAGATTGATAGTTAGCCGGCTTTCAGAGACTACTGATGTGCAGACTGATTCAAATGGTCCGGTGCGTTTTTGGTGTCTTGTGATGCTTATAATCGTGAGCACGCTTTGTTTATTACGTTAAAAGTAGGTATACTTAGTTATATATAACTTAGTTTGATCATTTAAATTTTTTTTTATATTAAACAATTTTTAAATTGGGTCAATTTTGGTTTTTGAGAATTGTGTTACTAGTCATTTTAAAGTAAGTTATAAGTTAAATAATAGTTTTTTTTAGTAAAATTTGTCAAATTGATTGCATACTGGAGATGAACATAGGATACCGGAAAAATTAATAATTAGGGTTTTTAACATAGGAATGGGAACATAACAGTTTTATAGACCCTAAACCATGCATGTCGAAATCTTTAGCATCGGTTAGTGTATTAAAAATTCATATTTAGGTACACATATTAAAAATTCAACTGTCGTTTATTTAAATCGCGAAATCACAACTCTTAAAGCAAAAAAAAAACTGCGTTGTTTTTAAAACTTTACTAAGAAATATTAAATTAACGCGTATCAATCAAGCATGAGCATCCGCAATGGTGAAAATTGAGAAGAGATAATGTGATACTGCAAATCGAAAGTAAAAATTCCAATCTTTTTAGTTTGCTTCGTGATTCACCGAAAAACATGTTACGCTGTATACATTTTTTGTAGTGCCAAGATGCAGTTATAAACGATGATATTAAAAGTACATACGAAATAACAGCTGTTCTAGACTTATATCGCTGTAATGTTTATTTAAGTTTGACTGTTGGTATAAGTTTGACAGGTTAATCCTGTGTTTTATACCGCGGTGTGATAAACGTGCAGTACTGATGTGTGAACCTATCCTAATAGTACTGACATAACAGAGCAGTGCTACTAGCTTACTTACCAATGGCTTTATTAATGGCGGCTTACCATTAGACACAGTTGATACTGTGTTTTACTTAACTAGGACATGAGGATAATTAATGAAAAACGGATAAAAAAGGTCGCTCTCTTTTCTTTTCTTAATATACATTAAATACTCACAAGGCCAATTCCCATGGACAACTGTCGCAACTGTTCCCAGAGCCATGGGGGGAGGGGGGAGTTTTGGGGGTTCAACAACCCCGCCCCATACAGTGTTTTATTTTTAGATACTTCCTATTTTTTAATGTTTTAAGCGTTAATTGGATTCCTCGCTTCATAGGCAATCAACTTTTTCGTGGAATAATTTTTCTCTTTAATTATCCCTGGTCGAAAACGCGATTCTTTCCCTCTCCAAATAGCTTGCTGGTATTCTGGCTACGACCTTGCCCAGTCCAGTATGTGGGATGAAATTCCGCAACCATCGGATTTTATTATATTTCATGTCATAACCTGGAAGTAATTTATATTAAACGGACAGACAATAACAATAACATATTCATTCATATAGTTCAAATGAATAATATAAAAAAATACTAATTCTATAGCGCTTCTAGTTTATGAGTTCCGATCGACTACCAATTTTTAGCTATAAAATAGGGTGAACATTTTGCAATAATAAAAAAAGGGACACAACTATTTTTTAATGGGTGTATGATATATAAAATATTAACAGCTTAAACAGCATGTATTAAACATGCTCATAAGATACCATTACGGGTGGACAAAGGTTTAAAGGCTCAGAGGCATGGCATGAAATAAAGTTAATAATTTCTTAAAACCAAGCAGCATGTTTCAACCAAGCTTCATTTTTCATTGAAAACTAAAATACTTTACAATTTGCAACAAAACCAGGAAGGAAATGTGGTTCGCATGTAAAGACAAAAAGGCTGAATAGTAGTATTAAAGAATAGTAGTAAGTCCCGGAAAAATGAATGTTTCAACAACAACAGCAAACCCGTGTTGCCCGCGGCGTTTTTCGCAAAACCCGCAGGAATCAATCAGTTTTCGGGATAAAAAGTAGCCCGTGTGTTCAATTACGGTTTCTTCATCCACATTCTAAATTTCAGGCAAATTGGTTTATTACTTTTTGCATAAAAGAGTAACAAGATCCATACATACATACAAACATATATCATCCATACATACAAACTTACATGTTTATAATATCAGTAAGGATGTGCACAAGTATACTTGGGCATATTGGAAAGCTAAAAATACAGTCTCAAAGAAATATTCACCTAATGAGTCATGAAAACTTAATTAGTCAGTGCATTATCTAGGTAATTGCAAGTACTTAATTATCTTACATTAAAAATTTGGGAAGGAAATATTGTTGAGCGCCAATTGTTGCTTAAGTAATGTTTTTTTAATAGCAGTTTTAAGACATATCTATTAAACAGCCCAGAATAGTTCGACATACAAACATATATAACTCATACATACAAACTTATATGTTTATAATATCAATAAGGATGTTTCACATAATGTGCGAAAATGTACTTAAGCATATTGGAAAGCTAAAAATAAATATTCATCTAATTAGTCATGAAAAATTAACTCCGTGCATTATCTAGGTAATTGCAAGTACTTCATTATCTCAAACATTTGGGAAGGAAATATTATTGAGCGCCAATTGTTGCTGAAGTAATGTTTTTTTGTTAGCAGTTTTAAAACATATTTATTAAACAGTTCAGAATAGTTCGCGCCGGGTTCACAAAACTAGGACCCGTTATATCCGAGAATGTTGGTGACTCTACAAAGTCAAATCGTCTATTACGTGTTACGTTATTCAGATCTAACGGTCAGGTGATCTAATGCGATTGTTGAGTCGATTCGTAGACAAATAAAAATAAAATATTCATTGCAAATGAAACACTATATTCGACGGAACGTGATTATTTTCACTATTGGACGTTTACGTAAGATGTTTGAGAACGCGGTCATAATGTGATGTTTCGGACGTGAACAAAGGGGACAAAGATTGGATACTGCTTTTATAAAAATTTTGTTTTTAAATTTCGACGAACTCCGTGGCGCAGAGCGTGCGCTGTCGCATCATAAAGATATCATAGACAGTCTATTATCTATCGGATACCATAGACGAGGGCAATCTATTGTCTATTGATCATCATCATAGAATTCAATGTCTAATACGAAAATATTTTTTTTGCGGACGATTTGACGACCTCCGTGGCGCAGTGCGTGCGCTGTCGCATTATAAAAGTTGGAGGTCCCGGGTTCGATTCCCGGCTCGAATCTGGTCTGGTGGGAGGCTTTGGCCGTGGCTGAAACGGACGTGTCGCCAAGGGTTTGCGTTTAGCGATAAACCAATTGAGTATGAATTATGAGTATGGAGTATTGATTTACCACACCCGTAACTGGTTAGTCCGCTACCATTTAGGACTGCATCATCACTTTCCATCTGGAAAGATTGACGACAAGGGCTTCTAGTGTATGATAAAAAAAAAATACGGTGCAATTTTGCTTTTCGAGCGGATACCCGCGTCCTCGTCGGCGAAGATTGAGGATTTTTTAAATTTCCTATAGTATGCAATGTTTGTAATTGAAGATTATTTTGTGTTTCATATCTCGTTCCCGTATGCACTCGATTCCCCAACATAACAGTACAATTTCTAGTAAGTTTACTAAGTAAAACTATCTACAGCTGAAATAACGGCCATGACCTTGTAGGTCATGACCGTTATTTCAGTTGATCTCAAATCCCGCGGAAGTCATGCATTTTTACGTGATAAAATATATTAGCCTATGTTTAAATCCAAGGCATAAATTATCTTCATTTTAGATTTCACCCATATTTGTTTATTATTTCCGGCGTAAAGAAGTAACAATCATAAACACATGCAAATATCTCATTTATAGCTTCTATTATTAGCGTCATATTTTATTCACCATCTAAACCAGTAATCGGGTTTTAAAATGTCAGGTTATTGTATTGTCAGAGGCCAACATTAAATATGCACAATACGTATTACTTCTGGGCACGTTTGAGTCCACAAGGGAGTGCCAATTTTAATGCGAAATTTTGTATTCTGTAACCTACTAACTTCGATTCGATTATTCTTTAACAACTTACCGATTTTTAATTTTTATTTAAGTGAGGTTTTTGACCTCCGTGACGTCCGCAGTGAGCGCAGTGAGCTGACGCATTGTAAAGTTGGAGGTCCTGGGTTCGATTCCCGGCTCGAGTTTTTTCTGGTGGGAGGTTTCGGCCGTGGCTAGTTACCATCCTACAGACAAAGACGTTTCGCCAAGCGATTTAGCGTTCCGGCACGATGTCGACTAGAAACCAATTAGGAGTAGTGGTTTACCATACATCTTACAGGTTAGCCCGCTACCATCTTAGACTGCATAATCACTTACCATCAGGTGTGGTTGTCGTCAAGGGCTAACTTGTAGTGGATAAAAAAAAATGTCGATGACAACCCAATGTCACTCTTCAAACAATGCCCAATATTCACCGAGTAGAATGTTTGTCTTTCAGGGATAAACATCGCTCAGGGCTCAGCAGGGTCGCTGGAGCGGGTGACATTTTAAATATTGCGATACGACGTCAATACAATATTAATAGAAATACAACAACTAGCGACTAGGACGAGGTCTCCACTACCTACGCTAACAAACAAAAATTAGTTTGTATCATTTTTCTATTTTCATTAGATATCAACAATTAGTTATTCATAAATAATTATTTAATTACAAATTAATATATTAAGTAATTTTAATTATTAAGTAATGTATTTATGTTCACTAGTAAGATAAACTTTTATGTAAAACAATCGAATAATCAGAAGGTCATTATCATCGTGACCAACCCATTGCCGGCTCACTACAGAGTACGCATACAGGTCTCCTTTCAATATGAGAAGGTTTTGGCCATAGTCCACCACGATGGCCATGCACGGATTGGCAGACTTAACACGCCTTCGAGAACAATATGGAGAACTCTCAAGCATGCAAGTTTCCTCACGATGTTTGTTCACCGTTGAAGCAGGTGATATTTTAATTGCTTAAAAACGCACGAAAAGTTAGAGGTCGTAACCGGGTTCGAACCTCCGACCTTTAATTAGGAGGCGGACGTCCTAAGTCCTAGTCCTAAGTACTAGGCTGTCACTCCTTCGTAGTATCAGTAGGTACTATATACATAATTAAGCGGAACTTTCGCACGTAGGTACTATCGATGACAGTTCGGAAGTCCCGGTGAGCGCCATGTTGATATGGGTTCTACACATATCCTATAACACGTCGGTCTAATGATAATAATTTAAACTGAACATTGAATGATCGAATTGCATAATACTATTTTTTACGTGCCAGGAACGGCAGAGTTATATATTATTATCTATTAAATCTACAAGTGACGCGCCGTGCTTTGCTTGACGTAATTTGTTGATTCGTCACTAACTTATTTGGCTGGCTTAAAGCTTTTTAGCGATGCAACCAAACGCCGAAGTTTTCGGCAAGAGCTTGGACGAGTCACATAACTCCAAAAACAGATTTGCAAGCTCTTCCGACTATTTTCACATATAGACAATATACATGCATCTATGGTACTTTACAAAGGGGTCGTAGGAGGCACTGAGAATTTCATGATAGAAAATCTATCACGTTTTATTTCAAGCCGCAACCTTATGACCTATAATCAAACTGGACCAACGATGCAGTTTATTAAGATTGTTTTGTGATCGTATCGTTAACATGCAGTTTATTTTGTGGTCGTATCGTTCACGGGGCGTAAAGTCTGAAGTATACTGACACTCATGTTAGTCTAACGTATCAAAAAAGTTTTATTTGCCCTACGACTGGCTTTGATCACCTGAACAGAACGAAAACAATGTTCGTACGTTTACAATTGAGCCTCTGAAAGTTTTTGAAGTGTGCCTAATATAGGTAACCTTTCATTCGACATTCGTAGTAGACTTCTAGTACTTTTATTGTATTTTCACCTTGGCATATGAAAATAAATCTATCCTTATTTATCTAATATAAAGCATGCATAGCTACTCCGAATAAATGCTGTCAAAATTTAGCAGACAAATGCATCGTTTTGACGACCTCAGTGGCGCAGTGCGTGCGCTGTTGCATTTTAAAGTTGGTGGTCCTGGGTTCGATTTCCGACTCGAGTCTGGTCTGGTGGGAGGCTTTGGCCGTGGCTAGTTACCACCCTACCGACAAAGACGTGTCGCCAAGCATTCCGGCACGATGTCGCGTAGAAACCAATTAGGAGTATGGGTTTACCATACCCCTAAAAGGTAAGCCCGCTACCATCTTAGACCGCATCATTACTTACTATCAGGTACGACCTCAAAGTAATGACATAGATTTTGCTATCTTAGCCCCCAACGAACCGACGCGTTACCCGTACAATGAAAACTCATTGGACAGACCCGACATACTGGACATAGCTATTTTTAAGAATATCACACTTCATGTGTTCTCTTTAGAAGTACTACACGAGCTTAGCTCTGACCACCGTCCCGTCCTACTCCAGCTAGGACCCCCGGTAGACACCCCCCCTCCGACCAAAGTAATAGTAGATTGGAAAAACTTAACCGACCGACTTAAAACACTAGACTCTGTGCACCTTAATGAAATCCCCGACACCATAGACTCCGTAGAGGACGCTAAACGTGCAGCGTCTCACTTTACCAGGCACGTTCGTCAGTCAGTCAACGACTGTTCCCGCACAATTGTGATGTAGTAGTTTCAAGCCATATAACCGTGATTATTATTCAATTATATTCAGTATGTTAACAGCATTCGGGTGTTTCACTTGTGCTTTGAATACCTATCCTTACATGGCGACCCTGCCAGTAACAGGAGCTTATGAGTGAGCTCATGTGAAGAGCGTGCGCAGATATTCCTTATATGGGCGCGAACTATAAACAATCAAACACATAATATGGAATATTTTACTACACATCGTTGCTTATACTTCCCAAAATTTGGTGATTAAAATGGGTGGCTCAAGTTCTAAAGAAGAGGTGGTGATAGCCCAAACTGCGGGTGCTGGCTCGAATACAGCCCACAGGAGCCAGTTACATGAGACGACTAACACTAGTCTCATAGTTATCTGCACAATTCTGGCGATTGGCTTAATGGTGATCATTTACAAGCTTTATAATCAATGCCATGCCAAGCAAATTGAACGCAGGCTGGACCAGTTATCATTGAGGAGAGGCATTCTCAAGCGGGCCCAAGCCCAAGCAACCCAGCAGCCGCCATTCGGGAAACCGGAGGTCATTGTGTGAAACGTCACCGTTTGTAAAAGGGAGTGCGTGTGAAAAATTTGTGCCGTAGTGAGAAATAAAAGAAGTGTGTGTGTGTGCAAAAGTGTTTTTGAAAGCGACCGGTCAGATAGGAATTTTATCGTTCTTTATACGTATAACTTTTATAATTTTAAAATGTTTTAGGATATTTCAATGTATAAATAATATAAAAATTTAACAATATGTTATGGCAGAAGAGTTGGTTCTTTTGTTTAATGAGCTACAGTCTATAAAGAAGTATAGGTCGAATATTAGACACAAAGCTAAAAGAAGCGCATAGTATACTAGTGAAATACAATATCTTATAGACATATATAAAACTAAATCTGAATCCGGAAAAACTTCCACTGAAGATATTTCATTAGTAAATAAAATTTGCAATCAATTTGATACATTGTATTCAGAAGTTATTTTATTGTGCAAAGCGGAAACAAAGAAAGAAGAAGTCCTCTTTTACAATGGCTGAAGAAAAGTTTAATTTAAAAATTGCGTTGAGCCTCCTACCGCTTATGACTGACAATGATGATAATACTAAGCAACTAATAGAGGGTGTTGAATATTATAGTTCACTTTTATCTAATTCTGAGTGTAAGAATAAACTGATTCAATTTGTTTTAAAAAATAGACTGTCGCAGCAGGCTAAGCTAAAATTATGCCAAAATTATAATAATGTCAATGAGCTTATAGGAGATATGCGAAAATCGTTGTTGCCGAAAAAAAGCTTTACCGCCCTACAGACTAAGCTGCAGCAGTGTCGGCAGAATAATAAGACTATTTCAGAGTTTGGCAAAGAAATATCAGAAATTTTCGTTGACTTGACTATCTCACAGGCCGAAGGAAATTCGAGTAGTTACAATGTATTAAGACCCCTTAATGAAAAAACCGCTATAAAAAGGTTTGCCGACGGCCTGCGGGATCGTCGCCTTAGCACCATCGTAGCTGCGCGTAATTTCTCTTCCTTGACAGATGCGGTACAAGCAGCGTTAGACGAGGAAGTCTCGTCTTCTGCTGGTTCAGAGGAATTTGTAGGTACGTACCAGCAGCCTTTTTATTGGTCTAGGAGAGGGCGGCGAGGATATGGAGCGCAACGAAACTTCGGCTCACGCGGGCCCATGCAAAATACATATTCAAACCTTCGACGGGGACAGCAGGCGCAATTGCAGTTTACAGGTAATAATGACTATCGACGCGTAGCCTACAATAACTATTTTCGCGGCATGGGTAGGCAAAGCCAAAGTCGCGGTTTAAGATTACCAAACGACATAAACGTCATAGCAACAGATCATGAAATTACAACACCTGACGAAGGGGAAAATAATCACCAGGCAGATCCAGGTGACAAAAATAATGAATCACTAACTCATTTTTTCGAGCCTGATGTCATATTCTCATATAACAATTTAAACAAAGTATCATTCAAAATTGGACAACATGCGCATGACTGGTTAATTGACACCGGTGCATCGATATCTGGAATCAAGTACGAGTGTTTAAAATGTTTACAAATACCATACCATAAAGAGAGAATCAGTGTTAAAGGTATCGGTGGAGATGTATATTCGGAGGGATATGTTTATCTTAGTTTAAATTATAATGAGTACAGTTTTATGCACAAATTTTATGTCTTTAAAAATCTGCCCTGTAAAGGTAGCGGAATATTAGGTCAGGATTTTTTCAAAAAGTATCGACCTATATTGAATTTCGAGTTTAACACAATACAGTTAATAACCGAAAACTCGAATTATATTACACTGACCTTTAATTGCTTTACACGTGATAGTGATAGTTGTTATATAAAGGTACCAGCACGAAGCGAGTCGGTTCATTTTATTAAAACTGATTTGGAGGACGAATGTGTGGTACTAGGCCAGCAAATAAGCGATAGTATTTTCTTAGCCAATATGTTATCTAAGCCCAAAAATGGAAAAATGCCGGTATGCATATTGAATACAGGAGATAAAGACGTGTCACTGAATAACTTTAATTTCAGTACTGCTAAACTAAGTGATTATTTCATTTGTCAGTTTAATGCACCTACGGTTAATGCGGATAGAGTAAAGACATTGTTTTCACTACTTAATTTTAAAGGACTTAATAACAAAGAACAAATGTCTCTCGAGAAAATATGCGCCAAATATCCGGACATTTTTCATCTACCGGGTGATAAACTGTCTACAACACCGATATATGAGCAAACTATTGATTTAAAACCGCCCAGCAGACCAATTTACACAAAACCGTACCGGTTGCCATACTCACAAAAGTCAGAAATTGATAATCAAATTAAAAATATGTTAAATGACGGTATTATCGAAGAGTCTAGAAGTGCTTGGTCCAGTCCGTTGTTGTTAGTGCCAAAGAAACTTGATAACGCCGGCAATAGAAAATGGCGAGTGGTAATAGATTACCGTAAGTTAAACAATCAAATACAGGACGACAAATTTCCTTTACCCAATATTTCGGAAATATTGGATTCCTTATCCGGAGCAATCTACTTCACACATTTAGACTTGTATCAGGGTTTTTTCCAAATTAAATTAAATAAAGATAGTCGACCATGCACGGCTTTCACGACAGGTAAAAATCAGTACCAGATGACAAGGATGCCAATGGGATTGAAATCTAGCCCCAGTAGTTTCAGTAGAATGATGACAATAGCAATGTCTGGTCTTAATTATGAGAAATGTCTAGTGTATCAAGATGACCTCGTCGTTATCGGCCGCAATTTAGACTCTCACAATAAAAACTTAATGGATGTTTTTAATAGACTACGCAAAGTCAATTTAAAATTAAACCCAGCTAAATGTAATTTTTTGCAGAGAGAAATATTATACTTAGGTCACGTAGTTTCAGGTACAGGAATTTTGCCGGATCCAGATAAAATTAAGGTTATAAAAAATTACCCAAGGCCGCAATCTGCGGATGAGATTAAACGTTTCGTAGCATTTGCTAATTACTATCGAAAGTTCATAAAAGATTTTGCAGAATTAGCACAGCCCTTAAATAAATTATGTTCTAAAAACGCAAAATTCATGTGGACTACAGACTGCGAACAATCATTTCAAGCTTTGAAATTAGCTTTAATGAGCCCGCCAGTGCTTCAATATCCCGACTTTTCAGAAAACAATGAATTTCTGTTACAAACTGATGCTTCTGGAAAAGCCATAGGCTCTGTATTGTGCAACAGAGATGGTCGACCTGTAGCTTATGCTAGTCGGAGTTTAAATAAGGCGGAAATCAACTATCCTACTATTGAGAAGGAACTTCTTGCAATAGTATGGAGTGTTAAGCATTTTCGACCCTATTTATACGGAAAGCGGTTTAAGATACAGACCGACCATAGGCCGTTAGTTTATTTATTCGGTATGCGGGACCCGTCGAGCAGGCTTTTGAAGTTCAGATTGCAGTTGGAAGAATACAATTTTGATATAGAATATCTCAAAGGTCAAACTAATTCAGTGGCAGATGCACTCTCGCGAATTAAAATTTCAAGCGATGATTTAAAAACAATGAATGAACAGGTAGTTAATGTGATGACAAGGGCACAACTTCGAAAACATAAAATGAATACCAATAAAAATAGTGAGACACCGGCAAATAATTTAAATACCGACTTGATGTCTCGCCAGCCTAGGATCGTGGATATAATAAAAAAACCTAGAAATATAACCGAACTAGTAATAAATAATAATAAACAACTAGACAAATTAATATCAAGGGGCATAGTAATGGAAAATTATAAATATTTAACGTATCTGCCCAGTAAATCTATTATATACATAAATGCAACAGTATCTCGATCATCAATAACGCGAGACGAGTTGGTGAGAGATTTGTTAGCTTTATGTAAAAAAATATCTCTCAATGAAATATGTTTAATTCGAAATGATGATAATAAGGTCCTTTTATGTGAACTCGCTAAGCAAATAAACAACTGCAAGGAATGGCTAGGACCTCGTTTTTACATAGTTAATAATGTACAAAGAATAGAAAATTTGGATAACAGGAAAGTAATTTTAAACGATTTCCATCTATTACCGACAAGTGGCCATGCTGGCATTAGGCGAATGACAAATAACATTAAAAAATATTATTTTTGGCCGAGCATGGAGAAGGACATAATCGATTATGTTTCTAAGTGTGATCAGTGTAAACGGCAAAAGTACTCAGTGGGCGTCAAGCAGCCAATGATAGTTACTACTACGGCTAATTCGGCATTAGAAAAAATATATTTAGATATCGTGGGACCGCTCCCGAGGGATGCGAATGGCTATAGTTACGTTCTCACTCTGCAATGCGAGTTAACAAAATTTACAGAAGCTTACCCATTGCACAACAAAGATGCGGTAAGTGTGGCTCGTGGATTCGTTGATAACTTTGTTTTAAGATTTGGCATACCACGTGAAATAGCAACCGACCGTGGTTCGGAGTTCATTTCCAGTACAATGAAAGAGGTATGCCAACTCTTACAAATTAATCAACTCTGTTCTACAGCATATCACCATGAGAGCATTGGAGCCTTGGAGAACACGCATAAAACCATGGGTGCGTATCTAAGAATAAGTTGCCAAAATAAGACACTGGGGTGGAGTAGTTGGTTGCCGTACTGGTGTTTCGCATATAACAATACGGTTCATACAGAAACCAACTACACGCCTCATGAATTGGTGTTTGGTAAAAGATGTTTATTACCAGGAAATTTTAACGCCAGTGTAGTAGATCCCCTATACGCTCATGACAACTATGCTTTAGAACTGAAGTATAGACTGCAGTTAGCGCACAAAGATGCTCGTACTAATTTAATTCAAAGTAAAATTAAAAGAAAGAATAAATATGACATAGATATTAACCCTATAAATTATAAGAAAGGCGATTTGTTGTTGTTAAGAAATCCGTCAGAAAATAAAATGGAGCCGATTTATTTAGGACCGTATTTAGTACTAAATGACTTAGACTGTAACGTTAAAATTCTTAAAAATGGAAAAGAAGATGTGGTACATAAAAACCGCACCAAAATGTATCAATCTGTGGAAAGTACCCATTAGGTTATTATACACGTACGAGTAAGTACGCATATTTACACGCATATACCTACGTATACTATATAGTACTGACTTGAGTATCGATTATTGTTATATTTGTTAGATTAAGTTGTATTAACCTTTAATTGTAAGCAAAAAAAAAAAAAAACCTAAATTGTATTTTTTTTTCTTGTAAGAGGGAGGTGTGATGTAGTAGTTTCAAGCCATATAACCGTGATTATTATTCAATTATATTCAGTATGTTAACAGCATTCGGGTGTTTCACTTGTGCTTTGAATACCTATCCTTACACAATTTCTAACGACTTCGGTCGTAGGGAATTGCCGGCCAACGTTCGACAAATACTGACGCGTAAGAACAGCCAAGCTAGGGCACATGCCGACTGTCCGTCAGACGACAACCGGAGAAAACTCTGGCAAATCCAAAGAGAGCTCAGGGCTCGCCTTGACTCTCTGAGGGCCCACTACTGGGACAGAAAGCTAGGAGAGCTCACGCCATCCCATACAGCGTACCATGGCCTAGCGAGAGCTCTCAAAGCTGACCACGTTGCAGCCACACCCCCTCTCTTACGACCCAATCTTCCACCCGCTTTCGAAGATCTGGATAAGGCCGAATGCCTCGCTGACTCGTTTGAAGCACAGTGCACCCCAAGCGATAGTTCTATAAATCCCAACTTTGTAGGTATCGTCACCAATAAAATAGACTCACTAGGCCCACTGTCTCCAGACAGCGAGCCCATAGCTCCCACGACTTGCGAAGAGGTTCAGTCGATTATCAATAGGCTGCACTCTAAGAAAGCTCCCGGTCCCGATGTGATCACAAACAGGGCACTTAAATGCATCCCTCCCCAGCTACTGTACCTACTGGTAATGATATATAACGCCCTGCTGGCAGGATGCTCTTTCCCCACAGAGTGGAAAGAGGCTATAGTAATAGGTATTAAAAAACCTGGTAAGCCCGCTAACCTCCCCTCTAGTTACCGCCCTATAAGTCTTCTCAACTCCTTAGCAAAGGTGTACGAGAGGATAATACTCGCCCGACTTAAAGTCGTCATCGAAGCTAAAAAGCTTATCAATGACGAGCAATTTGGCTTTCGATCCAAACATTCTAGCGTCCACCAAGTGCACCGCCTAACGGAGCACGTGGCGAGAGGGCTTTACGATTGGAAACGTGGTCGCCTCACAGGAGCCGTATTCTTCGACGTAGCCAAGGCTTTCGACAAAGTCTGGCACGCCGGTCTCATTTATAAATTACAAACCCAGGGTATCCCGGATAGGCTTTTATACCTATTAAAAGACTATTTAACCGATCGCACCTTTAGGTTTCGAATAGACGGCACTCTGTCGTCTAGGAGACCCCTAAAGGCCGGCGTACCCCAGGGTTCAGTTCTAGCGCCCTACCTCTATACGCTGTACACGAGCGATATACCCAAGAGCCCTTATGTAGAGCTAGCCCAGTACGCGGACGACACTGCTCTTTACACGACCAGTCGTTCGCTACCGTACATAGTAGCCCGCCTTCAGAAAGCGATCAAGCGCTTAGGCGCTTGGTTCCGCCAATGGAGGATAGAAGCTAACCCGGAAAAGAGCAAAGCGCTTCTTTTTACCGGGCTAAACCGCCCTGACCCCAGATACAAAAAGGACCTTATATTATTTAATCGTGTGATTCCATGGGAACGCACTGTCAAATATCTAGGTGTAACCTTTGATAGTCGCCTGTCCTTTTCGCCGCACATACGTAGAGTCAGTCAGAAAGCCCGTTTTGTTCTTAACAGACTCTACTTCATGATTAATAAACGCAGTCGGCTACCTCTCCGTCACAAAGTGACATTATATAAAACTTGTATCCGCCCAATCATGTCTTACGCGAGCGCCGCTATAGCGCTTCGTCCCACGTATAAAACCTTTCAAACGATTCAGAATCGTTTCATG
Source organism: Lasiommata megera (assembly GCA_928268935.1). Lineage (NCBI taxonomy): Eukaryota > Metazoa > Arthropoda > Insecta > Lepidoptera > Nymphalidae > Lasiommata > Lasiommata megera. The sequence continues at coordinate 12,790,276 of OV743314.1, read as the reverse complement.
CGCACGGCAACCGGCTGTCCCTGGTATGTGCGTAACGTAGATCTGCACAGAGACCTAGAACTTGACACTATCGCTCAGCACTTTAAGAAACTCTCGAAAATCTATTTCGAGAAATCAATCCGACACCCCAACCCTCTCGTAGTTGCGGCTTCTTTTTACTCCCCCGACCTAAGCGCTCCTCTCCGAAAGAGGAGACCTAAACATATCCTTCATGACCCTGACGATCAGATGACTACTGACAACACACTCGTACCACCTACCACACAATCATACGCTACACACCGTCTTCGCCGGCGAAGACGAGGTCCCCGCTATCTTACGTCATCCGGACGTGGCCTCCATCCACGGCCTCGGAGACGTACGGACCACTCACCGTCCGACCCCCCCGTTATCCCAAACGTCGCCTAAGCCGAGGTTCGGCCTCAAAGGAGGCGCCCTTAGGCAGTCGTTCCCATAGTTTCTTCGAGCCCTAGGGCTCAAAATTTCTTCTGGCAGAGCTTCTTTCCAAAGCTCGCCAAACAGCCCGGTTACGCTGTGGCAACCAATAGGGTTTGTACAGCTAATAGACAGTCCGAAAAAAAAAAAAAAAAAAAAGTACGACCTTACCGAATTATTTGTACTAAATAAGGCACGGAGATTAGTAATATGATATGTTCATTTTTATTTCCCAACAATCCCCAATTCTCAAGGTAAGACGCCCTTAGTTATCTCCTATTTTAAATTCGAAATAAAAATACGTTATCACATGATGGGTGCCATGTTATCTCCTATTTTAAATTCGAAATAACAACAACAGCGTTATCACCTGATAGGGCCAAAGTAGTCCTATTTAAAGGTGTTAGTCGTGTCCATGACGGGTCCAGTATACCTCTAACAAGTTTCTACTCGGCATCGTATCGGCACTATATCAAACTGAATAATAATTATTTAGCACAGATGCTTTGCCCGAGCAACAAAACGATTACCAAATATTAATTTTTGTTTTGGAAAATATAGTCTAAGTAATCATATGTAGGTTCAACATTAACGTTTATGATGTTTGTTGTCAGGATTTTAAAAGATATTTTGGAATATAGAAGCTGAACATACATAACCAAAATTATTGCACTCTTTTTTCGGACAGATGTGTAGTAAGATAATTGGAATTTACTTTCGAAGTTATGAACCGCACTGTCTTACGTCACACCTACTACTACACTACACTTCGCTATCCAGGATGTTCATTAGCAAATATTTATTTAATAATACCTTTATGTTTTTTGGATGTTTGAATATTTCAGTATAGAACTTAGCTTAGATACTGTTCTCTATATTAAGTTCTTATAAAATAGGGCATCAATAGGCAGATAATTGTCAGGGCAGTTATTTTATATAAATTACGGTTTTAATACATTCAGCAGATATAGTGGTATAGTCAGACTTGAATTAACGAAAAAAAATTATACCTTAAATCCAATTTGTCGATTGCTTTCTGTTTTCATTATATTTTTATTATTACTATTCTGTTTTTACTATTTACTGATGGCGGGACGAATGCAACTTAGATTCCAATTTTTTTTTCCAAGATTCCAAAATTTCACTGAAAACCTGATACTGTACGATTCTGGTACGATTTTAAAATTGTTTGTCTTGATGTAAGCATTCGATTTATACGGTTTTATGTTAAACCGCTATTGTGAAAAATAAAAAAAAAAACGGTTGACGCTTAGGAAGTTAAAATTTTCGAAAACCTTTGTTAAACTATGTTGTCATGATCAACCCATTACCGGCTCACTACAGAGCACGGGTCTCCTCTCAACATGAGAAGGGTTTTGGCCATAGTCCACCACGCTGGCCATGTGCGGATTGGCAGACTGCACACGCCTCTGAGAACAATATGGAGAACTCTCAGGCGTGCAGGTTTTCTCACGATGTTTTTCCTTCACCGTTGAAGCAAGTGATATTTTAATTGCTTAGAAACGCACATAACTCCGAAAAGTTCGAGGTGCGTGCCCGGATTCGAACCGCCGACCTCTGATTAGGAGGCTGACGCCCTAACCACTAGGCTATCACCGCTTCTAAAACTACACTATGTTATATAACGAATATATGTTATGAAGAAGTTTATTAAAAATAATAGTTTAACGCATGTTTTATTTAAAACATTTTTTTGGTCATCAAGTCATAGTCGTAACCAGTTTTCATGACTTATTGTGTTATATATTCATTAAAGAAACTCGTTGGTTTGTGATTGATTGGCGTTTGAACTGATGACCACTCGGTAAGGATCCGATAAGATAAAACTTATGTAATGCACGAGTGAAGTGTTTTAAGCCCATTTGCTCTGAGTAGATTAAGTGAAAGTGGTTGGTGTTCCAACATTAATCTTCTTTCGCTTTTATTAGAACAAAACGTAAACATAATAATTTATGCGTATTTCTCATGTCGGATTATGATAATCTATTACATAGATCGTAAGATCTTTCGTGTCAATCCGAAATACCTCTGACTTTCATCTTGGGCGTTTTAGGATTAAATCATTTGTCGGTACTATGTAGTTAAGTACCTTTAGTTTAATAGTATGACGTCAGACATTTGACGTATCATCATCATCATCATCATGATCAACCCATAGTTTAATAGTATGTTTGTCAGACATTTGACGTATCATCATCATCATCAACCCATTACCGGCTCACTACAGAGCACGGGTCTCCTCTCAATATGAGAGGGGTTTTGGCCATAGTCCACCACGCTGGCCATGTGCGGATTGGCAGACATCACACGCCTTTGAGAACATTATGGGGCACTCTCGGGCGTGCAGGTTTCCTCACGATGTTTTCCTTCACCGTTGAAGCAAGTGATATATATATTTTTTAAAACGCACATAACTCCGTAAAGTTAGAGGTGCGTGGCCGGATTCGAACCACCGACCTCTGATCAGGAGGCTGGCGCCCTAACCACTAGGCTATCACCGCTTACTTATTTGACGTATAGTTAATCTTATTTCTTTGTTTTAAAACTTAAATTCGTCTAGACAACCATGAAAGGACGAACTCTGCTGTAATGATCGTATCATAAATGCGAAGATAAGTAAAAAATACCGAACTTAAAAGCTATAATAGCAACTGTACATATAGGTTGGAAACCCGATGGACGTAGGGAATGGCGATTCTCGAATGGTAGTCTCGAACTTGAGTTGCTTTAAAGCGACAAAGGAACATTTTATTAATGGTTGTAACAAAAAAAAATATATAGTTAAATATATTTTTTATACACTACAAGTTAGCTCGTGACGGCTATCTTACCTGGGAAGTGATGATACAGTCTGGGATGGTAGCGGGCTAACCTGTTAGGGGTATGGTAAACCCACACTCCTAATTGGTTTCTATGCGACATAGTGCCGGAACGCTAATCGTTTGGAGACACGTCTTTGTCAGTAGGGTGGTAACGGCTGAAAGCCTCCGAGACCAGACTCGAGTCGGGAATCGAACCCTGTACCTCACACCTTTATAATGCGATAGCGCACGCACTGCGCCACGGAGGTCGTCAAATTTAGATTGCATGCCCTCAAAACGTATTTAAAATTGCTCGATAACATTGACTGATAGCTTCTATAATAATTGTAAAGCTGTGTAAGAAATTTGTGCCAAAAAAAAGTAGGTTGGGGTTTTTTCTTTCATCGTTCATCATGTATCATTATTGGTATCGAGTTCAGTTTAGCGTGAAATGTCGAGCATACAGAAACAGCTTCCATTTAAAGGAACCTTTCTATAAATAACCAGTTTATACTTTCCTTATAGGTTAATAAAGTTGCATTATTTGCTGTAGTTTTAATTATGTTGCGTTAGTTTTGTACATCTAGATTAGTAATCTATTTAGAAGTTACTAACTTTAGCATCTATAGTCAGAAAGCCCATACTTGACGGCTATCTAACCTTGTGGTAAGTGATGACGCAGTCTTAGATGGTAGCGGGCAACCTGATATGGGTATGGTAAACTCATGCTCCTAGTAGGTTTCTACGCAACATGATGGCGGAACGGTAGATCGCTTGGCAACTCGTCTTTGTCATTAGGGTGGTAACTAGCCACAGCTTAAGCCAGACCAGACTGGAGTCGGCAATCGAACTCAGAACCTCCAACTTAATAATGCGACAGCGCACGCGCTGCTCTCTAGAAAATACACCTTTAGAATAACTTACACATCTATCAATAGATGTAGGGGTGGTAGAAGGAAAGCCTTCTACCTTTCTCCGGATAAACTGAACTGGAATAATGTATTTCTGTAAATAAGTGCATGAAATAATTGCTATCAAAAGCTCAATCAATAACGAGCTCATCTCATGATAAGCAAGGAAGATTAATCTGTTTCGGTTATCAGTTTAAAATATAGTCATATTAAAGTTCTCTCCATTACCAACGCTAAGATCCAAGTTCCACTACTAAGATTTATTAGACAGAAACACCCAACACCAATAATTTTAGAAATTATAATATAAGGATTTACAATAAACAATAAATTTATAATAATGATCTGAGACAATTCGAAAAAAAAAAAATAGTTTTTAATATAAAATTTAACTGTAACCGTGAAGCGGTGATAGCCTAGTGGTTAGGGCGTCAGCCTCCTAATCAGAGGTCGGCTGTTCGAATCCGGGCACGCACCTCTAACTTTTCGGAGTTAATTGCGTTTTTAAACAATTAAAATATCACTTGCTTCAACGGTGAAGGAAAACATCGTGAGGAAACCTGCACGCCTGAGAGTTCTCCGTAATGTTCTCAAAGGCGTGTGAAGTCTGCCAATCCGCATATGGCCAGCGTGGTGGACTATGGCCAAACCCTTCTCATATTGAGAGGAGACTCGTGCTTTGTAGTGAGCCGGTAATGGGTTGATCATGTATCATGTAACTGTAACCGTACAATTAACACAATTAACTTTCTGCGATGAAATGAAATGAATAAGCAATAATTATATTCTCCAAGCTAAAATACCAGTAGACGGTTATGCATATTTTAAAATCTTGCTGATATTCATCACTCCGGTTTAAATTCTCTGACCTCACTTTTGAATAAACTAAAATGAAAATAAATGATACATTTTATAGCCTTTCTGGTTTTCGTTTCGTGGTATTGCGTTAATTAAAAATGTTTTCAACTTTATGCTGAGATGACGTATTTTTATAATTGCGTAATTATGGGATTTTCCGTGATGTACCTACGCGAACATCTTGGGATATAATGAGGTGCTAGTTGAGATAGCATTAAGAATATACGTAATTTTTAATACATCGGTTTCAACGAAATGGTTACCTGGAAGAGATCACTATTAGTGATAAGGTTTTTGTCTTTTTCATGTATTTTATGTCCTATAGATAATAGACCGACAAAGACGTGTCGCCAAGCGATTTAGCGTTCCGGCACGATGTCGTGTAGAAACCAATTAGGAGTATGAGTTTACCATACCCCTAACAGGTTAGCCCGCTACCATCTTAGACGGCATCATCACTTACCATCAGGTGAGATGCAGTCAAGGGCTAACTTGTGGTGAATAAAAAAAAAAAATATTGCAATAAAGTTATATAAATAAATAAAATAAGTTCTACTCTCAGGCATAGTCCGCCTTGCTCATATAAGAGGGATTTAGAACCTTAAACAGGCAAAAGCATAACAGTTGCCATACTTTAGCAATTATTATCACGTCATTAACGTCAACATAACTAGTTGTGATGTATGGGGCAAATAGCACTTTCTTTTGAACCGCAGTTTCCTATTAAGTAAGAGTTATTATTTTTCAAATTCAAAATTCAAATTCAAATAATCTTTATTCAAATAGGCACTTGACACATGCCTACTATGTAAAATATTGACGCCGACTTTTGACGCGTCAATATTTTACATAGTAGGGATTTATAGGTGATAACTAAATTCGTAAACTTAAAACTAAAGCTATGAGGGTTCCAAACGCGCCCCGGTCTAAGAAGAAGCCCACAACAAACTTAGCAAGGTAAATTTTCTGATTGTTATCACCATCTCACATGCCACTTAAAATTATATTAAGAGCTATCTATATATATTTTTATAGACTACTAGTAGCCCTAGACGGCAATCTGACCTGATGGTAAGTGATTATGCAGTGAAAGATGGTAGCGGACTAATTTTTTAGGGGGTATGGTCAACTTATACTCCCAATCGGTTTACGCGACATCGTGCCGGAACGCTAAATCGTTTTGCGACACGCTTTGTCGGCAGAGTGGTAACTAGCCGCGAACGACACCTCCCATCAGACCAGACTCGAGCCCGTAATCGAACCCAGGACCTTCAACTTTATAATGCGACAGCGCGCGCGCTGCGCCATGGAGGTAGTCATACTTATTATCTTCACATTATAGCAACAAAACTGGAGATATGGACTGCAACGTCACTTCCTATTAGGTTAGATAATGTAACAAAAGATCTTAAAAAACTCAAGATTGGCATATATATATATATATATATATATATATAACACTCATATAACGATTTTGACGACCTCCGTGGCGCAGCGCGTGCGCTGTTGCATTTTAAACGTTGGAGGTCCTGGGTTCGTTTCCCGGCTCGAGTCTAATCTGATGGGAGGCTTTGGCCGTGGCTAGTTACCACCCTACCGACAAAGACGTGTCGCCAAGCGATTTAGCGTTCCGGCACGATGTCGTGTAGAAAACAATTAGTAGTATGCGTTTATCATATCCGTAAAAGGTTAGGCCGCTACCATCTTAGACCGCATCATCACTTACCATCAGGTGAGATGCCGTCAAGGGCTAGCTTGTGGTGTATAAAAAAATATATATATGTACCAATATATTTTAAGTGCAGTAGAAAAGGGACAAAGCCAGAGAGAAATCATTTGTGCCTTTTAATTTTAATGCAACGCAGACATTTAACTCGAAGCCTACGCTATTAAAGACATAAACACACTTGTCAGCATTAAATCACAATTTATTCTGCTCCTAAACATTTTGTACCTATTTACAAATATATTCTATAGGTAGGGAAATGGAGGGTTTTGTTTAGGACCAAATAGGTAGTATAAAAGAGAAAATACAAGAGCAAAATCATTACTGCCTTTTTATTGTAATGGAGGATCATACCATTAAATTGCATATTAAATTCGAAACCTATGCTTGAGGACTTAACACACTTGTCGGCATAGAATCGCAATTATACAATTCCAAATTTACGTACAAAGCAGACGCTAATAGCCTAGCTTAGTTAGTTAGTTAGTAGAGTGTTATAAGTACTAGAAACAGTTGTCATATACGGCATCTTGTGTATTAATGAATAGAAGCTCTATTTATCTAGGTATTACTGCTTTTCAAATAAAGGTAAAGCATAGATCTGATTAAAGCTCGCATGTTTGGTTCAAAAGGAAAACTCCGACCTTTTATTATCACTAAAGCTTAGTAAACAAAATTTCTTAATCGGATGTTCTCAAAAGCAGCTTGCTACCAATTCGGGACTCTCATTACTCTCATGCGCTTGTCCGCTCTATCAATCGACTAGTCATGACCTAGGGCGTGTTAGGCTCCTGTGCTCCTCAAGTTTCTTAACCTGCCTGTCTCATTACCTCCAACACAGTTAAAATGTTATAAGCTGTGATAGCCTAGTGGATAGGATGTCAGCCTCCTAATCAGAGGTTGAGCGTTCGATCCTGGGCACGCAACTCTAAATTTACGTCCTATGTATGTTTTTAAGCAATGAAAATATCATTTGCTTCAACGAACCTGCGCACCTGAGAGTTCTCCATAATGATCTCAAAGGCATGTGAAGTCTGCCAATCCGCACAACACCGTCCGTCAACACTTTGGTGGCTCCGCTGATGCTGCTGAATGTCATGGGTGGCGTTGAACAGCTTGCTCGTTTGCCTGATATTTAAACTGGATCTTCAAAAGTATCATGTTTTCAGAATGTGAACGCTAAAATATCCAAAAATCTTTTTTTTACGGCAACTGTATTTCCAGCATATATCTTTGTGAATGACACTTTATGTGACTATAAAGACTAGATAAAAATTATAACCCATTTGCCAACCAGTGTGGTTAGTACCTATCTCATACGCTTATATGAAACCCCTAATCTCGTGGATAATTCTATAATTGTCGGGTGCCTACTAGTTTACACGATCTAGGTTTAGAAAGTTGGAATTGGGTCTCATTTGTACGTTACACTGTCTCTCTCTTTTCTAATAGATACCTACCTTATTACCTCTAAACAATAGCGGAACTAAGCGATAACGTAACCTAATGTTGTTTTCGATTCAGGATGTTGTAAATTTTTGTTTTTAACCTTTCACTTCATCATCATAATCCTCGGCCTAGTCATTACACATTGCTGGATACAGGTCCCCCTTCCTTGTTGCAAAAGGATCTCGAGCCATTTAAATGCAATTGGCAGACATTAGCAATTGTTATAATTTATTTATTTATCGCAAGGCTGCCAATCCGCACTTGGCCAGCGTGGTGGACTATGCCCAAACGCTTCTCATATTGAGAGGAGACCCGTGCTTTGTAGTGAACCGGTAATGGGTTGTTCAAGATGATTTATTTATTTCTACAACTTTTTTGCAATATATACTTGGCCATAAAATAATTGAAAATAACAAAACAAACAATAGCGACCTTATCACTAACTGTGATCTCTTCCAAGCTACCGTTTCTTTGGAGCCAATGAGTTAAAAGTGACACTAGAAGTTGCAAAATATATATATACAAACACACCAATAACTATTCTTATGTTACTAAATATATAAAATAATAACAATACATATATAAAATATATATACGTGAAATAAATATACAAACAAATATATGTCCTTACGTTAATAAATATTTACAGAGACATTTTTATTACGTGGACTTTAAATATCGCCAATGATTGCGTGCGCCGAAAATTGTTATCACGTGAAAGTAATAATAAACGGGTTCAACGGCTTCTGAAAGATTTAGGGTTAATAGTAATAGCACTGATAAAAGATATTATGGGAATATAGGGCACGTTTATAAAACGCATTTTGTACGCAGTTTGCGGTCTAGTTGAGCTTACCGTGAACTGACGATTTACAGCAAAAGTATGGAAAGTGACTCCAGTCGGCGGCAGTTTTATACTAATTTGCCTAATGGGTCCGCAGGCTAAGGCCGAGATCTATAAAGCAAACTTAACCGCTTCTTAAGTCTAAAGGAACCTAAGAAGCGGTTAAAATGAGACAGCGTTATGAGTCCATCCACAAGTCAATGTATGCTCTATAGACTTCAGCCTGCGTGTTAATATTTTTTATACACTACAAGTTAGCCCTTGACGGCTATCTCACCCGGTGACGTTGCTGTCTAAGAAGGTAGCGGCCTAACCTATGGTAAACACCACAACACTCCTAAATGATTTCTACCCTACATCGTACCCAAACGCTTAATCGCTTGGGCACGCCTCTGTCCGAAGGGTGGTTAGCTGCCACGGCTGAAGCTTTACACCAAACTCGAGCCGGGATTTCAGGCCTCCAACTTTAAAATGCGACAGCGCCAAATTATACAACGGAAGCCTACAAAAAACTTATATTGTGATAATAAAAGCGAGCTAGGTTGGACTGGATTCGATGATTATATTTGCAAATTGGTGTATCTGTTGCGATGTTACGTCATGAACATTAAATATTAAATAATGATATTAAATATACTTATATATTGCAGGATTCTGTGGCGCAGTGCGTTCGTTGTCGCACTTTTAAAACCTGGTCCTGAGTTCGATTCTCGGTTCGTAGGAGGTTTTGGCCGCAGCTAATTACCATCCTACTGGCAAAGACATACCGCCAAGTTATTTAGCGTTCCGTTATAAGGTCGAATGGAAACCGATTAGGAGGATAGGTTCAGCCGGCAATGTATCGGTGACTCCTCTAGTGTTGCATATGTTCATGGGCAACGGTAATCACTTAACATCTGGTGACCCGTCTCCTCGTTTGACCGATGTGAATATTAAAGAAAAAAAACAAGTATGTGAATCATCAAAGCACAAATGCCTACTTGAAAAAAATCACATTTGGAAATGGCACCATACAACCGCCATATTGTTTTTTTTTTAAATATAAAAATATCCAGTGTCATTTGGAATGATGCAAGGCTTCTAACACCATAACATCCATTCAAAACTGTTAAGGCATTTATTGGTGGAAAACACAAATACATCCGTAAGCATGTGTGTGTATATACACACAAATACGATTACATATATGAACACAGTAAACGTTTCATTCCTTTTTTTGGCAGTTTAATATAAAGTGACTTTCCCGAGTTACGTTCTCTGTATTTATGGTTGAAAGTAAAGTGTTTACTTGTGGGCCTTGTTCATGATTCGAGTCATTAAAAGTGATTTGTCTGTTGTCTATTACGAACTTCCATCCTTCTTCCGGAAAGCTTCTAATTCCGGAAGTAAAAGGACCTGCGTAGCGCATTGCGTGCGCTGTCGCATTATAAAATTGGAGGTTCCGGGTTCGATTCCCAGCTCGAGGCTGGTCTGGTGGGAGGTTTCGGTCGTGGCTAGTTAGTACCACCCTACCGACAAAGACGTGTCGCTAAGCGATTTAGCATTCCGGCACGATGCCGCGTAGAAACTAATTAGAAGTATGGTTTTACCAAACCCTTAACAGGTTAGCCCACTACCATCCTAGACAGCATCATCACTTACCACCAGGTGAGATAGCCGTCAAGGGCTAACTTGTTGTAAATAAAAAAAAAAGAGTGAGAAGAATTATGTGTCTCTCAGATGTAAGAAATCCTTGACGAGTTGAAAAATCATGTAACAAAGGCGATCTCGAATGTCGCTTCCCCGATGGAATTCTAAGATTATCATAATCTTCATATCTAGGATCTAAGATACATATAAGCGAACATTAGTAAAATGGGTGTGGTGGATGAGCCAAACAAACAGCAAGTAATTCATCATGATCAACCCATTGTCGGCTCACTACAGAGCACGGGTCTCCTCTCAATATGAGAAGGGTTTGGCCGTAGTCCAACACGCTGGCCATGTGCGGAAGTCACACGCCTTTGAGAACATTATGGAGAACTATCAGGCGTGCAGGTTCCCCCACGATGTTTTCCTTCACCATTGAAGCAAATAATATTTTAATTGCTTTAAAACGCACATAACTCCGAAAAGTTACAGGTACGTGCCCGGGATCGAACCGGCACCTTAGGTTAGGAGGCGGACGCCCTAACCACTAGGCTAGTACAGCTTCTAATTTAAGAGTGGTCTTGTAGAAATTTTTAAAAATATAAAAGTCTAGAAAATTAATATAGAAGCAAGCTATACTGGAATGAGTAAACCTTGTCTGTTTCTACTTAGCGTTACTCTGAAGAAATGCTAAATCACTAGGTGGTATTATAACATTTTCAATCAGGACTTGCAATTTAAAAATCACAACTTCTCAAATTACTTCCACCAGTATTAGAAGCAAGGAACTCCATCTCATAATCCCAAGTCTGTATCAGAGAGATTGTTGTAGTAAATATATAATAAGGAAGAGAAAGAGCATTCCAACCGGGTGTGTAGTTTGGTCACATATAACCAATAGAAGGAGCCCAAAAAGTTAAAAAGTAACCACAAACTGTACCGAAAGGTGTATCAGAACTGCAATACTTACATGGAGTTGTTAATACCACTTCAAAATTTAAACACCTAATATTATCATCGCGTACATTATCTTTAGCATCTATATTAAGACTTCTAGCCACATGCCTTCTCTCTTTTAGCAAAGAGAAGTAATATGTCAGAAATCTCACGCTGCTCTACTGTGGGTTAATAGCATGCCTTTTAAACTCCAACTTCTTAACTCCGCACTGACTCTAAGAAATATCTTGACGGAAAAAACTATTTCTTCAAAACATTTGCTCGGACATGAGAATCTTACTAAGGCGTTAAATGAATTTTCAGGGGGTGGGGCGCTGTGTCCAGTGGTACTACATATCTATACACTACGCGCACCAACCGCGTTAAAATAATGTTTGCTTGTTGACTAAATGATTCCCGGCCTCAATTATGTCGTTTATATCGAGGACACAATCTATAAATTATAATTATATGTGCCAAATTTCATTAAAAACCGTTATAAAGATGCCTCAAAATAAATTTTAATTACACTATTATAATTCATATATATATGTTCCTTAATTAAAATCGAAGCATTTATGTCATTGAAAATTTAAATTGAATGTGGCGTTATATTGTAATATGAAATCAATTATAAGAACTTCTCAGCATTACCTACAAAGAATTTGTATATTCCAATGTTATATTGTTTCCCAAAATTGTTTCTAGTTAGAATCGATCTTCTGTATTCGTACTTTCGTATTATAAATCTTTTTCTTTTACTATATTTTACCGGTTAACTATCAACAATATTCATTAATTTCATACAATTTTATACAAAACTTTAAACATTGAATCATACTACTATATTTAAAACTGTAGCCAGCTTAAATGCAAAAAAGTTAAGATAAATAAGAAAAAAATACGCCAGTTCTTTTTAATCTACTATAAGTCAGCCTTAAGCGGCAATCTCAACTGGTGTTAAGTTATCATGCAGTCTAAGGTGGTAGACGAGCTAACCTGTTAGGGGTCTATGGTAAACCCCTACTCTTTATTGGTTTCTACACGAAATTGTACCTGAAAGCTAAATAGCGTCTTTGTCAGTAAGGTGGTAAATAGCAATGGCCGAAGCCTCCCATCAGACTATAACAGATACTACTCACAAATTATGAATTCCCAATTTGACCCATTGATCAGGAAATCACAGCGTAGCGCCTGGGAGGTCGACAAAAATAAAATATCTAAACCAAATGAGTTCATGGAAAATTAATGAAGTAAAACTAACCGCTAATCTAAAATGTTAATAAAGATTAAACCAAATACCAATATTATATACGCTAATATTAAATTTTACCTATAATGTTGTTTTACGAGGGTTGCCTGTGAGGAAGACCTTAAAACAAAGTCATTATAAAATTAAGGACGTTAAATCGGCTGATATTAAAGTTCCCACCCATTTTACTAATTTCATTAAAACACAATATGTTGTTATTATCAAAGCAATTTCGTAACGCTTCCAACCGTTATTCAGTATTCTATTTTGTTTAGATAACACTTTGTTCGTAAACTTTCAAACCGTTTCCACTCCTCATTAAAATTCATGATAAATTATTAGAGAGAAACAAATCTAGTGTACAAAAAGGCAACAGTAAAGAGTATTTTATTCAATTATTTTGGCGTCAATATTATTTCAAAGGAAGTGTTATCCGAGTTTCTGTAAATTTCAGTTTGTTTTAACAAGAACGTAACGGGTTCACTTGTATTCCGAAAGTAATGATTGGGCAATGTGTTACACTTTGATCAAATAATAAAAAGTTTATAAAAACTTATTGATTAAGTACAGTGTTACAATGTTATATACATACAGCGTTGTATACATGGGCGTAAAAGTTAAGATTAATACCTGATTTGAAGTTAGATCTGTGTAACACAAAATTCAAAAACCAAACCCAAATGAAGAAAAAAGCAGCGGTAACTTAAGTCGTAAAATATGTTAAAGGACCCGCCCCGAAGTGTAAAAGATGCAAAAAGATAACAAATTTGATTGACCAATCGAATAACTGAAACCATGTTTTGTTGGAAACCATGATTTGAAACATTCTGAAATATTATTTTGTGGTGGTCAGAGTTGAGTCACTGCAACATATAAAAGATACTAGTTAAAAAAATTTAAACATATATGAGCACCCACTAATGTGATATCGTAGTATACATAATATCGTAATCGTTAACATAGTTTATTAGTTAAACATAAAAATATGAACAACATCATTAGAATCCATAATTAGTAGTACCTACTACTATTGATTGTTAGTGTAGAAACTAGGTGATGCCTGTTAATGAGTCTAAAAGCATCAATTTTGTATATAAATACAATAAAAAACTCTTTTAAATAAAAGTATTTGAACACTACGTTACTGCTCATTTTTCCTCATCATAAAGCCCAGTAAAATATGATAGAGGCAGATATTAAACTTGAAAATATTGTTACATTTGATTTAAAAACACTTAGTTATAAAGAACAGTAAGCTAATCTAAAACACAATTGGTTTCAAAATTTAAATAGTTAATGAACACAAATTTAAATTATAAACAAAAAATAAATACACTAGACCGTACCAAATTAAACCGCTATACCAGTATGATGTTATTTGATAATAAAGGAAATAAAACAAAAAGAGTGTTGCAGCCACCCAATATGTTCTGCGAGCCTTTCCCGCGAGTATAACTGACAATCACTTCCGTTCTCTATAAAAAGTTAGAGCATCCATCTTAAGCTATCATTGAGTTTGATATCACTGGGGAACACACCCGCACTAAGCAAATCGACATGAAGACTTTTGTAAGTGTTTCTTTTTTAATTAACTCTTGTGGTGTGCGTGTATGTGTGTGTGAATGTAAAACACAAAATAATTGGACGAAAGTAAAAGTACCTATCTAGTGTTTTGAAAAATAAGGAAGTAAAAGATATACAGAGTGTTTGAATGTGTTAAAAGTTAATTATAATTTAAAAAAAATTATAGATATCCTTAAGGATTTCTCATACAGAGAAAGAAAAATATTTTTTCAAATAAATTAACTCTTAAATAGGAATTCTTTATTGTCTGTTTTTGGATTAAATAATTATAATAACTCAAGAAATTACAAACTACAAAAATAATCGCGGAATTACACTTGACAATGAGAGAGCGGTATTTTCCTTCCATTACGTTATTTTGTTCATTTTTATAATTTCGTAAACAACATAATTTATCTAACATTTCTAAAAGAAATCATTTCAATTGCATGCGGATTTCAACACCAAATAAGTAAACACGTAAAAATTCAAATATAGCAGATAAATAAATGCACTGAAATCATAACCTAACTTTTTTGTTCAGATAGTCAATAAAATAAACGTTTTAGACATTTTACGTTTTTACCTGGTTACGGTAGGTCAGTACGCACCATAACCATAATTATATTTACGTCGTCAGAAGGTAGACTAAAGAAAAGTGTTATTGTCTGAGCTCAGAACTCTACGGATTTTAAACCGATTGCAATCTTAATTATTTGTTAAATTGACGCTTTCATAATTATTATATTTTACGATAAATTTGAGAATCGCTAGAATCGAAAAAAAATTACAACTGTATCAAATATACGAAAATAGTAAAACCAATAAACGGGACATGTTCAAAAAATAGACTTACTATTTGACGATATCACAACTATTAAAACTTTAACATATCGTTTAATTTTTAAAATTAATTTAATAAACAATTTAAAACTAAACTCTTCGCCGGTGAACTGTAATGGTAATCAATTTTATTTTATCAAAAAGAAATAATAAAATTTGAACCATCAATGTATTTTTGCTAGCTTAACAGATTAATTGGTTCCGCTTAAAAATTTAAAATTTAAATTGTTTTGAGTAATCCAATTGCTGTACATATATATATACTCGTACGTTATGCAATAAAATATACGTTAGAGAATCACATTTAAAGTTGTAATTGTGTTGATAGTTTCTTAAAACTGTGGTAATTGATTTGAATTGCGTAAAGTAACTCGCGTAACAAGCATGTAAAATTGTGGTAAATATGAATTGTGAACGAAAGTTTAGTCAGCAAAATATTCTATTTGATATATTTAGTATCATCAATGCATAATCACATAACCTAGTAGCGAATAAACCACACACATGTAAACATATACCCGTACACACATACGTATATTTTTTGATGCTATCTAAATTATTAAAAACTTTTACTTTAGTTAAAAAGGTGTACAATACAAGCTCAATTAATTAAATTAAATAAGTAATTTTACAACTACTTTAACGGCATGACTACTTTATATTCTGCAGAACAGACCTCGGCTGCCGGTTACCTACAGGCTTTAGGGTATACAAATATATGTATTAAATTACCAAACTTATGTGGAATGTTATCAGTAAACATCTTGTTTATAAATTAGAACATACGCTAAATATTTAAAACTATATTGGTCATAATAAAGTTAATATAAATATAGTTGTATGGTCAATCAGAAAATATCATCGTCTTCTTAAATATCATGAAAATTGATATATAGAACTAAAAATATAACGTATTATGATGCTGATGGTACACTAATGAAATATATTGAAAAAGCTTTACAAAGCTCAGTTTACTATTAAGCTGATTCATGCATGTAGTTTGGTTATTGAATATAAACCCGGCCACTCAGGCCTTACACGAAAGTATTTGATGCCTGAGTTTCTGCTTTCAATTTTGCAAATGCAAAGCATCGACTTATGGCAATCCTTAGTCATAGTTTATAAAACCATAGCTCTGTGGTTCTACCCGCGTAGATCTCGTTGTCGTGGGAATAACGGGATAGAACATATCCTATGTTACTCACTGATCTAACATTGGTGACAGAATTTTTAGGATCGATTAAGTTGACAGTTTAAGTTGCAAGGTCAGAAATAATATGAGATTTCATAAGATCAAAGTATTATTCGTTTAGTAAAAATGAGGGCTTTTAATCAATCATGAGAAATATTCATCAGAAAATTATAACTTTAACCCCTTAAATTACTGTATCAACAACGTGAAACAAAATTGTGTTTGATTTTGATGTTGTTTGTAAAAATATAGGGCCTTAAAGCAAAAAAATACCTAAACTTTATTACGTAAATTTAAATATAGAGATAGCTTCCATCCGGGAGAAACAGGATATTTGGACTCGTGGAAAACTTCCGGTTTCCGCTTTATAAAAGCTAGTTAAAACTCTAAATAGAGTTGTATTATATATCGTAATAGTTACTAGGGACACTTATTTTTGCAGCCATTATGCTGTTACTTAATCGGATTTATTATGAACAACACGTCATTGCCATTAAGGCGATGGAATATACGACTTTGTTATCAAGAAGTGGTAGAACTTTATCTATAAATACATTTAGTCGACTACAACTTTCTCGAGTTACTTTCACTGGTCGAGATGGGATAATACAAGGGTCGAAAAAACTAAATTTGAGACACCAAATTCCAGTCAATTTACGCGGTTATCACAGAAAATTTATCCTGAGATGACGATATCTTATTTCAAATGACTCCTATTTTTGTTTGTTTGTTACCTCACACCTGTACCGCTGAATTAGCACGAATATCCTGGAGATGTAAATATGATACTTTATGTTCCGGAAATTTATGGTGTTTCCACGGGATTTTTAATATACTTATCGTACACGAGTATTCGCTTATGGTAATTTAATGAATATGATATGAAATTCACAGAATTTGTTGTCTTAAAAACGCACTTTAGTTTTAATTTGCCGCCTTTTGTATGCTAGATATATGAAGTTTATACCGCCAGAGGTAATATCCTCCTACAATATAAACCTGTATGTATACAAGTATACAGTTCATGACCTAAACTAATAATCCTTTTGATTGAAATCGTTCTTAGAATTCAGATTGAAGCATCAAACTATATTTGTAACGTTCGTCTGACCAATAACATGGGTCATGAATAAATAGAATACTGCTTTTAAGTTCGATATTTCGTGTCCGTTACCTACTTAAAGAAAATATTTTAGTATAACATTATTAAATAAACATAGCAATTTGTCGAACTCGTGAAACGATAAGAAAAAACAAAACCAGTACACTATTTTCCAGTTCAATAAAGCATTACAATACACTAGTGTTGTTGATTAAATCATATAAAATATTCAGCTCACGTAAAACAGCTATTGTTCGAAATGATATTTTAAAGAAGCTCCACTTAAGGGAGTACGCGTAAAACATTTTCGACTCTCATTTCTTCCGTCCGGAGGGCACTGTATCAGATTAATGAATAGAGAGGCAGAAATTACATACGCGTCAAATAAAATAGTAAATCACGACACACATTCCAGAGTCAAGACAAGTCGTGAAACGTAATAATAAAAAAGAGGATAGCTTTGCTCATTAGCATTCAATGACTCACTGTTTTGTTAACGCAAAAAGATAATTTCAAATGAATTAATTTCAATATTTTGTACTAGATGGCAGTTACATCGAATTTCTTAAGAAGTTAAACATTATTATGTACGATGTATTCCCGTGTCGTTTTTCATCTTCTTGTGCAAATGTTTGCTTACTCGATTTCAAGTTATGATCCCGTGTAATATACTTATTATCTTTTAGCGGTAGGTACTAGGAATTCCTTTACGGAATATATTATTTCCATTCAAGTTAAACTAATCTTTTAAAGGAAACTGTCTTATAAGATTTCGTATACACCAAAAATTATATAACCCCTATATTATATGTCACCTTTGTATTATATGTCACAATTTGTAATCATTCTGTAGTTTACATGTGAAGGCATAACGAATACCTTTAGAAGAATATATTTAGGGGAGGTAAAAATGATAAAAAAAGGTTGAAGAAAATATATTCTTTTTTCATTAGCTTCTTAAGATATGTTACCTAGAACCAACAAAACAAAAGCAGTATCACAGAAGCTCACTCTGGTTTGGATAACGAAAACCATTTTAAATAATAAGCCTAAATACAGAATATTGAAATGTTCTTATTTCTGTGTGCCTAATAATTCAAATTTTTCTCCATCCATTGTTTTTATTGTTTTTTTTTTTTGGCAATACAGGGACAGTTTGATTTTCTAGGCTTAATGTATATGGGATACATATGTCAGTCTCCTGGTTAAATACATGCTATTTTTTTTATCGATCACCGTTATATAAAATTGACAAAGTATCTACAAACGCACTGGTATTCTTTTATAATATAAGTATGCCTTTGTTTCTTCATACGGTTGGTGTGATAGCTTGAATGAAAGTTTATTTTCCCTGAGGATTATGAATGGTCAATTTCAAAGAAGGCACTCCTCAAATTGGAATAGATAGTGGCTTTTTACAAATTTATTTTCAATCTAACTGTCGAAGCTCTATGTGAAGATGGATGAATGTTTAGAGCAACGGTGTGGATATACTAAGGAGGCATATAATATAAGGAATACGTTGATACAAAGTTCTGTAAGCAGACCTATTGTTTTAGGTTTCCCATGAGAATCGTATATATTTGCACTGAAATAACCATATACACTATACGGCGCGAAAATATTTAATTTGCTTAGTATTATATATAGGCTCATTTTTCAACAAGCGCTAGTAATCATACTGGACTTTGAGACACTTATTAGTGCTTATTTAATCGTCGTAAGTGTTTAGTAACTAATTAGTAATATACAAAACTTCGGCTGGAGATAAAGAACCATCAAAGTGATAGAGATCGTACTATCCTAAAAACTAGGACAGTCGAGCGTCATCATATAATTTTGGGCCGTAAACTAATTGTTAGATTAGTAATGTGCTTTCAACTGTTATATTTGCTTTTACACCGTAACTTAAACTCGACTTTGAGATATAGAGAGTAGTTACATTCACGATCGGAAGTCGTAACAGTAATTTGAAATGTCGGCGGTTTCTTATAAGAAAACCGATTAGCTTTTTTATAATACAACATAACCTATAATAGACCAAGCTAAGTGTAGGCTAGACGTGCTTTCTGGTTATCTAGATACTTCCGTCTTGTTGTGTACACAAAAATAGATGATGTGTATATGATGATCTTTGAGTTCGATAAACCGAAAGACCAGGTTCGTAATGAACATGTTTTTCCCGCATAGTAGAAGGTATACACGAGCGGAAACTGTCATTGTTGTTCAAAATAGCTTAATTCAGTCCAGATCATTTACTTTTGCGGGAAAACCTGACATATTTCGGTGTATAAATCAGTGTTAATACAAAATATTGAGCGGGAAATTCGAAGTTGATTGAACGATTACTATTGCTCGGTTAGGAGCTCAGCCATATGAAAATCGACTCAGGTTCCAATTTATTCGTATTCCAAAAGGGTGTATAGGGATGTGGAAATTATATCTATCGATAATTTTTTAGTCAATCTTTCTTAAATTCAAATTTTTGTCTCGACTTTTGTGCATATTTCTTTTTATTATGAGACTTCTTGATGGAAGTAAAATGAAAGTTATTCAACCTAGAAGCCACTTTTAAAATCATTAACCTGGATAGTTTCCACGTGGTATAGATCTAGATTACTAAAGCTGAGATCGATAGTGCTAACTTTGTCTTTGCTTAGTCAAATTCAATGTTAAAACGAGATAAGAACAGTATCCGCCACATAATTATGTTTCATTTTAAACTCTTCTTAAGTCATAGGTACGCGCGCTTTATAGATTTTTGTCTCGCTTGGGCTTTGCGAATATTGTTGATTTGGGCTTGGGCTTTTTGAATTTTGTTGATGGCCGTAAATAATAACAGAGATCTTATAGATATCGTTGAAATAATTAAATATATTGATGTTGATCGCATGAAGTGTAAAATAATCTTAATGCGGTCGCATTATATTATATTTCTACCGTTGTTTTATAACATAATACATATGAAATTTAAAAGTTTGTGGAATTAGTTAACATTATGAAATTAAAAGCTTTAATTAAGATTACTTAAACACTAACTATTAAAATGCAGAGCATAATTGACTCAAATAATGATAATTTACACATAAACTAGTAGGTAGATATTACTAACGTCTTGATAAATTTGTTATTTAGAATGGATTGTATATAATAAATTACAAAAAACTTTAGAAGTGCTATAAAAACTTTTGTTTACTCGGAGGCACAAAACTTTCAGTAACGTAGATCGCTTTATTCCCAACCGTATAAATCTAAGTTGCTTGAACCCACACTAAACTATAAATAATTTTCTAAAGGCTTAAGTCAGTAGAATTATGATTGTGAAAAAAACAATTTTGTGGGTAAATACAGAATATGTAATAGAGTATTAAGAAAATTATATATTTAGTTTATTAACGAATATTAAATAATATCTAAATACAGACATATTTTAGACCTTTTCATTAATAAGGAGGAAAAACAGTAAGAATAATGATCATCAGATTAGCCTTCAAAAGGCAATAAAAACAATCAGAAACGCCGACACATTTCTACCAATTTTTTTAAATGGTGCAGATATATATATATATATATATATATATATATATATATATATATATATATATATACTTATACTTATAATTATTCCAACTTTAATATTTACATACAAAACCAGTTTATTTTGTAACAAAGATATAGTAAAATAAACATATTATATAAATTGTACTACTAAAGATAAATGAAAAATGTACCCAACGAAACTTGAAGCGTTTATTATCGGTTTTAATCGCAACATTATCGATGTTTTTCTTACTTACAAGTACATGATACACCACTATGAACGAGTACTTAGGCAGCGCTGTTTACTTACGGATTTACATGAAGTCATGTACCACAAAATATAATAACTCTCTGATTAGATTTATTTTATTAAACGTCTAATTCATATAAAATAGCCTAAGAGAAAGTATGTTTCCTAAAAAAAAAAAATAGAGCACGTTCAGATCGTATTCAAATTAATGGGGCTTTCTAATAAGTTTTTCTCTATTTTTGGTATCGTATTCGTATAATCAAATTTACGTTCAATTCGTATGTATTTCGTATGTACTACTGAAGCCTATAAGACGACAAGACGAAGTTTCATGTTCTTACATCAGTATGTTATATATAGCACGATATCATAGTGATTATATCATCATCATCATCATGATCAACCCATTACCGGCTCACTACAGAGCACGGGTCTCCTCTCAATATGAGAAGGGTTTGGCCATAGTCCACCACGTTGGCAATGTGCTGTTTGGTAGGCTTCACACGAATTTGAGAACATTATGGAGAACTCTCAGGCCTGCACGGTTTCCTCACGATGTTTTCCTTCACCTTTGAAGCAACTGTTTTTTGAAAACGCACAAACCTCGAACCGCCGACCTCTGATTAGGAGGCTGACGCCCTAACCACTAGGCTATCACCGCTTAACTAGGGTATCACCGCTTCGAATTCGAATTTCTGCCAGATTACCATAAATTAAACCATTAATAACGATAGTCTAAAAGTAAATATACCAAATATATATCGCAAATAGGACAATCGCAAAGTTTCAAATTTAACCTTCTGATAGGACAATAAAAAAACCTTATAAGCTAACCTGATAGAGATCCCAGATTAGATGTGCGTTACTAATTGACCACACTTAGTAGCTATTTGTGCACGACATAGCTAGAGATGTTTATACCTGTATTTATGGTTTAGTGATAGTATTATAGCACAGATACAGGTTTATGTTGTAGAAAGGCCAGCAGAAGGGACGTTCACTTCGAAACTGTATTACCTACGTTATGTAAGTGGTGTAAAACTTTTTGTGTTTCACTTTCGAATGAGAATATTTGATAAATTATAATTTAAGAATATCATTAACCTCAGTGATGTAGTGCGTCGCAATTTCATAATACAATAGTAGGTCTATGTATGTTTTACAATAACTACAAAATATTTAATAAAAGTTTGTGATTTATTTCTCATCGAATGTCTCTGATCAAATTCACATGATTATTGAGACAATATCGTATCATCAATACAAGATTTATTTCATCATAACTGCTAAACTACTTTTGTTAGCACTTTTACAGAAGGAAACTTGCTCTCGACGAAATAGCAAAATACAGGATCTGCAAGGATCACAGAAATAAAGAAATTCCGTACATACCAGAAAAATAGTTCTCCTTTAATATAGCAATATTCCTGAATTAGGTTTTTTTGTTTTGATAAAACCGTGTTGTTTTCATAGAAGTATATTATTTAGGTCGTGAAAAAGTGCTCCAAATTATCTAACTTCTTCCATTATACATAATTGAAATTTCCCTATTACGTTACATTATGTAAGACATGATGGCATTGTTATTTTTTTGGATAAGTTCAATGGCATAATGCGGGCGGTGAAGCGTGAGTGATCTGTACCCATTCTTGTTTGGAGTTCTTTCGTATAAATGCGGAAAGCTTCCGTTTTGTGTTTATTTATTGGCACACATCACAACTGATTTATGTAATTTAAATATTCATTGTTCATCAGTAAGAGGGCAATTTTTAACCCTAAAGTTAAACAATGAAATGATTTTTTAAGTTTATAGTTCGTTTTCTTGATAAAGGCTGTGCAAAAGGGTAAACCAGTTGCTCGCATTAGGAAAGCAACGTTAATTGAAGTAGCTAACTGAATGGGCGAACAATTGGATAAAAACAACGGGAGAGCTTCTGACTTTTACTATTCCTTCAAGACTCGCAGATCATCTGGGCACATTAAGCCTATTTCGATCCCGCTTTTCATCTGCTTTTAATCTTTGTTTTCTTAACTTGAATACCTAAACATTGGAGCAACATCAGACCTTACCAGTGCACTGGAAATTAGTTTAATTATGTTATTATCACAATCTTTTTTAAAGTCATAAATAATCTGATAAAATTACAATTTAATAAAGACAGAAACTGTGACGTAATAGGTGCTTTACTTTTTATAACTCAAATGACTGTTTTGTCATACGAGTTATGTAAAGATTTCATAACAGGAATAAATTAAAAGGCTGTGTTTACTATATTAATTATATGTTATATAGGAAGCGGTGATAGCCTAGTGGTTAGGGCCTCAGCCTCCTAATCAGAGGTCAACGGTTCGAATCAGGGCACGCTAATTTAAAAAAAAATGGAAGTTGAATTTATGATGATAATGATGGTGATGATTTCAAACGTTGGTATGACGTCGCTTTTGGAAAACATGTTCCACAATTGGTCATAAATCTGATTATATTGACTGAATTACAATGTCCCCCAGATGTTTTGAGTTAAAAAAAACCCTGGCTTAGGTTTAAAATATTTCTGTATGATGTAAGTGTTGAGTTATTTGAGGTCGCTGAACCACTTTAAGGTTGGCATGGACTCTTTTTAAAATAATAATTTTAACGTTTATTATGTAACAAGATGTCTAAAACCTAGATGTTATTTGAGCGCGATCTCAAAGTGAAAGGTCTTCTTAAAATGGACTGTTCGTTTTTATATCATCGAAATAGATTTGATGAAGTAGATTATAAATATTCTGTAATGATTTCTTTGTAACTTCATTATAATAACTTTTGAATTATATTTTTCCTTACATAGTATAACTTGCATTAAATTATTAAGGCTACAGATTAGCAAACTAATTTCATATAAAATCTAATGAATGGAAAGCTCGAAACTTTGTTACTAACAGACATTATATTATGTAGATAATAATTGAGTGGTTTTTACATTAGAAATATTTCCGAAGTTCTGTCAGTAATATTTATTTTACAAATGTAAGTAAGTAAAGTCTACCCTCTTGAATAACAGACAACTTTACTCTGTAACAGAAACAAAAATATACCAGTTCATACGAAGCTATTTAAAATCACTCAAAATAACCTGTGTGAAGCATATAGAGCCCTTAAAAGTTTGAAAAAGTCCTCCAATTTCATACTTTAAAAGCACATAATATTTTGCTTTGAAATTAAACGCGCTACGGTAAAATTTCAAAACTAAACGCCGCGAGTAAAGTTAAAAGTTGTGTAAATGTTATTTTCGATGTAATAGATGTATTATTTTAAAAGTTTCAATTGGACATTAATTTGAAACAAGAAACTACTAAACGTGAATAAAAACCAAACAATTTAGAAATATATTGGAAGTATTACATAGAATGTATTCATTGTAACGAATTATGTCAGTAAGGACATATTTTTAAAGTATCGAACATATATATATTATTTTTATCTGTCGATTAGATATTGATAATTATAAAGTTAGAAATATCATTTCATTTCATTAATATTAGTATTTCGAGAGATAAATTATATTGCATTTACGAGTACGTCAGCGAGGGGGATTGCGATATAGTCCGAACTTACTGCATTTTGTCCAGGCTGTAATGGGTTTGCTCATTCATCTGTTTGGATGCAACTTTTATTTTATACCTTTCCGCTTAAATTTGAGATTCATGTGATGACAGAATGGTACGCTTGGTCGGCGGTGCGTTCAATAATTGGCAATTAAGAAAATTTTACGAGAGTGCATCAGCATTTTCAGCACAAACACTATTCTTCCCAACAACACTTTACGTTAAATGCTTTTATATACTGTACTTTATCAAATCCTTTACGTATTTTTCACCAGTAATTTTTAGTAAGAAACTGATCATTACATGGAATGTAGGTTTCATAATATCAAAATATTTTTAGGCCTGTACTGAGGTTCATGCAATTGTGTCTATTTTTCTTATAAGTGCTTGGAAATGACGACAATAGTTTTATTTCATGATTTTTATTTCTGTTTTTACTTTGTTGCAGGTTTGTTTGTTAGCGTTGGCAGTTGCCACGTGCAAGGCCGGATTTGAAGGTGGATATGACCAGTCAGGGGGTAATAGCATAGGGGACAATGGAGGTGGCTACCAATTTTCTAGTGGTGGTGATGGAGGCGGCGGCCACGACTTTGGTGGCGAGCAACTTCAGGACTATTCTGGTGGTCAAGGAGGACATTATGGAGGCCAGGGTGACTTCTCTGGCAACCAAGGTCATGGACAAGATTTTGGTGGCGGTCATGGAAATGAGCAGACTGTTGCTCTTATACAAAACCAAGATTTCGGACATGGCCAGCAGAACTTTGACATCGGCGGCGGACATGGTGGTGGTCAAAATTTTGGTGGTGACACATATCTTCAGGCAGCACATGATTTTGGACAAAGCTATGAAGGCGGTGATGGTGGTCACGGTAACCAAGGAGACATAAGTGGCTCAGACGGTGGTCACGAACAGTTTAATGGACAAGGTTTCGGAGGCCAAGGAGGATATGGAGGTCATGGCGATCAAGGCCACGGCCAACAAGGTTTCATCCTTCAAGATGGAGGTAACGAATTCGGGGACCAGCACAACTTTGGACACGCTCAAGCTTTCCCAGTAGGCGAACATATTGACGAGGAACACCCCGTCCAAGTACCGCTATACAAACACGTTACTTACCCAATTCACAAGACAATCCATGTCAGTGTACCTAAGCCCATACTGGTTGGTGTTCCCCAGCCTTATCCAGTCAAGGTTCCCGTCCACAAGCCTGTAGCCGTACCCGTTGAGACTGAAATCAATATTCCCATTGAAAAGGTAGTCCCATACCCCGTTGTCAAACACGTTCCGTACCCAGTGGAGAAACATGTCCCAATCAGGGTTGAGAAGACCGTCCACGTACATGTACCACAACCTTACCCCGTAAAGATCCCTGTGTACAAAACCATCCACCATAAGGGTCACCACCATTAAATGTATTCCTGTGCCTGATGTGTGTATGTGTGTGTGAGTTCCGTGCCTTGTAAATATTGTTGATTAATTTTAAGTCATTTTCAACGGTCTTCATGTTGTAGTTGATTTATTTATTGTTAAGATTGTTGATGTTTGTTTTTTAATATACGATGTTAACTGTTGTACAAACTTTTTTTATTATTGCCTCGAATATGTCTATTGAACCGAATTAAGCACAATCACACATATAGCGGTGATAGCCTAGTGGTTAGTGCATCAGCCTCCTAATCAGACGGCGGTTCAAATCCGGGCACGCACCTCTAACTTTTCGGAGTTATGTGCGTTTCTTAAATAATTGAAATATCACTTGCTACTACAAAGGTGAAGGAAAACATCGTGAGGAAACCTGCACGCCTGAGAGTTCTCCATAATGTTCTTAAAGGCGTGTGAAGTCTGCCAATCCGCATATGGCCAGCGTGGTGGACTATGGCCAAACCCTTCTCATATTGAGAGGAGACCCGTGCTCTGTAGTGAGCCGGTAATGGGTTGATCATGATGAAGCACAATCTAGGGTAGGTTTATAACAATACCTTATAAAAACGATAAATAAAAATCTAATTGGCATGATAATTAACGAGAGGCAAGAAGTCTTCATTATCCGTGAGTTCAAGGTGTAGGTGTAATTGATTGTTATCTCCCAAACACGAGGTTCAAACGAGATTAGCTTTAGGGACTGCGAATTGAGTATAAATCTTCATGATCCTCAGGGGCGTTTAATGTTTATTGTTTAGGTACATTAATTAATAATACTTGGTCTTTTTCTTTTCCCAAATGAATACTAACAGGTTCTCCAGTTTAACTCAATGTGTGGATAAATGTTTATCCCCCGCCGTTTATAGATATCATCATCATCACCATTATCATGAACAACCCATTACCGGCTCACTACAGAGCCATAGTCCACCACGCTGGCCATGTGCGGATTAGCAGACTTCACACGCCTTTGAGAACATTATGGAGAACTCTCAGGCGTGCAGGTTTCCTCACGATGTTTTCCTTCACCGTTGAAGCAAGTGATATTTTAATTGTTTAACACTCACTGTTACCGCTTCAACACTTCATACTTCATATATACAAAAGAGGTAAAGGTACTTCAGTTAACTTAAAATTACAAAGCATTGGTTTTGGAAAAAGCATCTGCTATACAAAAATATCTAGAAGGATCATTTCGTGTGAGACATTGTAGAAACACTGCATAATTTTCTTGGCTAAACGAAAAAAAACACACACCAAGATTAACTCCCCCGTCCTGTGAGTTACGGTGACATTCTCATAAGTAACTACCTACTGTTTTATGTAACGAATTGTCTTAAGGAGATACAGAGAGAATGTTACGTGCATTTTTATAAAAGGGTATCATCTTTTATTACGAACATGAACTGCAAAATGAATAACGGTTTCAGACAGATAATAAAACTACCTACATGCTTGGTTTAATGGTTGCCTTTAACGTCGTCTACGTCATATTCCAGATAACTGAAGACTCTTGCACAATCTGCCGATGACATCCTCAGGGATGGATTTAAGGACTGACTTATTCTTTCAAGAATTAATTCCCATCCCATATATTTATTTACATATACATTTACATAATTATTTGCCTCTAGGACTACTTCTAGTCTCAGATTTATCTTTTATTGAACTAGTATCCATTTATTATTTGTAATAGGTACCTGTGATGATGAAATGTTTACATTTATATGTTTTTTAGTATATGTATTTGCATGAATATATATAAGTATGCCTGTGCCCATTGGGACTTAATTAATAAGAAACGTTTCGAAATAGCAAATAATGAGATTGAATAAAACACGCCTGAAAAGTTTAATACAAATTTTGTAGCGGAAGGATGACATATGAATGTTACAAGTTTAAATAAAAGCTTGTAAAAGAAGAACTAAAATGATATCCGTGGCTGGGATCAAATCTCAGTTTTTTCCAATAAAAGCGAATAGAGTTCACTCCGGGACTCCGAGAAATTCGATACAGCACGGAAAAAGTTTAAATTCAAAGAAACTTGTTACTACTAAGGAGATTTACAGACATGGCGATTTCATATATCTTATTACAAATCTCACAGAAATATTGGCATTCACTGGATTCCTGATCTAAATTCACATCTATATGTTTACGAACAAGATTAGTCGCGTAAGTATTAAACACGCAGAGGATTCAAAAAAAACTTAAAAATTAACTTTAGCATAATTAATATATTGCTTGGCACTGATAAATCTCAGCAGATTAGCTATATTATTTACTAACTGGCATACCACGTACTAAAACCCTCACATTTCGATTCCTTAATTTGAGTCAAGTGGGTGTTGAGTTTGAGGTTTGCGGGATCAATAAACTAAACTGTATTACACTATCGATTCATTTCATCTCTGTTATTCAAACTTAATGCGACTTTTTAAACTATTAGGCAAAATAATTTGCAATTCTGTTGTATTTGAAATCATTTGGACAATGTAGCCTACATCCTAACAAATATTATAAATGCAATTATAAGTTTGTTTGTTAGGCTTATAAGTCTAAATCACTGAATCGATTCTAAAAATTCTTTCACTAATAGAAAGCTAAAATATCCCCGTAATTAGGAACTACTACAGTGAAAACACGGACACAAGTCTATAAATATTTTTAGACGAATTTGTAATTTTGATACCAAAGGTAAGCCCCTATGGTATACCGTAAAATATATGTTGCTGTAAAAAAAAAAAAAAGAAGCTAAAGTATCAACATTTATACATATTATTTTGTATAAAGGAGCCCTTAACTCGGAAGGAACGGCTGCGGAAAGCATAAAGCATATCATCTTGTGCAAACTTTATTCGCGAAATTTGAACGTAATGCCGCGGGTAACATATGACGCCTTGAGGAGAAAAGGAGGAAATACTCTGTGGTCTTATATTATACGAATATTATCTTTGTCGGGAAGCGTTTGAGTTAACAGTGATAATTTCAAGTTGCTTTTTAAGCAACGTGTAAAAGATAGCTGCAAGTTACGAACTAACTAAATTCCACCGCATGATATCGCAATGCGGATGTGTGTTTGTTTGTTTATCATTCTCAAACAGTGCAATGTATGACGTGATTGCTCCATAAAGCTTATTTATGGTTCGGAGAATGATGAAGCTAAATTTTTAATTAGTGCAGTTTCTTTGTGGTAGCCCAGTTTTTATATTGTTTACCTCCTCGTGTTATAATGATTGGATAGGTTTCGTAAGTATTAAAATATTTCAGGTAGGTGAATAGGTAATTTTATAATGAGAAAATTATTCCCAAAATTAGAAATACTTTAAACGCAATAGTGATTCTATTGTTGTGTTGTGTGGATATTTTTGGCAAGTCTGTTTTTTTTTAGGTAAAACCTCAATGTAGATATTACTTAACGCACTTACTATAAATATAAGTAATATTGATGTCTTTTGTGTCGTCTGATTATAATTATTTTCAAAGTGCGATTGAGACTTGTAGCCTAGGTGTTAGATTTTAAACATTATTATTAGCTTATAGAGCTTCGATCAGTAATGTAAGTAGGTACAAGATATGAAGTCCCAAGGTAAATCGACCCGAAGCAGATTTTGTTTTTGGTTTTAATAATGGAGAGTTTAAACTCTCCAAAAAATCATGATAAACTGTTAAATATAAATTTATAATATGAAATTCCTGGCGCGCATTATCTTGATCTTGGCGTTTTTCTTAGTTTCTATGGTTTGGCAAAATTTCCTTAGTGTATATTCTGCTTTATATACATTTATTATATTCTCTTTTCTTTACAATTAAAAAATACGATAATATAAAAAAAAAACTCGAATATTATCTAAATGCTAAAGAGGAAGATATCTCATGCCAAGAAATGTTATTGTACAGTTATCTCTTAGTTAAATATAAGTGCAGACATTTACTCACCTCAGAAAAGTTTGCATCGTGAAACCCATCCAGCAGAATTTGAATAATAAAGAAAGATCCTTGGAAGTTATTCCTCGAAATGTATTAAATTAAATCTGTGAATGGGACATTCCGACTCAGTGGTATTTATTAAGGCTAGAAAAGTGTTTTCTCCGCGTTCTTGACACGTGAAACTATCTGAGAATTCTATTCTATTGTTATATGAGTTGTGTAATAAAAAAAACATCATCATCATCATCATGATCAACCCATTGCTGGCTCACTACAGATCACGGATCTCGCCAAGCTGGCCATACGACAGACTTCACACGACTTTTAAGAACTATTAGGCATGTAGGTTTCCTCAAGATGTTTTCCTTCACCTTTAATAATTGTTTAAAAACGCACATAACTCCGAAAATATAGTGGTGCGTGCCCGGGTTCGAATCCCCGACCACTGATTAGGAGGCAGACGTCCAAACCACTAGGCTATCACAGATTCCTAAAAATAGTAATAATTAATTATTACTATTTTATCAGCAATTTCATAATAGTGAGGAATTGCTATGAGTATTATTTAAAATGTTATTACTTATTTTGCTAATGATATTTTAAAGTTTTGCCTAGTTAATAATGATGTTGTATATACCTATTAGGGCTTACTTGGGCTCTGATTTATTGTTTTTATTATTTTATATTTAGGTATTTTATAGTAACGAAGTGTTTTGTATGCCTTTTAAATAAAATAAAATATAATTTTTATGCTTTTGTGAGTGGACGGTCGACCTAACATTGATACTCGAAGTAATTTAGGAATCTGATAAGAATATACAAGAAAAAAACGTACGAGCTATTCTTCATCTATAAGCAATGATGGCCATGAGATCGTTTCCCTTCCAACGCTTATAAAAGAGATGGATATACACACAATGGACCGTCCATACAAAATATTCTTGAAACTTGTGAAACTCGAGACCCCTATAACTACGCGTCCGGCGCGTAATATTCCAAAATTTGAATAAAAACCACATTTGGGACGGACGCAAAATAGAGTTGTCAATAAATTGCTTCAAATATAAATATCGATGGAGAAATATTATTCTTCTTCTGAGTAAAGAAAGAAAGTTGATTTTTTGTTTAGTGTTACTAACAGTGTATCTTATTCTAATACGGAAACAGTATGTCTGTGTGTAAAACCAGTCAGAACGAGTGCGCGTGGTGCGGCTTTGCATAAGTCATTAACTCTTGAAAGAGCGTACGTGGCTGTGGGTTATCTTCTTAAGGCTATACTCACATTCTATCTCTAGCAGCTTCGATTGATGTCTTTGTGAGAAAATAAAAAAAAAACAAATTTCCTCACGTGGTGGAGCTAATTATTACCTACATTAATTATTCTTTTAATTTTAAGTAGCATGAAGATATTTGCTGCCGTTCATAATAACTAGAGAGTAGTTATTTGCGATGTATAAGAACATTACGTTCGATACTGACATCAGTGAATAAGACATTTTTATGTTTTTCAACTAAAAATATTAGTATTAAAGATTAGCTTTAAAAAGTTAGACTCTGATTATTCAATATCATCATTGTCGGTATGAGATTTTTCACTGTAAAATTTTTACAGTCTAAGCTTAATTATTGGTTCCTCAGTTTCAGATTTAATTACAGATAAACAAAGAAATAAAAATTATTGGCCTAGATTTACGGATATAGTTTGATAAGGTAGGCAATGTAAAATTTCCTACCAGGTATAACTTGGATAAAAATTTAGGCGAGGATCATCAATAATTATTTAATGTTATCGACAAGTAGCCATTATAATGGACATCTCTAAATGACACCAGCAGCTGTTGTTTACTTTACGCACCATGTTTTTCTGAATTATTTCACTCTTTATTATGGTGTTGAAATCCCTTGCTTTTTATATCCGCTTTAAGGATGCGCATCATCTACGGAGTTATAAAATTATTCTTAAATTTCTGCAACATTAGATACAACCTTAGATTCATTCAATTGAAAGGTAACAATGAATACTACCTAACTTTTGTATTTGTTCTGTGGTCATAAAGAATCGGCGCCAATTTTGACAGATGACACGATGGCGGCTGGGGTTTCAAGGACTTGACGGGAAATATTGTTATTGTGATAAATTATTTAAAGTATTAGAACAACACGAAGTATTTCTACTTTGGTTCCTGACTACAGGCGAAACGTTACAAAACCTAGTCTTCGGTTTATTACCCTACTGGCAAAGATTTAGCGTTCCGGCACGATGTCGCGAAGAAACGAATTAGGAGTGTGGGTTTGCCATACTCCTAATTGGTTACTTCGCTTGACGACATGTCTTTGCCAATAGGGTAGTTAGCCACGTCTGAAGCCTACCATCAGACAAACAATTATCATCATCATCATTTCAACCCATAGACGTCCACTGCTGGATATAGGTCTTTTGTAAGGAGTTCCAACGGCCACGGTCTTGGGCCGCTTGTATCCAGAGGCTCCCTGCGACTCGTTTGATGTCGTCTGTCCACCTTGTTGGGGGTCGACCAACAAGGTGGACAGACGACTACGTCTACCGGTGCGAGGTCGCCATTCCAGCACCTTGGGACCCCAACGTCCATCGGTTCTGACAAACAATACATTATATAATTGAATCAGCTCGCTTAATGCATCTTGTATGATTGCGCTTGTTAATCACGCAATGTTGACTCTAATAGTTAATTAAACGTGTGACTGAACTGCAATGGGGTTTAAGTTCCTGGAAGCCATCGGTGATTGTCATTATAGTATTAACGATAGACAATCATTTCGTTTAACCGTAATTAACGGGTTAGGTGGTCAGATTTTTTTTTAACACTACAAGTAAGCCCTTGATCGCTATCTCACCTGGTGGTGGCATATTGCAGTCTAGGATGGAAATGGGCTAACCTGTTAGGGGTATGGTAAACTCACACTCATAATCGGTTTCTACACGAAATCGTGCTGGAACGCTTAATCGCTTGGCTATACGTCTTTGTCGGTAGGGTGGTAACTAGCCACGGCGGAAGCCTCCCACTCGACCAGACTCGACCGGGAATCGAACCCAGGACGTCCAACTTTAAAATGCGACAGCACGCTGCGCTACGGAGGTCGAGAATCAAGATTAGTTAGATTATTAGTTTTGTTAAACTCTCTGGTACAGTGATGCAGATATTATGAGCGCTGTCTTATAAGTGGGATACCCTGAGTGCAGTCTCCGCTGGAGCGATTAATCCGCTAGAGAATGTTGCTAACTGGTAACGACCTTCATCCTGTCATCTCCATATAATATTTGCGATGCAACCAACTCCAACTCGTTAAATTATGCGCTTTGTATGAACATGAACTGATGTTCAAATTCAAATTCAAATAATCTGTATTCAAGTAGTCCTTTAAAAGGCACTTTTGGCCGTCAATAATTTACATAGTAGTGATTTAATGGTGATAACTACATTCGTAAACTTAAAACTAAAGCTATGAGGGTTCCAAACGCGCCCTGGTCTAACAAGAAGCCCACAACAAACTTAGCCGTTTTTTTTGTTATCAGCATCTCACATTATTATCAATAATAAATTATAGTACCTATGGAGATAGTGGTCTATCTCCATCACAGCCAAGCTTTTTTATCGTTTATATAATCCTTAAAATCGTAATATGATTATGTTGGGAAAGGAACCGATATTGCAATAATCTTTAATTACAAGCGTTGCTTATTGCACAGAAAATTGTAAAAGTCCTGTATATATGGGTATTTAGACGGTCGTCAGCTAGAATCTTATGAATACGATTGCAACTTTTCCTACCATATCAATGACTAGGTATATAGGTATACGAATTCCGAGTAATTCGCATAAATTTGCAATAAAAACGCCTGTGGTTTATTGCTTATTTCACGACAGACAAACCGTACGTGTACACAGGAAACATTATGGAATATCCCTACCGTGCCCCTACGTACTGTTACCTACGCGCTCTTATTATTTATTCATGAACTAAAAGTCAAATCTTTCTTTATTTAACTATATAGGCCTATAATATTATAATCAAATCAAAATAGCTTTATTCATGAAACCTACGAGTATTACAGGCATCTATGAATCGATCATATATAAAACTAAAGCTAAGAGAGTTCCAATCGCGCCCAAGTCTAAGAAGTAGTAACAAACAAATAAAGCCGGTTTTTTTGTTCTTATCACCATCTTGCATAATCAATTATAAATATTGAACCATGAGTAAGGTTTTATTTTCCCAAAATGTTCACTGGATTAATGTTACATAATAAAATATAATTAATAATATGTTATCTTAATATAAAATTACTTAATTAGAAACTATATGAAATTTATTTAATGATTAATTAGACAATTAGTTGTTAGAAATACATATATAACGTAAATTAACCTAAAACTAAAAATCTTAAGTAATAAATAAACATTTAACATCATAACTAAAATATATTATTAAAAGGAGTCCCTTTAGGCAAGGTTCCGAAGATACTGGCTAGGATATTATAAATTATATCTGCAAAGACATCGTACGTACATTTATTTCCAACCATCAGAAACGAATCCAAGACTTGGTTGTCGGTTGTCTGTAAACGAATATTTTTATAATTAGACCAACGAGAAGACGGAAATAATTAATATTGTCTTGTGAGGATCTTATACATTATGGACTTTTGTAATGAAAATTCCATTCAAAATGTTATTTCTTGCTTGTAGATCTTGATAGTAAATTTCGATATTCTATGACTCGAATGTTGCATAAGTGTAGAAAAATAAGTTCTAATCCACGAATAGCAAGTTGTTTTTAGTGGAAAAGCCGAGGTCGTGCTTAGAGTACGCAAAACAAATAAAAGTTCCAAAATATATTTTATATATATATATATATGTCGGCGAGAAGAAGTTATTAACTTTATTCAGCGGCGCCAAGAACCTCAAGAATTCAATAATTACCCACATTTTAACTATTGATGATTTTGCTAATACAATTTAGACAGTAACAATCAATTTCGTACAAGCATGCTTTGCTATAAATACGGGCGCTCGATGCCTTTCGCGGCATTCTCGCTCGAGACGACGGACTGTTCGGACCTCTTAGTTATTGTCGCAATAAAAGTGTAAATCCGAAGTTGTGGTTTTAATTACTATGAGCCAAAGTAAACAAAATCGTGACGTCAGCAATGCTGACGTCACCCTTACAAAAAACAACTCGGACGTCCTTGACTCGACATATATATATATATACACATATATATATATTTACAAGTAAATTTGTATATTACATATTTAAATTAATTAATATTAATTTTAAAAGACTCAACATAAAACTTTAAATAAGCAAAAACCGAACATTGTTTCGGCTAGATTTTTTGCGGGACTGCATACTTGTTAGATTAAATAATTCGAATAAAATTTAATTTCAACGGAATGAAAACTCTCTGAAGTCCTAACCTTTTATCAATAATAAAATATGATTCAACAAAAAACTAGGGTATTTGAGTTAGGTAGATTTATTCTATATTGAACGCGGGGTGAAAATTCAGTTTCCATTTGCCACTGAAAGCTTTTCGATTTATTGAGAACGTTTTTGAAGTAGATAACCTAATATGCTTTAGGCTTCAATTTAATTTTGAGAGTACAGTACTTAAATTGCTGTGTTCTTTAACTTTTCGAATGCGAAAAAATATATTTTTATTTTCATTGGTAAATAAACTAAACATCGCTGGCCCCGATTTTTAATAAAATGAAACTCGTTGTATAACTTGTAACTGCAATTTATAATGTCAACATTTTCATATTATGATAGTCTTGACAACAATTACACAGAATATATGAGATGAATTAACCTACATATTAAATATCGCATTGTTCTATAATACCTAGGCTTATATGTCATGATGACCGTTCGGGATAGTCTTATGAATGAATGTATGAATGCACTAATTTTATGCAACACGAAATTAGAACTTGGCGGCCTCATCACTACTTAGCGACAGATTAAGGAGGCACATTATATAAAAACATACCCAACTAAATATTTCCATACAAACCACACATAAAATATATATGTATATAAATATACCTTCTGCACTTGTCTCAAAATGCATGATTATGATGCTAATCAAAAGTTAATAAAGATATATATAAATATGACTGACTGAATTCACCTCTTTTATTACAATATCCGATTTTACGTAAACGATATAGGTAGATACTATAACTAGGTAGTGACCGAGTATCTAACATCTACCCTTCAGATGGAAATCTAATCCTGGGGATCAATTCCTACCATCGTGGCAATTGTGCTATTGAATCTTTTAGCGACCGCTATACTTACTATGGTTGGATGCTTCTACAAATTTCATTTATGTAATGATGTATTATACATAGACGGGTCGTATATATTCATAGCTTATGAAATATTAAGTGGTTGGCTAGCTGTTTCCCTTAGTTGTTTTAATCCATCGAGAGTTTTATTATTTCGGAGTAAAATTACTCTGATGCAATCTATAACTTTAAAGCAGTGCAAAGGTAATAAAGATTCATCATCATCATCATGATCAATCCATTACCAGCTCAGTACAGAGCACGGCTCTCCTCTCAATATGAGAAGGGTTTGACCATAGTCCACCACGCTGGCCATGTGCGGATTGGCAGACTTCACACGCCTTTGAGAACATTATGGAGAACTCTCAGGCGTGCAGGTTTCCTCACGATGTTTTCCTTCACCGTTGAAGCAAATGATATTTTCATTGCTTAAAACACACATAAATCCGAAAGTTAGAGGTGCGTGCCCGGTTTCAAACCGCCGACCTTTGATTAGGAGGCTGACGCCCTAACCATTA
The DNA here is from genome assembly GCA_928268935.1 of Lasiommata megera. Taxonomy (NCBI): domain Eukaryota; kingdom Metazoa; phylum Arthropoda; class Insecta; order Lepidoptera; family Nymphalidae; genus Lasiommata; species Lasiommata megera. The sequence goes on along the minus strand of OV743314.1, from coordinate 12,753,130 downwards.
GGCTATCACCGCTTCTTAATAAAGATTAAGGCAAGTTAAACGTGTTTTCTGTATAAAAGTCTCCTTTATCTTGTATCAAATCTCATCAAGATCAATGCAGTGGTTTGTGGGTGGCTAATCATAGGTACGACAACATAAATAAACAAACCAAAACACACATATTCTCGCCCACATCCTTAGTACTTATGGGTTTGAACACCTATAGCATGTGTATACTAATGTCTGAGCTAAAGAGATAGAGAGCAATATTTTTAAATTAAAATTGCCTGGTAATAAATAGGGCTTATTAAAAAGGACGTGTTTTTTCAACATTGGAAATAATGAAGAGTGACCCTTGCAGCTATAATGCTTTTTATTTTTATCTAAGCCTCACTGTCTTTAAGCCAAGGAATTATCCGGCTCAAGAAACTTGAAAAAATTAAATTTTTTATTTTAGTTCTTTCGTAAAAAGAAGTCTAATCTAGAATATCTGATTTACTTTTTTTTAGGAAGTGGCTTTTAGTTTTTTTTTTTAATCAAGTTCAAAGCTATAAATTTGCAAGTAATTTTTTTTTAATACACTAGTAGTAAGCCCTTGACGGCTATCTCACCTGGTAATAAGTGATGAAGCTGTCTGGGATGGTTGCGGGCTAACCTGTTAGGAGCATGGTAATCCCACACTCCTAATTGTTTTCTACGCGACATCTTGCCGGAACACTAAATCGCTTGACACGTCTTTGTCGGTATGATGGTAACTAGCCACGGCCACTCCCATCAGACCAGACTCAAGCCAGGAATCGAACCCAGGACCTCCAACTTTATAAGGTGACAGCGCACGCACTGCGCCACAGAATTCGTCTCGTAAGTCATTTGTTTATTAAAACAAAAAGATACTCTGGTCACAAAATAAAAATACTTTGCGCGGGCAATTACCTGATTTTAAAACAGGCTTTTAAAATAACATCTTAGTCATGAAGCCTTTCTTATAGTATATAATATTATCCATTCTGTGCCTTTACATAACAAAGCTATTATTCTTGAAATCATTAGCGTTACTTGGCTGGATTGCAAGTGGGGCAATCAAGCAAGTAATGGGCATACCGGTGACACATCGAAACACATTAATTTTACTATTATTAATTGCCATCATGTGTACACTATGACAGCTAAAGTTTGAATTCACACTGTTGATATAAGCGCTAGTGATTTATCAGTCTAGAGTCAGTAACTTTCCTGGCATTCGCCAGATGGTGGCAACGTCTCAATTTCGTACACACACAATTTTCGATGTTTCGATTCGATTTCGAATAACATGTCCGGCATTAGGGCACGTCAAGGAGGCAACCGTGTTTCGGCTGAAGTGTGTGCTACTTACCACCCTACGATCAAAGACGTGTCGCCAAGCAATTTAGCGTTCCGGCACGATGTCGCGTAGAAATTATTTAGGAGTGTACGCCTAACAGGTTAGCCTGCTACTATCCTGCATCATCACTTTCCACCAGGTGAGATCAAGAGGCAATCAAGAGCTAACTTAATCTTATTAAAAAAAATAGTTGCAGACGTTGAAATAGCGACATCTAGAAGAATTTGACATAAAATTGGGTAGGTATGCGTTTATAGTGACATTGTCCCTTTTCTATTAAACAATTATATATACTGATCACCAATTGGGCAATTATGTAATTTTATAATTTCGGTGTTCGGTCTGGATCGATCTAGTGGGTTTCGGCCGCTGTTAGGTTCGAGTACTGCTGCAAAGGTGCCGCGAAGCGAAGGTCGCGCATAAAACCGATTACATCCAAGCAGTTAAGCATAGCAAGCATATTACTTACCAGCCAAAAATATCCCGTTGACCAAAGCATCTAATAATGAATAGAAGCAGGCTTTACTTTGCGGAAGTCCATGATAAACAATAAACAGCAAGTATAATTTGCTATATTCCGCCGACAACCGGGAGATTTGTATAATATAACACCACACAAAATCTTCCACTACGCACGTTTCGACCCGACACCGGATCATCCTCAGGAGATATTGACTTCGCTATGAATCTCCACCTTCCATCTCGGAAGATTCTTATCATATCCTCGGCAAAATTCCTTGGAATCAAATAGACGATATACGCGCGGTAAACAACAAGGATTGGTATGTAACACGTTGATGGAGATCTTCGTATGAGTTACAAATATTGGAGTTACGACTAATTTATTGTTACCCACGTTGGCATAAAGTTTCCATTATCACGGTTACAGGTACCCGAATTGTGCCGTATACAACTTGATATGTAGACGAGGTACCCCGATAATAGCTCCATTATTTTCCTGTAAAGAACTGCTTATATGCCTGAATGTAGGTTTACCATATCCACCCTATATTTTAGAAAGCTGCTTTTAAAATTCCAGTGTATTGAGCATACACTTATTAAATGTATAAAATACTTTTTTTTCACTTTAAAACTCTCGAAACATGTCTTTATTTCTTGGCTTTAAACAAAAAAGGCGTATGTAATTATTATATCTATCTGTCTTCTTGCTATTTAGTCTTTATCAATAACGATCAAAATCGTATTGCCTTAATAATCTTAATGCGAAAAGCTGGCATTTCATCGACCGAATCGTGCAAAATAACTTCCGATAGGTAATCATTGTTAAAGTGGATGGCAAATCTTTTTATTTCAATATTTAAAAAGATAAACCTGGATTCACATCATCTTGTTGATTGGTCACGTCAAAAAAACTGGTGTCAATTAGTTGCGAATCTACTAGAAAAGCTGATCTGCCAGGTGTTTTAGTTTTCCGATACAATGACGCGTAAAAAGCAATTACCTACATAGGTTTAAAAATCTTTCATGATTGTAGTCAAACGCAAGCTTACTTACAATTTAAAAAAATGCTGGATTTCATATAATGCAGACTGCATAGATAATCACTATGAGATGAGATCTTGTTAACTTGTCGTCGAACGAAAATAAAACGTCTCCCAGTATTTCAATATTCAATGTGGCAATCCTACGTGTATACCACAAAATACGGTTAGGGTTTTTAGGATTTGCTCTTTACTTGTAACATGAATAAAGTACATTGTTTACAAAAGTGTAGCAACATTCTATTTATATAAAAATTAATTGAAAACAAAGTAGAAAGTTATAATTTCATTTTTAATTTATTTTTATTTTTTGTTCTTGTTATTGTATATAATATTCAAAGCGTATTAATTACAAAAGTTTATGTTAAATTGGGCCTTGTTGCCAAAATAAATAAATTAGTATAAAATATTAATATAATTATTATTGATTAATGAAATAAAAGTAATGTAACAATATCTATTCGTGGATTCGCGTTTTGAAAAAAAAATCAAAATATATATGCCTGTGTACATATACATATACATAATTAAGTAGGTCGGTCTGCGTCACCGGTCTGGCGCAAACGTCATTAGCATGTCGCATGTCGGTGACATGTGCCTTTAAGTCTCGCACCTACAGTAAATCGCCAACTCGGTTGACGAAGTTTTGACTTCAAAACCTCAGGCTCTTAAAGTCGTTTTGATTTTTTCTGAACCAAAAACTACGGAGAAAGACTGGAAGGAAATCAACATTTAACATCTATTATATTTCTATTTTGTGTACAGATAGAAGCGGAACCATCAAATGCATGCAAATTGCATTTTGATTTTCCTTTTCTCACAGTAAAAAGTAACCGAGAAAGCTACACAAAAGTCTTCCATATTACATTTTAACAACATTTTACAATCAGCATTCTATTTTGAATGCAGATGAAAGCGATGCCGATTGCTTCCTATTCAAATACAGAGAAATTTAAATTCATAAAATTATTATTCCAAATAAAATTAGTTCTTAATGACCATTTTATTTATATCACCTGTTTACAATGCACTTTCCTGTACCACGTTGTTATTATGAATTCATAACAGACAATGTTTACCGCGAGAATAATAAACAGCCATTATTGACAATATCTATGCGGTTCCCGAGCAAGTAATCAAAGCATTCATATTACAACTCAACATAATACAATATTTCATTCAACTCAAATAAACAAATAGTATCCCTGGGGCAAACACGATATTAGTTCAGAGATTGCTATATTCTGTAGGCGGTGCGGTTAGGTCCAGATCTCGAGAGTCCGACGCACTAATTACTGGCTTAGCTGATACGCCATGTACTGGATACCGGATTTACGTACCCACTTCAATGACTTACAAGCTGTCCGGTGCAGGGAGATTTGCGTAAGTTTACGCGCCTATGACGTACATTGTAAATGCCTGCAATAGGCAAATATACCTATGTGCATGAATATAAACCATAATGTATTAGATACCACTTATTTCGTACTTAATAACGTATAGTATAGTGAATAAATAATAAGTGATATGAGTGTAGATGAAACTTCCACACTCATTCCTAAAAAACCATATTAGGGATTCAAAAAGAATAAACAAGACAAAAATGTTAGGAAGATTAATGTAGAATATATTCATTTATTTATTTATCTTGAGTTTGTTGCTTTTTGGTAAACCTGTTTTTATATTTTATGTTGATACTAACTACATTATTCTATTTCACAAGTGATTTTAACATTAGTTTTTTGGTAATGGAAAGGGTATTGAACCCAGGACATCATCATGATCAACCCATTATCGGCTATCTACAGAGCACGGGTTTGGCCATAGTTCGCCACGCTAGCCATATGCGGATTGGAAGACTTCATACGCCTTCGAGAACATTACGGAGAACTCTCAGGCATGCAGGTTTCCTCACGATGTTTACCTTCACCGTTGAAGCAAGTGATATTTTAATTGCGTAAAAACGCACATTACTCCGAAAACTTAGATGTGCGTGCCCGGGTTCGAACCCCAGACCTCTGATAAGGAGTTTGTCGTTATAACCACTAGGCTATCACAGCTTTACCACTAGGCTATCCCAGGATATCATCATCATCATCATTAACAACCGATTGACGTCCACTGCTGGACATAGGTCTTTTATAGGGAGTTCCAATGCTCACGGTTTTGGGCCGCTTGCTTCCAGCGGCTTCCTGCGACTCGTCTGATGTTGTCTGTCCACCTAGTTGGGGGTCGACCAACGCTTCGTTTACCGGTGCGGGGTCGCCATTCCAGCACCTTGGAACGTTGGGGTCCCAAGGTCCATACAACAACATACAACTTTATAAATATGCCAGCGCAAGCACTGCGGTACGGATGTAAAAGTTAGTTAACTTACTACACCACACAACTCGATAATACCACAGCCATGACACCACTAATTATAATAGCGTACAAGAATACATTGGGCCCAGACCACTAATAATAGTTTATCCATTTGAGGTCTAGAATGAATAGACACGCTCAAAATTATGCCCCATTACCATGTTATTCAGCACTTGCTGAATACGAGGCGAATTTGCGAATGGGTGTTCATGTTCTCAAGTAAATTAGATGAATGAATTTGCAAGTATGATTTCGGTGAGTTATTACGTTTCAGGCTTAATTTAATACTTGACCATCTATTTTATCGGTGTAAGAATTGATGTTTTCATTAATTTTATATTGTTTTATTACATAAGTGCTTCAATTATCTACAAGTCTCTATTTCGAGAATGAGGCCAACGAATCCAGGTCGGGTGGGCAGTGTTTGGAAACCTCCGTGACATCTTTTTGTCCAAAATCCCTCAGTGCCTGAAGAGTGAAGTCTTCGAACAGTGTGTGTTGCTAGAGATAACTTACGGCTCAGAATCGATGGACGTTGGGGTCCCTAAGTGCTGCAATAGCGAATCCGCACAGGTAAACGTAGTGTTGGTCGAACCCCAACTAGGTTGACAGATGACACCAGACGAGTCGCAGGCAGCCGTTCGAAACAAGCGGCCCAAGACCGTGGACTCTGGGACTCTCTACAACTTTAAACCTAGATTGTATTCAGTTAAAAAATTGTCGGTCTAAAAATAGATGTCATTTTTATTATAATTTGGAAATTCTGCATTTATTAATTATTAATGTTATATATTAATCATTTATTAATGACTTGCTTTAATGGCAAAGGAAAACAAAATGAGGAAACCAGTATGTCTGAGAGGTTCCCAGAATATTCTCATAGATGTAAAAGTCTATCAACCCGCATTTGATAAGCGTGGTGGACTATGACCCTCCCCATTCCAATAGGAAAGATCCGACAATAGGTTTATGTTGATGATGATGATAATGTAAATAACGAGACTATCAACTAAATGATTTTTTGCAACCTAAAGTTAAATTCGTATATGCTAGTTATGGCTTTGTTATATAGTGTAATAATACACCAGTATTAGTTTGAACTGCGCTTTATACATACAATTTATCATAACTAAATTGAATTTATTTATACGACTTGCTAATTATTCATAAAACTAAACTATTAATATTGATAGTGCACTCAACGTTTACAGAATGTATTTTCCGCGTAATTTCAACCTGTTATCATGTACACTGTAACCGCTGAAAACGAGGCGACAGTGGTAATTTTCATAATTTGCGGTGAATTCACAAAATTAGAGTTATCTAAATTTTGAGAATAACATTATTGGCTTTATTTAACCTAACACTACTGAAATACGCATTATGTGCTGTTATCAAAGCATCGTACTGGTTTATGGATAATTAAGCAAAACTTCAATTCAGTAATTATGTTATTGTGATGAATTTAGGGTCGACATAGATGTGAAATAATTTAACATTATATATTGAGTCATAAGCCTTATCAGCTAGTCACAGGTTCAGCAGCTTCATTATTAACATAACAGCTATATGACGTTCAATACTGTAGGTCGTTCTGTAGTTGTTCTCCATACTATATGCTTCACCGCCCCAATTGCTACTTACTCTGCTTCAATAAATCGCCTCGTTTCCAATTTAATCACATTCCAAGATCAGCTCCATTGCTGAGCACATATGAGCATTCTTTTCTAGCTCTCTTTAAGGTATTACATTATAACATTGTCTGTAGATGTACAAATCTTTAAAACGAAGTCGAGCGAGGACCAATCGGACTAATGGTAAGTGTGGACAATTTAAAGTAAACCATAGCGAAAAGTGAAAGCTTTTGAGGTGTGCTTGAATATCGGGTCCCCGAGTGTCCAATAAAAGTGTTTTTAGTTCCAGGTATACCCCCCTACGGGGATGGGTGTTCCACATAACCTCGTCATGCCCAAAGGACGGAGGTAACCATAAAGCTTTTCCACCACGACATAAAAAAAAGCGTGCTTGACCAGTTATATGAGAGTGATACAGCACATGCATTGTACAGACGAAAAAGAACCAAGCAACAGTGGGGAATAGTGCGTTCACCAATTGACATCCAATGTTCGTTTACCTTTGCTACATATAAATGTATCGTATAGCGATACACACATAGCGAACAGTAGTGTAGAGAATTACTACGAAAACGTTGTGAGTCAAGATTTTAATTTCCATACATTGCACATAGCCTGTCATGTTTGGTGTTAAAACGTAACATAGAAAAAAAAAACAGACAGCTTTTTTGCATTCAGAAATATTCAAATTGAAAAATAAGTATGCCCATATATAATGATTTGACACAGGAAACTTTTTAGTGAGCAGTTATGGTTCTTTAAGTTATGGGTGTAATCTCTTTGCCATATTATTAACCTACTTGGTAATCACGATCAAAATTCCACAAGTTACAGTGTAGTTCCGGCATATTCAAAGGATAATGGTCAAATCGAGTCGCCCAATAGGTACCAAAATTCGAAACATCGTGCCGTAATCGAGAGTACCAAATTTAAATTGTCCGCTGCATTTGCATGGGAACAGCTGTGACGGCATTTCCATACCAAATCTGCTATCGACCCTGCTATGCTTGGCAACCAATAAAATAACTTTAACTCAGCCTAGCCTAGCGTACCGTTTACTACCTGACTGATTAACTTTAGTTTCACAACATTTTCCCGGAATCAATACTTTTTCTCATCTCATGAACAAGATTTATTTGGCAACAAACAAGAGATTAACTTCCAAGTTAATATTGTACAAATTGTTGTACACTTATATTTTTATTTGGTTTCTTTTAATTGAAAAAGTATTTTAACTTACTAGAAGTTATTTGTAATCATTTCTTTTCAAATTAATAGTGATATATTTCATAGGTGTATTTGTATTCCATCCAAATGACCTTGAATATGTACCTAATTAATTGTTTCAGAAAAAATAAATCGAGAAGCTTTTAATTCTGAGTTTAGTATGATGTCATGGTATCATAGTTTTGATAACACTATATGTGACAACAAAATAGGTAAAGCATGCGCTAGTCGTTTCCCCGGGACGAGAAAAAGTAACAATGTTACCCAATTATATCTTGACAAAATTGTGCATCAAACAGATCGTGAAAGAAACAAACAAAATGTCTTCAAGTTCTACTAGAATATAGACGTGGTTTTCCGACCCCCATAGCGTGTGTTTAAGGCTAAAAGAAGAAGCATATATATCTTTATATTATTAAACATAATAGGGTGTTGGACTGATATACGTTAATTAAATACACTAGATATTTTTTGGTTTATCCCAAACAGAAAAGGCGATGAAATGATTGCCATAATTATCTGGTGGCGTTGGCCTTACTGGAATTTATAATGAATTGTAAATAAAAGCATGAAAAATTTCACCGCGCTGCGGTCGCATGCAGATCACAGAGTGGCACTGAAAGATTACACCAATTAACTCTTACTTCCAATTCGACTTAAGAGCTTACTCAATAATGTTTATTAGTCTATAAACAACTGTTCGATTTCATTGAGCATTTACAATTGCTTTGATAGAATGGATTATTCGAGATCTAATTATTGTTTTTGACATTTTTTTAATTGTAAAAAACATAATGCAAATTTCATACTGATCTTCATCATCATAAATCAGTTAAAGTCTCACTTGCTAGGCTCATGCGTCTTCTTTCATAGGAGGGAGATTTAGCACGTTTTAGAGCATACCACCACCATGTTTCATAGCGGGTTTTTTAATTTTATGCTATTTTCAAGTTAAGAAGTAAGGTAAGGTTTCGGCGACCTCCCTGAAGCAGTGTTGATGACGGTGGTCTTATAAATTGGAGGTCCTAGGTTCAATCTTCAGCTGGGACAAATTTCATGTTTATCATTTCTGAATTTTCTGAGGTCTCCTCTGGTGGAACATGGTGTGACTATTTATCGTTCCAGCATAATGTCAATGAGAAACCTATGACGAGTATAGGTTAAAAAACTATAACTGTCATAGTCCGAACAGGTTAGTCGCTACCATCTTAGGCTACATCATCACTTACCACCAAGAGAGTTTGCTGTCAAGAGCTATCTTGTAGAGAGATTTAAAAAAAAATTGCGTGAATGGCATTTCCTTTTTGTATTTCATTTTAATAAACCTTTAGAAAACCCCATTTCGATAGCCGAATCAAAACTTCGCAATTCGTTTAGTTAATCATAAAACTTTATTGGGGCGTGATAAACTGGACTCGTGTGTACATTTGATGCTGCATACTGATGCAAACTTAATTGCTTTTGTATATTTGAATAGGGATACTGCTTTAAATAGTTTTCGCAATTTACATTACATACACGAGTTTGTGTTTACGTATTTTGCGTTGCAGGTTGTGGCTAGCGGTACCTACTAATTTGTATCAGAACTTTGTCAGGTTGGTACCCGCTGTATTTCTCTTAATTACTTGACGATGTTTTTGTTAAACTTATAGATATATTATTTTCGGCATATATCTTTACGACCGATCGCCTGCTCGGCGTCTTCTCTCATCATCATCATCATGATCAATCCATTACCGGCTCACTACAGAGCACGGGTCTCCTCTCAATATGAGAAGGGTTTGGCCATAGTCCACCACGCTGGCCATGTGCGGATTGGCAGACTTCACACGCCGAGAACATTATGGAGAACTCTTAGCTGCAGTCAGCGTCAGCCTCCTAATCAGAGGTCTTCTCTCATTGCGTATATTTTTATTAATGGATTAACCACATCCCTTGTTTTTAAATCTATTTTAGATTAGACGCAGACATAAGGGGCAAGGTTGTAAATCCTTTTAAATCCCAAAATCATATCCTTTAAATGGCTCTAACCCATAATAATTCTCTGGTTGCTCATTCATTCTTCAGCGAGTGGAAACAGCCTTAAAGCGCAAGCTAAAAGACACATTGTGTAACAAATAACCGTATTACTGGGGCATTAAAGTTCATAATCGCACGCGAGTTAGTAGGTAATAAGTAAACAAGTAAGGTACTACCATCTACTTTACGTTGCCTACTTGTCGGTTCTGAAAATTCCTTGATTCCGGACAATTCTGGAACATTCCTTTGGTTTACGATTTCCGAGTAAAGGAGATTCTAGGACTTAAATTCAGGTCAGTGAGTTTTATGATCTAAGAGAAACTATAAATTTAAATAAGTGATCAAATCTAATATTTAGTTAGCTCAGCAAATTTTTCGAAGTACAATGTTTTGGTATTTTTGACGGAACCGCTGTCAACATAAGTTATAAGTAGTTAACTAAAAACTAACCTTTAGCAATGGTCCAACAGTTTAACTGTTAAAAATAAACATATAGACAAATACCCTAATCCCTTACTCCCTGGTTGTGATAAAACGTGCCAATTCCATATACTAATACCTTAAAATTATTGTGTTCTAGGTCCATGTCACGTCTATCTCTACGCGACTACTCGAAGAGATTAGCTGAGTGATATCGTTGAATTTTCTTACAGAACACAATATAGATAGAAAAAAATATATACACATAAATAAATAAAAGAAAAATAAGTACGTTACAAGGGCATGATTTTGTATTCAATTACTAGTCTTAATAATTGATTTGATGACATATGTGGCGCAGCGCAGCGCATTATGATAAAGTGGTACCGGGTTAATTTCCCGGCTCGAGCCTGGTCAAGAAGACGTGTTGCCGTTACGGTCAAAGACAGATTTTTGCGATCATAGCGAGAAACCGTTTAGGGAAATGGGTTTAGCTAGTACGGCATCAGTGATTTCTCTGGTGCTGCAGATATTTACGGGCGTCGCTTTTCATTTAACATCAGATAATATCAGATCGTCCGCACGTTTGTCTGCGACGTACGCTATATATTTAACATAAAGCATTAAAAAACACGCACAGGTTCTTTCCGTACATGTATAATGATTCATTCTTAAAATATAGCTTATTTTAGTTTTTCCCTTATGCATAGCGAAAAGAGACTCTCTCAAAAGCCGACATCCAAAATGTATCTCATAAAATAAAAACTGTATTTCAACGCAAACAATTACATCTTGTTGGATTAAATCATTCAACAAGGCCCTCCACGAGTGAGCAGCGTGCACCAGAATTAATTAGCGGACTAAAAACTTGCCTCATTTTGAGTAACATCATCCGTGAACAAGATAAACTCCTAGTCAACTTGTAGTTAGTGAGATTTAATTTGGTATTTAAATAAAAATAAATGTTTTATACAAATGCGGCACTCTGTTCGCGTTATATAGTTTAACTAGCTGGCGCCCGCGACTTCGCCCGCGTGACATAAGTTTTTATAATTCTGTCAGAATAAGTTGTAAAAATGCCAACGGGAACTCTCCTATGTCACTCTCCAGGTCCTCACCTATAATTTCAAAAATCACGTCGATCCATTGCTCTGTTGCGACGTGATTGAAGGACATACCAACTCACATTCGCATTTATAATATTACTATGATTTTGTCTGGATAGTAAGGAGTACAAAGTATTCCAATAGATTCAAAGAAGTAAAACTTTATAAGATTTTCAACCAACATGAACCCCGGTATTAACCTCTTTGCGGCGGATTTTCACAAATTATTAGCGGATGTCTACGCCTAAGCAGGGCCTAACTTCCAAATTCTTTCTCATTCGTTATGTTTCCACTTTCAATGTGTGATTTTGCAAAAGAGCTTATACCTACATGTCATAGTTACTGAAAAGTAATGCTCTAATTGCCGATTTTCATTTCTCTAATTCCAAAAACTCAGAACTTACATGTAACCTTCCAACCCCTCACCCCTCCACCCCTTTTGGGATGGATTTTTGTAATATGGCGTATATACAGGCTTTTATTATTTAAATCAAATAACCTAAAGTCCAATTTTCATGTCCATAACCTCGAAAACTTAGAATCCTGATGAAGACTTCCAACCCCCATTTTACCCCCTTTCGGGTGGATTTTCGCAAAATTGATCGTACAGATCTTTATTATTTATAATTAACAATTTACTTGCCAATTTTCATGTCACACAAACTTCCAACCCCCATTTCAACACTTTAGGGGTGGATTTTTGTAATATATCATATACAGGTTTTTATTATTTAAAACAAATAAACTAAATGGCAATTTACATGTCCCAAACTTAGAATTCTGATGAAAACTTCCAACCCCCATTTTACCCCCTTTGGGGTGGTTTTTCGCAACATTGATCATACAGATCTTTATTTTTTATAATTAACAACTTAGTTGCCAACTTTCATGTCTCTAACTTTAAAAATATAGTAATTTCATACAAACTTCCAAACCCCATTTCAACCCCTTAGGGGTGGATTTTTGTAATATTGCGTAAACAGGTTTTTATTATTTAAAACGAATTACCTAAATGCCAATTTTCATGTCCCTAACTTTGAAAACTTAGAATCCTCATGAAAACTTCCTACCCCCATTTCACCCCCCTTGGAGTAGATTTTCGCATTATTGATCATACAGATCTTTATTATTTATAATAAACAACTTAGTTGCCAACTTTCATGTCTCTAACTTCAAAAATATAGGACTTTCATACAAACTTCCAACCCCCATTTCTACCCCTTAGGGGTGGATTTTCTCAAAACCGGTTCTTAGCTGACCTCTACTTCATAAAAGAAATCTAACTTCCAAATTTCAAGTTCGTTCGTTCTATAGTTCCTGAGATATCGTGATCATCAGTCAGTCAGTGGTATTTCGCTTTTATATATATAGATTACTAGCTGGCGCCCGCGACTTCGCCCGCGTGGCATAAATTTTAAAATTCAGTCAGAATAAGTTGTAAAAATGCCAACGGGAACTCTCCTATGTCACTCTCCAGGTCCTCAACTATAATTTCAAAAATCACGTCGATTCATTGCTCTGTTGCGACGTGATTGAAGGACAAACCAACATACCAACTCAGATTCGCATTTATAATATTACTATGATTTTGTCTGGATAGTAAGGTGAACAAAGTATTCCAATGGATTCAAAGAAGTAAAACTTTATAAGATTTTCAACCAACATGAACCCCGGTATTAACCTCTTTGCGGCGGATTTTCACAAATTATTAGCGGATGTCTACGCCTAAGCAGGGCCTAACTTCCAAATTCCTTCTCATTCTTTATGTTTCCACTTTCAATGTGTGATTTTGCATAAGAGCTTATACCTACATGTCATAGTTACTGAAAATTTTCATTTCTCTAATTCCAAAAACTCAGAACTTACATGTAACCTTCCAACCCATCACCCCTCTCACCCCTTTTGGGATGGATTTTTGTAATATTGCGTATATACAGGTTTTTATTATTTAAATCAAATAACCTAAATGCCAATTTTTATCTCCATAACCTCGAAAACTTAGAATCCTGATGAAAACTTCCAACCCCCATTTTACCCCCTTTCGGGTGGATTTTCGCAAAATTGATCGTACAGATCTTTTTTATTTATAATTAACAACTTAGTTGCCAATTTTCATGTCATACAAACTTCCAACCCCCATTTCAACCCTTTAGGGGTGGATTTTTGTAATACATCATATACAGGTTTTTATTATTTAAAACAAATAAACTAAATGGCAATTTGCATGTCCCAAACTTAGAATCCTGATGAAAACTTCCAATCCCCATTTTACCCCCTTTGGGATGGTTTTTCGCAACATTGATCATACAGATCTTTATTATTTATAATTAACAACTTAGTTGCCAACTTTCATGTCTCTAACTTTAAAAATACAGGACTTTCATACAAACTTCCAAACCCCATTTCAACCCCTTAGGGGTGGATTTTTGTAATTTATCATATACAGGTTTTTATTATTTAAAACAAATAAACTAAATGTCAATTTTCATGTCCCTAGCTTCAAAAACTTAGAATCCTCATATAAACTTCCAACCCTCATTTTACCCTCTTTAGGGTAGATTTTCGTAACATTGATTAAACAGATCTTTATTATTTATAATTAACAATTTAGTTACCAACTTTCATGTCTCTAACTTCAAAAATATAGGACTTCAATACAAACTTCCAACCCCCATTTCAACCCCTTAGGGGTGGATTTTTGTAATATTGTATAAAAAGGTTTTCATAATTTAAAACAAATAACCTAAATGTCAATTTTCATGTCCCTAGCTTCAAAAACTTAGAATCCTCATATAAACTTCCAACCCTCATTTTACCCTCTTTAGGGTAGATTTTCGTAACATTGATTAAACAGATCTTTATTATTTATAATTAACAACTTAGTTCCCAACTTTCATGTCTCTAACTTCAAAAATATAGGACTTTCATACAAACTTCCAACCCCCATTTCTACCCCTTAAGGGTGGATTTTTGTAATATTGCGTATACAGGTTTTTATTATTTAAAACAAATTACCTAAATGCCAATTTTCATGTCCCTAACTTTGAAAACTTAGAATCCTCATGAAAACTTCCTACCCCCATTTCACCCCCCCTGGGGTAGATTTTCGTAACATTGATTATACAGATCTTTTTCATTTATAATAATAAACTTAGTTGTCAGTTTTCATGTCTCTAACTTCAAAAATAAAGGACTTTCATACAAACTTCCAACCCCCATTTCAACCCTTTAGGGATGGATTTTCTCAAAACCGGTTCTTAGCTGACCTCTACTTCATAAAAGAAATCTACCTTCCAAATTTCAAGTTCGTTCGTTCTATAGTTCCTGAGATATCGTGATCATCAGTCAGTCAGTCAGTGGTATTTCGCTTTTATATATATAGATTTGAGGTGGGTCCCCTCGTACTAACGACCTTTTTATTAATTCATTGTGATATACTTTAGGCACTATATTTTAATACGCTTTCATAATATATTTGAGAAAAAAACAATATTTAAACATTTGGCTTTTCGAGAAGGCTGAATCAATGCGCTGTAAGGAATTGTTGAAAATTAACAAAAATTCAATCATTTTATATTTTATACTCTGAATCGATTTTTGACGACCTCAATGGCGCAGCGCGTGCGTTGCCGCATTATAAAGTTGGAGGTCCGGGGTTTGATTCCCGGCTCGAGCCTGATTTGGTAGTAGGCTTTGGCCGTGGCTTGTTACCACCCTAGCGACAAAGACGTGTCAAGCGATTTAGCGTTCCGGCACGATGAAACGTACATAGAAACCAATTAGGAGTATGGATTATCATATCCTTAACAGGTTAGTCCGCTACTAGCTTAGGCTGCATCATCACTTATCACCAGGTGAGATTGCCGTCAAGGGCTAATTTGTAGTGTACAAAATTTATAGATAAAAATCGTTATTTATGACAAATAAATTATAATTATGTTATTCTTGGCCACTTTTGTATGGTATTTATATAATTAATTAATATGTTTATAATTTATTGCATAATTTTAATGCAGTAATAAATGTTTATTTGTAAATGATATTTACCTATAAGTCTACCTTTAACTTTCAAATTAATTATGCATAGCTGGAAGCCTATGGAATCCTGCCTGGAAGAGATTTAACTTAAGGTTTTACTATTAAGTCTTCAGTATAAAACAAAAACTGTGTGCAAGGATCAAAGTAACTCAGTCCCTGCCACAAGTTTGAATGTAAAAGTTTACAAAGAGTGGTTTTGTCTGACCTCTGGACTTAGGTCGCTATGAGACTTCCTCAGAGGAAGTTTCTAGAACAAGGCACATAAAAGTTTATAAAGCACGACTCTTGAGTGCGGCGAAGTGTTGAATCGAGCGGGATGACTTTATCTTTATAGACGTCATATAATAAAAGCCTTAATAAAGAGCTCCTCCTAATTAGCTTAGAAAAAAATATCAAAGAGCCAAATGATAGTTGATAGAGAAAATCACTTAAATATAATTGAATTGGATCGTGAATAAAAATCTTATAACGATAATTTCAAATTCAAATAATCTTTATTCAAATAGTCCTTTAAAAGGCGCTTTTGACGCGTCAATAATTTACAAAGTAGTGATTTGATGGTGATAAATACATTCGTAAACTTTAAACTAAAGCTATGAGGGTTCCAAACGCGCCCCGGTCTAAGAAGAAGCCCACAACAAACTTAGCCAGGTAAATTTTCTTTTTGTTATCACCATCTCACATGCCACTTAAAATTATATTAAGAGCTATCTTATTAGAGCAATATTTTACACCCATGCTTGTTTATCATTTACGTAATCCTTTACACTATACTAGGACTTTTCTACAAGCTTACGTTTTATATAAACTTTGAACTTATTGAGAGACATCCCATTTGAGAGAGTATCGTGATCAAATCAAAAATGAAGAGATCCGTAGAAGAACCAGAGTTACCGATATAGCTCAGCGAGTTGCGAAGTTGAAGTGGCAATGGGCACATAGCTCGGAGAACCGATGGACGTTGGGGTCCCAAGGTGCTGGAATGGTGACCCCGCACCGATAAACGTAGCGTTGGTCAACTAGGTGGACAGTCGATATCAGACGAGTCGCAGGGAGCCGCTGGATACAAGCGGTCCAAGACCGTGGAACTCCCTACAAAAGACATAATATGTCCAGCAGTGAACGTCAATCGGTTGAAAATGATGATGATGATGAACGACAATTTAATGTAAATAATACTTCAAGATCGTAGGAAAATGTCTAATTGCTTTTTGCTTTTTAGTGCTCATTTTAATACATGATTCGTTCAAAACCTTATTAAACATCAAGAATGTTACGGGTAGACTCCAATTCCGAACATAGAATATCATTGGCTTTCAAGCAACGCAGTTCCGATACCAAGAGTCGAAATGGAAATTCTGTGACAGCTGTTCCTATGCAAATGCAATGGACACTTTAAATTTTGTCCCCTCGATGACGCCCCGGATGTTTCGGACACGAATTTGATTCTCGGATTCCAGAATCGAATGACTAGCTGGCCTTTATTAAAAAATTCCAATTTCCAATGTTGTAAAGGCATCCCCGAGTAAGTTGAGCATGGAAAATGTGCGGATCATTTTTAATTTGTGCAATAATTCATTGCATTTCTAATGCAATAAAACACCTTTATGGGCTTACTATTTTAGGGTGTGGCAGTTATTTCCGTTATCGAACCTGAACACTCAAACGTTTCGCGGCACGTCTTTGTCAATGGGGTCATAACTAAGTACAGTCGAAAACTCTCATCAGACCAAATACTGTTCTTGTTCTTACTGCTAAGTAATAAACAAGATTTAATTTTAAACATCTATATTGTCCAAAAGTTTTAACTGTAAACACGTTTCCATATAAACTTACAAGGACGTTTGCTCGCGATGTGAATCAAAATATAAGTATAGATAAACGGTATAAAAGTTTTACGAAACGTTATTTTTTCCAACTTTTCACTGGACACAAAAGCGGTGAAATCTTGCTATCAATACCCCTGTCGGGGGACACATAGCAATCGCCGGCTAGCACTTATAACTTTTAGGAGCTACGTGCATGAGGTTTTCAAAAGCATTTTTAGTATATCAGTCAGCAACTGACCAGCAGTGGGGGTGCTAGTTCGGGTTACCTCTACATGAGCAGCACTCAGGCCAGTGCACCCTGGTAACATTGGTTAACAATTTCTCTTGTGGGATAACAATTCTTCGAGCATGCAATAGGTGTACTGAGAAAAGATATTTAATAACTCTTATTGACTCTCATTTATTTATCTTTTGTGTTGTTAGTTCCCGTAGATAGTAAGATAGAATGTAAATACAGATTTTTCACGCAAGCCTCTGATGCAGAATGTGTAAGGCTTATAGGTCTTTCATAAGATAAACGAATTTGAAATAAGGTGGTAAATAAGAAGAAAATTACGAAAATTTATTAATTTCGTTATTCTTTAGGGATTATTCATCAAAATTGGTACTTGGTAAAGGATAGGAAGGAGAATATGGTTTCAAGTTAGTCCTCTGAGTGAAGTCATATAAAGTTGGTTTTATAATAAGGTGTATATTTTATAGTAAGGTGCACATTTAGATTAATCTAACGTTCTCATATAAATCCTACGCAACACATACTTCCTCGTTCTGAAGAGTTAGCGAATTTAATTCCTTTTGAGATTTTCATATGTAAGTAACTTTCTCTCATATGAAATCCAACAGATTTAGTAGTCCAAGTGAGGTGGACTTACAAAGGGTTTCGTATAAATGTGCAATATGAAATATAGCATAACATTTACATTACTAAGCCCAAAAAATACGCTCTCTGTATAAAAGGAAGTTCTTTTATAGAGAAATCGTAGTTTTTGGGAGAGTCTAGTTTTCAACGGTATTTTATTTTTATTAATTGTTTTTATAGCGGTAAAATAAACTCATATTCTGTGAAAATTTCAGTTCATTTATTTCCATCTTTTTGCTATAGCGAAACGGAATACGAACTCTGTGAACATTTCAATTCTTTTCCAATTACCGTTCATGAAATACAACCCGCTGACAGACAGACAGACAGAGAGGACGTGGGAACAGATGAACAGCGAAGGCTTTATGATAAAGTTGGCATCCTTAAATTTTTGAACACTAAAAACGATGTATTACAGAAATATTGCCAAATTTTCAGACAGGTTTCGTCGTTGACGTAGTTACGTTAACTTTTGCACCTTTGTTTTGAAAACCTTTAGCCCATAGGGTGCAAAATGAGTATCATCATCTCACGTCTTATCTCGAAAGAGGCTGCGGCGCAGAGGTGCCTGTATATTTTTATTATTATTACACTCGCCGTTTACGAGATTGTACAAGACAGAGTATTTAAAATTTATTTTATCTAGCAAGTTTCAAGTTTTATATAATATTAAAATTTTACAACACACAATATCTCTGCGTCGGCGTAGGTATTTATCGCCGTATTACCGAAACTGATTTCGTAGCGAAAGTCATCACGAAATATCTATCCACGTTTACGTTAATTGATGATTTTTTTAGAACGTTACAAGTGGATTTGACTCCAAACCCACCTGATGGTTAGTGATGATACAACCTATGATGGTAGCAAAATTAAAGTCATACACTACCGGTTTCTGGTACATTATATTACATTTACATAAAGAATGCCTATTTAAGTAATTTAAATATGACCTAAGTACTAGAGGATGTACCTAGTAATCTGTAATGTATAACGATTTATATGATCATAATAAGTTGTTTTTCATGTATTGGTCGCTCGGTAATAGATAATATAAAGAAAAAAACACCGGAGATAAGTAACTTTTTTAATTTAGAAACACGAAAATCGGCAATTAGACATTTGCCTGTAGCTTACTTTCTGAAGCAGGGCATTGGCCGCACGGGTAACCTCAATCTCAAGGGAAATCAGCAATTCTACGCAGACGAAGTCGCGGGCAACCGCTAGTTTTTAATAAAAAATAGCTTGATATCCCTGTTATTAATGTCCGAACGACTATCTACAAAGCCGTTTTTCATATTATGACAAAAACTTTTATTTCGTAAAATAATTATTCATATACCAAGAAATCATTTGTTATTATTATGAATGAATTTTTGGTCCTTAACAAGACGTTGAAATGGCAATAAACAGTCTTGAGACGTTTAACGACCCGTAAAGCGCTGGTACGGCATGTTGGGGTCACCAGACTTGAGAAATGTTATTGTCACAATAGTAATAACATTAACCTACTTCAAATGAGTATTGTAAATTCAATGAACCACCAATATTGCTGTTAGACGACTAGTTAGTTAACCGAGGTCCTGGGTTTGTTTGGCGCCTAGTTCAATTTCAGTAGTTATCGAAACTCAGTTCTTACACACCTTTTGTTTTTTTTTGTCGTGGTGGAAAAGCTTTATAGCTACTTCCGTCCCTTGGGCAGGACGGAGGTTATGTGGGACTCCCACCCATGGGTGGTCTACCCGAACTAAAAGCCACCACGGCATGTCCCTCTCGCTGGTTTTACTGGACGCCCGGGGGACCCATTGTATACTTCCCGGTCGAGTTCTTACACACCTTGCATCTAAACTCAATCATTGTCGCTAAACCTTGGTACATACATTTTATTAGGTATTGGTAAGGAGGTAGGCAGATTTTATATTTAAGCTTATGGCAATGGAATTACAATGTTCATGATACTAAAAACCTTTTTTACCAATCACTTTTTGCAGCGCTCATACTTTAATAATTCTTGATATAACTGCATAACAATTTAAACACAATGAAAATATTGCTGTGTTTACCGTGACGACAAAAAAATGTGGTATCGGTTTTAGTATGGCAAAAATAGGTTATTTTCTTTAATAACATTCAAACTATAATTAACACGCAATCTGATTTCCAGTTATTACAATTATCTAGAATTATTCTAATAAAATAATCATAATATACTTAAAGTTCCGTTTACTTGAAATTTAAATTATTTATCTAATCAAGAATAAGTGGGTGGTTAAAATCCTTGGGGCAGTTTCCATTCCCACGTTTAAATAATAACATATTCCGACGTTTAAATAATATGTTGAAATAATAACATCTTAATTATATTGTGTAAAGTATTATTATATTGTGTTTTGTTTTGTGATGTAAGACCATCCCGGCTAAGTTTATTTTAGGCTTCTTCTGACCAGGGCGCCTTTGGTACCCTCACAGCTTTAGTTTTTAAGTTCACGAATATAGTTATCACCATCAACTCACTACTATGACGCATCAAAAGTGTATTTTAAACGATTATTTGATGATTGATTTATTGACTGATTGTTATCTTATTATGTAAATCATCTATTTTATTAATAAATTTAAGATCGTTAGTTAAATAAGAAAAACTTGGGACAGTAAAAACCGATGCCAATATTCGTTGTTGTAAATATATCAGAAAGTGATACGCAAAAGCGAAAGACTGGTAAGATCATCAAAGTCATACGGAATCGTTTGCACCTGAAAATTACCTTTAATTATTAAAGGGTAAGGGGTTTACTTATGCAAGGGTAAAGGTGCAGGTGCAGACGACTCCTTCTGCAATCCTGAGCGTACCGGAGGTGCCAGCCGATCGCCTTCAGATCCAGTTTGGTACGTTTATTTCCAAGTGATTCATACTCGTACATATGTTTCGTACTCGTACACAGTTTCCTTAAACCTTATACTTGTATAGAAGTAATTTTAAATTGCACAACTATATATAGTATAAATAGTATTTTGTGTGTCATTTGCGCATTAACATCTCGTAACGTTACATCGTTGATGAAATCCTTTATCTGGCCGTAAAAGTTCGGTTCTGTAAAAACGGTTTAGACATTCCGAAGATTAGAAGATCGAAACGCTTTAATGTTTCGTTTAATACGTTTTACCTGATAACTTAGGACCAACTATTAAAAAGGTTCAAGAAGTTAAGATTGAACAAAATGTAAAATAAACAATAATC
Organism: Lasiommata megera; assembly: GCA_928268935.1. NCBI lineage: Eukaryota > Metazoa > Arthropoda > Insecta > Lepidoptera > Nymphalidae > Lasiommata > Lasiommata megera. The sequence continues at coordinate 12,731,552 of OV743314.1, read as the reverse complement.
TTCACTTTTTCTCTTTCCGTCTTTACATACTAACTAGGCTATGTAGGAAAAATTTCCTTTTTTTAAAGTTTGTTATAAATAATTCATAATCATCCAATCTTAATATTCATCATATTATGCAGTCAATTCCGTGAACATCAAGTGACCCAAAAAGAGATAAAGCTAACGAGTTAAACCATTAAAAAGGTATGTAATCCTTTCACCCTTATGATACTATTTTATAGCGGAATGGACATTTTAAATTTCATATCTGAAACCTGACCCAAGGTATTTTTTCGGCTTCGTTCTGAAAATGCTCGTGACCTGTCCATGTAACCAAAGTTTTTAAAGCCGAGCTTTTTCAACATTATTTCTGACATTAAAATGGGGACAAAAATTATACTAATTACTTAGTACGATACTATCCTAATTATTACGTAACCAACGAGCGTGCGAGTCAATAATTTCAACAACAAAATTGTGCTCAAAGTCAAAGTCAGTGTTTGAAACTAAAGTAAAAGAAAAAAAAACTTTATTATTTATGTTTTTACCAAATAATTACCTGTGACATCTCAACTATTTATGTATATAAAACTCAGAAATTGTTTGTGCCTACGTGCGTGATAGACTAACGTCATACAACCGGCGTGCCTCAAACCAGTTTCTAGATGGATTTATATCTAAAAATTTCCTAAGGGTTACCCATCCATTAACTAACTTGAGGTCAACGTTGCTTATTTCAAAAGAATATTTTTATAGCCTTAATCTACGCTTATGCTAGTTTGTCATATTAAAATTTCAATACCTCACTCTATGAAATCTCATTTAATGAACTATTATTACTCATTACGTCGTACACTTATTTTACGGATCTGAGGAACAGCATAGCAGTATTCTTTGTGATATTATAATTCAGAGAAAGAAGGCACACTCGGGAGCAGGAGCGTATTTCCAACGGCTCGTCTTCGTGTATAATGATGGCATTAGGTGGATGGATTTGTAGCAATTATTGTCATAGTCATTATCATCACCATTATCAGCCCTCTTTTTTATACACTACAGCCCTTGACGGCAATCTTATCCGGTAATGGTGCAGTCTTAAATGGTAGCGGGCTAACCTGTTAGAGGCATGGTAAAACCATACTCCTAAATTTCTACGCGACATAGTGCCGGAACGCTAAGTCGCTTGGCACCTGGTCTTTGTTGATAGTGGTAGCAAGCCTCCCACCAGACCAGCCTCGAGCAGGGAATCGAAGGCAGGGCCTCCAACTTTATAATGCGACATAACATGCAATGTATCTCAACAGTGTATTCACACACCAAATGTGCATTTAAACGCCTTTGAGAACGTTACGCAGTAGTTACTGTACTACGGAGTAGGCAGACCGGTTTCCTCACGATATTTTTCAAACTGCAAAAGTGAGAATTGCGTACCAGGGATCCAACTTGTTTTCCCCGAAAGGGACGCCGAGGCCCTTCCCATTAACATATCACTAAATCACCGCTTATCAGTAAAGGTATTAAATCCCGAGTAAACCAGTCCCCGGACTGGTCTACTAAGCGGCTACTGTCTAGGTTATTTAGTCAATCACCACATAGCATTTATCTTAGGGGCAATAAAGGGGGATTGAAATTTATATTTTATTGTTTAAAACATTATTTTATTTTAGATATAGAAGAATATTGAACTGTGTGCGTTAACTAGTTCTAAACTAAATGTTCGTTGGCAAAAATAAGTCTCAAACTTTTTCTTTTTAGTTATCCGCACCCGAAGTTTGCCAACGGTACCCTTTAACTAAGACTTCCTGTCCGTCCAACTGTCTGTCAGCAGGCTGTCTCGTGAATCATGAGCACCGTAATAGGTAGAAAGCTGAACTATTCCCTATGTGTGTCTATTTCCGCTTTAGCAAGAAATCATAAAAATATTCTTATTCTTATTCGTTCACTCTTGGCAGAATGGTCGTGGTTATGATTTGGCCTTCATAGCAGCTCTTACGATCTCCCTCCAGCGATTTCTGTTGGTGGCACGGGAGCACTCGGAGATCGATAAATCTGTAGCGGAACGGATAAAAATATAATAAAGTTGAAAACTTAGCGTAGCCGTATAACGTGTTTGCTCTTACTTACGCTTTTTTTTTTTTCCCGCTGGGAAATGCTTTTACGCATCCCCTCCGGAGGCGACGCAGGCAAGACTGCGCCGCTTCCGATGGGGTATGTGGAACTCCCCGGCGGCCAGTCTGGCGACCAGAATACCCACTAAAACCCAGCGATGCTCCTTCGCGTCGCCTGGTGGCTGAGTCACGGGAACACTGATCCACTCGACCGCGGGCCAGCCAGCGGCGTCCGCCGAGGCAGACCCTCCACGGGGGGCCTGTATTGACCCCCGAGCTCCGTCCGAGGCGCGCCAGGACCATTGGACGCGCCTCCCCTCTTACTTACGCTAACATACAGTGTTTTATATTGCACCGTGCTACAAAAACCCTTTCTGGGCAAGTCCAACTTAAACTGAGCCCATTTGTATTTATTTTTGATTAGTACTGTGTTTAGCTGTGTTAAGCCTATTGGTCGCGATAGCGTAACCGGGCTGTTTGGCGAACTTCGGGAAGAAGCTCTGCCAGAAAAAATTTTGAAACCCAGCTAAGGGAACGTCTGGCTAAGGGCACCTCCTGTGAGACCGATTGATTTGTAAATTTTTAGACCTTTCATTAAGTAGACGATGCCATGGATTAGCGAGGAATGTGGAAGTGAGAAGCATATAAAGGGATTGTGTAAGAAAATTGAGACAAAGCATCGAACCTTTTGTCTCACATAGCGTGCCAGTTTTTCTTTTTTCGTGATCTTTAAAATGCCTGAAAATGATTACAAACAAAAAACTGGCACTGTTACCGCTGTCATCCATGGTTGATTTAGTATTTCTGTTTTATTTAACCCACCGTCTGCGCTGGCAAAGACAAGTTCCCCGTTTCTTACGTCATTCGGCCTCGGAGACTTACGGACCACTAACCGTCCCATCCCCCCGTCATCCCAATCATAGCATTACAGAAAGGAACCCTTAGGCAGACGTTCCCCTTCCCTTTTTGTACCTTATGGCTTAAAATCCTCCTTGCAGAACTTGTTTCTGAAGCTCGCTAACTTGCCCGCTTCCGCTATAGCAACCAGCAGGATTACACAGCTAAGTCAGTCCAAATTAAAAAGTTATACATGTAACGGCATAGGTGTAATAGATTTTAATAAAATAAAGTAACATCGCTTAGTGAACTGACGCACAGTTCTTGTAATAAGGTATGGAGAGGTATGTCAAATTATACTGCCTTAAGCGAATGTGGTAAGCCCTTGTTTCTTGAACATATTTCAAACCATTAAGGCCTCCACCATTAAAGTATTGAAATGTTACAGTTTCAATAGGGAGAAAGTGGATGCCAAGAACACCTAAGGTCACAATAATAACGCTGGTCAAAGCTTGGCCAACATTCAGAGTATTGAACATCATTTTCAGCTGAATTTTAAGCCGTGAACGTTTACGCTTGAGTGTGAATTTGTAAACAGTTTGTTGATTACAAACGAACACACTCGTACGTTAGTTTTCTGAGTTAGAACGAAAATGGCCAATTTTTACTGGTAAAATGGAGCCTACGAAAAAAGTTGGTTAGTTAGCCGTATTTTTTTTTACTTTAGTTATGCAGAAATAAAATTTGACCTATATTGCAGGTCTGCATGCCATTGCGAAAACATTATTACAAGGTATATATATATTCTTCATTACACCTCCCTGCTTGTCCTTTTTGGGTATGCCAAAATCTTAGATCCATAACCATAATCGGTTTCTACGCGTCATCTTATCGGAACACTAAATTGATTTGTGAAAATTCTTTGCCGGTTAGCTCGTACTGTCCAATGTTGGGCAAAGGCCTCCTTTTCTTCCTTCCACTGGTCTCTGTATAGGGATATTTGGGGCCAAGCCCACATATAGGGATCGAGTTCGTCACGCCAACGACACCTCAGTCTGCCTCGACGTCTTTTTGTTTTTTGTGGCACCCAATGTGTAGCGGCCTTTGCCCACAGTTCGTCGAACATGCGCATAACATGGTTAATAATTAGGTTTATAAAATGTGTTTAACTGTAAAAGCCCCCCAGAAATTATATCTTCAATCATAAACCTAATGCCCAGTTTATAGCTTATCGGCATTGGTGAAAATATTGCAATTATCGCCAGATACTATTACCTACATAATAACATTGTCTACTAAAGTATGCAACGACGCAGGTGTTAGCAAAGTTTGGTGTTTAGAAATTTCAATAAATTGTAAACCTAATTTACAGCGGGCTTAGTTTCCAATTGGTTATTTGTCCAGTTATAATTTTGAAATTTACTGCCACTGAACACGTTACGACTGTCATGTTTGACTATGGTCTGAATCTCAGATTGAATAAAAATACCTACAGTTACCGTGTGGTGAAACAAATTTTTCTCCTAATGTGACTAAGAAACCAAAAAAAAACGGATTGGTGAAACTGCTGAAATAAAGAAATAATAAAACTTCTGTTTTCCGTTTTTTTTTGGTTTGGTTTGGTGGGTTGGCGTTGTATGTGTAGGTGAGGTATTGTCATCTGATTGTCCAGGTCGTAAATAATATGTTCAGGCCTCTTCTTATGGAGAGGAGCGCTAAGATCCACATGTATGGCTTTTATGTGATTTAAAATAGGAAATCCCGCATTGCATGAACATATTGCTATCCCACTTCAATTAATGATGAGGTTTCAATTAAAGTGGAGTTTTCATTGAAGACATCATTAAGCATTCAATGCTGTCTTCGTATTAGAGGTCCAAAGCCCCATGGCACAAGATACTAGCTGCAAAACCCTCGCTGTGCACCCGATTAGCTTAGGATTCATTCAGGCGCCTATATGCTGATCTAAAATAAGGATAACAATTTTAATACAAAAACGTCAACAACAAACGTGAAAATACGTTTCTAATAATGGCAGTAAGACCCTTGATCAATTTGCCCGAGCATGATATCCACTTTAATCTGTCAAGGAGTTGCGTAACCTGATCGCAGAATTACAATAATATCGTCGTTCCGAGTTCCGTATAAACATTGAGTTAATATCAGGTTCTCAAGTATCTGTTAACGATGCTTAAGACCAACGTTGATGTCTGTTTATTGATACGAACTAAATATTTAACATTTTATTTCATGATTTTATTTTTATTCCACTACAAGTAAGCCCTTGACTGTTATCTCACCTGGTGGTAAGTGATGTTGCAGTCTAAGATACTAGCGGGCTAACCTGTTAGAGTATGGCAGTTATATCTATTATTGAATTCCATGCGACGTGATGCCGAAACGCTAAATCGCTTGGCGCCACTTTTTTGATTTTGAGCCAATGCTGCCAGCCAAAAGCATTATTGTCATGATACTTTCACAAAATTAAAGAAACCAACCTATGGACCATTGGGTCCAGCTATTGAGCTACGAAGGTTGAAATCTGCTATTACAATCGCGCATCAATGGTTGACCATTGACATTAAAGTACCTGATGATATAATTAAAAACAAAAAAAAAAACGTTAATCAACAGTAAACACGTTGCTGATTGCAAATAAACAAAGTTCTAACTGTAATGGTATATTTATGTCAAAAAACATATTTTGTACTATCTTAGACATCACTTCCCACCAGATAGGATTGCGGTTAGTCAGTGGAATAAAAAAGAAAAAAAAACTCCCACCGCAAACCGCGTCAAATGCATCGTTGGAAAAACGTTGGCTTTACGAAGTAAGTGCACGCGATATCAGTCCTAATAACTTTGTTTCGCTTAAAACTAATTAACCCCGAAATTACACGAGCACCTTGAAATTACGAATGTGATCATTTGCTGGAAGCGTGCTCGAAATGACGGGCGAGATATTGGCCGACATAGACCGCAAAGCAAATTGCATTTACCCACGTTGTCAGTAGCAGAAATGTAATTTAATGTTTCGCTATGGTTCTTCTATCGTCTTTTTATTTAATTTTATTTCTATCGCTATTAAATTTTCAATCGTTTTACTCCATATTAATTTATACTATATATTAATTTGACGACCTCCGTGGCGCAGCGCGCGTACTGTTGCATTATAAAGTTGCAGGTCCTGGGTTCGATTCCCGGCTCTAGTATGGTCTGGTGGGAGGCTTCGGCCGTGGCTAGTTACCACCCTACCGACAAAGACGTGTCGCCAAACGATTTAGAGTTCCGGCACGATTTCGTGTAGGAACCAATTAGGAGTCAAGGAACGGATCCTTTTTATATTTTTCAACATTTCGCCTCCACAAGTATTCAACTACTACATCTGCAAGCTAAAGCCAAGGTCAAACGTAAAAGCGATCAAAAAAGTCCAAAACCAGAGCAGGAGTCGTCGAAAAAACAGTGAAAACACAACAGTTAACACAACAAATAACATTCACGTGACCACTATAAGAAACGGAATGACGATTGACATTGACGGACGTTAACAAACAGACCGTTGCAACGTTCCGTTACACACTTTTTTTGTAACTAATTCACAAACCATACCATAAACATATAGCTGCATTTCTTTAACGCAATTTTTAGTGAAATTTATTTTTATCGTAATTAATTCAAAATGAATTTCCGCTATCAAAAACAGTGTATAAGGTTCAAGTTTAACCCAGACAAGGCTCCTAAGCTATAAACATAAGTAAAATCGAGTACCGGATATCTATACCCAACCCACTACTGGTGCCTTTGTGCGCCTTTTTGCCTAGTATACCTAATTCTGTGGAATTCTTAATTTAAGTTTTTAAACTTGATTTTGCCGTACTGTATATTTTCATACACTTAAATTTTAATATGAACTGCACTTCGTAGTAAGTTTCATAAATCAGTGAGCTTTTTGCTCATCTTAACACATTCTAAGGTCAGATAGTTCAAGACTTGGATAACGGTCTTTCTTAGTTCATGCAAGAAATACCTAACGCATATATAATGAACTAACAAGGGAAAATGCAAGCATAGTTTACTAAAACTTAACAAAGTTATGCAAAACTAAGAGCACTCATACACAAGAGTATTAAGACTAGGCGTTTAGAATATTAATGAATATTAAAATATGTAAAATATTGACATAATGCATTTATGCATATATAACGTTTTGACGACCTCCGTGGCGCAGCGCGCGCGCTGTTGCATTATAAAGTTGGAGGTCCTGGGTTCGATTCCCGGCTCGAGTCTGGTCTTGTGGGAGCCTGCGGCCGTGGCTAGTTACCACCCTACCGACAAAGGCGGTCGCCAAGCGATTTAGCGTTCCGACACGATGTCGTGTAGAAACCAATTAGGAGTATGGCTTTACCATACCCCTAATAGGTTAGCCCGCTACCATCTTAGACTGTATCATCACTTATCATCAGGTGAGATGCAGTCAAGGGCTAACTTGTGGTGAATAAAAAAAAAATGCAATTTTGAGTGATTAAGTATGTCTGTAAGGGTAGTTGTCAAATTATTATATTGTTATCAAAAATATCTGGAATATTACCTAAATCATCATCTGCCCATTAACAACCCACTGCTTAGGCACAAGCAGAGGTCCACCCCGCTACTTAAATGTTTGTTGGTGGGTTATAAAAAATATTTTCACTATTTACGTGCTCGTTTAGATGAGAGGGTGATCGCAATACCAAGAGGCCCAGAATCAGACCTGGTTTATTCTTGATCCAGTCCGGGAATTGAACTTTGTAATAATATGCTGCATTTTTAAGAGGTTTTATGCAACTTTAAGTTATTATACAAAGACGTACTACATCATAATTTACTTCACACACTCTTAAACGTTTTGCATAAATAACTGAAGTTCGTCGTTGCAGAACATAAACTTTTTAACTATGACTTAAGATTCCCGCACTCGCGAGTTATTGTGTTGTTTAATTATTCCACACGACTGAAAAGTCTTAGGAAAATGAGGTACAGAGTGTGTCAAGTAAAAAGGACTCTGTAGTTAGTTTAACTATTAAATTGTTTTGTATGGAAATGGTCAGTACCAGTACAATTTCCTCTGGTCGGTGTTATTTGTATACCTTTAGTCGTACGGTGAGAAAGTCCTTTTAAGTATATTACTTCTATTTGTATTCATCATATTACTACTTAATAGCTGGGCAGCTAGAAAAAACAGCGTGAATTTCATACATAAGACTATTTTGCTTACCATATTTCTATAATTATAATAATACTAGAATATTCCATGTATTGTCATAATTTAAATAGACAAAAATTAACTCACGGCTGTACGTCTAAAAGGGATCTCTTAATCCCAAAATGGCGCACAAAACTCTTGTAAGTGGTTTTGGGGAGTTGCGGCAAACTACGCCTAATAAGTTAGTTTGCTAATATACCTACAGATTGTTGTGGGCTTGCGTGTTTTCGTTTCATCAATCGAATACTTTGATGGTTCACTTTTAGGATTTTTAATGTAAGAATCATGTTATTTAAGTACATTAAAAACAACAAAAATTAGGGATTACACAGTTGTATATGTTTTTGAGTATTAGTTTATATTTTATTTTAATAGATCCACTTTCTTTATGTCTTTTTATATCTCCCTATTATTGAAGAATTCTTTTTTGTAACCTAATCTATAAATGTTGTGTTTACTTCTACTTGCTGTTTTTTTAAATATATTTTTAAGATTATATATTATTGTATATTAGACATAGGTTGCCTGGCATGTTCATATCATATATAGTAAGTCCCTAATGAATAAATACAGAAAAAGTGAAAACCTTAATTTCTCGTGCATCCATTTTGTACTTTTAAAGAAAAGTATGCTTAAGAAAATCTTTATAAGATTACAGTATTTTATCTTAGTAAATCATGATATTGCAGATTGACAGATCACCTACTGAAACTGAAACTGTCAATGGTGCATGATGGTGTTAAGGAATGATTTAAACAATCAAGAAGTACAGTGTGTGCGTCCGAGAAAATTGACGTCTCATAACGGAAACACTCTCTAATATACTTGTGTCAGAAGTTGGGAGAGTAATTCAGTATTTCGCTTTGTATATTGAAGGCAGGGGGTGCTTGTAAATCTTCGCAAGAAAGGTAGGCTTTCTCTGTAGATTACTCGACCATATTGTGTACAAAAGGAGGGGAAGAAACAACTTACGTCTATCTTGCCAACATAATAGAGAACATACGTATAAGAAAACGAGTCAAATAAACACTTAAAACTGGTTTCATGGTGGTATGGTAACCTAACCTAACCTAACCTAACCGTTGGTTGCTAAAGCACGTGTGGCCTGCATAAGTTTCTGTTTACTAATATGTTAATAAAATACCTTCACCTAGTCAATGAACTATAACTATAGTTTAAGCTTGCCGTAGAATTTTTATTCGAATTAATAGCTTATTCCAAAGGAGTTTTAAAAACCCCTAATCTATACGGACGAAGTCTTGGTCATCGACTGGTATTGTATAAATTAAATTATAAATACTTTTTCTGTGCGAAAAGGAAAATATTACCATATTTATTTTACATACAATTATAATTGCTTAACAAAAAAAATTATGAGATTTTGCGATTATATAGTAGAAACGGATGAGATTTAAATTCATAAAAAAAACACACGTACAAATAACATTATTAATTTGAGACAGCGTAAATAACTAACCTAATAACAAAAGAAGCTCAGAAGTGTATGCTTCATTAAAATTGGTGAATACAAAAAACATTGCAAGGTATAGCCGTTGACAAAGTTAAGCAAACATAATATTTTTCATAGTATCTAAGGTAATTTGTAGCTTTTAGTTTTTGACCGCGTATAAGGCCTTCAGACTTAATGGCAAGACTAATATAAGTAAATATTAAAAGGGTTCTCCCTCTAGTCACGCAATTTGGAGCCGCGAAGCCTCTAAATATGAGGCCGGAACGCGCCACCGGAATTAAATTGTCTAACTTTGTTCTACGAAGCGGAGAAAACTTTATTTTACAGTGTTTCGTGATTAAGTCAATGTGCCAAAACTTTTTTACAACCGTGGTATGGTTTGATAGGGGAAATTATTTTCTTTTAATTGAACTAGCCTACTTTTTTGGATAAAAAGCTGTGATAGCCTAGTGGTTAGGACGCCTCCTTATCAGAGGTCGGGGGTTCGATCCCTGGCACGCACCTCTAACTTTTCGGATATAGGTGGACCAAGGACAAACCTGTGACTATGGCCAAACCCTTCTTATATTAATAGGAGACCCGTGCTCCGTAGTGAGCCGGCTATGGGTTGATCATGATGAATGTTGGATAACTCTTATTTCAATAAAAACCTCACGCACTCTGATTTGTTCTCTCATACGGTTAGCTATTATAACGTAGGGTTTGCTAATAGGACATAGTAGGGGTCTTGTATGAAATAATACGTGACCTTGTTTGACACTTATAGAACTTCCCGAAACGGCGTGCTTCTGTAGTAAAAAATACTTGTATATTGGGTATTAGTCGTTGGGTATTAGTTACCAGTCAGTTCCACGGGTCTTATTATCCCATTTTTTTATCCCAGAGATTCAGACTCTTTTCTGGCTGGAGTGGCTTTTCTTAGACCAGCGCTTTCGTTCATAGCTTTGAATAATCTTACAACTAATATATATTTTGACGTACCTCTGTGGCGAAGGAGCTTGTGCTGATAAATTGATTATGAAGATGGAAGTCCTGGGATTGATTCCCGGCTCGAGCGGCTCTAGCAACTTAGCATCAACATCACTTACCACCAGGTGAGATTGATGTTGATGTTCTGGCGTTTTCGAGTAGCAATTCATCAAACTAGCTTTCTTATTTTATTCCACTATGAGTAAGCCCTTGACGGCAATCTTTGCCAGTGGTAAGTGATGATGCAGCCTAAGAGGTATGGTAAACCTATACCCTTAATTTGATGGTTTCTACGGGACATCGTGCCGGACACTAAATCGCTTGGTTACACTTCACTTCGATAGGGTGGTAAGTAGCCGCGGTTTAAGCTTCCATCTAGACCAACCAACTCCAACTTCATTATGCGATACTGCACGTGCTGCGTCACGGAGGTCGTCGACTATAATAACATTACTACTAATAATAACCAGCTATTGCAATTTTAGTTAATGCGCGGGAAACCATTATAAGAAAGGATGCTGTACTGAAACATTCACTGCCAAGTTCCATATAGATGGCTGCGTTGGTAGACCTGAGCAAAAAGGTAGGAATAAACGAAAAAAAATCCAGACAATTTTTTTAGTATGCAAGCGTTGAAATTCAAGCAAGTTGATGTATGTTGATAGTTTTAGCTTATATATTGACCCTGGAGAGTACCTGGCTGCGGCTAATTACCTTTATTTATTACTGAAATCCTATACAATATAATATGTAAAATACAATTCTATACAATATATATAAAAGCCAATTTATTATCCCCTATTCTATGCCCGTACTTCGTCTAAAATCGATGTTCCAAGTAGATCTCAATATGATTTGAAACTTCAAAGTAGCTCCGGCAAATTTAACGAAGATTAGGGTTATAAAATTAGTTGTGATACTCTAGGGAATGAAATGTATAACTACTTGATGGATTACTTAAACTTGATATGATATATAATACAATAATACGTACTTTACGAATTAATCAATACTTCAATTTATCTTCAATATTATAAATATTACGGTTTCGCGCGAAAACTGCTTTACCGATCATAAAATACTCTACACATATTCTTGAAGGTATTAGATGGAACATAGAATATATAAATATTTTGTTTTATGAAAGAAAAAATATGGTTTACTAAAATATAGTTATCATATTGATTCATTTGTTTTGTTTCTATGATACTTATTTAATCTTTTCAATGCGAGCAAAGCCGCCGGTAAAAGGTAGTATTTTATGAGTCTTTCTCTATGATGCAATCTCTATGCAATACGGCACCAATATCGGATTAGCTATAAAGCAGTGTATAGGTGACAAAGGTTATTTTTAAAAATCCCGCGGGAAATTTTCGTGGAAAAATATAGCTTTTTTAAATAAAACAATATACGCATACTCTTTCGCATTTATAATATGAGTATGTTGTTGAGAGTAGCTGGAAGAGATCTCTAATAGTGATAAGCTTTCTTTTGTATACCTCTTATATAAGTTATTGTTATCACAAATTTGGAACAAAAGTAAATAAAATAATAAAAATAACATTTTTTTTTTTACAACAACATTTACCTCCATTCACTATTAATTATTCTCCCTCCATTCATTATTAATAGCTAGTGCTAAGTGGCGATGCAGTGAAGATGAGTAACCTATTAGAGATAATATAGCAGTTTCATTAAACCAAAATCGCTTTTATCGTTATATAGTTACGTATACCGTAACGCTTATACCTTCAGTATTTCTTACTCGGTAGCTCTCTAGTAAAAACGAATCCGTCAAAATTATTTGTTATTAGAAACATATTTTTTTAAAATAATAATGTGCTAAGTTAAAGAAATTGTAACCATACATAAATATCTACGTAGAAATAAAAAAGTATTTAAGACCGATCCTTAAGAAAAACAAGTAGAATTGAAAACATTAGACAAGGTCATAATTCTTCACAATGAAGAACATGCACCATAGCAATTTCCTTTTTCGACTGTCATTGCTTGAATTAGATCGCTATGATTAGGCTGTGATAGCCTTGTCAAGACGTCCGCCTTCTAATTAGAGGTCGGTGTTTCGAACCCGGGCACGCACTGCAAATTTTTCGGCGTTTTTAAGCAATTAAAATATAATTTGCTTTAACGGTGAAGGAAAACATCGAGAGGAAACCTGCATGCCTGAGAGTTCTCTATAATGTTCTTAAAGGCCAGCGTGGTAGACTATGGCCAAAACCTTCTTATATTGAGAGGAGACCCGTGTTCTGTAGTGAGCCAGCAATTGGTAGATCATGATGACGATGTTGATGATAAGGCTGCAAATTATACCTTCTGCATTATAGCTCTATTGTATTTGCATTTCTGTATTTTATTCTATGGTGCACGACATAAGTGTATTAATTCATTCATGCCTTCACGTGACTGCATGGCATACTTTATGCTAAGGCCATACTTCAGCACACACAACAAGCTTTAATTGCTTTCATCGTTCGGGCGATAAAGCACGCGCGAAGACGTAATTCAATGTTTAGGCTCGTTGAACCAGTTTAATCGAAATGAACGCAAGAACATAAAAATAAAATTCCTTGTTTATAGTCATGTCACGTGACTGACGTCACGCTAGGTCGCATGACGTCACCACTAGTACGCTTGTACGTGTAGTATGAAAATTTTAAAAATTAATGTGGGAACTTGTTCATTTTCGGGTGATAAAAAGTATTTTAAGTTTATCGGATAGAATGCATCATTTTACTGAAATTTGTGTAGCAGTTATAGTATGGATGCAATTCTTCCGCATGAGTGCATGTTAGAAATTCCGAAAAGGCTGGACGTATGTAAATGAAATGTTTTGGTGTTTGAGTGGATCTTTGGATGATTAAGATCCAAATCTTACTTAAAAATGTTATTTTCATGCCATCTCTACTCGGTTCCTCTAGTTTTATTATGTAACCGTTAAGCTGCAGCCTAGCACCAAGGACAAACCTCTTCAGCCTCTTCGGTGTATTTATTGTTATGTGAATTGTATTATCTTTTTATATTGATAAATAAATAAAAAATTAAATTAAATAAATCAAAATAGACCTGTTAAGTGAGAGTGCGTTCAGATATCGTTTTTATTTTTTCAGATTAACCTCTGTCGGCTCTGCTTTTACCACACCCATATAATTCTTTTCGTGATAGCCGGCTCTGGTTTACACAGATTTATGTGTAAACCAGAGCCGGCTATCACGAAAAGAATTATGTGCCTGTAATCCAGCAATTCCGAAATCTAGCGATATATTTAATAAAAAATTGTTACGTATATATATAAATACTACCCATAAATTATTCAGTAACATCAACATTAACCGAAATAATAATCTATTTCGTCCTTTAATTTTCTATTCAACAATTCATGACATCAATTTGCATTTTAAGATTAATTTTCATAATCATGATTGCATAACGCCATCCAGTAAAACCCGAGTCGAGACGGCAGCGTGCCGCAGAATTAATTAGCTGACTAAAAACTTGGCTCATTTGGCACAATAATAACCGAGAACAAGATAAAGTGCCCAAAGAACAAGTTGCATACCTACTTGTGTTTATCTTGTGTAAAAGTTCGGTTTCAAGTTTAAGCACTAATTTCCTTATAGTTAAGGTACGTACGACGTTTGTTAAATAGAATACTGGTAATAGTGGCTTCTATTTCTGGCTCCAATACGGTCTGGTTAGTGGCTTCGGATGTGGCTGGTTACACAAAATCCTCTGTTGTGACATGGTCAGGGGTGACGGTGGTTAACATGAGGTGACCGGTCTCGTTTGCCCGTGATGTAAACATTAAAAAAAAAAAAGTTATTTCACCTTTGAAGATTTTTAGTTTGGTCCTCAGATAGCTTGCATTCTTTAGGACAAAGGTTACTTTTCTCGCGCTATGAACATGTGCAGCACCAGTCGGTTTTTGATCGGCATCATACCGGAACACTAAATCACTTAGCTTGCCAGTAGGGTAGTACGAAGTTGGGTTTTTACTAAGTCAGAAATCGAATCCAGAACCGTAATCTTTATAGCGCAACATCGCACGTACGTACACTGTCGCATTATAAAGTTGGAATTCCTGGGTTCGATACCCGGCTCGAGTCTGGTTTGGTGTGAGGCTTCGGCCATGGCTAGTTACCGCTCTACCGACAAAGCTAATTAACGTTCTGCAGAAACGTTTAGAAACCAATTAGGAGTATAGGTTTACCATACAACTAACAGGTTAGCCCGGTACCATCATAGACTGCATAATTACTTACTATCAGGTGAGATTGCTGTTAAGGGCTAAGTTGTAGTGTATAAAAAATGAACAAATATAGGCAATTCTCGCAATTCTATTATAATAAAGCAAGTATATACTTGCTTTATTATAATAGAATTGCGAGAATTCATATGAATAAGCTTATAATACATATTTCAAACGACTTAAAGGAATTCTATTTCCGACAGTAAAGTCCAAAGTTTGTTATCAGTACCTCGCACGCGAGTAAAGTCGTAGCATCTGACTATATTATGAGAGATTCAAAATTATACCATACGCAATATTATGCACATCATACTTACCTGGAGAGCGCCCGAGTTAGTTAACTTGATATTCATTCTCTAATAAAAGAGCAAATTCATTTACGTAGTTCAAATGGCGGACAATAACCGGAGCTTCGATATATAATATACTCGATATGCTAGCAGGCGTCTTAAAGAATCTGAGAAAAATAAGATCTCTTTGATAATTAGGAAACTTATTTACTGTTGACAAATACCTATGTTCTTAACGGCGCTTACAATTAGCAAATATCTTATCTCAAGCGCAAAATAAAATTTATATTCTAAATACGAATTTATATTAATACCTAGCTCATTTAGACCAGAGTATCCCATTTTTAAGAACTTCGAAAGCAAGTGTGGTTTCTAATACTACACCGCTCTTGGTGAAGTTTTCCATACAAAAACTACGTTCCTGCGAGAATAAAAATAATAGTATTTGGAACATATGCACGGCTTCACGGTGTGACTATTCCAAATGGGATCTCTGTAATAAAATAAAACAATGTACACACATTTCATGTTTCATAATTTATATTGGATCATGGAAAGTAGGATCTCCACTGAATTATGTCCATAATACCTATGTAAGTAAGTATTTTTAGAGCGCCAGAGGTATAGCGCTCATACAGACCAGAGTAGTCTTTTTTATATTCATCATCATGATCAACCCATTGCCGGCTCACTATAGAGCACGGGTCTCCTCTCAATATGAGAAGGGTTTGGCCATAGGATTGACTTCACACGCCTTTGAGAACATTATGGAGAACTCTTAGACGTGCAGGTTTCCTCACGATGTTTTCCTTCACCGTTGAAGCGAGTGATATATTTTTTTTTAAACGCACATAACTCCGATAAGTTAAAGGTGCGTGCCCAGATTCGAACCGCCGACCTCTGTTTAGGAGGCTGACGCCCTAACCACTAGGCTATCACCGCTTTTTTATATTATATTATACTTATTAAAGGACCAATTAAAGTGCCCTACAAACTCATAAGCCAATCTCTATCTTTAAGAAAGGAATAAGCGTGCATGGCATCTTTAAAGCGGAAAAAGACAGTTCGGTGGTCTTCCTTCTGTATGTTGTAAGCCACAGACACCAATTTATTTTATATACTTAACAGAAGACTGTGGGAACAAAAAGCATGCATTTTTTTCTCTTAGTTTTTGCATGGAATTGTAGATCTAGTGCAATATTGATCGAAGAACCGGAGGATTAATTAAAAGACGAAAATATTTCACATCTTTTATATTAGGTACGTCTTTACATAGAAACAATAGATTTCCGTAATTTCTTTTATCAACATGGAATGCGACGACATATTGTGCGTGGTGAAGTAATATAACGTGTCACATTCTTGAAACTGACTTATCTTATTACTATTTTTATACTACTTGAAATAAGTCGATAGTTCTTTCTAGTTTCCCGATTGCAAAGAATTATATAATATAAAAATATAACAATCTTTGATTCATAATAATAATTTAGATAGAATACTTGGATGGATTGTATGCATTTAAAGCAAATTATTTAGTACCACATTAGGTAAGGACTAGTTGTTGATAAATAAATTGAATTGGATTGATAAAGATGATGGAAGGCTTCGCAGCTGTAGGAACCAGCTTTCCGTACCACTACATCTTTTTGCTACGTTTAGAGACTCGTTCATGTACTCCGCTAGTTAAAAACTTCGAAAGCAAGTGTGGATTTTAAAAACAAATTAAACAATGTTTACTGGCCCAACAGGTGTTCTAAGAATCTATCACATAGTTCTCTTTTCTCTCATGTATGTAACCTAAACCTAGCTTTTGTCTGGTGGGAGGCTTTGGCCGTGGCTAGTTACCACTCTACCGACAAAGACGTGTCGCCGAGCGATTTAGCGTTCCTGCACGATGTCGCATAGAAACCAATTAGGAGTGTGGGTTTACCATACCCCTAACAAGTTAGCCCGCTACCATCCTAGACAGCATCATCACTTACCACCTGGTGAGATAGCCGTCAAGAGCAAACTTGTATTGTATAAAAAAACTTTATTTCTAATATAAATAATAATTATTGTTGTTCTTATATATTAACTATATATTATTATAATTCAAATGAAGTTAGGGAAGACTTATTTTAATTATAATAATATACCGGCAAAAGTGCCAAGCAGCTATAATATATAACTCTCTAAATGAAACAAAACTAGCAAAATATAAGTTGATAAAGAACTTCTAAACTAGGTCACCAACACGACCACAATCACAATCTCATATTCCGTTAATAATTTTGAAAATTTAATTTCATATTAGACCGTTTTGAATATACGTGTATGCAAATAAAGTCCAAACTAACGTTTGAAGTGAATTTTAGCATAATCTCGGGATGAAATGTAAATATTCTACGTACCGCGGCTTTTCAGTGAGTGCAGAGTGAGTGACTGACTTTATATATCCTTATGAGATCGATATTTGAGTCAATGTCTAATTAAGAATCTTAAATGATAAGTATTCTTAGTCTGTGTATTTGTATTTATTGTGTATTCGATGAAATGGTTAACTTCTTTTTTTACTTGATAAGCTCGTCCTAGTTATCCTTTATATACATTTATGTATACAAATTAATAAGCGGTCATAGCCTAGTGGTTAGGGCGTCAGCCTCCTAATCAGAGGTCGGCTGTTCGAATCCGGGCACGCACCTCTAATTTTTCGGAGTTATGTGCGTTTTTAAACAATTAAAATATCTTTTGCTTCAACGGTGAAGGAAAGCATCGTGAGGAAACCTGCACGCCTGAGAGTTCTCCATAATGTTCTAGAAGGCGTGTGAAGTCTGCCAATCCGCACATGGCCAGCGTGGTGGACTATGGCAAAACCCTTCTCATATTGTGAGGAGACCCGTGCTCTGTAGTGAGCCGGCAATGGGTTGATCATGATGATACAAATAAATTGAAGAAGATAATGTTTTTCTTATTCGTTCACTCTTAGCACAGTGGTCGTGGTTATGATTTGGCCTT
This sequence comes from Lasiommata megera, assembly GCA_928268935.1. Taxonomy (NCBI): domain Eukaryota; kingdom Metazoa; phylum Arthropoda; class Insecta; order Lepidoptera; family Nymphalidae; genus Lasiommata; species Lasiommata megera. The sequence continues at coordinate 12,713,386 of OV743314.1, read as the reverse complement.
CACAGCAGCCCTTACGATCTCCTTCCAGCGATTTCTGTTGGTGGCATCACAGGTGCACTCGGAGACCGAAAAATCTGTAGCGGAACAGATTGAGTCTGTCCACCTAGTAGGGGAGCAACCACGTGGGCGTGTGCCCTCGACTCGATTTTGTACTACAAGATGTTCGATAGTACCAGTCTTCCGTGTTATATGCCCAAAGAACTTAAGGATTCGCAGTTGAACAAGCGACGAAAGCCTTTGATTTATTTTCAGCTCTTTCAGTATAGAGATATATATATCTTTCAATAATTTCTGTGTATATTCTGTGTTTCAGGTGATCGAGGGTGGGTTGTAGGTGAGACTTGTTTAATTAGATTCTCTAGAAGTAATAAAAACTACCTACCTTTACCGTAAATAAAGGACGATAGCTGAGAAATTTAACTCGTAACTAACTAATTCTTTTTCAGCTGCATAAAAAAAGAAATTCGATGACAAGTTCTTCGTGGCAGACTTCGCGCTCTTAGCGAAAAATTTATGAAACAAAACTCGGTGAATAAAACTTACGGCTTCAAAGCTAGAGCTTTCTATTTCAATCTGACGTTTTGATATTGAAGGTTTATTCTTGAATCTATTTTTCATTTTAAATTTATTTTACACAATATTACTAGGTTGGTGTTATATAACTGGTACATTTAATAGATCCTTCAAATCAAATCAAAAATAGCTTTATTCATATAAACCTATTACAGGCATCTATGAATCGGTCATATAATATATCACATTTTTCATTATTTCTATTTTTCTTTACTTCACAAACAGACCTTAATTATAGGTTAAAGGTATTGTTAGCTTTATAAAAGTAACAGGTTTAAGAATGTCGGTAATTTAGGCAGCCAGAAGATAGGTTGTCTCAATACTCTTAAAACACATTTCTGCTTTGACCTCTTTATAATAAAATGATACACAGGAAAATTTTCCCAAAACTTACTGGTATGATAACTGCAACAGTACGTTACTTTACAAAGGGTCTTTAAATCAAGATCCGTGCGCTTGGTAAGGAAGTAGAGTTATATTGCAAACCAGTAGCATATGCATCTGAAACCCTGAACAGAGTAAGTATCATTCAATATATAAAAATGCACATATCTATATATATAAAAGCGAAAGGTCACTTACATACTTACATACTGATTAAACACGAGATCTCAAAAACTATTGTATGTATAAAGCTATAATTTAGCACGTGGGTAGTTGATAGTTAAGAGATGTCAGCTAAGAAAGGATATTTTCTAAATTCCACCCCTAAGGGGGTAAAATAGGGGTTGGAATTTTGTATGAAATTTCTTTGTTTTTAGAGTTAGAGACAAAAAAAATTGCATCAAGATTAATTAAAACATGTGCATCATTTTTTTTTAAATATTACCTGTTAAGGGTGGTAAAATAGGGGATGATAGTTTTTGCTTATTTTTTTATTATGAAGTCTACAAGCTTGAAATTTTGAAAATAGGTTTCTTTTAGGGCTTAAGTATAAGGTAAGAAGAAGAAGTTTTTCATCCAAATCTGCCCCGAAGGGGGTAAAATAGGGGTTTGAAGTTTGTATGAAAGTCGTGATACATTTTATACATAGGATACATTTTATTACGTGATAACAATTTAACCCTGACGCGCGCACTTATCGCGCACTCTGAACGTTGTCGCAGAGGCTGGACTTATTCAGTTGCAATCTGAGTGAACTAACAAAAGTGACATCATGGATTATATGTTGCCAGAATATGTTAATTTAGGCAATTAATATGTATACTTTCATATTAGGCTACTCTAGCAAATTAGGTTTTTATCCGGTAAAGCTAGAATAGGAGGAGATAAATAAATTAATTTCTGAGCGAGTTAAAAAGTACAATAAGTATATATTTAAATATAAAAAAATAAATGTATCAGAGTTTCATTCACAATTTGCCAACATCTGCATGAGTTGCGACTTACGGAGCCAGCTGCTGCTAAATTGAATAAGTTGTGAAGTTAAGCAGACATGTGGGCGTCAGTTGGTTTCATTTTACTTTGAAATGAAGCCATGCACTTTAAATAGTAATGATATTCCCATTTGTATGGCAACACCACTAAATTGTCATGTAGAGATTTAAAGACCACCAGCAAAAATAAAAAATTACGTAAACTGCAAACAAAATTGTTTACTTTTACTTTAATCTTGCTTTGTGACGAAATAATTTTAGTACCGCTATCATTTATATTCAACAAGGGGCCAAAGATTGCTACTAAGTGATGAGGACGCCTTTTGTACGTAGCCATTGCTCCTATTCTTAGGATTCTTGTAAGCGATGATAAATCAAGTGTTCTGAAGGAACAGCTAGATGCAAAACAACCTACGGCTTAAAAAAGCTTTTTAAAACTATTCGTATATTTTCCAAGAAACTTAAATGTCATTTTAAGTGAAATTTTCTTTTTTTTTCTATAAAACACTCATTATCCACTAGTACAAGATAAGTTTAGATTACTCTTGTATTAGAATATTTACCTAGCCTAACCTAGGATAAAATATCCGCAAAACAAAAACTAAAGGAAAAGAACCTTGAATTGAAAATCATTTTTTAAATTTCATATTTCTAATTATTTGTTAGTATTTATGTTTTATTTTTACGTCTTAAATTGGTGTGGTGTATGAAGAAATAAAACATAATACACACAAAAGTTAACGCCATCTTGATTTTCAGAGGAAATGATAACGCATACACAAAATCTTTTAAAAGAAATGCATAAAACCTTCGTCGTCATAATGTAACGTAAATATCGAAATTAAAATATTCGCTCTAATTTTTTCATAACGTAACGTAAAAATATGATATTATGGTAAGAGCTTGACCCTTTTAATGGATAAGGTCGTTAGGCTTATATTGTCTAGATTACATTCGGTTTGCAAAATTTACTGAACATGATGGAAATTATGATTTTGGGGTAGTTTTGCTTTTACATGATAACTTATTTTATGGGCGAGTTGAACTAGTTTTATACTATGTTACTTTTATGTTTTATATTTATGATTTATTGTTACGCCGTTGAATACGAAACTGGTTTAGTTTCATATCTGTCTGCCAGACCGTCTGTCCGTGAGCCCGAGTTATTTTATTCATATAATATCAAAACTGTTATGATGAAATTCAGTTCATTTAAAACTTGTTGTACACGATGATATCTTTGCAAATATACGTAGTGAATTAAACATTTCCGAATGTCTCGTTTTTAGTTCTTTACTGATTTTAGGTACCTAATGTTCTTTATACTATACATAGGTGCTTTATAGATTTTGAAATACGAAGCCTACGAAGAGAAAGGACGGCACGATCAATGATCTTTTATTCGGACTGCCTATTCAACTGTCACTCAATATCGCTTGTAAGAATGTTACGTTCATAGGTTTTTTCGTTTATATTAAGAACATCCACTTCACTATCTTTAAATCCGTAGTAGGTAGTTTAACATTTAAGCTACCAATTGCATCTGTATACTTCTAGTTGGAAAAGATAATTTATGAAGCTAAATACTCTTCTGTTTAAAAAAAAACGCAAATTACTGATGTCATTGAGGGGGGAATTTGGATGGACCCATGCTCCTTACTGATAAAATTGGCACAGAAATAGATCATAGTAAGCACATAGACTCCTAGTCCTACTTGTTGGTTATTTTTCTCCAAGCGAACGATCGTAGTTTAGATCGGTAGTTTAGATTGATCAGGCTACAGTTCTCATATACACACATGAATTTGTTGCGATTGATTCCATCCGATAAGAACCATAGATAACAGCTAGTAAGCATTCAAAGTAAAACAAAAATGTATCACCATAAATACGATCAACCTATTAATGTCCGGGGCATTCTAACAGGCGATACAACATAATGCTTCTTTATTATTAATATAAGGACAAACAAAGTTACTGTTAAAATTTAATAATTATTAATATTATTTTAGAAGCGGTGATAGCCCAGTGGTTAGGGCGTCAGCCTTCTAATTAGAGGTTGGCGGTTCGAGTCCTGGCACTCACCTCTAATTTTTCGGAGTTATGCGAGAGTGTGTTTTTAAGCAATTAAAATATCACTTGCTTCAACGGTGAAGGAAAACATCGTGAGGAAACCTGCACGCCTGAGAGTTCTCCATAATGTTCTCAAAGGCGTGTGAAGTTCGCCAATCCGCACATGGCCAGCGTGGTGGACTATGGCCAAACCCTTCTCATATTGAGAGGAGATCCGTGCTCTGTAGTGAGCCGATAATGGGTTGAACATGATGATGATGATGATGAATATTATTTTTAAACTGTAACTCTGTTGGTCTGATATTTTTGCTTAAGGCAATTTATTGCTAACAAAAAAATTTGGTAAACGGAGGTAGGATAAATAACACTTTTAATCCCGGGATAACGAACCAGTTACAAATATAGCTGAAGCTCACAGCTATATTAACTACTATAATACGATATGTCACACAAAGTATAAATAAATAATGTATATGTATTAATAGCCCAGGATGCCTCGCAGTTGTCTCCAGAAAATCCTACCATAGTTTCGGATCACAGATGAGCAACATAACGATTGTTTTTTATTCATATAGATAGTAAATTGTACATTATCAACAATATATTTTTATTATTGTAAGATGATGAGCTTGTGGGCTTATAGTAGCTATGTAGCTAGAAATTTTATGAACAACTCTTCCCGAAAGTTCTGATCGAAATTCCTCTCTAAAAGTCATTATTTGAAGTTAATACAGTCAATTGGCAATATCTGCAATTTATAAGGGTATAAGTATTACTCTAGTGTAACTTGAATTCACCCTTTTCGCGTCTGCCATTGATATCTCTTAACAATGAAATAATATCGAATGACACGCCCAATCAATAGGGCTGCCAGACATTATGATACAAAATTATGAATCTTTATACTACAGGTAGTAGGAACTTATAGAAATCTGGCTATATCACACCTTTTGCGCTATCTGTTAAATATACTATACAGCAACATATTTTATTTATTATTATTACTTGCTGTTATTCAACAGTTAAATGGGTATCCATTGTGTAAACAAATAATTTTATTATAGTTGCAAAATTGGCAACCCTGACAGGCATCAAAGCCACAGAGCTAGGAATTTCATTCTTGTTTCTCCGGCATTTTCATTCGGGATTCCAGTTTTTTATTGTAGCGAAAGTCGTTGTAATTGCGTTTTATTAAGTGTTGGCTCAAAAGACCCGTAGATAAATGGAGTCGAGTCATTTTATTTTCCAGTCATTTAATGAAGAACAATCTAATAAAAAAAAAAAAAAAACGCCATTTCCGCTCAAAATTAAATCCAACATTTTACATTTGACATAATACAATTATAAATTTTCATTTCAAATATTATTTGCTTATTATTAATGAGCTTGTTTTATATACTACTTGCGTCACAAAATGAGTTCTCTCTTCTAGTTTTCTCTGAGTTTCTCGATCTCTATCCCAGGAGATAAGAATGAAAAACTGAGATTTTCCACCGTCTTATGCGGGTAGATGCTTTTAAAATTTTATTCACTAATCAGTGATAATAGTTAATGTGTTCATTTTATTATATTTGACTCTGAATAATTCCATCAAATGCGTTTGGGGCTCTACTTTAGTTTTACAGTAACTTTACGCAAAACATAATTAAATCAAATCAAATATTATTTATTTATATTAGACGGATTCATAACAAAGCCTTTTTATTGTTTAAATGTAACTCATCATCATGAGCAACCCATTACCGGCTCACTACAGAGCACGGGTCTCCTCTCAATATGAGAGGGGTTTAGCCATAGTCCACCACGCTGGCCATGTGCGGATTGGCAGACTTCACACGCCTTTGAGAACATTATGGAGAACTCTCAGGCGTGCAGGTTTCCTCACGATGTTTTCCTTCACCGTTGAAGCAAGTGATATTTAATTTTTTTTAAACGCACATAACTCCGAAAACGTAGAGGTGCGTGCCCGGATTTGAACCGCCGACCTCTGATTAGGAGGCTGATGCCCTAACCACTAGGCTATCACCGCTTCAAAATGTAAATGTAATCCTTTAAATAAGAAAAGTACAAGGTATTTTATTAGATAACGTTTTATAAAAACAAAAAATTGTACGAGCTTCATCTGAATCTAAATTATTCATAAAAGTCGTTATAAAGGAAAACATTGAATAATATAAAGAGCATTGAATGTAACATCTATTTATGTTTATCTCGAAAAATATAAATTCACAGACAATAATATTTCAAGTCGGCACGTAATGTATCCAGCGTAACAATATCTTTTTATGGCATTGTAAAACTGCCGTGGCCTGTTTTCACCTGTCTTGGTGAGAGGTCAAATGCCACAAGAGAAGCGAGAAGCGACACTTCATTGGAACGAAGTTCTGTAACGCTTCCAGCGGTAGTATTAAACTGTTATAAATCTTATATTAGGATAAAAAGTTATGCCTTTTCTAAACGAGTCATTCTGTTATGCCTGACGTATTTTAGATATCATGTTATTGTGTTACTTAAATGTGACTTTTTTAATATTTTTTTTTTATCCACTACAAGTTAGCCCTTGACGGCAATCTCACCTGATGGTAATTGATGATGCAGTCTAACATGGTAGCGGGTGAACCTGTTAGGGGCATGGTAAGCCCACACTCCTAATTGGTTTCCACGCGACATCGTGCCGAAACGCGACACGTCTTTTTCGGTAGGGTGGTAACTAGCCACGGCCGAAGCCTCCCACCAGTCCAGACTCGAGCCGGGAATCGAACCCAGGACCTCCAACTCTAAAATGCAACAGCGTTTTTTTAAACGTTGATAATTTTAACCTAGTTATTAATAGTTAATAATGCTTTCGACTATTTTAACCTATTAGTGTTTTCAATTTGATTGCATATGTGATAAATGCTAGTTTTACATATTGTACAACGCTATCGTTTCGTACATCAAAGGCAGTCCTTCCTTTGAAATCATTTCTCTTCCGTAATAGTTATACAAATCCGATTTGAATTCAATTCACAAAATTGTATCTCATAAACCGGCAATAAACTTTTTATGACATTTTTGAGTGCTCGTCTTAGAGTTCGTTGTAACAGATATCTATAGAAGTCACCCGAATTTGTTTTTCCTTAATTTGCATTGAACCGTCTTCATTTTAATCGTCCTGATCATGATCAACCCATTCTCGGCTCACTACAGAGCACGGGTCCCCTCTCAATATGAGAAGGGTTGGCCATAGTCCACCACGCTGGCCATGTGCGGATTGGCAGACTTCACACGCCTTTGAGTATATTACGGAGAACTCACAGGCATACAGGTTTCTTCACTATGTTTTCCTTCACCGTTGAAGCAAGTGATATTTAAATTGGTTAAAAACGCACATAACTCAAAAAGGTTATAGGTGCGTGCCCGGGTTCGAACCCCCGACCTCAGATTAGGAGGCTGACGTCATAACCACTAGGCTATAAATATAATGTAAGTGTAAAGCAGTAAATTCAAGTGATGCTTTAAACGATCTAGAAGTACCATAATATCGGAAAATGTCTTTTTTTTGGGATGATAGCTGACTGATTAAAATTTTAATGATTTAAATGTGTTGGGCTATGGCCAAACCCTTCTCATATTGACAGGAGACCCGTGCTCTGTAGTGAGCCGGCAATGGGTTAGTCATGAAATGTAGTACAGCTGGTAAATAATTAAGTAATGTGTGTGCATATAAGCGTGGCAATGGTTTTAAAATTATTTTATGACTAGGGGTTGCCCATGAAGTGCGCAGTCAAATAAATTGTGAGTCCGCTTTGTTTATCATTTCAATTTTTCCAAGCTCTTTTTTCCAAAAAAATCATACATGCCACGGTCAGTTTTACGCATTTGACAATTCTATTATTACGTAGACAATAGTTGACCCCTTTTGTTTTAGAAAACACACACTCACACTGTTTTGTTGGATTGATTTTTTTCACTTTGGCAGGCTAATCAGTGTTGTTTACAACAATTTTGGCGTGCAACCGCAATTGAACCGCTAAGAATTTAATCAAAGGATTCAGTCGTCTTTTTTTTCCACCTTACTAAAACTGGCTGGGATATTTGAGCATAAAGTATTTGAATTTTTGGTAAAGAATTCTGAACGGTGTTTTACAGGTAGGTTACGTCAATTTTGAATTGGTTCGGTTATTTTAAAGGATTACATTCCTTCTTTATTTGAAAGGCTTATGGATATAATATCTTAATAGATTGACTGCAATTTATGGAGGTTTTTTAAAGAACATTACTGTTTAATTAAATTCTTAGTTAGTAAATATTTTATTACCGAGGCAAAATGAAATACCCAGGAGGAATAAGACAATAATTTAGTCAATCCACCGCTGTGTTATTTGATATGTGATAATTATTGTACAAATGATATGAAATGAATAGATATTTATTTATTATTTTCAAGAAATAATGTTATAGGATGATTATGTTAGAGCCCGTGTAGATGCCGATTCTTTAATTTAAGAAAAAAACATAACATGTTTACAAGCGGAACTTTAATAGGCTAGAGGAAAAATTTGATGATTAAGGCCTTCATTGTCAAGGAGAAAGAGCTGAAATTTAAGGAACCAAGTGATAACATCACAGGTACTTTCAAAATATGATTAAGTTATAATTTCAGACTTTGTATTTGTACCTATTATCTTTGATGTTGAGAGCGTGTCTTGACTGCTTTACCTGAGCATCTATTTGTCAATAAATTGTTATATTATGTTAGTGTTACTTTTTGACGATCTCCGTGGCGCAGCGCGAGCGCTGTTGCATTTTAAGTTTGGAGGTCCCGGGTTCGATTTCCGGCTCGAGTCTGTTCTGGTGGGAGACCCTACCGACAAAGACGTGTCGCCAAGCGATTAAGCATTCCGGCAGGATGTTGTGTAGAAACCAATTAGGAGTATGGGTTTACCATACCTCTAACAGGTAAGCCCGCTACCATTTTAGACCGCATCATCACTTGCCATCAGGTGAGATGCAGTCAAGGGCTAACTTGTGGTGAATAAAAAAAAAAAGCTGTCGAATTCCCCAGCTTATTCTACATTCGCGAGACGGACATTTATCGTAAAATTGAAGCGTTTGATAGATCCATTGTTACGTGAACAATAGTTGATCGCGTTTGTCCTCGCTAAGCCTCGCTTTTGTGGAATTGTCTGAATTGTTTTGTGGAGTGCTAAGCAATCAGTGGCTTTGGCACACCATTCGGTGACAGTGGATTACTTCACTCATTTAGTAGTGTCTTTTGGTGCTAATTTTATTATTACACTTATCTTTTATTTAATGTGGTTTGAATCTATTTTTTTTATTGGTTATGCAGGTGGTACGCCAGCAATGTTTATCAAAGCTAACTGATGTGATTCTCTTGATGTATGACAGAGATTAGTATTTACCAACGTTTATACATAATCTAATTGGTATTTACCATAACAATAAAATATACTTACACCACTTACAAATGAAAATAGCCTCTTGAAATTGTCTACCCGTATGGAGGCACGGATCATACAGACAATGAGACATAAAACGGTCTAATTTAATTCTTGGTAATCTACTAGTCGCTCGGGGCTAAGACGACGTTTGTATAATTTTTTAGAATAAACCGCGGTAACCGTTTGTTTTCCAGGATAAAAATACATTTGTTTCATTTCCAGGATGCTTAAACTCTATGCATAATTTCACAAAAATCGCTTCAACTGTGAAGCTGTGTTTAGGCTACAAGGGCTATATTTCTTAATACGAAGCGATGTGGGAACACGTTGTGCGTTTCCGGGATAAATATTAATGTTAAATTACATTTCATCAAGTTCAGCTAAAAGGAAGGTGAACATTTTAAAAATCATTCAAACAGGCTTGCTACATATATTTATAAAATAATAGAGCATGTAGTAGTTATCGTTGAATATCGTTAGGAAAATTGTTTAAAGGGTGGTCCGAAAGACGTTGATTTATTGAGGCCAGATGTTGCAAACTTTTAGAAGTTGTGAAGAGATCTTACAAATTTATTCTGTATTCCGGTTTTACGAATCATTACCTTCCTTGACTCTCTAAAGCAAGCAAGCAAGTAGGTGCAAATTTGCTTGCCTCATTTACTTCAAAGAACAGAAAAAAATATTTGAAATTTATTTATTCATGAGGAAGGCAAATTATTTGTAATTTTACCATTGACAGTAGGTCATATTTATTGTTTTAATAGGTATCCTATGAAAATATTAGTATGAATATATATATTAAATTATACCAACATTATAGAGGGGATAAGTAAACCTATTTCCCTCAACTCAGAAAAAACAAAAGTATGATAATCGATAGATTAGATAAGTACGAAGAGAAAACTTTGCCCATAGTTTTCGAACAGACCAATGCCATAGCTAAATGTAAAACGCAAGATGACTTGCTGTAACCTAAAGTATAATAATTGATTAAATGGCGACCACTTAGCGACAACTAGAAATATTAAAAAGGAAAAAATATATATTAGAAAACACGCTACTTTAAAGTGTTAATCGCTAAGAAAAATTGAGTTTCTATTAAGCATCGTGAATTGTTTTTTTGATTAATATGAAATTTCATCATTATGTCAAAGTTACGAACAAAATAAAATCAACATTGTTAAAGATAATTACTTTAACTCCTTTTTTTTAAGTGCCTTTGACGGTAATTTCCGCTGGTGGTAAGTGTTCATGCTAACCTGATATACTCATACCGATTGGCTTCTACGCTAAATCGCTTAGCTACATGTCTTTATCCGTACGATGAAGCCTACCACCAAACCAGATTGAGCCCAGGTTCTCCAGCTTTATAAAGCGACACAACACGCCCTGCGCTACGAGGAGATATAATATTTCACACGTAGGGCAAAGGTCTTTATATATATATAATTCAGCCACCCCTATAAAAGTAATATTATTTTCACTAATCCCAAAACTGCCCTCAGGAATTCACTTATCAGTAGTTCTTGACAGGCAAAAGTCGTTACACGGGATAACTGCCTGGTATTCGCATCATGGTAAAGGTTTATGGCCCAGGCAGGCGTTTATGTTTGAGGAAGTGATTAAGATAAATAATGAATAGGGACTGACAGTGGCGTGAATAGGGTTTTTGACCAGGGACTATATGGAAAATTCATCTCTATATTAAAAAAATAAGCTGTGATACCACTTGGGCTAGGGCGTCAGCCTCCTAATCAGACGTCGGCGGTTCGAATCCGGGCACGCACCTCTAACTTTTCGGAGTTATGTGCGTTTTTAAACAATTAAAATATCACTTGTTTCAACGGTGAAGGAAAACATCGTGAGGAAACCTGCACGCCTGAGAGTTCTCCATAAAGTTCTCAAAGGCGTGTGAAGTCTGCCAATCCGCACATGGCCAGCGTGGTGGAGTATGGCCAAACCCTTCTCATATTGAGAGGAGACCCGTGCTCGGTAGTGAGCCGGTAATGAGTTGATCATGATGATGATGATGATGATTAAAAAAATCTCTACATTAAATTAGAATAGGCAATTCTTTTAAGCATGTATGTAGTGCACGATGATGTGTCTGAATATATTTTCTACAACTCAAAGTTGACGCATATTTTGTACGTTTCCATTTTGGAGCTATGCACTGCTTTAATTCATGTTTAAAGATCATGTCACTGGGGCCTGAACATTATGAGCTCCCTGAAAGATGGTTGATTGTCAAAATATCCTGAACCGAAATATCCTGACGAGAGTTGGATAAATGGCTCATGATTGTGGAATTTAGAAAGACATGATCCATCTTATGGATGGTGAATTTTTCTTAAGCTGTTCTTTGATGCTATGGCATAATCTCTTTTCAAATAAATTTTGTGTAGGTACATACAGAAATAATTTATGTCAATCTGGATGGGCAGTTCTATTTTTTACATATGTTCAACCCATTGCCAGCTCACTTCAGAGCAAAAGTCTCCTTTCAATATGAGACGGGTTAGGCCATAGTCCACCACACTGACCATGTGCGGATTGGCAGACTTCACATGCCTTTGAGAGCATAACGGAGAATTCTCGAGCGTGCAGTTTTTACACATCATAACGCTGGAGATGGGGATTTAGAATCTACCAAGCGGGTCTAACGCGTGCAGGCGTTCTAAATAAATGAGCCGTAACGATGCCTATATCGAAAGCTGTGAGTCTCAATAACCGAAGAACTGATTTCTTCGAGGCCCGAGGTAAGGTTTTGTTTTTAATACAATACTAGTTAGCCCTTGACGGCTATCTCACCTAGTGGTAAGTGATGGTATTAGGAGTTGGATGAACCCATGCTCCTAATTGGTTTCTACGCGACATCGTGCCAGAACGCTAAATCGCTTGGCGACACGCTTTGTCGGTCACCCTACCGACAAAGACGTGTCAACGTAACAAGCCACGGCCGAAGCCTCCCACCAGACCAGACCCGAGCCGGGAATCGAACCCAGGACCTCCAACTTTATAATGCGACTGCGCACGCACTGCGCCACGGAGGTCGTAAAATACAAATTCAGTTCTTTTAAGTCGCAAGTGTGCAACACAATCATACACATACTCACGTATACATACATTATTCTCCCACTGTGTTGTACACATGTGTGAACAAACTTTGTAATATTGTACCAAAGTTTTTCACCTTATAAATTGCCGAAAACGACTCCCCATCTCAAAGTTTTATTCTTGTTTTATCTTCAAAACGATATGTGAACAGTAATTTATGACAATAATTGTTCCACAAGACTTCTAACGTAATAAATGTGATATAAACTGTAGCGGAATCGTAACAGAGTTTCAAACTGTGATACATAACGTATTGAAGTTCATAAATATGTTTTGATACCCAAAACTTTATATGGCACGAGATGTTCTACGCGATTTCACTGCTAAGAATCGTTACATTATATTTTTTGATAAAAAGGGCAAGGCTCACAGATTTCCTTCCGTGCGTATTTTAATGTTGATTTTGCATTGCATCTAGAACTAGTTATTTCAATTCATGCTGTAAACAACAATATTAATATACATAAGATTGTTTTTTACATATAAAAAAATAACATTATTTAAAGGATGAATATATATTATTATTTGCTGAATAATGATAATTGATTTATGCTGGGAAATCCTTTTTTTATGCTGGGAAATGCGTTTACGCATCGTCTCCAGAAGCGACGCTGGCATAATTGTGACGCTTCCGACAGGGTATTTGGGACTCACCGGCGGCCAGAGAGGCAACCAGAATACCCACTAAAACCCCGCGATGTTCTTTCACGTCGCCAGGTGGCTGGGTCACGGGAACGCTCGCGCACTCGTCCGAAACTAATGACGATTTTCATACCATTTTCAGCACAACACATTATTGTGAATTCATGAGAGATAGGCATCATATGTTTCCGTCAACTTTTTTGTTGATCTTTTCAAAATCTGTATTTTTGTAGTAGTTAATATACAATGTATCATTTAGTCACCGAACGCGCACGAATCATGACGGTAGCGCTTTTTCTATGGGCTTGTTTCACATAATATGACAACCCAGAATGAAATCTTAATATTACTAAAACATAACCTAGACTCTTCAATTAATCTTTTCTCCGAAGAAACTTCAATTAAAATTGATATAAAATAGCTTTCTAATTTTTCAAAGTGGTTTTGTTGCTCCAGTGTTTATCGATTACATAAATAAATAAATACATATCATTCTTACGGCACGTAAGAATTACGGTACGTACATATCATTCTTCATTATAATATAAGGTGTAAATTTCGACATAAAAGCTACCTCACGTTTTATTTAATCCAATATACTTTTCGTATTTATGCATTATCTTTAGGAAAAGGATGTCATTATAAACGCTTCCTTTACCGTTAACGGGGATGCCGTTCTGAGATTTTACTTGCTTAACCATGCTATCAAACTAGAAGCATCTCTGGTTAGTTGTAGAATATATAGCGCTATTGTATTCTGATCAGGAAAGTATATAATATAGTTTCATAAATTTCGGAACGGCAGTACTAGTATAGTCCTATTGAATACATAGATAGAATAAAGTTATTTAACATTTTTTCCTATTTTCCTTTTTAGAAATCATTTATTTTGAGTAGGCTTGTATTATAATCAATTATGAAACTTGAAGTCTGTCAGATTTACAGTTTGTATTATTTATTTGTTTTCGGAATTTATTCTATAGTGTGATGTATGCGTCCGTCCGTCCGTATTTTACAATACATTTAAATTATCTGTGCATCTTACTATACTCGTAATGTTTAAATATTTAAAGTATTTAAGGCTACAAAAAACTAAATATAACATTTATAATTGATACCGTTGGGTATATGTTTGGGAATTGCGAAAGCTACGAATTTTCTCAAAAATTTCGTTTATGATGTTTTTTCTCGTATACACCGAAAATTACTCCGACGAAATGAATCTCAAAGCTATCTGATACCGAAATATTTGAAGCAGCGTGATTTGCTGTTTCAGTTGTTTGCCCTAGGGCATTCGGATTTACTTTATAGAATGGTAAATAGTTTTCAATTACATATTGTATTTACATTTAATCTCAATGAGAGCTGAGATGTAGATGGGATCATTCACGAGATTTCTTACTTAGCTTAGGTAAATACTTAAATCAAGCTATACGAGTTCAAATATGTACCTTCTTAGTTATTATAATCCCTGAAGTGTAAATAATAATTAGTGAATAATATAATTACATTTTAGAATTAGAATTTAGTAAGCTTTCACAATACATACAACAGTTAAGTTGCATTAGCGACAGTTCATTAATCTTGAAGCGGTGATAGCCTAGTAGTTAGGGTCAGCCTCCTAATCAGAGGTCGGCGGTTCGAATCCGGGCACGCACCTCTGACTTTTCAGAGTTATACGCGTTTTAAAAAAAAAATATCACTTCAACGGTGAAGGAAAACATCGTGAGGAAACTTGCACGCCTGAGAGTTCTTCATAACGTTCTCAAAGGCGTGTGAAGTCTGCCAATACGCACATGGCCAGCGTGATGGACTATGGCCAAACCTTTTTCATATTGAGAGGAGACCCGTGCTCTGTAGTGAGCCGGTAATGGGTTGATCATGATTAATGATGAAAAATTACACGTAAACTCTTCACACTATTAAATTCAAATTCAAGTGTTTTAGTAAGCATGTCATGTCATGTCATCTCAAAATAAAGCGATTTAGCGTTCTGATACGATGTCGCGAAGAAACCAATTAGGAGCTTGGGTTTATCATACTCCTAACAGGTTAGCCTACTACCCTCCTAAACAGCATGATAAATTACCACCAGGTGAGATTGCCGTCAAGGGCTAACTTGTAGCGTAAAAAACAAAAAAAAAAATTACTAAAAAACTCTGATCAATCATAAAATCATGTGACGATTGTGTAAAGAGTTACCAAAACAGTGAGTGAGTATAATATAAATATAGATAGACATTTCTCAATATGTGAAAAAGTTGGAAAAACAGGCCCATACTTGATCACGATTTCGGAACTCGCTTTTTGCTGCAGACTAGATCCTCGACTACAACTTTTTGATTGAAAACTCGCCACACGGTTTTAAAAAAAATATATGTTTTCTAGCAAAATAATAGTTTACACTTTACCATTTCTAGCACTACAACTATGATATCATAACTCATGTCTGAAGTAAGGTGTCTGGATAATTGAACTGATAATGATAATTGATAGTGATATTTTTCTGGTCTAACCTACCGACAGAGACGTGTCGCCAAGCGGTTTAGCGTTCCGGTACGATGTCGCGTAGAAACCAATTAAGTATATAAGTTAGTTAGTTAGTTAGTTAGTAGGTATAAAGTTTATCATACAGGTCCCCCTAACAGGTCAGCCTGCTACCATCGTAGACTGCATCATCACTTACAACAGGTGAGATGGAAAACAGCATAACGCTATCGTTATGCTGTTTTGCATGATGCCATACGGGTTTCATAAAATAGGGCTAGTTTAAGTAAAATAAAAAGTATCCCCGGCTTAGCCTGCATGTAGTTACTATTGGCATGAGTTGATAAAAATGCAAAGCTTACAAACAATTTTTTTTACTAGAAACTTTACATTTACTCGTAATAACTATTTGTGAGGTTACTTTATGTATTTATTTTTCTAGTATATTATATTTCGATTTTATATAAATATGACAAATACATAACGCACACACACAAACGCACATTCATACTCGTTCACACCCACACATACATACACGCACACGCTCATACACGCTTACATAATGTTAGCTTTAGTTAGTATAAGATAATTTCCCTTAAAAATGATTCTACTATATCCCTGGATAACCTGATAGGAAAACCTGTATTGCAGAGGGTAGTTCCTTCCAGGGAAATATATTGTAAATAGTTTTAAACAATAAAATATTATCTTATCTTATCTTATCTATCTTATATATAGGCTTTGAGATTTAGTTTACCGGTTTTCTTTTTGGTCTTTTGGTAAGTATACGTAAAACGTAAATAATGGTATTTCCGCTAATATTCCGTAGATAATATGTTATGACGAGTAATTTTATGCCATGATGATCTGTGAATATAAACAGCTAGGAATTACCATAATCCAATTAGCACTGTAGATAATTAACTGGCAAAAGGAATAACTAATGCGATGAGTATACCTAACGTTGGCCTATATACATATACTAAATAGATATTTCAGAATTTACTTGAAGAACGATTGGGATATTTTAAAACTGAGTCAATTATGCAATATATAAATATTTCGATAAAACAGCACATTGCTGTAAAACCAGCAATGGATTTATTTAATTGGATTATTATCCAAATCCACATCACACTAATAAACGTACACTATGCTTAGTATGTTTGTTAATCTTCCACGCCGGTATTTCTGAACCAATTTGATTGAAATGTATAATGGATATAGATTATAGATTAACAAAAAGGAGACTTATTATCCAGGGAAATTCCAAGGCTAATTTTGGTTTGTGAAAAACTGAATTTCATGACGGTGAACTACACATATAATTAATATCCTCGAAAATAGATTTAATTGTTTTGGTGATAGAGCGGAAAGGATAATGGCAATAGAATGAGACGGGATAATCTTCTATAACAAACGCTTGCTCCACCACATTACTTAATCTACGCGGATGAAATCTCGGGTATCAGCTAGTATACAATAAATAGAGAAGAGAAGTGTTTGTTTATTTGTTCGTTACTTATTATCTGCTAAACAATACCAATCTTGATAAAATTCCGCAATTTCCGCAATTTCCGCGTTAGATTGCATCAAATTGGAAATGAATGTAGGATTGAAAAAACGACCAATAAACGTTCCAAACAGGTTTAAAAAATACCTTTCATAAAATGTACCACACCCAGCACAGTTCACAGCTAAACCAATATAGGCGAAATATTGCTTGAAGAAAATTTACATCCTGAAGGCGGATGGAGGATATTTCGTAGTAGTTTAGTCTAGTTTAGTCGGGTAAAAAGCTGCCTCCACGGTATAAAATTAAACGAAATAAAGGAGACGACCACTTCTACTGCAAAAATTAAGAATAACATTCATGTAAGTACAGATAATCATGGTGAATGCGCATTATTCAACAATCTTCTTACAGTTCACTGAACGTAATTTTCGTATACTTAACAAAAAGGTTGTAAGTTTTCTCAGCGCGTCCATTTTCAAATATTCATGCTCCAGTGTATACAGTCACTAATTAGTCCTGAGGGATAGAATTAAAAATTCATATTCCGTAGTCTGCAGTTCATTCTGAAAAGAAAAAAGTCTTTAAACCCACGCGTTTGGAACAAAGTTCCTTTCCAGTTTTCTGTAAGAATTGACAGGTAGATCGTTGCGTAAGAAAAAAGCGTTATGCTATCTAAATGCGATCACCTGGTTCCGTCGGGCGTTGATCGGATATACATATTTCGGTAAGCGATGGCTGCAACATTTGTTTACGAGTTATTCAATTGGATTAGTTCCTGATTGGACCGTATCCAGACGACCCATGTTTTTTTATTATATAACTTGCGCTTTTGAGACTAGGTAGTTTTTACATAAAACCGTAACCACCTACCGAATATATTTATTAGCACCTAACCATGCTCGCATTAACCATATACTTATGAATACTCGTAAAATATAAATGCAATTTATTGTATCATCATAATAATCATGGTCAACCCATTCCCGGCTCACTACAGAGCACCGGTCTCCTCTCTATATGAGAAGGATGCGGATAGCTAGCCATGTGCGGATTGGCAGACTGTACACGCCTTTGAGAACATTATGGAGAATTCTCAGGCGTGCAGGTTTCCTCACGATGTTTTCCTTCACCGTTTTAGCAAGTGATATTTTAATTGCTTAAAAACGCACATAACTCCGAAAGTTATAGGTTCGAACCCCTGACCTCTGATTAGGAGGCGGACGTCTTTACCACTAGGCTATCACAGCTTTTTTATTCATTATTTTTATTTATTGTGTATATATGAAGGCAATGTTACCCTGAAGATAAATTGCATTGCAAGTTAACTTTTCGACGACCTCCGTGGCGCAGAGCGTATGCTGTTGCATTATAAAAATTGAGTTTGGGTTCGATTTCCGGTTCGAGTCTGGTTTGGTGGGAGGCTTCGGCTGTAGCTAGTTACCACCTTACCGGCAAAGACGTGTCGCCAAGAGATTAAGAGTTCCGGCACGATTTCGCGTAGAAACCAATTAGAAGT